>OX638132.1:93048730-95448730 GCA_951804985.1 Dryomyza anilis
TAAGAAAATAACCCAGTTCCACTGCACTCAATAGCGATGCGCCGAGAAAAAGTCCAATGATGCCACCGAAGTTAGCTGGAAGTGACAATTGAGAACCGCAAATATGTAATCAAATCCCATCAAATCGAAACGTAACGAATAAGTGGTACAGCGCACTAAAGCAAATTGTACACTAAGTAACAAGAATGTTGCAAATACATTCAGATTGAATTCAGTATCAGGAAAATACAATTTTGAAAGACAGAAAATGTATTCAACATTTGAATTTCGTAATGGTCAATTTGAATTATATCTAAATGAGTCGAACAATTCTTAATGGACAATTGTTCCTATCTGAATTCTTCCCTGAGACAATTCTTTCCCGATCATTGCTATCCCGAACAATTGGTAGCCACTTATTTTTTTCTATATCAATTCTTCCTCCAGACAATTCTTTTAATTTAGGATGATTGTTTTCCAAATAATTTATCCAGTAATATCCTGCCTTTAATAAATCTTCACTAAGTCAATTCTTCTCCAAAGCTAAGATAATTCTGCTGTAAGGCAATCCTTCTGAGAGAGAATGCAAACAATGTTTCCAATATCAATTATTTCTACAATTTCCTCGCATTAAAACTCTAGCCCTATCAATTCTACCCCGGAACGGTGTTTCCCAATAATTTTTTTACTATTTATTTTTAATATCGGGTTTTCTAATAGAATAAATCTTTAAATTCTCTTTGTGTCAGTTTTGGAGAAGATTAATCTTGATAAAGAATAGGTTTGTAAAAAATGTCATTGATTGTATGAAAACGTTTTAAAATAGTCTGTTCTAAAAACAGTCTTCATACAATAATTTAGACAATTCTTTTCCAAAACTATTCTTCTTAAAGATAAATCTTCTCCAGAAGAAAGATAATTCTTTCCAAGACAAATGTTCTCGAATGCAGTTATTCTACACAGAAAAAAAATCATCAATATGTTGAATTTATTCTTAAATATTATGAATTTTTTGACCAACTACCAGATTCATCATATTAATACAACTGTTCATTAAATGACATATTGATGAATAAATTCATTATACACATGAAATTATTTGTACTATCGAACATCATAGTGAAGAACGAAATATTCAATACAATGAATATGAATTATCATATTGATGAATTTGTTCATAATATTTATGAATATATTTTTTTAACGAATTTTTCAAAAAAAAAAAAATGTTTTAAAAAAAATTATAGAAAAATCTGTTGTTGGAAAAATGTTATTAATAAAATAACAGAAAAAAAAAATTAGAATAAAAAATTTTTGAAAAAAAAAATATTTTAGAAAAAAACGAGTTGGGAAAGTTAGGTCACATGGGTAAGTTCGGTCACATGTGGCGGATTTTTATAGTCGGTCGGGCCCGACTATGGAATACCCTACACCTTTGGTGGGAATATTAACCCTCAGAATATTATTCATATATCAGAAATTTACGTCTTATCTCCCCATAATTTAAAAAATTTATATAAAGTATAAAAAACTAAAAAAAAAATTTGAAAAATATAATTGGGCGGACCACGCCTTTATTTAAAATTTTGAAAGGCTAATATTTCATAGATTTGATTTTAATAATTTACGGATCAAATTTCCACTATGAAAACCCAGGAAATAATGAAAAAAAAAAGTGGGCGGATCACGCCCATTTTTGGACCACATATTTTTAGGTGAATTCTAACAATATGTTTTAAATTTTATAACTATACCTTGAATACTTTTCGAGTTATTAGTTCCGAAAGAGTTATATAAAAGTGACTTGTATGGGAGGTGGGCGTGTCCGTTGACCGATTTGGCTCATTTTCAAACTCAGTTCCTACTTTTGGCTAAAATATATTGAGACGAAATTTCATCGCATTCTGATCAGTATTTCTCAAGTTATTCTGTATTCGGACAGCAAGACAGCAAGACAGCAAGACAGCAAGACAGCAAGACAGCAAGACGGACAGACAGACAGACAGACAGACAGACAGACAGACAGACAGACGGACATGGCTAAACGGACTCGGATAGTGATGCTGATCAAGAATATATATACTTTTCCATACCGGACACGCCTCCTAAGAGGCGTTACAATATATGCACAAAGTTAATATACCCTGTACCTCATAGGTGTAGGGTATAAAAATTTAGAAAATAAATCCAAATAAAAAATTTGAAAAAAAATTTTTTTTTCAAACAAAATTTTTATTTTAAATATATTTTTATAAATAAAACTGTTTATGATTACAACTTTTTATTAATAAGTTGTAATTATAAATAAATATAGTATAAAACATTTTACAAATTTAAGCATGTCGAGCAAGCATTATATAATAAATAAAATACTAGAACTACTTGAGAACTGAGAAGTACGGCAAAAAATGAACGAAAAATGTATGTTTTGATTGAAATTTTGTTTAATGAACAGCATTCTTCAATATGAAATAAACTATGTTGTATATTATGTTCTTGTTCATCATATTGAAGAACACTTTTTCAACAGTTACCAAGCGTTCATCAAATTTATGATCGCATTCATAACATTGATGTCATTGGTCATTAATATTATGAATGGTTCTTCAATAGTTTGAAGAACGGAATTCATCAATATGATCTACATTTTTTTTTCTGTGTACACGACGGTTCTCCTCCAAGGCAATTTTATTTTAAGACTGAGATAATTATTTTCTCAGAAAATTCTTCTCCAACTCATTTCAATTCCGAGACAATTCTTCCCAGAGACAATTCTTATCACTTTTCCAATTTAATTCCTTCCTCAGTCAAATCTTGCCCAAAAACAATTCTCCCCATGTACAATGTTTTCAAAACAATTCATCATAAGTCATTTCTGCCCTAAAGGAATGCTTTTCCAATACTACTTTTCTATGTGACTGAGATCCAAGACTGTTCTTAACAGAAACTATATCCCCCAGAGTCAATTCTTCCTCAGAAAATTCATCGCAAAGAGATTTTTAATACTATGAAGCACGTCTTGTCCCAGTATAGATTTCTTACCCAGCAATTCGACAAAAGTGTAACGCATACGTGTACTGTACTCGATGTAGGTACTTTTCTGATAGTGTATATCCAGATGGATGAACCTGACGTTGTCCGTAGTGTTGATGCTGCGAAGAAATTTAAATTTATTATTGCGCATGATGTGATGTAATTTTAAATTCAATTCCAGCGTTGCGTTGCGATGGGATGCCATGCCATGGAATCCAATCATTGATCAGGAGTGGGATATAATACATTCAAGCAACCACAACATACCCTTCGAGTGGGACACTGTTCACGGTGTAATCGTACAGCAATTGATTGCAGCTATTCAAGCAGTTGCAGACCATGCTCTCGTTTTGCAGGACCTCTATGAAGTGACTCTCGAAGACATGCCGTTCGGTGCTGAAAATCTCTATACATTTTTATTAGTCTCTGCCAGTAGTTGCCTTTTTCTATTACCCCCTCCCCACCCTATTCGTATTAATTGAACATTGACTCACTTTCATATTTGTAGATGCATTCGAAATCCGATGGTTTACACTCGGTAAAGTTATCTACATTTGAAAAATATGATTTTTGCATAATCACATGTGACATATTCAGCATTATACTTACCGACTTTGGTCCATGGCAGAAATAGACTGATGGTGCAATTGCAATAATGCAATATGAATTCCTGGTGACAGCGCGTGCGACAATTGCCGCGCCAATAGTCCAGACCAGGTATCACCTTGTACATGGGATCATTGTTCTCGTCCTGTGTGAATAAACATTGTAGGCATTTTGTCAATAATTTTCAAAATGAATTTTACCATTTTGAAGGTTTAATTGAAATATATAGCAATATCCTAATCTTTCTTACTCATTGAAATCTAAACTTACTAAAGACACAGTTCACTTACTAATAAAATAGATACATTTACTACGAATATATTAAAATGCTGTACGGAAATAGTTAAATTTACTACGAATATAGTAGAACCAGTTCACTTACTAATAAAATAGATAAATTTACTACGAATATATTAAAATGTAGTACGAAAATAGTTAAATTTACTACGAATATAGTTAAATTTACTACGGAATTATATAAGATAAGATTATCAATGCAGTACTCACCTGAAACAGACATTTTCTCACATCGGTTCCAATGGAACGCACACTTTCATCTGTGATGGTGTGCTGTGCGGTCACCGGTATTTTCGTGTACGTATTCGAGTTGATGAATTGTACATCATTTGACCATTGTTGCGGTTGCTTGGCCATGAACTGAACAAAATAAAAAAGTAAATGCTCAAAAATATTTCTACTTATTTCTCATCTAATTAATTTCCATGCAAACTCACATAAATACCACTAGTTCTATGAAAACCCGGACTTAAATTTGATTTATTCAAACGAATTTCTACTTCGATACCAGTTTTCTCGCCAAATTTTTCATTGTGAAATGGATAATAGCGATCTTTAAGCTGATAAAAAATGAAAATATTTGAGAATTTTTAAAAATAACATAAAATTTACCAAACGCTCTCTCAACAATGACTTATTATCGGTTAATGAATTAAATATATAACCGTAACCGATTTCGGTACGTTGTAACTTAAAGAGTTTGCAACAGTCGTAGTTGTGTTCGCGCCAATAACACGATGATTCCACGAACATCTCATTGCAAGTGAGTGCCAAATGATGCATGACCGAAGTGATGTCCACAGCATCAATGAGCTGCAGACGATGTGGCTCTCTGGTATTTGCGCCCACTACTTCGGCCAAACTCTTGAATTTGCCGAAGCGTAAATCCTCTAAACTTTCAAAGAAACTGCGAAATATGGAGATTGTTTCGGCGCTGACATTGGTGGGTAGGAAACGTTGATGCGCCTGCTGCAACCGCGGCCAATGGATACGGTTGCGCGGGCAGATGGCAATCGATGGAAATGTGATGAAGAAGATGGGCTGCACCGAGTTGGCGACCGTCGTCTGTATGCGTTGGGTGTGATAGAGATGGGCCAGACTGATGTAAACGCAGATGGCACCAACGGAAGTGGCCAAAATGATGAGAAACCAGATGGCTCTGTGAAGTAGAGGGCGGTAGGCAAATGAACGCAAAGCCAGGCAAGATGATAATGTTGAGGATGATGAGCGTAATGGATGAAGCTAGTGATGGCAGAGATTATGATGATTAGGTTGAGAAGAACGACGGTGGTAATGAGAATACTGAGCAATAGTATATGCATGATGTACATGATGAGATAGATGAGATCGATGACAATATTGAAAATAATAGACATAATAGATATTAAATACATTCATAATTGGAATGAAAATTATGGGGAGTTAATGATAAGAATGATTAAGATGATGAGGGTGATGAGACTTGGGCATTTGCACGAAAGTGATGAGGATGAAGTAAATAATGAGATATTTGACATGGTTCAGATATGAAAATGATAGAGATTGATAGGACATGGTAGGGATGGTGAGAATTAAGAAGTTGATATATATAATAGAACATTTACTGTCGTCAACTACAACAACAAAGCACCAAGTACTGTCAAAACAAAATAAAACAAAACTGCAGTGAAGAGGCTATAATGATGTGCAATAAAAATTTAAATACTGAAATGAACGGCTTATGACACAGAGTACTTAGTGCATTTTCATACTCATTTTTCATACACTAAGGAATTTTCATTAATATTAAAATTCAGTTTTTAATTTATAAATTTTTATTTTTTCATTATTTAATATACAAACAATTTTTTGCATATATTTCTTTTCAACCAAAGCGTTGTTTTTGTCGTACACATTTTTTTAACAATTTTTATTTTTTTGAAAAAATAAAGTTTGTTGTATTTTTTATTAGCACATAAATACCGACAGCAACATTACTGCCGTCGAACGGCGATCGGCAGATTTGTTGTTGTTTTCAATGTTCGTCTTCTCACTCGATACTCGTTGCGCTCACTCACTGCACCCACTGTATTCGTTGCATGTTCAGCGACAGTGTTGTCGTTTGAATGGCTTGATGTTTTGACAGTACTTGACACCAATGAAACAAATACTGCAGTGAAGTGAAGTCGCGTGACTGCACCATAATACTGTCGACTGTCATTTGCGAAATGAATTCAAAACTGTAGAGTGCAGTAGTGCATATTTGAAAAGGATACTTCAAAACCATTTGTGCAGATGTGTAGTAGGATGATGGGTGTGATAAGAGTAACGAGCAGACTAATAAAAATAAAAAAGAGCTTAATAAAGGAAAGAATGTAAATAAGCTGAGTAATGAGGTTAATTGTAGGAGTGACAATTTGAATAAAGAGAATCATGGGAATGATGATAAAAATATGATGGGTATAAAAATATTATTTAGATGGTAAAAGGGATAATCAATTTATATTATTAGAATAAATAGTATTATTGAGATAACGAATACTTATAATGGAGAATTTTTAAGAAACTATTTAGAATCAGGTTTAAGACAATAATAATGAAGGGAATAAAAAGGTTTATATTGGTTATAGAAATGATGCTGACACTAATTGGAATAAAGAGTTTTCTGCGAATTATAAGAATAATGAAAATTATGTCCATAATAAGGACGATGAAGATGAATTGGGCAGATGATTATATTCGGTTCGACAATGATTCGGATATTGAATTAGAACAGAACTAATCAAAAATATTCTGTTTTTATGTCTCAAAACTGTTTCTAATAAATTTAGGTTATATAGCCTGATAATGATTAAACTTATTCTGTCTATTTTTTTTTTTTGCATAATTGCACCATTAGTTACAGCCCGTGTAGCTTTCGTCGCAGCAGCTGCTCCCTTCAAACTTACTTCTCGTAGTTTTGCATTTTTGAGTCCGTCAGATAGCGCATGCAGTGCACGGATGAGTTGTCGCAGTACTCCTGCCAGTAGGGAAACAGGACGCGTCGCAGCGAAACTTTGCCTTTTTTATCATTAAAAGTTTGCAACTGATTGCGCGGCAATTGATGTACTTTAAAGTGTCTCAAATCGCGCACTTTCTGAACCATTTTGTGAAGCAAAAAAAAAAAAAAAAAACTTCAGGAAAACTTTTGAACCGATCAGTGAGTTGGCCGAACAACGACTGTGCATTGACAGTGCGCGGAAATTGAATTTTATCAGAGACATGCATGAGTTGATGGCTCAATGGTGTTGACAGCTCAGGCGATTTGTGTTTGTCTGCGCGGACAAATAGCATCGCGCACAGATAGTATCGCGTCCCAACTCGACAGTGTCATCAAAAAGCAATTAAAATCGACTGCCTGCAAATGTTCGGCACAGAGCAATCGTAGAGTCGAAAAATATGCTTTGGCCATGAAAAGCATTTTTTTTTCGTTTTGCTCGAAATCTCATCTTACAGTTCTATGGAAAGCGTGGGAAAACAAGTTGCAGTGAGCGAAAATTTTAAATATATCTATGTTTATAACTATTGATAACCATAATAATTGTAAACAGAATTGTTACAATTTCATTGAAATCGAGGACAGTTAGTTGCAATCCCTGGTCGATTTTGTGTGGTTTGAAACGTTGCATACTTTGTAAGATAAATCATAAATAGTGAATGTTTACGCGATGTGATTTATGTGATGAGTCTTGCGTGATTTTGTCATGAGGTATTTGCGTGAATTGATTTCGTGTGACATTGTCCGATGTTTGTGATATTTTTCACATCGTGTGATATTTTGTTATTTTTTACACCCAGGTTTGCTCCATGCGCCATTTTTAGTAATTGCAGTTATCAATCGAATGTTTATTGTTTATATATAAAATTTTGGATTAATTTTATTTATATTTTGCTCTATATCCACGATTTAATGTCTATTTGGTATGAGGTATTTGCGTGAATTGATTTCGTGTGACATTGTCCGATTTTTGTGACATTTTTCACATTGTGTGATATTTCGATATTTTTTACACCCTGGTTTGCTCCATGCGCCATTTTTAGTAATTGCAGTTATCAATCGAATGTTTATAGTTTATATATAGAATTTTGGGTTAATTTTATTTATATTTTGCTCTATATCCACGATTTAATGCGAACATACAACAAATAGTTGTTGTGTAGATTTTGAGATTATAAAAATTAATTTAAACTTTCTTTATCGTTTTTCTCGAAACCGCATCAATAATGTACGGAGAAAATTAATTCTCACGAATTCAAACTTATTAGCTGCGTTTTTTCCTATTTCAACCCAACGAGTGAACTCAAATGTGAAAAATACGTCTATAATGAACCAATTTCTTTCACTATTTCAAAACAGATGGCGCCACCATGTTTCTGAGCAACAAACATTTTATACGTAACCAAGGATCGCAGACAAAATAATATTAGTTACGTTAAATATTCATTTGACATAAAAAATTAAAAAAAGCGACAAAATATAAACGTGGTAATTCTTTCATATGAATAATGTTCATACTGCATCTGTTTTTTTATGTTTTTATGTCGAACCCATTCCAATTGCCTGATTTCTGATCTATGAAACAATTTATAATTTTTCAATCACAAAATGTTTAGTTAAAATTAATTGAACCAGCTGCCAAATCTCTACCGACCAGTTTTGTACTAGTTTTACTGGCAAGGATCTACTCTTCAAATCACTACCAAGCGATATTACGCACTTTCCGACCAGAAAGTAGCCAGTAAAGCTCATCGGTTTCTGGGTAATGCCCTGCTAGTAACTGACCAGTTATTGATTAGTTTTAGCAGGGACCGACCAGTTTTAGACTAGTTTTACTAAGGACAGACCAGTTTTTGGCCAGTTTTTGACAAGTTTTCGACTAGTTTTACTGGCAAGAATGTATTCTTCAAATTCCAACCAATACTGCACGAGTTTTTGAATAGTTTTACTGGGGGAAAAGCAGTTTGTGTAAATTTTTTCACCAGCTTTTAACTAGTTGTACTGGCAGGGATCTACTTTTCAAATCCGTACCAGTAACTGAGTAGTATTTGACTAGTTTTATACTCCTCGAATTTTTGACTAGTTTTACTGGGGGAAAACCAGTTTGTATACATTTTTTCACCAGCTTTTAACTAGTTGTACTGGCAGGGATCTACTCTTCAAATCCGTACCAGTAACTGAATAGTATTTGACTAGTTTTAATGAGATCAAACCAGTTTTTCGTAACTTTTGACTAGATTTTGTCTAGTTTTATTGTTTTGACCACCTTTTGATTAGTTTTACTGGCAGGAATCTACTCTTGAATTCCCTACCAGTAACCGACAAGGTTTCGACAGGTTTTCACTAGCGAGTAACTATATCTCTTAGTAAATTGTTGCTTGGGATATTTTCATATTATACAGAGTGATCCGCTTTGGGGTGCAAATATTTTAGGGACTGATTCCTTGGTTCATTTTATGAAAAAAATTGTTCCAGAGTTAGGGTCTATTTGGAACACCCAATGATATACAGGGTGTTTTTAAAATATACTTTGCAATAATTGATACAACCGTATAATTAATAATAAATTCTACAATTTATAACCCAGAGCAAAAATATTATATTCATTTTAAAGATAATTGATCATAGTTTCTGCACAGAAAAAAATAACCGACGTAAATACAGCAATCAAAATTAATTGTACACCATTCATTGATGTAGCAAAGACATTATCATGTATTGAGCAAACACATTCGCTAAAAATGTTATTTTTGTCCAAAAATATACCAATAAATGATTTTGCTTAAGTAGCAAATTATTTAATTGGTATGGTCGATGTTTTAAAAGCATTTTTGTATTTTCACAGTATTCTTATAATTCTTTTTTAGTTTATTAAAAAAGAATAATATAAACTCTTGTGAAAGTATATAACAAATATACCTTTATGATGATGAAGCATAATTAAATATGCAACTATTGCCATCATCATCATCATCATTTTCAACGACACCAATAGAGTATGATCCAACTCTATAAGCGTTTCTTTTGACATGAACCAAATGTGAATTGATATGCGCGCCAACCACCAACTAAAAATTCTAATTCTAAGCGAATTCTACCAATTTCACGAATTCCACTAAATTCACCAGCGCTGTAAGCGAGTACACGAACACACACCACGCACTGTTATAGCGACCATGCACTGTTATAGCGTCCACGCACTGTTATAGCGACCATGCACTGCTGTAGCGACCACGCACTGCTATAGCGACCACGCACTGCTATAACATCAACGCGGTATGCGAATACACATATGTAGCTGTTCCCAGCAAATGCGATTGCTAATATGAAGAATGTGTACGCTAATACAATTAATAATTTAGTCGGCGCAGTTTTAGCCATAATTTGATTGTTTTGATGTACCTTTTTGGCTATATTTACGAATTATTTTTTTCTGATGGGTAAAATTTGAATATTGGCATATTATGTGGTGCGCTAGGAGATTTTTCTCATCAAAGTAAAAACATAAATATTTTATTTCAATTTTATTTTTATAAAACTCCATTTTTATCGAAATTTGTAGTAAAAATTTCTGGTCATTTGTTAAAAGGGTGAAGAATCAGACGACATCGTCTACTCCAACCCTTGTTATGAATGGCCAGACCTTCACAGACCCGGTTGATAAAGCTAATCTCTTGGCAGAACTATTTGCAAATAATTCAACGCTCCCAGTTAGCAATCAACCACTGCCCGTCGTTGAATTTGTCTCTTCTGCAATGCCGGAGATACATTTTCGAACTCGGGCAGTTAAAAAGGTTTTAGCAAATCTCAATATTAACAAAGCCTCCGGGCCAGATGGCATATCTGCCCATGTGTTGAAGAAGTGTGCGTCAACGCTGGCTTGTCCATTGCGTAACCTTTTCAACATCTCCTACACGACAGGAGTTTTTCCATCTTGTTGGAAGGTTGCCAATGTCCAGCCAGTTCCGAAAAAGGGTGAGGCTACGAACCCTGCTAATTACCGACCCATTGCAATATGCTCTGCGCTATCCAAGGTAATGGAAAGCGTAATAAACTTCCACCTTGTGAACTATCTGGAGCGAAACGAATTACTTAGTGACCGGCAATATGGTTTCCGTAGGACCAGATCCACCGGTGACTTGATGGCGGTCCTCTCCGAAAAGTGGAATAATTGTATTCACCTTTTCGGAGAGAGTAAGGTGGTTGCTCTTGATATTTCCAAGGCTTTTGATCGAGTGTGGCATGAAGCCCTGGTATCAAAACTTATTGCATATGGTGTCGGTAATTCTTTTGCTCGATGGATATCGAGTTTTCTCCAGGGTCGTTCAATACGAGTTGCGATGGATGGTGTTTTCTCAGAACAACATTCCATCAATTCTGGAGTGCCGCAGGGTTCCGTCCTATCCCCGTCCCTATTTCTGGTGTTTATCAATGACCTTCTGTCATCGACCCAGAACCCAATCCATTCCTTTGCAGATGACAGCAACATCTGTCATTCATTTTCGTTCAACAAGCGCCCAAACTCTTTGGAGATTGAGAGTAAAAGGCGCACAATGAATGATACACTCAATAATGACCTTAAAACAATCTCCGAGTGGGGTCTTGCAAATAGAGTTGATTTTAATGCTAGCAAGACCCAATGTTGTCTGTTATCTCACAAAAGAATGGATTCACTCCTCCCTCCCCTCAATATGGACTCTGTGGATATTGCGCAGTCAGCTGCTCTTGACGTTCTGGGTATATCAATTCAATGTGACCTCCGTTGGAATGATCACATATTTGATGTGTCGAAAGAAGCGGCCAAGTGCCTCGGTTTTCTGAAACGGTGTAAGACATACTTCACTCCTGCTGACTTGCGCACTGTCTACACCACCTATATTCGGCCTAAGATGGAATACAATTCGCACATATGGGCAGGGGCTTCAAAATCTTCTTTGGAGTTCCTGGATCGAATCCAACAACGTGCAATATATTTAATAGGGGATGAAAATATTTCATCCTCTATTGGTTCTCTTGAGCACCGAAGGACCGTAGGGTGTGTAAGCCTGTTTTATAGGTATTACAATGGTAAGTGTTCGAGGGAAATACATGGCCTGATTCCACCAGGTCGTGTGTTTCCTCGTACTACTAGGGCATCGAACCAAGCCCACCCCTTCGTAGTCCACACGGTTCCCAACAGAACCACGCATTACAGAGAGAATTCGTTCTTCAGTCGCACGATTCGTTTGTGGAACAATCTCCCTGCGTCTGTTTTTCCCGACATTTTTAATATTGGGAAATTTAAAGCAAACATCCACCGACACTACTCCATCTTTCCTCCTCCTTTGAACCTATAATCCTTCCTTGCGATCAACACTGTGCATTGCACGAATAGGGGGCATCCCCTGAGCGTTGGTTAATTTGTAAAAAAAAAAAAAAAAAAAAAAATTTATCATGGTGTAATAAACAATTTTTTAATAAACAATTTTTATATCGCACTTACCGTTTTCCGTGCGGATTACTTCTTCTGGTGCACTCAAAATTCTCAAGTTCCTCAAAATACATTTTTATTATAAAAAAAAAACTACTTCTGGTTTTAAAAGAATACTATTTTATGTTTTTATTTTACAAAATGTATATATATTTTCGGTTGATCATTTGACAAAGTTTTATTTTTTGTATTTTAAAGGCGCAAGTACTATTATCAAATTTTAATTTAATAAATTTGAATTGATTTATAAAATATCTCATACTAGCATTTCAAAGGGGAATAAAACCATTAAATAAATAGATATTGGAAAACTGTTTTCATATCCAAACTCAAAAGGATCTTAGCTTTAAAATATTTGCCGCATTTTCTTTTATTATGAAAATATATGGTATATGTAATAATAATAATAGTTTGGCGCTACAGTCCTGTGTAGAACTTCGGCCGAGCTCTCTCACCATTTTGAGCTGTGCGTGTTATATTTGTACTCAAAGTGGTGGGACCTACAGTTTATTGCCGAATCCGAACGGCGGGTGAGAGCTTTTCATAGGCAATGGTTTTACTCTCGTAGGTTTGCCATTTACTGACGAGAGGTAGCGCGGTATAGAAAAATGTTTCTATGAAAAGATGTTGTTAGCCCCAGTCCAGGCTTGAACCGGGGACCTTTCGGCTCGCAGTCCAACGCACTAACCACTGAGCTACCGCGGCTACTATATGGTATATGTACTTTCATTTAAAATGCAAATAAAATAATTGATCCTAAAAAACAGGGTTCACACACACATTCTTAGAATGATCCTTAGTTTCACGTACAGGCCGATTTTCCGTGTGCTCAAAATCTCTGAAGTCTTTTAATGGCAAAAAGTTTTAATTTATTTTTACTCTTTACATTTTTGTGTTTAGTTTTTGTAATATATAAAGTTATATATATATTCATATATATTCATATATATATATATATTCAAAATTTAGATTTTCCCTCTCAGTGCAGCTTAAAACAAATCAGCCATTGATCAAATCAGGCGCTAAAACTGGCCGAAAGTGTTGACACCGCAGCAGTAGCCGGACCAGCAGCAGCAACAGCAGAAGTTGGCGATTTGTTTGTTCAGTCATTAAATAAGTTAGTCATTTACCTTACGACCAACAAACAATTGCCACCACCTTCCACTTTTCAACAATGTTAAGTTTAATTAGTTTTCTTCGAGGCATCGAAGGCTGTATTTGCGCTGTAGACCCAGAACAGTGTAGCATGGTGATGAATGGCTTGAAACTGCCAGGCCAGCGCCGCTTTGTTTTCCTAAGAAGATTTATTAATGGTGACAGGTTTGCTTTGCTATTAGCACACTCAAGTAGCAAACATGAAGAGCGCGTAGGCAGGCTGGTAGTAGTCAGTCACTCAGTCAGGCAATTTAAGGATGATTAGTTTATTTTTAAGTTTTCTTTGCGTACATATTAAATACTGATTAAATTACATTTTGAATTTTTGAATAGTGTATAGAAATTCAAACTGTAATTTTTAATTTAATTTTTAAAAAACTTTTAACTAAATTGAGTTTTTTAAAATCAAAAAAAAAAAAGGCGAGGATGATGTGAAAAAACGTAAAATTATGTTAAATTCGACGATAAATTCTTAGCTTTATTTGTGACTAGTATTTCGTACACGGGCTGCGCAACGGGGATTTTTAAGTTTTTTTAATCCATTTTTTATTTGCTTCTGTTTTTTCTTTTGATTTTGTTTTTAAAATTGACTTTTTCCTTTTCTCTAATTTTTTGCGGATTTGTGTTTTACTTTTGTTTTTGTGTTTTAAATTTTGTTTTATGTGTTTTTCGTTTTTATATTTTTGATATTTTTTGCGTAGTGGTTTTGTATTTTTCTTTTGTTTTTTGTGTTTTTGCTTTTTTGTTTTGATTTAGATTTTGTGGTTTTTCTTTTGTTTTTGTATTTTTGTGTGATTTGATTTTGCTTTTTCTTTCTCTCTAATTTTTTGCGGCTTTGTGTTTTGCTTGTGTTTTAAATTTTGTTTTATGCGTTTTTATATTGTTGATATTTTTTGAATTTTGGTTTTGTATTTTTCTTTTGTTTTTGTGTTTTTGTTTTGATTTAGATTTTGTGGTTTTTCTTTTGTTTTTGTTTTTTTGTGTGATTTGATTTTGCTTTTTATTTTTGTTTTGATATTGTATTTTTGCTTTTGTTTTTAGTCTTTGCTTTTTATTTTTGTATTTTTGCTTTTGTTCTTTTTTTTTTTGATTTTGTGTGTTGCTTTTGTTTCTGCGTTTATGGGTATGGTTTTTTTGTGATAATAATTTGCTTTTGTTCTGATTTTATTTCTCTTTTGTTTTTATGTTTTTAATTTTGTATTTTTGTTTGTGCGTTTGTTTTTGCTTTTTGATGTTTGTTTTTGATTTTTGTTGTGTTTCTACTTTTGTTTATTTTTTCCATCTGTTTTTTGTTTTGCTGTTGTTTTGTGCTTTTGTTTTTGTTTTTGTGTTTGATTTTGTGTTTTTTCTTTTGTATTTTTTTTTTTGTTTATGGTAGGTAGATATCGATGCGTTTTCGTACGAGATATTTTACGAACATCGAAAAGTAAAATTATCAAAATTAGAGATTTCTTTGGAAAATATTGCGATGTCGATGTGATTTGAAATTTGAATAAATAAAAAATTTAAACAGTTAGAAAGATTTTTTTGAGAAAGTTACGAGGCATCGAAACTTTCTCAAAAGTCTGCAAGACATGGCAGACTGAGTAAATTGTTGAAATGATGCAAAAGAACAGAATCGAAACGTATAGGTTAAGCTATAGCATTTTATAGATAAAGTGACTCCATGCGAATTGTCTGGCATTCACACAATACGTTTTATGTTATAAAGTCGTAAAAATGAAACAAATGAAATGAAGATTTCCAGATAAAATTGGGATTATTTCAGTTGAAATAAATGAAATAGAAATTTTCAATTTTAAATTGAGATAATTTGCGATTATTCATTTGAAATATTAAATAAAAATCGGAATTTTCACAATTTACTTAGCAATAATTTGTATGGAAAAATCATGATATTAATTAAAATTTGTCATTTTGAAATGAAAAAATCTAGAAATTTGCAATGATAAATCTAAATTTTATGTGAATTTTCTCATTTTTTATTGGAGTTTTTAAATTTGAAATAGAAAATAGAAATTACATTTTGAATTTCATCAATTTGAATTGAAAATATAAATTTTAATTAGTATTTTTAAAATTTTAAAATGAAAATAAATCTAAATTTCATTTAAAAACTCACCATTGAATTTAAAGTGAAAAATTAGTTTTTAAGTGAACCTTTTTATTTTGAGTGAAAGATTTAATTTTGAGTAGACAATGAATTTTTGGTGAAAAAATGAATTTTGAGTGAAAGATTGAATTTTGAGTGAAAAGTTGATTTATGAGTGAACGATGGAATTTTGAGTGAAAAATTGAATTTTGAGTGAAACTTTGAATTTTGGGTGAAAAATTGCATTTTGAGTGAAACATTGAATTTTGATTGAAAATTTATATTTTGAGTGCATAATTGAATTTTTTAAAAGAAAATAAGAGAAAATTTAGTGAAAACTGAGTAAAAATTTGAATTTTGAGTGAAAATGGAATTTTGATTGTCAAATTTAATTTGTTGTGAAAATTTGATTTTTAAGTGAAAATTTGAATTTTGAGCATAAAATTGAATTGTGTAAAAAATTTAATTTTGAGTTAAATTTTGAATTTTAATTGAAAAATTCAATTTTGAAAGAATTTTGAGTTAAAATTTATATTTTGAGTGAAAAATGAGTAAAATAAATGAAAATTGAGTGAAAACTGAATTCTGAGTGAAAAATGAGTAAATAAGAAAAATTGAATTTTGAGTGAAAAATGTAATTTTGAGTGTAATAGTTCATTTTTTGTTAAAATTTGATTTGAAGTGAAAAATTGAATTTTGAGTGAAAAATTGAATTTTATGTAAAAAATTGAATTTTGAGTGAAAAATTGAATCGCAATTACATTTAGAATTTCATCAATTTTAATTGAAAATCTCAATTTTAATAAGTATTTTTAAATTTTAAAATGAAAAAAAATCTAAATTTTATTTATAACTTCCCCAATTTAAATTGAAATATCATATTTTTAATTGGAATGCTTTAAAATTCAATTTCAGTTGATAATTTTCCCATTCGAAATGAAAAATATTCAATTTCACTGGGTAATTTTGTCATTGTAAATGGAACATTTCTATTTTATCTGGAAGTTTCCTTATTTAAAATAAACTTTTAATATAAATTATTTAATTTCTTCATTTAAAATGCAAAAATCTTCAATTTCATTTGACAATTTCTCAATTTCAAATGAAGCTTTTCGTAAATTTAAATGAAAACCTGAAATTCTTATTTAAAGTTTTCTCATTTTGAAATCGAAAAATCAAAAATTCAGTTCGTTTTTTTTTAATTTCAATTTTGAATTCTCAATTTCATTTGGAAAATTGTAAACTACATTTTGGTTTTTCACATTTTAATTTTGAATTTTAGCAAATTTCAATTGGTAATCTTAATGTTTATTCAAATTTTTATTATTTCAAAATGCAAAATTTTACTTTAAAATAGAATATTGCAAATACATTTGGAATTTTCTTAATTTGAAATTTTAAAATCTCAACTTGATCTGGTATTTAGCTAATTTTCAATTTAGCTTAAAGTTTTCTGATTCTGAAATCGAACAATTTCAAAGTGTTATGGAATTTTCTTAATTTGACAGAGACAAATTTGAAATGTAGCTAATTTCAGTTGAAGAATTTCAATTTGTTTTGATTAAATTTTGATTAAATTAGAAATCTAGTTTTTATTTGTACCAAAAACTTTATATTACCTACCCTTTTAAACACATAAAAGTTAGCTTAAAAATAAAAGCATTATTTACATTCTTTTTATTAAATACCGCAGCAAAAATGGGCTGCACAACATATCCAGTGACCCTCTGCAGTAAAGGTAAATATCGCTCACGTTCTGAACATTATTAAAAAAGAAGAAGGAAAAACAATTTCAATGATTTTATACACTAAACAAGCAAAGAAATGAAAGTTGTTACATCAACTAATCGCATGGAAAAGTTTAACGAAATGGAAGTCTGCCAGCAAAAGGCTGCATATAAGGTATACATAAAAAAAAGGTGAACAAAATTATATAAAAATTGGTTTGTTTGTATTACAAGGTTTTTTGAACCTTTTCTTTTCATTCTTCAAATCATAACAGAAATGTGTTTCGCAAAAAAGAATGCGCTGACTGTCTGTCTGTCTGTCGCTTAAATGATTTGATTTTTGGCGCTATTTCGTCTACCTGTCGCGCCAAAGTGCACAATGACATTTGGCATTACCGGATATTATGTGTCAGGCGGCGGTGACAGCAGGCGGCAAACAAGATTTAAAATTTCTAAATGTTTCGTAAATGGCTATAGCTTTAAAATTTAATAAAAATTATGAATAATTTTATGTTATTCATAAAAACTTCGCTCAACTGAAAGTAACACAATTGCTGTAACTTGGCAAAGTTATTTTATATCAGCGGTCTTTTGAAATACATATAGAAACAATCATGAAGGAGAGCGTTTGAGTCACAATAAAACCACAAAGATTAGTCATAAAATAACTGCTTATCTCAGCATTAAAAATGAAACATCAAATATTTACAATCATCACTTAAGGAATCACAAAACTTGGCTTGGTTCGTTAAATTTAAATGCTTAACATGAAACTTTAACTTCTGTTATAATTTTGAATCTAAAATTTGGATTTTATTGAGAAAAATTGAATTCAAAGTGAACATTTTAATTTTGAGTTTAAAGTGTAAATTTTGAGTAGAAGATATAATTTCAGTGAAAGTTTCAATTTGGGTGAAAATTTGAATTTTAAGTGCAAATATTATTATTGAGTAAAAGATATAATTTTGAGTGAAAAATTGAATTTTGAATGAAAAATTGAATTTTGTGGAAAATGTTGAATTTTGAGTGAAAAATGGAATTTTGAGTAAAATATTGAATTTCGAGTTAACAATTGAATTTCGAGTGAAAAATTGAACATTGTATGAAAAATTTAATTTTGAGTGAAACTTAGAATTTTGAGTGAAACATTAAATTTTGAATGAAAATTAGAATTTTGACTGAAAAATTCAATTTTGAGTGAAAGATTGAATTTAAATTTGAGTGAAAAATTGAAAATTGTATGAAAAAATGAATTTTGAGTGAAACTTAGAATTTTGAGTGAAACATTAAATTTTGAATGAAAATTAGAATTTTGACTGAAAAATTCAATTTTAAGTGAAAGATTGAATTTTGAGTGAAAAGTTGATTTATGAGTGAAAAATAAAATGTGTGAAAGATTGGATTTTGAGTGAAAAATTTAATTTTGAGTGAAATATTGAATTTTTAGTGAATAATTTAATTTTGAGTGAAAATTTGAATTTTGAGTGAAATTTTGAATTTTGAGTGAAGATTAGAATTTCGAGTGAATAATTTTATTTTGAGTGAAAAATTGAATTTCGAGTGAAAAATGGAATTTTCAATGAAAAATTGAATATTGAGTGAAAATTTGAATTTTGAGTGAAATTTTGAATTTTGATTGAAGATTAGAATTTCGAGTGAATAATTGAAATTTTAATGAAAAATTTAATTTCGAGTGAAAAATGGAATTTTCAATAAAAAATTGAATATTGAGTGAATAATATAATTTTGAGTGAATATTAGAATTTCGAGTGAATAATTGAATTTTTAGTGAAAAATAGAATTTCGAGTGAAAAATTGAACTTTGAGTGAAACTTTGAATTTTGAGTGAAAATTAGATTTTCGAGTGAATAATTTAATTTTTTTAGTGAAAAATTGAATTTTCAGTGAAAAATTGAATTTCGAGTGAAAAACTGAATTTTCAGTGAAAAATTGAAAATTGTATGAAAAATTGAATTTTGAGTGAAACATTAAATTTTGAATGAAAATTAGAATTTTGACTGAAAAATTCAATTTTGAGTGAAACTTTGAATTTTGAGTGAAAAATTGATTTATGAGTGAAAAATAAAATGTTGTGTGAAAGATTGGATTTTGAGTGAAAAATTTAATTTTTAGTGAATAATTTAATTTTGAGTGAATATTTGAATTTTGAGTGAAATTTTGAATGTTGAGTGAAGATTAGAATTTTGAGTGAAGATTAGAATTTTGAGTGAATAAATGAATTTTTGGTGAAAAATGGAATTTTCAATGAGAGATTTAATTTTTCAGTGAAAAAATGTATTTTAATTGAAAAATTGGATTTTAAGTTAAAAATTTAATTTTGAGTGAAAATTTGAATTTTGAGTGAAATATATAATTTTAAATGAATCAATAAAATTTTCGTGATATTTTTCGACAAACATTAATTAATTCGAGTGCATTGACATTTCATTATTTTCGCTACGAAGCACTGAATTACTTATCAACATTTTTAAGCCGCAGTAATTATGTTTGCAGCATGGCATCCATTTGACATTTGTCACTTTCGACGACATACACGCAGTTAAATGACCCGTGACCTGTCAACACGTTCCGTCTGCCTGTTGGCAGCAAGTTCAAAAGTTGTAAAATTCAACGCCCTTTGCGTTTATTTCATCAGTGACATCTGATGGCATTTTAATCAAAGTTCTGTGAGTGTTTTTTTTTCTGGGCTGCTCATTTTTGAATTATCTCTATTTAGATTGCACATATATGAGCCTAACGACTGACTGCTTTTGACATTCATCACTAGACGTTCTTCAGTTCACTTTAGATTTATTATTATTATTTATTTTTAATTCATACGCCAGACCAAGTCACAAAAACCACTATACCATGAAATAAGAAATTGCCATAGATTAATTTCGACTTCGACTACTACTGCTGCTGCTGTCAATGACCTCCAATGACTTATTTCTGCCAATTCGACATGTTTTGCATATAAATTTCATTGATTTTGGACAAATGTCAGGCGCGACTGTGACACTGGTCGGTCAGTCTAGTGACACTGATTGGCTCAAGTGTAGAGCAGTAGAATACGATATGCTGTGCGATGTTGCCTAATTTTCATAAAACATTAAATCAAATTTGACAATCAAACAAAAAAAAAACAGTAGTTTCTGATTTGCCTTCTTTTTAATTTACATGAATTTCGCATTAATAATCTATATAAAATGATTTTATTTTGCCGCCTGTTTTATTGATGAGTTCTCATAAATATAATAAATAAAGTATATTCTGTAATATTTATTTTTACTAGATTTTATTTTACATGTTATTTTAGCAACTGTTATGCATTACAAAATTTGAATTACAACGTCACCTGTTGCATTTCTCATGCAGATATTTTTCAATTTAGTGCAATTTTTCGATTTGTTGCTTTTTCTAATGCCGAGCTCAACATGCTGAAGGCATTATTTTAAAAGCAATTAAAGTTGGCATAAACCTTTTAACTTATTTCTCTTCTACATCAAGAAGTATTTTTTCTGGTATTTTGTAAAGTTTTGCAAATTACAATTACGTATTTTTTATTTCTTGCGTTTTTATTTTTTGCCCTTCGTGCTTTTGCAGATTGATTGACAGGCAAATGACAGACGTACTTGATGCAAGTGCTTAATTGCAGCACGCAAAATGGTACGGAGACTAACATAGTATGGAAAAAAGTAGAATTTTGAAAACATTATAATAAGTACTTTGATTTAATATTGCCGCTTTATAGAATATAATATTAAACCAGAGGTATGAGGGCTGAATTTGTATTCTAGAGTTCTCGGGTTCGAAGCCTGGTTTGGGCATGAGCGCTCGTTGTGATATTTTCCACACATAATACATGCAGTAAAAAATCTAATAAAATCCCATTCAAATGTTTCAATTTAATAGTATACGAAAAATAAATATTTTCATACAAATATCAATAGTAAAAACCATTAACCAATAATCTCTTTTCTGAGTGTAGAGAATAATGGACAGTACAATAGATATAATTTGTCTGAGTGCTGTGAACCTTACTATGTCAATTTGTTTATATTTAATTTTATTACAAATAAAGTAAAAATAAATAGGTTTTTTAAATTTAAATCGTAATAATTTATTAAATATAGCTGGACCCGTGTACGACTCGTGCCAAGATTTTGTGAATTAAAAGATATGGAGCGATATAAAAAACATTTTTATTATTTATATCAGAGTCCGCTTCTTGGCTGTGGTGTTTTTTTATTGGTTTTATAATTGTAGTAACCAAATTGTAATTCTCCGCCAAAACAACATTTCTCAAAAACAATTCTTTCTCAGACGGCGCTTTCCCGTAGAATTCTTCCCAGTAGAAATCTGCACCGTAAAATTCTTCCCCATAGAACGCTTTCCGTAGAATTGCTCCCGGTAGAATTGTTCCCGGTAAAATTCTTTCCTGTAGAATTCTTCCCCGTAGAGTTTTTCATAGTTTTAGTGTGGTGAGTTTTAATGTGGTGAGTTTCGGTGTGGTGAGTTTCGGTGTGGTGAATTTTGGTGTGGTGAGTTTTAGTGCGGTGTATTTTAGTGTGGTGAGTTTTAGTGTGGTGAATTTTGTTGTGGTGAGTTTTAGTGTGGTGAATTTTTATGTGGTGAATTTCATTGTGGTGAGTTTTAGTGTGGTGAATTTTAGTATGATGAGTTTTACTGTAGTGGATTTTAGTGTGGTGAGTTTAAGTGTGGTGAATTTTATTGTGGTGTATTTTAGTGTGGTGAGTTTTAGTGTGGTGAATTTTGTTGTGGTGAGTTTTAGTGTGGTGAATTTTTATGTGGTGAATTTCATTGTTGTGAGTTTTAGTGTGGTGAATTTTAGTGTGGTGAGTTTTACTGTAGTGAGTTTTAGTGTGGTGAGTTTTAGTGTGGTGAGTTTTAGTGTGGTGAATTTTAGTGTGGTGAATTTTATTGTGGTGAGTTTTAGTGTGGTGAGTTTAAATGTGGTGAGTTTGTTTTTATTTCTTTTTTTGTTTTTCTTTGCTTTTGTGTTTTTGCTTTCTTTTTTTTTAGTATTTGAGTTTTTTGTTTTATGTTCGTAGCTGGTGAAAGTGCCGAGTTATATCTTTTTGAAAGTTTAGGTTGTATGGGAGGTGCCACGTCTCTTTTGACAATCCCGCCCATATATAGCCTATCATTTCTTCCAGACCATACCGCATCTGTGGTAAAAATTTCAAGAAAGTCGGATCAGCCGTTTAGATGAGAAGCGGAACAAACGTACAAACGAACAAACAGATTTATTATATTAATAGGATAAGATATTTCATGAAATTAAGATTATTTATTAATTTTCCTAATTAATCATTTTTTAATATATACTTTAATATAAATCACACGTATTAAAATGACTATGTTTCTGTTAAATCATTTTAATTGCTAGGGAAGCACAGGAATAAAGTGGGACTCGTTTTGATTTTACTTCAAAGAAAGTACATTTAAATAATTTATTAAATTCATTTGAAGGGTCTATTACATAGACTGGTTCATAATATAACTTTTTGCATTAACAGAATACCATTTATGTGCCTTTTAATTGATTTTTGAGCAATTTTAGAAAACAACTACATTTCGGACCTCTTGAAAAATCCTGGGGTAAAGTGGGAAACATAAAAATAACTACAAACTTTCAATCGCTGAAGAATTTCCATTCATTTGATACCCATTTGTAAAGGTGTACCGAATTTGTATTTTTTTTTTTGGGAAGCACAAGTCAGTTCGCGGGAAAACATTAATTTTATGTATTTGAGCTTGAAGTCAATATAAATTTGATCAAAGAAGTTCACTTATGCACGTATAAAGTAAAATTTATCTGTAGATGTAATTTTTATGAGGTATTTGAATATAAGTGTTCGGATCACAGATCACAATCGATCGATCACGCCACATACAGCGAGGTATATAATAATAATTGTAATAATAGTTTGGCACTACAGTCCTATAAGAACTTAGGCCGAACTCTCTCACCATTATGAGCTGTGCGTGTTAAATTTGTACTCAAAGTGGTGGGACCTACAGTTTATTGCCGAATCCGAACGGCGGATGAGAGCTTTTCATAGGCAATGTTTACTCTCGTAGGTTTGCCATTTACTGCCGAGAGGTAGCGCGGTATAGAAAAATGTTTCTATGAAAAGATGTTGTTAGCCCCAGTCCAGAATTGAACCGGGGACCTTTCAGCTCGCAGTCCAACGCACTAACCACTGAGCTACCGCGACTACAAGCGAGGTATATAAGTAATCAAAATTAGGAGCTTCATTGATATAACTCTTCGGTGTTTTCAGTAGTAGAGATTTCAACAGACAGATAGACGGACATCTCTAAATCGACTCAGGAGATCAAGAATATATATATACTTTACCATACCGGCTATGCTTCCTTATGGGTGTTGCAAACGGCGTATCAAACTGAACCAAACACCACTTTATACCCTCTTAGTGTAGGGTATAAAATTGTGCATTTGCTCCTAGTCAGAATATTCTGAGTGGTAATGTACACGGGTGTAGTTGCTGTTTGTCAATTTCGCAAATTTAAATTATACAAGCCATTTGCAGATATGGAAGTTCACTACATTGTTAACATTTAAATTCTTCGGAATTACATTCAAGCAAATTGTACAAAATTCTTTTTCTTCTGATAAAGTGGAAGATTTTTTACTGCTGTATTATTTTTGTTCTTGTTAATGGTTTGCCTATCGACTTTTTGTGCAACTCTTATCTCAGGTGAAGTTAAAATTTGGCTTTTTATTGGTTTTTGGCAAATATTGGCTAAACCAATTTAATAATTCATATAATACAATATTTTTACTAAAACTATAACAAACATTGCTTAAATTAGATTTCCCACTTTAACCTGAAATGTGTTTCCCACTTATCCCAATATCGCAATTGGATCTTAACTATTTAAGCAATCATTTTTAACATACCTTCCTAAATAAATATAACAAAAATTCATATTTTGTAAAAGCAATTAAATTTAAAAAACATTTAAAAACATTGTTTTTTTCACTTGTTCTCAAAATGTAATAAAATGATATGAATTTGATTATAACAATCTATATAAAAATTAATGCCATATTAAAAAGAACTTTAAATTGTTTTTTTTTTTATTTTTCTAAAAGCAAAAGCATGTTCAAAAATTGCAATTTCCCACATTACCACATATCCCACTTTACCCCACTTTATCCTGTATTGTAAAAATACCATAAAGAATATATTGGTATAAAGAATATATTGTATTTTTATGACATTATAACAACAATGACATGCAAAACACTTTAAAAA
Source organism: Dryomyza anilis (assembly GCA_951804985.1). Taxonomy (NCBI): domain Eukaryota; kingdom Metazoa; phylum Arthropoda; class Insecta; order Diptera; family Dryomyzidae; genus Dryomyza; species Dryomyza anilis. The sequence goes on from OX638132.1 coordinate 93,073,416, forward strand.
ATATTTTTTTTAAAATGGCATATTTAGTTACATTTTTATTTAATTGTACTTAATAATATTACTATTTGTATTTAATGTTATAGTACAATTATGTAGTTTTATTTCTTTTAAATCATCCTTACACATATTGAATTACATTTAAATTAAGATTTAGTTGAACACAGTTTTAATAAATGATTAAATAACTACCTAATTTATCTCCTATTCGAATTAAAAATGACTACGTTTATATTAAAAAAAATCTTTAAGATATAATTGTACAAAATTGATACAAGTAACTAATGGTTTTGATAAAATGTATTTTTTAAAATTATAACAACTAATTTTAAATTAAATTTTTGTTATTACTATAAATTTGAATTTATATTTTTGAATTTATTACAAACATAGTTAAATTAAGTTATATTTGTTTAACTTAAATTGTCAATATAGCCTTGAATATATTTAAATTATTTACACAATTTTATTAACTTAATTATATCGCATATATAGTAATAATGACTACGTTTATATTTATAAATTTAAATTAGTTATTAAAATACAAAAACAGTATAAAAATAATTGAGAAAAAAAATATGATTTGTATACCATATAACAATAATTTCAACAATTTATAAAGTATATTTATTTTATTTTTTAAAATATATAATTCTATTAGAAACATAATAACATTAACCATTTTTTTGAATCTACTAATTTAAAAACATTCATACTTAATTTCAGTATGTATACCATATTACATTATATTTTAAAAATATTGCAAATAAATTGTATAATTTTCTAAATGAAGCTTAAGAAAAAACAGTTTTATAAACTTATCGTAAGTCTTCGATTAGCTGCTTAGATTAACTTGCTCGAATAAACTTTATAGAACATTGCAAAAATATATTATAATATGTTATCGCAACTAACTAAGTAAATAAACAATTTAATATTAAATCAATATTAATCTGGCTGAATGACAAAAAATATCATGATAGTGAAATTTTGTAATTGCAAAAGTTTGTTTTTTATAACTTTTATAACACCCAAAGCTTATTTAGTGCCACAAAAAAACCTACATCCTTCCATGCTGCCACTTTCACAGGAAGTGCCCACCAAGCACTTGTATACAACGTATTCAACAGCAAGTTTTGCTCAATAAACAAATTTTCTTCATAAATTTCATTAACCTGCAGTAACAATACTTTGAGGTATACGCAAAATTGCTAAATAAATATGCGTGTGTCAGTGTGTCGGTGGCTCTGTGTATGTGTGTGAAAGCAAGCAGGAAACAGGAACCACAAACAACGACACAGCATGAGAAAACTCAACAATAAGTCATATACACCCTCGAATATAAGCAATATACATAGCTATCTTCTCTTGAAAACTCTTAATAAAGAAAGCAATTTATTTGTCAATTTCATAGTGTTGGAAAGTGATAGGCTTTGAGTTTTGTTTTTATATATTTTAGGTTTAGAGTAAAAAGATTGCTTTTAAATAAAATTGTTATTCCGAGAAAAAAATATGTAGTACTCTGAATTGTCTGTTTAAAATATTTCAAAAAAATGTTTCTAAAATCTATTGGTTTCTAAACTTCCCTAAGCCTGTCTAGCGCTACCAAAAATGTTTGTCAACATTCGCAAAACAAAGTTTTTGACAGACTTAACACAGTTCTGAAATATTTATATGAAAGGTTCTAAACAGCCTTTAAAATTCCACAAAATAAAACAACCTGCTATACAATTCCCGAATTCTTCCATCTACTGTGAAAAATGTTGTAGGATATTTGCCGGAAACATTCCTGAAAATATTATGGAATTTTGAAGGCAGATTCCCAGAATATTTTGCGTATCGGAAAAAAAATTATTTGCAGCTTCCCAACATTTGGCACGTTCTCAATATTTGACGAGTTGAGGTATTTTAGAAAAAGTTCCTCTATAGCCCAAGGTCGGGGGTTTTTGGGACATACGCAAAGGTAAATGGAAAGTTTTGGAAAGCGTATGATAAGTTCATTTTATTATAAACTGTTATACAGTAAAACTGTTATGCAGTTAAACTGTTATACTGTAAAACTATTATACAGTGAAACTGTTATACAGTAAAATTCTTATACATCAAAACTATTTTATACAGTAAAACTCTTATGCAGCAAAAGTGTTATACAGCAAATTTATTATACAGCAAAACTGTTATACATTTAAATCGTTATATGGTAAAACTCTTTTGCAGTATAACGGTTATACAGTAAAACTGTTATACATTAAAACTGTTATACAGTAAAACTGTTAAACAGTAAAACTGTTATACAGTAAAACTGTTATACAGTAAAACTGTTATACAGTAAAACTGTTATACAGTAAAACTGTTATACAGTAAAACTATTATACAGTAAAACTGTTATACAGTAAAACTGTTATACAGTAAAACTGTTATACGCAAAACTCTTATACCGTAAAACTGTTCTATTGTTAAACTTTTATGCATCTCAAATATTACGCAGTAAAACTTTTTAATTTTGAAATTTTCTCAAAAAAGAATAACTGATTATACATTTACTAATATCTTTTATATAATTAATTATTTGAAAGTTAAACATAAATTTTTATCTCACGTTTACCAACACTCATTCGAAACTTGTGTCTTTTGTCATTGTCGCCTTGCCGCCGGCTTGTTTAATTTTTTCAATGTTCAATTTTTATGCGAAATTATTAGTTGTCAAAGTTTTTTTTTTTCTTTTTGGTATTTTTTCCATTATCTTGTGCCGGCACCTTTGCTTTTTACCTGACACTGTGCAGCAACACTATTACGTTGGCATTTGTGGGAATTTAAAGCGTCAAAAATCACAACGCGTCCATAAATTATAAGCATGTCAAATACCGTGCATTGTCACTGATGCTCGGCACTCATGAGACTCCAATCAAGAGACCGAGATACCGCCGAGTGACTGATTGTCAAGCATGCGACTACCAGCCACTCTCTTCTTTATTTGTGCTCCCAGGAGTCAAGAGGCAACTGACAACGTTTCTGTCTGCCCACCTCTCTTCTCTCAAAACGAATCCATTGCAATAAAGTGGCGCTGAGTGCGAAATTAACTTCATCAGCGTTTATTGTAAATATTGAGGCAAATGGTGATGACGCGGCAGAAGACTTTTATGGTTGAATGTTGCTGATGCTGCTGCAAGTTTTAAAAACAAATTTTAATTTGTGGCCATTTTTTATTGACTGCTGTTGTTTTTTTTGTTTTTTTGTTATTTTAATTTATTGCAATGCGAAGATTGATTTGCGCTAGCGAGAAAGAGGGGAGAGGACGAGAATTGTTGAGTGGAGCAAATGCGAGATTAATTCGATTTATTTGTGTTTTTACACTGCTCGCAAATAGAATAGTCTTAATAAAAATACTATAAATTTTAAATAAATTATTTTTTAAAAATTTTATTGGACCGTTTGTTTTAAGGAACAGTTTTATTTTTGCAATAGAAAATAATTGAATTTTTAGTGAAAAATTTAATTTTTAGTGAAAAATTGAATTTTTAGTAAAAATTGAATTTTTAGTGAAAAATTGAATTTTTAGTGAAAAATTGAATTTTTAGTGAAAAATTGAATTTTTAGTGAAAAATTGAATTTTTAGTGAAAAATTGAATTTTTAGTGAAAAATTGAATTTTTAGTGAAAAATTGAATTTTTAGTGAAAAATTGAATATTTAATGATAAATTGAATTTTTAGTGAAAAATTGAATTTTTAGTGAAAAATTGAATATTTAATGATAAATTGAATTTTTAGTGAAAAATTAAATTTTTAGTGAAAAATTGAATTTTTAGTGAAAAATTGAATTTTTAGTGAAAAATTGAATTTTTAGTGAAAAATTGAATTTTTAGTGAAAAATTGAATTTTTAGTGAAAAATTGAATTTTTAGTGAAAAATTGAATTTTTAGTGAAAAATTGAATATTTAATGATAAATTGAATTTTTAGTGAAAAATTGAATTTTTAGTGAAAAATTGAATATTTAATGATAAATTGAATTTTTAGTGAAAAATTTAATTTTTAGTGAAAAATTGAATTTTTAGTAAAAATTTAATTTTTAGTGAAAAATTGAATTTTTAGTGAAAAATTGAATTTTTAGTGAAAAATTGAATTTTTAGTGAAAAATTGAATTTTTAGTGAAAAATTGAATTTTTAGTGAAAAATTGAATTTTTAGTGAAAAATTGAATATTTAATGATAAATTGAATTTTTAGTGAAAAATTGAATTTTTAGTGAAAAATTGAATATTTAATGATAAATTGAATTTTTAGTGAAAAATTAAATTTTTAGTGAAAAATTGAATTTTTAGTGAAAAATTGAATTTTTAGTGAAAAATTGAATTTTTAGTGAAAAATTGAATTTTTAGTGAAAAATTGAATTTTTAGTGAAAAATTGAATTTTTAGTGAAAAATTGAATTTTTAGTGAAAAATTGAATTTTTAGTGTAAAATTGAATTTTTAGTGAAATATTGAATTTTTAGTGAAAAAATTGAATTTTTAGTGAAAAAATTGAATTTTTAGTGAAAAATTGAATTTTTAGTGAAAAATTGAATTTTTAGTGAAAAATTGAATTTTTAGTGAAAAATTGAATTTTTAGTGAAAAAAGGATTTAAAGAAAAATATTTCAATTTATAGAAAAATAAATGTTCTCACTTATTTAGTTTTGTTTGTGTACTTAAATAATAAAACTATTTAAAAATTAAAGATTTTCAAAATAACCACTTTAAGTTTTAGTGTATAGGAAAAATCACAATTAGCGGGCAAATGTCCACTTTTCTTCGCAATCATGACCGCGCACATTGTATGCAGCGCACTTTTGCAATTTCTTTATGCGCTCCATAAAAAAGGCAATAGCATTTTTATGACAGCCAGAAAATGTGATAAGTGACAAATGATACGCGGTGGAAAATGATGCGAACGCTTTGCCAAATCTGGGTGCGCGCAATAATAAAGAAAAGCAAATTATGTAGGCGTTTAAATAAAAGAAAAACACAGCAGAAGATAAACCTAAAAAAACACTCCCCCACCCCGTACAACTGAAATGAGGAATAGAATAAAACACAACCAAGGACCTTTGATTTCCCCAAGAGAATCAACAAAATGGTAAAAGCAATTTAAACACTAAGCCATTTTATTTCAATGCAAATGCGTTGTAGTCGTCGCAATTGTTTTGGACAAATGTGTCGCGTTTAGAGTTGCTGCTGATTTGAACTGGAATTGAATGAAACTAATTTGCATCTTAAGGCTTTTAGAATGTATTTGAAGCTAAACTAAAGTAAATTCAGCTGGCAATTAACCCTTTAAACACTGAATTCTGCTTGATTACTTTGAATAGTTTTGGTGAAACTTAAAAGCGAAACCATTTTTTATCTGCTAATAACCAAAAAAATGAATTGAAAATAGAATAAATTTGTTATATTTCATGATTTTCCATAAAAAAAACCAGGGTAAATTTGTCCAATACGGTAAATATTTTTTGTAAAATAGAGAACACATTAAACTATTCTATGCCAAGAGTGATTTATGATTTCTTACCACAATTTATGAAATCAACCTACACTCAAAAGAAAATATTCTAATTAATGGCACAACTAATAATTGTTTTATTATTGTTTAATAGTATTTGTTCACATTATTTCAAATGTCTAGAATTCGATTTTAGTAATTCGTTTACTTTTTATTCACTAATTACGATACCCCATAATTTTATCTCAACCCAGGTTTTTAAGTGTAAACTATTTTTATTAATATTAGTGCTGTTCTTCACCTATCTATCCCTGAAAAATAATTCGAAATCACTCTCATCTGACTAGAGCTACATTTGTTTTTACAACTATTGCACTTTTTTGGGTATTATTCAACCCAACAGCCTTTAATGGGTTAAAATGCGTAAAAATGCGTTGACTTTCAGTCTCAATCAGAGCAACATAAACAGAAGAACATGAAGAGATTAATTATTTGTACTCCTCCTTCGTATTGTGTGCATGACAAAGGGTAAAAAGTTAAATTTGATTATGTTAATAATGCTGTTATCCTTACGTCTTGTGCTCATCCTTGTCCTGCTGATTAATGCAATTAATCTGGTGTACGAAATGAGTTCATTAGGCGAATCACAAAGCGCAACACACACAGTGAAGCCGTGTTTTAATTGCATGAATTTTCCGCATTGGCAGCGCATATTTATTAGAGTTGTAGTTGGACGTAGGTCCTTGGTATTAGATCGTCGTAGGTGTTGGCACCGCAAGTGGCTAATAAATGTGCGCCATCACATTCAGAATTTACGGTTTGCGTTTACAACCATTTGCGGTAATATGTAGTTGGCAACCACAGCAGGAAGTTACTCATGCTGTTGTGCGGACTACCCGCCACCACCTCACAGCAAATACCCAATTACCTACACTCAAAAGAAAATATTCTAATTAATGGCACAACTAATAATTGTTTTATTATTGTTTAATAGTATTTGTTCACATTATTTCAAAAGTATTCTGTTGAAGTATTTCAAATTTGAATGACTATAAAATGAATGATTTAAATATTGCATGTTTTTAAAAGCAGACTATTCATTTTTTTTAAATAATACTATTAAATTTATAGTAGTTTTATAATGTATTCTGATTTTGATTTAATTTTCATATTTAAAGGAAAATAAATTATATTACTCAAAAGAAAATGTTCACTTTAGTACTCATTGGCAAAACTAATAATTTTATGATACATGTTCTAACAGTATTTTTACATTATCTCATAAGTTTTATATTGCATTTTAAAGTATTTAAATATATCTTGCTATAATTGGTACGATTTTAATATAATTACATATATTTGAATGTATACTATTAAAATATTCAAAACTACTATTAAATTTATAGTATTTCAAATATTATTTTTATAATGTTGTCTAAATTTTGTTACCTTTTTATTGTTACATTGCGTCGATTTCAATATCGACTTTAAATGAAATATAAATTGTAATACTAAAGAAAATGTCGTATTAAGTAATTAATTTCACAAATATTGGTTTTAAGGTATATCTATTTATTGTATTTTCAAGTTTTCTCAAATGTTTTTTTAGTAAATTACAAATATTCGAAAAAATTAATACTACATTCAGATAGTTTTTTTCGTATTAAAATAAGTCAATACGTTAAATTATTATTTTAATGGGTAAATATCATTAAATACTATAAAATATTATTAAATACTTTGAAATTGTTTTTGTGTTCATATACAAATATTTTTATACCCTACACCTATGAGGTACAGGGTATTTTAACTTGTGCATATATTGTAACGCCCCTTAGGAGGCGTGTCCGGTATGGAAAAGTATATATATTCTTGATCAGCATCACTACCCGAGTCCGTTTAGCCATGTCCGTCTGTCTGTCTGTCCGTCTTGCTGTCTTGCTGTCCGAATACAGAATAACTTGAGAAATACTGATCAGAATGCGATGAAATTTCGTCTCAATATATTTTATCCAAAAGTAGGAACTGAGTTTGAAAATGAGCCAAATCCGTCAACGAACACGCCCACCTCCCATACAAGTCACTTTTATATAACTTTCGGAACTAATATCTCGAAAAGTATTCAAGGTATAGTTATAAAATTTAAAAAGTTTTGTTAGAATTCACCTAAAAAGATGTGGTCCAAAAATGGGCGTGATTCGCCCACTTTTTTTTTCATTATTTTCCGGGTTTTCATAATGGAAATTTGATCCGTAAATTATTAAAATCAAATCTATGAAATATTATCCTTTCAAAATTTTAAATATAGGTGTGGTCCGCCCAATTACATTTTTCAAATTTATTTTTTTTAGTTTTTATACTTCATATAATTTTTTTAATTTATGGGGATATAAGACGTAAATTTCTGATATATGAATAATATTCTGAGGGTTAATATCCGCACCAAAGGTGTAGGGTATTCCATAGTCGGGCCCGACCGACTATAAAAATCCGCCCCATGTGACCGAACTTACCCATGTGACCTAACTTTCCCAACTTGTTTTTTTATACTTTTGAATCAACTACTTCCTATTGATCATTTTTAATAGGATTTATTCTGAGTGTATAAATTATACTATTACAATTTATACACTCAAAAAAAATTATAAAGTATTTAGATTTTTGAGTAATATTTTTATAATGTAGCTCAATTTTGTTTTACAATCATGATATGGATTTTAATATCAATTTTAAATAAAAAATGAATGAAAAATGACTCTATAGAAAATGTTGCCTTAAGCACTTAATATTTTGACTATTGATTTTATGGTATATGTATATGGTATAAAGTATTTTCATATTTACTCTAAACAGTATAAACAAATTCAGTGTATTTGAAAAAATTAAGTATTCAAAATTAAAAAATGTTAATACTATTGCATAGTATTCTTATACATACTATTAAGTATAAAATAAGAAATACTATTAATGTTATAGTATTTTAATTATTATTTTTTTACGAAGTGTTATTTTTACTAAACAGGCTGATTGGGTTTTAATTTCCTTTTTAATGAAAAATAAATTATATCACTTATGAGAAAATGCCCTATTTAGTAAACAATGGTTGAAATTAATGATTTTATGGTATATGTATCAATAGTATTTGTACATTAACTCAAAAGTTGTATTTTAAATATCAAAGGCATTTCTTTTTTTTTTTTTTGAAAAACTATAAATATGATTTAGAAATACTATTAAATTTATAGTTTTTCATCAATTATTTCTACATGATCGTCTTGTTTTATTTTTGACTTTTTATTAATATTTTTTTTTTTTTATAATATTCCTTTTATTATAATTTATAATAGGAATTAAAGTATTATTAGTATATACTATTTCTTTATATATACTATTCTTTTAGAACATACTATTGTATATAAAAAAAAATATTATATTAAAAAGTAAATATAGTTTGAATTTAATAGTCATATTAGTATAAATCCTATTAATTCATATTAATAACTAATATTAAATAGCAATTAGTAGCTATTTGTTTTTCAGAGTGTACTACGCAGTGACATGTGTGGCGTGTCGGCAGCATGTGTTAATTGTAGCGTAATATCTTCAAGTGTTTCTTAAGTACAACGTTAAAGTGTTCGTTACTGCAGCGCGGTGGCCCGTTGAGGGTCCAGCTCTTTTTGAAGACGTGTGATGTATTTGTGTAGCTTATGTTTGACTTAGGTTTTTGCTTAAAATGTTGGTATTTTTCAAAGTATTGTTGAGCTCAACAGCGCTTTGCGCCCTATTTTACTTTTATTAAATTAACCTTTAATAAATTAAGCCTGGAGTCTTCAGTTTCATTATGACACACTCCTATTACACATAGTATGTTAGACAAAGCTTTGAGAACGCAACCAATGGATTAAGGTAAATAAAAATTTATAAAATCGTTTTAAAACCGTAATGAAAATCGGCAAGGTTTATTAACTTTTTAATAACTTTTGTATTTATTCATTATGATTTTACTACACAATGTATTTGAAATTTGTTTTTTACATATTGCAGAAATTATAGTTAGGCGATTTAAATCGAAAATTGAAATTAACTAGAAATTAACTTTTCTGTGTTTTTTTAAATTTTGCTTTTACATACAGCGTACGAATGTGAGCAGGTACAAACGAAATCCAAGCAAACGAATGCAACTGAAAAATGACGTTGTAGGCAAAGACAATGTCAAAATACAAAGAATTTTTGAGCATATTATTCATATTTGGAACAAATGAAATGCAATACTTAAATGCGGTGATGCTTTTGTGTCCTCAATATTGATGATAAATTAAGGTTGCGTATTTAGTAATTCATGCAACTTATTAATCACAGAAATATATTTGAAATAAATAAATATATTTGTAGAATTTAATATATGTATCAAATAATAAATGCAGATACGTACATTTTTATGAAATTTATATAAATACAGAATGTAGTAAAATAATATAAAATTGATATAAATACAGAATGTAGTAAAATAATATAAAATTGATATAAATACAGAATGTAGTAAATTTGATTAAAACAATATTGTAATATTTTTAAATTTTTTAAAAAGTTAATTAAATTAAATAAATAAATAAGTTAAATAAATCAGAAAAAAAGCAGGTGTAGTGTTTTTTCCTTTTTAATGCAGTCAATATTATAAAAATTTGCTCCAATTCAGTATTTTTCTGCATATTTCTGGATGTTTAAATAAATACTAAATACAGTTATTTTTAATACAGATGTAGTATTTTAACAACATGATCGTTAAACTGCAATAAATAAAGAATGTAGTAAAAATAAATGCTTTTGTAGATTTTTTTGTCATTTATGAAGTCATTGTTGAATGTAGATTTAATATTATTTTTGCATATATCTAGATGTTTAAATACAAAGTTATATTTAATGCAGATGTAGTGTAAAGAAATGTATTTAATTTTTTTTGTTGGTTTTTCATAAGCAAACAAAGTAAATGTAGGGTTTTTCAACAGAGACGCTACAAAAGTAGAGTGGCAGGGACATCAAACGACGCCATATTTCTTGCCGATCTTTTGACATTTCTCATCACTAAGGTTTGCCATTTCATGATGGAAAGATGCACGAATTCGAATTTCTGTAGTAAATGTTGCTGTCCCGTCGTTTGCTGTCCCTGTCGCTCTACTTTTGTAGCGTCCCTGTTGAAAAACCCTTGAAAAAACTTTTGTAGCGCTCTTATTGAAAAACCCTTTACATATGCATTAAGATGTAAATACATATGTATTTATTTCATAGAAATTCTAATTTGTTCAATGCTGTATTTAGTTCGTTGTATAAAGGTTAAAGTTGCGTTAAAGTTACGCAAAACGAACGTCATAATAATTGTTTTGTACTTTTTCATACTCTAATTAACTAAAGAAAATGTTTTCTATTGAATTTCAGATTTAAAAATAAAATCAAAACTTGTTTAAAAAAAGTTACTAAATTTTTATAGACATTATTTAGAGCTTTTTAATGAAAATTAACTTTAAAATATTCAAACCCCAATCACCTCATATTAACGTTTGCACCTCTGCACTTTAGTCGAGTTGAGCAGTGATTTGACAGCTGTCATTAAACACGCACCTGTGCAGCGACTCGTACTTGCACCCTCACTCTCACTCGCAGTGCACTGACACACGTTGACCTCGTTTAACACCTCGTTGACGGCAAAGTCATTTAAGCCACAAATCTCGTCGACGTGCTGCATGTTGCAACCATTTGCTGCTGCTGATTGAGTTGTTTTTTTTTTGTGTTAAACTAAATCCTTAAATGAAGATTGACAGCAACGCGGACAGACGGACTTAAATTCTGTCCGGCAGTCAAATGTTTTTTAAAGCATCAAGGTGTGTGGTCTACCGCAATCAGGCAGTATAAGTTGTAGAAAGAATTTAATTTTTTCTACTTGGTATTTTGAGTTATACGCCTGTGTTTGCAATTTCTACATCTGGCAGCACCCAGCAGTTCTTTGCATATTCATGAGAATTATTTGTGTGGTGGGTTTCTTAGCAAGTGCTTTTCGTAGCTCAATTTGAATTTGAATGTGTGCTGCACCACAGACATGCGTTGCATTTTTGCATAACGCATATATACAAAGTCACTCATAAACATGTATATACATGTGTATATATAGTTTATGTGTACATGTGTGAAGAGTGCTTGTGTGCGTGCGTGATTAAATCTTCAATCTACTGACAGTCGTTGTGCTGCATCTTAGCAAATGACAAACAGCTTGTTGTGCAAAAGTTAATTTTTAGAGATTTGTTTTAAGATGCAAACAGATTGCGGCAAATATGTGCCAAATATGTCGTTTCATTTTGTTTTTCAAATATTCTAAAAGTAGTTTCTTTAATACACTTTTAAAAATTCAATAAAATAAAAAATTCAATAAAATGTTTAATGATTTTCATAGATTTTTTGTTTCTGGTGCATATTACTTTCGTATAAGAATTATATATTATAAAACAGCCTGTTCAATGTAGTTTTATTTGAAATTAAAGACTAAGAAATACTAGTAGTATTCGTTAAGTTATGCACTAAAAACGAATGATACTATTTAAATGGTACTCATACGTAGTGTGGTACTTAAAATAGTTTATTGCCCAAAAAACAAGCATTTGACTTTAATATTTACAACTAATGCTTTTAGTATTAAAAACATCTTAATTTTGGTTTTAATATAACAATTATTACTATTTTTGTATAATATTAATATTTGTTTTTTTGATATACTTAATTTATAAAGTATTTCAATGAAATGTTTTTTAAGGTTAATCATTTCTAATTCTTTACTGTGGCATAAGTCGCATATATCAGAAGAAAGCCTATTTAATGTAGTTTTATTTCAAATTAAATTAGAAATATTATTTGCATTTTATATAAAGTTATGCACTGAAAACTACAGCTACTAATTAAAAGTTACTCATACGCAGCGTGGTACTTTAAAAAATTCAATGATAAAATAAACTCTTTTGACAACAATATTTAAAACTAATGACTTTAGTACAAAAAGCATCGTTATTTGTATTTCAAACTTGTTTTTTTTTTCTATTTTTGTATGACATGAATAAGTGTTACTTTGATGCATTTTTAAAATTCCAATGTAATGTTTACATTTTTTTTTCATGTGATTACTTTTATATAAGCACCATATATCATTTTAAAACCTATTTAAGTAGTTTTAATTTAAAATAAAAATACTTAATTATTTATTAGCACCTGTAAAGTTATGCAATGAAAACTAATACTACTTTCTAAAGTGTTGTAATATAAATATTTTATTGGAAAATATTATTTTTTTTTTTTGTTGTATAATTTTCATTATTTGAATTCATGTTCATTATAGTTAAATTTTTAATTATTTACAATTTATTTTGTTTTGCTTTACTGTTTTTCAATAAATAGTTGTTTCATTTATTAATTTTTTTAAATATTGTAATAAACGCTTCAAGGTTCTTACTGATTTTTTCCCTTAACGGTAATATTTTTTTTTTAAACAGCAGATATCATAAGAAAGCCTATTTAATAAGGTTTTATTTAAAATTAAAAAATAATAATTATTTGCAGTATGCGTTAAGTTAAACACTAAAAATTAATGCTACTATTTAAATATTACTCATACGTCATGTAACACCTAAAATTGTTTTTTGCATAATACCAAGAATTTACAGCTCATTTTTAACTTATGCTTTTGATAACTTTGGTACTCAATATTTGCAAATTATATAAAATTACAAAAAATAAAATCGCAGCATTAATTGGTAAGTTATGCATATTTAAAAATAAATTATTTTTTAATGACGCTCATACTTCATGTGACTTAAATAATAAATTATACAAAATTTCGTAACATGTATTTTTTAAATATCTTAAAAATCGTATTTTTTAATATAATTCATCTTTTTATGATTTAAGTTTGATAAGAATTTAAATTTGATTTGCTTTACAGCCGCTATATAAAATAAAGAAGTTTTGCTAGTTTAGTGCAACATTTTTTGAAACTTAATTTGGCTATTAACATTTCTTATTATTCTGAAATTTCATTTGACAATTCGAAACAAATTTGCATTTAAAAATTTTTGGTAAAACTGCTTTTGTAAAGTTTTGAAATTTTTTATATTTTAAAAAGCGGTTTAAAATGTGTTCATAATTTCGACTAAAATTCACTGCAAAACCAAACGTGATATTGAAAAAGTGAGTATGCAGTTATAATCAGCATCATCAAATTATATAGAAATGATGTATTGCATACAAATACAGTTTTTGTTCACGTTTTGTGGAGTAGTAAAGTTATAAAATGACGCTCATACGTCAGGTAACATCTTTTATTAAAATTTTAAATTTCAGTTTTTATTATTTAAAAAAAATTTAATAATTTTTAAAGAATATTTAAAAATTGTGAATAACGTATAATTATGAACAATGTCACTAAAAATAATTTAAAAAATTTGAATGAACTGCAATAAGTTTTACACTTCATTTGAAAAATAAAACACTGAGTTATGCTAAAATGGATAAGTAAAGAGTATTACTAATGCAAAACTTTTTAATAGTTTTCAATATTTTATAGCTATTCTAATATAACAACAGATAATCGTTGTAATTTCTGAAAAAAGATTTAATTAAAAAAAAAACTAATTAAACAACTCTGCGCACTTTTTAAATAATTTCTGATTTTATTGAGAGCATAAGTTGTTTTAATATTGAATTTGCATTTTTCATCGCGCTTTCTTTTTATTAATGTTTTTTTTTACATTTCCTTTTTTTAGCCAAGTTTGAAGCAGGTTCTAACTAGTTTTGTTAGTTTTTTACGTTTTGCAATAAACACGCAAATTTCTATAACAACAACTAAAACAAAAAAAAAATAATAAAATAAAAAAAATACGACGTTGATGATGACGACAACGATAAGCATATCAAATTTTGTTGTATGCAAAAAAAAGTGGTTCATAGAAGGAGCTCGTAGTAGTAAAGGCGAAATTTGATGTTTTGCTACAAGTCAAGAAAATAAAAATTTCTCTTTTAGTGACGTTGAAATTTTGTGGCATTTTTGAGGGCGAAGTGCTGCGATAAAAGTAGGGAAAAATTTAAAATTAGCGTGCAATTTGCTACTTTGTTAACAAGTAACCAAACCTGGTGGGTGGGCGTGCATTTTGAGTTTCAAACTGCAGCCAACTTAGTTAGTGGATTGTGGCGACATTGATTGAAAATTGAGACAAGCTAACAGTAAAACACACAATAGACGGTGGTGCTTTTTTAAACTTTATTAAAGCTTTTAATCAGCAAGAATTTGAGAGAAAATTTATAGTTGAGAAATAAATTTTAACGGTATTAGTAATACTAGACTATTTGAAAGTGTAATAAATATTCAACTCATAATTAAACGGCATCAATTTTTATACAGAAATTTCATTTTAAATTCAAAACATGTAAATTGTAATTCAAATATTCCATTTGGAATTCAGAAAATATCTATTGAAAATCACAATTAACCATTAGGAATTCAGAATATTTTCAATTACATGACAAATGGAAAATTTTGAGTATCAACAGATGTAAATCAAATGAAACTTCTGAATTACAATTGATGTTGTTTGGATTTCAATATTTATGAATTACAATAGTTCATTTTTTGGATTTCAAATAGAATGTCTGTCTTTAAAATTTAAAATAAATTTTTTGAATTGCAATTATTATTAAAAATTCAATTTTTCCCTAAAAATTCAATTTTTCACTAAAAATTCAATTTTTCCCTAAAAATTCAATTTTTCACTAAAAATTCAATTTTTCACTAAAAATTCAATTCTTCACTAAAAATTCAATTTTTCACTAAAAATTCAATTTTTCACTAAAAATTCAATTTTTCACTAAAAATTCAATTTTTCACTAAAAATTCAATTTTTCACTAAAAATTCAATTTTTCACTAAAAATTCAATTTTTCACAAAAAAATTCAATTTCTCACTTATAATTCAATTTTTCACTAAAAATTCAATTTTTCACTAAAAATTCAATTTTTCACTAAAAATTCAATTTTTCACTAAAAATTCAATTTTTCACTAAAAATTCAATTTTTCACTAAAAAATTCAATTTCTCACTTAAAATTCAATTTTTCACTAAAAATTCAATTTTTCACTAAAAAAATCAATTTTTACTAAAATTCAATTTTTCACTTTATGTAATTTTTCACTGAAAATTCAAATTTCACTAAAATTTCAATTTTTCACTAAAAATTCAAATTTTCACTAAAAATTCAATTTTTCACTAAAAATTCAAATTTTCACTAAAAATTCAAATTTTCACTAAAAATTCAATTTTTCACTAAAAATTCAATTTTTCACTAAAAATTCAATTTTTCACTAAAAATTCAATTTTTCACTAAAAATTCAATTTTTCACTAAAAATTCAATTTTTCACTAAAAATTCAATTTTTCACTAAAAATTCAATTTTTCACTAAAAATTCAATTTTTTACTAAAAATTCAAATTTTCACTAAAAATTCAAATTTTCACTAAAAAATACAAATTTTCATTAAAAATTCAATTTTTCACTAAAAATTCCATTTTTAACAAAAAATTCCATTTTTAACAAAAACAATTCAAAATTTCACTAAAAATTCAATTTTTACTAAAAATTAAATTTTCACTAAACATTAAATTTTTCACTGAAAATTAAATTTTTCACTAAAAATTCAATTTATCACTATAAATTCCATTTTTAACAAAAAAAATTCAATTTTCACTAAAAATTCAATTTTCACTAAAAATACAATTTATCACTAAAAATTTAATTTTTCACTAATAAAGAGTTTATCACTAAAAATTCAAAATTTCACTAAAAATTCAATTATTTTCTTAAAACTTAATTGTTAACTAAAAAGTTGACATATGAAATATATTTAATAAATTTTTTTTTATATGCATGTAATCTATAAAAATAAAACATGTTTTATGTATATATTATTTTTATTTAACGTAATTTAGTTTTTAATTAAAATATCTTAAAATATGCATTAAGCAAAAGTATCCTCCTGACGTATGAGTACCATTTTAGTATACAAAAATTAAATATATTTTTTCAATAATCATAAAATGCCACATAATCTATTGTAAACATCTATTTGTATTTTAAGATGAATATACCATTTACATAATTTAGAAAATAGCTTTTAAAAATAAAACAAAAAAATGCTTTGTTCTATTTCTATGCGACAACAGAGCTATTTATACAGATTCATTGAGTTTTAGTGCCACCTCCACAAAACGACGGTTTTATATATGCATTACCTTGAAGCATAAAACCAAGGTTTATGCAAAAATACAAACAGGAATTTATTTCCAATTGAAAGCCTCCCAAAGGCACTCAAAGAGATAGAAATCATAAATAAAATCAATAAAATTGATTAAAAATGCATTAAAAAGTTTTGCTTTATTTTATGTGGTAATCAAAAAGTTTCTTACATAATTTTTACGATATAATATTACGATACAATAAATTAACGATATCATAAAACATATTTAAAGTGGGCACTTAAAGCAGGATATAAATAAATCAAAGCAATATATTAGAAAATGTTTGATACATCAATGTAAAATAAAAACATTAACTTTTTATTAGAAAAATAAACTACAAACTATTGTATTCAACAAAATTTCGTGTATTAAAAAAAATTCTAACTCACAAAACCAAAATATATATTGAATATTTTAGCATAAGTTAAAGTTTATAAAATAATTTGTAAGGTACCACACTACGTATGAGTTATATGTAAATATTGCGGAATTTACATTGTGTGTTTCTTGAAATTGTTTTTTTGATAAAAGTTTCTTGGCATCTTCATTTTAAATATTTATTTTCATTTAACAGCACAAAATTCATTTTCAAAATTAGAATTTCTATTTTTTTTTTGCTATTGAATCAAATATGAGATAAGTTGCTATGTTCTGAGCAGAATTTATTCTAATTTTGTTGTACTGTATGCGTTGGAATACTGAGTTATATGTTCGCTTTACGCATCCAAATTGCAGATTTCAAATGCAAATTTTAATGTAAACGAATTGCAGGCAACACTCATATAGTCATGCTCCATATCCTTACATGCTGCAGCTGTAATCTGTGCAGCGTATTTGAATTCGTTCAACTCTTTATTAAAGTTATTTATGCAGTTTTGCGTAAATTGCTTTTGAAGTTGCAGACTTTGTTAAGGATGTTAATAAATGGGATAAGATATTCAAAGGATAAAGATTAAATAAAAAAGGTTAACATTAGGTAAACGAATGGTAAAGGAAATGTAAAGGTAAGGTAAGGTAAAGGTAAAGGTAAAGGTAAAGGTAAAGGTAAAGGTAAAGGTAAAGGTAAAGGTAAAGGTAAAGGTAAAGGTAAAGGTAAAGGTAAAGGTAAAGGTAAAGGTAAAGGTAAAGGTAAAGGTAAAGGTAAAGGTAAAGGTAAAGGTAAAGGTAAAGGTAAAGGTAAAGGTAAAGGTAAAGGTAAAGGTAAAGGTAAAGGTAAAGGTAAAGGTAAAGGTAAAGGTAAAGGTAAAGGTAAAGGTAAAGGTAAAGGTAAAGGTAAAGGTAAAGGTAAAGGTAAAGGTAAAGGTAAAGGTAAAGGTAAAGGTAAAGGTAAAGGTAAAGGTAAAGGTAAAGGTAAAGGTAAAGGTAAAGGTAAAGGTAAAGGTAAAGGTAAAGGTAAAGGTAAAGGTAAAGGTAAAGGTAAAGGTAAAGGTAAAGGTAAAGGTAAAGGTAAAGGTAAAGGTAAAGGTAAAGGTAAAGGTAAAGGTAAAGGTAAAGGTAAAGGTAAAGGTAAAGGTAAAGGTAAAGGTAAAGGTAAAGGTAAAGGTAAAGGTAAAGGTAAAGGTAAAGGTAAAGGTAAAGGTAAAGGTAAAGGTAAAGGTAAAGGTAAAGGTAAAGGTAAAGGTAAAGGTAAAGGTAAAGGTAAAGGTAAAGGTAAAGGTAAAGGTAAAGGTAAAGGTAAAGGTAAAGGTAAAGGTAAAGGTAAAGGTAAAGGTAAAGGTAAAGGTAAAGGTAAAGGTAAAGGTAAAGGTAAAGGTAAAGGTAAAGGTAAAGGTAAAGGTAAAGGTAAAGGTAAAGGTAAAGATAAAGATAAAGGTAAAGGTAAAGGTAAAGGTAAAGGTAAAGGTAAAGGTAAAGGTAAAGGTAAAGGTAAAGGTAAAGGTAAAGGTAAAGGTAAAGGTAAAGGTAAAGGAAAGGTAAAGGAAAGGTAAAGGAAAGGTAAAGGAAAGGTAAAGGAAAGGTAAAGGAAAGGTAAAGGAAAGGTAAAGGAAAGGTAAAGGAAAGGTAAAGGAAAGGTAAAGGAAGGGTAAAGGAAAGGCAAAGGAAAGGTGAAGGAAAGGTAAAGGAAAAGGAAAGGTAAAGAAAAGGTAAAAGAAAGGTAAAGGAAATTTGAAGGAACTGTAAATGAAAGGTAAAGGTAAGGTAAAAGAAAGGTAAGGTAAAAGAAAGGTAAGGTAAAAGAAAGGTAAGGTAAAAGTAAGGTAAAGGAAAGGAAATTTAAAGGAAAGGTAAAGGAAAAATAAAAGAAAGGTTAACAAACTTAATGGAAATGCATAATCATGAACCAAACGATACGTGTTTTATAATGTATTATTTGCCATCGAACATTCCATTTCGGACATTTATTTTTCTGACCCTGATTTATATTATTTTTTTTTCTAAAAGCCATCAAAAAATATCTCGCAACATATAATCAGCGATGTGCAAAATAAGCAACATTGACGCTTATCCTCTGTAAACCAATTGACAAATACGCGTTAACATTTAGTATTTACAAATAGCCAAATACGCTTTCCGTTTTTTCTATTATTTGCTATTCTTCATTTTTTTTTTGTATTGTTATATAGGTATTGTCTGTCTACGATGACGCTCATTCATTGATACACTGCGATTGTATAAAACAGGACGTTTTGTCCTAACTTTCATTTGATATTTATGTCGTTCGGTAATATTGTTGCATCAATTGTTGCTGTCATCTAGAAACGTTACGTCTGTAACATAACGTAATGTGATATGTGCATCGCAGGCGGAATTATTGATTGTAATCGGATTTTTCTTGATTCTTTTTTTGCAAGGATAACAAATTAATTTCATAATACGTTTTATGCGGCCAAATGTAAGCATTCCAAAAAGCAAAAATAATGCGATTTCGTTATTGTTGACAGCTTTAAGAGGAATTTTTTATTTGTTTTTATTTATTGGGGCTTGTTGCTGTAAGACTTGAAGACAATTTATGTGGTGGATTTATTTATTTTTACTTATAATTCGTTTTTTTTTTCATATATGCTATTTTTATTTTTTCCTGCTGTATATGACTAACTGTGCATGTCCTTCATGTGTTTTAGTTTTGTTTGGTTTTTTTATCGTGTCTGCGCTTTTATTGTTATTCTTTTTGTTTTACTCAATTTTTTGGAACTTATTTTGCGTTTAGTTTTTATGTGATTTATAGCCGGCGTCATGATAAATTTGTGCGCATATTTTTTACGTGCAACACTTTCAATTTTGTTTTTGCCAATATTACTCGGATGAAGGTTAAAGGCCACTGTTCTTTAGTCGCATCAAATTTGGGTGATTTTTGCGACGCATTAATTTTTAGAATTTCATCAAAATTTATTAAAAATTGCTTTTAAAATAGCTCAAAAGTTAGGTTGTTCTATTCTTGATGTTTGAGCGTCTTTCAATGTCAAACAGTTGAAGGTATAAAAACACTGTTTTCCTTAAAGTCCTTCGAAATGCTTATCAGTTGCGCTTTTTCCCATTCTCCCTGAATATGTTATTTTCGCTCTATTTATTTATTTATCTCTCTCTCTCTCTTTCATGCAATTTTTAGTACTTAAAATATTGGGAATTTTTATAAATTTCTCTCTTTCGCTCTCCGTCAAACAAAACGCGTTACATGCGCAATGAATTTTGTCGTTTTGGCGCCATTTCGAAATCCTTTGATTTGTCTGGCTGTCAACAGCAAACAGCTGTTTTTGTGTGCTCTTCACATTTTACGCTCTTTTGTGTTTTTTTTTTTCCAAATATTCTCCACAATTTAGCATTAATCAATTTTCGGCTATTATTCGTTATTATTATTTCGTTCTTTGTTATTGCTTTCGTTCGCTCATTCGTTTCTTCGTGCGTCGTATATTCGCCAGCTTCTGTGCTTCGACTTCGTGCGGCACGAAGTTGCTGATGTGCTGTGGTTTGGACTTCTTGTGCGCGCTGTTGTTGTCCTGCCATTGTCGTCCTGCTCGTCGTTGACAACTGTTCGTGGCAGTCGCAGCGGGCCGCGCTTTGAATGTATTTTTCAGTTCAATTTAAACCGCAAAACGCTGTGGTTCGTTTACTGCACAAAACTTAAAAAAGGCTCAATAAAAAGTGATTTCATTATTAGTGACGACAATTAAACTGTGTATAAAATACAAAAATTTATGTAAAATAAAAAACAAAATATATAAAAAAAATCAAAATATAAATTATTTAAAATATTTCTATTAAACAAATATTAAATTTATTTGTTCAGCTCTAAAACGTGTTGTGAATTAAAACAAAACAAAAAAAATATATATATAAAAAAACGAAAAATTATAAAAAAAATTGTGCACATCAGTCTCAACAAATTCTCGCATGTGAAAATGTAATTATCTCATAATAATTAAATTATAATATTTTTATATTTAAAATGAATAAAAAATCCATATTATAAATTTCGCTCTAAATCCATTTTGCATATGTCCCTCAAGCGACCTTTAAAGCTACACTTAACGCAATCGAAAAACTTTGGATTGTTTCTTCCTTGATATAAAAAAAGAATGTCTGCATAAATCTGTCAACGCATTACTACTCATCGTGGGTCGGATGTCCTTTCTTGGTGCTGTTGCAGTTATTCATGCTTTTCAAGGATAATGTCGCAAAATGTGTGTGTGTGTTTTCACTGTCTATGTGTCTGTGAGTGCCTGTGTCTGGATCCTGTTTTTGTTTTTCCATAAAGCACTAAGTGAATTAGCCGGAAGTGCGACATTAGCAGTGTTTGTTGCAATGCGTGGCATTTCTGCTGCTTGTCATGAAGATTTTTTAAAAAAGAATTTAAACGGAATTTTTTGCAATTTACAGATTAAAAATTGTTATGTGAAAATTATGAATTAGCCACAAAAGACACAACCAAAAGGGCGAATTTGCAAAATTGAAAATCTTGCCATGCCAAAAGAGCGAATATTTTCGTTTTTTTACCAGAACTTTTTATTGTTATAATATAAAAAAATTGTGTTTAGGCATTATTTATTCACTTTTTGTAACATTATTTAAAAACACTATGCACACCTTTTTAAAAACTTATTATAAAATAATGATGCCAATTTATAGGTGTTTTCAAAACAAATAATTAATTGCTTTACAGTACTATTATCTCTTTTGCCAATTAAAAGTTATGTCAAAAAAACGAAAAGATTCGCTCTTTTGGCGTGACAAGATTTTCAAATTTTCGAATTTTTTATTTGCAAGATATAATTTTTATTGGTAAAAGATAAAACAGTAGTGTAAAATCATTCATTGTTTGTCATTAATGCGCCGATCGATTGGCATCATTATTTTAAAATAATTTGTCAAACATTTTTCTTTCAAATAAGAAAAAATCTCGAAAAAAATATTTTAAAATAATGTTACCAATCGATAGATGCTTTAAAACAAACAATTAATAGGTACAGCACTATTTTATCTTGCAGCAATAAAGAGTTATAGCAAAACAACCAAAAGATTCGCGCTTTTGGCATGACAAAATTTAAACTTTACGAATTTTGCTATTTGCAAGCGATAACTTTTTTTTTTTGGTACAAAATAAAATAGTTTTGCAAAAGCATTATCGATTGACATCATTATTTTAAAATATATTTTTGAATTAGGGTTATTTGCAGGAACATTTTGTAGCAAATTATTTTTAAATATGCTGCGAATCGATAGGTGCTTTAAAAGCAAACAATTAATGCCTCCACATTACTATTTGATCTTATACCCATGAAAAGATACGGAAAAACACGGCGATTACCATTCGCAGTAACGTGCCGGTCTTGATCATCACGGAAGAAGTACGGCCCAATGACGTCGCCGGCCCATAAACCGCACCAAACCGTAATTTTTTCGGGATGTAATGATGACTCATGCAGTACGTGTGGATTGCTGTCTGACCAATAACGCATATTTTGTTTATTGACGAAGCCATTCATTGCTGAAGATGATTTTTCGATGAAAATCCGAATCATTTTCAAGTTGTTGCTTAGCCCAAATCACGAACATACTACGCTTCTGGTGGTCAAGCGGCTTCAGTTCTTGCGTCAATTTGATTTTTTAAGGATGTAGGCCAAGATCTTTTCGCAAAATTCGCCCCAAAGACGTCACATAAATGCCCAACGCTTGAGAACGACGTGTGAGAGACACATTTTGGGCTTTCTTCAACTGAAGCCTCAGCGGCAGCAATATTCTCGACACTACGGGCACTTCTTTGTCTCACTGACACGGGAACATTTTGTACTGTGCCTGTGGATTCAAATTTTTCCACTAGACGCTCAATTGTTGATCTGCTAGGACGATTATGACATGACGACCATAAATTGGACATAGCGCTCTTAACGTTAGGCCACTGAGTCCGAATTGCGGTAGTAAATTTTAATAATTTCGACTCGTTGTTGGCTCGTATATCTTTCTATCATGAAATGGCAAACCTTACTGAAGAGAAATGTCGAAAGAGCGGCAATAAATATGGCGTCGTTTGTTGTCCCTGTCGCTCTACTTTTGTAGCGTTTCTGTTGAACCCCTTTACCTTATAGTAATTGATGAATAAACCAAAATAACAAAAAAATAAAAATAATAATTTTGATTAATTTTTAAAGCAATTCAAATTTTATAATATGATTTTTAAACATTTTTAAAAATGCACATTCGCCCCTTTGTACTGTCAGTGACGATATGTAAAATATAAATAAGCATTTACAATTTAAAATTTTTGACGGAAACTGTGTTGGTTGGGTATACTTTAAAAATGAGAACCGATGATAAAAAATTTAGTTACTTGAACTATAAATAATTTTCTTATTTATCATTATATCGGAAGTGTATTCTAATTAGTAAGGACAATTTAAAACAGAATTATGTTTACAGTTGTTTGGAAAATTGGCTATTTAAGGACTGTATATTTTTTTTGTATTCTAAAAAGTAGCTGAAAATTTCCTTAAATTTCGATAGCAATTTTCTTTAAACCGCAACGCATTACCGAAAAACCGAGTACCTCTCAAATTAAATCAACCGCAAATTAAAGGGTTTT
This sequence comes from Dryomyza anilis, assembly GCA_951804985.1. Classification (NCBI taxonomy): domain Eukaryota; kingdom Metazoa; phylum Arthropoda; class Insecta; order Diptera; family Dryomyzidae; genus Dryomyza; species Dryomyza anilis. The sequence continues at coordinate 93,097,223 of OX638132.1, forward strand.
TCAATAAGGCGCTACTAAAGTTTTTTTCAAGGGTTTTTCAACAGGGACGCTAGTAGAAAAAGAGTTATATAAATAGTAGTAAAAAAAGGTTGTGGAAAATGATAGTATAGAATGATGATAATAGGAGTAAAAATAGTATCCAAAAATAGTAGTAAAAATAGCGGACAAAATAGTAGTCAAAATAGAAGTCAAAATAGTAATCAAAATAGTAGTCAAAATAGTAGTCAACATAATTGTTATAAAAATAGAGGTAAAAAAGTAGTAAAAATAGTAGTAACAAATAGTAGTAATAAATAGTATTAAAAATAGTATTAAAAATAATATTCAAAAATAGTAGTCAAAATAGTAGTCAAAATAGCAGTCAAAATAGTAGTCAAAATATAGTCAAAATATAGTCAAAATGGTAGTCAAAATAGTAGTCAAAATAGTAGTCGAAATAGTGATAAAATAGTGGTAAAAAAGTAATAAAACAGTAGTAAAAAATAGTTGTAAAAATAGTAGTCAACAAAATAGTGATAAAAATAGAGGTAAAAAAAGTAGTAAAAATAGTAGTAACTAATAGTAGTAAAAAATAGTATTAAAATAGTAGTAGAAAAGAGTATTAAATGATATATTTAAGTATTATACTAAGATATTTTATATAAAAATAAATGAAAATATTGAATTTTTAATGAAAGTTTTTAGTGATATTTTTTTTTTAGTGAATATATGAAATATTAATGAAAAAAAAATATTCTGAGTGAAAACTTCAATTTTTGAGTGAAAATACTAATTTTTAGGGAAAATTTTAATTTTTAGTGAAAAATTTAATTTTATCTTTCATATCAACTTTTTTTATAAAGGGTTTTTCAATAAGAGCGCTACAAAAGTTTTTTTTTTCTTTTCAGTAAGGTTTGCCATTTCATGATGGAAAGACATACGAGCCAACAACGAGTCTAAATTATTAAAATTTACTACCGAAATTCGAATTCGTATATCTTTCCATCATGAAATGGCAAACCTTACTGGAGAGAAATGTCAAAAGAGCGGCAAGAAATATGGCGTCGTTTCCTGTCCCTGTCGCTCTACTTTTGTAGCGTCCCTGTTAAAAAACCCTTTATATGAAATTGAGGTATGGGATATTCATATTGCCACTTTTAATGTAGAAGAATATATTTTTTTCAATACAAAAGATACATGCAATTACGGAAATGAAAATATAAATATTATCTGTCAAATTTGCCAAGAGCATTTATAATAAAACAACCAAAATTTAGATTTTTTTCTGAATTATAAAAAGAGAAGCATTAAACCAAGATGTCAACAGAGCTTATAGCATTTCTCGTTTAAGATGTAATGTATTGTCCAAGTCACCGCAGCCGTAAGATAAATAGAATAGGTTGTTAAAGGGGAAGTGGTTGTAAAAATTTGTGGAGTTTTAATGTCAGATTCACGGTATATTTTGAGAGCGGGCAGCTTGTGAAACAATCTCAGCTTTAGACTGTGTGAAATATGTCGACAAAATATTTCTAAACTGCTTTACCCTGTCACAAATTTTGTTTGGGGGAACTATTTTTTTTTACATGTCGGTCATTCCACACCAAATCGACCAGCGGTTGGAACTCAACTACTTCAAGTTCAATGAAATTTGGGCAACTGGTAAAGGGTATCGAGATATACATTAACCAATATTTTTTTTTAATATTTTCGACCTCTACTTCAAGAGAAGCGGTGCTTCAAAGTTACATAAAATCGGCCAAATTTCACTTTTTTATGGTTGTTCATATTTCAATATATCTTAAAGTAGAAATGCTATTGGTACTTTATTGATGGCTCATTTAAAGGTTATAGAACAGCCTTTTATAGAAATTAAGTTGTAAATTCTTAACATTATAAACATTACCCTTTGGCTCGTGGTCATTGGCATTTCACTTCAAATTGGATGTCCCTTTTTAAAATTCTGAAAAAATCGTGTAATTAGGTTGAATAAAACTGACGCCATTTTAGAAATCAAAGTTAAAAATACATTAAAAAATTATGGCAAGTTTTACTTTTGAAAAAAAATAAAGATTTTTTTTTTCAATACAAAAAATTTGTAAAAATTTAAAAAATTAATTTTTAAAATATGAAAATATGATCAGAATACCATTTTGAATTTTGGCATGAACATTTATAATAAAGCAACATAATTACACGATTTTTCAGAATTTCAGAAGGACATCCATTTTGAAGTGAAATGCCAATGACCACGGGCCACATGGTAATGTTTATATTGTTTAGAATTTACAACTTAATTTTTATAAAAGGCTGTTCTATTACCTTTAAACGAGCCATCAATAAAGTACCAATAGCATTTCTACTTTAAGATATATTGAAATATGAACAACCATAAAAAGTGATATTTGGCCGATTTTATGTAACTTTGAAGCACCGTAAATCGTCGAAAAAATGGTTAATGCACCTTTGAAATTGAAGATGGTGAGTTCCAACCGCTGGTCAATTTGGTGTGGAATGACCGAATAGAATAGAATTGTATTCTTGCCAGATGTATGCATTCACTTTGACTATAAATGCTGTATTACTTTTTTTAAGATATATTTTCAAATCAATTGCAAATTAAAATAAAACATTTGTTTTGTACTTGTTGACTGCATCGTAGTTTTCTTAAAAAAAAAACTGTCAATGGAATTTTTGCCGTTTATCGAATAATTCGTCGTTTTACTTAATACGGTTTTAAGTCTAAATTATTGCCGATAAATCGTTAAATACACTAAACGGCAGCCATTCTGAGCAGTCAAGGTTATTTTTGTATTATGTAAAATGATGTCCTTATTCCGATAATATGGTTTAATAATGTTTCTTTGGATAGGTTTACCACATAAGGGCCAATAACTTTTGGACTGAACTTTCATAAAGGTGGTCGCATATATTTGCAAATATCTCGCGTTCTAAATAACACATATGATCAAATGTTATATCGAATGAAAGTTAATTGAATATCGAATAAATATTTCTTAGAACATTTTTAAATTGGTTCATTAGTTTAAGAGAACTCGAAAGGAGAATTTGAAAAAACATTTTTTTTCAACAAAAATTTAAGAAAAAATTCATTTAAAATAATGGAAAAAAATTGAGAAAGTAAGATGATACACAAATTTTAATTTTTCAATATTAGCTCATACTCCGTCGAAGAAATTGAGCTATAAATGATGAAAATATATGGGTAAAATTAAAGGATAAAAAAAGTTATGTGAAGGCAATATAATTGAGTGCTATACAAATAGGCGTAAAAATAAAAAATAAAAAATGTGAGCGGATCACGATTATTTTTTGAGCACTTATTGGTAGATGATTGCTTGTAATTAATTTTAAATTTTATAACTTTATCTTTAATACTTAACGAGATATGTTATCCTAAAAAGTAAACCCATATTTCGTAGTGGATGTAGTAGATAACGTTGACTACATCGACTCATTTTTGAACTTCGAATTACTATTCTACCAAAATATATTGAAAATAAATTTCACATCATTCGGAATAGCAGTTTTAAAGTTATCGTGTATAGGCGGACAGACAGACGCTCATATCTAAATCGACTCGGAAAGTGATGTTGACCAAAAAAATATATACTTTTTCATACCAGTCACGCCTACTAAGAGGCGCTAAAGTATGCTCACATATATTTTATAATTTGTAACCCATGGGTATAGGGTATAAACATATTATGCGATTTTTTTTAGTTAATACCCAATTGTAATGCTTTCACATGATTTTTTCTGTTCTCAAAACGTATTCATAGATTTCTTTTATTTTTACATCATTTTCTTTAAAAATGTACAGGCTAATTTTGCAATATTACAAATTGTGCATCATCTTGCGTTTTTCGCCATTTTTAAATGCATTTTTTAATAAAATGTTGGTCGACAAAATTTACATTTTTCGAATTCTTCTATAGCGTATTCTTAAACCAGTAAACCAATTCCAAACTATTGTAAGAAATGTTTATTGAATATATAATTATCTTTCATTCGATATAACAATTGAGTTTATGGGTTTTATTAAACGCGAGATATTTACAAATATATGTGACTACCTTTTTGAAAGCTCAGTACAAAAAGTTATTGCCCGAAATCTCGTAATCCTAACCGTAGAAAATTTTTTAATTCATACACCCAGAAAAAATTACCTCAAATACCATTAAAATTGGTCAATAGGACAATTATTGATTTAATGGTATACAAAAAATAAATCTTTTCATATAAACTCAATGGCAACTTCATGGTATTTTCTAGTATTTAATGGTATTTTCCGATTAAAATAATAATTTATCCTATTGGCTATTTTTAATAGTAAAAAACTATTATTTATATAGTATTTTTTTCTGGGTGTATATTCTAACTCTGCGAGTCATTTCCAATAATACAAAATGGAATTTACTGCGCAATTTTTTTTCTCATTTTGTTGTGTAGTCTGCAAATAATATTTTTTTGTAAATTACAAATTAATAATAATCGATAATAATCGTGCATTTAAATTGAAAGAAATAATCGCCGAACTATTAAAATTATTTTGTTGTTTTTCAAAAATTATTATACAACACAAATATTTAAATTTGCTAAAACAATTTTACAAATTCATGAAAATTATTTGTTCAACAATTTCAATTAATTTCGGTTTTGCCTTTTAGTTGTTATTTGGCGGCACATAATTGAAAATGAAAACTGTCAAATTCTGTTGCATATTAAATATTATCAAAGTGCATTTAACCGCATAATTATGTTTGTACTGTGTTACACTGAGACATACACACACAGGGTCACATCGACAACTCGACAAATTGTGGCAATGAAATGCCTGAAAACGACTGCCACAAACAGCAATTTTCAGATAATTAACAGCCTAAATATGAATGCTGCAACATTGCTAGCAGTCGAACAGACAGACAGCATATAAAATAAAAGTACCAACACTTTGATAAATACCGCAGTAGGGCAGACAGACAAAAACACAGACAGATTCAAAGTATGCAATAGAGAGTAATTTTTAAGTGTCCAAGACATTCGTTGACTGACTTTAAGAACAAAAAAAAAAACAACAGCTGAAAATGATTGTCAGTCTTGTTACTTTGAAGCCACTGTCGTTACCACTGTTGGCACCTCTGTCGCTTCACTACACATTTGGTGTTCGCCATTTTGTTTGGCGCCCTAACCGTACATTTGAATTTACAGCTAAAATAGAAAAAAATTTGGCGCGCGTCTCTTCGTGCGGCTGTCAAGTGCGGCGCAGCTTAGTGGCGACGTGACACTAGCTGCTGCTGCGTTATTTGACAGGAAGCAGCATCTTTGACAGCTGTCAACGCAAATGGCAGCTAATGCGGTTCGTAGTTCCAGTTGTTGTTTGACGTTGTACGTGAAGCATTTTAAATTGTTAAAAAATGAAGTAAAGACAACAAACATGGGTAAATTTTAAGCTGATTGTAGGGAAATATAAAAAAAGAAAAAAGTGGTTTATTTTTTTCGCTCTTTTGCCATATGGCAAAAGAGCGAATGTGAAATTTATTTGTTTTTTTAAATTTTTTTAATATTGTGTTTTGAAGAGTACTCTACAAATTTATTAAAATTTTCAATGCCATTAAATATAAAAAATGCTAAAATATAGTGTAATCTTAATATTAATAATATAAATTTTATAAAAAAATATTTTTAAAACCTTAAAATTTTTTTTTATTTATGAAACATGCCATTCAGAAAGTTTCCACAAATCTTATATGAACGGAAATTACAATTTTCATTAAATTTATTTATAAAAATAACACATAAACACTTGGCACTTTTGGCACAATGCATGCTTAGCACGTTTATCCTTGAACTTGCCCACATTCGCACTTTGGCAACAGCACTTCCGGTGGTAGCGGAAGCTACACTGATTTCGTTAGAAAAACAAAATTTTGCATAAACATTATAATTTGGCACACGACCAATGTGTGAGTTTAATGATTTATATTTGTAAAAAACTAAACTGTGCTAAAGTTACTTTAAAGATAAACTTGAAATTATATTTAATCCACATGAAGTATGCCCAGATAGACATTCATGAATTTCATATAATGAATTCATAAAATATGTTATCATGATAAGTATGTGAAATCATTTCATGAGTTCACTATGCTGAAATTTTAAATATCATCATTTGCGTTAAATATAAAATCAATATGATTTCACCATTTGAAAATCATTTCATGTACACAAAGTGAGTCCATATTTCATTTATTTTATTTGCGCACATTTAAAAATCAAGCAGAGCTCATTATATGACTTAAATATGAATAAACAAATATATGATAACATCAAATTTAAATCATATATTTACCATATCATGATTTTCATTCAAACAAATTTTGATAGGCATTTAAATAATTGTTAAAGAAAACAAAATTGTTGAAATGCTTGGGAGCTGCTTGAAATAAACGGTGTCCAAGAGAAAAAGGTTCTATTAATTATGTCGAGTGTTTAGAAAATTTTAAATAAGAATATTATTATATCCATAGCTGAATACACAAATCAGGCACGTGAATGTCGAGCTCAGTCAAACACAAAAACTGCCGTATCTTGCACATCAACTGCAACAAAAACACTATAAAGCAGTCGATTCAATTAATGGATGTTTCAAAATTGAATTAATCAATAATTATTAATCAATAATTAATTAATCAATAAGCATATATGAAATAAGCATATATGAAAAATAAAATATTATTATGATGTTAAAAAGAGCCAAAAAAATTAGCTTGTATCGAAACATATTTTTAAAGGGTTTTTCAATAAGAGCTTTTTCAACAGGGGTTTTTCAACAGGAACGCTATAAAAGTAGAGCGACAGGGCCAACAAACGACGCAATATTTCTTGCCGCTCTTTTGACATTTCTCTTCAGTAAGGTTTGCCATTTCATGATGGAAAGATATACGAGCCAACAACGAGTCAAAATTATTAAAATTTACTACCGAAATTCGAATTCGTATATCTTTCCATCATGAAATGTCAAACCTTACTGAAGAGAAATGTCAAAAGAGCGGTAAGAAATATGGCGTCGTTTTCTGTCCCTGTCGCTCTACTTTTGTAGCGTCCCTGTTAAAAAACCCTTTATGAGTAATAATTGAGTGGAATATGAGGTTTACAATGTGTTTCAAATATGAAGACATTTGTGTCATGATTTCACCATGATGTCTTATTGCATTCATATATCTAAGTGTATAAATGTTTTAATATTTTCATACTTTTGATTTCACTGCTTGAAATATATATTTGAATTGAATTTTATCTCATACTGCTTATATTCATTGACTCAATTATTTTTATAAAAACTGGCTCATATGTTCCATCATAAGCGACACACCGGTGCGGAGAATGATTGGCATGATATTTTATGTAGATATGATGTGAATTTGTTGTAAGGACTGCTTCGAATAAAATTGTCCGTTACATATGTTCCCATTATGTGCTATTTCAAGATTCAAATTAAAAAAAAATTGAACATAGTAGCTCTGAATTAAATGGCAGAAAATAATTTGTGTCAGTTATAGTCAATACAAAATTTATTTAACGCGAAAATGGCAAACGAAGTGGAAGTGCGAGAAAATATAATTAAAATTTTTCAAAAACAACCTAGTTGGTCTTTTAAAAAAATTGCCAAGGAGGTAGGGGCTAACCTAAGACCATTTCTCGCGTTATCAACCGCTTTAAGGAAGACCTGAGTATTGATTGGAAGAAAGGTTCTGGTAAAAAAAGGCCCACATGATCGTGAAAAGTCGAAGAAGGTTGTGAATATTTTAAAGAAAGATCCAAGCATATCCGGAAGGAAATTGGCGAGAAAGGCGGATTGCTCAGAATCTTTCGTGCGCAGGACTAAGAAAGAAGCTGGGCTGAAGACGTACAAGGTCCAAAAAGTTCCGAATAGAAATGCCGTCAAAAATGAAACCGCAAAACAACGAGCTAAAAAGCTGAACCAAGATTTTTTTTTTTAAATTCGGTTGCTGCATAATGGACGACGAAACTTATGTTTTAGCGGACTTTTCTCAGCTACCTGGGCAGGAATTTTATACAGCCGATTCTCGAGGAAATGTCGCTGAAAAATTCAAATAAAAAAAAATGACAAAATTCCCAAAGAAATTCCTTGTTTGGCAAGCAATTTGCAGTTGAGGAAAAAGGAGCAGCTCATTCGTGACATCGGGTACAATGCTTGCAAAAGAGGTTGCTTCCATTTTTACGCCAACATGAAGTGTCCACATTTTTTTGGCCTGACCTCGCTTCATGTCACTACAGCGAAACGGCCTTAGAGTGGATCCAACAAAATGCAGTGATTTTGGTGCCTAGAGAAGCCAATCCACCAAACTGTCCAGAACTCAGGCCGATTGAGAGATACTGGGCTTTAGTAAAAAGGGAGATGAAGACAACAAAAAAAGTGGCCAAAGACGTTCAAGACTTTAAAAGAAAGTGGTCTTCAGCGGCTGTGAGGGTGTCGGACACTACCATTACAACATTAATGGAAGGGGTTCCGGAAAAATTAAAACTTTTTATTAACAAATATTAATTTCTGGTTTTATATATATTTTTTTTAAATCTAAAAATAATTTGCAAAATAAAATATTTTATTCTATAAAAATTCGATTACTAGATTTCTAGATTTTTTCATGTTTGTAGCGGACAATTTTATTCGACGCAGTCCTCATGTTTGTCTATTTTGATATATAGCACAAGAAATGCGCAAAATGAATGCGAAAGTAAATCTTTTTATTGGTTTTACTATTAAATAAATTTGTTAAATCCAAGAAAATTGAAAATGTATTCCTTTTATTGAAACATTGCATTACCTTTTTTTTTAAATTTTAATTACTATGAACTTTACTAAATTTAATTTTAGTGAATTAGTGCGAGCTTTAAGCGTTTGAAAAAGCTTTAAGTTTTAATAAAAAGCTTTTAATTAATGCTTAACAAATACTTATATATTTAATAAACTTTTTTTAAAACCTTTAAAATGGTTTTGCCATATAATTTATTATGTAAAATTTAAGCTCAAGCTTTGAGTTTTGTGCAAAGCTTAAATTTTTAACGCAAAAGCTTTTTGAGATTAAAAAAAATACCTTTACATCATACAACATTTTCCAAAGCCATTAATGAAGCTTTTTATATGTGTATTTTTCAAAGAACTTTTTTAAAGTTAGTAAGCTCAAGATTTAGGCTTTTATTAAAACTAGAAGTTTTATCTAAAACCTTTTTTTTAAGTAGTTCCTAGAAATATTTATATAACATACATCATTTGAAATATGTGATATGTTTATTTTTGAAATAACTTTAAAAATTTACTCAGATTTATTTTAGTTTCGTAATGTGAGATTTGAGACAAAGCTTAAAGCTTTGTGAATACATGTTTATAACCAAAGCTTTTAATTATTCAAAAAAAAAAAACACTTAAATAACAAATAACTTTTTTTGTGAATTTCATGAATGCTAAGTCATAACAGTTTGAAATGTCTTAACTTTAATTTTAAGATTTTTAGAATGCTTAAATATTTATAATATAAGCTTCTTATTTTTTCTAATATAATATTTACATAACAGACATATGTTCTAAAGCCTTCACACAGATTGATTTTAATGAAGTAATGTCGAATTAAAGCTCATGTATTAAGCTTTATGGAAAGCTTAAGTGTTTATCTCAAAAGCTTTTAAATATTTGAAAACAGTTAACTTATATAACGGACAATTTTAGTAAAGCTTAAAACTAACCCAGATTTATTTTATTGAAATAAAGAGAGATGTTTGCTTGAGCTTTAAGCTGTGTAGAATTCTTCGATTTTTATTACAAAAGCTTTTATTTAATACTAGAATTATATATTTAGAATATATATTTAGATTCTATGTAATTTAAATTTTAAGTTCGAGTGCTTTTATATACTTCAAAATAAATGTTCTCAAATGTGTTTAAAAAAAATGTATTTTTTTAATAATTTTAATTTAATTTTATTTAAAAAATTATTTAATTTTATTTAAAAAAAAATCAGCATTAAAAGAGCATTAAGAATTCGTATAAATTATTTGCACAAATATGTATTTTTTTCAGTTAATTGTTGAATTTATTATTTTCCGTACTACGTTGCGTATGAGCAATGTTAATATTAAATTATTTAAATTCTTTATTCTGTCTGCCAGTATAAAGTATTTAATTCAGTAAATGATATATATTATGAACCTTTTCATTATTTAATTCAGTAAATGATATATATTATGAACCAAATCGAATTTGACTCACCACCCCCCCCATGACGTATGATCAACATTGCATTTAAATACTTTCGAACAGTTTGCAGTAATTATTGAAAAACTTAATTCATTGCATTGTATGCAGTCGTTAGCATGCTTTTTATTGCAATAAGTTAAATAAAAAAAAAAATTAAAAATGAAAGAAAAAATAAAAATAAAATATTATATATAAAAAAATCCACTTAATTACGACGTATTTCCCATTTTTCCTTTCTTTTTGCATATCCAGCACAAATTGAGGCGATAAAAGAAATGCTTTATTGCAAAAGTTTTAAACTTTTCACTCAACGTACTTGGCAAAAGTTTGCCGCGATTCTTAACTCCTGCACAAGTGATCAATTACAATGAAGGTCCTGCGACCTGCTGCCATCCCACATTTCAACTGCGAACTTTGATCGACCCGAACGCACTTTGCGTCATTAACGCAGTGCTCAATATACTACTGAAAACCTGCCTAGATAGCGCCTAGCTTAAAATAAAAAGAATAAATAAAAAAAAAAAATCAAATAAAAAAAAATGTCAAATGAAATGAAAAACTCAAAAAATCTAAAATGCTAATGAATCCGATTTAAGCAAGGAATTTGTACACAAATTTTGTATTTCGAAAGCACACCGCATATTGTCTAAAACAGTCAAACATCTTAGAGCTTACCCTTCAAAAGCATTCCTCAAATTAACCTAACAAGCATTGCTAGAAACTCCCCAAAACCATCTTAAAAGCATCCGAAAACCCGCAAATCAAATACTTTGGTTTTTCTGCATTGGTCCGCCTGCTTTTTGCGCTCGACTCGGCACTACGCTCGACTCTGGAGATGATTTATAATAAAGCGGTTAAATTAAAAATGATTTATACACGGACATCGTCGTTTTAGTTGGCTGTGAGGCGGCAACACTAAGAAGACTACAAAGTAAAAAATGTTGAAAAAAATGCTTTTATTGTTTTTGTCGCTTGATTTCACATTTAGCATGAGTCCTGAGTATCCTTTTTTTTGTTGTTGGTGCACAGCAAAAACCTTTGCCTGTTGTCTACAGATGCAAATGGAATTAATTTATGTGCGAAATGTCAGCTGTGCGTTTTTTTTGTATTTGTCCTTCCTTGGGTTGTTTCTGAAATGTGTCGTTTGTTGTCCAATTTTGGTGTGTTTTTTAATTTTAGCCGAGATTTTGACTGAATTTTTTACTAATTATTTGGTTGCGCATTTAAGAAGATTAAACCAACGAGGCTAAACAATTTCTTCCACAAACAGGCGTACACTTTGAAAAATTAATAAAGACAATTTTGGAAATGGTGTCATACATCATACATATTTTAATATAAGATATTCTCTAGAAATTTTAAAATCTAAAATGTGACAATTAACAATTAAATTTTTTCTATTATACATTTTTAATAAAATTTTGATGAACTAGTTTTAATTTAAACTTTTCTAGTGTATCAAATTAAGTTGTTTTCGGACCTGCAGGTTTTGAGCTCAACATTTGCAATGTATTTTTGTGCCCAAAGCATTAGACACTTAATGCGAAATAATATATTTATATTTCACGGCTGGCAGAATTAATTAATTGTTGGCAATTGCTATGTTTTCGAAGAATCCAACTAAAGTGGATAAGGGAATTAATTTGTTTAATTTAAATCATGATATCTTTTTGATTGAAATGAATATTTCAGAACAACTTCATTTATTACAATTTAAGCTAAACTATTTAAATCACTTTAGCTCGCATTATCTTCATAAAATCTCTTTCCTTCTTTCTTTATTTCTCACACAAATACTCACTGAAACCACACATTGTAGGCTTAAGCCTGTAGTTTATCGAGTTAAAGCTTGAGTGCTTTGGTGCTCTTCTGAAATAACTGCAAAAAAGGAAACATAATGCGTTGCTGTTGCAACAACTGAATTTTATTTATTTAAACCATAAATTTTCATACAGCTCAGTTATTTATAACGACAAAACAGGACTGGCTACGGCATCTATAGCACACATGCACTAAGATATATGCACTGCAGTCCTATCACTCACTCAGTCAGTCTCTCACACACAAACAGAGAGATGCATAAAACTTGCAACCGGAGTTGCCACTCAAAATGCACAAGGTCATCTTTGATGTTTTTGGTTGCTACTATCCAGTGGCCCACTTTTGGTGCTATTTGTTTAATTCATCTAAAATTAGAATTATTTTTTTTTTAGTGAAAATTCAAATTTGGATTAGGATTTTGAGTAAAACTTTTACTTTTGGGTGAAATTTGAATTTTGAGTAAAACTTTGAGTTTTGAATGAGTTTACAATATTAGTGAAAATTATAGTTTTGAATGTGATTTGAATTTTGAGTGAAAATTAGAATTTTGAGTAAAAATTAGTACTTTGAGTGAGAATTTGAATTTTTAGAGAAAATTAGAATTTTAAGTGAAAATTTGAATTTTGAGTGAAAATAAGAATTTTGAATGGAAATTCGTATTTTGAGAGAAAATTAGAGTTTTAAATGAAAATTTGAATTTTGAGTGAAAATGAGAATTTTGAGTGAAAAGTAGAATTTTTAGTGAAAATTAAAATTTTGAGTGAAAATTAGAATTTTGAGTGAAAATTAAAATTTTGAGTGAAAATTAGAATTTTGAGTGAAAATTAAAATTTTGAGTGAAAATTAGAGTTTTGAGTGAAAATTAGAATTTTGAGTGAAAATTTGAATTTTGAGTGAAAATAAGAATTTTGAGTGAAAATTAGAATTTTGAGTGAAAATTATAATTTTGAGTGCAAATTAAAATTTTGATTTAAAATTAAAATTTTGAGTGAAAATTAGAATTTTGAGTGAAAATGAGAATTTTGAGTGAAAAGTAGAATTTTTAGTGAAAATTAAAATTTTGAGTGAAAATTAGAATTTTGAGTGAAAATTAAAATTTTGAGTGAAAATTAGAATTTTGAGTGAAAATTAAAATTTTGAGTGAAAATAAGAGTTTTGAGTGAAAATTAGAATTTTGAGTGAAAATTAGAGTTTTGAGTGAAAATTAGAGTTTTGAGTGAAAATTTGAATTTTGAGTGAAAATTTGAATTTTGAGTGAAAATAAGAATTTTGAGTTAATATTAAAATTTTGAGTGAAAATTAAAATTTTGAGTGAGAATTAGAATTTTGAGTGAAAATTAAAATTTTGAGTGAAAATTAGAGTTTTGAGTGAAAATTAGAATTTTGAGTGAAAATTTGAATTTTGAGTGAAAATTTGAATTTTGAGTAAAATTAGAATTTTGAGTGAAAATTAGAATTTTGAGTGCAAATTAAAATTTTGAGTTAAAATTAAAATTTTGAGTGAAAATTAGAATTTTGAGTGAAAATGAGAATTTTGAGTGAAAAGTAGAATTTTTAGTGAAAATTAAAATTTTGAGTGAAAATTAGAATTTTGAGTGAAAATTAAAATTTTGAGTGAAAATTAGAATTTTGAGTGAAAATTAAAAATTTTAGTGAAAATTAGAGTTTTGAGTGAAAATTTGAGTTAGTACTTGAAATTTAAGTGAAAATAAGAATTTGGATTAGGATTTGAGTGAATATTGAGTGAAAATTAGAATAAAGATTTTGAGTGAATATATTATGAGTGAAATTTGAGTTTAGGCAATAATTTGAGTTTTGAATGAAAGTTTAAATATTGAGTAAAAATTATACCTTTGAGTGAAATTTATAGTTTTGAGTGAACATTCGAATTTTGAGTAAAACTTGGAATTTTAAGTTAAAATTAGAGTTTTGAATAGAAATTTGAGTTTTGAGTGAGTATTTGAATTTTAAGAGAACATTTGAGATTTGAGTGAAAGTTTAGATTTTTAGTGAAAATTAGAATTTCAGTAAAAATTACATTGTGAAAATTTAACCTTTTGAGTGAAAATTAGAATTTTGAGTGAAAGTAGAATTTTGAGTGAAAATTAGAGTTTTGAATGAAAATTAGAATTTTGAGTGAAAATTAAAGTTTTGAGTGAAAATTAGAATTTAGAGTGAAAATTTATATTTTTTAGTGAGAATTTGAATTTTAAGTGAACATATGAGATTTGAGTAAAGTTTTAATTTTTAATGAAAATTAGAATTTCGAGTGAAAATCACTTAGTGAAAATTTTGCTTTAATTCATTTTTTATAGAAAAAGCTACTATTTTTTGTCATTTCTTTATTTCTTAAAAAAGACTGCATTAAATTGAAAATCACAACAAATGCAAAACTATCAGAATTATTTGCATGTATCAACGCATTTGTGCTGAGCACACATTCAGTGAATATAAAAAAAAAATACAAAATAGAAAAACAAAATTTTGTTGCAAATGCAGCAAAAATCGAAAAGTTTTCATTTCCGGTACGGGAAGCGCTTAACGGCATCAATGAATCGAATAAAACGCTGCCATTTGCATGTCAGGCTTGAGCGAATAAAGAAAAAAAAACAGCAGAAGAAGAGGAAGAATAAAAATGCAGCCCAACAAACTGAAGATGTTGCCACTGCGATGACAGTGTTGCCACTTGCTGCTTTGTTGCTGCAAATAAATCTAGGCGCAACTTTTGCGCCAGCTTTCGTCGTCGCATGGTTGGCTGCCTGGCTGACGTTGAAGGTCGCAGAATGTACGAAGGATATAGCGCCAGAAGGATAATCCTAGCAGTAACAGTTAAAAACAGAAGAACAGTAGCAGCAACAATTTCAACAACAAGCATTGCCACGAAGTGTGTAAGTGATTGGCTGTGTGTCTTTCGGACCCCTTCAAACCTTTCAGGATCAGAATTCGAAGCCTTTTGCACTACTACATCGGAGTGGGTTAAAGGCTGCATAATCGTGATAAAGTTGCCGCAGTTGCATGCTTTAATGTGAAACTAACGGTCATTTTCTCGTTGGCTTTAGTCGATGCATTATGCGATGCTGTTGGTTGTTTGCAAAATATTCCAACTACTGCTGTAAATGTCTGTCATTTGTCATTTTTTTAAGAAATTCTTCAAAGTTTCTTCAAACACTATTGAAGTGGGACTACGAAGTATCTAACAACATCTTTTGTGAGATATTTTCAAAATTAAAATTTTTACTAAAAATTAAAATTTCACTTCATATTCAAATGTTCACTCAAATTTCCATTAAAAATTCAAATTTCCATTAAAATTTCAAATTTCACTTAAAATTAAATTTTTTACTCAAAATTGAATTCTTTATTCAAAATTCAAATTTTTTCTCAAAATTAAAAATTTTACTCAAAATTCAAATTTCACTCAAAATTAAATTTTTCACTCAAAATGGAATTCTTCATTCAAAATTAAAATTTTTACGCAAAATTAAAACTCAATCATAATTCAAATTTCACTCAAAATTAAATTTTTCACTCAAAATTAAATTTTTCACTCAAAATTAAATTTTTCACTCAAAATTGAATTCTACATTCAAAATTCAAATTTTTGCTCAAAATTAAAAATTTCACTCAAAATTCGAATTTCACTCAAAATTCAATTTTTCACTCAAAATTCAATTCATCATTCAAAATTAAAATGTTTACGCAAATTAAAACATTCACTCATAATTTAAATTTCACTCAAAATTAAATTTTTCACTCAAAATTAAATTTTTCACTCAAAATTAAATTTTTCACTCAAAATTGAATTCTTCATTCATAATTCAAATTTTGACTCACAATTTAAAATTTCACTCAAAATTAAAATTTCACTCAAAATTAAAATTTCACTCAAAATTCATTTTTTATACATTAAATTTTCACTCTGCCATTTAAATTTAAATATTCAGTCTAAATGAAAATATTTACTTATCACACAAAATTCAAATTATCACTCAAGTTTGAAATTTTTACTCAACATTCAAATTTCCAATAAAAAATTGTTATTTCACTCAAAATTGAATTCTTCATTCAAAATTCAAATTTTGTCTCAAAATTAAAAATTTCACTTAAAATTCAAATTTCACTCAAAATTCAATTTTTCACTCAAAATGGAATTCTTTATTCAAAATTCAAATTTTTACGCAAAATTAAAATTTTCACTCAAAATTTAAAATCTCACTCATAATTTATATCAGAATTCAAATTTCTACTAAAAACTTAAGTTTTCAGTCAAAATTAAAACTTTCACTCAATATTAAAATTTGCACTCAAAATTCAAATATTAATCAAAATACAACATTTCACTTAAAGTTAAAATTTTCACTCAAAATTAAAATGTTTACTGACATTTTAAATTTACAATCAACATTCATAATTTCCAGAGTATGCAAAATGCTGAAAACAAAATGCTACCAGAGGTGGTAAATTTTATTTTGCTTCAAACCAACAACACTCAATTTTTAAAACACTTTAATGGTTAAATGTATAATTTTCATCAAAAAATCACCAGATATATATGCTTTAAAAAGAAATTTTAGAATTTCTCCACAAACTGTGCACCATTTAAAAATACTTTTCACCAAGTACTACCAAAATCTGTACGCGCCAAATTCGAAATCTAAAGTTTTTGTACAATTGGTTGGCATTTTAATGACCTGCAACCTTTTTACGCAGTAATTGAGGTCGCAACGCTGCGCCACATATGATGATTTTTTTGTGGTTTTTGTTGTTGTAGTTATTGTTGTTGGTGGTTGCAGGCCACTTAATTGACAAGCCGCCGCACTACATTTTTGGCAAAATGCCCAACATGATTTTCAGCCAAACGCATGACATTTTCATTCGCGTCGACGTAGTTGTCGATTTGGTCAGCGACGACAACGTGGGCAGTGGCTGAAATTGAATTAAATTGAAAAACATGCTGCGGATACAGGCGCCATTAAATGAAATAAACAACAAAAAATTTACAAAACTTGAAAAAAAATATACACAAATTGTATGCGGAAAAGCGGTATATGATACACGCCGCAATAAAGAACGCAAATCCTTTGAATTGAATGCTCGATGAGTTTTCGATGTTTGGGCAACAATAAAAACATATCATTCAACAACAACATCAAATAAAAAACAATATCAGATATAACAATAGCAAAAATTAAAACAACAAGAAAAATTTAAACAAAAATAACACAACACCAAAAATATCAATAAATTACAATCAAGACCTTTTATCTCACTGTTAAAAGGTCTAGTTTAAAAAAAAAATCAAATGTTATTTTTATTTTAGTTATTAAGACTAAAATTACTCCTGATAATTAAGATAAAAATAAAATTTGAAGTTTTTGTATGCAAATTAATTACAATGTCAAAATCAAATGTTATTTTTATTTTAGTTATTAAGACTAAAATTACTCCTGATAATTAAGATAAAAATAAAATTTGAAGTTTTTGTATGCAAATTAATTACAATGTTGTTTTAAGTATTTGGATTTAATCAGAATTTACTTTGATTTTTAATCTACATTTGTATCAAGGGTTAAAACAACTAACCGAAATCGAAACAGATATTCGTATAAAATCATTTCGTTATTAAAAACTGAAACCATAACCAAAATCATTCTTCAAAAATCAGAAATAAACCTATTTTCAAAACCGATATATAAGGTGTCTGTTTTACACTGTGTTTAAAACGAGTTTTTAAAAGATATTAAAAGAAATGTAATTTTTATTTTATAATATATGTATATAAAAGATCTAAAATACAAGATATTGTTACGGAAAACTGTTCTACAAGTTCGTATCTATGGATTGTGTACAAAATAAAAACACTCTTATGTTTGGTTTAAATTATAACAATTAACTTTATTAATTCACTTTAATAAACAACTTTACTAATAACAAATTCTAACAACTGCTGCATGTCCACAATTTAACCTGACATTTATCAGACACGAAATGCACTCGACCACTTTCCAATCACTACTGAAGTGCTGTGCCTCAGATGCGGCGGCCTCATATACTGCATGCATCAGTTCGACACGTTTCGACAAGCTTCCACATGTTTCGAGAACCTTCTACTCGTTTCGTGAATGACGCATGCTATTGGCATCTCATTCGCACTCATGTGTTTTAATGTGCAAATCTTCAATCTCTTTCTCGCACATTGCTTAGTGCGCTGAATGATCTTCTGTCTCTTTCTAACACATTGCTTAGAGCGCTGAATTGTCTTGCGTCTCATTTATTACTGTTGATTGCTTGCACAGTGGAGCAAATTAGCTCTTTTCGTAAAAATATGTTAAAATCTCAATTAAACCTGGAGTTCCCAAAATAAAAACTTCTTGTTGTACAAAAACAATCACGTGTAGTTTTTTGAAAAACAATATTTCCTAGAAGGACGGACATTGTTTTGAACTTTGCATGTGTTTTGTTATTGTTTTCTTCGATCACTTGTGTAGCGATAAATCGAGTACACAAAAAAAAAAGACGAAACTCTAAGTACGAAATATACATTGCAATTTGTTTCTCTTTTCATCGCTACGTTATTACCGTTCGTATTCCGACTATGCATGTGTTTTGTTATTGTTTTCTTCGATCACTAGTGTAGCAGTAAATCGAATTCACCAAACAAAAGCCGCATTTCTAAGGACAAAATATACAGTGCAGTTTGTTTCTCTTTTCTTTGCTACGCTATTACCCAGTATGCCATTCGTATCGATATCGTTACGATCAATGCGAGTAGATGGAGAAATCACACGATATCGAGAGTCACATTGGTCGCAGTTTTATCGATACAAGAAATTTTTCGAAATCGAAACGATATCAATAAAAAAATGATCAAAGTTCTAGATTGCTGCGAAAAATATTACGATATCGATTTGATAAATGTTTAAATGTCATATCTTGTCAAAGAATTTGAATGTTCGGACATCAGGAATGCAACGAGATCGAACTTTTTTGTCGAAGTTATTGTATAAAAAACAAAACTTGTAGAAGTGGTGCTCGCCGATGTATTTTGATTTTCAAATGAATTTTAGAATTACAATTGTAAATGTTCTAGTGTAATTAAAAAGCAACAAATATAGTTAAAAGGAATTTAACGTCAACAATAACAATAAAAAAAAACTCACATGGCCCTCATATGTGTCTACCACACACAGGCGCCTTTGTTGCTGTTGCCGCTGCTACTATTGTTGCGGTTTTGCCTGTCGATGTCGACGGCGACATTTTGCGGTGCCCAAAAAAGAGCCGCTCGCCATGCCAAAAAATGTCGTCATATTGTAGGCTGCCGCAACACATTGAAAGCCACAAAGTGAAATGCGCTGCATTGCAAATAATTCCTTCTTTAGTTGCTGTTACTATTTTTGTTGTTGCTATTATATGTTGCTGTTG
Organism: Dryomyza anilis; assembly: GCA_951804985.1. NCBI lineage: Eukaryota > Metazoa > Arthropoda > Insecta > Diptera > Dryomyzidae > Dryomyza > Dryomyza anilis. The sequence goes on from OX638132.1 coordinate 93,116,739, forward strand.
CTACTTAACCTACATAGGCGGCAGGGGCTGCATTGTGCCGTTTTGTATGTGGTTTCTTTGATGTTGGCACCGCCCGCCGGGTGTCAAAGGCAACATCGGAAGTTGGACATAGTGTTTTGTAAATGCGGTTTGCAGTGCAGAAAACTTGCTGTGCCTGCAACAGAGTTGATATTTACTACACACACAATTGCAACCGACTCTAATACATATTGAGTGCATCATATGATGACAGCTAACTGCAGATACTTTGATACTACAAAGGACTTATTTGACTCATAATGCGTTACATGGCATTAATGGCTCAAGCAGCTTATTTAGGTTTGGTTTACAGTGCTGCATAAAGAAAATTTTTACTCTACTGTAAATGTGATAATGATAGACTGTAGGGCATTTAAATCATAACGAAGTATTTAATAATAGATGAAAATAGTAACACAGAAAAGTGGAATTTTATAAAATATGTTTAAGTTGTTAAAAAAAACTAGTAGAAAAAGAGTTATATAAATAGTAGTAAAAAAGGTTGTGAAAAATGATAGTATAGAAAGATGAGCATAGTAGTAAAAATAGTATCCAAAAATAGTAGTAAAAATAGCGGACAAAATAGTAGTCAAAATAGTAATGAAACTAGTAGTCAAAATAGTAGTTAACAAAATTGTGATAAAAATAGAGGTAAAAAAGTAGTAAAAATAGTAGTAACAAAGAGTAGTAAAAAATAGTATTAAAAATAGTATTCAAAAATAGTAGTCAAAATAGTAGTCAAAATAGTAGTCAAAATAGTAATCAAAATAGTAGTCAAAATAGTAGTCAAAATAGTAATCAAAAGAGTAGTTTAAATAGTGATAAAAATAGTGGTAAAAATAGTTGTAAAAAAGTAATAAAATAGTAGTAAAAATAGGTGTAAAAATAGTAGTCAACAAAATAGTGATAAAAATAGAGGTAAAAAGTAGTAAAAATAGTAGTAACTAATAGTAGTAAAAAATAGTAGTAAAAAATAGTAGTAAAATTAGTAGTAGAAAGTAGTATTAAATGATATATTTAAGTATTATACTAAGATGTTTATATAAAAAAAATGAAAATATTGAATTTTTAATGAAACATTTTAGTGATAATTTTTTTTAATTTTTTTAGTGAATATATGAAATATTAATGAGAAAAAAAATATTTTGAGTGAAAACTTCAATTTTTTAGTGAAAATACTAATTTTAAGTGAAAATTTTAATTTTTAGTGAAAATATTAAGTTTTAGTGAAAATTTTCATGTTAAGTAAAATTTTAATTTTTAGTGAAAAATTAAATTTTATTTTTCATTTCAACTTTTTTTTTTTAATATAATAATTTTTTGAGATAAATAGAATTTTATATTGAAAATATATTTATTTCTGGTTTAACTCTTAATTTACATGAATACCACGCATACCCATGTAGTACAAGTACGGCGAAGGCCTCTGTACATGGCAAATTTATGACCCGTACAAATTTCTTTATACGCGTTCATTGTAAGCGGCCCGCAATGGATAGAACGACGATGACGGAAACACGTCAATGCTTTTAACGTTTTAACAATAATTCATTTGGCATTTAAAAGATTTCATTTAAAAATAAAAATACCTTGCACTCAAGGGCCATTTATTGTTGGAGGCCGCTGGTCAAAGAATTGACGCAGTTGCAACAATGGCTACGCATAACTTACACGAATTATGCAGTAGTACAACGTAATAACAAATCACTCAATAAATTAATTAAAAGTATTTTTTTTGAGCAGTCTGTATGCTGCATTTCCTTAAAATACGGTTTCGTTTAAATTTTAAATATTTATTTTTTAATATTTTTAAAACAATTTTTTAGATTCAAATATTCATATTTTGTTCAAATTTTAAATTTCTATTTAATCTCATTACAAAACTAATCACGTTTGAAATTTGTGTATGGGCCATTCCACACCAAATCGACCAACAAAAGTAAAATTTTAGATTTCACCTTTTCGATTTCAATGAAACTGATGGGCAACTGATAAAGGTTATTGAGACATGCATTAACTATTTTTTTTATATTTTTTCGATCACTACTTCCAGAGATACAGTGGTTCAAACTTGCAAAAAATCAGCAAAAAAAAAATCACATTTCTATGGTTTTTTATATTTCAATATCTGTAAAAGTAGAAATGATAGAAACGCTGTTGATAGCTCGTTTTAAAGCTAATATAATAAGCTTCTAACCTTCTTCTGAAATTGAAGAAGGTTAGTTCCAACCGCTGGTCGATTTGGTGTGGAATGGCCCATATAATAATTATTATAATCATGAGAAACTAAATATTATATAAAGTACATATGGGCATTTCCCGGGGTTCCGGACAGGATATTCGTACGCTTAAAACTTTAATATCTCGAAGGAAAATTAATGAATTTACTTGGTGTATTTGTAGTATTTAAATATTACTAAACATCTGCAAAAAATTAGAGAATTATATACGGTAGATCAAAAGATATAAATTAAATAGTTAGAGTTCCGGAAGAAAAACGGAAGTGCATGTCGAGGTTCATATGGAAATGCCAAAAAGTCAGCGAATTTTGCGTAATAATGTTTTTTTTTTGAAATATTTTAAAAATTGTTCAAATCATGTGCTTTCTTTTTATATTTACACTTTGTTCCTAAATATTATAGTTTTTTCAAAATAAATCACAAATAAATTCCGGACGGGACAAAAAATTCCGTATGGAAATTATCAGTACGATTTTTATTCTAAAAATACTTTTTTCGTTTAATATATTTTTTTGAATTATCTGAGAACATAGCTGAGACATTTTAAATTATTTTTGTATATGCACACTTTCTTCCAAGTTTACAGTTATTTCGTTATAAATCGCAGAATAATTCCGGACGTTCCTTATGGAAATTTGCATTACGATTTTTTGCTAAAAATAATTATGTATATGAAAAATTTAATAATCATTATTACGAAATGAAAAGTAATTTACTATACAAATTTTTAGATGTTTTTTAAGATTTAAAATTTTTTTTTACTTTTTTTTAAATTTTTTTTTTTTTTATACTGTAGTTCTACATTTTTGGTACTCAAAGTTCCGGATGGGACAGATTTCAATTAGCTGTCAAAAATTTTCTAGAATCACTAGGAAAATGAATGCTTTAAAAACAGTGGATTCAACTCTTTTCAGTTTACTGTGGTAATAAATGTATGTTTTTGGATCCGGACGGGAGTTCGAAAACCCTTATACAAAAATCAAAAATGTTCCGTTATTTTATTTTGAATCATTATTTGTAAGCTTAAGAAATATTTATTAATGTTACCTGAAAAGTTAATTAATTTAGTTACTCAAAATACATGAAAAATACGTATATTTACAAAGCGCATAGTAACGTAACTTTATGAGTATTTTTTTATACGTTACGTGGAATAGACATTTTTTTTTCAGAGATTTAGATTCGCGTATTTAAGATTCCAAATCCATTTTTATGTCAAATATTTGAGCATTTTGAATTTTTCGGTGGTGGTTGACGTTTTTCTGGAAATGCCCATATTAGAGTTATTCAAATATGAAAATTCACTCAAAATTTTATATTTTACCCAAATTTTATATCATACTCAAATTTAATATCTTACACAAAATTTAAATTTCAATTAAAATTAAAAATTTCATTCAAAAATTTAAAGTTAAACTCAAAAATAAAATTTTTGACTAAAATTTCAAATTTATTTATTTTAATTTTATGAGATTTTAAGTCAATAGTGGTAATAGTATTTTTCTAAACAACAAACTTTTTATTAACATTTTTAACTTTATCAGTCCTATTTTATTTGCTAGTTACGCTACCTACTTACTGACTTGCACTTCTTTAATTTGTATAAATAATAAATATATAAAAAATAAAAACAAATCTTCACACTTAACTACATCGTAAAAGTCATAAACAATTAGACCCTCCCATGTTTCAACTTCAACATTTTATTCACTTGCATTAGAAATGCCGACATTTCACTGGAAACTACATCTATAGCTACTAAAGGTAGCCAACAGCGAAGACAGGCACTTAGCACTTAATATAGAATATTTAGACCAAAATTGTTGACAGCAAAATTTGCGGCACAACTTTTTTTTTTATTAAAAAATAAAAAAAAATGAAATATAAAAAATGCAAAATCATCATTTGCAATTTGCATAAATAAATTCTTTTGTAATATTTGTCAACAATGTCGCTTTTATTGCGCTTTTTTGGAAAAAATTCTGCCGACCAGCAACATCAACAGCAACAAATGCTATGGGAGACATGCTGCCAACAATAACTGTCAGAGCACAGGTAGCAACAGCAACAACAATGTCCCCATGTTTTAATTTGGAAAAAAATGAAAAAATGAAACGACAAAAATTGCTTATTGCTGTTTATGTTGCTGATGTGTTGCTGCTGAATTTAAAAATGCGCTGACAGCATTTTTTTACACCCTCAACGTAAAGCCGACCAACAGACGCCCTTTAAAACTTTTTACGCATGTCGTATATTTTTTTACGTCTCTGATTTAGGTCGTACTATTTCTTTTTTTTATTTGGAATTTTATTTCATGCGCACGATTTAGGCAAATTTTTTCCACATTAAACATTTACGCGGTAAAGGAGGAATAGCGACTGATTTGCCTACCTGATGCCTGTAAAACTCCAGTAATTGTACTGGAGGGTGTCGTTCGTGTGTTCAGTTTTATTGGGGTCCGTGGCGCGTGCTGTCAAATTGAAAATTATACATAAAATTGCAGTGGTTTCCGTGAGGGACATTTTATGTAGGTATAGAATAAAAATCGCAATTTCATTTAAATATTACAATGCTGCAGAAATAAAAATCTAAAATGAATAATAAATTAATTTATAAAAATATTAAAATTATATGATTTAAATAGGTCGGTAATAAAAACTTATATTGATAATAAATTGTTCTGTTAATAGTCTTTACAAAAATGTCCTATTGGAGAAAATAATATTTACTTTAAATGCCATTGCGGTTGTTTTTTATCAAAATTTAAAAATACATTGAATATTTCAAATTTTTAATTTTACCTAATATGTCAAATTTCAGTTTCGTTAAGCAATTAAAATTTCATTTAAAATTTTAAATTTCACACAAATATTTTAAATATCACTAAAAGTTTAAAATTTACCCAAAATTCTAAATTGCAATTAAAATTTCATATTTAGTAAGTTTTACTCAAAATTAAAAAAAAAAAATCATTTATAATTTAAAATTTTACTAAAATTTCAAATTTTACTAAAAATTTCAAATTTTACTAAAAATTTCAAATTTTACTAAAAATTTCAAATTTTACTAAAATTTCAATATAAATTTTAAATTTCACTAAAAATTTTAAACTTCTCTAAAAATTTTAAATTACACTAAAAATTTCAAATTTTACTAAAAACTTCAAATTTCACTAAAAATTTTAATTTTACTAAAAACTTCAAATTTCACTAAAAATTTCTAAAATTCTAAATATAACTTAATATTTGAAATTTCACTCAAAATTGTAAATTGTTAATTTCACTCAAAATTTGAGATTTCACTCAAAATTTAAAATTTCGCTCAAAATTTTTAATTTCACTCAAAACTTCTGAAACCCAAAATTTAAAATTTCATTCAAAATTGTAAGATTCACTTAAAATTTCATATGTCACGAAAATTTCAAATTTTACTCAAAAAATAAATTTTAGCCAAAATTTCTATTTATAAATTTTATAATATAATATAAATTTTTATTTTTTTCAAAAATTTGAAATTTCACTGAAAATTATAAAATGTTCTACCAACACCTTAATATTTAATGTAAATTTTAGGTGATTTATTTTAATTTTAACTGCAGTAAATTATGAAACATTTAAACCTTTATATTAAAATTTCTATTTTAAATACTATAAAATATGCAGACAATTAAAGTTGTCATATTTTGTATGTATTTTAATATTAAAGAAATATCGAGAATTCGTATTGTTCTTAATATAGTTTTATCTCTTTTACACGCATGAGCAGCGCATAGCCGAATTCTAGAACTTTCCACAAACTACATTACACTTTACAAGAATTCGCTTGGATCTTATATATCGAGGGCTTATATTCAATACTGCCTATCTACAATTTTGACGAAAATGAGTTCTTGATGCAGAAATCTTCACTGATCACCGCTGCATCTATGATATTATTTTAGAACCAAAAAAATATTTCTATTACTATTATATTTTCATTTTAATAATTTGTCTATCGACATGAATGATTTTTTATGAATGCACACAATTTTTGCTTAAAAGTTTATAATGACTATAAATAGGCGTTGCAGGTACGGAGAAGTATATATATTCATCATAAGCGTAATTTTATGAGTCAATTTCGTCATGGCCATCCGTCGTCTGGTCCATTCTAACTCACAAAGAAACGACTAAATTTTTAATGAAAAAGCATATGAAATCTATGTGAAAGCAATGAAATCGGTTAACGAAGGATGATTTCACATTTTCTCAATGGATATACAATATCATAGAAGCTACTAAATAGAATTTTTTGTAAACGGAAAACTATCTTAACAAAGATTTTTTCCTATCCTTATATGAAGCCTTAAAGGACGAAATTTGAATTTAGTTTGTACTGAAAAAATATAGCTTGTGCCTTTATGGTATTTCCAGACAAGATGTTTAGTGGTATTTTTAAAGAAAGTTTTTAGATATGTTAAGGATTCATAAGATATTTACGTGGTCAATACATCCATATCCTCCGAAATAGGATATTAGTTTAAATATTTCGGATAACATGTATTGTTTTAAAACAGCGATAAAAGAGTTAACTGTATTTTTTAAATTTTAATCTTTAAAAAACGTGGGGTTAGATTGCGGAATATTAAGACCTTTAACCATCATATACTTCGTGAATCGAAAAAGGTAGGACAAAAATTAGTCGATGAATTTTATTTAGGTTACACCAGAATATAAAAATTAACAAATCGCTGATTTCAAGAATATTTTTCTGATCTATCTCCACTACAATATTGTGCAATATGCTCTATCTGCTCGTTTTTGCATAGATATTGATCACATTTGAATAGCAATAATCAATCTACACCCAGAAAAAAATACTATATAAATAATAGTTTTTTTACTATTAAAAATATTCAATAGGATAAATTATTATTTTAATCGTAGCCGCGGTAGCTCAGTGGTTAGTGCGTTGGACTGCGAGCCGAAAGGTCCCCGGTTCAAGCATGGACTTGGGGCTAACAACACCTTTTCATAGAAACATTTTTCTATACCGCGCTACGTCTCGGCAGTAAATGGCAAACCTACGAGAGTAAAACATTGCCTATGAAAAGCTCTCACCCGCCGTTCGGATTCGGCATCAATCTGTAGGTCCCACCGCTTTGAGTACAAATATAACACGCACAGCTCAAAATGGTGAGAGAGCTCGGCCGAAGTTCTTATAGGACTGTAGTGCCAAACTATTATTATTATAATCGGAAAATACCATTAAATACTAGAAAATAACATGACATTGCCATTGAGTTTATATGAACATTTTTATTTTTTTTTTTGTATACTATTAAATCAATAATTGTCCTATTGACCAATTTTAATGGGATTTGAGGGAATTTTTTTCTGGGTGTATCTACCATAGCTCGAAGAATAGCGCGAAATTTCTGATTTTTTTTAATTGTATCATTTAAAGACCATTTTTATTTAATATTGTTGAAGAAATCTTAATCTCCACTTTTACGGTTTGCGATTTAATCAGTATTTTCGCGCATAGCTGGATTCTGGAAGTATACATAGAAATATTTATTGTACTGTACATTAGTAAAGAACTTTTACCTCTTACGCAGACTTTTCGAGTTTTTCATCTGCTTAAACGATATGCGGAAATTTAAAAGTTTCCATAAACGTCCCAAAATGATATTTTCATCTCTTTCGCACTTATGTGTTGTCTATTCCTTCCGCTTAATAATAGTCCTTCTCTTACGCTTAATTCTGAGCGTCTCTTTAAATATTTTCATTAGTTTTTCAGTAGATACGTAGCGAATTTCTTGTCGCTCGACATAATTTCGCTTTCTCCAGTCTTGCTAACAAAGACATAATAGAGCATTTAGAGTTTTTTTTTATAGATTTCTATATAGATTACCACTCTATGTCAAAAAGATATTTAATTCTACGTTCTTTTGTATATTATAGAACCTATACCATTTATATCAGATTTCGAATTTGCCTATATGTGTTTCGAATATCGTTTCGGTTATTATTATTTAAAAAACATGTTTAAAAAACTATTTGTAACTCAAATAAAATTTCATATACAGAAAAGGTTAATATTGATTTCGAAAAATTACTGTGAAATATTAAAGGTTAAAATAACCTCTCGCCTTGAAGCCAAATTTTGATTAGCATTTTTGCATTAATAAAATTCAGCTCATCAGAGTGTAAGAGGGCCATACAATTGAAACCGAATTACAATGAATTGGCATGAATTGGTATTTTTTTCCCTTCTTCTTCCACTTCTCTCTATTATTGGTGCCAAAAATCTTTGGGGAATTTGGTACAGAATTTAATAAGTTGTTGGTATTTTGTTGTTGTTGTATTTTGCGCGCCAAACCGTTATTAATGCGTGGCATTTGAATGTGTGCTGTATGGTGTAGCTTTGAGTGAAAATATGAAGCGCTGTATTTATGCCGGGGCATTGTATTCTATATGTTGGAATTTTGTTGGTATTTGAGTGGAATTTTTGAATGTTGCCACATTTTTTGGGGGGTGTCTGCGCTGCTGCCGCTAAAAGGCCCCTTGGGAGGTTGAATGTTTTGTGTAGGTGCCATGGAATGGGATGGCATGGAGTGCGGAAATTATTTGATGTAATTATTTTGGCGCAGGAATTATAACACCTGAATTAAAATAATATGACTCAGCGGTAAGCCAATGATGATGGTGATGTTGCTGTTGCTGCTGGTGGTGGTTGCAGGTGATGATGACGTTGCTGGTGATAATGGTGATGATGCTTAGTTGATGTTTGAAGTACAACAGCATGCCTTTGTTTCTTTTGATAATTTCAGGCAATTGTTGTGAATGCCAAGGTACCTGAATGACACATAAAATAGCCAACTTATTGTTGTACTCTTGGTTGGTGGAGGTTTTATGGTGGCGGTTTTTGGTTGGAGGTTTTGTAAATTATGGTTTTGGCAGTGGTGTTATTAGATATGCGTATATGAACAGATTTATGTGTTTTAATATGTGTTTTCACTCCTGGTTTTAAATTCCATTTAATTTGAAAATGTTAAGGGAGAATTTGGAAAATATTATTGCTACGCATTGGTTGGCCTTATTGATTTTGGCACATAAAACTGAATAAGGACCTGTTTTTCAGTGGTAGTTTGACTTGATTTGTGGTTTAAACTTTGTTTTTTTTTGGTGAACTTTAAACGTAGTTTAAACTTAGTTTAAACGACCAATGTCGCCGGGACAAATACCATTTAAACTCTCAATGATTTTTGAGAAATGATTTTTCTGTTCATTGGTTTACATTTTTTAATTTTCTTTTATTATTCATTGTAAAAACTAGCATGCAGCATACTTAAAAATCTTTGTGCTTGTATTATGAATTTTAAAAGTTTCATTCTGTGAATTCTGTGAAAGCAGCGCCGGACATTATCGGTCATATGTCAGAAATATAATTCTGCCATATGTTGTAATTTTGTTTTCTCAATATAAATGTTAAGAACCATAGTGGCTTTGTGTTTTTAAATTAATTCATGGCATAAATTTACGATCACATCTATGTCCAGTCAAATTGAGATAGAATTGTTGATGTGCCTTAGAAAAATGTGTTGTTTTCGAAATGGTCACTTTTTTTTTCGAAAGTTCTACAGTGTTCTTTTTTGTCGATGGCAGGAGCATTTTGACGAGTCATATCTTAATATCTTTGTTTTAGCTTCTTTATTACAAATGTAATTAATTTAAATTGAGTATTTTAAAAAGTCGCGCTTTACACGTTGCAAAAAATGCGAAATTTTTGTTTTTATTTTTCGTTTTCATTTTTTTTTGTGTATTTATGTTTTTGTTTTCTTGCATTTGCTTTTATTTTTGATGATTGTTTTGTTTTATATTTGCTTTTGTTTTGTATTTTTGATGTGTGTTTTTTGTTTTGCTTTTTTTGTGTTTAATATTTTGTTTTATTTTGTGTGTTTTATTTTTGCGTTTTTTTGGTTTGTTTGTATGATTTGCGTTTTTTTTTTGTTATTGCTTTTGTATTTTTACTTATTGCTTATTTTTTGTTTTTGCTTTTTTGTTTTAATTTTTTTTTGTGTATTTATGTTTTTGTTTTATTGCATTTGCTTTTATTTTTGATGTTTATTTTTCTATATTTGCTTTTATATTGCATTTTTGAAGTTGTGTTTTTTGTTATGCTTTTTTTTTGTGTTTAATATTTTGTTTTATTTTATGTGTTTTATATTTGCGTTTTTTTGGTTTTTTTTTGTATGATTAGCGTTTTTTTTTTTGTTATTGCTTTTGTATTTTTACTGATGGGTTTGTGATTTTACTTTTATTTTATTTAATAGCTTTATTTTTACTACTTTATTACATAATTAATTCAAATTGATTTTTTTTGAAAAGCCGCTTTACACGTTTCAAAGAATGCAAAATTTTCGTTTTTATACCAAAAATTGGTATTCAACTCTGTCAAAATTATTTGGTATTGTGTTTTGCGTTTGTTTTTGCTTTTTTCTATTGTTTTTCCTTTTTTGTTTTTTTTTGTGTTTATGCTTTTGATTTTTTTTATAGCATTTGCTTTTATTTTTGCATATTTGCATTTGTTTTGTTGTGTTTTTTGTTTTCCTTTTTTTGTGTTTTTGGTTTTATTTTACCTTTTTTTGTGTTTATGATTTGCTCCTTTTTTGTCTTATTGCTTTTGTATTTTTGCTAATGGTTTTGTGTTTTTACTTTTATTATATTTAATAGCTTTATTTTTACCTACTTTATTACATAATTAATTCATATCGATTTTTTTTTTTTGAAGAGACGCTTTACACGTTGAAAAGAAGGCAATATTTACGTTTTTATCCCAAAAATTGGTATTCAACTCTGTCCAAATTATTTGGTTTTGTGTTTTGCGTTTGTTTTTGCTTTTTTTTTGCTTTTTTTTTGTGTTTCCTTTTTTGTTTTATTTTTTTTGTGTTTATGCTTTTGATTTTTTTTATTGCATTTGCTTTTATTTTTGCATATTTACATTTGTTTTGTTGGGTTTTTTTGTTTTCCTTTTTGTGTTTTTGGTTTTATTTTTGCGTTTTTTGTGTTTATTGTTTTGTTTTTTTGTTTTATGTTTATGATTTGCTTCTTTTTTGTGTTATTGCTTTTGTCTTTTTTTGTTTATGCTTTTGTTTTATTTATTGCATTTGCTTTTATTTTTGATATTGTTTTTGCATATTTTCTTTTGTTTTGTACTTTCTTTTGCGCTATTTTTGTTTTTATTTTGATTTTGTTTTGTGTTTGTGATTGCTTTTTTTTGTTATTAATTTTGTTTCTGTGTTTTTGCTTTTGAGTTTTTGCTTTTATGTTTTGCTTAGGGTTTGGTATTTTTATTTTTATATTATTTTTGATTTTTGCTTTTGCTTTTGCTGTTATTTTTGTGATTTTGTTTATGTTTTTTTTTTTTTTTTTTTATTTGTGTTTTCGCATAATGCTCGAATAAATTGGCAGATGAAGGAACCAAGAGATTTATATAATATATTCTATATGTAGATACATTTTTCCCTGCATGTTTGTCATAAAAGCCTGGCAGCCTTTTGTGCGGCCTTTTACCGTTCGAGCCACTCAATCATTCCCAATGTGTCAATGCCCTTTTGCTGCTATAATTGCTTAACAAACGACAAGCATCACACATCATAATGGACACCTCAAAAAAAAAATAAGATCTATGCACCCATTTATCCATTCATCAGTCAGTTATACAACAGCCTCCGTCTCAATTCAGCCGTCTCTTTAGCAATTTATCCAACACTCCATTTATGCCACTCATCAATTCATTCCTGCAATAAAAATATACAAAGTGTAATATATATAATTTTACAAACAGCCACTTTGGCGAAATACAACATACCTCAAATGACACTGGATGTCACCGACAAAGCACTGTGCAATGTGAGACTCCTGGCGGAAACTCATTTGTTGCACTTCAGGAAACGGATATGAGTCGCAAATAAATTAAAAGCATTTCTTGCACAGATTTCAAGCATTTTTTTTGCATTTATTATAGAAAATATGCAATTTAAAACCATGTTTAACCAATATACCCAATTAAGAGACAATCAATTGCTGTTCTGATTACTTGCTACCTTTTACCCAATGATTTTGTTTACATAATGTTGTATTTTACAATTATTATACGAATATAATTGTAAATATATTTTTAACACACGTTTAATACACGAACGTTCAAGGTCTCAAATTTAAACTTAATTTAGCTGTAACGTCTGTAGCGGCGAGTTTCCGCAGTATTTGGCAAACAAAGTGGATATTGAATGAAAAGATATTTAGTAAGGTATAAACTAAAATCAATTTCAGTTTGATGACGTTTAAAGAATTTTACGTATGAACGTTCAAAATCAGAATTTATAATAAAATAAAGTTATATACAAGAACTTATATACAAGAATTCATAGCATCCAAACTAAAAATGTGAAACAAAAACTTCTTCCAGAAAAAAATAAAGAATATATTTTGTATTTTGAAAATTTTAAACTGAGCGTAATACAAAATTTTCAATAGATCTAAATACTTGCGATATGTTCCAGCTCACATGAGTTAAGCTACCTTTTGCATTTATGTTGTGCGAATGATGTACTATAAGACTTTAAACCAATTTTACGCCTTTTGAGCCCAGTACCCTTCGTCACTGATGTCTGTCTATTGAGACTGTTGAGTGCTAGACAACTACACCAAGTCTATCTGTCTATTTGTCTGTCTTTGCCTCGTACCTGACTGACAAACCTAAGATGTTAGTTTTAAACTAAAGCACGTAGAACTCATTATTTAACTACGTGAAGGTAAATCTATGACGCTTTCATCTACACGTTAAGTGAAAAATAACTTTTAATCTATTTGCTGATGTGTTGCATAAACGTTAATTGCTCATTAAGCTGCAAATATGGCGAAACTTTATTAAAATTAGCAACACATACGTAATTAATTTTCATCCTTTGCATCTTTTACACTTACTGAACTATGTGATACTGACACAGACACTGTCACAAGTTTAAAGCGACAGTATATGTGGCACACGTGCGTGTTTTTCCACTACTACAATGAAATGTGTGACATTTTCTGTGCTGCAAATGATCTTGATTTCATTAATATAAATAACGAAACAGGTGCCCTCATAAGAATATTTAGTTAATTTATTACATTTATACATTAAATTGTGAAAAATGGCAACATAGCATTGTTAAAAATGTCATATTTTAACATTTAAGAGTTTAGTTATTGAGTGAAATACAATTAGATGAATCAAATACCATAAGAAAACATTTGACTAGCTAGAAATATTCAGCTTCTTGTAATTTTTTCAATGTATAAATAGTGAAATATGACAACATAGCATTTTTAAAAATTTCGTGTATAAAGAATTTGTTGTATGAGCGATAATACGGAACTCATTTTAATTTAGTTATGACTATAGAAAACTATTACGTTCATATTAATATTAAATGTTTCATATATTTAGATAGTGAAAAATGGCAACATAGCATTGCCAAAATTTGCAAATATTAGCGTTTTTAAAGTTTCTATAATGTAAAATAGTCGTGAACTCGTCTAAATGTTTCAAATTGTCATCAAAAACAATATATGGCGTAATATGTTTTATTTAAAATATGCAAATTATGAAACACGACAACACAGCATTATTAAAAATTCCAAATTTGCGAGATTTTATTATTTTGTGAGTCAAGAACTATTTAAAGTTTTGAATACATATGACAAACATTTGGACTCATAGTAATATTTAGCTTATTGTGATTATTGCAATTATTAAATAGTGAAATGTGGCAACATAGCATTTATCAAAAATATCAAAATTTAACTTTGAAGTATTTATTATATGAGAAATATTTATTAACTTCTTTTAAAATTCTGATAAATGTACGATACCTTTACCTTCATATAAATAATAACTTTGTGACTAATTTAAAAATTTAAATAGTGTAAAATGGCAACATAGCATTGTTAAAAATGTAATATTTTAACATTTAAGAGTTTAGTTATTGAGTGAAATACAATTAGATGAATCAAATACCATAAAAAACATTTGACTAGCTAGAAATATTCAGCTTCTTGTGATTTTTTCAATGTATAAATAGTGAAATATGACAACATAGCATTTTTAAAAATTTCGTGTATAAAGAATTTGTTGTATGAGCGTAGGACGGAATTCCTTTTTAATTTTTTTATAACCATAGAAAACTTTTGCCTTTTATGAATGTTAAGTTGGTCACATATTTAAGTATTGAAAAATGGCAACATAGCATTGTCATAATTTCCAAATATTAGCTTTTTTGAATTTCTTAATATAAAATAGTCTAAATGTTTCATGTAAATATTTTTGTCAAAAACTATATATGGCGTAATATGTTTTTGAAAATATACAAATTATGAAACACGACAACACAGCATTATTAAAAATTCCAAATTTGAGAGATTTTAGTATTTTGTGAGTAAAGAACTATTTAAAGTTTTGAATACCATATGACAAACATTTGGACTCATAGTAATATTTAGCTTATTGTGATTATTTCAATTATTAAATAGTGAAATATGGCAACATAGCATTCTCAAAAATATCAAAATTCAACTTTGAATTATTTATTGTATGAGAAATATTTATTAACTAATTTTAAAATTCTGATAACTGTACGATACGTTTACCTTCATATAAATAATAACTTTGTGACTTATTTAAAAATTTAAATAGTGAAAAATGGCAACATAACATTATCAAAAATGTTTTATTTTCCATTTACAATTTTTTTAGAGTTTTAAATGCCATTCCAAATCATTTTAAAAGTTAGTAATATTTTGATCATCATGAATTTTTCAATATATATGTATATATATCGTTAAATATGACAACATTGCATTGTAAAAAATGTAATATTTCAATTTGTAAGAGTTTGTTTAAGTATAGAAAAGAAGTTTGGAATACTAAGAGTAATTAGAAATATTTTGCCAATTACGATTTTTACAATATATAAAAAGTGAAACATGGCAATGTAGCATTGTAAAATATTTAATTTTGTAATAGTTTGTGGAGTGTGAATCAGTAGGTAACTAATTTTAATATCTTAAATATTATAGTACACTTCTACATTCATATAATTTTTATATTCATATAAATATTCATATATAATATAGTGATTAATTTTAATAGTGAAAAATGGCAACATAGTAATTGACGTCTTTCGTAAGCAAATTCAACTTTTGGGGGTTTCGTAAGAGTCCTCGATATGATATACAATGTTGAAGTTATTGTAAAAATAATACTAACCATAGTTTCTCATAGATTTTACCTACAAAATGTGTTGTACACTAAAAAAAAATCCTATTTAAATTGGTCAATATTCAATTATTGAGTCAATAGTATACAACAAATAAATATTTTCATATAAACACAAAAACAATTTAATAACATTTAATAGTAATTTAATGGTATTTACCCATTGAAATAATAATTTATCCTATTAACTAATTTTAATAGGAAAAAACTATTGATTTTATAGTATTTTTTATAAGTGTTTACTCATGAGAATTCGTGCGTGTTTTACGCCTTGAATAAACCAAGATGTTTATTTTATACAATTTTTTTTATAATTTTTAATACTTTCTATAACATTTTTCTACTTACCAGCGAATTATGCAAAATTTTAAAATTCTTCTTAGTAATTAAAAACAAAAACTCCCCCCAGTTCAATAACAACGAGCAAAGTACATTTTTCTACCTCAATTTGTAATTTTTCAACTGGTAGCAATTTGTCAAACACTTTTTCTTTGTTTAAAATATTTTAAATTACACTAAATCTTTAACATATTTGTGCAAAATAAACAAGAATTTTTACCAAAATTATTTAGCTTCATCCAGGCACATTCTTCCATCCACCCACTCAGCCGTTCATTAGTCGAAATGTCCGTCCATCTGTTTGTCGGCAATTTTAACGTATTTGCATTCCGGTCACATGCTTCGAAAATATTTTATCACTCATCTAATATGAGCTGCTAGAAACAGCTACGAGGAGCAACACGACGAGTAAATTACAAATTTCGCTGCTCATTTCACACTGACGATAATTTCGAAATAATCACAAATGCAAGGATCGCAGTCACGTTGTCGGGCATCCATCATTCGTTGACTTGCTATCGCTTTTGCCCTCGTGACACACGATTTGCAGACATGGATATGTTTAGACAAATGGGACCAAATAGTAGAACGTAATGCTGATTTTTCAACGAGAGTGCATAGACAAAATAACTGGTTGGAAATTAATAAAACTTTTTAAAATAAAATTTTTAAATAATGATTTAAAATTAACTAATCATACATTATATAAGAATACAGAATATAAATTTAAAATTTTAAATAAATTGTAAAGTACGTTTAAGAATACTTATAGAAACCTTATAACCCTTAACACTTACTTTTATATAAATGCCATATAAATATAAAATACATGTATGTTTCAGCATTAGTTCAAATTGAATTGAAATTTCGAGTAGTGTAATTTTATGTTCCAAAGTAAATTTTGTTCTCAATCGAAAAAATCATTTAATAAATTCGAAATAAAATCTAAAATTAAAATTGGCTCGCGAATTTGAGAACAATAATCCCTGAGTCAAATGAACTTGTAACCGCAACATGAAGAGAAAAGCTATGATGTCGATTTGATCTCTACAATTATACCATGTTTTTCACAAACACAGATAGTTTTAATAAAAACTCATGTTATTGTAAACTTCTTTTTAACAATAATGTGATTGCTATAATCATTTTATCTTAGATATTTTATAATAGAAAATAGTGTCAATTTAAAAATTATAGTATGCAAGATTGGAATAATTTTGAGATATTTAAATATAATTCCCACAATCATATTTATTGTTTATCACAGCTGGTTGTCACAATGATTGCTTTTTATTAACCGATTCCAACAAAAATCCATGTGGTTGTTATAATCATCTAATCATAAATTTAAAAAATAAATTGATTGCCATTTTGAAATCTAATATATGTTGATTGGAACAAATATATAATCACCAAAACAATATTATTTGTGTGTAAAGAATTAGAACAGTTTACTACATATTACAGATATATGTTATACAAAAATGATTGTTTTTAATATTTAATATGTTTTAATATGTAATAATCATTAGAATATATTTAAAAAAAATTTAGAAAGTAAACCTATCTAATTATGACGTTATTCTAAACATGATTATTACAACCATACTATTTTCGAGTAAAGAATCTAAATATTTAGTTGTTTTAAAAAAATTATAATTTTTTTAAATATATATTTTCGCAGGGATTGCGACACTATCACGAAACCTGTATTATGATTTTTCAAAATCTCAAATTTTTTATCAACTTATTATTTTTAAATATTTTTTCAACAATAATGAGTTTGTTATAAACATCTTATCGTAGATATTTTATAATACTATGTGTTTTTTTGCTGAGGGGTGCCAACGGGCCTACTTTATGTCCTAGGTGTGTTCTGTGCTATGCACAAAAATGTTTCCCCCCTCCATTCAATCAATCAATGTTTTTTTATAAACACAGATGGTTTTTATATTTAAATTATTAATTTTTAAATATTATTTTAACCATAATGTGCTGTTATTACCATTTTATCGTCGATATTTTGTGGTTAAAATGTTTCGTCTTTGAATACCAATGCATTGAAATGAGTTATTGAAATCATTATATGATTTTCAAATATAATCACCAGAACCATATTTTTTACTGCGTAAAATACCGAACATTTTTATAAGCATAATATTGTTTTTTTGAATCACATAAAATCAAATGACTGCCACTTACGAAACGAATATATGGTTGATTAAAACAATGTTATGGTTTTCAAATATAATTACCACAAAAAATAGAATTTTTTAATCTATCACAGTTGGATGGATGTCATAATGAAATTATATATTTTTTAAATTTCATTTCAACAATTATTATAATTATTTTCTCGATTATATTTCAAAATTAATAATGTTATTTTTATATGATTACTACAATCATACTTTTTTGGTGTAAAGAAAAATAATATTTGATGTTTTAAACAATAATCTTCATATCAAATTTTTAAAAAGTATTAAAGATAAAAAAAATAATTATTTTTATCGTTAGGTAATTTTATTACTTATGATTAGATCTAAAATGCTAACAAAATAATTAAAAAATATTTGTAAAAATTAAATTTTTCGAAATTAAATTCAAATATTTTAAAAAGTCTAAGAATTTATATATTGAAAT
This sequence comes from Dryomyza anilis, assembly GCA_951804985.1. Classification (NCBI taxonomy): domain Eukaryota; kingdom Metazoa; phylum Arthropoda; class Insecta; order Diptera; family Dryomyzidae; genus Dryomyza; species Dryomyza anilis. The sequence goes on from OX638132.1 coordinate 93,135,284, forward strand.
TGTTTCAGTTAATTGAAGGAAGAATTACTTTTTAAATTTTATAAGTTTAAATTATATAAGTTTTCCATCGAATTTTATAAAGTTTTGTTTGAAAATAACTTTTATCTGAATTTGAATTAGTTTCGTCAATACATCATTTTTTTAACTTGCTGTAAGAGATCTGAAAAAAGTTGGAAAAAACTATTTTTTCTATTAAGAACCCACATTCAGAATCATAAAATAATAACCTCCTATAAAATGTTGGAAATTCTTTAGAAAAATCTCCAAAATGACCATGAGTTTGACTGTCTATAATAGCTGTCGCATGGTATAACCTTCCGAATGTCGTTCTCTTTTCTAATCTCTCTTGCTATTTATCTATCTAAATGACTGTCGCTGTGTGTCTTTCTATCTGAAATGTCAGCCAGTTAGATTTCCATATCTGTCTAGCTCCTTTGCAAAGCCAACTGACGCACAAGGCTGCTGCTCCTGCTTCTGATGCTGCAAACATTCTGTATGCCTGATTTTTTCATGTAGCGACCTACTACTTTTGTCCTGGACGTGCCTCTATTTTATCAATTTTCAATTTGCAACGTCTACAGCATATTAACTGGAAACGTGCTACGTTGTGCACAGAGCCCCTGACAATGAAATTGACACACGACAAATACCATGTCGGAATTTCGTTGGAATTTGGTGCGGAATTCGTGCGCAAGGACATTCGACAATGACATTCGCTGTGTGACACACACACACGAAGCAGCAGCAATCGCGTTTCTCTTTCTTCTGTATCTTCTGAATTTTAAAGTTTTTAATTTTTATTAAATTATTATACAATTATTATTAAAATAATTCATTCGCATTTTGCGACTTCAATGAAGTCACCAGTGTTAAACAGTCATGTTTAATTTGTTTGCCACAGTCAGCGTTCAGTATGCAAAATGTAGCTCATTTCCTTTTATGCGTCCTTATGTGTCGCATCCTTGCATTACGAATGTTGTATGCCTTGCAGCTCTGCAACGCCACAGCTCTGAAATGCGAATTAACGATGCGAGTGTCGTAAAATAAACATCGATCGTGACAGACGTCGAATGTCGAATTTGTAATGAGCCAAATTCAAATAACCACGTAGTGTTATTACACGGCAAAAAATAATACACATTTTTAAAAATGAATAAATAAATCGAAAAATAATTGATTTAACTTATAAGAATTGATTTAAAAAAAAAGAAACACATAATTCAAATTTAACATAAAATTGAAAATTTTTATTTTCACTCAAATTTCTAATAGTTACTCAAAATTTTAATTTTCACTCAAAAATATAATTTTCACTCAAAAATATAATTTTCACTCAAAATTATAATTTTCACTCAAAATTATTATTTTCAATCAAAATTATAATTTTCACTCAAAATAATAATTTTCACTCAAAATTATAATTTTCACTCAAAATTATAATTTTTACTCAAAATTGTAACTTTCACACAAAATAATAATTTTTATTCACAATTATAATTTTCACTCAAAATAATAATTTTCACTCAAAATAATAATTTTCACTCAAAGTTATAATTTTCACTTAAAATTATAATTTTCACTCAAAGTTATAATTTTCACTCAAAATTATAATTTTCACTCAAAATAATAATTTTCACTCAAAATTATAATTTTCGCTCAAAATTATAATTTTCACTCAAAATTATAATTTTTGCTCAAAATTATAATTTTCACTCAAAATTATAATTTTCACTTAAAATTATAATTTTCACTCAAAATTATAATTTTCACTCAAAATTATAATTTTCGCTCAAAATTATAATTTTCACTCAAAATTATAATTTTCACTTAAAATTATAATTTTCACTCAAAATTATAATTTTCACTTAAAATTATAATTTTCACTCAAAATTATAATTTTCACTCAAAATTATAATTTTCACTAAAAATTATATTTTTCACTCTAAATTACAATTTTCACTCAAAATTATAATTTTTACTCATAATTATAATTTTTACTCAATATTGTAATTTTCACACAAAATAATAATTTTTATTCACAATTATAATTTTCACTCAAAATAATAATTTTCACTCAAAATAATAATTTTCACTCAAAATTATAATTTTCACTCAAAATTATAATTTTCACTCAAAATTATAATTTTCACTCAAAATTAAAATTTTCACTCAAAATTAAAGTTTTCACTCAAAATTATAATTTTCACTCAAAATTATAATTTTCACTAAAAATTATAATTTTCACTCAAAATTTTAATTTTCACTCAAAATTATAATTTTCACTCAATATTATAATTTTCACTCAATATTATAATTTTCACTCAAAATTATAATTTTCACTCAAAATTATAATTTTCACTCAAAATTATAATTTTCACTCAAAATTATATTTTCTCTCAAAATTATAATTTACACTCAAAATTATAATTTTCACTCAAAATTATAATTTTCACTCAAAATTATAATTTTCATTCAAAATTATAATTTTCACTCAAAATTATAATTTTCACTCAAAATTATAATTTTCACTCAAAATTATAATTTTCACTCAAAATTATAATTTTCACTCAAAATTATAATTTTCACTCCATCTTCACTAAATTTACTCAAAATTATAATTTTTACTCAAAATTATAATATATACTAATAATTCTAATTTTGACACTAAATTCTAAGTTTTACTCAAAAATATAATTTTTACTCAAAATTCTAATTTTTACTCAAAATTCTAATTTTTACTCAAAATTCTAATTTTTACTCAAAATTATAATTTTTACTCAAAATTCTAATTTTTACTCAAAATTGAAATTTCTACTCAATATTATTTTTTTTTTTCTACCAGATCCTAAATTTCATTAAAATTTCAAATTTTCACATCAAATTCAAATTGGAACTTAACATTTGAATTTTCAATCAAAATTCTAAGTTTCACTCAACATTCTAATTTTCACACATAATTAAAATATCTACTCAATATCAAAATTATACTCATTCCAAAATTTAATTAAATGTCAAACTCTAAATTCGAATAGAAACTTTAAATTTAAAATTTCACTCGAAATTAATTCGAAATTCTAATTTTTACCCAAAATTCTAATTTCCAATTAAAAGAAAAAAAATATTAAATTTCATTAAAAATTAAATATTCTTCCAAAATTGTTAATACTTCAGATTGTGACGCAATATTGAACTTTAAAATAAAAAGTTACTCAATTTCCATTATAATTTTAAATTAGTTTAATTAAAAATACAATTTTAAAATTTAGAAATTCATCTTTCCAGATTTTATTTAACAATTTGTACACTTTTCAGTGTAGCTAGTGTGGAAATTCATTTGTCAGTTCTTTTTGCATTTGATTTCTTAATAAATCGCATGGGCAAATGACTGAATCAAGGATGGACATCCATCAATATATTCATGTGCTTGCATAGCAAGCAACGTACAAATAGACACTCGAATACAGCAAATTAATTCATATATTATGTGACGCATATTTCTGCATAATTTAATTGAAATAATCGCATTATGTATGTGCTTTAATTGTTAATTTAAATACATTTGTGGCTGAGTATTTTGCGGTTGTCAAACAACAGATACAATTTTCCGTAAATTGCGTTGATATTCTGTTGCATTTTGATTTATTTTCTTTGACCGCATTGCGACTGCTTGATATGACAGCCTTACAAAGCCAATTATTGAATTCTCAGCAAATATTTAAAGAAATTTAAATTTTGGAATATCAAATAATTTTATTTTGAATGACATTTTTTGTAAATTTGCATAGCAATTTAATTTTTGGTATTTAAACTAATTGCATTACAAATACTTTATACAATTTAACTAATACAATTTAAATAAATTTGCAATCCTGCAAATTACTCAAAATGTGCACAATTATAAAATAATATAAATAATAAAATCGCTCAATTGCTTTGAAATGAAATTTTTTTAAGTTAAGAAAAATTGTTTTTAATTTTTTATTTTTAAATTCAATTTATATATTTAGATCACGTACAAATATTTTTACATTAAAATGTTCACTAAATATTTAAATTTTAGCAACAAATTATAATTTTCACTAAAAATTTAAATATTCACTCAAGATTTCAAATTTCACTCAAAATTAAAATTTCCACTCAAAATTAAAATTTTTACTCAAAATTACAATTTTCACTTAAAATTATAATTTTCACTTAATGTTAAAATGTTCACTCAAAATTAAAATTCTCACTCATAATTTAAATATTCAATCAAAACACCAAATTTTTACGAATAATTTTAATTTTCACTCAACATTCTATTTCTACTCAAAATTCAGATTTTCATTCAAAATTCAAATTTTTACTCAAAATTCAAATTTTCACTCAAAATTCAAATTTTTACTTAAATTTCACTCAAAATTCAAATTTACACTCAAAATTTAAATTTTCACTCAAAATTACAATTTTCACTTAAAATTATAATTTTCACTTAAAGTTAAAATGTTCACTAAAAATTCAGATTTTCACTCAAAATTCAAATTTTTACTCAAAATTTAATTTTTTACTTAAATTTCACTCAAAATTCAAATTTTCACTCAAAATTCAAATTTACACTCAAAATTAAAATTTTTACTCAAAATTCAAATTTTTACTCAAAATTAAAATTTTTACTTAAATTTCACTCAAAATTCAAATTTTCACTCAAAATTCAAATTTACACTCAAAATTTAAATTTTCACTCAAAATTCAAATTTTCACTCAAAATTAAAATGTTCACTCAAAATTCAAATTTTCACTTAAAATTCGAATTTTTACTCAAAATTTAAATTTTCACTCAATTTTCAAATATAACTAAAAATTAAAATGTTCATTCAAATTTTAAATTTTCATTGTTAATACTAATTTTCACTCAAACTTCAAATTTTAACTCAAAATTCAAATTTTCACTCAAAATTCAAATTTTCACTCAAAATTCAAATTTTCACTCAAAATTCAAATCTTCACTCAAAATTAAAATTTCAACTCAAAATTTCACTTAAACTTAATATTTTCACTCAACATTTAAATTTTAACTGAAAATTTAAATTTTCACTCAAAATTTTAATTTTCACTCAAAATCTAAATTTTCAATCAAAACACCAAATTCTTACGAATAATTTTAATTTTCACTCAACATTCTATTTCTACTCAAAATTCAGAGTATCACTAAAAATTCAAATTTTCATTTAAAATTCAAATTTTCCCTCAAAATTCAAATTATTATTAAAAATACTAATTTTTACTGAAAATTTTTATATTTACATAAAATTCTAATTTTTAAAATTTTAATTTTTAATATAAAATACAAAATTTCAAACAGACTTCAAATTGAAATGTTCACTAAAAATGAAACTTATAACTTCATTTTTTTTATTTTATTTTAAAATTTATTCCATTTTTTTATTTTGCTTTGAATTAAAAAATTTAAATTTAAAATTTTATATAATATCTCAAAGTTTTATTGTTATTCAAATAAAATTTGCAAACATGAAAAATGTTAATATATTTAAAAATCAACTGTACTCAAAATTTGCTTGGAACTAACACTGGGAAGAAAAAAAACAAAGAAATATTTAAATGTTTATGTTCACAAAATCTTTTATATTTATTTATCTTATTTTGGCAAATGTTAACAAAATGTTTTCACTTTAATAATACCATAAAAAATCAAAGCACAGTGACACTAAGAAATACCAGCACAATTTAGATAAAGACACAAATATACAAAACAACAAATATTAAGACAAATTGTTGTTGGTTTACTTTATTCTTACCGTTGTTATTGTTATTGTGCGTGTCTCAGTATTATTTGTTTCAAACAAACAACAAAAACAATAGTCGATTCACCTCATTTAAGCCGAAATGAGTTGGCTTTGAAAATTGTTTGCATTTAGCCAAGTGACACACGACAGCCAGCGAACGAGCGAGCCAGCCAGTCAGCGACAGCAACTAACAAAGTCATAGCATATTTTTAGGGCGACATCCGGAAAAATGGCGCATTACGTGCCAATGACAGCCATTAATTTCACGTCACGCTTCCGCAGTGCGTTTACTAAGTTTTTGCGTAATTTTGTGTAATATTTTTTGTTTGTTTTATATTTTTTTATGTTATTTTCTTAAGTTATTATGTTGCGCGTATCACGCTGATTACTTTGTTACTGGACGGTAGTAGCAACAGCAGGAGGCTGTGACTTTTAACTGATTGACGGGCCGTGAGCACAGATGCTGCTCATTAGGCGGTGCTTTAAAAGATGTACTTAGAATTTATAGCACTTTAATGTATACCACAGATACAAGAAATTAATTTTTTTTTTTGTGTCAAAATTACGAATACTTTTTTTTAGTCCTGAAATTAGACAACGTATTAGTCAAAAATTAAAAAAAAAAATGTATGCATTTCAATTTAAAGTCCTGTTGTATTTTTAAATTCGACATTTACAAAAAAAAAAAAACATAAAATTTAAATATTTACTAAAAAAAAAATAATAATTCAAAATAAAAATTTAATTTTAATATTCAGATTTACAGCCAAATTTAAAATGTTCACTCAAAATTCATTTTTCACTAAAAATTCAAATGTCACTCAAGTTTCAAATTTTTACTCAAATTCAAATTTTTACTCAAAATTCAAATTTTACTCAAATTCAAATTTTTACTCAAAATTCAAATTTTTACTCAAATTAAAATTTTCACTCTAAACTCAAATTTTCACTCAAAATTAAAATTTTTACTTAAATTCAAATTTTGACTGAAAACTCATATTTGCACTCAAAATTCAAATTTTCACTCAAAATTCAAATGTTTCAAATTTTCACTCAAAATTAAAATTTTTACTTAAATTTTAATTTTTCACTGAAAATTCACATTTTCACTCAAAATATAAATTTTCACCAAAAATTGAAATTTTTTCTCGAAAAACAAATTATCACTTAAAATTCAAATATTAACTCAAAATTCAAATATTTTTTTTTATCAAAATTCAAATTTTCACTCAAAATTCTAATTTTTATTCAAATTATTTTACTTATAATTTAAGTTACCACTTAAAATTCAAATGTTCACTCAAAATAAAAATTTTCACTCAAAATTCAAATTTTTACTCAAAATTCAAATTTTTACTCAAAATTCAAATTTTTACTCAAAATTCAAATTTTTACTCAAAATTCAAATTTTTACTCAAAATTAAAATTTTCACTCAAAACTCAAATTTTCCCTCAAAATTCAAATTTTCACTCAAAATTCAAATTTTGACTGAAAACTCAAATTTTCACTCAAAATTCAAATTTTCACTCAAAACTCAAATTTTCACTAAAAATTCATATTTTAACTCAAAATTAAGACATTTTAAATTTTTTTAAAACTTCAAATTATATTTAAATATATATAAAATTTATTAAATACATGTACAGCATGACGTATGAGCGTCCTTAAATTTAAGCAATCTGCAAATATCACTCATACGTAATTTGTTCCAAACACACAATACCCTCAATTAAAACATGACCTTCACAATGGCGCCATAATTAATAAACTGAATTGCCTTAATTTCCTCAACAACAAACACAAAATAAAGCAAAAAATAAAAAATAAATAAAACATAATAAAAAAAATCCCATTTAGTACTGCCAAATAGAGCTGTTGTCCAAACATCAAAGCTCTGACAAACAAAACAAATTGTAGCGGAAATATGAGCCACGTCAACACATAGAACCAGCAACACAGTACAGCATAGCATAGCAAAGCACAGCACATCAATGTCTGAGGGCCGCCGGAAGTGAAGGACGGCAAATGGTTTCCTAACCGGAAGGTAGTTGTAGTCACAGCAGCTACAACGCTACAACAAGAAGACTTATATAATTTGCATAAATTAAACGTCTAAACATTACATAAAAGTGACTGAGTATCTGATGCAGAGTATAATAATATCTTGCCTTGAGTGTTAAATTATTTTCTATGTTTTCTATTTGAAGTATCACTAATATTACTATGCAAATTGTTCACTAAATAATATTTTTTAATGCAACGTTGTAAAAGTTGTTTTAAATAGCGCCAAAAAAAATTCAATTTAATTTTATTCAAATTGATTTTATCACAAACATCGCAGTGTGATTTATTTGTTGGCAACATTTTCGTTGTTTTAATTTTGTTTTACTTTTTCTCTTGAATTGCTGTTTATAATAGAAATTTTTTTGTTGTTAGTTTCAATTACTTTATTAGATTATATAGTACACTGCGGCATTCTGCACATCCTTGAGAGAATTGCAACAATTTTCAAACGAATTATGGCACCATGTTGTGCAGGACAGGTAGTAAATGTTCTAAAAACTATGTGGCACACAGTGCTGGTGCAACAGAATGTGTTACAATAAAAAAAAAATTGTCATTAATGCTATTCATGAAGCAAAGCAAAATATGTTCGCCACGAACATAATATTTTTGATATATATTTGTACCAAACATAATATGTTTACAACAAATATAATATGTGTTTTACAACTTCAATATGTTTCCAACAACCATTATATATTTATGTTTACTGCAAACTTAATATATTTTCCGAAAATACAATATATAGAAAATAAATTTAGATATTTAGTAAATTATTGGAAAATTCAAAAAAGTTCAAACATTTTAATATATGTAGTCCAATTATATTTTCAGTGAACCTGAATATATATTATATATTATTTACAGTAAATAATATATGTTTGCAATTAACAGATTATGTTTGTAGTAAATATATTATGTTTTTAGTAATCATATGTTGTTTGTAGTAAGCATATTAAATTTGTACCGACTTGAGCACGTTAAGACAATATCTTAAAATAATCAAAAGAGGTCGTAAAACAAAAACAATTAGTTTGTAGTTAACATATTATGTTTGTAATAACAATTGTTTGCTTACAATAAACATATTATGTTTGATATTAACAATATATGTCTGCAGTAAACATAATATGTTTTAAGAAAACATAATATGTTTGTAGCAATATAACAGGATTGCTGTAAAAATAAAATATGATATACTCAACTCATAATGCATATTGTATTATATATCATATGAAAAAATTAAAGTAATATTGTTTGTAAAAAAAAAAATAAGAAAACTATTCTGAAACTCTGACGCCACTGTAAAAATACTATAAAAATATCAAATTATTGGGATTACAACTTATGTATGTGCGGCACAGCATCCGGGCATAAAAAGCATCACAAAATTCCCCACACATGCATCAATTTTAGATTTTATGACAGTGGCTACATGCGTGTGTGGGTGTGAGTGTATGCGACAGTGTGGCTGTCCGTATGGCTGTCTGTCTGCCGAGTTATGCTGGTCACTTGCGTCAACTCCAAGGCCCATTACAGAGGCAATCAGTGACCCATTAATAATAATCTACAAATAGGCTGCAAGGCAAAAGAAAGGTATGGCTAGAAACACATGCAAAGACAACTAGCAACACATACACATATATAAAAACACACACAAAATGACACAGATGCACTAAAAGGTACCAATAAGTAGTTTTTATTATCAACAAAAAAAATGCGTACATATTGAAAAGAAATATAAATGTCTTTAAAACAAATACACCTGTATTTATTTCACGTTAGTTTTTTTTTATTGTATAAAAAAAACAACTACAGAATTTAGTATTTCTGTAAAAAAAAGTTGATACATTCAAATTAAAAATAACTACATTATGTATTTATTTAAATGATAAAAAAATATGTAGCAAAATACCTATATCTGCATTTATATTTACTACATTCTGTAAAACATAATGATTACCGCATATGCATTTATTGTTTTGTGTAAGCATGAACTTAAAATAATTAAAAAATGTGCTGCATACAGAAAACTCGTTTCAAATACATTATGTAGTAAAAACACTCAGAAAATATTTACTATTTTAATTTAAAACAAATACATTTAAAACAAATACATAATGTAGATAATTTGACTACATTAATTTTCTCGGTGTTTTTTTTTTGGTTTTGAGATTTTTATTTAGATTAATCATAGCTAGTAAAAAGTGTGGCCGGACACGTATAGAAACAACAGGATGTTGTAGAGTAATGCGCTATTTATATAGAAGCAAAATATTTCCTACATACATCGAACTTTTTTCAAAACTTAAACAAAATTAATTTAAGTTAGTTTCATGCACCTTGTGTTAATGCAATAAGGAAATGTTTGAAACTAAATGTCAAAGCATTAAATAATGTTTTTAAATGTCAAATATATTAAAAATGCTATATTATATAATTTGAAACGCAACGCCTGCCTTATTAACAACGTAGTAGGTACGTGTTACGTATTTAATGGGTTCTGAAAGTCGCGTAAAGCCATCTGTCGGTCATGCAAGAGACTACAATTTAAGCCCCCATTGTCGTTCAACAAACACAAACGTTGTACGACGCTGATTTTATGGACACCACCAAGTGGGCCGCACTTTATAATACCTGCAGAACACATGTCGTACTAACTACTGCTGCTACTACTTTTCCTGCTCGTCGTCGTCTTCTTCTCCTCACCATCATCTTCTTGTTCTTCTTTTTCTCATACTCTCTCAATTTCTCATACTCTCCCAATTACTCGTGGTGACCCTGTCAGATGCCATTAACTACTTCAGCGCCATGTCAGCAGCCTGTGTATTTCCTGAGCGCAACGAAGGAAACAAAATGCATAAAAACAATATTTGCAGTGAAACCTGTAAAAAACACAGAACACAAAAATAACAGAAAAAAATGAGCACAATATTAACGTGTTTGTCTCTCTGGTGGGAGCTACACGTGCTGGTGCCCGGTAGGAAAACCATTAGTCACAGTTTGTCTAAATACAGAGTCTTTGTTTTATTGATGTCAACAATTCAGCAGATTATTTATGACTCAAAAATGTAAATAATAAGTAAAATAATAAGTTTTAGATACAGGGTGTTTAACAAATGCAGCTTACTGTCATATCATAGACGTGATAATGGTTATAAAGTATAATCTATTGATAAATTAATATCCATTTTTCACTCATTTTTTAGACAATTAAATTACCTTTTCAATGGTATATCGTTCCAACCCAATGATTTTATCCTTTTTTTAAAAACTACGTAAAGTTAAATTTTGCAAAAATAAATATGAATTTTGAGATTGATTTTCTCAAAATTTTGTGACGGATCATGCCATTTTTTCTAATTGATAATAATAAAGCAGTTCATTCCCATTGCTTTATCAGTACTTTCATTATTTAAATGATTTTATTTGAACATTATTTTATAAACATAAATAAACTGATATCAAACTCTGATATACATAAATGGTAGCGTTTTATACCAGTTTAGAAAAGTTATTTAAAATAGTATTTGAATACAAACTAAACAAATGTAGTAATTTTGTAGTTCGTTGTTTGAATGCATTTTTTTTTGGTTTTTATTCTATATTTTAGAAATATAAACAAAAACTAACTGTATTATAAAAATCGAATCTGTATGTTGGCAACGCTATTTCAATATAGTTTCGATAATGGTTGAAGTATATACAGGTTAAGCCATCTTTCAAAATTCTGGCGCCATGTACTTTTTTTTGAAAACTGTTTGAAAGATTCAACATTTGTTTACGGAAAATTTAAAAGAAAACATCAATACTTTGTTTACAGCCTCATAAATAAAACTAAAAATCAAATGTTGCAAATAAATAAATCACAACATTTTGCAATATTAAAAGACATCAATAGCTCCAAAAGAACACTGCCGTTTATGAAAAAAGTGAATTTGTATGGTGAAATTTTTATAAAATAGGCAAATTAAAGTGCAAAAAAATATAACCTTCAAATAAATTGACATTCTCAGCACTATATATGCCAACTAAACGTCTAGATGGTCTAACCTGTATATACTTCAACCATGGTTTCGATATAAAGTATCAGAATATTTTGGTAAAAACCGGAAACGAAGGAGAAACCAATTTTTTTTTTCGATATTTCATATCAAATCTTAGATATTCAACATCGACTTTGCTTCAAATCTTAGATATTCTACATCGACTTTGCTTCAAATCGTAAATGTGCTTCTTTTTTAACTCAAATGCAAATCGTCTTTATCGTTTTTCTCGAAATCAAATCAATGGCGTTTGAGCCAAACAAATTCTCAGTTGACGATTTGTTAATAAATCTCGTTAACACCACCGAAAATGAGTACGATCTACTTCTTTTTAATGATGATGTCTTTAATAAATACAAAATACGGTGTACTAATGTTGTTGTCTCATTTTATTGCTATAAAATATTCTAGAGGTCCTTTTTTTAAATTGATTTATATAATTCTTTCAGCTATAAAAGCACAAATATATGTGAAATATAACTGTTGCAATCGATTTATAAAAGTTTTTATAGGTATAGAATAAAAAATACCGTTATATATTCTAAATTGATACTTTTTTTTCTTTTTTGATTATCTTGGCAAGTTATTTATCGATATGATTAAAGTTTTATTAGCACTTAAAAGGCTATCCGTTAAGAAATCCGATCTCTAACATATTTAAAATGGCAGAATAAAACACAGTGTGTCGTAGTGAGAGACTTTTACAAGGCAATTTCTTACTATCGGAAGTTTACCATTAACTGTTGAGTGGTAAAGTCGTATAGAATAATCTATTTTAACAAAATTGGCAAATTAAAGTGCAAAAAAACATAACCTTCAAATAAAGTCTAAAATAACAATAAATTTTTGTATTTTTTAATTTTTCTTATTGATATTGATATATATAGTGCTGAGAATATATATGCCAACTAAACGAAAATGTTAATTCTTAGTTTTTGTAGTTTTCATAATTTTATAAATCAATAAACAAACACCTCCTAAATTTGGAAAATTCCAAAATATTTTGTGTCAAATTATATAAAGGCAAAATAATTATTTTAAGTTTTCCATAAATGTAAAGAGTTCAGTCATTTCAACTAAAAATTCCCGACTGGGTATTTTCCTGCATTACCTACCTTCTCAATGCACTCGAGTGTGTGTTCTATGTTTCTGTGTGTTCGCGAAAACCAACCTATGTAAGCCACGGCTGCCGTTTGTCATTGGCTCGGCAAACTCGTTATGGCCTCTGGGTCGCCTGGACTATAAACCTAATCTGTGTCGGTGACAGAAAATTAAAAAATGTTATACGGTGCAGTCAACCAGTCAGTCCGTCGGTCGGTCCGTGCGGTGGTCGTTCGTTCATTCGGCTACACGGTTGACGTATCTGGGTAGAGTTGAGTGGGTTCCATGTGATGAGTATTCGAGATTGTGGCATATTTTGAAAGAGACTTGACGGCACATTGTGCTATTTACACAGTTAACTTAAAACAAGTAATTGCTTCATTGTAACGAGTAGCTTAAATTCAATTTTCTCTTGGATTTATTTTTAGAATATTTTATTTTCACAAGAAGAAAGCTGGAAATATAGTTGATAGTTAAATTATTTAATATTTAAAAATATTTTGAAATTATTTAAGAATTTTTTATAATAATCTTTACGAAATACAGTACATCACTTTGTAGCTATAATCGTTTAACAAGTTAAAAAATTTACAAAAAGGCTTCGCTGCTCTAATAAGGAAGCCTCTCATTTCCAATAGAAATATTTACAATAATCTTTTAAAACATAAATAAATCTGACGCAGCGAAATGTCGTCGGAACCAATTACGCAGAAAATAGGTCAGCTGTAGCACAGGTTTGCTGAGTCAGCCTATGAAAAGGAAATTATAAAATCTTTTAAAGGTTTTTATTTTATTGCCTTCAATTTGTTTTTATTTTATAATAATTACATCAATCGTTGAAATTGGTTTACTTAAATTTTATGGATAATGAATTTTAATGACAAAAGCAATTTGCACGTTCAGCACAAATTCAAAATGGATTTAAATAGAATTTAGATTAAATTTTGAAAATGTGATTATTAAGGAACGAATATGTTTTATAGAAAAAGTAAAAAATCATGTTGCGTAAAATTAAAAAGAATTGCTTCATTTCAATTAAATAATTAAAGTCGTATTTAGAAAAAAAAATGTCAATAAAAAATAATCCAAAATAATAAAATCTCTTTAAATTATAAAAATTTTAATTCTTTGATAACCTTAAATAAATTTTTTTTTGTTTTTAATTAGATAAATTCACCTATTTGAGAATGATGAATTTTGTAACCAAAACAACAAAACTTTTGAGCATGTAATATTATTAATCATGCCATATATTATATATACTATAATCCAAAAACAAACAAAAAAGTTGAAATTTCGCAGCATAATAGTTGCCAAGCTAAATCTATTCGTCAATTTTTATTTTTGAAATCTTAAAATCATATTTCATTAATTTGCAATCAAACCAAAAAAAAACAGCATTTAAAAATATTTACTGCATTCAAATATGCAAAGTTTTGCGTCGTGCGCTTTTATATACTGCAAAAACGAATTCTAGAAATTTCCATAAACTTCTCAACTTTACGAGAATCCGTATTGCTTGTTACCTTGTTATCCATCTCCTTTATATTCAAGTGCAGTGCATAGCTGTATTCTGGATGTTTTCAAAAATTTATACACTTAAGCAGAAGCTGTTCTGCTCGGACGCTATTTTGATCTCTTTCACACCAATATATTTTCGTTCTTCCATTTCTTTTATACTCATTGCCTCAGTATGAATTCAGCTCAGTTATCAGCTGAATTATGATTTGTCTCATTTGCTCTTAATTATTTCATTCTCCACACAAAAAGATAATGCTTTAATTGAAAACACTTTTTCTCTCTTATAGCACAAAACCGCAAAGCAAGCGCAATCGGTACCGCAAGTAATCATGGCCCGTCCGCATGCGACGCACAAACAGCAACAGCCGCAATACTTCATGCCACTCATCTCAGCCGGCATCACGGCAACGGCGTCGAACGCACTGAACAAATCATACAACCAAATGCTCAATTATAATTGTCAACAACAACAACTACAACAACAAACTGTGATAAAGTGTGCGCACTTTGAGGCAGCACATGAGCAATGAGTGACAACGGCTCACGTGCGAATTTAATTTATATAAAAAATTAAATCAAAATATTGATAAATTTATAAAATTTGAAATCTCCAAAACTTAGCTTCAAGCAATGAGCATGTATAATGCAAGCGACAACAATAAGAACAACAGCAGTAGCAGTAGCAACAACAACCTCCTTCAGCGCACCACCTCCCACAACACGTACCGCCCGCACAACAACAGCAACAGTGCTCACCATTGGAAATTCGCCGCCGCGCAATTGGCCGGCGTAGCGCTGGCCACGCCCGCGCTTGCTGCTCCCGCCCTCGCACCTGCGTCACACAGCACACCGTATACGAGCGACAATCGAACGGCGGCATTGCAGTCGCCACCGCAACCGCCTCCCTTCTACAGCAGCTACAACATCTCCGATGAACTCTTCGACTATTTCAATGTCTTCCTGGGCGCCACAGAGCTGCCGCAGTCGCCGCCCACGCAGCTACTTAGCAACGAGAGCGGCAGCAGCAACTACGGCAACATTACCACCACAACAGCCGAACCCGATCTCAGCAAATTTCTCGAGGCGCTGCCAAACGATCGCGTCAGTCTGCTGTCGTTTCTGTTTCTGTTCTCGTTTGCCACTGTCTTCGGCAACTCGTTGGTTATACTCGCTGTTATACGCGAGCGCTACTTGCACACGGCCACCAACTACTTTATAACGAGTCTGGCCGTTGCCGACTGTCTGGTCGGCCTCGTTGTGATGCCCTTCTCGGCACTGTACGAAGTACTCGAAAACACATGGTTCTTTGGAACCGACTGGTGTGATATTTGGCGTTCGCTCGATGTGCTCTTCAGCACCGCGTCCATTTTGAATTTGTGCGTCATATCGCTCGATCGTTACTGGGCCATCACCGATCCTTTCTCGTATCCGATGCGCATGACGGCGAAACGCGCTGTCGGCCTCATTTGCGCCGTTTGGGTGTGTTCGGGCGCCATCAGTTTTCCGGCGATTGTGTGGTGGCGTGCGGCACGTGACGGTGAAATGCCCGCCTATAAATGCACCTTCACTGAACACCTTGGCTACTTGGTGTTCTCGTCGACGATCTCGTTCTATCTGCCGCTGCTCGTGATGGTCTTCACATATTGTCGCATCTATCGCGCCGCCGTTATACAAACGCGTTCGTTGAAGATCGGCACCAAGCAGGTGCTAATGGCTAGCGGCGAATTGCAGTTGACGCTGCGCATACATCGCGGCGGCACAACGCGTGAGCCGCCGAGTGGCTCACAGCAACAACAGCATCCGGCACTGCATGGTGGTGGCTCTTTGGGTGGTGGTGGTGGCGGCGGTTCACAACATCATTCGCACTCGCACTCACACTCTCACCATCATCATCACAATCACAGCGCCACCGGCACGACGACGTCGACGCCTGAGGAGCCGGACGACGAGCCGCTATCGGCGCTGCACAACAATGGGCTGGCGCGTCATCGGCACATGGGCAAAAATTTCTCGCTCTCGCGCAAATTGGCGAAGTTCGCCAAGGAGAAGAAGGCCGCCAAGACGCTGGGCATTGTGATGGGGGTTTTCATCGTTTGCTGGCTGCCATTCTTCGTGGTGAATCTGCTGTCGGGCTTTTGCATGGAGTGCATCGAACACGAGGAGATCGTGTCGGCGGTGGTCACGTGGCTGGGCTGGATTAACTCGTGCATGAATCCGGTGATTTATGCATGCTGGAGCAGGGACTTTCGAAGGTGAGTTCTAAAGATTATAGAAATATTATAATTTAGGCAAAACTATAAATAGGGAAGAATCTAGGCCGAGCTATTTCACCATTTGCACTTTACATAAAATTAGGACTTTACATTTCAAATTTAAAAAACTGACATTGGGATTTTTCTATTTTAAAAGGAAATATTATATCAAATATATAAATTTTCATATCGTCGTTGTAGAATGAAAAGTCACCAAATACCTTTTTTATCAAAAACTTAAATTTCGAGTTTGTTGATTAATATTATAAAAAGTAATTGATGCATTTTAAAAGTTGAAATAACAATTGATATATTTACATTTTCTTATCAAAAAATATAAATATCTAAAATGTATAGATCATCGATTACAATTTCATATACAGATTTTTGTAAATGAATATTTGGCAATGTATTTGGTGACTTTCTACAACGACGATATATCAAATGGAAAATTGCAATTTCTTTTGCTCTGTTTTAATGTCAAAATTCCGATTTTTCTATTGAAATGACAAAATCTCGATAAAATTGATTTGAAATGAAAATTATAAATTAAAGCATATTTTAGGGATCAAAATAACTAATTTTCCATGTGAAAAAAAACCGCGCCTAAAAATGTTGTGCTAAAAAAATGTATGAAATTGAATATATAAAAAGTTTAATAAATCAAATATTCATGATGCATGAGAAGAAGACTTTTATCTGCGCCTATCAATTTCACAACTGCCACAAAGTCACTCAGTCAGTTACCAGCGAGAACTCTTCTTTTAAGACCTTTGTCTTTCAGTGGCCGCTGTGCAAATAGACACAAGGGTTGCCAACGTGCTATTACCGCACGCACGCACGACCGCAGCACACGCAACTCGTTTTTGTGCCGGTCAAAGTGCTGACTCATTAGTGCGGCACATGCAAGAACCCCTATCATCATCAACATCATCAGAAGCAACCTTTAACAAACTTCTCAAATAAATCCAAACAAAAATCATGAATTCGCCAAAGCCGCTGATTTTTATTTTATTTTGTCTCGCTTGACATGCATTCATTTCAAAAAAGGAAAAAAAAAAGACCTCACTAAAATCAAGCACAAGTTAAATTAATTCAATTTCTATCTAAACCTTTTTCGACAGCACCCTCAGCATATTCTATCGTAGTACTTTCGCAGCTGCCGGCCGGCCGACCTCACTTGGGCAACAACCTAAGCACTTAATAGACAAAAACACGCCGTTCAACTAACAGCTCATTTTGTGGTTTACCTAGTACTTATTTACTTAAAATTTATTTCATTTTTTTTATTTAAGTTTTTATAAAAAACAAAAAAATCTTTAAAAAATCTATAAATAAACTTTTATATCTGTCTTACAGAGCCTTCGTGCGCCTGCTGTGCGTCTGTTGTCCCCGCAAAATACGCCGAAAATACCAGCCCACCATGCGCTCCAAGTCACAGGTGAGTCACGTCCATGTCTTCGCATTCTTTTTTCATGTTTTTCAGTTTTCCTGACTCATTCTTAGCTGTGGTTTTTACTTTTTAAACAGCCAACAACCCTTACATTGATTTTTGCATATTTAAAAAAAAAATCTTTAATTTTTTATTTTTACTATTTTCGTTACTCGCCTAGGGGTTCTTAGAACTTTTCTTAGCTTAACCTTTAGCTTTAGACATGGTATTAAATTTCCGATATTTCATTTTTGTCTCTTTTTTTTGGTATCTTAATTTATTCAACTTTTAATTACATTAAATGGCACATTTTTTTACCTTAAATTTAATAATTCAACACCGTCTACAACACAAAATGCAGATATATATTTCTTAGATAAACAACCAACACGTATAATTAAAACATTCGAGTTTAGCATCCACGTAAAAGTCATATTCAACACCGATACATCTTTGGAAAGTGCTTTGTTAGGTCTTATATAGAATTTATTTTTATTTAAATTGATGACATCGCATACATTTTAAAAACAGAAATATAAAATACATTTGACTCATGAAAAACTCGTATTTAGTGTGATTAATATCTATATATTGCTGGTAATATTTGATCAACGAAATAAAAAAAAAAAAATCAGTAGTATCGAATCATATATAGCTTTTAATGCAAAATAACTCTATAGAAAATTTGGTGATTTAGCAAAATTTCATAAAATAAATTAATTAAACTGAAATAATTTATATTTTTTATATAGCTATATAAACTTGAAAATCACAATTGCTGGAATACTATATATAAAAAACTCAATAAAAACAAAAATTAAATTGAATATTAATTAAAACTTCAATACGTCAAGTCCTACTACCCAGTATGTCATTCGTTTCGATATCGTTACGAGATCAATGCGAATAGATAGAGAAATCACATGATATCGGACCCGTTCTCGTAACGGTATTGATCGTCATATTTTATCTACTTGTTATGTAGATTGTAGCCGCGGTAGCTCAGTGGTTAGTGCGTTGGACTGCGAGCCGAAAGGTCTTCGGTTCAAGCCTGGACTGGGGCTAACAACATCTTTTCATAGAAACATTTTTCTATACCGCGCTACCTCTCGGCAGTAAATGGCAAACCTCCGAAAGTAAAAACATTGCCTATGTAAAGCTCTCACCCGCCGTTCGGATTCGGCAATAAACTGTAGGTCCCACCACTTTGAGTACAAATATAACACGCACAGCTCAAAATAGTGAGTCGGCCGAAGTTCTATACAGGACTGTAGCGCCAAACTATTATATTATTATTATATGTAGATATCGATGCGTTCTGTCGGAGTTTTCTGGTATAAAAAAATTTTCGAAACGATATCGAAGATATCGAATCGAAGAAAAAATAATCAAAATTCTAGAATGCTTCGAAAAATATTGCAATATCGATGCGATAAATCTATAAATATCATATCTTGCCCTTAAATTTTAATTGCGAGAAATTCTAAAAATTAGAAGCGATATAGCTACGAGCTCGATTTTTTTTTATCGAAGTTGGTTCGAGGAAACTTCGAGACGAAGGTCTACGAGACATGAGAGACTTGGTAATTACGCTTAAAGTTCTCGACAGAAAATGCATTCTCGACAGAAAATACATAATAGGGGAAGATTTCCGAAAACCATTTAGAAAATATTATAAAATATTGCAGATTATTCCCTGTAGCGTAGCTCAGTTGTTAGTGCGTGGAACTGCGAGCTGAAAGGTCCCCGGTTCAAGCCTAGACTGGGGCTAACAACAACTTTTCATAGAAATATTTTTCTATACCGCGCTACCTCTCGGCAATAAATGGCAAACCTACGAGCGTAAAAAATTGCCTATGACAAGCTCTCTCCCGCCGTTCGTATTCGGCAATAAACTGTAGGTCCCCCACCACTTTGAGTACAAATATAACACGCACAGCTCAAAGTGGTGAGAGAGCTCGGCATAAGTTCTTACTGTAGTGCCAAACTATTATTATTATTATTCCTTATATTTTAGGGATCTAATAAGCAAATACAAAATGGAAGACTTAATTCATTTCTTTGGCATCAAACTCTTTCAATTTGTGACTAACTTATTAATAATAGAATGTAATTCTTAAAAGACTAGGTATGTCCAAAACAATGTCCACTAACAATACATTTCCTGACCAACGCCAGATAACTCTTTTCCAATCTTCTTCCTTCAGACAATACATTAATATTATTTCATTTATTCCCAAGACAATACTTCACAGAGATATTCTTAATTAGATCTATACTTCCCCGAACAATACTATTCAACTATGAAACAATACTTTTCCGTATAATTTTTTGTCAATAAAAATCTTCTTCACCAAGATTATGCCTTCGCGCGATATTTCTTTTCTTGAGATATTCTTTCCCAGACAATTTATATATTCGAGACAATTTTACATTTCTTGGACAATTCTGTCCAAAACAATTCTAGTGCAAGATAATACGTGCCCGAAATATTATTCTCCAGCCAATTCCTCACAATATCATTTTCCCCATAAAAAAAACTTCTCAGAAATATTCGTTTCCTACAATTCCTTTCCGGAAAAATATTACCTTATATAATTCTTCCCAGAAATTGTTCTTATATGAGACAATTATTCTTTTAAAAACAAAATTTCTTCAATTTTCATTTACGCAGACACTTCATGTACAATTATTTCCAGAACATATAAACCCCAAGATAATACCGAGATATTCTCAATTAGGTCTATACTTCCCCGAACAATACTATTCAGACAATTCTCAGCTGATACAATACTTTTCCGACAATACTTTGTCAATAAAAATCTTCTTCACCAAGACTATGCCTTCCCGCGATATTTCTTTTCTTGAGATATTCTTTCTCAGACAATTTATATTCGAGACAAGTTTACATTTCTTGGACAATTCTTATCAAAACAATTCTACTACAAGGCAATACGTGCCCGAAATATTGTTCTCCAGCCAATTCGTCATCAGATCATTTTCCCCATGAAAAATACTTCTCAGAAATATTCGTTTCCGACAATTCGTTCACGGAAAAATATTACCTTATATACTGCTTGCCTGAAATTATTCTTATATGAGACAATTATTCTTTTAAAAACTAAATTTCTTTAATTTTTATTTACCCAGACACTTCATGTATAATTATTTCTAGAACATATCAACCCCACGATAATACTTCCCTAAGATATTATAATTCATAAAATTCAAATGGAGTCAATTCTACTTCTTTTCCATATAATTCCTTCCCATACAATTTTTCTTCTTGCTCCTGGAAAGATTTCCATAATATTTCCCCGAAAACTGAAGTTTTCTTCCTAAATATTTAGTTCCCTGAATATCTTCTACAAGAAAATGATTGCCCAGATAAGTCTTATCCAAGTAAATTTTACCCTGTGATTTTCATCATCGAGATATTCTCTCTGTGCCAATTTGTAACTAAAAAGGAGGTAAGGAAATGGACAAGTTAAGACGGTGAACTACAAAATATTGACAAAATATAGTTTTAAAATTTTGCAGACACTTTCTTGTAATATTAAATTCCTCTATCGCTAAACTATTTTCAATTTAGCTTCTCGAATGCAATCGAACATATAAACTTGAGATTTTTCAATGGTAAAGGTGGTAAAATTCCTACAAAATTCAAATTTTCTATTTTGTTATGAAAAATTCTAATTAAAATAAGAGATTTCCATATGTTCTTTTTGAAATTTCGAAAATTCACAAAGGAATTAAAATCTTCCATTTGAAATTGGGAAATTTTCGATGAAATTGAACTTTTTTGTTTTAAATTTTAAATGAAAAATCTCCACTTTAAATAGAAAATCTCAATTTTATTTAATATTATAAAAAAAAATAGTATTTCTTAATTTGTATTAATAAAATTTGGTATATTCTCAAATTCAAGGGGAAATGGTGTATTTTAGAGAAATTTCTAATACTTTAATTCAACAATTGCTTTAAATGTCGTGACAGTTTCAATTAAAATTTCACTCTGTTGTAGCAAAAATAGTCCTGTAATAATAAAAATAATACAAAATAACTTATTCACCGAAAAACTACAAAAAAGCTTAAACTTGAAAAGAGCTTTAACTACAAAGAGCTTAAACTGCAAAGAGTTTATATTATAATATAAACTTTTTAAAACTAAAATGCACAACTAAAAATGACAAAAAAAAAAATCTAAATCCTACCAAAGACAAGCTTAAAGTTTTTAGTTAGTTGAATAAATTTACCAACGCATTATTTTCATATTATATACGTGTTTTTCATGAGTACCTCAAACAAATTTGCAATTTTATTAAAATATAAAATATAAATAAAAAATCTACAAAAAAAAAAATCTACAACCATAAAAAACCAAAAACCCAAAAAAACTTTTTGCAGAGATTCGCGACGAGACGCTGCTACTCAACGTGTTCGTTGCATGGCATCCAACATGTTAGACACAACTCCTGCGAACAGACGTACATTTAGTGTTAGTGGACGGACGAAAGTGTTGTTGTGGTTGCGCTTGTGCGTAGGATTATGAAAAAGGTTCACTAAGACCCCCTAAAAAAAATACAGCGCTGGGAAGTGAAACAGACGACGCAACATGTTGCACCTGCTGCATAACTAAATACAACATATTTTGTGCAACAAAAAAATAATAATAAATATGACAAAAAAAATGCCTATAAAATGAAAAAGCAGTTATTTCAACAAAAACAACCTCAAAAGTACCACTGGATCTAAAAAAAAAAAACTTCAGACAAACAAACTAAAAACTTGCAGCAAAGACAACAACCTGAGAAACTAACTTAAATCACAAATTGCACTAAAATAGTTGCTGCGCCAACAACAATAATACTGCCGGCAACTATAATAATAATGCCGTCAACTACAATAACAATAAAAACTGGAAACCTACAACAAGAAGTACAAGTGCTGCAACACGGCGAAGTTGGTCAACAAGTGCAAAAACTTTTGCCACGAACATTTTGCACAAAAACTTTGTATTAAAGTTAGTGAGTGCTCTGCCGCCAGTGAGAGGTAAAAAAAAGTGCAAACAAAAACTAAATGACACTGGCATCTAAAGTTGGTCGCCATTTTTTACTGCAAAAGATCTACAGTTTTTTTGGCTTTTTGTAATTAAATGAAAGCACTGAGAACACAAAGTTGGCTTTAACAATTATTTTTGTCAATTTGTCGTCGTCGTTGTCATTATCATCATCGTTGTTGTGTTCGTCTTCGTACAGCGTTGCCAGTTTAGCAAACAATCGTCGAAGGTATGTTACAAGTGCTGTCACACTATTCTGTGTTCTATTCAAGTTCACGTTCATGCTCACGTTCAAACACGAACACGTTGACGTCGTTTCACACAGTTCACAGCAATTGTTTCACCTATTCGTTCGTTTGTTCGTTCGTTCGCGTCGTTGTTGCATCGTTACTGTTACTGTTCTCTTCTGTTCTGTTCGCACAACACGTTCTAAAAATTGTTCACGTGTGTGTTTCATTGTTCGAATTGTTTCACTGTTCCTTTTTGCACCACGTTCCATGTTCACCAATGTTCTCTTGTAAAAACCTGTTTGTTCGTTCGTTCGTTTGTACCCGTTTTATTAATTTATAATATTTTCTATAATTTATATATTCTATTTATTAATTGTTTTAATGAATTCAAAATAGTTGTACATATTTTTAATAGTTTTATGTACTTTGTTTGTTTATTTTCTATATTCTTTAATAACAATTTTTACAATATTTTTATATCGTCACTGTCATGCCAAAGGGGCGAATGTGCATTTTTAAAAATGTTGGTAAATCAAATTATAAAGTTTGAAGTGCTTCAAAAATTAGAAAAATTTATATATTTTTTCAATTTTTTCTTTAATTTTGGTTTATTCGTCAATTATTAAACGTGTATAAAATATCTTTAGATTTGGACAACATACTGAATTATAAATAAGGATTTTGTGAGGCTATATCCTGATCAAAACGCAAATATTTTTGTTTTTTATGTTATAACTTTTTATTATCGCAAGATAAAATAGTAATGTAAAGGCATTAATTGTTTGATTTCAAAGCACCTATCGATCTGCATCATTAATTAAAAATATTTTGTCAAACATTAATTTGCCATTTGTTATTTGCAGGAAAAAATGTTTGGCAAAATATTTTTAAATAATGATGCCAATCGATAGGTGCTTTAAAAACAAACAATTTATACATTTACACCACTATTTTATCTTGTACCAATAACAAATTATGGCAAAAAAACGAAGAAATTGGAAAAAATTGAAAATCTTGTTATTCCAAAAGGGCGAATCTTTTCGTTTTTTTGCTATAACTCTTTAATGGTACAAGATATAATAGTGTTGTAAAGGCAATTATAGTTTATTTTCAAAGCATCTATCGATGTGCATCATTAATTATAAATATTTTGCCAACATTGTTTTACTGCTATTAACGGAAAATGGAAAATTAATGTTTGGCAAAATAATGATGCAGATCAATAGGTGCTTTGAAAACAAACAATAAATGTCTTTCAATCAAAATTTTATCTTATTCCAATAAAAAGTTATGGCAAAAAAACAAAAAGATTCGTCCTTTTGGCATGACAAGGTTTTCAGTTTTTCAAATTCGCCCTTTTGGTTTTGTATTTTGTGGCTAAAAATATCCAACAAAATGATACGCGATTTTGGCACAGCATACTTGAGGATAAACTACTTTCAAAAATTAAAAAAAAAACGCAAATGTCAAAAATTGCATTCACCCCTTTGGCATGATAGTGACGATATGTTCTAATTCATTTTGTTTTATTGTTTATTGTTTTATTGTTTTTTAAGTTCATTAGATTGCTTTAAATATAATTATAAAAGATACTATTAAACTATTTCACATATAAACCAAAAAAAGTTCAAATGAATTCTATGCTAGATAAAAATCACATTGTTGCAAGAACGTCCACAGAATGTCCCGACTAAACCCTAAATTTTTCCGAATTTTCATTTCTCACATAAAAATTATTTAAATTTTGATAAAATATATTACAACCATTTTTCATAAAAATTCTGAAACCGATCAAACTGCTGAAAAGTACTTTAAGAAATGTTTTAATTTGGACTCAAATCAGAAATAATTTCCAGGTCAGTTATTAACCAGTTGGGAAGGTTAGATAACATGGGAAATTTTAAAGTAGGTGTAATTATGATAGTTAGGATTATCAAAATTATAGTCGGTCTAAGCCGACTATAAATACCCTACACATATGTGTGGTTACCATTCAAAGTGATATATAGGTCACCAGGGTATACGAATCCTGAAAATAACTACAAACATTCAATCGCTGAAGAATTTCCATTCATTTGATACCCATATTTACAAATGGGTAGGTGTACCGAATTTCGATTTTTTTTTTTGTGAACCACAAGTCTTTTCGCCGGAAAACATTATTATCATGTATTTGAGCATGATGTCAATATATATTTGACCAACAAAGTTTACCTAAGCACGTATACATAAAAATTGATCTTTATATGTACATTTTATATGTGGTATTTGAACATAAGTGGTCGGATCATAGGTCACCATGGACCGATCTCGCCAATTTTTTCGCACATACAGCGTAGGTATATTAGTAATCTAAGTTATAAGTTTCATTTATCTAGCTCTTCAATTTTAAAAGTCTTAGGGATTTCAACAGACAGACAGACAGACAGACAGACGGACAGACAGACGGACAGACAGACAGACGGACAGACGGACATCGCTAAATCGACTCAGGAGGTCATGCTGATCAAGAATATATATACTTTTCCATACCGGAGATGCTTTCTTCTGGGTGTTACAAACGGCGTACCAAACTGAATATACCCTTTCACTCTTAGTGTAGGGTATAAAAACGAGTTGGGAAAGTTAGGTCACATGGGTAAGTTCGGTCACATGGGGCGGATTTTTATAGTCGGTCGGGCCCGACTATGGAATACCCTACACCTCTGGTGGGGATATTAATGTGGGATATTTAATTGCATACCTTAATTTTAAAGTTTTTAATTATTCATGTATCAGAAATTTACGTCTTATATCCCCATAAATTAAAAAAAACTAAAAAAAAAATTGAAAAATATAATTGGGCTGACCACGCCTATATTTAAAATTTTGAAAGGCTAATAATTCATAGATTTGATTTTAATTATTTACGGATCAAATTTTCACTATGAAAACCCGGGAAATAATGAAAAAAAAAGTGGGCGGATCACGCCCATTTTTGGACCACATATTTTTAGGTGAATTATAACAATATGTTTTAAATTTCATACCTATATCTTGAATACTTTTCGAGTTATTAGTTCCTAAAGAGTTATATAAAAGTGACTTGTATGGGAGGTGGGCGTGTCCGTTGACCGATTTGGCTCATTTTCAAACTCAGTTTTGGCTAAAATATATTGAGACGAAATTTCATCGCATTCTGATCAGTATTTCTCAAGTTATTCTGTATTCGGACAGCAAGACAGCAAGACAGCAAGACAGCAAGACGGACAGACAGACAGACGGACATGGCTAAACGGACTCGGGTAGTGATGCTGATCAAGAATATATATACTTTTCCATACCGGACACGCCTCCTAAGGGGCGTTACAATATATGCACAAAGTTAATATACCCTGTACCTCATAGGTGTAGGGTATAAAAAATCACTTGACTGATGGTAGCTTCCAAGCAACATTCAAACCTTCGCCAATTTATGTATACGTTCCCAAGTAGGAATTAACGACCGGCACAAGCCTGACACAGGCTTGTTCCAATGCTGCTCAGGCCTGTGCCAACGCTGTTATCCAAGCTTATTCCAAGACTGGATTGATAACTATGTTACAAGCCTGTATTCCAGGCTTGTACCCAGGCTCGTTGACAAATTTTGTGCCAGACTTAATTCTCAGTGTAGTGCCAACACTGTTTTAGGCCTGTGCCAAGACTGTGTCAAGGCTGGAATGATAACTATGTTACAAGCCTGTAATTCAGAATTGTACCAAGGCTTGTGTCCCAGGTTTGTACCAAGGCTTGTGCCTCAGTCTTGAAACAATACATATGCCCCAGACTTGCGACAATCCTTGTAATATGCCTAAAGATTTAGGCTATTGGGCAAAATTTATCATTGGCATTGCATTCATTATTCATTTCATTACACTTGAGAGCTGTGTCTGTAGATAAATAAATATGTAAGAGATTAACAACCAATTTAACAGTAATACTTACGTTTATTTGCAGTTTTATTGTTCAGACAACTCCAAAGAGTTGAGTTTCTCGAATATATTTTTTGACGTTTAAAAAATCGTCAACAAACTTTTTTTTTCATCAGATAAGTGTTCTTTAACATGGAAACAACACAAAAATGTCACCATAGTTAACTTTAATTTACTCAAGTCAAAGTCGGTACACACGCATAACTAGGCATGGGACGAAAAGTTGTCGAGACGGAATTTTGAATTTCCGTATACCGAGGCCTGTGTGAATTCCGAGAATGAAAATTGTACCAGACTTGTGTCCAACATAAACTAACAAGGCCTGTTTGTAATCTGGGAATGACAAATGTGCCAGTCCTGTGTCTAGCTTGGTATATCAAGGCCTGTGTGGAGTCTGTGAGTGACGATTGTGCCAGGCTTGTGTCTGACCTAAACTAACAAGGCCTGTATAAAGCCTGGGAGTGACGTCCCAGGCTTGTGTCTAATCTAAACTAACGAGGCTTGTTTGAAATCTGGAAATGACAAATGTGCCAGGCTGTGCGGGGTCTGTGAGAGACGATTGTGCCAGGCTTGTGTCAGACCCGATATAACATGCCTTGGTAGTCAAGCCTGTAACAAGCCTGTCACTTTTGTTGCAGCCTGGAAATTCGCACCTGGGTTCAGTTCGAACAATTGGGGTTTGAGTGCAAAAAAACTAGAATTAAAAAATATTGTGTTAGAGTGAAGACCGTCTGTAGACGGTTTTGACGATTAATGTGTTAAGTTTGTCCGGATATTGTAACGCCCCTTAGTATGTGTTACAATATCCGTGTATAAAAGTGTATATATTCTATATCAGCATCAGTTCCCGAGTCAATTTTGTCATGTCCTTATGTTCGCCTGTCTGTCGATCTGTCCGTCCATTCAGTCTTTATATCTCTCCATATATACCAGTTTTCGGGTCGAACATGATCTGGTTGAACGGTGGATTTTGTGCCAATAGGATTTTGGTAATTTCCAATCTTCAATATCAATCTCAAAATATAAAAGTTCAAAATATTCGCCGAGTGCGATTTTTATTTTTTTTTTTGAAAAATAAATTAATCTATAACGAAATATAATACGACGATGTTTTTTATATACATTTAACATTTAGTCGTATTTTATTCGACTTCAAGTAAATTTTAACTACTAATTAATTAAAAATATTTTTTTTTGTTTCGAGTGTATTTCATTATATATTTGTTACACTCTAAATTCAAGTATTTTATTCAATTTTGAAATTAAAAAATAAATAATTTTAAAAAATGTAGTTAATATATATATTTTTATTTATATATATAAAACAAATTAAATTAAATCAAACAAACTGAAAAGAAAAATTGATTTGGAGTTTAATTTTTAATTTTTTATTTTTACCCTACCCAACAAAATTGTTTTCATTTTATTTTATAAAATACATGTTTATAAAAAATTCAATTTTAATTTTTTATTTTTATTCTATCGTGAACTATGGCCTCAAAGGCTGATAACCCTTTTGTTTGACAAGCCAGCCTTTCACACACGTTATCGATATGTTCCACAAAAAATGTTACCATGGTTAAAAAATGTATTTTATGAAAAAATAGGACGCTGTCAACCGTTATTAAACGATGCCTTTACCCACCCAACAAACGTGTGTAAATTTACGTACAGCTGCAAAAGTAAAAAAATAAAAACAAAATTTATCAACAGTTTGCGTGTATATTTACATAAATGTTTTATTTTATTTTTTATTTTACACACAGCACTTGACAAAAACAAAAATACAAAATACAAAAAAGGTAAAATGTCATAACAAACAATTTCACTGCGTTTATACGGCACACCGCGTATTTACACAATTGAGCTACACAGTTACAATTTGTTTTTTTTTTTTTTTGTTTTTGTTTGTCACTCTGTTAATAAACAAAGCACTTAATTTGCACACATTCGCATTTGTTACAGTTTCGTTTTTGTTCGTACCGTCTACACCGAATACGGACTCTCGTAATTTTAACCACTCACCATGCTTAAAACAAACAACATATATATTGTGACTTTGATCAATGTTCAGTACTATTTTTACTACTATGTTTTTTGTTTCGTTCTTGTTTGTTTATAATATATATATATGCACTACTCTTCTGTCAATCGCACCAGAATACCCTACCTATTTTGTGTTTTACACAGGAGCCTCACAAAAAAAAAATCCAACAAATAAAGCAAACTTTACAGAAATGTCAGGCACACCGAAAAACAATCAACACAAAAATGAGACCAGCTTAATTTTAAATTCCTATATTTAGAATACACTAAAGTGAAAGAGTCATCACTTCGATCACCTATTGAATTGTTTTTTTCTATATTTCCATATCTCCGATTGGTCTGTCTATCTGTTTGATATAATCAAGATTACAGAAAAACAAGATGAACAAGATCAATCAAACTCATATTTTCGATAACTCGTATACCCTAGTAGAAATTTTGGTAGGGCCATGGTCATGGAGTGATCATGTCATTATTTGAGGTGATCGGGATATGATGAGGCTCATAATGTCCTTGTAACGCAGTGTCCTGATCATGTATTGACCTCAGGCCATGATCATGTGCTGATCGGGCAATTCCCCATTTTAATATTTACCCGACAATTGCCTTGTCTGAGCCCGAGCATAATAGGGTTTCTCTCATTAATCTCGATCATTGCCTGATACTAATTTCGTTATGAGGAACAAGTAATGTGCTATGATCGGGAACATGTTTAGATAATGTAAACCCTGCTATGGTAAGCATGATAAGGGCATGCAAAGGCAATGATCATATTTTCTCTAATAGGGCTTACCCAACGAAAACCCGATCATTTCCCGATGGCGCATCGGGAAAATTTCTACTAGGGTACGTACGCTGACTGAGATTAAATATAGACATGATCGTTTACTTTTGTAAATATTACTGTAGGAAACTCAAAAAGCGAAATTTTTATTATTTAAATTGTTCAATTTAATTTTAATATTTAACACAATAACAAATATTAATAATAATAAATATTTTCATATAAAATAATAATCTACAACACCTTAAAAATTAAGTAAAACTTTTAAAAATTTAATTTATTCAATTGAAAGGAAATTTTATCAATATAAAAAAAAAACTATTTTTATCGGTCTGCAGCATTGTATCGCTAATTAGCTGTGTGTTAAAACAAAAATTAATCTATATGAAGATTTGTATTTTTTTCTGTGCAGCACACGTCACAATCCAGCAAAGTAAAATATGGGCGGTGCTGGGTGTGACGTACATGTTGCTGGTGCTGCTCCATTCAAACAATATACAAAGCATTGCAAAATATGTTTACAACATTTTTAATCTCAACTATTATGGGGTTTCACGTCGTGGGCGGCATGTGTTTGAATTTGCTGTGTCAGCCATATTGGTTTAATAGCAAGCAGCCATTATATGCTTGTTTCCAGTTCCGGGAATGTGTTGCTTCATTGGTCAGATGTACTTGGGTTATTTTTAATGAAATATCTAGGCATTAAAGTGTATTTAAAATGCTATTATTAGTTGGTATTTATCAATATAAGGGTTTGACGTAGAATTTAAAAAATAGACACAAATATTGCTAGCAATTACTTGTACATTTACATATTTCATAAAAATGTTATTTAAAAAAATGGTAAGTATTATTTTTAAACTTTAAATTTATCATTTTAAAAATGCTGCTATTTTAAGATATTATTAATCGACAATTAAATCATTTTAACATGAACACAATTTCGAGATTCACTACTTTTATTTTTATTTTAAAATTTTATTTGATTTTATTTGAATTTCTCGTATGAAAAAAAAATTAGCAAAAGCACAAATCATGAATCAACTTTTTTTTTTTACAAATTAACCAACGCTCAGGGGATGCCCCCTATTCATGCTATGCACAGTGTTGATCGTAAGAAAGGATTATAGGTTTAAGGGAGGGGGAAAGATAGTGTAGTGTCGGTGGATGTTTGCTTTAAATTTCCCAATATTAAAATTGTCGGGAAAAACATGCAGGAAGATTATTCCACAAACGTATCGTGAGACTGAAGAACCAATTCTCTCTGTAATGCGAGGTTCTGTTGAGAATCGAGTGATTAAATGAAAAAAAAACACTTTTTTCATACAAATTGATCATGACATAACATTTTTACAATCATGAGATCAATTTATGTAAGTATCCATATGTTCATTAGACAGACAATGGATTTTCATGATTTCAAATCGAGAAAAGGTCAAGTCGCAAAAAAAAAAAAGAGAAACTCAATGTAGAGAATTTTGAAATCTGAATATGGCAAATGAACGCCCCAGGATCTCTAAGTTCGCGTTTTGATACCCCAATAATATAATCCCTTAGATATTTCAATAAAGTTACAACGAGTAAAATTAAACATGCACTCACTGTATTTTTGTATTTTGATTGAACATTATAAAGATAAATTGTTGTAATTAAGCAGTTGATATAAGTGATTATTCTTTAAGTTGTTATTTAATTAAATAAAGTTAATTAATACTAGTTGAAATAATACTAGTTAAAACCAAATTTAAGTGTGTTTTTATTTTGTACACAATCCAGCGATACGAACTCGTAGAACAGTTTTCCGTAGACTGAATTTTCGTAACAATATTAATGAACCAAAATATAATATACAACATATATGTTCTTCATATTGAAGAATGCTGTTCATTAAACATAATTTCTATCAACATATTTTTTTTTCGTTCATGTTTTGCCGTACTTCTCAATTCTCAAGTAGTTCTTGTGTGTTATTTCTTATATAATGCTTGCTCGACATGCATAAATTAGTAAAATGTTTTATAATATATTTATTATAATTACAACTTTTTGTTAATAAAAAGTTATATTTATAAAAAATATATTTTATATTTGGCATTTTGAAAATGTATTTGGTGACCTTTCGATCTACAACGACACTATATTCATAGTTTCAATATAGTTTCAATTTCCAATTGAAATATTATTAAAAGTTAAAAAATTTCTTATTTGGTTTTTGCTGTACCCCAATTCGAATTTCAATTCCAAAATAACATATTTCAAAGAAATTCAATTCGTTTAAGTTCTGTGAAGAGAATTAGTGCCTCGTTCTGTAGTTCGAAACGATAGACTATTACATGAAAGTGACGTAATTTAAAATAAATTTCAAAGTTTTTAAGTCAAAAAACATGAAATTAATATTTGTGTGACGAGATTTTGATGTCAAATTTTCGTTTCTCGTTCGTTTCGTAATACAGAAAGTGGGTATTAGTGTTGTGCTGTTAATGAATTTCTTTTTTTTTTTTGATTAATTAAGTTTTCTTATTAGCAGAGACCAGAAATAACTATTTATTTCCATTTGGTTTTTCACTGAAAAATATTATTTTTCAAAAAATATAAAGGTCTTTGGTTGGGAAAGGTCTTTTGTTGAGAGTTATATGAAAACCTTTTATTTTAAAGGTGTTTGGTTAATGGTTGTTAGTAGACCGATCGGTCAATTAGTCTCATTTAAATGGAATTCATAGAAAATTATAGGAGAACAGACAAAAATGGATTTTCAGCATCCAGGTGAGATTTTTGGACGTGTAGATAAGAGATGGACAGAACTAAATTTATTGCACAACTAAAATCTAACCATTATTTCTGTTCTAGTGGGATTACAGAGCAGCCAAGCGCATCCAATATATCTGGTGAATCGCATTTTAAGTTATTTTTTTTTTTTTTTTTTAAATGTTGATTTTAACCATTCTTTTCTTTTTGTCGTTTTTTTTTGAAATGTTTCGAATTTGTTTTCGATATTGTTATGGTCGAATATTTTTTTTTGTAAATGGTGATTTGGACAGTGCGTTGTTTTTGTCGCCCCAAATTTTTGTTTGAAAATTTTCGAACATTGTTGATTTTGTCGAATACTGTTTTTTTTTTTTTGAAAATGGTTGCGTTTTTTTGTCGTTCTAAAAATTTTTTAACAATTTTTTTTTTGAAAATTTTCAAACTTTGTTGTTTTTTTTTAAAAATTTTCGAACATTGTTGTTTTTGTCGAATACTGTTTTTTATTTTTGAAAATGGTTGCGTTTTTTTGTCGTCCTAAAATTTTTTAACAATTTTGTTTTGAAAATTTTCAAACTTTGTTGTTTTTGTCAATTTTTTTTTTTTGAAAAATGGTGTTGCGTTGGTCTTTTTTTGGCCAAAAAATGTTTGGAACAATTTTTTTTCCAACTTTTTCGAACATTTTTTTCGTACAATTTCGAACAATGTTGTTTTTGTTGAATACATTTATTTATAAATGTTTTTTCGAAATTTCTTGAAAATTGTTGTTTTTGTCGACACATTTTCGAAAATTTTCGAACATTGTTGTTTTTGTCGAATACATTTTTTTAACAATGTTTTTTTCGAAATTTCTTGAAAATTGTTGTTTTTGTCGACCAAACATTTTTTAACAATTTTTTTCGATAACAAATGCTTTATTTTTGTTTTTAGGGTTGGTTCAATTTCCATATATACACTAATAGAAAAGATTTGTTTGAATATGCTCGAATGTAATTATAACGTAATTCGAAATCACCATATAAATATTGGGAGTAATATCTAATTACATTATAATTGTATTATTATTTTGTTCAGATTGAAATATTATTATACGATATTTAAACATAAATTGCTTTAATCGCGGATTTACATGAATTTACTGTATTAATGTTTCTGTAGAGATATATATTTTTCATCAGATATTAATATATGTATGTTTGATATAAATTGCAGAAATATCAAACATACATATATTAATAACACCCAACGTCAATAAAAGGTTTTTTGAATTATATGTATTTGGTTACTCGTGATTGTTACTGGGTTACAACGAATTTAATAGTAATAGCATTATTTGGATTATATGTATGTTTGGCATTATGATATCACAATTAAATAACAACGCTGTCTACTTTTAGCACTCAGTAACACTGACACCACTCACATTAATACTTTTCATATAGTTCAAAAGTTCTTTTTGGTGAATGAATTTGTTTAAGTTCCGCCAATCGCTGTTAATACCAGATAGTGGCTGCTTGTGAAATATCCAATTTATCCGTAATTCACTGAACTCAAAATAGGAACAATAGATGGAAATAAAATTATTAAGTATAAATAAAATATGCGTAATAATAAAAAAAGAAAGTTTAAGTTTATAATTATATAATATAAATAAAGAAAAATGCATTTTAAAAAAGGGAAAAACGAATATTGTGTAAAGAAGATATTAGCTCTAAATATACATTAAAATTAAATGTAAACATAAATATGTTTACATGTAAATAAATTGTTTTCACATTCAAACATATATATGTTTGCAAGAACGCCGAAAATTATTCATTCTGAACATAAATATGTTTGAACGAAAACAAAAGTGTGTTTGGCTGTTATTATAATAATGTTTGAAAATGAAATAATACTTTTGTTTGCATAAATTCTCAAAGATATATGTAATGCCTGCAAAATTATGTTTGGGATAGCCCTTTTTTGGGAAGCGTGTACCCAAATTTTTAAGTAAAAGTTATCATCAGTATGTGCTCCAAAAATATTAGGAGGCATCTTAAAAGAAAAATGTGCATCAACACTTCTCAGCTTCTCAAAAATGAATGATACATATATTTGGTACCTGTCGCTGTTTAACCGCAACCGAATTTATTCAAAAATAAAGGTTTCTCACAGACCGAAACCGAAAATATTCAAAAATAAAGGTTTCACTCGGAACAAACTATTTTTGTGCTTTTTCATTTTTGGTTTCTCACTGATTTATTTAATAAACGTTATTTAGTGAGAGTTATTAAGGAACCTGCAAAAAGGTTAAGCTTTATCGCTGAATTCTGCCGAATAGTCAAGAAGTCTAGCTTAGATTAGGACTACGAAAATTGACTATAGAAATATTTAACATATTAAAAAAACTAAATCTGCCATTTCTTGGAGCCCTTCGATTCCTCGAATCTTTCTCGAACAAACTTCTATAAAGAAAAAATTCGATCCGGAGTTTATCACTACTAATTTTTAAAATTTCGCAAACATTCAATATTAAAGAAAACACGAGATTTAAGCATTTGTCACATCGTTATTTCATTGGTTTCGAAGCAATCTTAAAATCTGATTACTTTTCTTTTCAATATCTATTCTATTTCGTAAAATATTTCATACCGAGAAAACTAACATATAACGTATCCCATATAACCTCCATGCAACTTTTTATTGCACAGTGCACCCAAATGCTCTTAAATCGGGGAAAATTCATTAATATCGAAACTGCTAAACCGATTTTAAAAATTTATAAAGTTTTGTATAGATAATTCTTAAAAGAACTTAAGTTTTGAAATTGGAGATTGTATCTTTAGTCGTCACGGAGACAAAAATCAATAAAGTTGAGATTTTGTTCATGAAAAATTTTTCAAAAATTGTAAAAAATCTAAAAGTTAACCGATTTTCAAAATTCTTTAGTTTATGAAAATCTTACATTAAGCTATAAAGAAATTGTGCTCAGTTAAAAAAACATCTTGTTTAGTTTTAAAGATATAGACATGAACATCATTTTTTTCATTTTTTAAGACTTTACTTTACATATTTAAACATATATAGTACATTTTATCATGAAATAAAAATTTTTGTATCATACTTTTATAAAAAATGAACACATAAATCAAAAAATGAATACTATTTTTAAATACCCCCAGTGGTTTAGTATATATTAAATTATAAAATCAAAAAATATAATTTGTTTTCCATTTTTTTGTTTTTGTGGAAAATGGATTTGGCTATGTATCCACTTTGACGCTCGATTCATTACAAGAACAGGTGCGATATCGTGTGAATTCTCCTGCATCTCGAACGAAACTGTAATAAAATCCAGACATACTGGGAAATATTAAAATTGGAATTTTTTTTTACAATTCTATGAAAAAAAAATTAAAACTACTTTAGAACATAAATCATTACCAAAGTACTTCACTTACACATGCCAACTCTTCGTGTCTGTTCCTATTTATTTCCGAATTCTGAATGCATTGACAGCATACTTTTCGTAGTATTTTCACTCGTACTACTTGCGGCGAAAATAAATCTTTGTGAGTGGGTAGCAAAACTTTTGCTTCCGCCAATGCTAAAAGAAAAAACACAACTGTAAAGTACTTCAAAACATGTACAAAATAAAAACAAACAAAAAAAAATTGGTACAACTACCCGAATAAAATGTGCACAAAAACTTTACCTTCAAGTGCAGTGTTCAATAGCAAAGATTTGCTGTCGAAAGTTTGTCATTACTTGAAGTTTGTTTTTAATTAATTTTTTTTTTTGTTTTCCATAGGTAAATTTTTATTTTTCATATATATAATTTTTATAAGAGTTTCTGTGAATTTCGAACAATACTTAATGCCTTCAAAGTGCTAAACAATCGTGTTTGCCTGCTGCAGGTTTCTTGAATTTTTAATTAAATATTCACTTTTTTTTAGATCTTTGAAGTTGCTTTACCTGGAATTACTTAGTTTTTGGTCAACTTTTGTTTTAGTGCAAATTAGTTGACGTCACAGAAAGTCTTAAAGTGTTTTAACTCATTAAAGATGTCGTCCGATTTCAGATTTAACAGCTAATAACTGGGCATTTATATTCAAAAACAAGACTAAAGAAATATATAAACAAATATTTCAAAGAGATGCAAAGAAAATTGTCGACCTAAAAATTGTGATTAAAATCTGTATAAAAATGTTTATCGTATAGGTTAAAATGTACAAAAGAGTATTTCGTAATAAAAATGAACATCAATTTATTCCTGCCTATTATAAAAATAAAACACATGCTCGACACTCAATTTTGGTTAAAACAACATTTTGTTGGCAGCCAGAACAACATTGGATGTCTGTATGTGAGCCATACGAATTCGAATAAAGGACATACCAAACAATCACGCAAATATCCTTGAACTCTTGAAGTGCAGCACAAGAGCTGAATGGTGCTTAGAATAAAGTGAGATTTATAGAGGTTTGGCATTGAATATGATTTTCATTTATATTTTTTATAAAACAAAAAAAAACTAAAGTAATTATTATATCTTTTTTAATTTTATTTTTTAAATCAAATATTTTTTGTTTGTTTATGGAAATGAGTAATAAGATTTTTATTAATATTGTTTGATTTATTAGTAAATTTTTAAGCAACTATTTAGTAGATATCGTCACTGTCATGCCAAAGTGCCGAATGTGCACTTTTAAAAATGTTGGGATATCAAATTTTAAAGTTTGAAGTGTTTCCAAAACTAGCAAAATTGAGATTTTGTTCTATAATTTTGGTTTATTCATCAATTATTATAAAGTCTATTAAATATTTATGGATTTGGACAACATACTCAATTATAAATACAGATTTTGTGAGGCTATATCCTGACCAAAACGCAATTATTTTTGTTTTTTAAGCTATAACTTTTTATTAGCGCAAGATAAAATAGTAATGCAAAGGCATTAATTGTTTATTTTCAAAGCACCTATCGATCTGCATCATTAATTAAAAATATTTTGCCAAACATTAATTTGCCATTTGTTAACTCCAGGAAAACAATTTGACAAAATATTTATAATTAATGATGCAGATCGATAGGTGCTTTGAAAGCAAACTATAATTGCCTTTACAACACTATAATATCTTTTACCATTAAAGAGTTATAGCAAAAAAACGAAAAGATTCGCCCTTTTGGCATGACAAGATTTTCAATTTTTTCAATTTCTTCGTTTTTTTTCTATAATTTTTTATTGGTATAAGATAAAATAGTGGAGTAAATGTATAAATTGTTTGTTTTTAAAGCACCTATCGATTGGCATCATTAATTAAAAATATTTTTCCAAACATTAATTTGTCATTTGACATGTTCCGAAATTAGAATATTTCACAAACAAAATCGAACTGAAATTTTTGCACTAAACTTAAACGGATTGAATTCAAATGAAATACATTTATTTTTCATTTGAAAAATCATGTATCGGAACAGGAATTACATGAATTCTATCGAATTGAAATTTAAATATCTCTTTAATCGGATTTTTGAACATGACTGTACAATCCAATTAATAAAATCAAGTAATCAAATTTAAAATAAAAGGTTTTCCTGTGTTTAAAGCAAAACTATATTATTCAATGTAAACAGGACACTACAAATTAATTACAGATATATCAAATATATATAAAAAAATATTTAAACATTGGTACAAATTGAATAAAATGTTTTTGCAGAGCGAAGGCTCAATTTGAGGGAAAAAAAAATAAAAGAACATAACTTTTGATATTTCTATAATTTAAAATAACCAAACTTAAAAAATTTGTCAAATAAAAGTTTTCAGTCTAAATGTTAGAGAATAAACAAATATAAAATATTTTGCTATTGTAGCTGCTTAAGAGAAATTCTAAAAATATGCCACCGAAACATGTGGTACACATAAAAAGAAGAAACATGAACGTAATAAATTATAAAACAGTACAATGTATGGAAACTGGTGGTGGAGATGACGATCAAATGAAACTGATACACAATAGAGTTACTGAATAAAGGCTGACCATGAGTGAACAGCACGAAGGTCAAATAATTTAGCCCACCTCGTGCTCTTAAATGGATGAATGACTGGTTGGACAGATAGCTAAACAGAGAGAAAGACAGAATTCGTATATAGACTACATAGGGGAAAAAGTGAACTTTTTATTTTTAATTTTTAAATAAAAAAAGCAACGCTTTTTCTATAAACCCAAAATGTTTAATATGGCTTATTTTGAGTATTTTACATTCATGACACTTGCACATAGTTTGTAGTAATAAATTTGATACTTCGGAAGTAAAAATATAATTTAAATATTTCACAAACAAAATCGTAATAATGATGAAACCATACAGGTAGCATATCGATCTTAAATTTTAATTTTGAAATTAAATTTTTATTTTCAAATCTCAAAAAATATATTTTTTTTTTTGAGACACATTTTTATTTTTTTATATTGAAAAAAATATATGTATAAAAAAGTGAAAAAAAGACTACTCGCATCAAACTTGGAAAAGCTACTAAATGAAAATTTTTGAATATCTTTTTAAAAATATTATTTTGTCTCATTGCTTACTCCATCTTTCCGGAAAATGACAACGGATTGAATCGATTGAAAGTGTTTTCACTAATATAATTCAATTGAAAACTTTTTTAAGTAGCACAATCGTCTGTTTAAAATATCTATACAGTGAAACAGGTAAACAGTAAACAGGACTTGCCAAGGTCAACCGTAACAGTAGCTCAAAACCTTCATGTAGTTTTTTATGCTACTTGAGTTTTGCACTAACTTCTATAGTTCTGAAGTACTCCAAAGAAATTTTCTGGCATTTTTTAAGAATATATCCGGTAAACACACAGTTATAGGGAATATTTTCGGAAGTGTATAGCAGACCCAGACTATGTTTTTGGCAGGTTCGATGCAGTTTAGAAACATTTTTCGACATATTTCAAACAGAAAAGTTGGGGTTTGTATCGCATGCTGTCTGTTTTCTAACCGAACCAAGAATATGCCGTGAGTCAAAATATTCCAAAATCTCCCAAAATATTGTATTTATCTGTGTATTTGCCGGAAATATGCCGAATATATTCCTGAAAAATTTCAAAAATGTTGCCTTGAAATTCCCAGACATAATTTTTTACTGTGTCGAGGCAGTTTAGAAACATTTGTTCAAACAGGCAAAGGCAGAATTTGTACTACAAACTGTTTGTTTTCTGCATATTCCGAAAATATATCGCGAATCTGCCATTAAAATTGTTCAAAAATTTTTAAACTGCTATAAACTTCCCAAAAAATTTTATTTATCTGTCTGTTTGCCAGAAATATTCCGGAAATATTTCTGAAAAATTACATAAATTTTGTCACGGGAGGTTTACAAATTTTGTGAAATTTTATTGGCAGATTCGCAGCATATTTTTTGGGTACGTGCAGATAACAGACAGCTTGTGAAACAAACTAAGACCTATACCGTTTGCCGATAAAATTTTTCAAAACTGGCTCGACCACGCCAAAAAATGTTGTCTGGATATAAAGGGTTTTTCAACAGGGACGCTACAAAAGTAGAGCGACAGGGACAGCAAACGACGTCATATTTCTTGCCGCTCTTTTAACATTTCTCTTCAGTAAAGTTTGCCATTTCAGGTATACGAATTTCGTATATCTTTCCATCATGAAATGGCAAACCTTACTGAAGAGAAATGTCAAAAGATTGGCAAGAAATATGGCGTCGTTTGCTGTCCCTGTCGCTCTACTTTTGTAGCGTCCCTGTTGAAAAACCCTTGAAAAAAAACTTTTGTAGCGCTCTTATTGAAAACTCCTTTAGTTAGAGATTTTCTATAAAACTTAAAATATTTTAAATTCAATGTCTTTCATTTATAACGTCTTACATTCATGACACTCGCACATAAATCATAGTCACTTATTTGATACTTCGCATTCAGAAAAAGAAAGTCTTTCGAATTGCAATAAACTTGCGAAACAAAACTTCAAAAGAAGAGCGTTGTACTTAAATCAAAGACGTTGCATACTAACTGGGACTACTCCGCAGGAAAAGCGACTAATTTGAAAATAGTACAAGACTACTCATCATAACCCAGAGCGCATTCTTTTCTTTGTGAGTATTAAATTATAAGAACATGGGCGCATAATCATAGAAAATTTAAAGTCAACATTGAATTTTAAAAAATAAGCTCTTTAATATTTGATGCTACACAAAATTTGTCGAAAAAGTCGATTCTATTTTTAAAGTCGACTTTAAATTTTCTATGATTATGCGCCATGGAATTTGAATTCTCAGCAGCCAATTGATTTTTTTCTGCATTACTTCACTCTAAGTTTGAAGTAGTATCAGAAATAGTATTTTTTCCTATTTATAGCAATTTCTTTTTAGACAAGACTTTTTTAATATATTTTTTATGGATCAATATATTTAAAATAAAATACAAATATTTTAAAATGTTTTACATTTATGGCATTCGCACGTAGTTCAAAGTTACAAATTTGAAACTTCGAATGCACAAAATGAAGTGTTATGAATTATACAAAACTTCAAAAAGAAAAGGAAGTGCCAGAGAGTAGGCAAAAGTATTAGTTCTGAATACACTTTTCTATGCTAGCAACAGTTTACTTTAATATGGAGTTTTGAAAGATGAATTGACTGCTTTTCGTACTACTTCACTTTAGCTTTGAACCAGTTCCAGACAAAGGTGTCTTCTTTCTATTCCTTTTTCTATATTTATAATATTATTAATAAATTTAAATTGTTAAAAAAAAAAAACAAGTTAATATTTATTTATTTTTTGCAAATCTAAAATTAAATTTCAATTCTTTTACAAATCAATATTTTCTCCGTGTATTTGCAATATAAAGAAATCGACGCCATCTCATTTCAAATTGAGATAAATATCTAGATAATGTCGACCATATGGCAACATATGATGCGATTGCTCCATCCTGCGTAGGATAACTGAAAATGGCGTCAGTTGCAGGAAGGCGCAAATGATGCCATTTTATGGCAGCATCAAATACTTAGATGTTGCGATAGACTTCATGAACTGTGCCCGAGTGGCGAGATTGTAACTTAATCTCGATTGATGCATGTTTTGTAACACTCTGGCAGGACATCTAAAGAACTTGATTTTCGCAAAAATATTTTCCAACAGCGGCAACAGACAACAGACAAACTGATTCCAACTAATCCAGCAATCCATTTATTCATTTATCCAGCCATCAGTGAGTCAGTCAGTCATTCTGTCGGTTGGTCGGTCAGTTTGGTCAGCACATCAGGGTTTTTTTGTTTTTTTTTTTTTGCTACTATATAGGATTTTATTTTTAACTCAAAGGTTTCTTTATTTATCTACTTTTTCTGCTTGTTCAAAGCAATTTTGTAGTTTTTGCTGATGAGTTCGTTTTTCCACTTCCTCTATTTCACTTTTCAAACATATTCCATATGAGGCGTTAAAGAATAGCAACCTCGATATATGTTGTAATGAGGATACAGAGAGCTATACACGGCTTTTCATTCGCTTGTGT
This sequence comes from Dryomyza anilis, assembly GCA_951804985.1. NCBI lineage: Eukaryota > Metazoa > Arthropoda > Insecta > Diptera > Dryomyzidae > Dryomyza > Dryomyza anilis. Next base: position 93,177,829 of record OX638132.1, read on the forward strand.
AGCTTCTTGAAGATTGATTTTTTCGAATATTTCTCTATATGTTGCAGATTTTTCTATAAACCTTTATGCTAGATGTTTTTTTTTGTTAGTTACACAAATATGCTGCGATTTTATTCGATTTGGCTTTAGGGTTTTTTTTTATCTTATTTTGCTTGGTAAGCTGCACAAATGCGTCGAAGTTTTTAAATAAATCAAAAACCATCTAATCGTATCAAAAGCATTTTAATGCTAGAACAATTCGTCGGTATTTAAAGTTTTTCAATAAAAATGCAATAACTAAGTTTGAAATGAATTTGGCGCAAAGTTTGCAATTTCGACAAAGCTCTGTTGATGTTGACTGCGATTAGAACTCAATTTGGTTTATTTCCAATCATTATAGATTGAATAAAATTATATGTTTAAATCTTATATTGAACAGCAAAGTTAGCATTTTTAAGTAAAAACATTTGTTACAAATATTTTCCGTCCATATTATTATGATTATTATGATTATTATGATTATTATGATTATTATGATTATTATGATTATTATGATTATTATGATTATTATGATTATTATGATTATTATGATTATTATGATTATTATGATTATTATGATTATTATGATTATTATGATTATTATGATTATTATGATTATTATGATTATTATGATTATTATGATTATTATGATTATTATGATTATTATGATTATTATGATTATTATGATTATTATGATTATTATGATTATTATGATTATTATGATTATTATGATTATTATGATTATTATGATTATTATGATTATTATGATTATTATGATTATTATGATTATTATGATTATTATGATTATTATGATTATTATGATTATTATGATTATTATGATTATTATGATTATTATGATTATTATGATTATTATGATTATTATGATTACTATGATTACTATGATTATTATGATTATTATGATTATTATGATTATTATGATTATTATGATTATTATGATTATTATGATTATTATGATTATTATGATTATTATGATTATTATGATTATTATGATTATTATGATTATTATGATTATTATGATTATTATGATTATTATGATTATTATGATTATTATGATTATTATGATTATTATGATTATTATGATTATTATGATTATTATGATTATTATGATTATTATGATTATTATGATTATTATGATTATTATGATTATTATGATTATTATGATTATTATGATTATTATGATTATTATGATTATTATGATTATTATGATTATTATGATTATTATGATTATTATGATTATTATGATTATTATGATTATTATGATTATTATGATTATTATGATTATTATGATTATTATGATTATTATGATTATTATGATTATTATGATTATTATGATAATTATGATTATTATGATTATTATGATTTTTGTGGCCGCAATCAAATCCCTCTCAATTTTTAATTATACATAATATAATATTTATTAAATTTTGTATAATGTAACTAGTCTCAATTAGTATCACACATTTACTATAATTGTAGAATATAAATGCTTTGGATCATATATATAGTAGTTCAAAAAATAGTAGTCATAAATATTAATATACTTAAATTTGAATTAAACAAATGTTCTTGAAGTTTTCTCGGCAAATATACCTCTTTGCAAGAATTACATATAGTTTCCGGGAAATATAGTTTTATTTTAATTATAGTTATCGTTAGTTTTATTGAAACCTTTATTTATAAGATAAAATGATTTGCTTTTATTGCTTTTCAAAAGCATCAAACAGTTACACATATTTCTTTTATAGAATATATAATTTCACATTTTCAAATGCAAAATTTTACAATTTCAGCCACTGCCGCACTCGTCCAGTGATTTTTTGCCCTTTGGTCACTTGGAGGCGACTGATTTGCACTGAGCACAAATGCGAATAACACTTAGATAAAACACATAGATAACACATTGAGAAATGCATCAAAAACACACAGAAAAAATATAGAATAACATAGAATATGCAAATTCACTGGGTATAGTAGCTGCAAATTTTACTAAAAATTTTCAAAAATATTCTTTGACTATTTTAAATATATCTTTAATCAAAGTATTTCATTTTCTAAAAACATTTAGAGTTTTATGCATGTTTGAAAAGCTTTTTATTAATTTAAAATTTATAAAATATTGCAAAAATGTTGCATTTGGGTCTTAAATATTTTCGTGCTTTTTTGCACTTTTTCATCGTATTTAATTTCTTTGCATTTTCCAATAACTTGAATTTCAATAAACATTTCATATTCTTTTTTCTCACTGTTGTATGCTTTAATGCTTAAAGCAAATAAGCTGCCAAAAAGCTGAAAGTTCAACCGGAAAAAGCAAAGCTTTTGAGTCTTTTGTGCAAATAACAAAATTTAAATAAATAAAAATTGTTCATAGAACTGATGATGTGCAAATAATTGTAAATGGAAATGTAAAATATTTAAATGTAAAATATTTTAAAATTTCATAAAAACAAAATTTTAAATTTAATATAACAAAAACGCTTAAAACCAAAAAGTTTAAATATGAAATAAGAATGAATAATTTTGAAATATGCGAAACAAAAAACATAAATTTTGCTCAAAGCAATTGACTCAATTGATTCACGGTTCGTTGAGCAGTTTTTTTGGCTCATGAGTTCGTGACACGATTGCTGTTTGCATTCATGATTTACGGCCAATTAATTCGCATGTTTTTATTTGAGGAGACAGAAAAAAGCGGCTGCTTTTAAATGCAATTTTTAAATATATTTCATATTTCATTTTTTATTTATAATGTGATTAATTCTTGTTTTAAATATATTAATCTTTTCTATACAGAATTTTATTCTAAACAAGAACAGTGCGTGTTTTTATTCATTTTAAAAGAATTTGATAAATAAAAATAAGTGTCAAATTTTGGGCCATTTTTCAGCATACTGTGTTTTAAACCTCTAATTTAACAACAATAAATAACCGCGATTATTTCATATTTGATTGAAATAAATAAATTGCTGGCAATTAAACGTTTACCTGGCAATTTGAGCGACACCGCCGATTGACCAGCAACTTGCAATTGTTGCCGCAAATTGCGGCAGCCACAACGTGCGGTTTACAACATGCACGACATGCGGTCGAGGTGTAAACATTTTTGTGATAGTCAAAAACAAAATAAAAATTAAAACAAAAAAAATTAAAAATATGAAAATTAAATTTTGAGTGAAAAATTGAATATTGAGTGAAAAGTAAAATTTTGAAAGGTATTTGATTTTTGAGAGAAAAATGAATTTAGAGTGAAAAATTTTAATTTCAGTGAAAGATTGAATTTTGAGTAAAAAAAAAATAATTTTTAGTTAAAATAATAATTTAGAGTGAAATATTTAATTTTAAGTAAAAAATTAAATTTTTAATTAAAAATTAATTTTTGAGTGAAAAATTGAATTTTCAGAAAAATTAAATTTTAACTGATTATTGAATTTGGGGTGAGAAATCAATTTTAAATGAAAATTTTATATTTTACTTAAAGAATTAATTTTGATTAAAAAAAATAATTTTTTTCTTCATCTAAAATTCAATTTTTTACGCAAAATTCAATTTTTTATTTAAAATTAAAATTTTCACTATAATTAAATTTTTCACTCAAAAATAAAATTTTCACTCAAAAACTTTTTTTTTTCACTCCAAATTTATTATTTCACTCAAATAAATTTTGAGTGAAAAATTGATTTTTAAGTGAAAAATTTTTTTTGAGTGAAAAATTTAATTTAGAAATAAAAATTTAATATTGAGAAAAATTTGAATTTTGAGTGAAAACAATTTATTCTTTCACTCAAATAAATTTTGAATGAAAAATTGATTTTTGAGTGAAAATTTGATTTTTGAGTGAAAAATTAATTTTCGAAAAATTTAATTTAGAATGAAAATTATAATATTGATAAAAAATTTAATTTTGAATTTGTAAATTTGAAAAATGTAATTTTTAACAAAAATTGAATTTTGAGTGGAAAATTGAATTTGTGATGAAGACATAATTTTGCTTAATTTTTTTTTCACTCAAAATTTATTATTTCACTCAAATAAATTTAGAATGAAAAATTAATGTTTGAGTGAAAAATTGATTTTGAGTAAAAAATTGATTTTTGAGTGAAAAATTGATTTTTGAAAAATTTAATTTAGAATTAAAAATTTGATATTGAGAAAAAATTGAATTTTGAGTGAAAAGAATTTATTATTTCACTCAAATAAATTTTGAATGAAAAATTGATTTTTGAGTGAAAAATTGATTTTTGAGTGAAAAATTGATTTTTGAGTGAAAAATTGATTTTTGAGTGAAAAATTGATTTTCGAAAAATTTAGTTTAGAATGAAAAATTTAATTTAGAATGAAAAACATAATATTGAGAAAAAAATTTAATTTTGAGTGAAAAAAAGAAAATTTAAGCCAAAAAATTAATTTTAAGTGAAAAAATAAATTTTGAGTGAAAATTGGATTTTTCAGTGAAAAATTTAATTTCAAGTAAAAATTCAATTTTGAGTAAAAAATTGAATTTTTCAAATTGAAATTTTTGAAAATTGATAAAATTGAATTTGAAAATTGAAATTTGTAAATATGAAAAATGTATTTTTTAGCAAAAATTGAATTTTGAGTGAAAAATTAAATTTTGAAATAAAAATCAACTTTTTAGTTTATAATTGTATTTGAGAGAAAATTTAAAATTTAAGTGAAAAAATGAAAAATCGGAAGAATTTAAAATTTAAATCTGTATTAAACTTTTTGTTTTAAAAAACTTAAAATTTTTAAATGAATCTTTTCCATTAAATTATCAACCACAAGAACAATAAGTTTGGATATAAACAAAAATTAAAATTATTTTCGCCACGCAATTTGTCCTACACCAACAGCTGGCCTTGAGCCTTTCATTTTGTTTTTATTTTGTTAATGTTTAAAGCGTTAAATAAATCGTTTGTTAATTATTCATGGCGGAAAAGAGTGTTTAGAGTTGCCATCATGGCATTAACATTAAAATGTAATTTGCCACAAATGCTTCAGACATCAATTATACTTAATGGACTGTATCGAAAATTAACAGCCGCGTGACATGGAGTGAGTCTGGGGCGCCAGGATGTCCGCCACGTACTGCGGCAAATAAGCCTTTGGCGCTTTTTCCACTGTTTTGGTTAATTCTAAAAATATCGTTGCTTGGCTCTGGTCAAAGTTTTATGATTTGTTTGTTTTGCATTTTATGGCATGTTGCCCAAATCACGTTCTACACATGCGGCTTTAATGGTTTTGTTCAATTTATTTAGTGGTACATTAACTACACTAGAACACAAAATTATTTAAATCATTAAATCATAAATCAGTGTTTAATTTATTCTATAAACAACGTATTAATCAGACAATTTTTCAAAACATATAATAATTTATTGGGAATATTTGTCTCGGGAACATTTGTTTTGGATACAAAGCATCTGTAGCTCTGTGGTTAGTGCGTGGGACTGCGAGACGAATGTTTCCATAGCACAGGTTTAAATCACGGCTGGGTCTATCAAAATCAATTGACAGAAAACAGTGTTCTATACGACGACCCTTAGAGAGTAAAACATTGTTTATGAAAAGCTCTCACGCCGCCGTTCGGCTATGGAATTAAGCTATAGGTTCCACCATTTTGAGTGAGAATATAATATGCAAAGTTCAAATGCTGAGAGAGCTCGACGTATGTATGTTCTTCAGAGCTATTGCGCCAAACTCTTATTATATGAAGAAAGATCCGTAAAAGAAGTCTCGAGGTAAACATTTGCAGAAATGATTTGTTAGAATTGTCTTGGAGAAAATTTTCTGGGTTTGAATTATCCGGAAAATAACTATGTAAGGAAGTATTTTCGCAGAGCATAATTGTATTGGGGAATAAGGTTATCGAAAAATATTATGCGTTTAGAAAATGTCTCGAAGAAGAATTGTCCGGACATGAATTATTTCAGAAAGGATTATATGGCAATAAAAATGAATTCAGAAATGAATTTCACGGAAATGAATTGTCTGGGAAAGAATTGTCCGCCAAAGATTCCTAAGATTTTGAATTTACGAGAAATATTTGACTCGGTAAAGTATTGTCCGAAGATGAACCGTCCGGGGAAAAATCCGTGTAGAGTGGTTGGCCATTAACCATATTTTCCATGGAATTCGGGAAAATATTTTTTGCGAGTACAATTGTCTTCGGAAATATATGTCCCGGTAATGAATTAAAAAGAATTATTTGAATTTTAACTTTCAGACAAATTTGTCTCATAGAAAAACTGTCCGGAGAAATATTGTCCATAGATAAATTATCCGAAATGAATTATGTCGTTAAACAATTATTTCGGGGAAGATTTTTCTCGAGAATTATTAGATTTATCATATTTTCCATCGAATTTATAAAGTTTAGAATACAAACAAAATTTTCTTTATTATATTTTTTTATAAATGTTTGCTTGTATGGAATAAAATATTAGCACAGTTATTAAAGCATTTTGCTATGCTGCACAGCAACACTTACATTATATAATCAAATACATAAATATTAAAAAAGCACACTCACAGTTACAAACACTGATGTTGGTTGTCTACGTCGTTTTGCTTTAACTTACCACCTATTATATTTATACAAAATACTAATAAAATTTATTATCTTTTTTTCATCTCTTTTTACATCGTTGCTCGTACCACATTTTTCTACGTGTTACTCGTTACACGTTACTTGCGCATTGTACTCGTCATTCGTTAATCGCCTGCTTTCACTACTCCATGCTACTCATCTAAATGGTACTCGTGAACATTGTGATCGTCTACATGCTACTCATCTACATGCTACTCAACTTCATGCTACTCGTCTTCATGCTACTCGTCAACATGCTACTCGTCTACATGCATCTCGTCTACATGCTACATGTCTACATACTACTCGTCTTGATGCTACTCGTCAACATGCTACTCGTCTACATGCTACGCGTCTTCATGCTACACGTCTTTATGCTACTCGTCTTCATGCTACTCGTCTTCATGCTACGCGTCTTCATGCTACACGTCTTTATGCTACTCGTCTTCATGCTACTCGTCTTCATGCTACTCGTCTTCATGTTACTCGCCAACATGCTACTCGTCTACATGATACTCGTCTTTATGCTACTCGTCTTAATGCTACTCGTCTGCATGCTACTCGTCAACATTCTACTCGTCTACATGCTACTCGTCTTCATACTACTGCCCGCCATGCTACTTCTTCATGCTACTCGTCTTCATTCGCCACTCGTTCACTCAAAAATACTCGCTATAAATCATACAGTGTCACGTTGCCGCCGCCATGGTTGCCGCCTCCACTTCATTCGGCTACTCGTCCGTTAATCAACTCGACGGCAATCGCTCGATCATGTGACGTCAGCTTAGCAGTTGCAGCTCCTGCAGCGGGAGCAGCAACTGCGGACGCAACGGCGTTCATCATCATCACAACAACCAACACCACCAGCAGCAACAACAGCTGCAGCGCGAACGCAGCTGCACGCGTTGTCAGAGTTTCCACCGGCATCATCATCGTCAGCGTCGACGCAGCTCTGCGCTACGCAATGACTTTAGCGCCGCTCCCGCTTTGGCAAACGTCATACACAGCACCATCAGCGCAGGCATCAAGAATCAAAGCATCACCAAGGCGATTGTCAATATGGCGCCTATGACGATGACAACACCGTCAACGGCGGCAACTCATCCACCAACATCCTCTAATGCGGCGACGGCAGCAGTGGTGGCAGGTTCATGTTCTACACTGACCGCTTCCTCCTCATTCATTGGACTTGGCGCTGTTTCACCGACGCCAAGCAGCATCGCCATTGCACCGCTGACGCCACTCACACCATTGACACCAGCACACGTCACGAAGCACTGTACGTTCGCATTGACGCCGACAACAATACCGCCGCATCAAGTGTCATTTTTATCAACAGCGCGTTTGCATCCAAGTCTACGGCAGAAGTCACTGACGCCCAGCGTCACAACGCCAACGGTGACGCCTGTGCTGACGCCGACATCGTTGGTTGCATCGACGCCTTCGCTGGCGGATATTGTGCCGGCGACGTCTATTGGTGCAGCGGTGCCACAGCCAACTGATTCAGTGCAGAATTTGAAGTCTGCTGCATCACATCCCGCATTGACGTTGCGTCAATCAGTGCAGAGTGAAATGACCACGATCGGCGATGACGACAATGATGACATTGAGGAAGAGGATGAGGAATATGAGGAGGAGGAATACGACGCCATTGTAGAAGCGGCATCGACATCGTCAAGCATGTCATCGCTGGAGGCGTTGCAGGCAGACAAATGATTAAACTAAACACAGTCTCGGGCTGACAATAACTGCAGCTAATATTTTATTTATGAAAAAAAAAAACACTAAAAAGAAATGGCTTCCAATTTATCAAGAATATTTTTAACTTTTTTACCTTGCTGTCTACCTCTATCACACTTTCTATGGCATTATTCTTATAAGTAGCTGAGTAACCTAAGACCAACACTAAGGTTCTGTTTTTCAGTGCGAGTTTAAACTTAGTTTAAATATTTTCTCATTTTAGAAATTGCTATATTACAATCAAAAACGACGATTATCTTTAAATATTAAAGACAGAAAGACATTCGTTAATTTGAAAATTTTGAAATTTGTTATATGTTGACTATGGACGAAATTACATCTAGTTTAAACTAAGTTTAATTTAAAAATGTTCCTGAAAACCTGGGCCTAAGCATACGTAGTGCTGTACTCACTGGCAGTATAAAGTACTGTGAACTAATTAGTTTAAAATACTTGCAGCAATACTTTTACTAAAATTATAACAACATATTTTGTTAAACTAAAAACTGTTTTAAAAACATTAATGACGAATTCAGTTGTCACAGCAGAGTTTTGAACGATACCAATAATTAAGATGACATCAGCTTTTGCATGTTTTTCAGTTGTCAGCGCAGAATATATACTATATATAATATGTTTTTAATACTTAGCTACTTTTACTTTGAATCTAGTTAAATATACATTTTTTTAGTAAGTAAATTAAATTAATTGTATGTTTATTTTTCGGTTGAGTGTTTAGTATTCGGTTATTGAAACCAAATTGTCAGTATTAATATGTTTAATGAAATTACTTTTTTATTATTTTCTGCAAAATATTGCTTTTACAAAAGCGTTTAAATGGATTTTTTACGCATGAGTGTAAAACAAAACGAATTCGGTACCCTCAACAGTATTATGAATTATAAAAATTAATTGATCAAACATTTTAATAACATTAATCTAGTTAACTTTTGTTAGCATTGTTTAAAATAATTTATATTGTTTTGTTTAATTCGTTTATTTGTTTATTAATTTATTTCTTTATTTCTTTATTTATTTAAATTATTTATTATTCAGTTATTGCAACCAACTGATACTAACAATTTCTATTTTCAGTGTAACTACTTTTTTATTATTGGTTTTAAATATTTTATGGCATAATAATTAATTTCTACAAAGTAGTACAGTCATTTAAACAATTCGGTTGCCATAAGAGTATTATGACATAGACGATTTAATTTGAAAGTTTTATTACTATTTTAGTTTTTTTACAGCGTAAAATTATTTAGTTATTAGTAATATTCAATTTTAAAATTATATTCAATTTGATTTGTTAGTCAAATTAATTAGTTTAAAGTTTATTTTATAGTTCCTGCAACCGACTTGTCAGTAAAGATTGTATTACTGGAAAATTTGTTTGTTTTATTAGAAATTTGACTGAAAAACATTTTTTGTAATTAAATTTTATTTTTATATTTTTCTTTTCACATATTTAACTTAATTGTTATTTAGTTATTACAACCAATTTCTATAAGCTAATATATTTAGTGCAAATACTATTCAATTATTTCCAAAATATTGTTTTTATATATTGAATTGCTAAGAATTAGATTAAAGCTCAGACGGGCACTCAGAAGTTTACTCAGAGAAACCAATTCGGTTGTCTCAACAGCAATTTCACCAAAATTGATAATTAATTGTCAACAAAATTTTATATTTTTTAAATTTTATTTTATTTATTTACCAAATGTATTACTCAGTGTGCACAAAAAAATTTAAAACCAATTCGATTGACTCAACAGAACTAACCGACATGTTCGATCTATCGTTCAGAAGTGTGTTACAATTTCATTTGGATTGACTTTGTTTTTTAGTTGTCCAGTATAAGATTTTGAAATAGAAATTATAATGTATTTTAATGAAATTCAATTTTTTAAAGTTCAGAGAACCGCATGCAATTCAATATTTGTTGTGAAATATTTGAATTTGGTTCAAATTTTAATTTTAGATTATATATTATATTTTATGTTATTTTCTGTAACTAATACCAACTTTTGTACTTAGCGTGCAATCAAAATCCCATTCGCTTGTCTCAACCGAACTATCTGACATGTTCGAACTGTCGTTCGGAATGGTTATAAAATTTCGATTACATCAAATTTGCTTTTTTTGTTACAGTATTCGATTTTAAAAAAGAAAACCAACGTACTTTAATCGAAATCTATTATTTAAAGCTCTGATAACCGAATGCAATTCGAGATTTGAGATGAAATATCTAAATTTGCTTTGAACGAGAATTTTAGATTATATATTTAATTTTATTTTTTGTAAGTAAAATTAATAAAAATCAAATTTTATACTCAGCCTTCAAGAATAAAAAAAAAACAATTCGATTGTCTCAACAGAACGACCTGTTATGTTCGTACTGTCCTTTGGAATTGTATTAAAATTTCATTTGCATATGAACATATTTGCTGCAATTATTTTCAAATCACAAAAAAAAAAACAATTTGTACAAATACTATGCAAGCATAATCATACTAAAGTCTGTTATACTTGTCGCAAACATTTGTTACTACTTAGTCTACTTTTAGTATTTGCTAATTTCAAATTTTATATACTGTTAAATAATATGTTAAACATTAATTTTCAATTTATTAATATAAATATTAATATAACAATTAATAAATTAACTAAGAAGTATAAATATATTTATGGTGACGTCAAACATTTGTGTATAATAATTATCATCATCAGCATCATTGAGCAATAAACAATCCCAAAGTTACATTCATCATATCATATAAAAAGCAACGTCTGGCTATAAATTGTTATTTTATATAATTACATTTTTATTTAAATTAAGTTTACATCAAATAATAACTTTAATATATATAGTCCATTAATTGCTGTTGAATTTTGTTAATGTTTCTAAATTTTGTTTTAGTTACAAAAATAATATATTTCAAATTTGATCTTCCCTTAAATTAAGCATATAATTGTTTTTAGAAGTTAGTATAAAAATAAAAGTAAAATTACGTGAATTTATTAAAACATTTTTGTATAGAACTAACATGCATCACTTAGACATTAAGCAACAGGTCTCATTTTAAGCAGTCAATGTAATAAATTAGTTTATGTATTAAATAGTTTAATATATGTTTGAATTTAGTCTAAATTCAAATCAAATAAATAAATATAATTAAATTATAATTTTAGCATAAATTATAAATATATTGATTATTATAAATATATTGATTATAAAAACATTGCTATAAATAATTTCGATATTATATAAATATATATAAAATATGTTAGTTTCGTAGTAAAATAATAAGGAACTAAATTTATAACAATTACTAGTCATATAAAACGTGTATAAATGTGCAATAATTAAATTAGACAAACATATTAAAATTCATGCAATGCGAACAATGTTTTTGAAACTGTAACATGTACTTGTTTTATATTTTAAATATTTATTTTAAATTGTTGGCTATTTTATAATTTTTTTAATATTTTTTACATATTTTTGTATGTTATAATTCTATAAACCTAGCGTTCCATAAGCAGTATTCAACAGTACGTCTGTCTGCCTTTCAGTTAATCTATAGAAATCATGACTGTAGGAAAAATAGAAGGTCCAGATAAACAAAAATCAGAAGTTTAATTGGTAGTATATTCACACAATCTGGTATTAAAAATGGGCATTATCGGTCAATCATTACACTGAAAAGCGAGACTCTTAATTTACTGGCTCCTTTATCTTAATTTTATACAAAGAAACTTTTAATTTGTGGTTTTATTTTATTCTACAGTTTTTAGATTTAGTATTTATTATAATATTTTTATAATATTTTATTATAATAATATTATAATATTTTAAATATTTTTTTAAAAATTTAATGAAAATAAAGCGACTTTCTAGCGGCTCATTAGAATCTTGCTTTGTGTAATTTTGCTATAATTTAAGCGCGGTCTTTATTTCATTCAAAAAGATCCCGCTTAGATGAAGAACAAAACAGTTTACTAAATATTTCGAATTATATTTCATTTTAATTATTTTATAAGTACTATTAAACATATATTTTTAATTTATTCCCAAAAACATTGTTTGCTCTGAAACACTTAATCGTAAATTTCAATTTAAGTTAATCCATAAAATAAATCAATGTCCTTTTTTTGTGGTATTTTTCAAATACAAAAATATATTTTGAAAATATATTTTATTGTAATTACTATATATAGAATTATGTCGACTATGTATTATATGTATAACTTATACTGTATACTGATTGCATTGTAAATGGTATATATAAAACTCAATTCAAATAAAAACAAATTTATATTTGTATAAAAATACAAAATAGCTGACTTTCATTTATATAGTTGTATCGTATGAAATATATATTTATAGGAATAACACTTTTTGTTTGTCATTCAAAATCAGTAATGCTACTAGGTCGACTTTATGGTCTTCTGATTCGATTGAGGTTTGAGCGTTATTCCGTAATGCTGATCTCGAATTTGAATACTATTTAATCCGTTGGTATAAATTGGAGTTAGCTGCCATCATGTACGCTCCATCTATATTACACTACACACAAAATAATTAGTTTGCCACACTCTGATTAATAAATTATAATAGTAATTACAGCAGGTCGCTGGCTCGAATGATTTGGACCCAAAAGTCGAGCCGAAGGGGTCCCGTTTCGAAGACCAGCGACTGTCAACATATTCTAGAATAACTTGTAAATTAAAGTAAGTACATATTTTTGAAAAAGTACACTCAAAATAATTTCTAGGACATTTTTCGTAACTTTTGATTTCGTAATATACAGGAATAATACGTAGAATACACGAAACATTTGTAATTTATATTTTTTTTCTAAATTAATTTTACGTACGATTCGTATATATTACGAATCAATATTCGTAAAATTAAACAACAAAACTACGAAAATTTCGTTTAAATTACGAAATTTTCGTTATATTATTTTCTATTACAATTTTTCTACGAAAGAATAACATATTTTACGAATAAGTTTTACTTTTTACGAATAAATTACTAAACTTTCGTAAATAAAATTTCGTATCTAGAATTTTACATAACATTCGTGTTTGTTACGAATCATTAGTAGCTTGGAGCTGATTTTTATTTTAAAGTATTCGTATATTTTACGAAAGATTCGTTAAATATTTCATATGTTTCATAAATGTGCGAATGCTATTGTCAAAAATACGAATACTTTCGTAAAATGTACGAATATATTCATAAAAAGGTACAGAAATATTCAATAAATTACGAATATTCAATAAATTACGAATATTTCGTATTATGTACGAATGGCTTTTATAGATAATATCTAGAATAGTTTTGTAAAATAAACAATTAATAATCGTAAAATACACGAACGATTTCGTGTATTTTAAGCAGATTTTATTTAGTGTAGAGTAAAATCAAACATTTTATTTTGTACTTTAGTTGTAGCATTAACTAACTATACCAACATTTTTGTTTAAAATGGTAATTTATCCAAATAAATAAGTGGGAATAAATTAATTAATAAATATTTCGACAAATTCCACTGAAGTACTAATCAATAAAAAAAATATATAAATCTATTTATAAAAAGGAAATAAACTTTAATAATTCATTCTCAAAAATACATATAATATAAAAAAAAGTTATACAATTTTACCTTTTGAAGTAATTTTTCCCAGGTTAAATGAAGCAACATAAAAGTTTACGTGTTCCATTGTTTGATGGTTTTATATATTGTAAGTGTTTTATTTTCCATTTTATTTTTTTGCAATTTGGTAAGTCTTTCAAAACCCCACAGTGCAATACAAATAAAAATAACTGGGTATGTGTGGAATTTTAAATTCTACGTCATGTTGCCAGTTGGACTGACTGAAGAAGAGACTGACTGACGGTTGGTAATTTCTCACATGAGTTGCGCAAAAAGGATGTGATCTGACTTAAAGCCTTTTTGAGGAAAAATAAGAAAAATTTGTAAACTAAAATGAGGAAAATAAAAAAAAGTGAGAAATATAAAAGAAAGAAAATATGTGATAAAGAAAATGAAAATTAAGAATGAGAAAAAAAAAAGACAGAAAGAAAGACGGAAGTAAAAAGATAAAGAAAATGAAAAGAAAGAAAGAAAGAGAACAAAAGAAATACAGAAAGAAATAACCAGTTGGGAAGGTTAGATCTCATGGGAAATTTTAAAGTTGGTGTTATTATGATAGTTAGGATTATCAAAATTATAGTCGGTCTAAGGTGTACCGAATTTATTTTTTTTTTTTTTGGGAACCACAAGTCGTTTCGTGGGAAAACATTATTTTCATGTATTTGAGCATATTGTCAATATATATTTGACCAAAAAAGTTTACCTAAGCACGTATACAGTAAAATTGATCTGCAGATGTAAATTTTATATGAGGTATTTGAACATAAGTGGTCAGTTCTCAGGTCACAACAGACCGATCATGATAATTTTCTTGTTCAGACAGCTTAGATATATAAGTAATCTAAAGTTTCATTGCTCTTCAACTTTTTCGGTAATCGTGATTTCAACAGACAGACAGACGGACAGATGGACATCGATAAATCGAATCAGGAGGTCATGCTAATCAAGAATATATATACTTTTCCATACCGGAGATGCTTTTTTCAGGGTGTTACAAACGGCGTACCAAACTGAATATACTCTTTCACTCTTAGTGTAGGGTATAAAAAGATAAAGAAAAATGATATAAAATGAAGAAAAAATAAATAAAGAAGAATAGAAGATAAAGTTTAAAAAAGGAAATGAAATAAAAGGAAAAGCACAGTAAATAAAATAAAACAAATAAATCAAATTAAATAAAAAAATAAAAAGAAGAAAAAAATTAATAAAAAGAAAGAAAAAAAATAAATACAAAAGAAAAGAAGAACACAGAAGGAGGAAAAATAGAAAAATGAGAACGAAAAGAAGAACAAAAAGGAAAAATAAAATATAATAGTTAAAAGAACAAAACATAATGGAAAAGAAAAGAAAGGCAAAGAAAATAAGGAAAAGAAAAATATGAAAAAAAAAATAGAAAACGGAAACGAAAAAGAAAAAGAAAAAGGAAAAATTAACTAAAAATAAAAATAAAAAAAAGAAGAAATAAGATAAAAGAAAAGAAAAATAAAATAAAAACTAAATGGAAGAGGAAAAGCAAAAGTAAAACAAAAATGAAAAGAAAAAGGAAAAGAAATAGGAAAATAAATAGGCAAAGAAATAGGAAAAAAAAAAGAAAAGAAATAAAATAATTATAATAAAAAATAAATAAAAAAAGTAAGAGGAAAAAAGAAAAACGAAAAGAAATGAAATGAAATAAAAAAGAAATGAAAGAATAGTAAAAGTAAAATGCACAATGATATAGAAAATAAAGAAAATAATATTAAAAAAAAGATAAATAAATAAAAAAAAGAAAGGAAGGAAGAAAAAAAAGGAAAAAATAGAACAGTAAAGAAAAGTAAAGAAAAGAAAAAAAGAAACAAAACAAAAGAAAACAAAAGAAAACAAAACAAAAGAAAACAAAATAAAATAAAATAAAATAAAAGAAAACAAAACAAAAGAAAACAAAACAAAAGAAAACAAAAGAAAACTATAGAAAACAAAAGAAAACAAAAGAAAACAAAAGAAAACAAAAGAAAACAAAAGCAAACAAAAGAAAACAAAAGAAAACAAAAGAAAATAAAAGAAAAGAATATAATAGAAAAGAAAAGAAGAGAAAAGAAAAGAAAAGAAAAGAAAAGAAAAGAAAAGAAAAGAAAAGAAAAGAAAAGAAAAGAAAAGAAAAGAAAAGAAAAGAAAAGAAAAGAAAAGAGATGAAAAGAAAAGAAAAGAAAAGAAAAGAAAAGAAAAGAAAAGAAAAGAAAAGAAAAGAAAAGAAAATAAAATAAAAGAAAATTAAAAAAAAAATAATAACAATGTCAATAACAATAACAATAAATCGAAATGAAAAAAAATAAACCGGAAAAATATTCTTAAACAACGGTTAACTACTTTATCATTACTTATTAAATATTATAAAATGAATAAATTGAATTTATTCGATTGCTATTTTTGCAGGTTATATATATTTTTTAAAATTTGCTAAAGAAACCAATGACACACGTGAAAGCATAAATTCACAAAAAAGTTAATAAATTCTTAAATTTGAAATTAAACTTCGTTACATATTTGCATGTGGCATACAGTTTTCGTTTTAGTATTGCTGCTTTTTACAAAGATTAATTTCAGCAACTATAACGTGGCAACGTCAAAAACACCTCAAGAGCTTAATTAAGTTTTTTGCATTTTTAATGCGTTCACATTTAATTTCGCAACTTAAACAAATGTGCGCACATATTAAAGTTAAATGAAAAAAATGCAAATTAAACAACAATAAAATGAAAATCGTTTCAACTGAAAGTTGGCGAGCAACGTAGTAAAAATCGTTTCCGTTTTACATTATGGGGCACAATATGGCGTATGTTCGGCTTCCGTTATATTTCTACTCTTTTCCATTTTTATTAGTTTAAATAAAAAGAAAAATAAAAACCCATATGCAGTTTGCGAACTCTTCGTGTGCGTCATGCATTATTCGACGTGAAGAAAGTTCGTTAAATTGCAAACGCTTTTTTCATTTTTCTCCTATGTTTTATTTTATTTTAGTTTTTTAATATTTTGTTGCGGTTTTAGTTTCTATGCTGCAGTTAGTAACCGCCATTATCGGTCGTTTGTCGCGTAGTTTTTTTATTTATTCTTTTCTGATTTTTTTATGACGCAAAAACCAAAATGAAATCTTTTCAACTTGCAACGCAAATGAAAATGTTTTACAGCAACAACTTCTGTGACAACGACGTATATGATGGGAATAATGACATTTATTACAAAGTCACACACACAAAAAAATGAGCGAGGAGATGACAAATTGTGCGATACACAGTGAAAAATATACATTTTAGTGAACATTTTAATTCTTAGTCAAAAATCCATTTTTAATTGAAAAATTGATTTTTAATTAACAACTTTTTTGAAGTTTTGTTGAAAATCAACTATTATTGAAAAACCAATTTTTAATAAAAAAAAAACAATTTTTAATTGAGAAATACATTTTAATTAAAAAAAATATATTTTTTAATTGAATTATTAATTTTTTAATTGAAAAATCAAATTTTAATTATATAATTAAAAAAAATATTTTAATTGAGAAATGTATGAAATACTGAAAAAATAATTTAAAAAATATTTTTCAATTAAAAAATTGATTTCTAAAAGAAATTTTGAGTTTTAAATAATAATTTATGTTAGTTGAAAATTTGATTTTTAATTGAAAAATTTATTTTTATTGAAAAAATTTAGTGAAAAAATCAATTTTTAATTGAAAAATATTTTTTAAATTATTTAATTGCAAAATCGACTTTTGTTGAAAAATCAACATATATTAAAATACAAATTTTTAATTAAAATAAGAAAACAAATTTTTAATTAAGAAATCATTTTTTAATTGAATAAATCAATTTTTAATTGAGAAAACAATTTTAATGTGAGAAATCAATTTTTAATTTAAAAAAATATATTTTTAATTGAAAAATAAATTTTTAATAGAAAAATTTATTTTAATGAACATTTTACTTTTAATTAAAAAATTGCTTTTCAATTGAAAATTTAATTTTTAATTGAATAATTTATTTTAATTGTAAAATAGATTTTTTAATTTTTAAAAATCCGAATTTAAAAATTTACGTCAATTTTTTTTTAATTGAAAATTTGTTATTTAAATTTAAAATCGATTATTAAATAAAAATTAGATTTTTATTGAAAAATTGTTCTATTATTTAAAAATTCCTTTAATTGAAAAATTGATTTTTTATTAGAATTTTAATTTTTAAATAATAAATTGATTTTTAATTAAAAAAAATAAATTTAATTGAAAAATTGGTTTTAATTGAAAAATTTATTTTAATTAAAAATTTGATTTTTAATTGAAAAATTTATTTTAATTTATAAATTGAATTTTTATTAATAAATGGGTTAATAAAAAAGATTTTTAATTTAAAAAATATATTCTTTATTGAAAATTTTGTTTTTAATTGAAAATTTGTTTTAAGTGAAAAATTTATCTTTCATTGAAATTTTTATTTTTCTTTAAATAATTAATTTTCAATTGAAAAATATATTTCAATTGAAAAACATATTGCAATTGAAAATTTGTATTTGAAATAAAAAAAATAATTTTAAAATGAAAATTTTATTTTAATTGAAAATTTGTGTTTTTTTTTAATTTGTATTCAAATTAACTTTTATGGTAAAATTAAATTTTTAATTTGAAATATTAAATATCAGAAAAAATAATATTTTTGTGAAAATATTAATATTTCTATTTCTATTAAAAATTCGTATATTTAGACCTTTAATATAAAACATATAAATATAGACAATTGTAAGAATTAAGTATGAACAAATTCATTCTCTTATAAATAAATCGCGAACACTTAAAACAACATTGCAGATTTCCTCACTCATTCTGCGCGAATTGCAAACTATTTCCAGAAATTGCTATCAAAATACATTACCAGAATTCAAAAATTGATGGCGCATAAAATGTGCATCTAAATTTTAGCGACAAAAATAGAAAACGTATGTCAAGTGATGGTTGACATTTGTGAGACAAACTTAGAGCAGCTGTCAGGCAGCCTGTCAAGCATGCACTTAGCACGAGGTAACGAATGATGCCTCCTTACACACGAATGATTGGCATAAATAAATGTTAGAGAAAAAAAGTTATTACTAACGAAAATTTAGTCACTTGAATCATGCATCGAATCGAAGTCAGAATGTGCCTAATTGTGCCACATTTGATAGTTGATAATTTGGCAAATTGCATCACCATCAAAAAATAATTAAGTGTCTGGTAGATAATTTTATATCAGACCTTCGATTGCCTAAAGCGTTTGTCACATTGGTAGGTAAAAACAATTGATACAACCTTATCTATTAATTGCCGGACAGACAGATGGAAATACCAACTGTCAAGTGCGAATATTAACGTTCCAAAAAACACGATGGTTAATTAAGTCATTTAATGGTTTTTGTCTGCGTTGGGAAAAATGGCACTAAAACCCAGAGATGTTTTACCTTGAAGTGGTGTCAACTTCGTGAAACAAACAAAAGGTCTGAGCATCAAGAATGACAACAACAAAATATGTCAACAAGGTTTCATTTTCGAAATGTATTTGGTCCAGACTTTAATATCAACCAGTCAGCCTTGACATTAAGCAGTGTTAATGGATGTGCTTCACTCACCGATTAAAATGTCGATGGCGTTGAAATGTAGGGTTAAATAATGGGTTTTGTTTTTTTGTTATTTCTCTAGGCTACGTGGTTAAATTTGAGTTAAACAATGGGTAAAATTGCGCAGACAGATGCAAAGATAAGCACTAATGTTTCACATTTTTTAACAGAACATCGCAGCATTTTTATGATTTATCATGCGGTCGCACTATTCAGGGGTAGCGAGTTCTCAGAACTAAGAGTTCATGACGAGGATACTCTATACTATACTCTATACTATACTCTATATTATACTCTATACTATACTCTATACTGTACTCTATACTATAATCTATACTATAATATATCGAACATAACAAATTTTATTCTAAAACATTATTCTATACCCTATAAAATAAACTATTTTATATTCTCTAAACTTATACCGTGTCAATAATGCAAATATTTTCATGTCCTCCTTATTTTTGTCACTCTTGTCACGCACTGAATGTCACCACTTTCTTTTTTTTCGTGAAGAAGAATTTCATTAATGAACCCTAACCGTAGTTTTAGTAAAATCAACGAACCATGCGACCAACACAAGCATCAGCATAATGCAATTTCATACATTTTTAGTGGATTTTTCCCCTTTTGTACGTTTTTTTCATTCTTTCTATTTCCACAAAGTTCATACCTCCTTTAAACTCTGGGCAACAATTTCCAATTAAACTAGGACTGGCTGCTGCATGTTTGCAAAAAAAAATCTCTGTTATTCTTCTGCGAATTTAATCTGGTGGCATCACCGCACCATCGTAACCACCAAGGAGCTGCTCTAGTAATCTTCACTGGTTATTAAAATAAATGTTTAAAATAAAACCAAAGCATAAAAATTCTTCACGTTGGTAACTCGCAAACTTTAACAAACGCATTATTTGCCATATAACGTGTATAATAAGTGTTGAGGGAATTAAGAGGAATTCGAGGGAGTCAAAAGTGAACGAACGTCATAGATTAAGTTAAAGCGGATAAGTTGAAAGAGGGCAAAGTGTAGAGTACATGGCTCTTATATTGCACTCAGTGCTCACATTTCACAAGTTTAACCCATCATGAGGAGCACTTGGAGTACCTGTTGTTGAAATTATAAGTGAGCCGGAGCATAAAGTGTTTAAAAAAGTTGATTCGAAATATGTGAACACATTTTAAAATAATTTTTGCAAACTTATGTAATTTTTTATCAAAATGTCTGATTTTCGCTCATTTTGAACTTGTTGATCTTTTTGATCTTTTGATCTTTTTGATATTTTTGATCTTTTTGATCTTTTTGATCTTTTTGATCTTTTTGATCTTTTTGATCTTTTTGATCTTTTTGATCTTTTTGATCTTTTTGATCTTTTCGATCTTTTTGATCTTTTTGATCTTTTTGATCTTTTTGATCTTTTTAATCTTTTTGATCTTTTTGATCTTTTTTGATCTTTTTGATCTTTTTGATGTTTTTGATCTTTTTAATCTTTTTGATCTTTTTGATCTTTTTGAACTTTTTGATCTTTTTGATCTTTTTGATCTTTTGATCTTTTGATCTTTTAATCTTTTTGATCTTTTTGATATTTTTGATCTTTTTTGATCTTTTTGATCTTTTTGATGTTTTTGATCTTTTTAATCTTTTTGATCTTTTTGATCTTATTGAACTTTTTGATCTTTTTGATCTTTTTGATCTCTTTGATCTTTTTGATCTTTTTGATCTTTTTGATCTTTTTGATCTTTTTGATCTTTTTGATCTTTTTGATCTTTTTGATCTTTTTGATCTTTTTGATCTTTTTGATCTTTTTGATCTTTTTGATCTTTTTGATCTTTTTGATCTTTTTGATCTTTTTGATCTTTTTGATCTTTTTGATCTTTTTGATCTTTTTGATCTTTTTGATCTTTTTGATCTTTTTGATCTTTTTGATCTTTTTGATGTTTTTGATCTTTTTGATCTTTTTGATGTTTTTGATCTTTTTGATCTTTTTGAACTCTTTAAACTTTTTAAACGTTTTGATCTTTTTGATCCTTTTGAGCTTTTTGATATGTTTGATCTTTTTGGTATTTTTTATCATTTGATCTTTTATATAATTTGATCTTTATTTAATTTTAAATTTTGAAGTTTTAGATTTTTAAATCTAAGTTTCAAACTTTTATATAAAATTTTGTCTAAGAAGCATTTTTACGTCATCTCATTTCATGCGCTTCCCACAATCAAATGTTTTATTGATATATGTGATGCATTAAATATTCTAACAGAACAGGAAAATGTATTCCGTAAATTTGGCTCATAAATATTTGAAGTTATTGCTTCTGTTATTTTGTTGCTGTTGCTGATTGCTGTATTGTGTTGCCACTGAGCGCCTGTTAATCGATTGTTTCATATTTATTCAATGACTCTGGCGATGTCTTCACAAAAATACTCAATGTAGGTGGCCCTGGTTCTCGTATCGAGTATGTTTGTTTGTTCACTTAGACAGAGACACAATTGTTATTGAATTTTGATGGCCAAATGATAAATAGTAATCGCTAAGCGAAGTCCTTGAATGTTTCTTTCTATTTTTATTTTTTTTTTCTATATTTCGTTTATTATATTCAGCTCTGACTACGCATTTCACGTACTAACGACTTTGATTTATATCGACCTTATTGAATCAACAAAAATGTAATACGAATGTTTTGTGATCATAAATAATAAAGAAATAAAATATTTTATTTTTGGGGTACTTATTAAAATATGTGTCACAATGTTTGTTTGTTGAATATGAGATTTAAATATAGCGACAAAGAAATCCTTTCTGTTTTTACTTTTTAGTAAATAGAAGTTAATTTAAAAATTTTAAACAGAAAACAGTTTCTTAATATTAAGAAAAATTTGAATAATTCATATTTACTTATTAGAAGAAATCATTTTCTTACAATTAAGAAAACATTTCCTTAAAATTAGCAATTCATGTCAGGGCATTCTTTGCATTTTGCGAAATTTATATGACTGCAGCTGTTTTGGACCACTCAAATGGATGGCATTAAATAATTTCAATGCTACTAGGGTTTAACTAGTATTTAAGAGCACAGTTACTGCCAACGCCAGCCATTTTGGCAGCATTTGAGGGTTGCCAAGTCGCAGTCACACGAAGAACGCATAAAACGTTGAACGTTTTAAGGACTTTTCACAATGTTTTCATGTGTAATCAAGAACGCATTCAGCTCATTAATTAGCGCATAGTTGCGGGAAACATAATTTATGGTTATTTTTAAATTATTACATCGCAATTGCAGTGGTGACGATGAAGCGATGTTGGTGCTGCCGTTGCTGTTGGTGGGACAAGGTTGTCGACGACAGGGTCATAAACTGCTACAATGGGCTACAAAGTGTTGATGTTGCAGTTAAGCAATATGTGTTGAGGGTTTAAGTGAACATAGTAGCAGTTAGTGTTGCTGTCGCTGGGTACAACAAATCATATGAGCAATACAAAGAAATAAGAAATAAATAAAAATTAAAAAAAAAAAATAAAGTTCTACAAATAATTGAACATAACTAATTGGATTTTAATTTAAAATAAAAATAAACAAATATTTTTATTATAATTTTATGTTATACAACTCAACTAGGTTGTTCCTGTGGACATGGAATACATCAATTCTATTATACAATTTACTGCTTTAGATTTTTTTTCTAATACGTAGAATTTGTTATGATAATTGAAATCGTAATTTTAGGTTTTTTTTTACCAACAGTACTCAAAAGAATTTACATGGTATATTAACTTTGTGCATATATTGTAACGCCCCTTAGGAGGCGTGTCCGGTATGGAAAAGTATATATATTCTTGATCAGCATCACTACCCGAGTCCGTTTAGCCATGTCCGTCTGTCTGTCTGTCTGTCCGTCTTGCTGTCTTGCTGTCCGAATACAGAATAACTTGAGAAATACTGATCAGAATGCGATAAAATTTTGTATTATTATATTTTAGCCAAAAGTAGGAACTGAGTTTGAAAATGAGCCAAATCGGTCAACGGACACGCCCACCTCCCATACAAGTCACTTTTATATAACTATTTCGGAACTAATAACTCGAAAAGTATTCAAGGTATAGTTATAAAATTTAAAACGTATTGTTAGAATTCACCTAAAAATATGTGGTCCAAAAATGGGCGTGATCCGCTCACTTTTTTTTCATTATTTCCCGGGTTTTCATAGTGGAAATTTGATCCGTAAATTATTAAAATCAAATCTATGAAATATTAGCCTTTCAAAATTTTAAATATAGGCGTGGTCCGCCCAATTATATTTTTGAAATTTTTCTTTTTAGTTTTTTATACTTTTATATACATTTTTTTAATTTATGGGGATATATGACGTAAATTTCTGATATATGAATAATATTCTGAGGGTGGGGAGGTTCAGCATAATTAAAAGGTATGCAATTAAATATCCCACATTAATATCCCCACCAAAGGTGTAGGGTATTCCATAGTCTAGCCCTACCGACTATAAAAATCCGCCCCATATGACCTAACTTTCCCAACTCGTTGTATTTATAATACTTATAAGATCTATGATATTTAATTTATGCAAAGACTACATTTCATCACATTAATGAACAAATGTACATCATATGGATGAATTTCATTCATCAAACCAAACCATTTCATTCATCATAAATAAAAAATGTATAACTAAATTAGTTTTTTTTATAAGCTTTATAATCCCGATATAAAGGGTTTTTCAACAGGGACGCTACAAAAGTAGAGCGATGGGGACAGCAAACGACGCCATATTTCTTGCCGCTCTTTTGACATTTCTCTTCAGTAAGGTTTGCCATTTCATGATGGAAATATACACGAATTCGTATTTCGGTAGTAAATTTTAATAATTTCGACCCTTTGTTGGCTCGTATATCTTTCCATCATGAAATGGCAAACCTTACTGAAGAGAAATGTCAAAAGAGCGGCAAGAAATATGGCGTCGTTTGCTGTCCTTGTCGCTCTACTTTTGTAGCGTCCCTGTTGAAAAACCCTTGAAAAAACTTTTGTAGCGCTCTTATTGAAAAACCTCTTAAATTCAAAATCGTTTACATTTATTTTGGACATTGTTCTTTTTTTTCAGATTTTTATATAACGCTCTCGGTTAAGATTTTATTCACTATATTTAACATTTTGTACAACAAGAATTAAGAAATTAAAATGCATTTTGTCTAAAGTAGCAAATACTCAATCAGCAATAGTTTCGTATTATGAACTCGAAACAAAAATATTTAAAACTTGAATTATAAATTAAAATCGTTAGATAATTTTGCATAAAATACGTAATATGCCTCACTTGTATTAGGTCACATTTTCTGCATTCAAAATCAAATATTTATTTAATTTCCTTTAAAGTCACACACAACAAATGTTTCAGGTAAATCATACAAATAAATTGAGCCATTTAATATTATCAAGAACATCCTGATGTCAATAAATAGAAAATACAATTGAAAAAACATCCGGCATACTTTAAACTCAACAATGTATTTGGCTTGAATGGTTTTCAATGCCTACTTGGAATGCATTGTTAGTTCATTGGAGAAACTTTACTTAATTGGCTACTCTTTGAGTAGAACAAATAATAATACGCTCCCACACACATACACACAAATACATGCCCACACTCTCCGTCTTGCACGCTCCCTCTACCACATATATATGTGACTTTGAGAGCGCTTTCGAGAGAGTTGTTGTGAGCGAAATTGTGGGATGCTGCGAGCAGGGTTACCATTGTTGCGACTAAATTTGCAAAATGCGTTGTTTTTATTGTCTTGAGACCAATTGACGTTCCGAAAATAATTTTCGACCAATGGTATTTTTGGCAACATTATTTTAATAAGTTAAGTTTGAGCATAAATCCGCTAAAAATTTAGAGAAAAAGGTAAAATTTTTTCCAAAATTTATCAATGCTTGCTTATAGTTTTTAATTTATATGTTTTAATTTATATTAATACAAACTTTTAAGTGTATATATTTTGATATGATTTCTTTATTTTATTTTTTTTTTTAACGAACGAATCCCACGCTCTCTTACCCGCCCAACCGACCGAGAGGCACATCCGCATATCGCGCGGATTGGTGACCGTTTCTTGAGCAGCCCGAGCTGGTCAGATTCACGAGAATTCGCGAGTTAACTACAGATAAATATCATCAGTTAACTAAAAAAGTCTCATTAAAGTATACAAAGTATAATTAAGTATTTAGGTGTTGAACGATATTATTTTTTACTACGTCAATCGAGTCACAAAGATAGAATAGAAAATATAATTCATTAAACTCATTGCATATCCGAAGGAACGGATCGTTTAAAGAGTAGTTAGAGTTACATATGCCCAATTTTATCGGAATATATTATCTGGTTTGCCTTGTAGGACAATTTAGAGATATATTTTGAAGTAAATAACTTGATTCTATGCCACCATTAATTAATTTAAATACAAATATGACTCCAATCATTGTTCGTCTGCTTTTAAGAGTTGGAAGATTTAGTAATTTTAGTCGATTTTCATAAGGAATTTAATCAAAAACTCAGGATTTCTTATTGATGAATTCAAAATTTTAGATTCCGATGCTATGAATTCAACATAACAATATTGAAATTATATTGAGTTTAATTGAAAAAAAAAATGTTTATAGCTTTGTTTATGTTTTTATATAAATGAATTACTTTTATTATGTTTTAATTTTAATAAAAATAAATTTTAAAAAGTTTCGACATTTTTATTTCATGGTGCGACATTTTCTTCACACTTTTAGATAATTCTGAACGGTAACCCTGGTTGCAAGTGTTCGAAAATGTGTTTGTTTGCTTTGAATTGTTGTGTGTGTGTTTCTATGAAATTTTGAGTCTTCTGTTGATTTTAAAACAGATTTATTGCAATCAGCTGTTGAAACTATTTAAGTTCTGTGCCACTGCCAGGTAAGTTTTTCATATTTAAATTAAATTAGATATTATGTATCTCTTATTTTACATTATTTCTTTTAATAATATTTTCTTTTCATTTCATTTTTTTTACTGTACACTAAGAAAAAAAGTTGTTTATGAAAGTCTTGCTGCAACTATCTTTTTAAATTTACGCCTTGTAGCAAATATTCAAACATCCCATAAGTTTCAATAAAGATGCAGCAAAACTATTAATATTTTTTAAATATGATATATATGCAGATAGTTACGAGCTGTTTGCCACAACAGCAATGAAAATTGAGATATTTACAGCAAACATCCAGAGTTCTTGGACATTTGCAGCAAAACGTTGGAGGTATTTTGACATTTGACTACCATAAAAAAGGAAAATGGTGTACTTTTTTCTTACGCTAGATTTATTCACAATAATTAAGTAAATCAAATGGTGTAAAAAAGTGCCAACTGAAATATTATATTTTAATGGTAAACGTGAAAATAAAATATCCCGTGATTTAAATTATCAACACGAGATGGAAAGTTATTTCATTTCAGAGTTTACTTTGATGACAGCATCGCCGATCGGACTTGGTTCTTCTGCGAAGAAATCTCAAGTCGTCGTACAATTTTACCTTCGAAGGATTTATAATGACGATGGCGTTGTATAACCAGGATACTGTTTTAATTCTAGAATAAATAAAAATACATTTGGTTCATTTTCTTTCAATTCAATAAAAATTACTCCGCGAATTCTAATGAAGTACCTTTTCCAAATATTCATCAACTATCTTCCTATTTGTGAGATGTTTAATTGATGGTTGCTATAAATAATCGTAGATTTGAAAGATATTTGCCAGCATTTTTTATCGCATTTGTCGGATGTTTGAGAAATGGTTGTCTCAAATACGATTTAAATAATTTGTAAATATCTTGATATTTAGGTCTGTGATATTTCTGGTAATCATCTTTGTTTTCTTAGTGTACTTTATATTCTTTAATTTTGTTCTTTTTTCTTTTAACATATTTTTATTTGCTTTCTATTCTTTTATATTAATTTATTTTCTTCTATTTTATTTTCCTGTTATCTTATGTTTTATTTAGTATTTTTCTTTTTCATCTATTTTCTGTTATTTTATTTTCTTTTATTTTGTTTTTCTTTTATTTTATTTTAATTTGCTTTGAGTTATTTTATTAAATTTTTTTATTTTGTATTATTTTAATTTTTTTATTTTATTTTCATTTCTTTTTTTTCCTTTTTTTATAATCATTTTACTTATTTTGTTTGGTTTTCTTTTATATTGTTTTGGTTTTGTTTCATTTTATATTCTTTTATTTAATTTTCATTTTTCTTTTAATTTTTTTTAATTTTTTTCCCTTTATTTTTTTCTATTCTTTTTTTCGTTTATTTTCCTTATATTAATTTCTGTTTTTTTTTTGTCTTTTCTTTTTCTTCTATTTTCTTTTCTTTTCTTTTCTTTTCTTTTCTTTTCTTTTCTTTTCTTTTCTTTTCTTTTCTTTTCTTTTCTTTTCTTTTCTTTTCTTTTCTTTTCTTTTCTTTTCTTTTCTTTTCTATTCTTTTCTTTTCTTTTCTTTTCTTTTCTTTTCTTTTCTTTTCTTTTTCTTTTATTTTATTTTAATTTTTTTTGTTTATTTTTAAGAATATTATTTTATTTTTATTTTCTTTATTTACATTTCTTTCTTTTTTTTGTTCTCTTTTTTTTATATATTTTTTTTATAAGCATTTTATTTTGTTTTTCTTTTATTTTATGTTGTTTTATTTCATTTATATTCTTTTATTTTATTTTTCTTTAAATTTATTTATTTTAATTTATTCCTCTTCTTCTTTTCTATTCTATTCATTTCTTTTTTATTTTATTTTCTTTTATTGTTTTTCTTTTATTATTTTATTTATTTATTTATTTATTTATTTATTTATTTATTTATTTATTTATTTATTTATTTATTTATATTTTCTATTCTATTTTTTCTTTTATTTTATTTGCATTGCTTTTATTTTTTATTTATTTTATTTTCTTTTATTTATTTTACTTTATTTTATTTTCTTTTATTTTATATTCTTCCATTTTGTGTTATTTTATTTATTTTATATATTTTAAGTTGTTTTATTTCATTTATTTTCTTTTATTTTATTTTTCTTTAAATTTATTTATTTTATTTTAATTTCTTCCCTTTCTTCTTTTCTATTCTATTCATTTCTTTTTTATTTTCTTCTATTGTTTTTCTCTTATTATTTTATTTATTTATATTTTCTATTCTATTCTATTTTTCTTTTCTTTGCTTTGCTTTGATTTTATTTTTTATTTATTTTATTTTCTTTTATTTACTATACTTTACTTTATTTTATATTCTTTTTTATTTTATTTATTTTATTTACTTTTCTATTCTATTCTATTCTTTTATGTTCTATTCTTTTCGTATTTTTTTCTTCTTTTCGTTTATTTTGTTTTGTTTTATTAGTTTTGTTTTTTTTTTCAATTGTTTCTTTTATTTCTTTTCTATTTTTCTTTAATTTTTTTTCTCTTATATGTTAATCCTTCTTTTTTGTACATTTCCGTTTCCTTTTCGTTATTGTTTTCCATTTAAATGTTCCTGTTATTTTTATCATTATCTTTTCCTTTTCAATTTCCTTAAAATCTTAATCGATAACCTCAATTTTTCAATACCAGACAGCAAAGCTATTCAAATATTCTAGGTTTTCAATTTCAGTCAACTGACTCTTCTGGTTTTTCTGTATTTTTGATTTCAACAGTAAATCGACGATGGCCTACTTTAAACTATTTGTGTTAATTCTAATTTGTATTAATTTAATCCCCGCAATCAATTCCAAATTTATTTTTCCAAATTCTAAATTTCAGAATACACTATACGTTTGCCATGGATCCCTGAACTCTGACCAGTAAAACCAATTTAATGCAACCCCTCCCGCAACCGAATTTCTCGAAATTACACTAAATATTTCTTCAAGTACAGCTGGTCTTAAAGTTCGATGACAACATTTGCAAGTCGTAGCACTAACTGCGGTCGCAATGTGTACTAAATAAATTGTCTTCTATGTTGCAAGAAGTAAATAAAACGTGGTACTACTGACCGACCAACTGACCACATCGATTTCTCCATCTGTCCGTCCGATACATCGTCTGTGGCACTTTGTCGCTCGTGTTTGTCTTGCGTTTATCTCAGACTTTAGTTTTATTTGTATTCTTCATTTTCATTTCCGTTGACTGGTAGCAGCTATTTTTGTTAGCAGACTTCGACGCACAAAACAATTAGACGGACGGCGGAGGATTCAGTAGTTTGTTGGTTTGGAACGTCGGAATATAATATAGACCAAGTAGGTTGAGGGTCAGCAGATTTATGAAGGCAGACATCAACTGATTTTTCATGCTAAATTAAGTTCATTTGGAAAAAAAATTAAGTAAAACAATTAATTCTAGAACTGCGACGACCATGAACTAAAACTAAGTGACGACTGTGTAATTTATGAACTACTTCATGAGAATTTAGATTTTACTAAGAGTGAATCGGTGGCTTTGATTGAATATAAAATATAGAAGGGTCATACCGTTTCAGAAATATCAATACTGGCATAATTTGTACCGATTTCAATGAAATTTACTTGAAATAGTTAGGAAATTAAACATGAGTAAGATCTCAAATAGTTTTTTAATATTGAAAAACAACTTGACTTGAAATATGTAAAATTGAACATTTTCTTATTTCAAGAAAATTACTTTAATATTAGGATAGTGTTTTAAAAAAGGCGCAGTAAAAAATATGTATATTTAAAAAGTTATACACTACACTTAAAGTCATCCAATTATAAACGCAAAAAGGAGTATCTGGTATAGAAAAATATAAACTACTGAATTAATCTGTCCATCTGTCTGTTGAAATCACAATTGGAGAAGAAATGGAAGAGCTATATGAATAAAATTTTGAACTTAGATAACTTTGGTAACTACAATAGCTGGTATTAAAAATGGGCATAATCGCTCGATTGTGTCCTATAACCTAAGCATGTTTGTTCCAATATCTCATAGAAAACTTACATCTACGAGTGAATATAATTTTCTACTGGCCGAACATTTTTTGTCAAAAATTCTTGACTTTATGATAAAATTTAATAAAAAAATAATGTTATTTTCGCGAAATGACTTCCCAAATGCCCCAAAAAAAGATTCTATATTCGATACTCTATAGGGTAATTTCACATCAAATCAAAGGGTTTTAATTTTTTTTTTTCGATTTTCGTGAAATTCAGTTTATGGCTTTGAATATATAAAAAAAAAATATAAGTTGATTCTTTTTGAAATTCAAAAATTTCACAAAATTATGATGCTTCAAAAAACACTAATATAGAGCTAACTTCGAAAGCCATTATCTAGGTCAATAATGTTGCTAAATTGATATATTTAGTATCTAATATGACAAGAATAGAATGTAGTTTTTGATTCTGGTATACCATATTTTTTTATTATTCGACTTATAATTATTAAATTATTGTAAGTTTTTCGAACTCGAATTTTGGCAAAAACAGCTATTTTGATTTGGCTTAATTTTTTTCCAAAATTAGTCCTATAATTTATAAATATTCTATAAGAATGATGGAGAGGTGTTTTTTGATATAAGGGAGAAATCATTTTTTATGTTATATAAATATTTTTATCAATGAAAAATTTCAAAGAACAAAATTTAAAACCCTGTCGATTTGATGTGGAATTACCCTATAGTATTCAAATGAAATATGTAGCCGCGGTAGCTCATTGATTAGTGCGTTGGACTGCGAGCCGAAAGGTCCCCGGTTCAAGCCTGGACTGGGGCTAACAACATCTTTTCATAGAAACATTTTTCTATACCGCGCTACCTCTCGGCAGTAAATGGCAAACCTACGAGAGTAAAACATTGCCTATGAAAAGCTCTCACCCGCCGTTCGGATTCGGAAATAAACTGTAGGTCCCACCACTTTGAGTACAAATATAACACGCACAGCTCAAAATGGTGAGAGAGCTCGGCCGAAGTTCTATACAGGACTGTAGCGCCAAACTATTATTATATTATTATTTATTATATTATTCAAATAAAATGAAATTTTTGAGAATCAGAGAGAATTCTGTAATAGTTGAGTAATTTAAAAGTCAGGAGTACAATTAATAATCCCACTTTAGTGTACGGTATTGCAATCCCTTCCACTTTAAATGACGCTAATTTCCTTTTTTAATTTCAAAACTTCGATGAATTTCTGATATTTGAAAATATAACATTTACAATTTTCGATTTCTAAAAGTTTTTATTTAGCTGATTCCTAATAATATTAAGAGCTGGTTATGCTTATTTTTTATAATTCCAATTAAAAATTACGTCGAAGCTCTAATGTTACAATACATTTCTTAAGTAGTCAAACCTTATGTCTTCCAAAATCTTGAGTCTTTTTGTTAATTTTTTCTAATTAGTTTTTTTCTAAAGCAACGAGACCTTTTGAACTTATACTCAAAAGGTAACAAAAAAGAATCAGCCACCTCAAATACAAAAAAAAGAATTGGCCCATTAATCAAATTTACAAATTTCACTCAAGCCAAAAATAAATAAATTTCACCAAACCTTGACCACCGTCAAAAATAATAAATGAGCCGCAAAAGCAACAACAAGAACATCCTGTTTGTGCGGTTAAATTTAACAAATTCCAAAATTGCTCGAGTGCCGTCAAGCGTTAAAACAAATATGAACCGAGCACCAAACGTCCACTTCCGTCCTCCAACAATAACAACAACTACAACAACAAGAAGAAATTCGGTACGTCCTCGTCCTTCGTCTGAAATCGCCTTCTATACCCACAAAGTACACCCGGTCCTACAATATGGAAATGATTAAATTCTACTCTCACTCACATCGCTCTACCATATTTTTTTAATTAAATGATGCTTAAATCATTTATCTTATTTTTCCCAGCTGAAGGACATGAAGAAGAATCCTGGCAACAACAAAAAATCAACAACAACAACAACATGTTGGCCATTTGTCGCGTTTGACAGCAGAGCGAAGTCTGCAACTAGAAAAAAAGGCCGTCGGGTTCATTAAAATTTTTGTGTATGCTGTTTTTATTTTAATTTTTTAATTTATTTTTAACTTTTTTAAGCACTTTAAAGAGCAAAGTATTCCACATCAACAACAAAACAAACAGCTAAAAGCTTAAAATATATTTTGGCGCAAAATGATATCGACGTTTAGTTGGGTTGGTTATTTGGGTTATTTCTGTGAAAGCGGCTCAGGTGAAAATATAGAACAGAAAAAAGTATTTAAAAAAAAAGTATAAAAATACAAAATACAAAATACAAAATACAAAATACAAAATACAAAATACAAAATACAAAATACAAAATACAAAATACAAAATACAAAATACAAAATACAAAATACAAAATACAAAATACAAAATACAAAATACAAAATACAAAATACAAAATACAAAATACAAAATACAAAATACAAAATACAAAATACAAAATACAAAATACAAAATACAAAATACAAAATACAAAATACAAAATACAAAATACAAAATACAAAATACAAAATACAAAATACAAAATACAAAATACAAAATACAAAATACAAAATACAAAATACAAAATACAAAATACAAAATACAAAATACAAAATACAAAATACAAAATACAAAATACAAAATACAAAATACAAAATACAAAATACAAAATACAAAATACAAAATACAAAATACAAAATACAAAATACAAAATACAAAATACAAAATACAAAATACAAAATACAAAATACAAAATACAAAATACAAAATACAAAATACAAAATACAAAATACAAAATACAAAATACAAAATACAAAATACAAAATACAAAATACAAAATACAAAATACAAAATACAAAATACAAAATACAAAATACAAAATACAAAATACAAAATACAAAATACAAAATACAAAATACAAAATACAAAATACAAAATACAAAATACAAAATACAAAATACAAAATACAAAATACAAAATACAAAATACAAAATACAAAATACAAAATACAAAATACAAAATACAAAATACAAAATACAAAATACAAAATACAAAATACAAAATACAAAATACAAAATACAAAATACAAAATACAAAATACAAAATACAAAATACAAAATACAAAATACAAAATACAAAATACAAAATACAAAATACAAAATACAAAATACAAAATACAAAATACAAAATACAAAATACAAAATACAAAATACAAAATACAAAATACAAAATACAAAATACAAAATACAAAATACAAAATACAAAATACAAAATACAAAATACAAAATACAAAATACAAAATACAAAATACAAAATACAAAATACAAAATACAAAATACAAAATACAAAATACAAAATACAAAATACAAAATACAAAATACAAAATACAAAATACAAAATACAAAATACAAAATACAAAATACAAAATACAAAATACAAAATACAAAATACAAAATACAAAATACAAAATACAAAATACAAAATACAAAATACAAAATACAAAATACAAAATACAAAATACAAAATACAAAATACAAAATACAAAATACAAAATACAAAATACAAAATACAAAATACAAAATACAAAATACAAAATACAAAATACAAAATACAAAATACAAAATACAAAATACAAAATACAAAATACAAAATACAAAATACAAAATACAAAATACAAAATACAAAATACAAAATACAAAATACAAAATACAAAATACAAAATACAAAATACAAAATACAAAATACAAAATACAAAATACAAAATAAAAAATACAAAATACAAAATACAAAATACAAAATACAAAATACAAAATACAAAATACAAAATACAAAATACAAAATACAAAATACAAAATACAAAATACAAAATACAAAATACAAAATACAAAATACAATATACAAAATACAAAATACAAAATACAAAATACAAAATACAAAATACAAAATACAAAATACAAAATACAAAATACAAAATACAAAATACAAAATACAAAATACAAAATACAAAATACAAAATACAAAATACAAAATACAAAATACAAAATACAAAATACAAAATACAAAATACAAAATACAAAATACAAAATACAAAATACAAAATACAAAATACAAAATACAAAATACAAAATACAAAATACAAAATACAAAATACAAAATACAAAATACAAAATACAAAATACAAAATACAAAATACAAAATACAAAATACAAAATACAAAATACAAAATACAAAATACAAAATACAAAATACAAAATACAAAACACAAAATACAAAATACAAAATACGAAATACAAAGACTCAATAAACAAAGTTGCCATAAATAAACTTCTGAGTTTATTGAGCCTTTTCCCATCGCAATGCACGTCCTCGCACTAATCTTTCAATTAATATTTTCTTTAATGATTTTATTAATTTATCTCAACGCTATTTTCTTGGCGCGTACCACTAATCAAATCATTGATTTCCGTCGTTGAATTGTGAAATCTACTCACGAACCAAGTTACATGGTTAATGCGTTGCAAGATAATGTAAACAACATTTACAAACGAATATTACAGAGTCGGTTAATAGGCGGAAGAATAGCGTAACTTTTCTTCCACAAAATTCAAAATTTTTCAAATTTATTTTAATCTTTAATCAATTTAAATATATTTTTTGATTGAAGCAGAATAATGCGGAGATAAATTGGCTGTAGAAAGAACTGTGAAATATCATTTGAAATATATTTGTTTCCGGAGCAGAGTACATTTGCGATTGAATTGCCCCTGTGAAAAACTTGAAAATAATTGTATCAGTAATGCATTATTTTGAGAAAGAATTATACGAAAATTTAATAGTCTCAGGAAGGAATTATTTCATGGTTAAATTGTGTCTGGGATTAATTCCCACGGTCAATAATTGTATCCAGAAGAATTGTCTCGGAAAATATTGTTCTCTAGGAAAAACATTCCGGGAAAGAATATCCCGGGGTAGAATTATCTCCAAGAAGAATTGTTTCATGGATGTTTTGTCTCTGGGGAGCATTGTCATAGAAAAAAATCTATAGAAAATATAACCAAAAACATAAGTATCAGGGCAGAATAGTTTATTAGATGACAATTGTCTCGATTAATTATTATCTTTGGGATGAATTGTCTTCAGGAAGATTTGTCACGAGAATTAATTATCTTGGGAAGAATAGTACTTAAGAGAAATGTTCCAGGGATTAATATATCATATAAAGATTTTCTTGAGAAATAATTTTCCCGAGAAAAAATTGCATCGGAGAAACATTTTCTTGAGGAGGAATTGTCACGGGAAATAATTATCTCGAAAAAGAACAGTACTTAGAAGAAATGTTCAAGGGTATAATTATTGGAATAAGAATTGTCTTGAGAACAATTTCCACTGGAAATAATATTCTCGGATATGAAGTTTTTTTATTGAAGAATTGTTACGGGAATTTATTATCTCGGGGATGGATGGTACCAGAAAAAATTTCCCACGAAATAACTACTCGGATAAGAAATGTTTTGAGAAAAATGTCCCCGGGAAATAATAGTGTATGAGAAAACTGTCTTGATGAAAGAAATATCCCATGAAATAATTACTCGGATAATAATTGTCTTGAGCACAATTTCCCCTGTAAATAATTGTCTCGGGAATAATAATCTTGGCGACGAATTGTCTCCGGTCAAAAATTGTATCGAAGATGAATTCTCTTGAGGAATAATTGTGATGGCAAATTATCTCGGCGAAAAATTATCATGAGGAAGAATTGTCACGGAAATTAATTACCTTGGGGAAGAATAGTAATGAGAAAAAATGTCTATCGAAATAATTTCTCGGATAAGAATTGTCTTGCGATAAATTTCCTCGGGAAATAATGATCTGGAGAATGAATTCTCTGGGGGATGAATTGTCTGGAGAAAAAATTGTCTGGAGAAAGAATTGTCTGGAGAAAGTATTGTCAAGAGAAAAAAAAACATATTGGGCAGGAATAGCCCTTAAAAGAAATGTCTTAGGATATAATAACTTGAATGCAAATTGTCTTGAGATGAAAGTCCCAGGAAATAATTTTCTTGGGGAAGAATGTTCTTAAAGGAGAATTGTCCCGAAAAAAAAATATCGAAAAAGAAATTGTATTGAGGCAGAATTGTCTAAAGACAAAACTTCCGCGGGGAATAAGCATTTCAGAGAAGAATTGTTTTATGCATGAATTTTCCCTGGAATGAATTGTCACCGTAAAGAATTGTTTAGAGATGAATTCAGCGATAGATAAAATAAATTGAAATGAATAGAACTCATCTGCTCTAAGACGCCTTGGCAACTCGATTCCAGCACTGGATTCCAGCACTGCATGTTTAGCATTCAGCTGCACTGTGATCAATTCATTCGCTACAAATACAATCAGGGCAAGCGTAAATGAGTGGACTCAGAACACAGGACATGACACAGTGTCCTCTAAAAGCACAGAAACATTTGGACCATACACGGTCAACGGACGTAGCCACTTTGTTGACAGTCGCTGAATGAAGTTGTGACTTTGAGGGTGTTTTTGAGTGTGAGTGACTCTGAGTGTGAGTGTCTCTCTGTATATGTGAGTGTTCATGGAACTCTTATGTATTAGTGACTGTATGCATAAGTGTTGTGAATGTCTCTCTGAAAGTGCTACGTGTGCTAATACGAGATGCGATTCACAGCGACAAACAAATAGTTTTTGTCTCTGTAGCAAAACGACTATTTTCGACTTTGTTCGGGAAGTGCGGTGTGTTGGTGTTAGTGCACGTAAAGTGTACGTATTGTGTACGTGTGTGCGTTCGAAAGTGTTTCATTGTATGAAAGAATATGTATTACGTGCGACTTTTAACCCCTTCTAAGTAAAAATGATACTGCCAAGTAGTGCATGTTATGCATACGAAATGCGATGCTTAAGTAAAATGGAAATTTATATTTTTATGTTTCCACAAGCAGCACAATTTTGAAATACTCGATTTTGAAAATAAACAAATAAAAAATAAAATATTTCGTCGCGCATATGCCAAACGGGTGAATGTATAATTTTTGACATTCCCGTATTTGTTTTTTTTTTTTAAATTTAAAATATAGTTTTTTTGATAAAAAAATACTGTGTTTCATAAAAATACTGTTTAGACACTTAATGTCTTTATTTATCTTTATCATTTAATATCTTCATTTAATAGCTTTAAAGATAAAAATCAATAAGGCGAATGTGCTTTGTTTCTAATTGGAGATATTCAAAGTATGCGAGTTCTCACGTGAACACTTTAATTCTAATTTAATATAAAAAGAACCGATGATGGGATTATCCAAATAATTAATTTATAAACCTGCTGTGTCTGAGATATTGACAATATCATACATATGGACAGTGCATATTTAAAAAAGTACACGGAGGGAAATAAAATTCTAAAACTCGAGAAGAATTCGGTTAGAAAGAAAAATAGTAGAATTTGACTAATATCAATAAAATACTACTAAAATTCGAGAATTTGTCATCTGGATATCAAGAAAGTAAATTACTTAGTTGTCAAAAAAATAAACAAACTTTATTCAACTGGATTTTCAGAAGTTAATTTATTGATTATTAAAATCAAAAAAGAACACGCAAAATTGTTGCTGTATTCAACGCAAAAAGAACACGTGTTCATGTATTGTTGTTGTTTTCATCGATATTGCTCTGTCTGTATGCTTTGTTTTGCGAGGTCGACATCTGTTTGTTAGTCTGGTTGAATGTCTGTTGAAAGTAACTAAGTCAATTTTTTCTAG
Organism: Dryomyza anilis; assembly: GCA_951804985.1. Taxonomy (NCBI): domain Eukaryota; kingdom Metazoa; phylum Arthropoda; class Insecta; order Diptera; family Dryomyzidae; genus Dryomyza; species Dryomyza anilis. The sequence continues at coordinate 93,216,243 of OX638132.1, forward strand.
ATATTCAGACATTAAGTTCTTAGGTATCAAAAAAGTAACTAAGTACAATTTGTCTGAATTGCAATTTTTTCTTAGGTAGCAAAAAACGGCATGATAAACAATGTTTGCATATGTGTTTTTTCATGAATAGAACAACAAAGCACAGCCAGACAAGCAAAGGTCTGTGTATGAATGAATGTTAAAGATATAAATAGAAAAAACGATTTTTCCTACGAATTTTGGTATGGTTTCAGTTCGTAAACATAAATTTGGGTTCAATTTTGCATAAATACCAAGTTGATTTCATTCCATTGTTATCTAAATACACTATACAATGCTTATGGGTAACGTGCGGAGGGTTTATACAACAGAAGAGGTACAGAAGAGGCAACATAAGAGGAGAAAGTGTATAAGGTAAGTAAAACGGTTTCAGAATAATATACAGAGATTAAATTAAATAATAATAATAGAAATAAAATAAACAATTCAATTACATTAAGTATTCAAAGAAGTCATTTACTATACAAAAATGCATATAGGTAATAAAGTTCTAAATAAATAACAAATTAACTCGACTATATTTTTTTATGTTAGCTTCGAAATAATTGCTTTTAGTTACTTTCAACATATCGACAGACAGACACACGAACAAACAGATGGGGCTGACAGACGGACAAAGTAAAACAAAACATAATAGCGACAAAGCAAGATCGAAAAAACAACAACTATACGAACACGTGTTCATTAAATTTTGGGACGAAAACAACAACAACATTTTTATACCTAAGAAATTAATAACTGAATTCAAGACTTATTCTGCTTAGTTACTTTTTTTTATAACTAAGAAATTAAAAACTGAATCCAAGAATAATTCTACTTAGTTACTTTTTTTGATACCCAAGAAATCAATAACTGAATCCAAGAATAATTCTACTTAGTTACTTTTTTTGACAACTAAGAAAATCCATTTCTTGAAATTAAGAATTTTTCGGTTTAGCTGTATATCACTCCGTATACTTCTTGATTCCTTCTGGATTTTAGAACTTTTTCCCCTCCGTGTAAACCAAATAAAAAATAGTAATTTTCGTTATTAGTTTAAACAATCTTCTTTATAGCTTTTAATAATTTTTTTGTTTATTACAAGACCCTGAATACTAAAAGTTAAAAATATCTATATAAATAATGTCTAAAGATAATATAAATGTTTCCTGTTTAGATCCAAGTTTCTTAAAAACATTTAAGAATAATGCTATGCCTTGGTATATTAAAATTATCCCTGATAATTTAAAGATAAACAGCGTTAAAAGTTCTTTGCAGAATTAATTTTTGTAAAGTGCTGCATTAAAATTCAAAAGTCATGTCAAATTTAAAACTAATAAATATTATATAAAAACCACGTACATTCCTCAACAACTGGTTGGCAACGCAGGCTAATAATGATCAGTGTTGCCAGTGTATGCAACCACAATGTAGCATAAGTTTTTATGATTTTAATAGTAGGATTTCTTTAGTTTCTTACCATATACACATAGGATAACAAAACAAAACACTACAAACAAAAATAATATAATATTTAACATTTCTTTTCAAAAACATTTTTTTTTTGGATATTTTTTTTTGTTGATATTTTTTTCTAAAAAAAATTTTTTTTTTCGTATATTTTTTTTTTTGTTTCAAATTTTTTTTCTGTTTTTTTTTTTTTTTTTTTTTTTAATTTTACAACAATAATTCGAATTATTTTCTAAAAAAAAAAATTATTTAAAATTTTTTTTAAATATTATAATCATAAATATAATGAACAAATTCATCAATATGACGATTCAAATTCATTGTATAGAACATTTCGTTCTTCACTATGATGTTCGATAGTATGAATAATTTCCTATATATAATGAATATATTCAGATAATATGTCATTTAATGAACGGTGGTATCAATATGATGAATCAGGTAGTTGGTAAAAAAATTCATAATATTTATGAATAAATTCATCAAATTGATGATTTTTATTTTTTGTGTAGAGTCAAGAACATGTTATTACAAACTAATATAAACCTATTTAATTTACTTACTTTTCTCTTTGATTCATCAATGGCTTAAACTGATATTTTTAAAAACAATTATAATATGTTCTTTCATTGATTAAGCAGTTTATTTGTATTCGAGATCTTTAGAGAATGGTTTTATAAATATTTAAAAAATTGCAATTCATTTTAATTATATTTTCCTTATATCTTCTAATTCATTACAATATAAATATCATCAAATTGTCGTAAAGACGTTTGAACTCAGCTTTTTACCCTTTTAGAGCATCTCTTTAACCTATCAGCTCCAGCGAAAACCACCAACTTGTAAACCCAAAAAATCACCTTTATATCCATCTCACAGTCTTCTTGTGCCGCCCATAAAACGCAATCACAAAATAACCTTTTCCGAGATTTGTTTCTATGTTTGGTCACTTGCTTTGCACTACGCCCAGCGTATTTATTGTGTCATGATTTTAAAGCATTTCGTTGGCATGACTCTATAAACCAACGTAGACATCCGGACACATGCCAAACCAAACAAAAGGCATCCACCAAAGGCTGCCACCGTTATTCAGTCCGCTTGCACTTCATTCAGTCATAAAACGTCAGCGTGCTGCCAGGTTTTTTTTTTTACTTTTTCTGTCAACATCATACAAAATAAATGTTGCACTGAAGCTACACGGTGAAATAAAAAATAAAATTTGCAAAATTCCCAAAGAAATTTCTACTGATTCTGATAATTCAGAATTGTTTTCAATTAAAAAAAAAAACTATTAGTTGAATAGTATTAAACTATTAGTTTAATAGTATTAAATATTAAACTATTAGTTTAATAGTATTAAATATTAAACTATTAGTTTAATAGTATTAAATTTTAAAGTATTAGTGTAATAGTATTAAATATTAAACTATTAGTTTAATAGTATTAAATATTAAACTTTTAGTATAACAGTATTAAATATTAAACTATTAGTTTAATAATATTAAACTATTAGTTTAATAGTATAAACTATTAGTTTAATAGTATCAAACTATTAGTTTAGTCGTATTAAACTATTAGTTTAATAGTATTAAACTATTAGTTTAATATTTAATACTATTAAACTAATAGTTTAATATTTAATAGTATTAATAAATAGTAATAATTTAATAGTATTAAACTATTAGTTTAATAGTATTAAACTATTAGTTTAATAGTATAAACTATAAGTTTAATAGTATTAAACTATTACTTTAATAGTATTAAACTATTAATTTAATAGTATTGAACTATTAATTTAATAGTATTAAACTATTAATTTAATAGTATTGAACTATTAATTTAATAGTATTAAACATTTCTCACTAAAAGTTTGAAGCCCCTACAAATTTCGAAATAGTTTAAAAACATAAATACATTTTACTTGTCAATTTTACTTTACGGCGATATGAACTGAATCAAAATTAAAACTATTTAAAATTTAAACAAAAATTCGTAAATATAACCAAAAATGTACATCAATACAATCACATTTTTGCTGAAACTGCGCCAACTAAATTATTAATTATATTGACGTACACATCTTCATATTAGCAATCGCATTTGCTGACAACAGCTGTATTCGCGACGCGCTGGTCGTGTATATATTCGTTTATTTTTGATGTGTACATTCACTTAATTTGGTGTGTGTATTCGCTTGCATTGGTGTGAATATTCGTTTACAGTCGATACGAATTCATTTTAATTAATAAATGAATTGAACAAAAAGTAAAGGTAATTAACACACTCTATGAAAACAATTCTTTTTATTATTTTATTATAAAAATATATTTTTTTATTTGTTTATTAATTTTTATTATTTTATACATATTTTTTTTTTTTATTTTAATTACTTTAGTTACTAATTATTCACACCTCACCAATAGATTTATATATATAGTTAAAGAAAATGATAATCACAAATAAGAGAGAAAAATATCAAAATCATTCGCACGATGTGCGGAAAAACGACCCAACGAACCGAATAGGCAATTATGCGTCCATTGAACGAATATAAAATAATATCGGTACAATAGTACCAGTAGAACTGTAAAATAGCTGTAAAGTTGTAGTTGCTGTAAAACTGTGAAGAATCTGTAAAATTGTAGTGTCTGTAGAACTGTGTAGATTGTGATTTCGGTTGGTGTCTATGCTATATATATACACCAACCCATATCATATACAAAAACCGCAATTGCTGATTTAACTACGAATAGCTAATATTTTCATTTTACTTAATTTCATTTCACTGAATTTCATTTTACTGAATTTCATCGATTGGTATATTTACGTCATTAATTTTGTAAAAATTGTTTTGAATTTAATTGATAAAGTCAACCTCTAAAAATGCTCTATTGGATGAGTAAATCAAACTGAACTCATTGGAACCTTAAAAGTGCTTTAAAATTTAGTAAAAATTATTATTATTTGAAGAGTGAAAGGGTATATTCAGTTTGGTACGCCGTTTGTAACACCCAGAAGAAAGCATCTCCGGTATGGAAAAGTATATATATTCTTGATCAGCATGACCTCCTGAGTCGATTTAGCGATGTCCGTCTGTCCGTCTGTCTGTCTGTCCGTCTGTCTGTCTGTCTGTCTGTCTGTCTGTCTGTCCGTCTGTTGAAATCCCTAAGACTTTTAAAATTGAAGAGCTAGATAAATGAAACTTATAACTTAGATTACTAATATACCTACGCTGTATGTGCGAAAAAATTGGCGAGATCGGTCCATGGTGACCTATGATCCGACCACTTATGTTCAAATACCACATATAAAATGTACATATAAAGATCAATTTTTATGTATACGTGCTTAGGTAAACTTTGTTGGTCAAATATATATTGACATCATGCTCAAATACATGATAATAATGTTTTCCGGCGAAAAGACTTGTGGTTCACAAAAAAAAAAATCGAAATTCGGTACACCTACCCATTTGTAAATATGGGTATCAAATGAATGGAAATTCTTCAGCGATTGAATGTTTGTAGTTATTTTCAGGATTCGTATACCCTGGTGCCCTATATATCACTTTGAATGGTAACCACACATATGTGTAGGGTATTTATAGTCGGCTTAGACCGACTATAATTTTGATAATCCTAACTATCATAATTACACCTACTTTAAAATTTCCCATGTGATCTAACCTTCCCAACTGGTTTTACGTTTATTTTGGTTTATTTATCAAATAGCATCACGTATATAAAATATTTGATTTGGATAACTTATTGAATTATTAATTTGGATTTTTACGATATTTATGATTGATCAAAACGCAAATATATTTGTTTTTTTACCATAACTTCTCGTGCGTACAAGATCGACTAGTAGTGTAAAGGCATTAATTGTTAGTTTTTAAAGCACCATTTTTTAAAAATAATTGTTAAAAAAATAATTTTGTTGTACAAAAAATGATCGTGTTTAGATTCAAATTTCTTAAAAACAAATCGCTTTATAAGTATTTTTTGGTATATTGTAATAAGTCTTTATAATTGAAATATGAAATTACAGTTTACAGTTTTTTTGGAAAACTAGTTGTGTAAGCGATTGTATTTTTTTTTCTAAAAAGTGACTGAAAAGGGCCTAAAATTTCGCTGGCAAATTTCTTAAAAATGTATTGTAATAGAGAAAAATCAACGTCAACCGCGATTTATAAAATTTGATGCATAGGATGTCCATGGCAAAACAATTTTGTACCTTTTGTTGAGTAGTGTTATTCGTTCTTTGTGTATTTGATCCATATGTAACATATTTGGGAATCTATAACTCGGAAAGTATTAAAAATATTGTTATAATAAATATTCACATACGATATACAAACAATTACTCCACATTAAGGCGAAGAATTTTCTGGCAAAAATTAAAAAATTAATTAATGTTCAGCAAATAAATGTCTTGAAAAACAACTGCATTGTCCGCAAACCAAACATTTTCTTGATCAGTTGTTTTCTTAATTAATAAAATAAAATGTATTTCTAGGAACATTTTTCTTATTTTTTGTTTTAATTTTGTTGTATTTTACAACCAAAACAATTAGTAATTTTCTAAATTTCAGCTGTTATTTTCGCCAAGTGTGTAGGTGGCCTCATGGGGGCGGCTGCTTGTTTTTAGTTGCTTGTTTAACACCGACTTCCGTGTGGAGTGTGTGTTCGTCGTCGCACACAAGTCGACAATACTAAAAATGATGACAGTCAGTCGTAAAAATTGCTGGCGAGCGAAAGAATGAAAATTGCCAGGATGTGTGCTGGGCAAGGATAATGGGAAGAAAAGAGGAAAAGATTTTCTGTTGTTGCTACTGCTGCTTTGTTGCAAAAATATAAAACAAAAAAATTTGGCAACAGTTTCACCTTTTGAAGTGGCAACGTTATTGAGCAAGGTCACTGCAAGGTCACACATATACATGCACACAAAAAGGCACACACTCACACTCAAACCCACACTGCGTCACTCACGCTTTGGTATTGAATATTCAAGCAGTCAACATTATCCGCTTATGTATCAGTGCTCGACGGACATCGCTCCCATATGTAGTGTCCCAGCAGCAAATACGATTAGTCGAAAATTAGTTTAAACCAGTTCTATCCCCTTTAAATGCGAATAACTGGCGTAATCTATATTTCATTGACGAATACAATTATAAACGTCCGCATTGCAATTGAACCTATTCTGATTTTTATACCCTACACCTATGAGGTATATTAACTTTGTGCATATATTGTAACGCCCCTTAGGAGGCGTGTCCGGTATGGAAAAGTATACATATTGATCCGCCCACTTTTTTTTCATTATTTCCCGGGTTTTCATAGTGGAAATTTGATCCGTAAATTACTAAAATCAAATCTATAAATATTAGCCTTTCAAAATTTTAAATATAGGCGTGATCCGCCCAATTATATTTTTCAAATTTTTTTTTTAGTTTTTTTTATATTTTTATAAACATTTTTTAATTTATGTGGATATAAGACGTAAATTTCTGATATGTGAATAATATTCTGAGAGTGGGGAAGTTCAGCATTATTAAAATCTTTAAAATTAAGGTATGCAATTAAATATACCACATTAATATCCCCACCAAAGGTGTAGGGTATTCCATAGTCGGGCCCGACCGACTATAAAAATCCGCCCCATGTGACCTAACTTTCCCAACTCGTTTTTATTATATACCGTACATTAAAAGTGAAAGGGTATATTCAATTAAGCCTTTTGATCATCAAAGCCAGTATGTGAAAAATTGCTCAGCGGCACCATCTGAGTCGTTTTTCGATGTCTGTAGTATGTCTATTAAAATCATGATTACAGAAAAACCAGAAGAGCAAAATCAATGAAACTCCAGAAATAGAGTCGACTATTAAAAAGGGTGATAATCGATTAATTGTGACCTGCACTTTGGACACTTTTGTAACAATATCACATATATTAAAAAAAATACGAGAACATTATACAGAATGATACTTTTTATACTACTAAAGATCCAATATAAACCTTGTGATACTCGTTTTAGACCAGAGCTATATCAGAGACTATTACCAATTTTTCTGCAGGGATATGTGTGTGTGTGTGTCTGTCTGTCTTTCAGGAATACAGCATCTTATAGCTGACGGCATCAAAGCATTGCGACGGAAATTTGCATGTGCTACGCTGAATTGTGCGAAACCCGTGCGTATTGAAGTTTTACGCTTCAATTGGAAAACGTGTCTCCGGACACAAAGAGTACAAAAGAAATTGAAAATTTACAAAATTGCACAATCGATTTTGGCCCAAAGCTATATTTTTCTAATAGGGTCCTCATGAATGAGTCACAATGAAAAAACACCTAATTAAATAAAGCATAAAAAAATAATAAATTATTCAAAATAAAAAAATTGTTTAAAAAACTGAAAAATAAATAACACTGAGGCACATTTTAGAAACAACGAACCGTCAAATGATTTTAAACCTAAAATATAAAGTCATTACGATATAAATCCCCAATGAATGAGTTCAATGCAATAATACCTAATGAAATTAAATCACATATGGATAGTTATATAGTTATTCATGAATAATTATTCATGAAAATGTAAAGAAAAATTAAACAAAAAGGTTATAAAAATTCCGATAACCTTATTTAACCTCAATACTGAACAATAAATGAAATCGAGCACAAAAATTAAACGGCACTACGAAATAGTACCCAATGAAATAATCCCCAATTAAAAAATGCCCAATGAAATAATAACCAACAAAAAAAAACTATACAGGGTGTTTGGTTCATCGATGTCAATAAATCATTCTATGACTCAAAAAAAGAAGAAAATGTTAAATAAAAAATGTCTTATTTTGCACTCAGTTTAAGATACAGGGTATTTAAGAAATGCATTTTACTTACATAATATAGTCAAGAAAATTGGTTATAATGTATAATCTGTTGACAAATGAATATCAATTTTTCACTTGTGCTTTCGACAATTAAAATACATTTCCGATGTGAAACATCCATCTGGAAACCGTAAGATTTTTTCCTTTTTTTAAAAGGTACGTTTAATTATTTCTGCAGCATTTCTTATCAAATTAAAATCACTGTGATTGATAAAAATATATTGAGAACGAACTGTTATGTCATTATAAATTTAAAAAAAAGGGTGCGATCGATAAAGATATTTTGAGAAAATCAATGACAAAATAAAAATTTGTATTTTTATACCCTACACCTATGAGGTACAGGGTATATTAACTTTGTGCATATATTGTAACGCCCCTTAGGAGGCGTGTCCGGTATGGAAAAGTATATATATTCTTGATCAGCATCACTAGCCGAGTCCGTTTAACCATGTCCGTCTGTCTGTCTGTCCGTCTTGCTGTCTTGCTGTCCGAATACAGAATAACTTGAGAAATACTGATCAGAATGCGATGAAATTTCGTCTCAATATATTTTAGCCAAAAGTAGGAACTGAGTTTGAAAATGAGCAAAATCGGTCAACGGACACGCCCACCTCCCATACAAGTCACTTTTATATAACTCTTTCGAAACTAATATTTCGAAAAGTATTCAAGGTATAGTTATAAAGTTTAAAACGTATTGTTAGAATTTACCTAAAAATATGTGGTCCAAAAATGGGCGTGATCCACCCACTTTTTTTTTCGTTATATCCCGGGTTTTCATAGTAAAAATTTGATCCGTAAATTATTAAAATCAAATCTATGAAATATTAGCCTTTCAAAATTTTAAATATAGGCGTGGTCCGCCCAATTATATTTTTCAATTTTTTTTTTTAGTTTTTTTATACTTTATATAATTTTTTATTTAATTTATGGGGATATAAGACGTAAATTTCTGATATATGAATAATATTCTGAGGTTCAGCATAATTAAAAATTTAAAATTAAGGTATACAATTAAATATTCCTCATTAATATCTCCACCAAAGGTGTAGGGTATTCCATAGTCGGGCCCGACCGACTATAAAAATCCGCCCCATGTGACCGAACTTACCCATGTGACCTAACTTTCCCAACTCGTTTTATGTAAATTTTAATCATGGGGTTCAAAGTAGAGATGAGTGCGTGCCATGCCCGAAAATCTGAGTTCGTGCGTGCAAATTTCCGTGCGTGCTAGCTGTTATCTTGACCGTGCATGTCCGTGCCTCTAAAATCAGGCACGCGCCCATTCAATATTTTTTTTTAGTTTCTACTCCAATTTAAAAAACTTTTTACTTCAAGTATCAGAAAATAAAAAATCGTGGCATTTTAACCAAGGACAACACTCACACTTTTTTAATAACGGTGTTTCCGATTCAGAGAATAAAGCTGTACCAAAGTTAATTTTTGAATTATTTATAAAAAGCGGCCGTAAAGAACCGGTACAGGAACCGATTTTAAAAAAAACGAGTTGGGAAAGTTAGGTCACATGGCTAAGTTCGGTCACATGGGCCGGATTTTTATAGTCGGTCCGGCCCGACTATGGAATACCCTACACCTTTGGTGGAGATATTAATGTGGGATATTTAATTGCATACCTTAATTTTAAAGTTTTTAATTATGCTGAACCTCCCCACCATCAGAATATTATTCATATATCAGAAATTTACGTCTTATATCCCCATAAATTAAAAAAATTATATAAAATTATAAACAACTAAAAAAAAAATTGAAAAATATAATTGGGCGGACCACGCCTATATTTAAAATTTTGAAAGGCTAATATTTCATAGATTTGATTTTAATAATTTAGGGATCAAATTTCCACTATGAAAACCCGGGAAATAATGAAAAAAAAAAGTGGGCAGATCACGCCCATTTTTGGACCACATATTTATAGGTGAATTCTAATAATACCTTTTAAATTTTATAACTATACCTTGAATACTTTTCGAGTTATTAGTTCCGAAAGAGTTATATAAAAGTGACTTGTATGGGAGGTGGGCGTGTCCGTTGACCGATTTGGCTCATTTTCAAACTCAGTTCCAACTTTTGGCTAAATTGAGACGAAATTTCATCGCATTCTGATCAGTATTTCTCAAGTTATTCTGTATTCGGACAGTAAGACAGCAAGACAGCAAGACAGACAGACAGACGGACATGGCTAAACGGACTCGGGTAGTGATGCTGATCAAGAATATATATACTTTTCCATACCGGACACGCCTCCTAAGGGGCGTTACAATATATGCACAAAGTTAATATACCCTGTACCTCATAGGTGTAGGGTATAAAAATATGTGGAACCGGAATCTAAACCCGTTGGAACCGGAACTGCTATTTTTTAAATCATGGAACGAGAACCGACACCGTTATTTCTAGAGTTTTATTCCCTTTCTGGGACCGCAAAGAACCGAAATTGTAATCGGAACCGTTCGATTTTTGGAACCAGAACCGTCATTAAAAAATGTGTGAAACCGGAATCCACATCATTTTTTGGTTGAAACCGAAATCGGAACCGCTAGTTTAAACATTTTGGAACCGGAACCGATATTCCTGTTTATGATATTATTTGTCACGTTTTCCATGTGATTTCGTGCATCTTCGTGACTTTCAATATCCCGTGTTTTAACGTGCTTCTCGTGCATTCCTTTAAATTTAGTCGTCTGTGCGTGCCCATGCGTGCCCGTGCATGTCCGTACCATCAAAAACAGGCACGCTCCCATCTCTAGTTCAAAGATGTGATACACCATTGGAGATTAATTTATTTTCTTAAAAGACAAGTTAAAAATTGATATCAAATGATATATGAACTGATTATAATTTATAACAAATTTTATTGACTACGTTATGTCAGTAATGTATAAATTTATATTTTGAACAATTTTAAAATTAAGACTGTGAATCGTTTACAGTGTGGCTTTTGAAGTATATAGAAAGATGTATAATTAAAGTTACTAATTCTGGTACACATTGAAACCCTACCACAATTGATTATTTATTTACATTCAACCCTATTATGCCATTATCGCTTTCTAACCTTTAAAAGGTGCCTATTCTTTGAAGTAAAAACCCAAAACTAAATAACCAAAAAATATACGCAAAACCTCTAACAAAAGTGAGTGGCATCTATTTTGAGTTTTTGTTCATAAATTTAAATTGTCGTAAAAAAGGGAAAAATAAGGCAGCAGAGGAGTCAAGTAAAAATAGACAACATGCGATAAACTTAGGCAGCAGTGGGCAGATGTGAGACACAAACTAAGCCATGTGAATGCAGATAAAAAGCCAAATAACAATAAGCAGCCAACAAAAATAACAAAGCGCCCACAATATCGAAATGACGTACGTAAATTGCAATTTTTAACTCAAGGACTCCACCACAGAGAAGTTGGCCAATAAAAGAATATAGAGGAACCGAATGATAAAAAATAAACTTTAGAAAATTGAAATGTCTATACAAATAAAATATTAAATAGGTACACGCTGCAAAAAAATTGCTCTCCCAAACATAATTTTGCAGGCATTAACATGTATGTTTGGAATATTATGTAAACATAATATATAATTGCCTGATGAATCATTTGTAAACAGGGTTGTCTTGAGACTTGAACAGTGTTGTAATGAGCTCCGACTTACATTATAATATCCCGGAAACATTATTATGTTGCTCCTTAAAATGGAGTATCTTCTAATGGAAACATAATAATTACTACATCCAAATAAAATAAATATTTAAACCGAAACATAAATATGTTCAAAATAAAACATGATTTTGAACGACTTGAATATAAATATGTTTCCAGTGAAACATATCAGATGTTTCAGTTCAAAAAAATATGTTTGCATAAAAACATATCTAAATATTTTTGGAAAGGAATCCTAAAAATAAATATAAAATATTGTTTTTTTTTTTTATTAATTTTTATTAAAAATCATTAAACATGCACAGTGGGAATTAATAATATTTGAATTCATATACAAATTTTTAAAAGCATAAATAAATAATTGAATTAAAACTGCAAGTACAAGTGCAGCACATAGCGTTGGCAAGGAATTCGCGGAGCCTGTTGTAAAAAACCATGCCGAATTCTGTTTGAAAATAGAAGCACTGAAATATCCGTGTGGCTTTTCACAATATTTTTAGAAAAACATTCAAGAACAATTTAATTATATACTAAACTATTAAATGATATTATTTCTTAATATTTATACTTTTAGTGCCACATTTTGTTATATTTTTTAAATTTACAAATGACATCGTATTACCGATACGAATACGTTTTCTCAATAAACATCAAAAGACACGTATGCAGAAAATGGCGGTCACCGAGTGTGAACTTCGTATACAGGAAGAATATTGCAAGAATACTTTTATTAACATCTAATTTTATTTGTTTGTTTCTTTTCAAACATCAGAATGTTTAAAAGGGCCAATACATACTTCAAACGATGACAAAAGAGACGTAGATGGAAAATTCTGCTCAACAAGTGCCAAATTCGTATACAAGAAGTATTTTGGAACAGCACATTTATTTAAATCCAATTTCTTTTTTTGTTTGTTTTTAAACATCAATATGTTCAAGCGATGGCAAAAGATGGCGTAGGTAGAAAATGCAGCGCAACGTTGCCAACTTCGTCTGACGATAACTAATCGAATGAAGACGAGCGTTGTGAACATACGTTGTATTTAGATTTGATTGACATTTGCTGTTTGTTTTGAAACATAGTTATAACCAAGTAAACTGCCAAGAAATAGTATATTCAAATGCAATTGAAATTTTATGTTTGTATTGTAACATATTTATGATAAGTTTGACAGATTCTGCTGGGGAATATATAAAATGTTTACACATAGTAATCTGTTAATACCATCTGAACAATAATTTAATTACACTTCATTCGTAATACATGTATGGTGATTTCGTTTTATTTTTTTAATTACATTCAAACATATTCAAACAAATCTTTTCAATTCGTGTAATAATAAAATTAAAAATGCAATAAATCACGAATTAAAATCAATTTGAATACAAATTAAAGTTTTTAATAATTTTAATTTTGAATAGAAATCTCAGTCTGAATTGAAATTTTCAATTTTGCATTGAACTATCAAAAATTTTAGCGACATTTTGAGTGTAATTTTGAGTTTTAACATAATTTTGAGTAAAAATTTAAGTTTTGAATGCACATAACTTTGAGTGAACATATGAGTGAAAATGAGCATTTTGAGTGAAAATTTGAATTTTAAATTTTATAAATTTTGTGTAGACAGTCGACAAAAATAAATTCTATGAAAATTTTAATTTTGAGTGGACTTTTCAGTAAAAATAATATTTTTTAATAGACAACGGAATTTAAAGTGTCAATTTTCATTTAATTTTGAGTGAAAATTATAATTTTGAGTAAGAATTTTAATTTTGTGTAAGAATTTTAATTTTGAGTAAGAATTTTAATTTTGAGTGAAAATTTTAATTTTGAGTAAGAATTTTACTTTTGAGTGAAAATTTTAATTTTGAGTGAAAGTAGAAAATTTGAGTTAAAATTGCAAATTTGAGTAAATACTTGAATTTATGCAAAATTTATATTTTGGAAAAAAATTTAATTTTGAGTAAAAATTTTATTTTTGAGTGAAATTAATATGAACACTCAAAATTTTTGAGTGAAAACAATAATTTTGAGTGAAAAATAGAATTTAGAGTGAACATTAGAGTTAAAATTAAAATTTATAGTTCAAATTTTAATTTTGAGAACAAATTAATAATTTTGATTGAAAAGTTCCATTTATAGTGAAATTAGAATTTTTGAGTAAAAATAGTAATTTTTTTTGGAAATTTTAATTTTTTGTGATAATTTGAATTTTTGAGTCAAAATATACAATCCAGATGAATAATAAACTTTGAGTGAAATTTTTATTTTTAGTCAAAATTTAAATTTATAAATTTGAATATATGCACACAACGAAGCCATGGTTAATATTGCTTCTGTAAATAATTAATTTACCAAAAAAGCCGCAACCATAAAAGGTTGCCCAATTAGCCACATTAACGTGGTCCACATTAAATGTGGCAACTCAGGCACACTCTGGCAGACATCGATGGGAGGGCTAACATTTGAGTGGCTAACATTTGCACACATTCGAGGCAGTCATTAATTGAGTGGCACATTTGAATTCAGTTGTGCCGCCCATCTGTGGCAGATTCTTGTAACCTCTATGAATCTCCAAATTAGCCGACTCGACTGGAGACCCATTCAAATCGGCCACAAGTGGTGCTGCTGCAGCGACCGCTGTTTGCGGTGCCTAATGCATGGTTGATAATTGCATTAATAATGCAGCTGCAATGAACAGTGGACAGTGTGGTTGCACTTTGAACGGCAACAAATATTCAGAGTATTTGAAACATTTTGCCAGTTTAATTTATTGGTCAGTACAGTAATATCTATATTAAATGAAGATAAAGAATAATAAAATATTGTAGACCAAGTTATAGTTTAAATTTCAAATTTTAATATTTACTCCAAATAATAAATTTCACTCCAAATTCGAATAATCTAACAAATTTACACTAACTATACATTTAAATCCTATTTTTCACACCAAATTCAAATTTTCGATCCAAATTACAATCTTCACTTCAAATTTTCAATCCAAGTTATAATTTTCACTCAAAATTCAAACGTTCACTCGATATTCAAATTTTTTACTCAAAATTAAAATTCTCACTAAAATCTCTAATTTTCACTCAAAATCTTAATTCTCACTCAAAATTGTAAATTTTACTCAAAATTTTAATTTTTACTAAAAATTATAATTTTCACTCAAAATTATAATTTTCACTCAAAATTATAATTTTCACTCAAAATTATAATTTTCACTCAAAATTTAAATTTTCACTCAAAACTCAAAAAAGTTCAGTCAACAAGTAATTTTTTTTGCTCAAAATTCAATTTTTTTCTCAAAATTTAGTTTTCACTCTAAATTCAAATTTTCATTTAAAACGCTCTAAAAGTTTTAAATGCTCTAAAAGTTCAAATTTTCACTTAAAATACATAATATCACTTCAAATTCAAAATGTTGCTCGAAACTCAAATTTAAAGTCAAAAATAAAATTTCGCTTAAAATTCAAAAATTTACTCAAAATTTAAATTTCCACTCAAAACTGAAAAAATATTCACTCAACAAGTAATTTTTTGCTCAAAATTCAAATTTTTTTTTCAAAATTTAGTTTCCACTCAAAATTCAAATTTTCACTTAAAAAACAAAATTTCACTTAAAATTCCAAATGTAGCTCGAAACTCAAATTTTTAGTATAAAATAAAATTTCGCTAAAATTCTAAATTTAATCAATATTCTTTTTTCACTCAAATTCTATTTTTTCACACAAAATTAAAAGTTTCACTCAATTTTATAATTTTCACTCAAAATTTAACTTTTCACATCAAATTCAAATTTTCACTAAAAATTCTATTTTTTCACTCAAAATTCTATTTTTACTCAAAATTCTAATTTTCACTCAAAATTCTATTTTTACTCAAATTTTATTTGATTTCACTCTATTTTTTCACTCAAAATTCTATTTTTACTCAAAATTCTAATTTTCACTCAAAATTATATTTTTCACTCAAAATTTAAATTTTCAATTAAAATTATAATTTTCACACATATTTAAATTTTTCACTAAAAATCTTACTTTCATTCAAATCTGAAAATTCGTTTCAACAAAATTCTATTTTTCACTCAAAAGTATAACTTTCACTCAAAATTAAAAAGTTCGTTCAAAATTCTATTTTTCACTAAGAAATACAAATTTTCACTTGAAATTCTAATTTCCACAAAAAATTAAAATTTCTATTCAAAACTCAAGTTTTCATTAAAAATTTTATTTTTTGCTAAAAATTAAAATTTGAAAATTATACGTTCACTCAATATCCTTATTATATCAACTTCAAATTTTCACTCAAAATCAATTTTTTTTTTCAGATTATTTTTCAAAAGTAATTTTATTTTGCATTCATATCTCAAATTTTCACTTAAGGATCGATTATTAATTTCAAATTCAAATATTAACTTAAAATTAAATTTTCCACTAAAAACATAAAATTTGTCTTAATATAAATTTTTAACCAACATTTTTATTTTAAATGTACACTTGAAATTTAAATAACGTCTGTACTTAAAAATAAAAGATCAAAACAAAACAATTACTTTAATTACTTTAAGCACTTTCATATTTTCAAAATGTGCTTTAAGCACTTTCATATTTTCAATATCTAATTTCTATTCAAGTCACTTAATTTGCCAAAACATGAAACCATAAAATTCAATTCAATGAGTTCTTTAAAAAAATGTCTACACACTTGCTTCAGTTTTAGCTACACAATGAAAAGAAAATGGTGAAAAAATTCAAATTTTAGCATTTGTTATTTTTAGCAATTTACGTTGAAATTCTTTTGCAATTATTTCCAATTCTTAAAGCTTCGCAAGACACGGAGAACATGAGAGTCTATTGAAAAGAATTCCAAATAATAAGCAGCATATTTAAAATACCTCGGATGTATATTAAAATGTCGGAAATATTATGTACTACATACGCAGCAGCGGAAACACGTTTTGACGTGAACTCTTTCAATGCGTTTGCATTGTGTGTCATATACAAAAGAATTTTCTTTCTACTTCATTTTTTTATCACTTAACTTTTTTCGTGTGTCTCCTTCGTTATTCGCTTAATACGC
Organism: Dryomyza anilis; assembly: GCA_951804985.1. Taxonomy (NCBI): domain Eukaryota; kingdom Metazoa; phylum Arthropoda; class Insecta; order Diptera; family Dryomyzidae; genus Dryomyza; species Dryomyza anilis. The sequence goes on from OX638132.1 coordinate 93,233,397, forward strand.
CACAAAGCAGACAACAGTTTGGGAAATTTGCACTAACACTAAGTGTGCCATATATTGAGAAACTCAATTTGTTGTGATGCATGCAAAAAATAAAATTAAAAAAATAAATACTTGGCAAAGAAGTTTTTAAAATATGTCTTAATTCAATTGCGAAATTTATGGCTATTTATGAAGAGCCATTAGTCGAAACTCGAAGTACTATAAAATTTAACATGAAAAGTAAAAAAACCCATTGAAATATGAATTGTTCAAATATAATTGAAATATTGATTTTTCATGGAAATAACTTTAAAATAATAGTATTACCGGAAAAATAATATTTAAAGACAATTTGTAAATGGTCAGTGCAATGAACTTGAACTTAAAAAATTCAAATATACTCAAATTTTAAATTCCAAGTTTTATTCAAATTTTAAATTGTCACTCAAATTTTAAATGTTCACTCAAACAACTGACACTTTTCACTCAAATTAAAAATGTTCATCTAAATTTCAAGTGTCATTCAAATTTTAAATTTTACTCATATTTAAAATTATCACTCAAATTTTAAATTTTCACTCAAATTTTAAATTTTCACTTCAATTTTAAATTGTCATTCAAATTTTAAATTTTCACTCATATTTTAAATTTTCACTCAAATTTTAAATTTTCACTCAAATTTTAAATTTTCACTCAAATTTTAAATTTTCACTCAAATTTTAAATTTTCACTCAAATTTTAAATTTTCACTTAAATTTTAAATTTTCACTCCAATTTTAAATTGTCACTCAAATTTTAAATTTTCACTCAAATTTTCAATTTTCACTCAAATTTTAAATTTTCACTCAAATTTTAAATTTTCGCCCAAATTTTAAATTTTCACTCCAATTTTAAATTGTTACTCAAGTTTTAAATTTTCACTCAAATTTTCAATTTTCACTCAAATTTTCAATTTTCACTCGAATTTTAAATTTTCACTAAAATTTTAACTTTTCACTCAAATTTTAAATTTTCACTCAAATTTTAAATTTTCACACCAATTTTATATTTTCACTCCAATTATAAATTTTACTCAAATTTTAAATTTTCACACTCATTTTATATATTCACTTAAATTTTAAAGTTTCACTCAAATTTTCAATTTTTACTCAAATTTTAAATTTTCACACAAAATTTAAATTTTCGCCCAAATTTTCAATTTTCACTCCAATTTTAAATTGTCATTCAAATTTTCAATTTTCACTCAAATTTTCAATTTTCACTCAAATTATCAATTTTCACTCAAATTTTCAATTTTTACTCAAATTATCAATTTTCACTAAAATTTTCAATTTTCACTCAAATTTTCAATTTTCACTCAAATTTTAAATTTTCACTCAAATTTTAAATTTTCACACAAATTTTAAATTTTCAACCAAATTTTTAAATTTTCACTCAAATATTAAATGTTCACTCCAATTTTAAATTTTCACTCCAATTTTAAATTTTCACTCAAATTTTAAATTTTCACTCAAATTTTAAATTTTCACAAAATTTTAAATTTTCACTCAAATTTTAAATTTTCACTCAAATTTTCAATTTTCACTCAAATTTTCAATTTTTACTCAAATTTTCAATTTTCACTCAAATATTAAATTTTCACTAAAATTTTAACTTTTCAATCAAATTTTAAATTTTTACTCAAATTTTAAATTTTCACTCAAATTTTAAATTTTCACTCCAATTTAAAAAATTTTAAAATTTTTACTCAATTTTAAAATTTTAACTAAAATTTGAAAATTTTACTCAAATTTAAAAAGTTCACCCAAATTAAAATATTCACTCAAATTTCAAGATTCACTCAAATTTAAAATTTTCGCTAAAACTTTCAATCAAATTAAAATGTTTAAATTTAAAATATTAACTCAAATTAAAAATGTTCACATATATTTAATATATTCACGTAAATTTTATGTTTCGCTAAATTTTAAATTTCCACTTAAATATCGAATGTTCACTCAAAGTAAACGTTACTCAAATTTTAAATTTTTACTAAAATTTAAAATTTTTACTAACATTTTAAATTTTTACTAAAATATTAAATTCTCATTAAAATTTAAGATTTCATCCAAATTAATTTTTTTTTTCGCGTATTTAAAAAATACACTAAAATTTTAAATTTCACTCAAATGTAAAAATTTATCTTAAAATTATAAAATATTCGCTCAAATTTAAACGAAATTCTAACGAATCCAAATTTTACATTTTACGTTAGTTGGCTGTTGGCACAAGTCAATTGAAAATTCAAGTCATCTAATTGCCCCAGGCCCCCTCCGCCGCACACAGACAACCCATCGATAGATATAATCGCATCATCCGGCTGCAAAGATTTCTAGCATTTTATTTGCACGTTGCTGGGTATTCGATGCTGTGCAAATATCAGACATTTCCAGCCACTAGACTGAGCAAACATTAGGCATTTAAATTAAGTTTTTGCCGCACATAGCACGCGCTCGTTTCAGAGGTTGTACCAGATAAAGCATGAGGCAGTGGACGTGTCGGGGAATGGGCGGCAAAAGGCGGAAAAAGATGCGAAATCGCAGTAACAGAATTTGCATTGCCATTAGATGGTAGCACTGTACGCCGTAATTACAGTTAACGACAGCTGCTCTGATCGATATCTGATCTACTGGCAAAGGGAATGGCAGTTCGTTCGCCACCTCATGCGACCCACTTTGTACGAAGGAAGTAGGTTTTTTTTCTTATTTTCTCAAAACAGCCTAAACGATAACGTAATAAAGACAGCCATCCTGTGCAGCAGGATAACATGCAGGCTAACGCAACGCAGCAGGACGCCGAATATAAAAACGCACAAGATTGCGGCACAAAATACAAATATTGTTAATATTCAAGATTTGTTTGTTTGCTCTATTATTACTGCTTTATTTCTTTGTTTTCTTATTTGGCTGTTTTTATTATGCGGCAAATTGGCATTTTTATGTGCGGCTGTTATGATTTGCTTATTTATTAGTCGTCGGATGCCGCTGGCCAAAACTCATGTTAATTTCACAAAGAAAATAAATCTATTTATTTATTTTCGTTATGCTGACCACAAAAACTAATAGCCGGAAGATATCAGCATTTGGCGCACATCTTATAAATGATTTCATTTTATTGAAATATCTCTTTTAATAAAAAAATATTATTTGATAAAAGAAATATTTACAAAATTCTTGCAGAATACTTACAAAATAGTTTCAAAATACTTATAACATGCTTACATAGTAGTATTTACAAAATATTTACAAAACACTTACAAAAAACTTACGAAATATTTAAAATAAACTAATGAAATACTTACAAAAAAACATTCAAAATACTTACACAATCTTTAGAAAATGTTAATGAATTAATTACGAAATATTTCAAAAATATTTACAAATATTGAAAAAAATATACAATATATATACAAAACATTTACATAATATTTACAAAATATTTACTAAATGTTATAAAAGATTTACAAAATATTAACAAAATTATACAAAACATTTATAAAATATTTAAAAAATATTTACTAAATGTTTACAAAAGATTTACAAAATATATACAAGGTATTTACAAAGTATTTTAAAAATACTTAAAAATAATTTAAAAATATTTAAAAAATATTTTAAAAATATTTTAAAAATATTTTAAAAATATTTTAAAAATATTTTAAAAGTATTTTAAAAATATTTTAAAAGTATTTTAAAAATATTTTAAAGTATTATAAAAATATTTTAAACATTTTTTTCAAAATATTTACAAAATATTTTAAAAATAATTCCATATATTTACAAAATATTTGCAAACCATTTACAAAATAATTACAAAAAATATACAAAACCTTTACAAAATTCTTTACAAAAGTATTTACAAAATATTTACAAAACACTTGCAAAAAAACTTGTTTACGAAATACACATCTTTACAGAATGAAAAAAAATTACAAAATATTTCAAAAATATTTACAAAATATTTACAAAACATTTACAAAATATTTACAAAATATTTACAAAACATTTACAAAATATTCACAAAATATTTACAAAACATTTACAAAATATTTACAAAAATTATTACAAAAAATGTACAAAACATTTACAAAATAATTATAACAACATTTCCACAATATTTACAATGTATATACAAAACATTTGGAAAACGCTTACAAAATATTTACATAACTTTTTGAGAGATCTTTACAAAATATTTACAACATATTAACAAAATACAGCAACTACAACTAATTGCCAAAAATAATAAATAATTTATTTTCAAATTAATTACGCATGCATGCCACTCAATTATTCAGCTCAAAACATGCTCTCAATTAGTTTCCATTTCCAACAAAAATCAACAAAATTTGAATGGTAATATTTATGGTGCTCTGCCGAAAATAGTAAATATTTGGGTTTATTTATTAGCGAATGAATTGCAATGAATTCAGTGCAATGCAAATAAATGCAGCAATGTCGACAAACAGACAGACATCAAATAAATACAATTTATAAAGCGCTTTAAATTTTAACTTATTTCAAAATTTATTTTAAAAAATATATATAACCTGTTGCAACGTACAACCAGCAACAGTTGCCGTTGCACGTCATGCAATTTCCCATAATTTGTGTACAATTTCCCAATGCCATTAAAGCAAATTGTTTAAGCGTGTAAAGTGGGCGCTCACTGACGAGCCGCCCAACCACTCAGCCACTCAATGCCGAATTTACGCCGCCACTTCCGGCCTCTGCCGCCATCTTCCGTTTTTCATATTACGCTCGCTGTGTGCGAATCGTGACTGCGCTCCGATTCCTCACTGTTTGGCTGGCTGTTAAAGCGTATCCGCTGTAATTTATTTATTTAATTAAACTTGAGCAAAATGCTGAGATTATTGCGAATTAATGCGGATGAAGTGCGTTGAGCGGACGTTGTGCCGCTGGCCATAATTCAATGTGTTAAGCGGCGATAATGTTGTGCCGGGTCGCACAAAGTTACAGCATGCAAATTATATGAAAACAACGGGACGTATGCGTAACAATTTAATAAGAGCTGTTTAGAATAAATGTTTTTGACTTTTATATTTCATATGAAAGGTACTATTTTCAGAGTATTTAAAACTATTTAACATTTTATTAAGAAATATTAAATAAAAAAACAATGCGAACTTTTAATTTTTTTTTTATTTTATTTTACTTTAACTTTAAATTTTTCTTTACTTGCACTTTTTTTTAATTTCAACTTTTGTACTTGTACTATTATTTTATTTTTACTTATAATTTGTTTTGCTTTTATATGAGCATATATACATTTCCACAAGTTGTCTATACATGTGCACATTCTTTCTATACAATGCACATACTTTACAGACATGTGCACATACTTTATATACATTTCACATCCTATCCAAACATGTGCACTTACTTCAAATACATGTGCACATGCTAACAATGCATGTGCACATAATTGCAATACATTTGCACATAACTCACACAAATGTGCACATTTCTCAGACTTTTCTCGACATTTCTCTGCATGATGTGTAGATGTAAAATACGCAGAATAAAGCGCACAATCTGTAATAAGTAATATAATATGCCATTAATGTTGATCGCACTTTTACACAAATTTTAAATATAACTTTTAATTTTACTTTTACATTTCATTTTAATCTTAATTTTACTTCAATATTTTACATTTTTTACTTTTCCTGTTACTTTTATATGTGCACAAGTTTTCTATCATGTGCACATGCTTACAATACATTGCACACATTTTCTATACATGGGCACATGTTAGCAATACCTTTTCACATAACTCACACAAATGTGCACATAGCTCAAATAGTTGTGCACTTACAAAATGTGAATTTTGTTAATTTTTTACATTAACTTTACTTTAATTTTTCCTTTAACTTTAACTTAAAATTTGACTTCATACAAAAATGTATTTTAATTATCACTCATACGCCGCACAGTCTAACAGCCTTCATCGACCGACAATAATTAAAGCATTAGCTAAGCATTTAATCGTGTTTCACACAAGAGCGCATTCGAAGAATAAACTGCTGATGTCCTAATGCTTTGACTTATAGCACTTGCAGAGCCTGCTTTTAGGCGCTCTGTCACTGATACCACAAAATACAACCAAGAAAGGAAAAATATGTCTGCGAAGGCGCTAAGCGCACGCAGCTCAGACAGACTTTGAATGTCGCGTAGTTGTCTAACAATATTCAGAAGCAACTTTTCAAGGTCACTACTTATTTAAAGTAACTCCTCCTCAAAATAATCAGCATTTAATTCAAACCAATGTGAATTGTCACAATGTAATCATCGCCACTCGATATAGAGCCAGCTGACACGTTTTGTTAATAATCAAAAGAACCACAATAAAACCAACTGCCACATAAATCAATTATTTGTCCATTTGTGAGATAAACCAGAACGACAATTATCAATGTAAATTAAGCAAAAATAACCACACACAAAAAATAATTAAAAAAATGTTATCAACTGCAATTAATGAACAGTAACATGTCACACAAACAGCACAAAATGATTTTCACACCATTTCACACATACTGATCACACATTAAATAAATGACTGTCATTTGTTTCCGTTTCATTGGCTCAATTAAGAACCTAATTAAGCAACACGCAGCAACGAAGTGTCACAAAACAAGCGGAAATCAAGTCACAAACATATTGAGATACAATAGAATGCGGTGCACATGTCACTGATACATGTGCACAAGTTTACTATACTTTAAATACATGTGCACAGGCTTACAATCAATGAGCACACAGTTCCCATATATGTGGGCACGCTTACAATACATTTGCACATAACTCACAAAAATGTGCACATAGCTCAAACAGTTGTGTGCATGCCTTACAAGACCACATATTTAATTGCACACATGCAGCGTGCCGACAGCAGGGGACAATACTGATTAATGTGAAATACGCGGAATAAAGTGCACAATCTGTAATGAGCAAAATATAAACATGCCATAAATGTTGACCGCATGCTCAATGTGCGGAATGTGTTTGGCATCATATGAGAAAGAGCTCAATGGATGACGTAGACATGTAGAAAATGTGCCTGTGTCACAGCAGGTAAAAATACAATGACAACAAATTGTCACAAATATGATTTTGAGAATTGAACTGACATGCATTAATTGCCACGTTTGCTAATACCTGGAACATCAACTTGAATAACTAAGTAATAAAAAGCCTTCTTCGAAAAAATAGGCTTTAATATATTTTTTTTTACATGTGTACGATTTTAATAATAAGCTCACGAGCTCATTAACCATTAACCATTGGGTGTTATATTTTAACTTAAAGTTTTTTTTTTTTTTTTTTTGGAATATCTACTAAGATTCACTGCACTCAGGCAGACTATATCCATTGTACTGTGAAATCTATTCCCTACGATTTTGTGGTTAATGTCACCACGAGCGCCCATGCCCAAGCCGGGATTTGCAAGTCCAGCGCGCTACCTCTGAACTGCTGAGGCCGGCTAGTAGTGGGACCTACAGTTTAATGCCGAATCGGAACGGAAAAAACTATAATGAGTTGTCTGAAATGTATGAAATTTTGAACATAATATCTTGAATGGATACTGATCTTATATATGCAACAAAATTAAAAATTGACAAATGTATAGAAGAGGGCTTATCAATAGAATATAAAATTATTCAATATGAAATACTTTTGTTCGTGATTTACCCAAAAATGAGAAGCTAAATTAAATACTTGTAATCATTTTTAAAATAATAGTGCATTAATTAGGGTAATTATTTTCCTTGAGTTTTACATTTTTAGCATCAGTACAGTTTAGAAGTTTCAGAAGATATGAAATCATTTTCCAAATTTCACTTAATTTTTGTACAAGCTGATCCAATTAATTGATTTTATGATTGTATATTTCAAATTTCAAAAACCTACTTATTGTAAACAAGTTTTTCCGCACTTGGATCACATATGGGCATTTCCAGAAAAACGTCAACTACGACCGAAAAATTCAAAATGCGCAAATCTTTAAAATAACGATGGATTTGGATTCCTTAAAGTCTGAATCTAAATATCTGAAAATCTAAAATTGGAAAAAATTTTCTATGAAAAAGATGTTGACAGTTGCTGGCATCGAAGCTGGGAACTTTCGGCTAAAATTTTTAATTTTTTAGACCAAATTTCTACGAAAATATGACTTTGATTTGTAATATATAAAGATAGCGTTTTTTTTTGTTTGTTCGGTACATACTTTTATGTACGATAATCCGTGTATAGGGAATTTATTGATATTTTAGGATATAATGCTCATAAAAGGCCAATTTTTGATAACAAAAAAAACTATTTTTTCGCAATTGTTACCACTAATCATGACCCATAATGGTGGAGAAATTACATGGAACTTTTATGGGTAGTTTTAAAGGCTAAACCTAATAGTTTAAACAAAAAAATAAGTTCAAATTATTTAAAAATGATTTTACAAAATGTGAAAAAAAAAACCGCAAACAAAAATTTAAACTGCGATAAAACCTGCATACGATTTTATTTTTATTTTAGTCTTAAAATACTCTGAAATATATTCTTAAAAAATTTAAGTTCTCTCACGACTTTTGGGTTGAAAATGTTTTAGGCTAGGCATGTGGGTTGGTTTTTGTCGACACAACATTAAATCAAACAGGTTGACATTTATTTTTTTTTTTGACAAAAAGACACCCAAATATTGATACAAATATTTTATTTTATTTGATAAAATATTTTAAACAAAATTTATCAATATTTATTAGACATCAAATGCATTTGAAACCCACTTCCCAAGACATTCACTTTGTTTCAAAACATTTAATGTCGCCAACAACATGCTTGAAAATCAAATGAATGTCTTGTTCATAACAACAAAGTACCAAATACTGTCAAAACAAAACAAAATTGTAGTGATTAGGTCTATGATGAATTCAAATACTGAAAAGAACTGCTTATGACACCGAGTACTTAGTGCATTTGACATTTTTTATCGTTCTTACTCTAACGAATTTTCATTAATATTGAAATATAGAAAAAAAAGGTATAAGAAAATCATGTAATATTTTATATACTTCTAAGTTATCAAACTATTTTTTTTTTTTCATTATATAATTTAATACAAAAATTTTTTTTGTTGGATAATTTGCTTTTCGATCAATGCATTGTTTTTGTCGTACAAACATTTTTTTACAATTTTTGTTTTTAATAATGTTTGTTGTATTTTTCTAAACACATCATTACCGACAACAAAATTCTGCCAAACGCCGAGCAGCAGATTTTTTGTTGATTTCAATGTTTGTCTTCTCACTCGTTGTGCTCACTCGCTGCACCCACTGTATTCGTTGCATGTTCAGCGACAGTATTGTCGTTTGGTTTTGATTTTCAAAAAAATTGAATGTTTTGAATGTCTTGATGTTTTGACAGTAGTTGACACCAATGAAACAAATACTGCAATGCAGTATAGTTTGCCGAGGGACTTCACCATAATACTGTCGACTGTCATTGTAAAATGCATTCAAAACTGCAGAGTGCAGTAGTGCATAGTTTGTAGAGGAAACTTCAAATACGTTTGTGCAGATGTCTAATAGTTATTACATTATTTATTTATTTGATAAAATATAATTGAGTACTTTTGACCAGGTAAAAACGAAGTTGATTTAACAAAAAACAACTTCTAAATTTATTAACACTTGGAATTTATACACATAAAACAGAGACGCGATGTTCAAAATTCGCTACTTTACACACCAACTCCATCTCGTTTCTTCATACACTACTCGCGCATCTATTGTCTCTGCACACATCTTTGATCTCCTCGCTCTACTGCTTGGTTCTCCTCACATACTCGAACCGCCGCCCTCGATGCCGAGCACATAGCGACTGTACGCCTTATTCAGCTGCTCGAAGAAGATAAACATCAGCACCGTGTGCGGCCCCACGCGACAAAAGTACGGCGTAAAGCCACGCCACAGCGCCAAAACACCCTCGTTTCGCAATATCTTCGTTAGCACGTCCACGGTGCCCTTGTATTCGGCAACGCCGTTCACAGTCTTCATATTCTGGATGCGCGTCTTGGCAATGTCCACCGGCATTGAGGCGACTGTCGTCAGAAAACCGGATAACATGCTGGAGCAGAAATGCAGTTTAATGCCCTCCGCCATGCCCATAGTCTGATGCAGATAACGCTTTGCCTGCGAATAGGCAGAGAGCTGCGTCATGTTGACAACCATCGCACGTCCCACCGTCGGCAGGCAACCGCTGAACAGCATCATGAAGCCCTCTTCGCGCACAATACGCGTCAAGGCGTTTACCACATTTTTGTAGTTGCGTCGTTCTGCAGGCGGCAATCGTCCATCGGCTGACATACGAATGAGCGCCACCTCGGCGGGAGTGCCAACGGCGGCACCTACTGCGCCGGCGCACATGCCCATCAGAATACTGGCGCCGACCGTGGGATTTGCGTGATATGTTTCACGGTAGTGATCGTTGAGCTTCTGATAGACCCCGAGACGTGCCGTCGTATAGGTGGCCTGACGTAGAAGACCTGCGCCAATACCCTTGTAGAGACCCAACGGACCCTCTTTGACGACCACCGAACGAATGCAGTCGAAAGAGTTCTTGAACTCTTTGCCACCTGACAGCTGCATGCGCGTCTTGACCAGATCCAACGGCTGCACAACACAAGTGGCACCCATGCCGGCCATGCCGCTCAGCATGAATTTCATACCATTCGGTATGGTCTTCTTTTTCTCATCGCCCATTCTCGTCCGTTAGTTACATAACCAAATTTTGCGTCAAAACAAAATAATAATCAAACGAAAACTGAATATTTCAAGGAGAGATGTAATTTTCGAAGGTGGCTGTATTTGGATGTTTATTTGAATGTTAATCTGGAGGGTTATTTGGAGAGTAATGTGGAGAGATATCCCAATAGGAAATAGCATCATTACGTAGTCGATTACTGCCTAATTATTATCGAATCGTAATGCGTCGGAAACTCAATACTGATTTCTGTTTACTTTTACACAGACATGGCCTAGGGCAAGTATGCATTCACTGTAGATTGCGAAGTAATGCTATGTAGGAGCCACCACCCATTACACACTGAATCCAAAGTAAAAAGGAACCGAATGTTACCTCATGTACATATAGATTACTATTTAGAAGTATCGTAATATGGGGTGAACCATACATCATTACTTTGTAATCAAACAGTCTCAAGGAGTACTTCCATTTCAGCATTACTTTGCATGCAACGGTAATGAAAATTGGTCGCTTTACATATTACTTTGTAAGTAGTAGTAATGAGGGGTGGTCCATTTGAACATTACTTTGTACGCAATAGTAATGAGGGGTGGTTCAATTTGTACATTACTTTGTACCCAGTAGTAATGAGGGGTGGTTCGATCTGTACATTACTATGTACGCAGTGGTAATGAGGGGTAGTTCTATTTGTAGATTACTTTGTACGCAGTAGTAATGAGGGGTGGTTCCATTTGTGCATTACTATGTACGCAGTGGTAATGAGGGGTGGTCCATTTGAGCATTACTTTGTACGCAATAGTAATGAGGGGTGGTTCAATTTGTACATTACTAAGTACGCAGTGGTAATAAGGGCTGGTTCCATATGTGCATTACTTTGTACGCAGTAGTAATGAGGGGTGGTTCGATCTGTACATTACTATGTACGCAGTGGTAATGAGGGGTAGTTCTATTTGTAGATTACTTTGTAATAATAATAGTTTGGCGCTACAGTCCTGTATAGAATTTCGGCCGAGCTCTCTCACAATTTGAGCTGTGCGTGTTATATTTGTACTCAAAGTGGTGGGACCTACAGTTTATTGCCGAATCCGAACGGCGGGTGAGAGCTTTTCTTAGGCAATGGTTTTATTCTCGTAGGTTTATCATTTACTGACGAGAGTTAGAGCGGTATAGAAAAATGTTTCTATGAAAAGATGTTGTTAGTCCCAGTCCAGGCTTGAACCGGGGACCTTTCGGCTCGCAGTCTAACGCACTAACCACTGAGCTGCCGCGGCGCAGTAGTAATGAGGGGTGGTTCCATTTGTGCATTACTATGTACGCAGTGGTAATGAGGGGTTGTTTCATTTATATATTATTTCGTACACAGTAGTTATGGGTATTTTGTAACTAATGTCCTTATAATTATTAAAATTGTGTGCCAATTGAAACATGTAATTCATTTAATAAAAAAATAGTAAATCTGTATATTTTTTATCCGCAAATGATGCATTAATCTTTAATTTTCACAGCACTTAAATGGAAAAAACGATCGATATAAACCAATGATAGTTAAACAATGATAGTTAAATGCGACTGAAGTGCAATAAATTTTGAATTTATTTAATTTTTTTATAGGCATATATTTTTATAATTTAAAAATCAATTCACATTAGATAAAAATAAATAGTCAAGAAGTTCCTGTTCCATTTTACTTAGTAATCTGAGGGTAAAGGATGGTAGTTCTATTTAGCATTACTACGTAAGTGAAAACTGGAGATAGTCATTTATTTACATTACTGCTACTTTACAAATGAACTAATTCGAATTTAAAGAAAACATTGGTTACCGTTCGAACTAGTTCGGAATATTTCCCATTGGGTATTTAAAGGGGTTTGCGGAGAGCTATTTGGAGAGATAAGTGGGATGTCATTTGTAAGATTAATTTTATTTTATGTGGAGTTTTATTTACAAGCTAATTTGAAGGAAAATTTAGATGACTATTTATCGGATACTTTGGAGAATAATATTGAGGGCAATTTGCAATAATTCCGTGGAAAGTTTTTTCGGTAAATGAAAGGTTATATTAAGTGTTATTTGTATGAGCGGTGTATATGAATATTATCAGAGGGTTATGTTAATGTCTATTTGAGGGGTTATTTGGAAAGGTATTTGAAAGGTTATGGTAAAGTAGGTAGTAGAGTAATAAGTAGTTTATTCAGAGGGTTATTTGGAGATTTATATTGAAGGTTATTTGATCCTAAGACTGTATATGATGGGTAATTCGAAAGGTTTATGCAAACTAAATTGCAGGGAAATTTATATGCATTATTTTTAGAATAATGTAGAAGCTAAATAGAAAAGTAAAGCGCAATAAAGTTCAGTGTAATGGGGTTACTGAGGAGTTTTTTAAAGTTTTTTTTAGATTTAAAAGTTATTTGAATGTTTATTTTGAAGGGTTATTGGAATAATATTTGTAGGACTATATAAAAAGTTATTTAGAAAGTTATGATAGGTAATATAATATGTAATATAATTAATATTTGACCTTTTGTCAAAGTAAAAATAAAAAAGTTTAATTTAGGGTTAAATTCAAAATGTCAAATCTCAAGAACAATTAAAAACTTTATAATTTGTTTTTTTTTTTTTTTTACTCTGACATCTACTCAAGTGTAGGCTGAATGTCATTGCTCTGAAAACGTTTGTGGCTAATGTCATCGCATCAGCACCTTTTAACTATTTTTAGTCCGACGAACAACCGACCCCATTATAAAACATAACAGACATTGACGTTGATAAAAATACATGCGTTATAAATACTAAAAATGAAACCACTAATAAATATAATGAATATACCCTTTCACTCTTAGTGTAGGGTATAAAAATTAAACAGAAAATTGCTAATTTTATGTATACTTCGATAATTTCCAAATGATGTATATAAAGTATATTTTTGGGTTAAGATATTTAAAGCAAAAGTCAACGAAGTTTTGCAGCTCATTTCTATAAGTCAAACGATCCAATTGTCGAATTCTATTATGTCAAAATTGTTCAAATTTCGACAACAGTTTTCTATTGAAAATGTAAATTACACCACTTTCATCCAAATTGAAATTTTTAAAAATTTTGACTCAAATAAAAAGGCACAAAAATATTTACCAGAAATTTATAATTTTGGTCCCTGAACACAAAATCTATAAAATATCTATAATTGATTCGAGTTCAAGGTAGATCTATTTCTTTGTATAGGTATTTACTCCCAAATAATATAATAAGGGTTATTTTACATTATATATGTTCATGTATAAATAACATTTAAGAGATTTATATTAAAACAAACACCTCATCCATCTGTCTATGTTTTGGCGTATCGTTATTATTACTATTAATATCTCTTTCACATGTTTATCATAAAATTCTATAAAGAATATAGGAAAGGTATCCTTTGTTTTATATTCAAAGCAACCAATTGCAAAATAAACACTGAACAAGATTTCGCGTTTTATATACACACAGAAAAAATTCCCTCAAATCCTATTAAAATTGGTCATTAGGACAATTATTGATTTAATAGTATACAAAAAATAAATCTTTTCATATAAACTCAATGGCAATGTGATGATATTTTCCGATTAAAATGATAATTTATCCTATTGGCAATTTTTAATAGTAAAATACTATTATTTATATAGTATTTTTTTCCGGGTGTACGACCCCTTCGGGAAAAAATAGCTTTCAACATCACTAAAATTATCTATTAGCTGTTTGGTGGAATGATGAATTGATAGTTTTCTAGTACAAATGAATTCGGCGAACAGACCCAACAAACAATTTGAGTCATCGTTATGTAAATTAATTATAGGTAGGGGAGATATTAAATGTGTTATAACCTTTTGTAACGAATAAAATTTATGAAATAAAATCAATTTATGTTTTAATAAATGGCACGGAGACCGTTTTTAATTATCCACGATCTAAGTATGATTTTCCAATGGATTTCAAGATTCTAATCACGACCTCATACTCAGTTTTGTCAGATTGCCTCAAGTTTTTGAGTTATTACGCAATACCGATGTATGTCAATTTTCGTGTTTTTCTACATATTTTGGACTTTAACATTTTACGGATCCAATTTCTTTAATATTCCTCTGATAATACTTCAGCAAATACTTTGAAATAAATTTCATGAAATTTGGATTAATCTGACTGATGTTATGACCAGTCAAATACAAAAGATATTGATTTTTAGGTGTACCTATTGTATTGCATAACATATTAAGTTTTCATAATTCAAGAAACTTATAAAAGGTTTTTCAACAGGGACGCTACAAAAGTAGAGCTATAGGGATAGCAAACAACGCCATATTTCTTGCCGATCTTTTGACATTTCTCTTCAGTAAGGTTTGCCATTTCATGATGGGAAGATATACGAATTCAAATTTCGGTAGTAAATTTTAATAATTTCGACTCGTTGTTGGCTCGTATATCTTTGCATCATGAAATGGCAAACCTTACTGAAGAGAAATGTCAAAAGAAATATAGCGTCGTTTCCTGTCCCTGTCGCTTTTTTTGTAGCGTCCCTGTTGAAAAACCCTTGAAAAAAACTTTTGTAGCGCTCTTATTAAAAAACCCTTTATATTATATATGAAACTACATCCATAATTCTATGATTCCTTTTACTTTGTTTTTGCAAAACACTTTTTAAGTCTTCAGATTAAATACAAATTCACGCTTACGATTTTTGATTTCAATTTTCTTTTGTGATGCTCCTTTTATTCAATGTAATTTTGTTGTCCATCAATTATTCATAGAAACTTAAACAACAGCTTTAAACAGTAAAATTTAGCCTTTTATAAATGTATTACTTTCCATGGGTTTGCCCCAGTATCCAGCAATAGAGAATAATGATGATCAGCTACTAAATGTTAATACTTTTAAAATAAAATAAAATATTCTCCTGCTTATGTTCATATCGAACAAAAAAATGTATTTTTTTTCAATTTCGAATTTCTGAATTTCATTTTAAACTGAGAACTTAAAGAGCTGAGGACAAAATAAGAGGAAATGTAGAATTATAGATCAAGTCTAATATAAGATATGTACGTTTATTCAATTATGAAAATCATAGATGATATGCAACAAATAATAAAAAAAATTATATATATTTTTTGCGTTTGACCTGTTTTAACTTTGATCAGATCAATCCGAATATCATGTGGTTTATTTCAAAATATTAGGAAAAGTATTCTCAATAGAAAACAAGAGAAATGTGATTGAAAACTCAAATCTGTAAAAAGCTATAGACCAAAACCTGTATAAAAACATGAAAATTTGAATATATTTGTTTTACGTAATAACTCAAAAACTTGAGGCAATCTGAAAAAACTGAGTATGAGGTAGTGATTAGAATCTTGACGTCCATCGGAAATAATTTTTTGTTGTGCTGTATTACTAGAAAAATGTAATTCGACTATATATATTTTATAATACGTATCAATAAATATTAATTGATGTTGCTATTGTAATTAAAAGATTACATTATAAAATGTATGGTACGTCAACATAATGATTAACAGTTTGAATATTATTATACTAATGGTATGCATACTATTGATCAATTTTAATCATATAAATAATTGTTTTTGTATTGAAATACTATTGGTTTACCATGTTTTTTCTGAGTGAACATTTTACAAACCAATACGTTGTAAGTACCTACGTAAATATCGGTTTTCCAAATATTGTATAATGAATTTGGTTTTAAATGCTTTTAAACGGATATCGTTTTTCTGATTAATAATAATAGTTTGGCGCTACAGTCCTGTATAGAATTTCGGCCGAGCTCTCTCAGCATTTTTGAGCTGTGAGTGTTGTATTTGTACTCAAAGTGGTGAGACCTACAGTTTATTGCTGAATCCGAACGGCGGGTGAGAGCTTTTCATAGGCAATGTTTTACTCTCGTAGGTTTGCCATTTACTGCCGAGAGGTAGCGCGGTATAGAAAAATGTTTCTATGAAAAGGTCCCAGTCAGGCTTGGACCGGGGACCTTTCGGCTCCCAGTCCAACGCACTAACCACTGAGCTATCGCGATTAAAATATAGATTAAAATATAGATATAATTATTATTTTATTGAATTAATCTTTGTTTCTAGTGACAATGGAGACATTTTTGTCATCGGAACTATTGATGCCGGTAGTACAAATGTTCTAAAAGAACAACTCAGTGTACAAGAAATCAGTTGTTCTTGTCATTATCATGTATTTCACCATATAAGTAATACTATTAGAACTGGAAGCGGTTTTTCGAAGTAAAAGACCCATTTTGTCCAGTGTATTTTATCCAGTTCGTTTTACCGTGGGGGTTTTGTTCAGTATAATCCAAACTAACGAGAATATCTGACATATGAAGAACTCTGGCATTGGTCTGCAGCAACTACAACACCACACCTTACCTAACTGACAGAAGGTTGGAAATAGTTCTTCTGACTCACTGACTGACTGGCTGACTAGCGCAGGAAAAGCGGCGGCGGCGGAAGCAGCTCCTCCTGGCAATCAATAAAATTTCACGCTGTTGTAATCAAAAGCTTTGGCATTAGTGTAAAGTTGAATGAATCTCGAATCTCTAACGTGCTGCATGGCGCATACGAAGGATAACTAACAACCAGCTGTTATCTCTGGGTAGCTGGATGGCTGGATGGTTCAATGGTTGGTTGGTTATATGAATGGCAGAATGGCTGCCTGTCCGACTGTGAATCTGACTGACACACGGAGTGACAGACTGCACAGCGCCATGAAGTATAATGTGAATTTGTCTCGCTTCGTCTCGCAGCATCGTGATTTGAATCTGCCAGGCTCCAGTCATAATCAATACGACAATCATTTGCATGACAAGCGATTTACCTGGAGGATCGAACGTACGAACGAACGACCTACCAACCGACCGTACGACCGACCCATGGATCCAACGACAAGTTATTTTCAGTTAAAATGGCGCACAGTTGATGCGTTACACAATTTGTCGCGGCGATTGACACAGTGCTCCTCCTGCTCCTCTTCGTACTACCGAACTCTTCTTATGGATCATTAAATAAATTTCGATTGACGAAATTCGTCGTTTCGAGTGGGCTATAAATGTTGGGCCAGGTCTTTTATTTAAGTCCTTTTCTACGTACTACGTTTTGTGTCTGTTAGTATTGAAATTTATTGAGATTTTCTACTCGAATGCGTAACGCATTTAGCGCTCTATTTGAGCTCCTAATATTTGGGGGTTCAGATAATTTTAGTCAAATTCAAAAATTAATACTTTTTGAGTCGTCTTTCAGTTTATAGCTTATTTTTAAATTCACTTTTATTTTCAATATCAGAGAAAAGAGAAAAAGTTGGATTAAGATTACCAAAGCACCGTAATCAAAAATTTGAAATAATCGAAAAGTAATTTGATTTTTTGTACATTTTTTTGATTATTTTCACGACTACTTCAAAAGAATCAAAAACTAGTATTCCGACTACTTTTATTTGATTATTTGAAAATAATTAAAAAAGTAATCCGACTACTTGATTTGATTTTTTTTATTTTTGTTAGATTATTTTCTGATTATTTCGTATTTCGTAATAATGATTATTTCATAAACAAAAGCAAAAACCAAAAAACAAAGAGACAAACACAAAATCATAACAACACAAAAGCAAAAAATACAAAACAAAAGTGAAAACACGAAAACAAAAACAAAAGCGCAAAATCAAAAACGCAAAAACAAAAACGCAAAAACAAAAGAAAATCAAAATAAAAAGCACAAAAACCAAAACACGAAAAAAAAATCAAAAACACAAAAACCAAAAAACGCAGAATCTAAATCAAAACGGCAGAAAACACACAAAACAAAAAAAGCAAAAACATAAATAAAAGAGTCTGGTACGATAAGTCTAAATTTAAAATAAACTAAAAATACCAAAGACAAAAATGTAAAAATTAAAAATGACGAAACCTGAAAATATCGAAAACAAAAATGTCGAAAAAAAAAATTTGAAAACTAAAATGTTGAAAAACGAAATGTCGAAAACTAAAAATGTTGATTAAATTTCAAAATCATTTTTTGCCGAAAAAATGATAGAAAATGTCGAAAAAACTGCATCGTAACAAAAAAGATATTAAAAAAACAACCAAGATATTAAAAAAAAAAACAACGTAGACACCATAATTCTGAATCCCGTTGTAGAGAAAATCAGAATCTCCGCTACGAATTCTGATTTTTAACTTCTCTAGGCTTCATGCGGAGATTTTTAAATATGCTGCCTTCAAAATACCATCTTGGAATTTAGCTTCAACACTTATAAAAAATCAATAAAAATTTAGATTTTTTTAAAAAATACTTTTTTTAAGAACATTCAATTTGAAGTTCATGGATAACGAACATTGACCTTATGTTCATGTTAAGAAGAAATTTTCCAAAAGATTGTTTTAAAAAAACTTAACGAAGTTTCTAGCATCAACAGATATTTCAATAGGAACCACCATACAAAAGTTATCTTTGACAATTTTTTAACTTTGGACTGTATCTGTGGGAGATTTGGTGTGGACTTGCTCATATAGGATTTAAAATTTGATTTTCGATATTTTGAAACTTCGGCATTTTAATTTTCGACATTTTTTGATCCTATAAAAAATGTTTTTGTATTTATAGTTTAAAAGATTTTTCTACATTTTCAAGCTTTAAAATATTTTTCGACATTTTCTGATTCGGCAAATGATTCGCTTTTATAATTTCGACATTTTAAGGTTTCGACATTTTTATTCGACATTTCGTACGGATCCCAAATAAAAACAAAAATCAAAAACACAAACACAAAATTGAAATCAAAATTAAAAATACAAAAACCAAAAAAAAATTAAAGCAAAAACAAAAAGTCACTCTGAAAATCTGCAAAAACGCATATTTGAAATCAAAATCAAAAATACAAAAACACAAAAACCAACACAACAATTTAAAACAAAAAGTCAATCTCAAAACTAAAATCAAAGGCAAAAAAGGATAGAAAAAATCAAATATGGGAGTTATTTCATATTACTTGGTGGTGATTTCATGGGTCTGATAAAACGACCAAATTCGTAAAGGAAAATATTCCAAATATATCAGAATGTACAATTTTAATTGTATCTGAGAGACAAGTCAGTAAATTGTCTCGGATAGGATTTTTTAAGGAATGAATAGTCCGGTGAATAATAAGTATTGCGGGAGAATTGTTTAAGAGAAGGCTTCCCTGGAGAACTCATAACAATAAGAACAAATGAAAATAAATCTGAAAGTAAAGATAAAAACGGGAAAAGATAAAATGCTTCAACATAAATAAAAATAAAAGCAAATAACGAAACAAACAAAAACTAAATGAAAAGCTATTTAGTTATTTTCTTATGAGAATTATAAATGCAATATAAATGTATAAACTGAGAATTATAAATGTATAAAAAAATTCAAAATGAAATACATTAAAAACATAAGCTTGTAACGAACCTCTTTGGCCGATGCCGAGATATCACTCGTCGTGTCCAGGGTTCGTTGCAAAAGTTTATATTTTGCAGAGTAACACAACTTTTATTAAATTTTTAAATTCACAGTTTTATTATTCAATAACAAAGTTAGATTTACCTAGAAAATATGTTTGTAACAAAATTAAATTCACTTTTTACACTATTCGTCGCTGTCCCGTCGTGCAGTGGGATACGGGTACAGGCCGTAATCCGTGGCCGGACTGCACAAAATCCATATACTCACAACTCTGCGACGGCTCTCCTGTGGATTAACTCCACTCGTCTGCCTCTCCTGCAGTAGGGTGTCTTCACCCGCGGCCACAGGCACAGCCTACTCTCTGTCTGCCTCTGCTGCAGTAGTGTGTCTTGACCAGCGGTCACAGCCTACTCTCTGTCTGCCTCTCCTGCAGTAGTGTGTCTTGACCCGCGGCCACAGTCTACCCATTCGTTGCGACTTACCCTGATCAGCGATCAATGCCAACTACCTTGGTCCGCGACCAGAGGTGAACTGCCACTTGCAAATACAACGACTGTTGTGATCAGAGACCACCAACGAACAGAACGATTGCTGCTGTCGTCGTTCGAATGAAACCTCGCTTTGCCAATTCGAACATGTCAGCTGTTCGGTCATTTGCAATTTTCGAACTTCAATCGATCAGGGTGGCGGTGGTGCATGTGGCCTACTACTATTTTGTAAAAGTAATAGTTTATCTTCGAATCGCATTATACGGCATTTTAAACATTCGAAGTAGTTATTAGTATTCCATTTACATTAGTTAATAAAAATAGCTTAATAATTATAATTCAGTTCGTTGTGTTAAGAAAAAATGTTTGAAAACAAAATAATTCCATGTAGTAATCTTATATAAAAATAATTCAAAAATAAAAAAAAAATAAAACTTTTAAAATATAAAACAGCCCAGCTGTTATGTTGATGAAAATGAGGCGTCGCCGATTTTCGTCGTTACAAGCTTTTAATTCAATGAATGAATTCATCAATGTGTGTAGGAAAATCATGTTGAGTAGTGTAATTATTTGAATATTTAAGTGATATCATTTAGAAAAATTTAAGATAACGTAAGTCTTGCAGACTGTATTTGTATTGTATTTCGTTTTATTTAACTATTTATAACGTGCATTGTGTCTCTTGTATGCTTCAGTCACAATTTTCGCCGAATGCCAAATTAGTTTTATTTTTTAATTCCATCACAAAATTGTGACAGCGTATAAAAGAAAAGCGCAAAATCTCAACTTGATTTCGTAGAATTTTGTTACTATTCTTTTAACACAGCGTATTATTTTTCTTGGTTAAAGAGACTTCAAAAAAAACAACTAAAAAAATAATCAGAATTATGCCGCTTGTAGCAATCATAGTTGCCTCATTGCAGCATAAAAAAATAAAAATTATAAAAGAAGACATTCGCGCAAAGATAGTTTTGCAATTTATATAAAATAAAATTTTGCGTTGGTTGGTGCTGTGCAAAATGTAGAGAGTGAATTTGCAGCAAAATGCAGCAATGCGAAAAATAATTTCAACCGGAATAAAAGCAAAAACAAATAAAATTACCAAAAGCAGTTACAAAGTTTGCATGTCAAAAATGTAAATTTTTGAAGATGCTGCTTGCTGCAAGTTATTTGCAAATTATTAAAATAGAATTTTGAGAATTCCATGTGAACTTTTTACAAAGTTATTTTTAATAAAACTAAAATTAGCGGCGGTAGGTCAGTGGTTAGTGCGTTGGACTGCGAGCCGAAAGGTCCCCGGTTCAAGCCTGGACTGGGGCTAACAACACCTCTTCATAGAAACATTTTTCTATACCGCGCTACCTCTCGTCAGTAAATGGCAAACCTACGAGAGTAAAACTATTGCCTATGAAAAGCTCTCACCCGCCGTTCGGATTCGGCAATAAACTGTAGGTCCCACCACTTTGAGTACAAATATAACACGCACAGCTCAAAATGGTGAGAGAGCTCGGCTGAAGTTCTATACAGGACTGTAGCGCCAAACTATTATTATTATTATAAAATTAGCGGCGTAATGAATGGGATTGGCTACGATGTTTCGGAATCATTTTGTGTGTTTTTTGTATTGTTTGGAATATTATTTAATTATGGATGGTTATTCATTTTGCAGTAATATGGTTTGAAGAATTTATGATTTTCTAAAAATAATCCTACAAATTATGCGAATTTTTAAATTATTTATGATTTTTAGGAAAATGAAAGAACAGCAGTAGTAGTTATAATGAGGCAGTATGAAATAGCATCCAAATGAAATAACACCCAACAATACAAATAGATAATGCTCAAAATTACTCATACAATTTTGGGTGTTATTTCATATCGTCAATGACATGCCAAAGTAGCGAATGTGCATTTTTAAATAGGTTGGGAAATCAATTTATAAAGCTTAAATTGCTTTAAAAATTAGTAAATTTTTTTATTATTTTAATTTATTCATCAATTAGTATAACGTTTATAAAATATCTTTTGATTTGGACAACTTACTGAATTATAAATACGAATTTTGTGTGGCTATATCCTAACCAAAATGCAAAATATTTTGTTTTTTTGATATAACTTTTCATTAGTACAAAATCAAATGGTAATGTAAAGACATTAGTTGTATGTTTTTAAAGCACCTATCGATTGGCATTATTATATAAAAATATTTTTTTAAATTTTTGTTATTTTCAAGATAAATGTTTGGAAAATTATTTTTAAGTAATGATGCAAATCGATAGATATATTAAAAACAAACAATAAAAGCTTTTACATCACTATTTTATCTTGTGCCAGTAAAAAGTTATGGTTAAAAAACGAAAAGATTCGCCCTTTTGGCATGACAAGATTTTCAATTTTTCAAATTCTACCTTTTGGTTTTGTCTATTGTGGCTAGAAAAAAAAAACAGACACGATTCTCGCACAGTATACTTGTGGGAAAACTACATTCAAAAATGTAAAAAAACGCAAATGTCAAAAATTACACATTTGCCCCTTTGTTTTGATAGTGACTATACGATATAACAACCAAAATAGTCGATATTTCATTTTTTCTTTTGAGTGTGGATTCATAATGAAATAATCCTCAATGAAATAATCCCAAACGAAAAATTTTTTGGAGATTATTTCATTATATGCGAGGGTTATTTCATATTATTTGGGGTGATTTAATTTCCAAAAAACGCAGTTTTTGTTTGTGTTTGGGTCTGATAAAACGGCAAAACTCGTAAAAGAATATATTCCAAATATATCAGAATGTACAATTTTAATTGTCTCTGGGTGACAAGTCAGAGAATGAATGGGAGAGAGGATTGTCTAAGGATTAAATTGTCTGGTGAATAATAAGTATTTCGGGATAATTGTTTAAGGAAAGACTTCTCTGGAGTACTCATAACAACAAGAATTGAAAATAGAAAAAAAAAAGGCCTCAGAGCAAAATTATATAAAGATGAATTGTCAAAAGATTGGTCTTGGATATCTTTTATTAAGATATCCAATTCAAAATTCATTATTTACCAATTTTTAATAGAAAATTGAGCAGAATTCGAAAAAGCACATTGGATATGCTTCAGATTTTGAAAAAAAATCAAAAAATTTGAAGATTGCCTTCGAGGTTAAAGTGTAAACACATTATCAACATTTGGAATGTGGAAATGTTTATAGAGAAGAACGATATTAAAAAACTGTTGCTATAGTAGTTGTCGCGCACAGACAACTAATAAATTATGGATGGCTTGTAAAACGTCTGGTACATAGCATTTTCAGCCCCAAAAAAAGACATATTTTTCGACACAGTATGAAAAAAAAGCAGAAAAAGTACTCCGAAATTTATCAAGATCACATATGAAATGCTAAGCATGACTTTTAGAGACAAAAATGAACAAGTTCTTGAAGAATAATATTTAAGAAAACAACAAAAAAAAACGATACGAAGATGTAGATGAAGAAAACTTCTATTTTAACACATGATGATAAATATGTTGCGAACGCAAAGTTTGTAAAACCATTTAGAGCTTCGCAAGTTGCAAACGACTAATATTTTGTTGCAATGCTTTTGGGCGACGCATAAATTTTGTGCCGCCATTATTATTATTTTCATTTTTTTAGAAAAACAAAAGTTTTTGAATTGCGCAAAGTTATGATTGCCTGCGAGTACGAAACCGCCTAATGCTCGTACATAATTTAAAAACCTATTAAAGTCCTACTTAAGTTAGTCATACAAACGAACAAACAGAGTTACGAAAACTTTTCAAGTGGCAAAAAATTTGAAACAAAATGAGCAACAAAAACTAACTAAGGGAATTTTTATTAATATAAAGTATACAAAAAAAATATTCAAGTCGATTTGCAACGGCAATTTACAGCACATTATTAGGCCATAAACAGCGTATTATTTATTTAAGTAGACTTGAATTTATTTTAAACTGCTGTTTAAGCATTTTATGATTTTCTTTATAGAATTTTTATAAATCTTGTTGAAGTAGACTAACTCTTAAATTTCATGACAATGTAATTGATGTAAAAATGTATCCGGTTACTAGTTTGCCACGACATATAGAGTAGCTGACTAGTACAAAAAGATGGCAATAACCAACCACATTCTTCAATGCATTCTCCTAGACATCCTCAAGTGCATTCGAAAATGTGTCCTTATTCGCATCCTTATTCTCATCACTATTCGCAACTTTAATCTCATTCTCCTTACCATCAACAACTATCTTCAGACATCCGCATGTTGTAAACATGATGCTCTGGACTCAAATTTACCCTTGAGTCCAGTAGATTATTTACACTACCCAGGATATAAAAACCAACTACTACAACAAAAAATTAACAATGCCATAAACCACAAAAAAAAACAAAAGCTATAATCATCAAGTTCAACAACAAAAAATACTTTTGCAAATTAATTTCTTAAATGGAAACAAGAGACATACTGGATACATTTGAGCATTCTTAAAGTAAGTATGTTGTAAATAAATGATAATGATAATACGTACTCAAAATGCAATTTGAATTCAATAAAAAACAAATATGCAAGACTTACATATTAGACTTTCAAGAAAAACATTGTTTAAAACCAGATAATTATTAACCTTAATTTCCATTTGGGTTTTCACTGAGAGATCATAATTTTCTACAAAAATAAAGCTCTTTGGTTGAGAATTATATGAAAACCTTAAATTTAAAGATCTTTGGTTAATGATTGTTAGTGACCGAAAATTCAATTGGTCTCATTTAAAGGGATATCATAGCAAAGATAGGAGAACGGATTTTTGGCATCCAGGCGAGATTATTAGACGTAAATAGCAGAGACGGGCAGTATTAAAAACTAAAAACTAACAATTAAAATATCAATTGTTAATTGGGTAATTCCACATCAAATCGAGAGGGTTTTAAATTTTTTCTTCGATTTTCATGAAATTTAGTTTACACCTTTGAATAGATAAAAAAAAAATATAAGTTGATTTTTTTTTTCGAAAATCGAAAATTTCACAAAGTTATGTTGCTTCAAAAAATCACAAATTTTCTTTATAAAGGTAACTTCGAAATCCATTATCTAGGTCAATACCGTTGCAAAATGGATGTTTTTGGTGTCTATTATTCTAAAAATTGAATGTAGTTTTTGATTCTGGTTTAGAATATTTTTTCTAATTCGGTTTATAATTATTATGTTATTGAAAAATTTTCGAACTCGTATTTCGGCAAAAACAGCCATTTTTTCAAAATTAGTTCTTTTATTTATAAATATACTGTTTAAAATTTGGAGAGGTGTTCTTTGATATATGGGAGAAATATTTTTTTTTATATAATACCTTTTTATAAATGACAAAATTTTAAAAGTGCAATTAACATAAAGACTTTTTGTTAGGTCTTTAAAATTTATTCAAAATTACGTTTGATCACTTCTAATAAATATCTGTAATCAATTTGTAAAATTTTATTTTAGTAAACATATTAGTTAAATTTTCAAACTTCAATTTTTTTGAGTTACGTCACTTTTTATTCAGCTAAAAAAATTACAAAACTACCTTGCTCAATGTTTTAATGGTTTTTGTGCAAATTGTGGAGGTGTTTTGTGCTTTATTCGAGGTATCATTTTTTTAGTTCTTTCTCAAAACACAGTATTGTAATTAACAATAAAATAAAAAAATAAACAAAGTAACGAAGTAATATTTAATAACTGCCACTTAATAAAGTACAGTGTGTGTTGTTCAAAGAATGCAAAAAATTATACCTCTATTAAAGCACAAAACATCTCTAAAATTTTAACAAAAACCATTAAAACATTGACCAAGGTAATTTTGAAAAAAAATTTAGCTGAAACAAAAGTGACGTAACTGGAAAAAATTGAAGTTTGAAAATTTAACTCTGTAATCCAGTGGAATTACAGAAGCACCCAAGTGCATCATTCGAACATTTTTGGCTGAATTATCTCCACTTTATCAGGTGAACCGCATTTTAAATTTTATATATATTTTTGAAATTTGAAATGAAATTTCTTTTTCTTTCGAAAATTGCGTTGTTTTTATCGTCCAAAACTTTTATTCATAAAAATTTTTCGACATTTTTAAGCATTGTTGTTTTTTGAATTCGCCCGAAATTATTATTTTAATCGACATTTTTCGAACATTGATGTTTTTGTAGAATATGTTTTTTTTTGAAAATGTTGATTTTAATCATTTCGTTGTTTTTTCCGTCCTAATTATTTTTTTACAATTTTTTTTATGACATTTTTCGAATATTGTTTTTTTTGTTAAATTTATTTTTCTTTTTGGAAAATAGTGACTTCGACCATTGCGTTGTTTTTGCCGCCAACATTTTTTTTTAAATTTGTTGTTTTTGTAGAATATCTATTTTTTTTTTTTTGGAAAATGGTGATTACGATCATTATGTAGTTTTTGCCGTCCAAAGTTTGTTTCGAAATTTTTTGAACATTGTGGTATCGAAATTATTCGAACATTATTATTTTTATAGAATACGGTTTTATTTTTGGAAAATGGTTATTTTGACCATTTCGTTGTTTTCGCGGTCCAAAGTTTGTTTCGAAATATCTTTTTTTTTGAAAATGGTGATTTCGACCATTACGTGCGTTGTTTTTGCCGACCAAAGTTCATTTCGATATTTTTTGAAAATTGTCGTATCGAAATTTTTCGAACATTGTTGTTTTGTAGAAAACGTTTTTTTTTTTTGTAAATGGTGATTTGGACCATTTCGTTGTTTTTTCCGTCCAAAATTATTTGTTTACAATTTTTTTTATAAAAATTTTCAAACATTGTTGTTTTTTTTTTCTTTTTTTTTTTGGAAAATAATGACTTGGACCATTGCGTTGATTTTGCCGACCACATTTTTTTGAACATTGTTGTTTTTGTGGAATATATTTTTTGAACATTGTTGTTTTTGTAATTTTTTTTTTTTTAAATGATGATTTCGAGTTTTGCGTTGTTTTTGCCGTCCAAACTTTTTTTTCGAAAATTTTCGAACAATATCGTTATGTCATTTTTTTTTTTAAATGGTAATTTCGACCATTGCGTTGTACTTGCCTTTCAAAAAATTTATTATTCGAAATTTTTCGAATATTGTTGATTTTGTCGAATACTTTTTCTTTTTTGTACATTTTCGTTTATCAATGTTTTTTTCGAAATATCTTGAATGTTGTTGTTTTTTTTTTTGTCCAAACATTTTTAACAATATATTTTTTCATATTTAAAATTTTTAATTTTTGCTTTTAGGATTTTATCCCAAATTTTTAATCGTCGATATATTTCTATAGAAATTTAAACATTTTTTTAAATTGAAACAAAAAAAAAAAGGAATGAAAATTAACGAAAAAAGAAAATAAGAGAACTGAACAGAAAAATGTTCATTAGCCATCCAGTTAAAGAGGTTTGTCAGATGCATTTTCGAGGGATTTACAATGACGCAAACACATAAAATTGATGAAAAACCAACCGACTCAAAGACCACTAAAAGCAAATAGAGTAAAATACCACATCCTGTAATGGATTTTGTTGTGAATGCGAAAAAGATATCCTTGTCTAATGAGAAATACGAGATGTAACTAAAAGTAATAAAACCGATGCAGTCCTAGATTTTTCGTTCTAGATCTCCTGAAGGTACAAAAATAGAATCTCGTTCTCAAATCTCGACTTTTCAAAGTCATCTCGATCTCAGTCTCGAAACACGACAAGTTCTCGAAAAATTATCTAAAATATATATAAAATTTTTTTGTAAAATCATTTGTATACTAAAATGTTTGATACGAAGAATCTTTTTGTCTGTGTAATTGCCAAACATGAAAAGCAGATAAAGCAGTTAAATCCTTCTCTTATCTCTGACTTCTTCCCTAAATAAAAGTAATAAAATTCCAGTAATCACAGAACAATAAAGTGCTTTAATTAGGTTCAAAGAATTATTCCTCTTATTTTGTACCTTATTACAAAAGTTCACTGCACAAACAAATGACTAAATACCATCTGAAAAACAGTCTGTAAGTAATGCTGTTGGTAGATAACAACAGTCTATCTACCTCAATATTCTACTAGTTTTTTTGTGTTTTTTTCATTCACCTGCACAACTTTTACCATTCTATTTTCCATAACAATTTGATGCGCTTATACAAAACTTGTTTTATTTCTTCACTTTTTGTCTTTGTGTCTTGCACAATTCTCTGCCATTACTTTATCCTGGCAAGTCGGAATGAATCCTTGCAATCAACGCCGACAAACGTTGTTTTCGCTTTGTTTTGTTCAGCGTTTTTTCCCAGCGGATGTTGCGATTCGAAATCAACTTATGCACGAAATACGAAAAGTGCAGAAAAACTATTCCAGCTCTACTGCTTTGTTATGGTGTTTTTATATTCTCTATGCCATTGGGGAAAACTTATAGTTATCTTGTGGGGAATCAGTGAGGAATCAACGCCATATTTGCAGTCACTTTAATGCAAGACATACCACTAGAAACAATTCAAATTAGTACTCAAGTGACTTAAAATTCTATTTTAACTTTTTTTTATCTTCTTTTTTATACAATGTTCCCCAAGTCAATTTGTTTCGAGACAATTGTCCCTGCACATTGCTTCCCCGCGACAATTCTTGCACATCACAATTAATCTTCGCGATATACTTTCGTTAGTTATAGCAATTCTCTGAGATTTTCATCCCGGTCAAAACTTGCGAAATACCATTCTTTTCCGAGACAATAATTTTATAACTCTTCATCGGGACACTTCCTTTCAGAGACAGTTTCTTTTTCGTAACAATTCCTCTCCAGTAAATTCTTCCCAGGGATATTTCCTACCCAAATTAATTCTTCTCGGATACATTTCATTCCGGACAATAAATCCCCAATATCACTCTTTATTGAAAGAATTAATTTCCGGAACAATTCTTTCCAGAGGCAATAGTTGTCATATTTAATCCTTCCTTTCAGAGACAATTCTTCTCAGCTACAATTTATATCCAGGACATTTATTTCCTAATACAATTATATCCTAATACAACTTTTTCCCGTAACAATTCATCTCCGGAAAATCCTTCGCTGAGACATTTCATCCAAAGGAAAGTATATCCAAAGGCAATTCTTCCAGGGCTACCTATCTTTCTTTGCTAAACAATTCAATCGAAAAGCAAATTTTCCCCTGAAAATACTTCCTAAATACAATGCAATTCCAAGACAATTCTTCCCAGAGACAAGAATTTCTATTCCAATATTTTCTCCGAGATAATTCTTTGCCGATACAAGTTTTCCCTGGACTGGACTAGTTTTCCATGGTGTTTTACTGGAATTATTTCACGAGGCAGTTCTTTCCTGAGAATAATATTTACATACAACTCTTTTCCGACATATTTCATACCGGCGATAATTTATTCTAAGACTATAATTCCACAGACAATTATTCCCTAAGAAAATGATTACCCATAACAACTCATCTCCGAGCCATTCTTACCAGAGAAAGTTTTGCATGAGATACATTTCAAATCTGGGCAATTCTTGCCTGAGTCTTCCCGAGTCTAATTCTTTGAACATTCCACTAATAATTCTACACAAATGTCCACAGAAAAAAAAATCTTTTTCTGCACATATCATACCAGAGACAATTTTCTTTCCAAAGTCAATTAATTCAACTGAATGAAAAATTCTTTCCAAGATAATTCTCCCAGTGACAATCATTTTCATGGACAATTCTAACATCCAGAGATAATTCTTCTTTGAGAACATTTTTACAAAAGCCAATTCTTTGCAAAGAGTATTCATTCCAGAGATGGTTCTTCTCACAAAATACGCATTCCAGAGATAATCTTTTTTCTGGATAACTTTTTCTCAATGCATTTCTTACACGAGAGAATGCTTTTCCAATTTAAACAATTTTTTTTCTTAGACATTTCTTTTGAAAGACAATGCATTCCAAACACAATTCTGTTCAGAGACAATTCTGACCAGTGACATTTACTTCCGAGACATTTCTTTACAAAATTCAGAGTTCATTATTTCCCTCAATAATTCATTCCTTGGTCAATTCGTACCAAAGACAAGGCATTCCAGCAACAATTGTTTTCAAAGACCATTTTTCCAGAGATATATCTTACCTACATTAATTTATTCTCGAGAAAATTCTTCCCTAAACAATTTTTAAGCGAATCCATTATTCACCGATACATTTCTTATCACCGACAATTCTCCAGGAAAAACAGAAGAATTGGAAACAATGTCGGGTAGAAATATTCTCATATATAGCAGATTTTGGCATTAACCGATGAAAACAACTATATCTTTTGATTGCCCTTTCCATGTTTTAAAAACACCAACGACTATTTATATTATTACTCAATAAGCGGAAATTTACATCTACGAACGACTATATAATTCATAGGCATTTTTTCATATACATTTTTCATATATATTGTTATATATATTATAAAAAAAAAAGATTTCATATTATAAAAAAACTCATAGAAAATATGAACAAATATTAATGATATATTTAATTCTGCTTTATTTTTCTATGAAGCAACATTAAAAAAAAATCAAAAAATCATTTAATAGTTTTTCATTAATGCATTACTTTTTATTTGGCCACAAGCCAAATGAAAGTGCTATTAATTATGCAATTGCATTTATACATATATATTTTTTTTTTATTCATTCAACTGTTACAAATTAGCATTAAAATGTACAAATAAAAAATGTTAATTTATGTGTTTTCGTGCAATTAACTGCGCTACTGTGGTGCAAGAGATAAATGAGATAATTGTAAAAAAATATGTTTTTCAATTGAACGTTTAATCAAAATTAAAATATATTAAATAATTTAAATATATCTATGCACTTTAAATAACTAAAAAATTAAACTTCTATATTTCAAAAATTAAATATCAAATAATCCAAAATTAAAAAATTAATTATTTAAAAAG
The DNA here is from genome assembly GCA_951804985.1 of Dryomyza anilis. NCBI lineage: Eukaryota > Metazoa > Arthropoda > Insecta > Diptera > Dryomyzidae > Dryomyza > Dryomyza anilis. The sequence goes on from OX638132.1 coordinate 93,265,115, forward strand.
TTCAACAGTGGCAAAGTTCAAAATTCAATTTATTTATTATATACGCAAATTTTATTTGCTTTCTGTTAACTTTTGTCATTTGTTTATATTAAATAAATTTGTCAGAAATTCTGAATTTTATTAACAACGTTGCAAGCAGTCCAGGCAGTGGCAGGCAGCCTCTTGTGTGTCTTTTTTGCAGGTTATGAGTGGTTTTGTGTAATTCGTCCTTTTGTTTATAGTCCTGTCTGTCTGTGTGTGTGCTTTGCATGATTGTGAGTAAGTGATTTTTTGTTGCATTTTGTTTTACTTATATTTGTGAAGCAGCAGCAGCTGCTGCTGTTTCAAATCGTATGCACATAAATTGCATTCCGATGGAATTATTTTCAAGCAAAACATTTATATTTCACATTCACAGTCACATGAAGACTTCCGAATAAAAGCAACAGTCATGCCACACACAGATACACAGTCAAGAGGAGGAAGAAATGTATTTAAAATACAAATGGACATTTTTGACAAACTTGAGGTTTTGCATTTTACATAATTCAATGTCTTTTGCATAACAAAATACGCACATAAATTATTTTTTAAGAAAAAAGTTCAGCTTTTATTTATTAGTTTTTGTTTCTTATCGGCATTTTTTGATGATCTTTATAAATTTAAGTTTTTTATGATTTTTATAATATTGAAATCTTTTTTTTTTATTTATTGATCTTTTTGAATTTTTTTCAATTTTTTGATCTTTTTGATTTTTTATTTTTTATCATTTTGATGTTTTTGTTCTTTTTGATCTTTTTGATTCGTTGATCTTAATCTTTTTGATCTTTTTGATTCGTTGATCTTATATCTTTTTGATCTTTTTGATTTTTTGATATTTTTTGATCTTTTTGATCTTTTTGATCTTTTTGATCTTTTTGATCTTTTTGATCTTTTTGATATTTTTGATCTTTTTGATATTTTTGATCTTTTTGATCTTTTTGATCTTTTTGATCTTTTTGATCTTTTTGATCTTTTTGATCTTTTTGATCTTTTTGATCTTTTTGATCTTTTTGATCTTTTTGATCTTTTTGATTTGTTGATCTTAATCTTTTTGATATTTTTGATCTTTTTGTTCTTTTTGATTTTTTATCATTTTGATTTTTTTGTTCTTTTTGATCTCTTTGATTCGTTGATCTTAATCTTTTTGATATTTTTGATCTTTTTGATTTTTTGTTTTTTATCATTTTGATTTTTTTGTTTTTTTGATCTCTTTGATTTGTTGATCTTATATCTTTTTGATCTTTTTGATCTTTTTGTTATTTTGTCTTTTTGATCTTCTTGATCTTTTTGATCTTTTTAATCTTTTTAATCTTTTTGATCTTTTTGATCTTTTTGATCTTTTTGATCTTTTTTATCTTTGATCTTTTTGATATTTTTGATCTTTTTGATCTTTTTGATCTTTTTGATCTTTTTGATCTTTTTGATCTTTTTGATCTTTTTGATCTTTTTGATCTTTTTGATCTTTTTGATCTTTTTGATCTTTTTGATCTTTTTGATATTTTTGATCTTTTTGATCTTTTTGATCTTTTTGATCTTTTTGATTTGTTGATCTTTTTGATTTGTTGATCTTATATCTTTTTGATCTTTTTGATTTTGTATCATTTTGATTTTTTTGTTCTTTTTGATATGTTGATCTTATATCTTTTTGATCTTTTTGATTTTTTTGATCTTTTTGATCTTTTTGTTATTTTGTCTTTTTTTTTCTTGATCTTTTTGATCTTAATCTTTTTGTTCTTTTTGATCATTTTGATTTTTTTGTTCTTTTTGATCTCTTTGATTCGTTGATCTTAATCTTTTTGATATTTTTGATCTTTTTGATTTTTTGTTTTTTATCATTTTGATTTTTTTGTTCTTTTTGATCTCTTTGATTCGTTGATCTTAATCTTTTTGATATTTTTGATCTTTTTGATATTTTTTGATCTTTTTGATCTTTTTGATCTTTTTGATCTTTTTGATCTTTTTGATCTTTTTGATCTTTTTGATATTTTTGATCTTTTTGATCTTTTTGATCTTTTTGATTTTTTATCATTTTGATTTTTTTGTTCTTTTTGATTTGTTGATCTTATATCTTTTTGATCATTTTGATCTTTTTGTTATTTTGTCTTTTTGATCTTCTTGATCTTTTTGATCTTAATCTTTTTGTTCTTTTGATCATTTTGATTTTTTTGTTCTTTTTGATCTCTTTGATTCGTTGATCTTAATCTTTTTGATATTTTTGACCTTTTTGTTCTTTTTGATTTTTTATCATTTTGATTTTTTTGTTCTTTTTGATCTCTTTGATTCGTTGATCTTAATCTTTTTGATACTTTTGATCTTTTTGATTTTTTGTTTTTTATCATTTTGATTTTTTTGTTTTTTTGATCTCTTTGATTTGTTGATCTTATATCTTTTTGATATTTTTGATCTCTTTAAACTTTTTGATTTTTTTGATCTTTTTGATCTTTTTGTTCTTTTTGACCTTCTTGACGTTTTTAATCTTGTTGATCTTTTGTTATTTTGATCTTTTTAATTTCTTTTAATTTTTTATCTTTTTGTATCTATTTAAATTTTGATCTTTTAGATGTTTTTGATTTTTTTATTTGAATTTTTAAATGATTTTTTTTGTTTTGTTAATGCCAAATTAAATTTGCTGCCCACGCAATTTCACTCAAAATTAATCCCCAAAATAATTGCCAATTTGCTTAAGCAGTTAACTCTTTTAATGCAAAACTAAAAGCATTGCAACTTTTCTAAGCCATTTACATTGGCCAACAATTTATTTACTCATTTATGCTGCATACTTTAAGGCAGTGGCGCTCTGGTTGAACGAAAACTTAACGCTTTAGAACGCATTGTTATTTGAATTTAATCGTTAGAAATGTGATTGTGAGCGATTTGCTATGCGGCCCACTGCCTCGCAGCAAATTTAATCAAAGACTAAATATCTTCAGAACACACAAAGAAACTTTTATGTATTACACTCGATGGTAGACGAGGCAGACAAATGTAAGTGACAAACAGGACGAAGCGCCACAGTCGTCAATCGGCTGGGCTATGATTAAGTTAAGTGACCCCGCAGGGAAAAGTTCAGTTTCATGGAGCATACATCATTTTGATTATGTTATGAATAAGTACAATTTTGTTTGCATCACCATATTCGTGCCAATTTGATGCTTTATTTTTATATGCATCACTATTACATCATCTCACCGAAACATTTCATTAAATATTATCAATATTTTATTTGGATATTATTTTTAAATTCTTAATATCAATAATTATTAATTCTTCATTCTTGCAAATTCTGTATCCTGCTTCTATGCATCAAAGATAGTATGTATTTTTCATAATTTTAATGAATTTCTCACAAGCGCAAGGAATTTTGTAGATTGTTTAATGTATTTGATGCATCATTAAATCATCATGATCTTATGATATTGTATACAGCAGTTATTAGTTCATACTTTTGTTATGCATCATGCATTCAGTATTCATTAAGTATTCATAAAATGATCATAAAACTCGGAAACAAAATCATAATATTGGTGAAATATTCATCCAAACTCAACCAAGTATCAGATTCATAAATTTGATAAATTACTTTATAAATAGTGTGAATACATCATAAATACTATAAATAATTCATATATGCTATGAATACTTTATAAATATTATGAATAATTCATAAATACTTCATAGATACTATGACCACTTCATAAAAACTATGAATATTTCATAAAAACTATGAACACTACATTAATACTTATTGATTTCTCAAAAATCCTTAAAAATCTTGACTTGACTAGATATCGATCAATCAAGTCATCAAAAGCAGATCCTTTTGAAGATATAGAAATGGTATGAAACAAAAAGCCGAAAATATGAAGTCAGAAATGTTTGATGTTTCTGAAATATTAATGTATTTTCATTTTAATTTCTTCCACTGGGTCATATTTTTAATGGCTATAAAAATAATATCGTCGCATTTGTAATTGTGTCCATCCAGAGTGCGCCTGATGATGACATGATTTCGTTTCTTGCTTTCTCTTCTATTTCTTGTATTTATATATGGATTCATTCTCACGCATATACACTCAGAAAAAATAATATAAAATCAATAGTTTTTTGCTATTAAAATTCGTCAATAGGATAAATTATTATTTTAATGGGTAGATACCATTAACTACAAAATATTATTAAATACTAAAAAAAATATTTATTTTTTTTATTATATTGAATCAGTAACTGTCCTATTGACCAATTTTAATAGGTTTTTTCTGAGTAAAACACCAGAGAAGAAATACTGAGAAAATATTATAAAAAAAAATCTTGTGATGATTTAAATATTGAATTTCGTCAAATGATGAATTTCAACAAATTATGAATTTTATCACATGTTAAATTTTTCAATGATGAAATACTTGTCTGACGCCAAATTTTCCGGGCTGAAATGAAGGTGGTGATAAATTGACCGAAGATGAATTATCTCGGGGAAAAACTGTCTGGGGAGAATTTATTTCGAGGAAAAACAGTCCGGGGGAAAATTTTCTTGAGAAATAATTGTCTATAACCCAAAAAATTTAGAACTTTAACAAATATTACTTAACATTTTTCGCTGCGTGTATCAAAATGTAAACACAAACAAAGACACAATAAGGGCGAAATTACGAAGCGTTTCACAAATCCCCAAATAACATTTTCAAAGATTAAATGTGCGCGATTTCGCGATTCTCAGACTGGGACACAACTCACAGAATATGTCCAAAAAAGAATGTAGAATGCAAGGAATCTTAAAGAAATACATTAAAACAACCCAATATAGGAGTATCTATTTGGTACAATGAGAGATATACAACAAAAATATACTAAATGAAACCTATTTCTATAGCATCTGCAAAATTCATACAAAAAATAACCTACCAGACAACTAAATTAAAGAACTGAACGAAGTAATGTATCAATAAATAAATGGTTGACTATGCCTTTTGTATTTTTATTGGTCCTTTGAGAACTCTTTGACAGCAAAAAGCAACTTTAATTACGTTCGCCCATGGAGACCTACTTCAAGTGTCTACAACCATTATTGAATAAAAAAAAAATCGCAAATAATTATTTGATGCTGTTTGAAAAACGTCAACGATTTATGCGGTACAAATATCATCAAAATAATCCCAATTAAGCTGAAGTGCATTGAGTTACGTCAGTTGTTGTGCCCCAACGAGTGTGGCTGCCTTTTGAAACGGGGTTTGGGAGTAGGTACTCAATTGAAAAGAGTACTCTTTTTTCAAAGCGAATTTTTCCAATTTACACTCTGATTGCATCGAGTACCCTGTTGGCGGGTAATGGCATTGGTTACGTTGTCGATGGCGACCAAATCAACGTTTCCAATAATACTCATACAATTCAGTGTGCTTCGTTCAGGCAATTTTCCTGCTTTTTTATGATTTTTCTTCTGATTTTTTTTCTGTCTTTTTTTATATCTATTTTTTTTTTGCATTTTTGTATAAATGCATGAATGAGAAATTGCATTCCGCACTTCAATTTTTCAATTTCAATAAATGTGTTTGACGCACAGCGACAAAAATAAATTCCAAAATTAAATTAGTTTCAACTGTAAAAAGTAGTAACTAATTTTAATAAAATATTAAACACAAATTTACGTAAGATAATTAACAAGGGACTACAAAAATGGAATATATGGAAATACTGTGCACTCACGCTAAGTATAAATTTTTGTGGAAACTTATGAAATCGAGCTATGCGTTGCTCATGACTCTAAAAGATGTGGATATATCTTATTGTCGTTTAAAGGTACTTTTTTAAATAATTATTACTTTGCGTTATTTCTACTACGTTTCACAAAATATCTACTAATAATTTAATCATTTTAAAAATGTCTACTGCATTTCAAAAATATTTTGAACCAATTCCTTTTTAATACATATATTTAACACATACTAAGGGATGGGAATACCGTTGATTAAAGCAAAGTGTAGAAATTTGTGGACACTTCTAGAATCGAGCTATGCGATGCACATGACTTTAAAGAGATGTAACTTCTAGAATACTGCCTGGATTCACGATAAATGTAGAAATTTGTAGAAACTTCTAGAATCGAGCTATGCGTTGCACTTGACTGTAAACAAATCCTGAAGAAGTGTGAAAGAGATAAAAATAGCATAGTTTTATGCAAAATGTAGACATTTGTGGAAACTTCTAGAATCGAGCTATGCGTTGCTCATGACTCTAAAAGAGTTTAAAGGTACTTTTTTAATAATTATTACTTTTCGTTATTTCTACTACGTTTCTCAAAATATCTACTAATAATAAATGTCTACCACATTTCGAAACTAATTTGAACCAATTCATTTTTAATACATATATTTAATACATACTAATTCTTTAAAAAAATTAAAAAAACTGTACTACTTTTCAAAATAACTACTACTAATTAACATATATAGTACTAATTAAAATATCTACTACTTTTTAAAAATACTACTAATTCTTTAAAATATTTTTTACTTTTTAAAAATAATACTACTTCTTAAGTAATTAAGCATTTTATAAAAATATTTAAAAAAATTAAAACTAATTACTACTTTTTGAAAACATTTACTTCTATGTATTTAAAAATTGTGTAAACCCTGCCATGCAGTTGCTTTTAATGCTTGTTTTCTCACATAAATTGAATTAAATTGACAGCACAGGTTAAACTGATGCCAACAAAATAATTTCAATGGAATAATTCGAGCATGCAACATGACATTTTGTCGACATCCCAGCAAATTGGCGGCAAATTAATGGATGCAGCCAGCACCAAAAAAAATATATCGCGTCTGTCATCAGCTGGATATTTATTAGTTTTCAACAACAACAACTGAATCTGTTTTTTATTTTTTGTCGATGTAAAAAACACTTGTAAGTTTTTGTTATTGCATCAGACACAGATGCGAAAATAAATAATATTGAAAAACGTATCACTTTAAAAAAACAACGAGAACATTTATTAAAATAAATAATTTTAATGTTTGCACTGTTTTTTCAATTAAAATTAAATTTTTCACTATAATTAAATTTTTCACTACAAATTCAATTTTTCACCATAAATTTAATTTTTCACTATAAATTCAATTTTTCACGAGTAATTAAATTTTTCACTAAAAATTCAATTTTTCACTAAAAATACAATTTTTCACTAAAAAATCAAATTTTCACTAAAAATTCAATTTTTCACTAAAAATTCAATTTTTCACTAAAAATTCAATTTTTCACTAAAAATTAAATTTTTCACTAAAAATTCAATTTTTCACTAAAAATTCAATTTTTCACTATAAATTCAATTTTTCACTAAAAATTCAATTTTTCACTTAAAATTAAATTTCTCACTAATAATTTCATATTTCACTAAAAATTCAATTTTTCACTAAAAAATTCGATTTTTCACTAAAAATTCAATTTTTCAGTAAAAATTCAATTTTTCATTAAAAATTCAATTTTTTACTAAAAGTTCAAATTTTGACTAAAAATTAAATTTTTCACAAAAAAATTCAAATTAGACTTAAATTCTGACAAAGATTACAAACGAAATACATAATTTGCACAAATAAAAAATACAGACAGACTGCAAAATAATTTGATTTCTTTTATTTTAATATTTAATTTAGTTTTTATATTTTATTTGCTGTTTAATGGAATTTGAGCTATAAACAAAGCCATTCTAAGTGGCTGGCAACATGAAAAAACACTTTAATGTCTGGGGCTGTGCAAAAAAAAAAAAATGAAAAATAAAACTCTTCACGGACAGCTTAATTTGTGTTTATTAAAAAAATAAAATTTCGCAATTCCCAAATAATGCCAGTTAACAGTCTTTTAACGAGTTGCCATCAAATTGGTCAGTACTTGCAAAATCGTAATATAAAAGAAATAAAATATAATGGAATAAAACAAAACGTACTGCGTGAGTAAATAATAAAAATGAATAAAATTTAAATAATACAAAACAGCACAACGCAGAAAACACAAACAGAAATTAATTTAATTGAATTGAATTTTTGGCCAACAAAATTTTGCTCGATTAGTTGTTTATTTATTTTAACCAAATTCAAATTCCAGCGAACGACATTCAATCACGCACACAAACAGGACCGACCAACGGACGGACCAGAAGAACCCTAATAATGAATTCGACAGAGCAACTGATTGACCCACTCAAACTCAACGACGATAGTCAAAGTTCTGATTGCATTTGAATGTTTGGAAAAACGTGTGATACGTTGGAACGATACACGTTGAAAGTCGGAAAAACAATTGCAGTCTAAATGAAAAATTTTAATTTTTATGAACATTTAAAATTTTAAGTAAAAAAAAGTATTAAGTGAAAAATGGAATGTAAAGTTAAAAATTGAATTTACAAAAAAAAATTGATTTTAAGTGAAATTTGGAATTCTAAAATTTAATTTGAATTTTTAGTGAAACTAGGAATATTTATTTTTATTGAATAATTAAATTTTTAGTTATAAATTGAATTTGAAGTGAACATTTAATTTTAAAGAAAAATTTGAATTATTAGGGAAAATTTTAGTTTTTAGGGAAAAATTTAATTTTTAGGGCAAATTTTAATTTTTAGGGAACATTTTAATTTTTAGAGAACATTTGAATTTATAGGGAAAATTTGAATTTTTAGGAAAAATTTTAATTTTTAGGTAAAATTTTAATTTTTAGGGAAAATTTGAATTTTTAGGGAAAATTTGAATTTTTAGGGAAAATTTGAATTTTTAGGGAAAATTTGAATTTTTAGGGAACATTTGAATTTTTAGGGAAAATTTTAATTTTTAGCGAAAATTTTAATTTTTAGGTAAAATTTTAATTTTTAGGTAAAATTTTAATTTTTAGGAAAAGTTTTAATTTTTATGTAATATTTAAATTTTTCGTGAAAATAACATTTAGTGGAAATTGAAAGAAGAAAAAAACAAAAGAAAAATAAAAAATAAAAATGCGAAAACAAAAGCGAAAGGAAAAACACAAACGCAAACACAAAATCAAAATCAAAAGCAAAATCTAAAAAACAAAAGCAAAAACAAAAGCTAAATGCAAAATGGCAAAAGCACACGAAAATGAGATAAGCTGAAAACGTTCGTGTGAACGCAAAAGCAAAAATAAAAATAAAAACAAAAGCAAAATCACTACAACAGTAAAAATGTATAATCAAAAACACTAACCCAAAAACGCAAAAGCTAAAACATAGAAACGAAATCCAGAACGCAAAAACAAAAGAAAAAAAATCTAAAGCACATATAAAAAGCAAGCAAAATAAAAAACACAACACAAAATAAAAACACAAAAGCAAATAAAAAATGCTAAAAGCTAAAACACAAAAACCAAAAGCGAAAATGCAAAAACAAAAGCAGAAGCGCAAAATGAAACAATAAAAAAAGTTAAACACAAAATCAAAAAGAAAAACACAATAAATTTCAAAAGCAAAAACAGAAATAAGCAACCAGAAAACTCAAACCGCAAAAAAAAAGAAAAACAAACATAAAATCCAAAGCAAAACAAAAACTAAAAAGGTTAAAACATAAATAAAAATAAAAGCAAAAAAAAATTAACACACATTATGAGAAGAAACTAGAAAAAAATATAAAATAAATGTAAAAACATCAAAAAAAAAATTTTTAATTAAAATTTTAAAATTTGCAACAAAAATTAATTATCAAGATTTTTTTTTAATTCACAAAATATGTTTTGGCTTTTTTTACAAGTTATTTCCTTTCATATTTAGTAGAAAATGCACAGCTATGCTTAAAATAATGGTTTAAAAGCATCTAGGATTAATAATAACCTTGGGACTTGCAATCATTTTCCATTTAAATTAAATTTTCAACTTTAGTAATAATGTTGTCCTTCTGGTTTATGTTGCTGTTTCTGCTGTCAATGGTTTTGGTGGTAATGTTGCTGGTATTGGTTGTGATTTCGGTGGTAATGTCGGTGTTTGCAATTTGTGGACAGTATACATAATGCTGGAGCAGGAGATGGGGTGTTGGACAGGTATCTTGTTGTTTATCCAAACCAACAAATTAAATGGCATTTTGCAGCAGCATATGTAGAATATAAATTGCAGATATATGTTACACTATTTTAGCATGTGTATATAATTCAAATGTAAGTTTTGAAAACCAGTTTTACAATTTTGGCGAAAATTTAAAAATCATAAAATTGTAGTAGTATTAAAAAAAATACAATTAGGTGCTACAATGGTGAAAATTTAAGAAGAACACAGTGATTTTAAATTCAGTTATTTATGGTTACCATTTCAGGAAAAGGCTATAAAATAAACTTGTTACTATTACTTTTACTATTACTTACTATTACTTTAGTAATAGTAAAATTACTTTTACTATTACTATTACTTTTGAATATCTTATCCAAATGTTTTCTAAATAAATTTCATACAATCGACTTCAACCGATTCAAAAAAATATATTTAAAGTTTTCTTTTCCAATATTAAGGAAATATTTCCAAAGTTCTAAAATCTCAACTTATCAATTTTAAAACCACTGATCCTCTTAAACGTTTACAACCCCGTTTCGTATCGTTTTTTTAAATGTTATTTTAAAAATTTACCATAAGCCAGTTATTTGCACAGCTGCTACACTGGGTCTTCAATTAATTACCGATGAAAAATTAAGCTGTCAGCATGGTAATAAATACTGCAGGTATAAACGGTATAAAACAACAGTAAACATCGTTGTTACAATTGCCTCGAAATGTTCAATTTCCGCGCCATGCGAAAATGTTGTGTTTTTGTTTTCGCCTTTTGTGCATCTGGTGGGGTGAAGCACGTGAAATTTTCAATTAAATCTTTTAGTGATTTTTATGCGCCACACGGTGGCTGGAATATAAATTGTTCGCTATATGAAGGAAGCAATGGGCGGCGCATAAATCAGCGGCGCGCGCTAGTGCCGCCGTATTTGATTTGCAATAAATTGGCAAAATCATTCAGTGCAGCCACAAGAAGAGACCGTGAGACAATATCACTTCGGGTTATACAAAAAAATTCAATTTTTAAGAAGAAAATTAATTTTTACTTAAAATTAAATTTTTCACTAGAAATTGAAATTTTCACTAAAAATTCAATTAATAACAAAAAATGCATTTTTTTTTAACTAAAATTTTTATTTAAGTATAAATTCAATTTTTAATTGAAAATTTAATTTTTAACTAAAAAAAAATCAATTTTTAACTAAAAATTCAATTTTTTACTAAAAATTCAATTTTTAACTTAAAATATAATTTTTGACTAAAAATTCAATTTTTAACTCTAATTTTAATTTTCACTTAAGAATTCAATTTTTACTTAAAAATTCAATTTTTAACTAATAATTCAATTTTTCACTTCAATTCTCACTAGAAATTCAATTTATCATTAAAAATTTAATTTTAAACAACAAATTAATTTTTTACTACATATATTCAATTTTTCCCTAAAAATCAAATTTTCACTAGAAATTCAAATTTTCACTAAAAATTTAATTTTTACTAATAAGTACATTTTTTACTAAAAATCCATTCTTTAATTTAAAATTCAATCTTTAACTAAATAAAAATTCAATTCTTAACTAAAAATTCAATTCTTAACTAAAAATTCAATTTGTAACTAAAAAAAATCAATTTTTAAATAAAAATTTAATTTTTAACTAAAAATTTAATTTTTAACTAAAAATTTAATTTTTAACTAAAAATTTAATTTTTAACTAAAAATTTAATATTTTACTAAAAATTTAATTTTTTACTAAAAATTTAATTTAACTAATAATTCATTATTTAATTAAAAAAACAATTTTTAACTAAAAATCAATATTTATTTAAAAAAAATCAATTTTTCACTAAAAATTCATTCTTTAACTAAAAATTTAATCTGTACTAAAAATTCAATTTTTAATTAAATATTCAATTTTCAATTAAAAATTATATTTCTAACAAAAAAAAAATCATTTTTTAACTAAAAATTAAATTTTTCACTAAAAAAATCTTATTTTCACCTCGAATTCAATTTTTCGCTATAAACAAAAATTTTTACTAAAAATTTAATTTTCCATTAAAAATTAAATTATTCACTAAAATGTTCACTATTATTTTGTTCAGTATACATACAAATTCCCTTGCAGTTGGAAAAAGTAGATGCTTGGCGTGCAAAAAGTGAGCCGAATTCCACCAAATGCAAATAAATGTTAGATGGGTGAAAAATAAACGAAAATATTTATATTTCTTCCGCACGAAAATAAAAACATTTTGCGTGCAATCTACACATATCGCTTAATCAGTTAACATTTTCGCCAGAAATGAATAAAAGGAATATAAATAAAAATAAAACTAAAAGAAAAATATATTTTTTTTGATCAGTTTATTTTTACGTTTTATGGATGCGCCACTTGAGTAGGTGCTTGAAGTCAGCTCGACGTTCTAAAGCCATTTTTTGTGGCGGTGGCTCTTAACGTGTTTCATTCTTTGGTAGCACAAATGCTGCACATTATTTGCTATTTGCGGCATAAAAGCCGCTCTGTGCGATGTGCTGTGTCTTGGGCCTTAAGACATGTTGGCTGACATGCTCCACACACACAGACAGACGGACATAAATTATACAAACACTCAGACAATAAAACGGCAGCGGTAACGGCGGCGTTTTGCTCGCTCACGTATCAATTTCAAAGCAATTTTGTGCAAATTATTGTTTTTGTTAATAAAAACAAACAGTTGTTGAATGGATGGAGGATAGAAGGCAGTTTAATAGAAGGTATAAATACACTGTAAAAAATCAATTTTTTTTTTTTAATTTTTCACAAAAAATTCAATTTTTCACTAAAAAAAACTATTTTTCACAAAAAAAATCAATTTTTCACTAAAAATTCAATTTTTCATTAAAAATTAAATTTTTCACTTTAAATGTACTTTTTCACTAAAAATTCAATTATTCACTAAAAATTCAATTTTTCACTACAAATTCAAATTTTCACTAAAAATTCAATTTTTCACTAAAAATTAAAATTTTCACTAAAATTCAATTTTTCACTAAAAATTCAATTTTTCACTAAAAATTCAATTTTTCACTAAAAATTCAATTTTTCACTAAAAATTCAATTTTTCACTAAAAATTAAATTTTTCACTATAAATTCAAATTTTCACTAAAAATTCAATTTTTCACTAAAAATTCAATTTTTCACTAAAAATTCAATTTTTCACTAAAAATTCAATTTTTCACTAAAAATTCAATTTTTCACTAAAAATTCAATTTTTCACTAAAAATTCAAATTTTCACTAAAAATTCAATTTTTCACTAAAAATTCAATTTTTCACTAAAAATTCAATTTTTCACTAAAAATTCAATTTTTTACTAAAAATTCAATTTTTCACTAAAAATTAAATTTTTCACTAAAAATTCAATTTTTCACTAAAAATTCAATTTTTCACTAAAAATTCAATTTTTCACTAAAAATTCAATTTTTCACTAAAAATTCAATTTTTCACTAAAAATTCAATTTTTTACTTTAAAAATTCAATTTTTCACTACAAATTCAATTTTTTACTAAAAATTCAATTGTTCATTAAAAATTCAAATTTTCACTTAAAAATCCATTTTCACTAAAAATTCATATTTTTACTTAAAATGTATATCCAAGAATATAAAAAGAAATAATAATAAAAAATATAAATTTCTCACTTCAAAAAATAAAAATTTAAATTTTCATTAAAATTTAAATGTATTAAATTAATTTTTTTTTATATAAAAAATTCAATTTAATTTCAAATCTTTTCAAATTAATATTGTTCTATTCAAATTAAAACGATTAATAACAAATATTTCTCTCAGTATTACTTCGTGCTTTTGAGCTATTTGCCGTGCTGATTATGTGGCTGTATTTATATCCGGCATTATGCCGACTACACCGACTACAACTACTTCAGCTACAACCGCAGAGAAGCCAACCACCGAACAAACATCTACCACACATGCACCTACTACAATAAAAACAACGAACAAAAAAAAACAAAAACCAAAAAACAACCACTACGTATACCACATATTGGCACTGAGCATCTTATTTATTTGTATCGCGATATCGAGTGGATTAACGTCGTTACGTTACATTTTGGCGTTTTTTGTCAATTTCCCTAAATAGCACTCGAGGGCGCTATAAATTGTTTTTTGTTTTATATTTTATATACTTTTTTTTTGACAATAAATTTATTAAAAAAACACTTTTTACTAAAATAGAACTTTATGAAAATTTTACAAGAATTTCGAACCATCATTTTTGCTAATTTACTAAGCATAATAGCCACAATTGAATTTGCTAAAGCACCTACTTAATTCATACTAAATGTGCTCCAAATTAATGACTACTTTTTCTTACACAAAAATAGGCTAAAACTCTTGGCCAAATTATCGTCAGCCTCCAGCCAATATACAGTGCCTGCGTAAATTGCTGCAATTATCATTAAATCTACTGCCGAACGAAAGGGACAAAAAGTGCAAATATTCGACACAATTAAGCGAAATCTTGTTCATTTTTCTAGATTTTTTTTCTGTACAGTTTTGGACTTTTTTGTACTCTTTTTTATTTAACATATTTCTTCATGTATTTTTCTTATTTTCTGGACCATTAAAAATACACAACCGGTACACCTATCCATATCTCGGTTCTGATCTGAATTTCTGCCTGAAGCTCCTTCCTACATCTGAAATCCAAATTAAATTCGATTTCAGTTCTCAATGCAGGTCTGATATTTAAAAAAGTTAGTTTCTCTTCATCAATTTTTTCATAGATTAATTTATTCAATACAATATCTATAAAAATTTCCCTACTTAACAATTTTTAATTTTAATTTTTTTTTAAATAGCTCTACCTCTGCTCGCTTAATAACCACAAACTTTTGCAAAAATTACGTAAAACTAATTAATTGTCTTTTGTATCATCATTTAAACGAGCCGCAAAAGTTTTGCATTGGAACGCAAAGTTTTGCTCCTTCAATTATAGCAAAGTTCAACAAAAACAAAATCTATATAGAAATGGCAAACGGCAGCAATTAACTCAGGTGCGCTCATGAATTTCATGGCCTTTGTTGCTGTTAATTAAATTCATAACCACGAGTTCTTCGATTCTAAAGTTACAATGTGCGCCACATGTGGCTGTTGACGCATGGTGCCTGTCCTGCCTGTGGCCCCATAAATCATTCTGAAACAGGCCGCCAGCATGTAGTCAATGTGAATGACACGTTAAACCAGAAACCGTGAAGCAGTCAATTCAAAATCTTTAATATTATTTGCGTTGCTTTAAAATAAATATTTAAATGAAATAAAAATTTAATATCAATTACTGCCTGGTTTTTTTTTTTCAATATCTAAGATATATTCGAAATCTGCCATTATACTTCCGCAAAATTTGCTAACCTACCAAGATAAAATTTCTCTAATTTCTCTGTAGTATTTGGAGAATATACCCGGGAAGCAGGTTATGAAACATAAATAAACCCTGTCGAAGAAATGTATATAGAGTTACCCGAATGATTTTAAGCAGACAAAGGTGGAGTTTGTATCAAAATCTACCTATTTTCTGCATAAACACAATATATGCGGAGAAGCTTGGTGTACAAAGTAGAACAATTCAGATAAATAAATGTTTGTGGGAAGCCTTTTGCAGATTTCCGACATATTTTGGGGACGGAAAGAAAACAATTTAGATTGACAACATTTTGGTCAAGGGGATGTCGAGACAAACATTTCTATCATTTATCTTTAATATTTTGGAAATATTCCCGTGATGTACACAGGTAAATGGAAAATTTTGGAAAGTAGGAAACTTAAAATCAGCATAGCAAAAAATTTTGGAAAAGTCGAAGTGAATTAGGGATAAGTATTCCGGATTATTTGAGCAGGCAAAGGCGAAGTTTGTATTAAAAGCTGCCTATTTTCTGCCTTTAGATTGACAAAATTTTGGTCAAGGAGATGTCGAGACAAAAATTTCTATCATTTATCTTTAATTTTTGGGAAATATTCCCGTGATGTGTACAGGTAAATGTAAGATTTTGGAAAGTATTTTTTTAAAACTTAAATTCAGCACAGCAAAAATTCTTGTCAAAGTCGAGAATTAGGGATAAGTGTTTCGTATTATTTGAGCAGGCAAAGGCGAAGTCAAAAGCTGCCTATTTTCTGCCCATTCGAGGAATACCTTGACAAAAATTTCAATTATTTCTCTTAAATATTTGGGAATATTTTCGGAATTAACACAGGTAAATGGAAGATTTTGGAAAGCAGGTTATTAAACCTTCAATTCATCATAGCAACATTTTTGGCAAAGTCGAGGCGATTAAAAAACATTTTTCCGAATGTATTTGAGCGGCAAATGCGGCGTTTTTATCAAAATCTACCTATTATCTGCCCATTTCCAATATATGCCGAGAATCTTCTTTTAAAATTCCACAAAAAGTATAACAATCTGCTATTTACTTTCCAAAATCTTTCATTTATGTGTGTCGGAAATTTACCCGAAATATTAAAAAAAAATGCCATCAATTTTGACTCGGACAGATTCTCTTCATATCTTGGGTACGAATAGAAAAAAATGCAACTTTTGATACAAACACCGCCTTTGCCTGCCTAAAATCTTTCAAATAAAAATATTTCTAAACTATCTGGAATCGAAAAAAAAAATTTCTAGGGTCATGAGACAAAATTTCTGACATTTATCTGGAATATTTACGGCATATTTCCGGCCAACATACAGGTAGCTTTTGGCAGGTTATTAAACTTTAATGGCAAATTATTTGGGTATAGAAAGAAAATTGGCAGCTCTTGAATTTAATTCTAAACATTTACCAAAAATGTTATCTAGGGCTGCGAATGCTACCTACAATTTTCCATTTAAAATATAAATTACGAAAATATCACTCAAATATTCTAAAAAAATGCCGGAACTTTTTGCATAGAAAAATAAAAAACATTTTATTTTACAGAAAAAAAAACAATTGCAATAAATCACAAAATCCCCACAGCCGATAATCAGAGCTGATTGTGCTGTCAGCCATGCGTTCAACTTTGAAATTAAAAATGTTCGCCATTCGGATTCGGTTCGTGCTGCATGCAACATAACATCAGATAGCACACACACACATAGTACATTCGAAGAACAAATTTACAGAAACACTGCGCCGAGGCACGCGCAACGTGCAACTTAAATAAATTTTCAATTTTCACAGTTCACAACGTGCTGCTGCTGCCGCTACTGCTGTCGCTGGTGCTAAAGCTAAAGATGTCGGAACCTAGCCGCACAAACAACCTTTCTACGCTTCGTCCTGCTTTTTGTCCTGCTTTTCAGTTATACGGCTAGGCAAACAATTCTTGCCTAGCCAGATGAATTTGCGGAATGTGTCTTCTGATTTTTGTTGTTGTTTCTTCATATGTTGTTGTAATAGAAATTGAATTTGTGCCAAAAAGTTGAACGACTACCATGTAGTGTGTTCAGAGTAATAGTTAATGCACTGAAAAAAAAATTCTGTATTCAAATTCAAAAAAAAATTGTCTTTATAATATTTCGTATGTATTTTATTTATGTTCAAAAGCAAATGTATTTGTTTTTAATATATTGATGTAGTTGTTTTTTTCTTTTTGTAAGGAAATCACCTACATACATTTATTGCATTTCTGTATCAATTTTACTACATTTGTATTGAAAAACGACCGGTATATGTACAAATACTACATTTCCATTTACTTTTAGTTCATGCTATATTTAATTAAGTTAAGAAAAAATGTACAAAAATTTCAAATTGTTTTTACTACATTCTATATTTATTTAAAACATCATAAATATCTAATAGGTTTGCTTGGGTTTCGTTTATGTATGCTGCACTTAGTCCGTTGTGTGTCAAAATATTATAAAAGAAACAGAAAACATACTACATTTTTTGCATTATGATGTAAACGAATTTCTAATACATTGTGTAGTGAAATTAAGCCTAATAAATTTTTATTTTACTACATTATTTCTCTCCGTTTAGTAATCGTAGTAGTCGTAACTACGATGTAATTTGACTACGTGTTCTGTGCACTTGCAGTCTGGAGTTCTATGTGTCTGTGGCACGATGTGCATCCTACTGATTGAACGCTAAATAAACTGCAAATTTGCTGCTGTTTTTGTTGTTTTCTACTAGTGCTTGTTGTATTTCTCTTATATTTCCTTGTATAGTTTCCAACCTTCGACTGACCTTTAAATGGCAACCATGTCGCATTTTCTGTCTGGCGCCTTTCGCAAACGCAGCGTTCATTTAAATGTTCAGTTTTTATTTTTAGTAGAGTTTAAAATATGTGTAGGTTAAATATGCTATTAACTGTTGTAACTTGCATTGAGTCAATTGTGGATATATCAAAATTCAACAAAACAGTACGCAGCAAATAAAAGACTTTTTTTCGTATCCATGAACGTAGTATGATATTCTGATGTACTCTGAGATAAAATCAATACTCACATAGATTGTAGATAGTGCCTAAAGTTTTTCTTAATTATTATATAAAACAAATTAAAGCAAATTTTGT
The DNA here is from genome assembly GCA_951804985.1 of Dryomyza anilis. Classification (NCBI taxonomy): domain Eukaryota; kingdom Metazoa; phylum Arthropoda; class Insecta; order Diptera; family Dryomyzidae; genus Dryomyza; species Dryomyza anilis. Next base: position 93,283,706 of record OX638132.1, read on the forward strand.
ATTTTTTTATCGATTTAAGTATTCTGTCTGATTTCGTTTGTATTCTATTAATAATATTTCAGCTGATATATTGAAAAAATCGAATTAAATTCGGCTCTATCTGGTCAAAGATATGACCAGTCAAACGCATAAATAAATTTGATTGCGATCATCGGTGGTACTGACTGTTCTGAGGTGGTTCATAGAGGTATCATTGATGTCATTTCTCACTATGATAAAAATCGAATATGAGTCATAAATTAAAATCTTGAAGTCCATTGGAATATCAAATAAAGATCGATATTTTGAAAATGTTTTACAATTCTTTAAACATTTTACTCTTTTGATGGTTTAAATGGTTTGGATTAGAGATAGGTGCGTGCCGTGATTTTTTCGTGTCACGCCCAAAAATATGAGTTCCTGCGTGCAAATCTCCGTGCGTGCTAGTTGTTGTCGTGCCCGTGTCTGTGCTTCCAAAATCAGGCACGCGACCATTAAAGATTTTTTATAGTTTCTACTCCAATAAAAAAAAAAACTTCCAGTTTCAGAAAATACAAATTTCGTGGTATTCTAACCAAATCTTAATTATTGTTTTATTTTACTTATGTATTTAAGAGAAAAAAAGAGTACCAAAGAATTGTTTCAAGATTTTTAAAATAGCGGTTTCGATTCCGAATCCAGTTCCAACCCAACAATTATATGGGTTCCAATTCCGGTGCCACACATTTTTTTAATAACATTTCCTGTTCTTTGCGGTCCCTGAAAAGGAATGACATATTAGTTCCGGTTCTGGTTTAAAGATTTTTAAAAAAGCAGTTCTGGTTCCTACCAAAAATAAAATTATATGTGTTCTGTATCCAGGTCCGGTTCCACACATTTTTTAATAACGTTTCCGGTATTTTTTCTCACTTTCTTACTGCTTTTTCATGTCTTTTCATACTTGCTTCGTTGTTTTTCCGTGCTTCTTCATGTCGTTTTATATCCCGTGCTTTATCGTACTTCTCGTGCGTGCCTGTAAATTTAGTCGTCGGGTTCGTGAGTGTCCGTGTCATCAAAAACAGACACGCGACCATCTCTAGTTCGGATGATTTTGTAAATTGCCATATTTTGTGGATTTCAGTTATTCTGATGATGATGATTAATGATTTCAACGATTTTCTGATTTGAAAATATGAAGACTATAATGATTTTATTAATTCTGAAGTTTATAATGATAATGTGAAGTTTCAGATTCCAATGAATTTACGACTTTAGTTATTAATGTAATTATGATTTCGGTATTTTCGGTCTTTGTGATAATTATTCATATAAATAATATGATGATGTTCTTAATGATTTCAACGATTTTCTGATTTGATAATTTGAAGACTATAATTACTTTATTGATTTTGAAGTTTATAATGATAAGGTGAAGTTTCGGATTCCAATGAATTTGACGACTTTAGTTATTAATGTAATTATGATTTCGGTATTTTCGGTCTTTCTGATAATTGTTCATGTTAATAATATAGAAAATTAAATCATTATTATTGTGATTTCATAATTTTAATTTAAATTTATTTTTCTTCGGATAGGTTCACGAGATATCGGTGAATGACTTTTGAAACGAGCTTTCATAAAGTTGGTAATATATCTTTTAAATATCTAGCGTTCTAAATAAGTCATGTAATAAATTGTTATATCAAATAAATGGTAATACAACATTTAATAAACACTTTTCACAACATTTTCAAATTGGTTGTCTACTTTAAAAGATATCGATATGTGAACTTGAAAAAGTTTGAAATATTACAAAATTAGTCTACACTGTTTTGAAGAAATTGAGCTATCGATGACAATAAATGGATAAAATTTGAAAAATAAAAATTATTCGAAAGTATTACAATTGAGTACTATATAAATAGGCATGAAGTGATGCTGATCAAGAAAATATAACTTTTTCATAACGGTCATAACTTTTTCATAACGGTCACGACTCCGCTAAAATATCCTCACATACATCCATGGATGTAGGGTTTAAAAACAAAAAATGGGATTTTTTAGTTTACACACAATTTTAATTTTAATTCCATTTTTTCTGTCTTAAAAATGTATTTACAGATTTATGTTATTTTGAGTCATTTTCTTCGAAAAGGAACAGGCTAATTTTGGAATATTAAAAACTGCGCATCATTTTGCATTTTAGATTTTCCCAATTTTTTAAACGCATCTTTGATTTAAATTTTTGTCGAAAAATACTTTTTCGAGTTCTCCTATCTAATTCAATAAAACCATTTTCTTTTTAGGAAAATAAGTATGAGGATTGACTGTTATTGTAACTAAATTTAATAATCCACATTTAGATGTTGATTTTTAAGAGCGTGGTACCTGCCATACAAAAAAAAAGTTTTAAATATCATATATGGGCCATTCCACACCAAATCGCCCAAAACAAAATTTTGAGATTTTACATTTCGATTTCAATGAAATTTGGGCAGCTGATAAAGCTTATATAATATGTGTACTAAAATGTATGTAATCAAATGTAATCAGTTTTGCCGGAGCATTCTCGAAACGTTTTTGTTTTCATCTTTGTATGTGAAAAATAATTAAAAAAAAAAAAAAAAAATAAGTGAATTCACTCCAGCATTTGTTCTTTCTAATGTATTAAAATTTTCTAAAACAATTACATTGCAAAAACCAGATGTATATGGCTGCATTATAAAAAAAATGTAGTTTTTATGGTTTTTAAAATAAACGGTTCAAAAACTTGATCACAAATTGGACAATATTTATTTTGCAATTGTTGCGAAAAATTGTCTGTGTTTGAGAGAGTGTGGAGAAAATTTTGATACATATGATAAAATTGAGTGATGCAACATTGTAGGTAATTTAATTTACTATACAATGAAAGAAAAAAATATAGTCTGAGGTCAATTTGCCTTTTGAGGTTTTCGCCAACTTTAGGTCCTAGCAGCCCCACTTTGCGACGCCACCAAACCTGTGGCAATAACTGTGCACTTTTTTTTTTGTATAGTTAATTTTGATAATTTCATATATTTGAATTTGATATTGATGATTTTGGCTATTTTTATGATGCTTTTTAATTTCATAAATTCGATGATATGATTTCGATTTGGCTGATTTGGTTAATTCGTAAATTTTGGAATTGATTTTTTTTCTGACGATTATGATGACCTTGAAGATATTTATGATTTTCACGATTATGAATATTATGATGATTGATGAGTATTATGGATGGTTAAAATAATAATCTAATTTTTATAATTTGATGATTTTGAATATTTTGATATTTGATTTCATTTCATCAGCAATAAACTGAGTAGTTAGATATTTTTGATTTTGATAATGTAATTCATTTTAGTTTTTACAGTTGCAGTTGCGTAAACATTTGTGCCCAATTATGAAAATAACTTGAAAATAAAAAATAAAACCAAAATATTATTTTACCACTTATATAATCGATGATCAAACAAAGTTAAAACAAAGTTTTTTGCAAATGTACGCCGTGATTTAGGCACAAACTTAAATAATAACAAATTCATGGTTAATAAGCCTCTTATTTAGGTAGGGGTCTGTTGACTGGCTGGCGTTGGGGCTGCTGGAAAATATTAGTGTGTTACATATATAGTTTACATTTTCGAAAATCCGGCAACAAGTTTAGCGAACGTGATTTGAAGTTTGTTGCAAAGCTTAACAGCCATAGCAACAACAAAAGTCAACTGAATCTGATGTGAAAAACGTTGCTGCTGCTACTAAGTCATCACCTTTGACGTGATGGTGGTGCAAACTACACAACGGCAATGTTAACTTAGAGAACAACTAAATTAATGAACTGAGAAAAGTGTAAAGTGAGCTTAACAAAGGTTCAACTTTTTGTTGTTTGTCGGTGCAGCAAAGATGTTGCAAAAAGTTGCTCCTGTAAGACCCTTCAACACACATGGAAGCAAACTGTTGATTTACTTTGAAACTACAAATAATATAAAATGAAACAAAGGTATTTTTTTAAATTGCAAAAAATACTACAGAATAAATTTGTCAAATTTAAATTTCATTCATTTTTAGGCACTAAATTCAAGTTTAGCGAATATTAAAAGTATGAGTAATTGGAACTTAAATTATATATTTATAATAATATTAGTTGGCGCTCTGAAGAAACTAGACCGAGCTCTTTCACCATTTGAGCTGTGCATGCTATATTTGTACTTAAAGTGGTGGGAACTACAGTTTAATGTGGAATAAAAACGGCGGGTTGAGAGTTTTTCATACGCATTGTGTTCACATGGGACACGGGCGACTTTACTTGTTGCTGCTGCTAGCTGGACGCGCTTTCGGAGATGGCTGATTCGCTGGACTTTACTCTGTGTTTGTGTTGCTTTGAGCCACTGGCGATGCTGAAGCTGCTTACGTTCCAGTTATTGTTGCCAAAGGGCACCGATGAAACACTTTAAAAATATTGTCTCCTTGAGACACTTAGTTTGTCCTTTTCAGGCTATTTTAGAACATCGAAATAAAACGCGTAATGGTTTTAACTTTCAAAACGTTAGAATTAATTTTTAGTTTTAAGTTACTTAATAGAAGATACAATAGGATTTTGACTGCTGCTGTTGAATGTCCAAAAAGAAATAAAGTGTCTATCGCACCACGAGGCAAATGTCACCTTTGACGTTTGTTCTTTTGCTCATCTATGCGAGTATATGCGTGCGCCTGTCATGCGTTGGAAACTTTTGGGGCAGAGTTGACAACTGCTCTAATGATTCACCTTACGTGAATTTAATGGTGCGTTCACATCATTTGATGTTATAGAATTTACGTTCGCACATTGTTTTACTCTCTTATATTTGGGTTTTTGTTTTGTTTCTCTTATATTTGGGTTTTTGTTTTTTTTTTTTTTTTGGTATTCAAAATTGATTTTTTCTGTTTTTGGTTTTTATATTTGTTTTTGATTTTAATTATGTTTCTGTATTTCATTTTATTTATTAAGCTTTTATGTTTTTATTTTCTTTTTAAAATTTTACTTTCTTTAATATTTTGTATTTTTTTTTTTGTTTTTATTTTCTAAGTTCAGCTTTTATATTTGAGTTTTTGTTTATGATCTTGTTTTTGTTCATGTTCTTGCATTTTTATATTTTATTCTGAATTTTCGTTTGCTTCATTTTCTTCTTTTTTTCTGGTTCCTTCCGTTTCATTTGATTTTAGATTTCATTTATTTTGTTGATTTTATATTTTTATTGCTTTTGTTTTTTTTTATTATTATTTTCATTCATTGTTTTTGTATTATTGCATTTGTGTTTTATTTTTTCAAATGATTTTGTTTTTCATTTTATTATTTTTTACATTAAAATATTTGCATTTGTTTAGATTTTTGGTTTGTTTTACCTTTTATTTCTTTTGAGTTGATGTTTTTGCATTTGGAATTTTTGTACTCTGAATTTTCTCTTGCTTTGTTGTATTTTTTTACATTTGTTGTACATTTTATCTCTGAATGTTTGTGTTTTGTTTTTCATTTCGTTTTACTTTTGTCTTATAATTTATAATTATTATTTTCTTGTTCATATTAAAAGCTTTAAATTTTATTTGGTTTTGTTAGTTTGTTTTCATTTTTTGTTTTCTTGTGATATAGTTTTCTTTGTTTTAGTGTGTGTGTTAATTCTGTTATCCATATCCTTAATATTCCAAACTCTTTTTTATTATAAGGAGACTTTTCATTGAACAAATTCAATTTTCTTTATTATTATGAAACTTTATTCGTGTTCCTTATTATTCGTTTTCATGATTATTTGCACATCATCATTCAGAGGTAACCACAATTAAAACTGATTCACATGAAAATTTTAAATGTCCTTTTATATTTTCTATTTAACATTTTTAGTTTCTTGTACAACTCTTTGTGCGAATTGCACGTCTTACTTCGCTTAAAATAATTCTTTATTTTTCTCATTTTGTAAACTACTAATAGCTTCTCATTTGATTTGTTTCTTTTCTTGACCACACTCCTCGCCAACGTGCTGCGACTCCTTTAATTCGTAGTTCATTGTGTCGCCAATGCTACTCTGCTGCTGCTGTTGCCACTTTGTTGGCCAATAAATTTGTTGACAGCAACAAGATGCTGTGGGTTTTATATACGAATAAGTTTGCTGTGTGTGTTGTAGATTCATCAGGATGCTTTCTCACATTCGAATTCGCATTCATCTCACACAACGATTGCCTGACATTTATGTTGAAGAGGGTCACGTTGCAGCAAAATGTATCCTGCCCATGCGTGAAATACTTTTGGTTCTTAATCAAGAATTTATTCGAGAAAATTTGTCAACACACACACAGAAAAGTTATACATAATTCAGTAGATAAGACTTTATTAACTTATTTATTCATTTCTGAAGAAGGGTCAAAGTTGTTATCAAATTTACAACATTTCTTAGTTTTCAGTTATTTGCAAAGTCAAATAATTAATGGTTATTTATTGTTTTGAATTGTTTCGTAATTTGTTTGATACTTTTTTGATTAACCTAACTATTTTGAGTATTTTCTACTATTTTAGCTATTTAAAATTTTTCAATTTTAGTTTTAAATGTCTTATAAACATATCGAAATATTATAATTTCTTTAAAATATTATTACTAGCTAGATCTGTGCACGACTCGTGCCAAGATTTTGTAAATGAAAGGATATGGAGTGGTTTTATTAATATAAAGAACAGTTTTATTATTTATATCTTCTACGTAAAAATAATCCCCGTAGAACGCTTTTCCGTAGAATTCTATCCGATAGAATTCTTCCCAGTAGCAGATTTAGTGTGGTTAATTTTAGTCTGGTGAGTTTTAGTGTGGAGAATTTTAGTGTGGTGAGTTTTAGTGTGGTGACTTTTATTGTGGTGAATTTTGGTGTGGTGAATTTCGCTGTGGTGAATTTTGGTGTGGTGAATTTCGCTGTGGTGAGTTTAAAAAATTTGGGGTGGTTGATACCCTGGTGTGAAATATCTTGATATCACTACAATAACTGTTGACATACACCATCTGGAAAATGTACCTTCTATGGGGAGTGCCACGCTCAGTGGTACAATCCCGCCCCCATACAGCGAGACCGTTTAGAATGGTTATATATAACGCTGACTAAAATCTCATTAAATTTGCTATTCTAATTGCTGATATAAAGTGTTTTAAATTTTTGGTTTATATGGGAGTTGCCACGCCCATTCCACCAATCTCACCGAGATATAGCCTATACTCTGCCCAAATTCAACATACATATTGTGTCAAAATTTGATTCAATTCGGTTCAGTCGTTTAGACGTATATTCGGAACATAAGATTCACAAATATATAGTATAGAAAAAGATTCGACTTGGCAATTAATAGAAAAATTGAATTTACAGTTTTTTGTAAAACCAGTTATGTAAGTAACAAATTTTGTTACAATGAATAAAATTTGTACTGAAACAAAATATTTTTCCCCCAATATACAAAACTATTTCACATATCATTAATTTCTTCCTTAGAAATTACTACCAAAATATGAATTAATTGGAAAAAATTACGCAAACCTCATCTACATCTCATACAATATCAAAATTACAATTACTACTACATCTACTTCGGTTTCAGCATCAAGGACCTCAATTAAATCTCACAGCATTCACTCGAAATCACTTCAACGCACTTGAAATTGTTGCTGCGCCAGTTCTTACCACTCACTGTTAATTATACAAATATTTTAATTTCACATCAACGCCCAGCACAGTACAGCATTTCTCTCGAACTCAGAATGTTTGCATACTCAAAATTTGCTCATTATCAATGGTGTATATTTCCCGTAAAGCCGGATATTCATTGGCTTGGGTTTGTGGTTTACAATTAATTTAACAGTTAATGAAAATGTGAAATAATAATTATAACAGGGAAAATTTGCACTTGAAATCCATTAAGAGAACAGTGAAATAGCAGTCAATTATAAGGAAGCCGACTATTGATTAATTAAGTATTTATTTATTTATTTATTTATTTATAAAATCGTTTTTTTATTTACTACTTATTATAAATTCTTAATTGTATTCCTGGACTACGGCTAACAATACCTACACTACCTCTCGACAATAAATGAGAATTCTACGAGAGTAAAACATGGCCTCTGAAAAGCTCTCACCCGCTTTCGAATTCGGCATTAAACTGTAGGTCCCACTACTTTGAGCACAAAAATAACACGCACAGGTCAAATGGTGAGAGATCTTGGCTTAAGTTCTTATAGGACTGTAGCGGTAAACTATTATTATGCCTAAATATTTTGATAGTTAGTTTGTACTATATTATCACTTTCTTGTTTATCATTAGATCCTAAATGTTAAAGGAATAATTTAAAAATTGCCTAAAAAATCAAAGTGCAGTGTATTCCATAATCGGACCCGACCGACTTTAAGTCTCGCGCATACGACTTAACTATCCCCTCACGTTTTATTCTGAATTGTGAGTGTAAAAGTCTTAAAATTACGATTACAATGTTCTTAAAAACGTTACGCAATATGAAAAAACTGAGTATGTTGTCAAAATCAGCATTAGCGAATTATATAAATTTTGATGTATGGAATGTCAATAGGAAAAATCATGCTGAGTAGTATTATTTATAAATTAGAAAATCTGCATACAACATTTTACAACTTTATTCCGTTTTATCACCTCTGCCACATTTTCGTAATCCGTGAACTATGTTACCATTCTGATGGAATAATTATTATAGGGGAATCTGGTATAAAGTGGGACATGTTTTTGCACTTAGAAAAATAAAAACAATTGTCGAGTGCTTCTTAATATGGCATCAACTTTTTCATCCATGGTTATTATCAAATTAATACCTTTAAAATGTTTTTGAAAGTTTTTTTAGAGTGCTGTTGTTTTGATTTCAAAAATTCAAATTTGTGTCGTTTTTAATTAGGAAATTATATTTAAAATGATAGGATATTGAATATTTTTTGAAATACAAACGAGTTTTGCAAATTATTTAACATTTATTAAATTATTATTATAAAACTGCGATATTGGGTATAGTGGGAAACACTTTCTGGGGTAAAGTGGGAAACGTAATTTAAGAAAAGAGTTTTCTGTAATTTTAGTGAAAATATTGTGTTATATGAAATATTTAATTAGTTGAGCCAAAAAATAACTTTAATCTTGGCACCAACCGATGAAAATCAAAATTTTGACATTAACTGAGATAAGATCTAATTTTCAAAAGAAAGCCGCGAAGAGTACCTTTAACAAAAGCAAAAAGAATACATCAGTAAAGATTCTTCAACTTCGTCAGACATAGAATTCTGTATAATTTGCTTGACGAATTTAAATTTTAACAATACAGTGAACTAACATATTTGTAAAAATATTGGGTTATTAAAAAATATTGAGTTTTTATTTAAATTATTTTAGATTGTATACGTAATGTAATAACGAAAAAATAAATAAAAATTGGTCAATGCAATGCAATCTCAATAAGCTTTATCAGCTGCCCAAATTTCATTGAAATCGAAGAAGGCAAGTTCCAACCGCTGGTCGATTTGGTGTGGAATGGCCCATATATAACAAAAATATTAAAGTGTAATAATTCTAACAGATTAAAAAATGTTGTAAGTGCATTCTGCATTACATTGTAATACATGTTTATTACTTTGCGTGAAATCCCACGGGATTAAAATAATGCTGATAATGATTGAAAATACGTATTTATTTCTGAAAAAAAAAGTTTTAAAAAATTTGATATTATTTTATATATATTATTTACATTTTCATTATTTTCATTTTATTTATATATTTAATTTTTGTACACTTTAATTAATTATTTATTTTTCGTCTCTTTCGAAATTATTTTGCTTCTTCTTCATCAGCGCACACCTTGTCCGCTACCCCAAGTTTCACTAACATACCAACAACCAATATTATTATCACTTACTATTAGTGCTATATATACATACTTCCGTCGAAAAAGATGTTTGGAATTAAATAGCGAGCATTCGAGTGAATGGTACTACATGGCGACAGCTAATTCCGTTCAGTATCGTAGGTTCGAATCTTGGCCTGGTGCTAATTTATTTTTTTTTTCCTTTTTTCAATTAGAAAGAATAACAAAAAAATCAGAAAAAATAATACGTCCTTCCCTGACCGAGATACGAACCTGCGATGCTGAAGTATGGTTCACAATTTAACTCTTTATGGTTTAAAATTATTAAACAAACAAAAATTAACTATTGGAATTTAAGTTTTAATACAATTGGATAGAATTTATTTATTTAAACAAGTAGGACTATTTTATATACTAAAAACATTATATTACCATGTTTAATAAAAATAAATTATTATAATTATTTTTTATTTAACACGTTGACGGACAGTTGCGTCTATAGCCGTCAAGTTCAAGTTCACTATGTGACATGACATCAATAGCCGTCCAATACGAAACGATCGTTTTTAGACACTGCGGCTGTGTAAAACTCCCAAAAATACTTTGTTGCTCACAAAAAATTGCTTATTTCAGTCATTAAACCTGTCATTTACGTTTTTAAATTTTTGCTGTTATAGCCGCCATCGTCCCATTACATAGTGTCTAGAGTCCGCTGGCGCCATGACGGTTGTAGCCGCAACCTAATTAAAGGTGCTGAATTAATCAAAATTAAGGGTATTTAAGCAGAAAGAGTAAAACTATACTTCTAATATTCTAAAAATTACAAAAACATATAGTGTCAATTTTCGAATTTCACTTGTTTCTACTGTCCGTCAACGTGTTAATAACTTTTCTTTTTTTTAACTACTGAGACGTTTATGAATTGAAACTCTTTTCTTCTTAGAAAAATAAAAACAATTGTCGAGTGCTTCTTAATATGACATCAACTTTTTCATCCATGGTTATAATCAAATTAATACCTTTTTATTGTATATCGAGAACAAGTGAAAAAAATGTTTTTGAGAGAAAGAGTGCTGTTGTTTTTTGTCGTTTTTAATTAGGAAAGTATGTTTAAAATGATAGGATATTGAATATTTTTTGAAATACAAACGAGTTTTGCAAATAATTTAACATTGATTAAATTATTATTATAAAACTGCGATATTGGGTACAGTGGGAAACACTTTCTGGGGTAAAGGGGAAACTTTATTTAAACCTTTTCTTCTTATTTTTTTTTTGCATTCCATTAATTTTTGATTACCTATTGTAATGTTTTTTATTCTTAATATATTTGACTTTGTGATGACAAAAACAAAACATGAATAGAAAAGACTAAAATAGCATTATGATAAAAATTTTGAAGTTTCCCAGTTTACCCCAACATTTTTAACAAATCCAAAATGAAGCTGTTTTGAAAAATCACTCAAAAAAAATAAAATGGTATTCTGTTAATGCAAAAAGTTAGATCATGCACCAGTCAATGAAATGGATCAAAATAGAATTTCTAAAAAATATTCCAATGTAATTTATGGAAGAATATTAAAACGTGCCCCACTTTAACCAGTCTTCATAATATAAATACTTTTCCAAAACAATTATAAAAAATAATAGCAAAAATGTGTACAATTTAATGAAATAATCGGTCTCACAAAAATCATGTTACCTTCCACACAGCTTCAATTAACTGTCTATTAGCACATGATAAAAGTTTTTGCGTTGTACCAACTTGTAATTGTTATGTTTTTTGTTAAAAGTTTGTAAACATTTTTTATTCTTTATTTTTTTTATCTTGCTCAAAAAGCCAAATTATTTTGGGACAAAACTCAAACTATACAACTTACAACTATTGTCTAGCTCTGTGTGTGTGGGGATGTCATGGGAGTCTCATATGATCCTTTTTTGAAAATAGCATAATCGTTCATTATCCACACTCTGCTCATTTTTTTTTGTCTGCCTTTTATTATTCGAACATTTATATAGAACTTGAACCAAAAATATTGTATGCGTTGTGTTGAACGTGTGTAATGTTGTTATTGTCATAATTTTGTGTCCCTGAAAACAAAAACATTTCAAAGGTTAAACGTTCAATTTTTATTTTACAAAAAGTTTATTGTCGTTGTTGTTTGTGCTGTTCTGGTTCAACCTCTGCACAAGTACCGCATGTTTATAGCATAAAATAAAAAAAAGAGGCTGATATAAAAATTTAAAACATACCTACTATGGATGAAGTATTTATTTTGTCTTTTTTGTTTTACAAACAGGAAGGGGATTATACAAATAATATATATATTTACATATATAAATTTGTTTTTCTAATATTACTACATAATGTTAAATTATATAATTTTTGTATTAGAACTGGAATAAAAATACACATAATATAATTTATTACTTACCTAGATACTTATCTTAAATTTTATCTTATATATTATCTTGTAATCTTATATATTATTTTCCAGATGATAGTAATATCATTAAAATGTAGAACTTCATTTAATATTTCGGTTGATAGTTTGTCAAATCTGCTAAGGGCTTAAATAATTTATTATCCATTTTAACTTAATTTAAAACCAAACACCATTAAATAATAGTTTTCGTATTATTTCAATATAGTAGCCGCGGTAGCTCAGTGGTTAGTGCGTTTGTTTTACAAACAGGAAGGGGATTATACAAATAATATATATATTTACATATATAAATTTGTTTTTCTAATATTACTACATAATGTTAAATTATATAATTTTTGTATTAGAACTGGAATAAAAATACACATAATATAATTTATTACTTACCTAGATACTTATCTTAAATTTTATCTTATATATTATCTTGTAATCTTATATATTATTTTCCAGATGATAGTAATATCATTAAAATGTAGAACTTCATTTAATATTTCGGTTGATAGTTTGTCAAATCTGCTAAGGGCTTAAATAATTTATTATCCATTTTAACTTAATTTAAAACCAAACACCATTAAATAATAGTTTTCGTATTATTTCAATATAGTAGCCGCGGTAGCTCAGTGGTTAGTGCGTTGTACTGCGAGCCAAAAAGTCACAGGTTCAAGCCTGGACCGGGGCTAACAACATCTTTTCATAGAAAACAATTTTCTATACCGCGCTATCTCTCGTCAGTAAATGGCAAACCTACGAGAGTAAAACATTGCCTATGAAAAGCTCTCACTCGCCGTTCGTATTCGGCAATAAACTGTAGGTCCCACCACTTTGAGTACAAATATAACACGCACAGCTCAAAATGGTGAGAGAGTTCGGCCTAAATTCTTACAGGACTGTAGTGCCAAACTATTATTATTATTATTTCAATAAATAGTCAGCAGAAAAAACATTTATTTACCGATTTATACCACTAAATACTAAAAAACTACTAAATTAATAATTTTTACAGGAATGATAAAATAATTTATCAGTCCTGTTATTGTTAAATATTACAATGGAAAGGTAATACCATTCTTATAAATTCGTCCATGCTACTTTTCTCTAGAAAACAGAAATGGTAAAAAATTAAGTGTTTGTTTTTAATTAATAATTATTATTATTTTATTATAATTATTTATTATTGTTTTCTATTAAATGTTTCAAAGAATAATCCTCTACACCCAGAAAAAAATTCCCTCAAATCGCATTAAAATTGGTCAATAGGACAATTATTGATTTAATAGTATACAAAAAATAAATCTTTTCATATAAACTCAATGGCAATGTCATGGTATTTTCTAGTATTTAATGGTATTTTCCGATAAAAATAATAGTTTATCCTATTGAATATTTTTAATAGTAAAAAACTATTATGTACACTAATTAAAAGATTATGTCAAAAAAAGATCAATTAAAACTCAGAAATTCAATTTGCAATACAGAATACATCAATTGTTATTCAGAAATGTTCATTTGAAATTCAAAAAACTGGTAAATTGCAATTCAAAAATTCAATTTTAAATCTAGAATTATCAGTTGTACTTCAGAAGTAGGGCAACCTGGGGTAAAGTGAGTCACGTTTTGATTTTATTCCAAAAAAGTACATTTTAATAATTTTTAAAATTCTTCAGACTTAAATTTCATAGACTGGTTTATGATCTACCTTTTTGCATCAACAGAATACCATTTATATGCCCTTTAATTCATTTTTGAGCGATTTTTAAAAAACAGCTCAATTCGGTCCTTGCAAAATTCTGGGGTAAAGTGGGAAACATCAAAATTTTTAGCAAAAATGTTATTTTAATCTTTCTTTTTCAAGTTTTGTTATTTTCATAACAAAGTCAAATAGGTATATTAAGGAAAAACATTACAATTAGGTAATAATGGTCACCAAATACATTTTTATGAAAAACTTAAATTTCGAGTTTGTTGATTAATATTATAAAAAGTAATTGTTGCATTTTTAAAGTTGAAATATCAATTGATAGATTTACATTTTCTTAACAAGTGGTAAAAAAAATTTAAATCATCGTTAAAAATTGACAGATTTATAAAGATGTTTGTAAATGAATATTTGGCATTTTGAAAATGTATTTGGTGACTTTTCGTTCTACAACGACGATATAAGAACAAAAAATATGTTTAAATTCATAAATATCTCAGAAGTTAGATAAAGAAAATACAAAAAAAATTGGTGCATTAGTCAAAATATCCTAGTCAGAATATCCTGAGTGGGAATGGACACAGCTATTTCAAGTATACAGGCCGTTTGCAGATGCAGATGATGGATCACTGAATTGATAAAATTTAATTTCTTCGGAATTTCATTATAGCAAAGTTGAAGAATCAGTACTAGGTTATTCTTTTTGTTCATGTTAAAGCTTCGTTTCTCGGCTATTTCTGCAATTCAGATCTTATACCAGGGAAAGTTAAAATTTTACTTTTCATTGGTTTTGGGCCGCGATTGAAGTTTTTTCTTGGCTGAATCAATTAAATAGTTCATAAAACACAGTATTTTCACTAAAATTACAACCAACATTGTCGAAATTAGGTTTCCCACTTTAACCCAGAATGTGTTTCCCACTTTTCCCCAGAATGTGTTTCCCACTTAACCTCAATATCGCAGTTTGATCATAACTTAGCACCATTTAAGCAATGTTAAATTATTTGCAAAACCCGTTGGTATTTCAAAACCTGTTCGTAATTCAACATCCTATCATTTTAAACATGCCTTCCCTATTAAAAACGACAAAAATTTTAACTTTTTGATAGCAAACAACAGCACTTTACTCGGCCTGCCTCAGCAGTCCAGAGGTAGCGCGCTGGACTTGCATTCTGTAGGTCTCGGGTTCGAATCCCGGCTTGGGCATGGGTGCTCGTGGTGATATTAACCACAAAATTGTAGGGAATAGATTTCACAGTACAATGGATATAGTCTGTTTGAGTGCTGTGGATCTTAGTAGATATTCCAAAAAAAACAGCACTATAAAAAAAACTTTCAAAAACATTTATTTTTTATATTTTTATATTTGTTTAAAACCATGGATGAAAAAGTTGATGTCATATTAAGAAGCACTTGACATTTGCTTTTATTTATCATTGTACAAAAACAGGTCCAAAAATTACAATTTCCCACATTTCCCCATGTTCCACTTTATCACAGTTTCCCCTATCATTTGAAAATTTTTATTCAGAAATTTCATTGGGAATTCAAAACATATCACATTCAAAAAGTATCAATTGATATACATAATTTTCATTTGGAATTCATTTTATATATTGCAAATATCTTCTGAATTTCAAATAAAATATTATGAATTTCAATTGAGATTTTCTGAATTTCAAATGAATAGTTATGAATATCAATTGATGTATTTTGAAAATCAACTGGAATTTCTGACTTACAATTGCGCTCTTTTGAATTTCAAATGGAATTTATGAATTTCAATTAATTTTTATTTGAATATAAATTGAATATTTCTGAATTACAGGTAAAAATAGTGCAAAATAGTGTAGTAGGAATTTACCCTATTACAGTAGACATAATCATATTTGTCATAGAATTGTTCGGGTTATGACAGGGTAAATATCTAATGATATATTCCCTATAATGACAATTTCTAAAAGGCTTATTAAATAAATTCATAAACTCATTTTAATAAAGCGTTTTTCATTCTTAAACCATTTTTACTTAATTTAGTTCGTAAACTTTGTTCGATTTATAAATTTTTTAAAAATATTTAAATGCAACATAGCTCTTTTTTTTCAAATATACCTTAACCATTAGGACTTAAATGTAGTACTTTTAAATTGGAGAATGAATACGTAATAATTGTGTTATGACATTTATGCTATAAATCAAAATTTCAATTATAATAAATATGCTTATAAATCATAGAATAAAAGTCCATAAAAATAACCATTTTTGTTCAGTTTTTTTTTTATTATCTTAAAAGTTTAAAATCCACATACAAAGATTTCCACACATGCCAATAATGTTGTGCTGGCCGATGTGTCAATGGTCTTTATTACGGTTTACAAAAGGCACCACGTTCTGAATTTTCAGCACTATTCGAACGTGTTTCATTTGTGCCCCAGTTCAATATTAGAAAACGAGTCAATGGTTCCATGCGAACAGATAGAAAAGAATGGAAACAATTTCGAATATGCCATAAATCATGTCGCAAATTTCATATGGCCAGAATGGCAACAGAGAAATACGTATAACGATTTTTATGGGTTGCGATACATTGTAATAATAGGTTTTATGAGTTGGTAGTGAAACAATTTTGAAAGAAAAATTAATGTTTGTAGATAAAAATAAAATTGTTTAAAAGCCATTTCGTTTTTTTATTTCGTTTTTACAAAGAAAGTAATCACTTAACAATGACATTTATTTGCTTTTAATTTGAGCGTCAATTATAGACCTTTTGATTAATTGTCCTACTCAAATGAGAGAAAAAAATGCTTTTATCGCTTAGGCAATTTTTCTAATTAATTTTTGAACCAAAATCGATGGCAGTTAATGTATTAAGGGGCTATAGAAATTAATGACAGATTATTTTAAAATTTATTTTATAAATAAAATAAATAAAATCAATATTTCGCATTGTAAACGTCTTTCATAAACATAAGCTTCCAATTAAAAGAAATCAATTTTTTTTATTTTCACGTCTTAGGCGCACCCCTTAATATTTTCATTAGCCACGTGCCGTCACACACTGAAACTCACATATCTCGGCATAGAGCATGGCCAACACAAAAACATTCGTTATTCACAACAAATAATTCGACAATCACATAATTATTCTGGTCGTAGTGGTTGGGTTGGGTTGATTAGGTGTAACCTTAATACATGTGGCCCACAATAATTTCCGAGCTTAAGTTTTACTCAAACCAATAAAATAGCAAAACAGAAATTATTACCAGATTATCTGATATTATTACCATTATTACATGTTCTTCATTGGCCATCATGCATAGCATAGAAAATGTTTGATAGAATAAAGAAATTAACAAAAGGACATCGAAGGACACAAAAGGATTTAATAAACGCAATTTACTCGAAAGAGGCAGCATTTTTTTCTATAACTTTTCTATAGAGATGTTTAGACTATACCTAATATGTTGCAACCCAGCAAACATTAATATATTTTATTAATTTTATTGCTATTTTTTTCTTAATTCTCAAACTTAAATTCTATAAAAAGTATGACTTTTAATTTACAATATTTAAAAATGTTTTTTATATAAATCTGGTAAGTTCTTAATATACTAAAGTATTGATCTATCTAAATAGTCTGGGAAGAATGGTAGGGAATGAATTCTCTCAACACAGAATTGTCCAGTGACTAAGTTGCCTTTGGGAAGGTTGTCGGGAAAATTTTTCTTTTTGCGGAGGAATTTTATTCAGGGAAGAATTTCCGGGTATAATTGCTCCCGAGGAATTCTTGAGGAAGTATTTTCGGAAAAAAATGACCCGCGGTGATAATTTACAATTTGTAGTTTGAACTATTTACACCCAGAAAAAAAATACTATATAAATAATAGTTTTATACTATTAAAAATAGTCAATAGGATAAATTATTATTTTAATCGGAAAATACCATTAAATACTAGATGATATTATGACATTGCCATTCCGTTTATATGAAAAGATTTATTTTTTGTATACTATTAAAACAATAATTATCCTATTAACTAATTTTAATGGGATTTGAGGGAATTTTTTTCTAGGTGTATTAGGTGTCAAATAGAACTGATACTAGAAGAAATTATGGTGAATATATTATGTACGGTTACACTTACTATAAATATTTAACAAATTCGGAATTAAATAAAAAATTAATGTAAATGAAAATATTATGAAAATCAAGTAAAATATCAAAAAATATTCACTATGGAAAATGTGATAATACAAGAAATAATGTTTACACGAATACTGGCTAGTACTAGATCAGGGTTCACACTTTCTCACAGTGTAAAAGTAGCAACTTATGATTAAAAAAGGTACTAGAAATGAGCAAAATATAGCAGAATTTGTATTTTACCCAAATGTAGAGTAAATTGTTAAGTAATTTTTAAAATGGAGCAAAATACTAATTAGGGATCTAAATGGAGTATGTTGCACTTAAAAAATATATTCAAAATGAATTATGTAATTTTTCCTGCATTATTTTGAATTCTAACTTTGGACTGCAACTCAGGAAATATGTAGTTTTCAGAAATAAATTTACCAAAACATTTATACATGAAAAATGTATACAAAATTAAATTTTTATGTCGAATAAAGACCTATAAGTCTGATTGTTATGAACCGATTTCAATGTGTTGGTTCCTTCTAAATGTGTTGGTTCTTTAAAAAGTTATACAGTCTGGAAATATCTTAAGTAGATTCTGAGTTTTAATTACATAAGTAATTCAATGACGAAAATTGGAATTTGCACAAAGAAGTGGACATTAAAAAAACTCGAAGAGATGATGTAAGTGAGGATATTCATTGTTTTTCGATGCCGGTCTATAAATATACGTCGGAATTCTTGTATATTTTTAGTGTTATTAAAAGCTGATAAATACAAAATTCTGAAAAGTAGTAGATTCCATAAAAATGTATTAAAATTTTTTTGGAAATATACCAGAAAAATCTGCTACTGTAGTAGGTACTAGAATCTGTCAATTTAAATTCAAAAGTACACCCAAAAAAAATACTATATAAATAATAGTTTTTTACTATTAAAAATAGTCAATATGATAAATTATTATTTTAATCGGAAAATACCATTAAATACTAGACAATGACATTGCCATTGATTTTATATGAAAAGATTTATTTTTTGTATACTATTAAATCAATAATTGTCCTATTGACCAATTTTAATGGGATTTGAGGGAATTTTTTTCTGGGTGTAGCAGATCTGCTCCGATCGGAGCAAAATGTGAACACTGTACTAGATTTAAGAGAAAAACTCAGGAATATGGTAGAAATTAAATACTGTATTGGAATGTATGGATATAGCAGAATCTTTATAGTAGCTTTCACGCAGGAAACTGGTATGTTAAGCGGTCACCTACATTTAGAAAATAATACCATCAAATTGATAGTTTTTTTTACTATTAAAATTACTGAATACGACAAACGGTTGGTAAATACCGTTAAATACTACAAAACTAAATAATATTATTTTCGAAGAAAGCCCTTTTGAGTAGAGCCGTCGCTACATTTTTGTTTACTATTAATATTAGTAAATATTATAAACTTTTATTTCAATCGGTAAATACCATTAAATACTACAAAATACGATAAAATTATTTTTGATTTTATATGTAAATATTTACTATTAATTCAATAACTGTCCTATTGACAAATTTTAATGGGTTTTTATAACATTTTTTCTAAGGGTAGGTAGCTGACCAAAAATGTTTATTTTGTAAATTATATAAGGGCCATTCCACACCAAATCGACCAATGGTTGGAACTCACCTTCTTTGATTTCAATGAAATTTGTGCAACTGATAAAGGGTATCAGGATATACATTGATCTTTTTTTTATTTTTACGCCCACTAATTTCAGAGATACAGTGGTTGAAAGTTGCAAAAAATGGGACAGAAATCACTTTTCAATGATTGATCATATTTCAATATCTCTAAAAGTAGAAATGATAGAAACTAAATTGATGGCTCGTTTTAAAGCTAATAGCTTTTATACCAATTATGTTGTAATTTCTAAACTTGAACATGTGGCCCGTGGTAATTATCCTTGCACTTCAAAATTGATGTCCTTAAAAAGGACACTTTTTAACATTCTGAAAAAACACATATTTTGCTTGTATTAATGTAAATGTGCATGCCAAATTTAAAGATGGTATTTTGATCGCATCATATTTTAAAAATTAATTTTTAAATTTTTACATATTTTTTGTATTGAAAAAATTTTTTTTTTTCAAAAATTAAATTTGCAATAATTTTTTAATGAATTTGAAACTCTGAATTCGAAACTAGCGTCAGTTTCACTAAATTGTCTCTAGTTTTTGTGATATATACCATTTTTCGAAAATCGTAAAAACTATATCCCAAAATCCATATCTCAAAAACTAGAGTCAATATGATAAAACTGACGCCATTTTAAAAATAAGAGTTAGAAATAGATTGCAACTTGCATTGAGAATTATTGCAACTTTTACTGTCGAAAAAAAAAATTTTTTTTTTCAATACAAAAAATAAATAAAAATTTAGAAAATTATTTTTTAAAATATGATGCCATCAAAATACCATTTTGAAATTTGGCATGAGCATTTATATTAAATCAACCAAATTACACGATTTTTTCAAAACTTTAAAAAGGGTCCTTTTTAAGGACATCTATTTTGAAGGGCAAGGATAATCACCACGGATCACATGTTCACGTTTAGAAGTTACAACTTATTTTTTCTAAAAGCTCCTTTTATTAGCTTTAAAACGAGCCATCAACGGAGTTTCTAGCATTTCTAGTTTAAGAGATATCTAAATATGAACCACCATACAAAAGTGATTTTTGGCCCATTTTTTGTAACTTTGAGTCACTGTATCTCAGGAAGTAGTTGAAAAAATAAAAAAAATTGGTCAGTACATATCTGGGTACCCTTTATCAGTTGCCTAAATTTTATTGAAATCGAAAAGGTAAAATCTCAAATTTGACTTTTTTTGGTCAATTTGGTGTGGAATGGCCCATATATAAAATGGTAGTCGAACAAATTGGTAGTCGAACAAAGGCTTCTTGTAGCAGGTTATAAAAATTTGTGTTTTGAAATTTGTAAAAGTATCTTTACAGCAGGAATATGGCAGAGTAAACTAGTAATTGAAGATTTATGCTGATATTAACAACCATATTATATGTATATAATGTTCCTAATTTTGCGTACTAATTTGGTTCCATTCTTACCGCCTACCAAACCGTATCTTTATCTACCATTTTACTCACATTTTTTTGACAATTTTGCTTTTACACTATAGCAAACCATGGTGATCATTTCTCCTTCTTCTGGAAGAAGGTACAGTACTTCTTTTCGAAATATATATCTGGCTTTTGTTTAAATTGAAAATTGATTGTTCTTCTTTCTCATACATTCTTATTTTTTTCTACTTTGTCTTTTTTTCATAAAATTATTTGTTTTTCATTTCCAATATTTTTGCATCAAAACAATTTTCTTTAATATGGCATACAAAAATAGATATATTGGTTTTTTTTATGTGGTAGTAAGAGTACCGAAAAAATCGTATATTCTTTGTTTTTGCTTTTCAAATAAAGTTGAAAAATTAGCATTTCTTTGTCCCGCACTTTCCAAAACAAAGAAATACTTCCTCAAAATTTGTAGGTGTTCGTCGTAGTCCTTGACTATTATGTCATCAAGGTATGCAAGTTTTCCAAGGCAAACCTTTTAATACGTACTCCATTAACTGCTCGAATATGGCTGGGGCATTGCATAGCCCAAACGGCATTACCAGAAATTGCCATAGCTGAAATTAGACAATTGTCTACCAACATTTACATTATGTCCGCCTAAAATATGAAAAGTTTGACCCCTTTACGCCTCATAGTAAGGAAATGTTGGCCACTTTAAGCTGGACTTACTACCACTTTGATCCTATTTATATAAAAACCTACTTAAAGAGTATTTATTCCACAAAAAATACGCAAAGTTTGAATCCCTCTATATAAGTTATGGCCTTTTTAAGTTAACATAAAGTAATCAAAATTTGACTGCCTGTTTTGCATGCCTCTTTCTTTCTTTTTTCTGCCTAAAATTTTGTCTGTCTAAAATTAATATTTTGTCTGATGCAGTCAATTTGTGTTATAGAAATGTGGTATTTTTCTGATTTTGCAAATTCGAAATAACTGAAAATAATATGGAAGATTTAATTTCATAAAGTATGCAGGTATATAAAATTATTCCCATTTTTCAAAAAGGTATCATTTTAAATTCTTCCAAATTTTGTACATAGAAATTCATGTTCACTACAAACTAACTAAGATTAGTTTAATTACCTCATATAGTTCAAACTTTCATTTGTAAAAGTTTTAGAACTGACCTTTGTATGAACCATACAATCTATAACTAAACTATTTAATTCAATAAACATTCTTTACTGGGTTTCGACAGTCTCATGGGAATTATTTAACAAAGAATGTGGCTGCCTTATCCAACCACCGGGCAAAACTTTGCTATTTTCGGAGTCCTGTTGTGTTGCGTTGAGCGCTCCTTACAAAATATACGAGACGCCTTTCTACACTTTTGTCGTCGTTCGTACATTATTTATGAGGACATGTGTTGCAGACAGACGGCGGACAGACTGTAGACTGGTACCTGGAGGTAGCACCACTTACATGTGTTTTTTTTTTGTTGTTGTACTGGTCACTACATGGTTGGACCAAAGCCCTGTGCGCCATATTTCTTACATTTTGATACTACTTCCGTATTTTATGTTTCGCTTTTGTGTGTGTTGCGAAAAGGGCGACAAAATTAAATCACAGCAACATTAGATACTCGACTAAAGATGCTGGTTTGGAAATTTGCTACGACGGTCACATAAGGCTGGTACTAAATTTAAGGCATGTTACTTGAATTCAAAGATCCAGTTGTTCGTTCTATATATAGTTCTGATTTGAATTTGATTCATGGAGTTCTTCGACTTTTTCTCATATGTTTTTGCCTAAATTTTGGTGTCTGCTTTAATTTATTGATTTTCTGCTTGTACTGTATGACTTCCTCTTCGGATCATTTATTATTTAAGAGCATTCAAAATGTTTACCAACATTTCAATTTGGCCACATCATTTATGAGCGGCTGCTTTGTGAAGTGGATTTAAATTTACGCCCAATAAACTCGTAGGCCTTGTTTTATGACGCATTCATATAAATTATGCAACATAAATTCACCTGTTGTGATAATGAAGATGATAATGTGGTTAATAATGATGTTGTTGACGTTGAGGATGCCGACTATTACCTGCTTTTCAAGCATTATCATCATCATATGTTTGTTATGATGCATACGTACTTATTTTCATATTGTTATCTATGGGTTTTATGCAAATTTTTCGACGCCGCAAAAGACTTTTCAGCATAGGGAACAAATGCGCGGTAAAGCATTAACTTAAGACTTTAATGGCTGTTAGTGGCTTAAATTGAGAGTAGATTTTTTTGGGTTACTTTATTATTTTAAAAAGCCTTAAAATGAAAATAAAATATAAATAAATATATGCGGTGTTTTGTCTTTGATATTAAATGCTAGGTAAATGTTGGAATTTTGACTTTTCTATGTAACGTAATGGAACAGTATGCCTTTAAAGATAGATAATTTGAATAGGGTATTTTTTTGAGAAAGTTTAACAGGTGCTTTATTAGATTTTAATAATTTATAGCGTTTAAAAAGCTAGTCTTGTAAAAGAGTTAATGCTCACATTATATAATAGTTTGGCACTACAGTCCTATAAGAACTTAGGCCGAGCTCTCTCATCACTTTGAGCTGTGCGTGTTATATTTGTACTCAAAGTGGTGGGACCTACAGTTTATTGCCGAATCCGAACGGCGGGTGAGAGCTTTTCATAGGCAATGTTTTACTCTCGTAGGTTTGACATTTACTGCCGAGAGGTAACGCGGTATAGAAAAATGTTTCTATGAAAAGATGTTGTTAGCCCCAGTCCAGGCTTGAACCGAGGACCTTTAAGCTCGCAGTCCAACGCACTAACCACTGAGCTACCGCGGCTACATTATACCTAGCGATTTTTATACCCTACACTAAGAGTGAAAGAGTATATTCAGTTTCTACACAAGTTCAAAGTAATAAAAACTGATGTTCCTCATATCCAACAAAGTTTGTATGAAAAACATCATTTTCGAGATTTAAAACTCTTTAAGTACATTCAATACTCGCAATCCCATTTTATATACATAATTTTTTTGGAAAAAAGACAAGCTTTCATTTAAAAATACAAAAATAAAAATAAAAACTGTCTATTTTTCAAAAACTGATAAAACCTTTTTAAAATGCAATAATTTTGGTTAAAAAAATTATTTATTCCAAAATAATTATTTTTATTTTAAAGCTCATGAAAAATACTTTCTAAAGCAGTTATAGACGTTTACAACTGAGCTACTCAGATAGAAGTTATAAATAATTCAATACAAGTCTACGCGGTCAAAATGGCCATATTTGAACCCCAATTTCTCGACAACCAGTCATATTAGTCCATCCTCCTTAACAGGTTTTAATGTGGTTCGTTTATATTATATGTGCACCAAATTTCATTCAAATCGGAAACAATAAATATATGAAGCGGGTATAGTTACAAATTTTCACCCATATATGGGCCATTCCACACCAAATCGACCAAAAAAAGTAAATTTTGAGATTTTACCTTTTCGATTTCAATGAAATTTAGGCAGCTGATAAAGTTTATTGAGATATGTATTGATCATTGACCATTTTAGTGCTTCAAAATTACAAAAAATGGGCCAAAAATCACTTTTGCATGGATGTTCATATTTCAATATCTCTTAAAGTAGATATGCTAGAAACTCCATTGATGGCTCGTTTTAAAGCTAATAGAAGAAGCTTTTAGAGAAATTAAGTTGTTATTTCTAAACTTGAAAATGTGGCCCGTCGTCATTATCCTAGCACTTCAAAATAGATGTCCTTAAAAAGGACCCTTTTTAAAATTCTGAAAAAAATCACGTAATTTGGTTGATTTAATAAAAATGTTCGTGCCAAATATCAAGATGGTATTTTGATTGCATCATATTTTAAAAAATAATTTTCTAAATTTTTATTTATTTTTTGCATTGTTAAAGATT
Source organism: Dryomyza anilis (assembly GCA_951804985.1). Taxonomy (NCBI): domain Eukaryota; kingdom Metazoa; phylum Arthropoda; class Insecta; order Diptera; family Dryomyzidae; genus Dryomyza; species Dryomyza anilis. The sequence goes on from OX638132.1 coordinate 93,308,873, forward strand.
GTTAAAGATTAGAATTTACAACTTAATATATCTTAAAGCTTGTTCTATTACCTTTAAAACGAGCTATCAACGAAGTTTCTAGCTTTTCTACTTTAAGAGATATTGAAATATAAACAACAATACAAAAGTGATTTTTGGCCCATTTTTTTGTAAATTTGAAGCACTGTATCTTTGGAAGTAGAGGTTGAAAAAAAATAAAAAAAAATTGGTCAATGCATATCTCAATAAGCTTTGTCAGCTGCCCAAATTTCATTGAAATCGACGAAGGTGAGTTCCAACCGCTGGTCGATTTGGTGAGGAATGGCCCATATATATATTGTTACGAAAAGAAGTAATTTGCTCCACTGTGCAAGCAATCAACAATAATAGATGAGACGCAAGACAATTCAGCGCACTAAGCAATGTGTTAGAAAGAGACGGAAGATCATTCAGCGCACTGAGGCAGTGTGCGAGAAAGAGATGGAAGATCAGCGCATTAAAACACATGAGTGCGAATGAGATGCCAATAGCATGTGTCATTCACGAAACGAGTAGAAGGTTCTCGAAACAAGTCGAAGCTTGTCGAAACGTGTCGAACTGATGCATGCAGTATATAAGGCCGCGCATCTGAGGCACTGTACTTCAGTTGTGATTTAATAGTGAACTAGTGCGTCTCGTGAGTGAACATTGTAAAGATAAATTGTAGTAATTCAGCAGTTGATATAAGTGATTATTCTTTAAGTTGTTATTTAAATTAATAAAGTTAATTAATACTAGTTGAAAAAATACTAGTTAAAACCAAATATAAGTGCGTTTTTATTTTGTACACAATCCAGCGATACGAACTCGTAGAACAGTTTTCCGTAGACTGAATTTTCGTAACAATATATTATGATCAGTATGACCTCCTGAGTTGATTTAGCGATGTCCGTCTGTCTGTCTGTTCGCCTGTCTGTTCAAATCTCTACTACTCAAAAAATTGAAGAGTTAAATCAATGAATTTATATTACTTATCAACCAGAAAATTGGCATGATCGGTAAATTGTGACCTGTGGATCGACCAATTATATACAAATATCTCAAATAAAATATACATCTTCAAATAAATATTACTTTATACTTTTTTGGTCAAATATATATTGAGTTTATGTTCAAATATATAAAAATAATGTTTTCCCGCGAACCGATCTGTGGTTCAAAAAAAATCAAAATTTGATACACCTATCCAATTGTACAAATGGGTATCAAATGAAAGGACATTTATTAGAGTTTGCAAATTTGTTGTTATTTTCAGGATTCGTAAACCCTGATGACCTATGCACCACTTTAAAAACATTATCTCATATAAAGGGTTTTTTAACAGGGACGCTACAAAAGTATTTCCATCATTAAATGGCAAACCTTACTGAAGAGAAATGTCCAAAGAGCGGCAAGAAATATGGCGTCGTTTGCTGTCCCTTGAAAAACTTTTATAGCGCTCTTATTGAAAAACCCTTTATATAGGGTATTTATAGTCGGCTTAGACCGACTACAACTTTCATAATTCTTACTAACATCATCACACCAAGTATCACATTTTGTCTACTTCAAAATTCACCATATGACCTAACCTTCTTTACTGGTCTAGTTTAAATTTACCCCATCAAAATAGACATGATCTGAATATAATTCATTTGAAAACATAGTCACTTCCCGATGCTACGCCTAAAATAAATTCAACTGGTGTGAGTAGGTTATAAATCTCTTACGTCGATTTTTGGATTTTGGTTTTTTATGTTAGAAATTAAAAAGTTTAGCTTACATGGAATGTGCAACGCCAAAGCACTATATTTTGAAATAGTGCTAAATACCGATAATCTACATCAATAAGACAAATTATCGACAATTCCACATCAAACCGGGCTCTTTTCGACAAAAAATGACTTTATGGGCTCCGATCTTTTTGAAATTTTACAGAAATGTTCTATGCCAAAAATATTTGACACGTATTTTTTTTTTGTTAAAATAGTCTTTTTTCTGTTAGTTTTACCCCTTAATAAATTGAACATTTTCTTCGGTATTCAACATTTTTATACTTTTACATACATTTTTAATGAATGGGGATATTAACCTAAATTTCTGATATGTGAATAATATTTTGAGGGTGCTCAACATTATTAAGAACTTTAAACATCCCACTTTAATATCTCCAACAAGTCCAGCCCGACAGACTTTATGTCCCGTCCATGTGATTTTATTTTTAATGTGGCATAAAGTAATACATCTTTTATTCACCAATGTAATTGTAATAGTATAAAATAAGAAGTATGAAATGTAAATTTTATTTCGTATATAATAAAATTTTAATAAAATATATTTATTGTAATTATAAATAAATGACTACGGTTAAAAAAATTGTAAAAAGTATTTAAATTAATTATTTATATGTATATATTTTTGTTGATATATTTACAATTTATCTTTTATGTTGGGAAATCAAATTTATTGTATTTTTTTCATTTTATGTTTACACTGTGCGGCAAAATTGCAAACATTTAATTGAACTCTTATTATATTTTATTTAATTTCTATATGGTCTATATATAAAGTGTGTGGTATAAGCTTTAACTCCTTCGCGTCCGGGTTAGGTGCTATGGGGTCTGAAAGAATTCAAAGAAAACCCAAAATATTTCGTCATTTTTTAGCGAAATGTTTCATTGTGTATTTATGGCATCTACGGAGCGATTATAGGGAACCTCCTAAGGATGATTTTAATACTCTATGATTTTATTGTAGCCACGGTAGCTCAGTGGTTAGTGCGTTGGACTGCGAGCCGAAAGGTCCCCGGTTCAAGCCTGGACCTGGTCTAACAACATCTTTTCATAGAAACATTTTTGTATACCGCGCTACCTCTCGGCAGTAAATGGCAAACCTACGAGAGTAAAACATAGCCTATGAAAAGCTCTCACCCGCCCTTCGAATTCGGCAATAAACTGTAGGTCCCACCACTTTGAGTACAAATATACCACGCACAGCTCAAAATGGTGAGAGAGCTCGGCCTAAGTTCTTATAGGACTGTAGTGCCAAACTATTATTATTATTATTATGATTGTATCTTAACGCTATACAACCATTTATAATGTGTTTCTCATAACAATTCGAGTTAAAAAACGAGTTGGGGCCCGACTATGAAATACCCTACACCTTTGGTGGGGTTAATGTGGGATATTTAATTGCATACCTTAATTTTAAATTTTTTAATTCTGCTGAACCTTTCCACCCTCAGAATATTATTCATATATCAGAAATTTACGTCTTATATCCCCATTAATTATAAAATTTATATAAAGGTATAAACAACTAAAAAAAAAATTGAAAAATATAAAATTTTGAAAGGCTAATATTTCATAGATTTGATTTTAATAATTTACGGATCAAATTTCCACTATGAAAACCCGGGAAATAATGAAAAAAGTGGGCGGATTACGCCCATTTTTGTACCACATATTTATAGGTGAATTCTAACAATACCTTTTATATTTTATAACTATACCTTGAATACTTTTCGAGTTATTAGTTCCGAAAGAGTTATATAAAAGTGACTTGTATGGGAGGTGGGCGTGTCCGTTGACCGATTTGGCTCATTTTCAAACTCAGTTCTTACTTTTGGCTAAGATATATTGAGACGAAATTTCATCGCATTCTGATCAGTATTTCTCAGGTTATTCTGTATTCGGACAGCAAGACGGACAGACAGACGGACATGGAAAACGGACTCGGGTAGTGATGCTGATCAAGAATATATATACTTTTCCATACCGGACACGCCTCTTAAGGGGCGTTACAATATATGCACAAAGTTAATATACCCTGTACCTCATAGGTGTAGGGTATAACAACTTCTTTTGTAGGTAAATCAAATACATATGTATTTATTTTTTAAATATTTCTACGACAAAAATATCCAAAAGTGGAGACTTTCGTCATGAGCGCTTTTTGAATTTGTGAATTTGTAACTTTTTGAAGTCTGAGCATTAGGATTACCTATATATTTCGTCTGATTGTCAAATTAAATATTTATGAAGTAGTTTTCCGTTAATGAAATTCATGAAAATGAATTAATAACAACAATTTAACACTCGTATGTGATAACAATACAGGAGCCTATAGCTAAATTAAAACCTATGTCAGAGCATTTCAAAAATACCATAAAACATAGTGCGTGTCGCTGATGTGTAACTATATAAATTAAATATTTATGCTGCTGTAATTTGTGGATCACAGTGAAAAGTTTATTTTATTACACAATTGATAGTGATAAAATTGAATAAACTATCACAATGCCGGGGAATAATTGAATTTCTGTGCTGAAAACATCGCGACGACGACTTGCAAATATGAAATTAAATTAATCAATAAACTTTTATAGTTAAAATTCATTAAAAACAAAACAAAAAAAAAGTTTTTAAGCATGCGTAAAATTTTCGTCAAAAGTTTTTGACAAACTTTCACATGCAATAACTATGCAGAAAATAATGAAGAATGGAAATAATAAAATCCATCATACATTATGTGTACGTTTTGTACATAAATGTTTGTCATAAATAAATTTAATTTTGGCAACATCAACATTAACGTATGTAGTTGGGCCCTCGTATTGTTAAGAGCCATAAATCTAAAACAATGTTGTATATTTTTTGGTGTATTTGTTATTTGAGCGCCGGAAGCACTGACTGACTGCCTGACTTTTATGTGTTTTTAAGGTTTTACGACTGAAAATGATTTTTTCTTTTTTTTTTTTTGTTTTCCCTTTTATTTTTATTATCAAATACACATTGTATATTTTTGGTGTAATCTATGCATTGCGTAAATTTTGTAAATTTGTAAATGGCTAAATATACAAAAGCCGCGTAAATCGTAAATTTTAGGCTTTGTTACAAATGGCCACAAATAGAGCTTCATTCATAGAGCCACTAACTGCGTCATCAAATATTTATGCAAATATTCGGAGAAAGACTTAGGATCGTTAATTCGAGTTCAACACAAATTTAAGATTTTAAGAGGAAGATTTAAATGTCTAAGTAGCTCTCTAAAAAAGAATAGCTGTGTTTATTGCCCGAATAAAATACAAAATTTGCTTCATTACTCATTTCAAAAATAACTCTACACAGAAAAAAGAAAATATTATGACAAATATAAGGAAATATACTTCATTAGTTATATTAATGAAATTATATAAAATTTTTAAATGACAATTAAAAGTTCTTCGGTACACTCAAAATATAATCTGCTTAAAATACACGAAATCGTTCGAATATTTTTCGTAAAATACACGAAAGAACCGTAACCGAAACCGATATCCGTTTAAAACCGTTTCATTTTTAAAACCGAAATCGTAACCGAAACCGTTATACGGAAATCAGAAATAAACCGATATCCAAAACCGAAATAAACGGTTTCGGTTTTATACCGGTTTAAAGCGGTTTTTAAAAAATTATAAAAAGATACAGAAAAACATATTTTATTTTATATAGAAGATCTTAAGTACAAGGCATGTTTAAATGTCATTTAATAGAATTTGGAGTTCCCAAAATAAAAAATTCAAAAACAACACCAAGCTAATTTTTTTGTTAAAAATGATTCAAATTTCAATGATATTGGTTTTTTAAAACGTTTTTATTAGGTTGCTTTCTTGCCTGTCTGTTTGGTACAAATTTTGTAATTGATTTTAAACTACCTTCGTGATGAGCTACAGACTTGAGATTTTAAATATTTAATCGAACTGGATGACAATACAATATTATCGTTTTCTTGCCAGCCGGTTCATCATGGTTCTATCGCCATGGTTCCATACTGAAGACACTTTGAAACATGAATATTTTTAATTTTAGTGATATTAGGCCTTTCAAATTCTGTCAGAAGAAAATCCAACTGATACTGAAAATAAAAATATGAAATAAAAAATGTTTTTTTTAATATATAACGTTATTTATTGTTTTAGTTAAATATTTAGGAGTCTTTGGTAAAGTGGGACACGTTTTGAAAAGATCATTTGTTTTAAAAGGTCTATATATAGACTGGTTCATGATTTAACTGTTTGCATTAACAGAATACCATTTATTAGTCTTTTTAATTGATTTTTGAGTTATTTTTTAAAACACCTCAATTTCGGACATATGTATGTAGGATTGAGCTCCACGACGTTTAAATAAATCACACGATAATTTATATTTTCTATAAAAGTTTATTATATAAAAACAAATCGTATGTTGCGAGCTTAATGGCTGCCGTCGTGAAACTGTCTGTCTATATTCTCAAAATTCTGTCACTTCAATTCATACGTCAAAGGTCACTAAGTTTTATATAATTAGTAAAATGTATCCTGTCCTTTATTGTCCGTCTGTCTTATATCACTCCCACATTCGGCCCTCCTGATGTATTATTCGCCCTCGAATAATGGGTTTTTCTTTTTCATTTATTTTGTTTTTCCAACGATGCCTCGAATTGCTGATATTTTCCACGGAATAGTGTACATGATGATCTTTTGATCTGCTTCTAAATTTTGCTCCTGGCTCAAATTGTGTTCGTTTACCTTGCCAGTTATTTGTATTTACATATGATTTTATTTTAGGTAGTGTATATTGCGTTTCTCTTACAGGCATGTCAATCTTAGCGGATAAACTTAGCTTGTGTTCTTTTTCTTTATGTTTGACTTTTCGTACTATATCGCATACTTTTTTTATGTCATTCAATCTTTTTTCAGCCTTCTTGTCCTCTTTTTTCTTGCTTTCTTTGCTGTGTTTTGATATTTTTTCTATATTCACTTCATGCGATTTTTGAATGAACCTAGCTCCTTCTGAATTAATAACCATATCAACATCTCTCAATATGTCATTGCCAATCACCGCTGGGAATAAAATATCGTTCTTGTTAGCCACGTGAAAGTTAATTTCCAGTTCAATACCATCGACTAATACTGGTAACGTGCAACTTCCGATTGTGAAGATTTCTTTTCGCCCTATTCCAATCAATTTTCGTTTGTTATTGTTTAATTTTATATTGCCTAGTTTAGCAAACGTATCGTACCTTAGTGCGCAGATATCGCTGCCCGTATCTACGATCGCCGATACTGAAAATTCATTAGGTTTGAGTTCTTTGAAAACACGATTGTTTGATGACATTTGTGAATTTTCCAGTCCCTCGTTCTTTTTCTTTTCCCGCATCTCTCTTTCACCGTCGTTTGCTAAGACGTGCATGATTCTCGTCTCCCTTTTAATATTAACTTGCTGCTGAGCGCATTCTGATGCGCGATGTCCTTCTTTCTGACACTTGAAACAACGTACTTGCCTCCGTTGTGTGCAGTCTCTCGCAATATGACCACATTCGCCACAGTTATAGCACTTTATCGAACTCTCTTTACGAACCCACGGTTGCTGCGTAGTCGATCTGTTTAGCGACTGACGCGACCCACAAACCTTCTCGTACACCTTCATGTTCTCCTTCAACTCGGCTACTGATCTTGACTGATATAGTACCGACTTGTTAGCTCGCGAATCAAGAACACCTTTGCAAAAATACTCGACCAAGCTTTCTTCATCCAGTTTTATGCGATTGCCTATTGAAATTAGACAATACAAATATTCGCGTAGAGTTTCATTTTGTCTTTTACGCCGATTACTCAAAATGCGATGAATTTCTGCCGAAGAAACTTTTTCCCCAAACTCATCCAAAAGAGACCTTTTCAGCGCTGTCCAGCTTCGAATGCTTGTTTGACTTCGCACAAACAATCTGGCCGCTCCAACCAAGAGCTGCTTACCATAAACAAATTTTTGTAAATCATTCCAGTTTACTGTGTTCGCGCTATCTTCAAACTCAAGAATCCACTGATTAACGTCAGGTGAATTTGATCCTGAATACGACGATACACTATCCTGTATGTCTTTAAGCGTGAAACGAGTTCTGTCGACCATCACCTCGTGAACGGGACCTGCTGCAACATCACCATATTCGGAATGTGATTCTCCGTCGCTTTCTTCACCAGCCAAACCGAAATGTGTAATAAGTCTGTCCTGTAATACCCTTTTCAGTCCTTTTGTATCTAAACCCAACTCCTTTAATTTATCTCTTAAGTCGTCAACAGTCAAAGCTAAAATTGTACGTCCATTTCAAAATATTTTAACAATGTATTAATTATTGATATGAATTAAACAAGTAGTAATAATGAAGTAATAATATAATTAAATCTAATTAGTTATTTAAACAAAATGGAATGTATATGTATTAGTTACAATGGAAAAATAGTAATATTTATTTAATGTTTGCTTGTGCACTCAATGCATATTAGTCTACTGGGTTGTTCACATGTCATCTCTGATTTGAATGCTCTCATCACTGAACTTTTCTCTTCACTGAATTTCTCTCCTCGTCGAATGCCTCTCTTCATTGAACGCCAGCGTAAAACTCACTCACCATTGATATTCATCTGAACGCACCGAATTCTTTCGCAGCCACAACCCTCTTGATATTACGCTGTTCCTTTCATATTTCGCTGTCGCCCATCTGCTTCTGTTTACTCGTGAAGGTTCGCTAATAACTCTTCTCGACAAGTTTTATATATCGACGCTCTCATCGACGATTTACATTTTCTCGATGCCTGCGTCCATTCATTCATACGTTCCAATGTGCTCTGTTCACTGATGAAATTTTTCGCACTTGTCGATTTTTCACAGCAACTTCGATTTTTAAAGTTTTCATCAATTAAATGTCATTGTTTTTTTTTAAATTTTTTTTTTCTCTCTGCGTTACAATTTATTTTTTTTACTGTTTTTTATGAGCACTCAATTCTTAACTCAACTCTAGTCCAAAACCGGTATGAGCCCCCATTTGTAGGATTGAGCTCCACGACGTTTAAATAAATCACACGATAATTTATATTTTCTATAAAAGTTTATTATATAAAAACAAATCGTATGTTGCGAGCTTAATGGCTGCCGTCGTGAAACTGTCTGTCTATATTCTCAAAATTCTGTCACTTCAATTCATACGTCAAAGGTCACTAAGTTTTATATAATTAGTAAAATGTATCCTGTCCTTTATTGTCCGTCTGTCTTATATCACTCCCACATGTATATATTAAGAATAAAAAAATATAATAAAGTAATAAAAAACATTGGTAATGCAAGAAAAAATTAGAACCAGTTGGGAAGGTTAGATAACATGGGAAATTTTAAATTTGGTGTTATTATGATAGTTAGGATTATCAAAATTATAGTCGGTCTAAGCCGACTATAAATACCCTACACATATGTGTGGTTACCATTCAAGTTGGTATATAGGTCACCAGGGTATACGAATCCTGAAAATAACTACAAACATTCAATCGCTGAAGAATTTCCATTCATTTGATACCCATATTTACAAATGGGTAGGTGTACCGAATTTCGATTTTTTTTTTTTGTGAACCACAAGTCTTTTCGCCGGAAAACAATATTATCATGTATTTGAGTATGATGTCAATATATATTTGACCAAAAAAGTTTACCTAAGCACGTATACAGTAAAATTGATCTGTAAATGTAAATTTTATATGAGGTATTTGAACATAAGTGGTCGGTTCTCAGGTCACAATAAATCTATCAAGCCAATTTTCTTGTTCAGACAGCTTAGATATATAAGTAATCTAAAACTGAAGTTTCAAATTTCACAAGTTCGAACCTTTCAAGTATACATGCCGTTTGCAGATATTGTAGTTCACTGAATTGTTGAAATTTATCTTTGGCTTTTATGGATGGAAATTGTAAAAAAAATCTTTTTCTTCTTCTTATGAAGTTTAAGAATATTTACCGATGTGTTCCTGTTGCTCTTGTTCAAGGTTCGCTTCTCGGCACTCTTCTGCAAATCAGATCATATCTCACGTGAAGTCAAAATGTTGCTTTTCATTGGTTTGTTGTAACGATTGAATTCTTTTCTTGGCGAAATAATTTAAATAATTCATAAACACAATATTTCCACTAAAATAGCAACAAACATTGCTTAAATTACGTTTCCCACTTTACCCTAGAAAATGATTCTTACTTTACCTCAATATCACAATTTGAACATATCTTAGAACATATCTTAGTATTTTAGTATTTCAATCATTCGATCATTTAAACACCACCAGTACTCTAAAAAACTTTCAAATATTTTTTTTTACTTGTTTTCGATATGCAGTAATATTAATGGATGAAAAAGTCCACAAATTGCAATTTTCCACATTACCCCATGTCCCACTTTACGCCAGGTTTTTTGTTGAAGACAATGAAAAATATGGAAAAAAAAATTAATACAATAACCGAAATCAAAACCGAAACCGTAACTTGGAACCGGTATACCGAAACCGTTTCTTTATAAAAACATAAAACCGAAACCGTAACCGAAACGCAGAAAAAACCGAAACCGAAATCGAAACCGTATTCGTTTAGGTTTCAATCCCTGGAAAGAACTATCGTACATTTTTGATAAAATTACAAATATTAATTATTTATTTGTAGATTTTATCTACGAAAGCCATTCGAACATAATACGAAAGATTCGTAAGTTATTGAATATGTGTGTACATTTTTTCGAATATATTCGAACATTTTACGAGAGTATTCGTACTTCGAACGAAACATTTTACGAATATTTCGTAAAATACATGAATACTTTGTTAAAAAAACTGACGATGGAAATGACGATTCATAAAATTATGAAAAATATGAAATATGATACTTTTGACACACACAGAACTAACAGAGAACACATTTTAAATCTTTTTGTATTTATAACTCTCTATTTGCGCCCGCGATACCAATTAAATAAAATATTTTGTTGAAAAAACTCTCGATGAAAATGACGACTCATTCATAAAAATATGAAGTATTATGCACTGATTTTATACTTTTGCACTTTTACCACAAACAGAACTCACACAGAACACATTTTAAAACTGTTTGTATTTTATAACTATCTGCTGGCGACCGTGATACCAATTCAAATAAAATGCAGCTCCAAATTGCTATTTGACGACACTGATTCCTGTTTTTACGAATGATTCGTAAAAAATACTAATATTTCGTAAAATTTTACATATAGCCTCAAAATGTACGAAAGTTTAGTAATTTATTCGTAAAATGTAAAGCTAATTCGTAAAATAGGTTATGCTTTCGTAAAAAAAAATTGTAATAGAAAATAATACAATGAAAGTTTCGTAATTTAAACGAAATAATGTTGTTTTAATTTTATGAATATTGATTCGTAATATTGTCGTTGTTTTAATTGCATGAATATTTATTCGTAATATATACGAATCGTTCGTAAAAAATAATTTAGGAAAAAATAGAAATTACAAATGTTTCGTGTATTCCACGAATTATTCGTGTATTTTACGAAATTAAAAATTACGAAAAAATATTTCGAAAAATGTCCTAGAAAATATTTTGAGTGTATTATGCATGTTTATATTATTTTTTCCACCCATGTTTCTCCACATTATTAATCAATCGTTGATTGAATATAATAATTATTAAAATTTTAAAAACTGATGAATATTTCATAAAACAATTAAAAGTTCTGATGTATTATGAATTTTCATATTAAATTAAATGTATTTCACCATTGAACTGTTAAGTAAAATTCATTCATTCATATTAATGAAATTCATCAACAAGATTTATTACACCGCAGATTTGATTATTGATTAACAGAATTCAGAATAGTTAGAGATATTTATATTTATTTCATATAAACAATGAAAAGTTTTACAATATTATGAATTCTTTTGATGTTAAATTTTATGAATGTTTCCTACACGCAGAAAAAAATGCCCTCAAATCCCATTAAAATTGTTCAATAGGACAATTATTGATTTAATAGTATACAAAAAAAAAAAACTTTTCATATAAACTGAATGGAAATGTTATGGTATTTTCTAGTATTTAATGGTATTTTCCGATTAAAATAATAATTTATTCTTTAGGATATTTATCCTTTATCCAACTAGGATCATTTTGAGACTTTTCGAATACCCGACAACAACAAAAGTCTCATTCTTTGAAATCAGGTTCGAACATGAAGGTCGGATCATACAATTTAAAAAAAAAAGATTAGTTGAAAATTTGAAAAAAAAAAATGTTATTTAGGATTTTGTAAAAATTTGATAAAAGCAGGGATCACAAAAAACAGAAATTGGATTATGTCCCTGGATAGAAGAATATTTTTTGATATAGCACCGATTTTATTTTTCTTGTATATCTTACAAATTTACGTCGAGATTTACGGTTTTTTTATTATATCTCTAAAATATAAATGAAAAAAATGTCCAATGAACGAATTTTATTAAAAAGAACTTAAAAACTTTATTTTATAAATAAGTATAGAGAATAATAAAAATTACAAAATTACACTAAAAATTTAAAACCCCATGTAATATTCATCGATCTAAGTTTGAACGTTTAAATAAGTTTAAAAAAATTTAATACTTAAGTACTCAGATTTTCCTCACTAAATAGGGTTTTGTTTGCATAATTGGCATACTGTATGACCCATACAAAACCCACTTTATCGAGAAATATGTTTTATATATTTTAATTTGTCAAAATTATTAGTGTTTGTATTACGTATGGTAAATATATAAACATATTTAACTATATTAAAAAATGTATATTGGAAATTTTAGCATTTTGTGGGGGGGGGTTAACACCTAGAACCCACCCCCCTGGCTACGGGCCTGCTATGTTTTATTTTTACAACGACTTTATATTTCTATAGTTTAATATACTGTGGTTAAATCTCTAAATTAACATTCTGCAGTTTTGCATAGAGCTACCACATATCCAACTTAAAACACCAAACTACACTTACTACACTACGTAAAATTCATACCACAACCAGACATTTTTCCTTTGGGCTTGTTTTGCGTTTGCGTTTATATCAATTTATATTCATTTATGCAGTTTTCAATTCTCAGAACACTTATTTAAAAACATACATAGATTACATGTCGTATATCTCGTTCATATGTGCAGAGGAAAAACTTGTTAACCAGACCACAATTTCCGGTAGCCTCAAAAGTACCTACACGAGTTTTACAAAATTTGTCAATTTTTCTTTTTCGTTTGGCAAAAGGGGACGGGGATTTAAAACTGTTGATAGCCTGTAAAATGCATAAGTGTTAAAACACACTGCTTTTGTGGAACTGCCACAGTGTATTTTGTATTTTAACAGGTTACATGTACAATATTCATATGGTAGACAAGGAAAACAAAATACTATATTTGCACCATAACATGAAGTCTAATAAGCTATTTGGTTGAATCTGTCTTTTGGTATTTACCATAAAACATGTTAATTGAAAATGGCAATTATAAAGCAATATTTAGAAATATTTCGTTCAGCATGCTATGGCCTAAAAATCAACAGTAGGTATGTGTTATCAGCAGTGTTCACATTCTGCTCCGATCGGAGGAGATCTGCTACCTTTCAATTTAAATTGACAGATTCTACTACCTACTACAGTAGCAGATTTTTCTGGTAAATTTCCGACCTATGAGGTAAGGGTATATTATCTTTGTGCATATTTTTTAGTACATTTTTATGAATCTACTACTTTTCAGAATTTACAATTTATCAGCTTTAAATAATACAAAAAATATACAAGAATTCCGACCTACATTTTTGGACCGGCATCGAAAAACAATGAATATCCTCATTTACAGAATTTCTATATCACTTAGAATTTCTTTCAATGTCCACTTCTTTGTTCAAATTCCCATTTTCGTCATTGAGTTACTTATGTTATTAACAGATTAAAACATTTCCAGACTGTATAACTTTTTGAATAACCAACACATTTAGCTAGCAAAAATTATTGAAATCGCTTAATAACTACCAGAGTTATTAACCGAAATAAATATTAAAATTTGTAAACATTTTTTTTTTAATTGTTAAAAGTAAATTTAATTACCTTTTCAAAACTGTTAGATATTTTAAAATTTAATAAGAAACGACAAAGTTATGATCTATACAAACAGACGCATATAATTAATAAAATGTTCGATCAAATAAAGTCATTTTTGAAATTTAAATTACTTGGATTTTGGTTAAATTTAGGTATGTAAGGGTATCTAGAAATGAATTGGTATTTTTTTTTTCTGACAACTATCTCCTGAGTTACAGTGGTCCAAAGATACAATTCATACATATTTCATTTCAAATATTTTTTTTTTAATTGGAACATACTCCATACTCCCGCATTTGTATTTTGCATCATTTTGAGAAATTTATTAACAATTTACTCTACAGTTGGGTAAAAAAACAAATTCTGCTACATTTTGGTCATTTCTAGTACCTTTTTAATCATGAGTTGCTACTTTTAGACTGCGGGAAAGTGTGAACCCTGGTTATCAGTGATGTGCTTTGGTGCTTGATTTTTAGTAAAATAATCAAAATATACAATATATAAAAATAAATATGATTTTGAATAATTAGAAAATTCTGCACTTGATATTGATAACCGACATTTAGAATTTACCGAACTTAGCAGAACTATATTTTGTTATTAGTGCTTCAAATTTTCGTTATGATATTTAGACTGAAAATAGATTTTCTTGATTTTAAATTGAGTAAGTCAACCCATAAAAATTCTCTTTTGGATGAGAAAATCGATGTGGAGAATTTTCAGGAAATTCCGATTACGGGAATACGACCCAACTTTTTATATCCAAATCGGCAATTTCCAAATTGTCGAGAAACACAATTTTATTTCCAGAAATTACAAATGGATGCTTTAAGCAAAATAAAAGTCAGAGTGTGACCCTGATCAAAAAGAAATACAGTGTGTTTGGTTCATCGATGTCAATATGTCAAGGGGTCATCTTATGACTCAAAAAAATAAGTAGATATAAAATAGAACCAGTTGGGAAGGTTAGATCACATGGGAAATTTTAAAGTAGGTGTAATTATGATAGTTAGGATTATCAAAATTATAGTCGGTCTAAGCCGACTATAAATACCCTACACATATGTGTGGTTACCATTCAAAGTGATATATAGGTCACCATTGCATACGAATCCTGAAAATAACTACAAACATTCAATCGCTGAAGAATTTCCATTTATTTGATACCCATATTTACAAATCGGTAGGTGTACCGATTTCGATTTTTTTTTTTGTGAACCACAAGTCTTTTCGCCGGAAAACATTATTATCATGTATTTGAGCATGATGTCAATATATATTTGACCAAAAAAGTTTAACTAAGCACGTATACATAAAAATTGATCTTTATATGTACATTTTATATGAGGTATTTGAACATAAGTGGTCGGATCATAGGTCACAATGGACCGATCTCGCCAATTTTTTCGCACATACAGCGTAGGTATATTAGTAATCTAAGTTATAAGTTTCATTTATCTAGCTCTTCAATTTTAAAAGTCTTAGGGATTTCAACAGACAGACAGACGGACAGACAGACGGACAGACAGACGGACAGACGGACATCGCTAAATCGACTCAGGAGGTCATGCTGATCAAGAATATGGCGTACCAAACTGAATATACCCTTTCACACTTAGTGTAGGGTATAAAAAATGTCTTATTTTGCACCCAGTTAAGTTACGGGGTGTTTAAGAAATGCCTGACATAACCTAATCAAGAAAATTGGTTGTAACGTATAATCTGTTAATAAATGAATATCAATTTTCACAAATTTTTTAGACAATTAAATTATTTTTCCAATGGTATATCAAATTTTTGATATACCATATTTTTTAAAAATGTACAAAACGTTGAAATTTACAAAAATAAAAATACGAATTTTGACTTTGTCATTGATTTTATATATATATATATATATATATATATATATATATATATATATATATATATATATATATATATATATATATATTAAACAATAATTGAAATTGCTAAGAGAAGCCTATCCCCTTATTTAATTTATTGTGTTTGAAAGACTTATTCTAATTCAATTTTGAAATTGTCGAAAACGCAAATTAAGAGATCTGATATTCGAATTTTGCTGAAAATTATCCACATCGATTTTCTCATCGAATAGAGCATTTTTAGGGTTTGACATTTTCAATCAAATTCTGTTAAAAATAATATAAAGTTCTTCAATCAAAGCCAATGTTCGTATAATTACTACAAAATTAGGATTTGTTCATAAAGTCGGAAAAAGCTACCCGTAGCGCATTAAATTTTGAATATCGATTTATATTCATTAGAAGAAACCACAAACGAATACATCACAATTGGCGTTGGCCCAAACGACTTGCGGATAAATTTAAGAAAAAGTTAATCACATATTTTATGAATTTTCTTTTCTCTCATTTTACCTCATCTTTCAAGATTACTTTAAAGTAAAGTCTTTGCAAAATTTAGATAATGATAAATGCTTTATTGTGCTCATAAATTTACTCTTTATTTGTTGATCCCTCTTTAAGAAGCCAACACAATGTATGTGATACAGTGACAATTCCGTCTTGCAAGGAAACTGCAGTTGTTTGGGTATTAGGTGCTGGAAAGCAGCAGGCAGCAGTCACTAAGCTTGATATTGTTGCTGCCAAGATGCATGTTGCTGCTGCTACTACTACTACTGCTGGCAGCAAACAGCATGACTACGACAACAACCAAGTTTTTGTGACTTATGAAAAACAATAAATGATTCTTCTTCCATGTAACATACGTACTACGTGTTTATGGAAACATGGCAGGTTGGACAGCTGTACCGCGGGTGTCCTGGGGAAAAATTGCTTTCGGGAAAAATGAGAAATACAACAGTTATAACAGCAGTGAAGTGAAAACTATTGTTGCGAAAAATTTCAATGTAAATGGAAAAAAACTTTAAAAATGGAGAAGAACTTCGACGAAACAACTAAGTGAAAAATAACAACAATTTGAACAAAAATAGCAACTAAAAAAATAACAATAGAAGCCACAACGTAAAAAAGCGCAACAATTACTCACCTCCGGGAAAACGCAATCGACGAACAATCGTGTAGTGTGTTTGTCCCTCCCTAAACTCTCTCTTTCTCTACACTGATACAAATATGAGACTTTAATATAAAAATTATAATAATTTAACACCATCAATACCTCAAAAATGTTAAAATACATATGTCAACTTTTATTTAAATATAAAATTAAAACAGTTATTATCCAGCTAATTTCGTTTTTATATTACAAATCGTTTTGCTAATACAGCAAAATGTTTTGCAAACTTCACAAAATCCTGCACGAACTCATTGTTTCATTTTTTCATAAGCAATGCCTATTAATTGAAACAGCAAACGATTTTGTTGTTTTCAAAAATAAATAAAATCACCTTCATTCATTTCTTTCATGGTTCCTATATCCATTAATATAAATTTCTAAAGTAAATAAAACAAAAGCATAAATTAACGTGGAAAATATATTAAGTTTAATGTTGCAAACCGCAATAAAAAATTGCGTATATTGCAAATATTATATATTTATTGCTGTTACAGCCAATAATGTTTTAAACCAACAACACTTTTAATTGTAACTAACAAATAGGTTATATAAATATAAATAGGTTGTTAGTTATATAATATTTTGTATATAATACGAGTAAGGCGTTCTAATTCAACTAAATATTTTTGCTTAAATTACAAATAGTTTTGTTAGTACAGCAAAATGTTTGCAACCTTAGCAAAATCTTCCATTTTCCACTTTATAAATATTACAAATCCTATTAATTGAAACAGCAAATTTTCTTAATATAGCAAAATGTTTAAATATATCACAACAAAACAGTAGAAAACCATGTTTTATCATGAAGAACGACCGTTAGTAAACACTGTAAATATGTTTGCAACATTAATGGAATTTTTTGTTAAATTTAAGTTTATTAAATTCTTGTATAAATATGTTATACAAAACTAAACGTTTAGAAACCAATGAATAATTTATTATATTTTGGTTTCATTTATTATTTTTTTTTTGTTTTTTTAATATATTAAAATTTTTCAGTGCATCTCTGTCGAAGTGTACTTGTTGTTAGCCCGTGCGCGCTCTCAACAATTGCAATGCCATTGGGGAATGTCGATGTTGTTGCTGCTGCTCATATTGTGTTGCAGCAATTGTTTTTCATTTTTATTCAAAACTTTACCGTTGCCATTGTCGTGTTGCTCGTTATTAAAAATGTCCCGCGACCTATTGTTAAAACCGTCGCAATCACTCGTGACAACGCTGCAAATGTGCACAAAATACGCTTCGCAAAATCAAATATTTCGAATGCATTTCCAAATGGTGCCACTAGGTGACAAATACTTTAGAGACCAAACATTATTTTCTAAATAAATTCATTTTTTCAGTAAAATTTTAAATTTTCACTCAAAAATTCAATTTTTCACTAAAAATTCAATTTTTTCACTCAATATTAAATATTAATATTAAATTTTTCACAAAAAATTAAATTTTTCACTCAAATTCAATTTTTCACTAAAAATTCAATTTTTCACTAAAAAATATCAATTTTTCACTAACAATTCAATTTTTCACTAACAATTTAATTTTTCACTAAAAATTCAATTTTTCACTAAAAATTCAATTTTTCACTAAAAATTCAATTTTTCACTAAAAATTCAATTTTTCACTAAAAATTCAATTTTTCACTAAAAATTCAATTTTTCACTAAAAATTCAATTTTTCACTAAAAATTCAATTTTTCACTTAAAATTCAATTTTTCACTAAAAATTCAATTTTTCACTTAAAATTCAATTTTTCACTAGAAATTCAATTTTTCACTTAAAATTCAATTTTTCAATAAAAATTCAATTTTTCACTAAAAATTCAATTTTTCACTAAAAATTCAATTTTTCACTAAAAATTCAATTTTTCACTAAAAATTCAATGTTTCAATAAAAATTCAAATTTTCACTATTCAAATTTTTACTAAAAATTCAAATTTTCACTAAAAATTCAAATTTTCACTAAAAATTCAAATTTTCACTAAAAATTCAAATTTTCACTAAAAATTCAAATTTTCGCTAAATATTTAAATTTTCACTAAAAATTCAATTTTTTTCACTAAAAATTTAATTTTTCACTAAAAATTCAATTTTTCACTAAAAATTCAATTTTTCACTAAAAATTCAATTTTTCACTAAAAATTCAATTTTTCACTAAAAATTCAATTTTTCACTAAAAATTCAATGTTTCAATAAAAATTCAAATTTTCACTATATATTCAATTTTTCACCAAAAATTCAATTTTTACTAAAAATTCAATTTTTCACTTAAAATTCAATTTTTCACTAAAAATTTAATGTTTCACTAAAAATTCAATTTTTCACAAAATATTAAATTTTTCATTCAAATTCAATTTTTCACTAAAAAAATTCAAATTTTCACTAAATATTCAATTTTTCACCAAAAATTCAATTTTTCACTAAAAATTCAAATTTTCACTAAATATTCAAATTTTTACTAAAAATTCAAATTTTCACTAAAAATTCAAATTTTCACTAAAAATTCAAATTTTCACTAAAAATTCAAATTTTCGCTAAATATTTAAATTTTCACTAAAAATTCAATTTTTCACTAAAAATTTAATTTTTCACTAAAAATTCAATTTTTCACTAACAATTCAATTTTTCACTAACAATTTAATTTTTCACTAAAAATTCAATTTTTCACTAAAAATTCAATTTTTCACTAAAAATTCAATTTTTCACTAAAAATTCAAATTTTCACTAAAAATTAAATTTTTCACTAAAAATTCAATTTTTCACTAAAAATTCAATTTTTCACTAAAAATTCAATTTTTCACTAAAAATTAAAATTTTCACTAAAAATTCAATTTTTCACTAAAAATTCAATTTTTCACTAAAAATTTAATTTTTCACTTAAAATTAAATTTTTCACTAATGATTCAATTTTTCACTAAAAATTCAATTTTTCACTTAAAATTCAAATTTTCACTAAAAATTCAAATTTTCACTAAAAATTCAAATTTTCACTAAAAATTCAAATTTTCACTAAAAATTCAAATTTTCACTAAAAATTCAAATTTTCACTAAAAATTCAAATTTTCGCTAAATATTTAATTTTTCACTAAAAATTCTTTAAAAATGGTAAAACAAACAAAAAAAAACATTCTGCTGCCAATATATGACAAAAAAAAGTCCTTGGTTTAACTTTGATTTTGTATCCTACTTTTATGTAGAACACCATCACATATACAATTTGGGCCATGTGTGTCTGTGACCGACTTTTATTGTGTCTAATAGAAACAAATGAAGCCTATTTTAATTTGGTCCCTTTTCGACGGAAACCATGTGGTTCATAGTATGCACATTGAGGCAGATCCAGATATGGTAAAGCCTTAATATGTTGTAGCCTTTATATGTTGGAACCTTAAACAATGTTGCTTGATTTCTCTACTGGAAAAAATTCAGTCTAGTGGTCGTTTGTTGTTTTTCTACTAATTTTTGGCATCCTTTCTATTTATTTCTTCTTATTCTTTTTATTATGTGCTGTTGTTTTTGTGGATATTTTTTCCATGTGGCTGCTGAAACTATTTTAATGCACGAGATAAGCTAAAGCAGTCTAAATGTTTTTGTGCAAAACCTTTTTATTCTATGTTTGCTTTACGGTCCTTTGTTATAACTCGTTGCCCTTAAATTTTTGTTTTTATTTTTTTGTTTTATAATGAATTTTAAAATGTGTTGTGCTTAGTGGATTTCGTAATATAAGAATAAAAAATATAATATTAAATAAGTCTTATTTTGAATACGAAATTATTATTTTTCCAATTTTGTAATGTTTTCTATTACAAATTACCTTAAAATTTGAAATTTTTATATACACGACCCCCCTAAATTCACTTATTCTTTATTTTATTTTGCAGTATTTTTTCGCATTTCTATTTTTCTAGTTCAAGTTCTTTTAGTTTAGATTTATTATGTCGTTTATTACATTTTAGTATTTATAGCCAACAGCAAAAATCCATTAAGTAAACAAGCAGTGATTATAATGCATTTATTGTCCTTTATTACAAATCTGCATGTTATCCAAACAATTTGAATATTTAATAGCAAAGTAATTTCCCCGTATTTAAAGCTTTCACTGTACTAAAGCAATAGTAAGATACCTGCCAAGAGCTTTCAGTATAGCTTTTATTTTCTATGAGAGAGAAAATTTGGTATGCTCTTTGTACAGGGTTTATCAGAAATGATAATTTTTCTTTTTAATAGAAATAGGAATAGAAAATAGAAGATAACTTAGTGACAATAATATAATAATACTACTTAACAAAATGAAAAATATTTTCTTATGAAAATCCGGTACACCAATTCTATATACCAATATTTTGACTGCATACTTAGTTATTTCCTATTATGTAACATTTTTCAGAAAATGCCTAACGAATTTGAAGCTATTTTCATTGTTTCATAGAATAAATGATATATAGTTTTGTTAAAAAGAGTTTTACAAAAAACTTCAAACTATGTTTTTTTTGTCAATTAAATATGTTTTCTAATATTTATATACATACGTTATACAGGGTGTTTGGTTTATCGATTCCAATAATTCAGGGGATCATTCTGTGACTCAAGAAAATAAGAACATGTTAAATAAAAATATCTCTTATTTTGCACCCTGTTTGAGATACAGGGTGTTTAGTAAATGCATATTAATAACATAACCTAGTATAATATGTTGATAAATGACTAACAATTTATAACTCATGTTTTAGAAAAGTTGATATGAAAAAATATATATTTTGTTTGGAAATATGATCAAAAAATATGTTCCGTGAGGTAATCTGATAATGATTATAATTTTAATAAATGTTTTTTTTTGAAATATAAACCACCAAATTACAAGATCCGCCACTGTATAATTATTTCTGCAGCACAACTTACCAGTTTAAAATCACTGTAATGGGTTGAAAAGTGCTGAGAATTAAATTAGATAAAAATGGGTTGATAGATACCGAAATTTTGAGAAATTCAAAGACAAAGTAAAAATTTGTATTTTTATATTTATAATTTATTCATCTTGACACCCTGTATCTCAAACAGGGTGCTAAATAGGACGTATTTTTGTGTGAGATTTCGATGTACTCTTTTGAAAGAGAGCAGACATCTTTAAACTTTTTGCCAATCTTAAAGGCTATTTAATTTGAATGACTTGAAAAGAAGAACAACAAATTGAAAACATAACATAGGCAATATCATACGGACCGTTTCGGATACAGCCAAGTATCCTCATCAGTGATCTTTGTGTGATGACGTTGTGATAACATCAAATTTTTCGTATATATGAACACAGCGTGGTTAGGGGTTGAACTCGTGTCGTCAGAAACGATAGGAGTTGGTGGACAAGCACGCTAGGTGTTTGACTACAGAACCACACAACCGTCACTCGTCTAATTTGCAGTTTTGTCTGTTCTATTTTTAGAACAGACTTGGTTGCAACAACGACGAATGGTGCCGCAGTATTTAAAATTTTCTTATTTTTTTGGAGTCATAGAATTATTGACACCGATGAACCAAACACACTGTATAATTTTTCTATATTTCTAATATTTTGATATGTTTTTAATATATTGTTACGAATATTCAGTCTACGAAAAACTGTTCTACAAGTTCGTATCTCTGGATTGTGTACAAAATAAAAACACTCCTATGTTTGGTTTCAATTATAACAATTAACTTTATTAAATAACTTTAATAAACAACTTTACTAATAACAAATTCTAACAACTACTGCATGTCCACTTTTCAACTTGACATTATTCTCACACGAAACGTATTCGACAACTTTCCAATCACTACTGAAGTGCTGTGCCTCAGATGTGGCGCCCTTATATATTGCATGCATCAATTCTACACGTTTCGACAAGCTTCGACATGTTTCGACAACCTTCTACTCGTTTCGTGAATGACGCATGCTATTGGCATCTCATTCGCACTTAAGTGTTTTAGTGTACAGATCTTTCATCTCTTTCTCGGACATTGTCTCAGTGCGCTGAATTGTCTTGCGTTTCATTTATTAATGTTGAATGCTTGCACAGTGGGGCAAATTACATTTTTCGTAACAATATGAAAACTCCAGTGTAATTATAAGTACAAAAATGGTAAGTACAAAAAATAAATTTCGAGAAAAGTGTTTTCTCTCACCCTATTCTTCCATTTGTAAATAATTATTTCTTGCACAAATTAGTTTTTTGCATACCTTCATTTTTAAGTCATAGTTATTTGATGTTTATACCCTACACTAAGAGTGAAAGGATACATTCAATAACTTCCAGAAGAAAGCATATTCGGTTAGGAAAAATATATAAATACTAGAACAGCATGATCTCCAGAGTCGATTTAGCGATGTCTGTCTGCCTGTTCATCTGTATTTCTGTATGTCCGTCTGTCTGTCTATCTGTCTGTTTGTCTGTCGGCTTAGACCGACTATAATTTTCTTTATTCTTACTAAATGCATCACAGCAACTATCACAATTTCCCTAGTTGGAAATTTCCCATGTGACCTTACTGGTCCTTACTGGTTAGTATTGAGGTTTGCAAGACGTCATTTGAAATCAGTTTTGAAATTGTTGATTTAAGTATCAAAACGCGAACATTGAGGTCAATTTCCCATATGGGCATTTCCTGGGGTTCCGGACGGGACATTCTAACGTTTAAAACTTTAATATCTCATCGTAAAATTAATGAATTTACTTGATTTTATTTATGCTAGTTGTATTTAAATAGAACAATTCTATATGGTTTATCAAAAGATATTAATTAAATTGTGTTCGATCCGGACGGGAGATAATAGGAAGTGCATGTCGAGGTTCATATGAAAAGTCCAAAAAGCCAACGAATTTTGCATACAATTTTTTTTTTCTAATAATTTAAAAAATAACTGAGATTATAAGCCTTGTTTATATATTTACGTTTTGTTTCTAAAATGTATTCTTTTTTCATAATAAATCACATCAAAAATTGCGGACGGGACAACCATTTTTTTTTCTTTTTCCAAAATAATTTTTTGCATACAAATTATTTTTTGAATAATTTAAAAAGAAAGCTGAGGTAATTTACTTATTTTTTGCATATGTACACTTTGTTCCTAAAGGTTATAGTTATTTCGTAATAAATGGCAAAATAATTCCGGACGCTCCGTAAGAAAATTTACACTACGATTTTTTGCTAAATATAATATTTACACTACGTTTATATCTGACACATACACATAATCATTATTGCGAAATAAAAACTGATGTCCGAATCGAATTTCCAGATGTGTTTTTATTTTTTTTTAAATTTTTTTTTTTTTTTTTGATATTTTTATACATTTTTGGTACTCAAAATTCCAGACGTGACAGATTTCAATTAGCTGTCAAAAATTTTCTTGAATTACTAGGAAATCGATGTTTATATTTTTGAAAAATTTAAGAAAATAAAGATTTAGATGCAGAGTATTCGTCTCTTTAAAAAATGCTGTTAGTTTATTGTGATAATAAAAGTATATTTTATTATCACAATAAATATTAATTAAGGTTGTCTAAAAAACGAGAAAATAATATTTTGTATCTGTACGTCTTTCAAATTATTTAATTTGGTTACTCACAGTACATGTAAAATTGGTATATTTACAAGTTGTATTGGAGTAAATTTATGAGTATTTAAATTTATGAGTTTATTGTGATAATAAAAGTATATTTTATTATCACAATAAATATTAATTAAGGTTGTCTAAAAAAAAGAGAAAATAATACTTTGTATCTGTACGTCTTTCAAATTATTTAATTTGGCTACTCACAGTACATGTAAAATTGGTATATTTACAAGTTGTATTGAGGTAAATTTATGAGTATTTTTTATACGTTTTCGTTAAGGGAATAAAATTTTCTTTTCAGATTTTTAAATTCACATATTTCCAGATTCCAAAACCACCGTTATTTCAAAGATTTGGGAATTTTGAATTTGTCGGTCGTGGTTGACCTTTTTCTGGAAATGCCCGAATTCGTATTTCGTTAAAAGTTCTCCACATCGTTTTTCCAATTCAATAAAGCATTGTTATGGACCTATTTTCTCATGAAAAACCATTTATTTACTTTGTCCATTACAAATTTTCCTTAATTCTTATAAAATGCAAGGCTCTCATTTTCGCTTCTTTTATCAGTTTTATGTTAGAAATTTGTGTTCACAATTAGGCTGACACTTTCTAAATTAATTGCAAAAAATCTACTTCGCAGAAAAATCGATGATATAAAATTTAATTTCGGGTAGAAAATAAAATCACACAGAAATTAATGATTCATGATTTAACTGAATAAGTAGTTTAAATATTAAATAAGCTAACTCTAAATCTTAATATTTGAAAAAACTTGAAATAAAATAAAATAAAAAATTAAAAATAAATAATATATTTTTTTATGAAATTTGCATATCGTTAAAATCAAAACTTATTGTCTATATAAAAACATAGATGATTCCTCAAAAAAATAATAACAAACCCAACAAACATCGCAATCGCTTAAGCGCAAAGAAATTATGACCTTCGTGATTTTCACAGAAAAAGCTTCAAAAAACATCAAGCCACTCGAAATGTTACAAGTGACTTATTATCAGTGATACTCTCACTCTAATGGATTGCTGCATTTAAATAGAAATCTATGTGTCATACAGATACAATCTTTCATTCATGATTCGAAGACGTTGTGCAAAGTGTGGGACGTAAGGGAATTGTATGGGTTATTCTCAGGGGCGGAATGAGCACACGAGTCAATCAAACATCCCTTGGAAGGCCAATTTCTACATCAATAAAATATATCATTCAAATAAGTTAATCAGACTATATTAATGGACTTAAATGACTAGTGACAAAGTTCTACGTAGAGTTAAAAAAGAAAATCTAATAGAATCATTTGGATAATGAACTGCTTTGTCTGAAAAACACTTAAATAATACTTTAAAAAAAAGTCAACCCCTAAATATACTCTAATGGATGAGAAAATCGATATGTAGCATTTTCAGCGAAATGCGAATATGGGAAATGGACCCGCCGGGATCTCAATGTTCGCGTTTTGGTACCCAAATCTACAATTTTAAATTTTTATTTAAATGACGACTCTCAAGCGGTTGACCTTTACTCAATATGAAATCATAAAAATTCATTGTCAGTCTACTGTCCACGGGTCCAGCTGGTATAATATAATTTTGAAGTTTTCAAGATGTCTTTTCGTTGTACGTAATGAGGTCATAAAAACAGAAATTGTTAAAATAACCTGTAACTCGAAAATCTGATGTTTTTTATGTTCTTTTGGTTTTACATTATCAGTTGTAATAAAAGCGAAAATGTCGAAAATCAATATTGATTTTTATGAGCCGATTTTAAACGAAAAGCTCTCTAATGTTTTTCTAATCCAATCCGTCCCTGTTTGCTATGGAAGGAGGTA
The DNA here is from genome assembly GCA_951804985.1 of Dryomyza anilis. Classification (NCBI taxonomy): domain Eukaryota; kingdom Metazoa; phylum Arthropoda; class Insecta; order Diptera; family Dryomyzidae; genus Dryomyza; species Dryomyza anilis. Next base: position 93,335,300 of record OX638132.1, read on the forward strand.
TAAAGAAATTTCCAAAATTCTTCTACTTAATAGCACGCCAAAAACACAAACGATATCCTGCATAAAACACCATTCACCCCATTCCAACTATGACACAAAACGTTACGATATGGCAACGTCATTCGCACACATTTCGACGATTGAATCATCGATCAAACGCAAGTCATATATGCTATATCTATAACTCAAACCCCCAAGCAACCAGAAATCTGAAATTCCGAAACATGCCAACAATTGAGTTCAGTTGAGTTGAGTAACTTTTTGTGAAGCGCAACCAACGACAGTCGACAGTCTTCGGCATCATTTGCAGTCGCTATAAAAGTCACAGACGAAATTTTCAATTTTCAAAGAATTAAAAGCGGGCCAAAAACGTGCGGTTGTGAGAGTGAAATAGAAAAAAAAGTCGGATTATATTACAATTCAATAGCTGTAAAGTTTTGTTTTGATTTTGATATTTTTTTTACTTCTTCTTCTTCTTTTACTACTACACTTAGTATTATCAACGTACGTGAATCCCCCAAAGTGCTGAAAGTGTTTTTGCGTTACTCACTCCACTCCATTCCTCTCCTCTCGACCCATAACGCATACTATATAGAAATGAGTTTGTCTAAAATTTATCTGCGTTATTATCCGCCTGGTGAGCCTCAATGAATTTCGTTTCGCATATGTAGAGGAAGTTTTTAAATTTGTTTTGCTTAAACTTTCGCGCGTTTTCTTTACTGAATTCCAGCATATTTTCTATTTCAATTGAATTCTTTTTTTCTTTTTTGTCATATTGCTGTCATTTTTATCAAGGCATTGCTTTGGTATTTCGCACGCTCGAAGGACGTGAGGATATTCAACACATCGATTTGCTGGACTTGGATTTGAGGTTAGTGCTGGACATGATGACGTATACGTAACTTTTTTATTTAATTCCATTTCTAACATTTTTAATATTCTGTTATATTTTAAAACAACCAAAATTTGAAAAATTATAGAAAATTGAAATTTTTGCGAAAAATTAAATTTTTAGTGAAAAATTTGAATTTTTAGTGAAAAATTGAATTTTTAGTGAAAATTTGAATTTTTAGTTATAAATTGAATTTTTAGTGAAAAACTGAATTTTTAATGAAAAATTGAATTTTTAGTGAAAAATTAAATTTTTAGTGAAAAATTGAATTTTTAGTGAAAAATTGAATTTTTAGTGAAAATTTGAATTTTTAGTGAAAAATTGAATTTTTAGTGAAAATTTGAATTTTTAGTGAAAAATTGAATTTTTAGTGAAAATTTGAATTTTTAGTGAAAAATTGAATTTTTAGTGAAAAATTGAATTTTTAGTGAAAATTTTATTTTTTAGTGAAAAATTGAATTTTTAGTGAAAATTTTATTTTTTAGTGAAAAATTGAATTTTTAGTGAAAATTTTATTTTTTAGTGAAAAATTGAATTTTTAGTGAAGAATTTATTTTTTAGTGAAAAATTGAATAATGTAATTTTCGGAAAAATTTTTATGTATCGTAAAAAATTAATATTTACCGCCTTTAATTCCCACAGCACCAACGCTGATCAACTGGCGCGTTCTATCAACGCAACGGAACTGGAAACAATATGCGACACTAAAACAGTAGCAACACCAGCAGCTAATGAAAATATAGTCAACAATTGCCATCAATTTGTCGGCACAGCCAACAACAACAAAGGCTTTGCCTCCAACAGCAGCACAACACTCAGCAACACTTTCATCAGCAACCAAACCACTAGCAACAGCAGCATCAACAACGGCTTAAATGGCAGCAACAAGAGCTACTCCAGTGAGACAACAAACACATTATTGCCAACATCATCAGCAACGGCGACAACTACAAAAGCAAACACATCAGTGGCAACCACAGCAACATCGCAAGCAACACCAGCAGCAGCATCATCAACATTATCATTCTGCTCCGGCTTCGCCTCCACCTCATTATCCAGTTCATCATCAGCAGCAGCAGCACCATTATCATTATCACAGCGTGACATTCATGCGGCCGTTAAACAAGCCATCCACAGACTACAGCAGAAACTACGTGAGCCAACAAAGAAGAAATTCTATCTGTACAAATGTCTGCGGACGCACATTCTGCCGCTGACGAACATCTGCTTCGACCGCAGCGGCGAACGCTGCCTCACCGGAAGCTATGACAGAACGTGTCGCGTTATCAATACACACACCGCCGACGAGGAGCACGTCCTGGGGGAGCACGACAATGTCGTCTTCTCGGTGGGTTTCAATTTTCCAACATGGTAAGTGAGGTGGCACAGAAAAAAAAAACATAAATTCGAGGAAAAATATTCATAAAATGTATCCTCTGAGTTGGTGCATTAACGTTTCCATGAAATTTGATATTTGCAATGTACAGGTCAACTATACTTATAGATCCATATCGGAAAGGAACAGATTATGAAAAATAAAAAAGTTGAACCATGCAAGGAAACTAAATAAACCTAAATAATACTAAAAAATTTATCGTTTAGGAGTCCAAATAAATGGAAAATCGAAAATGATATTGGTTTTAGTATCAGAGAAAGAAACAAATTCGATCTAGTTGTAATTTAAAACACAGAAAAAAATAGTCGACGTGAATATAGCAACCGATATTAATTGCATTCATTAATCAATCCAGCAATGAAATTCACTAATTTAATGAAAACATTTGCTATTCTTCCGTTTGCTAATATGACTATTTGTACGTCAATATTAAATGGCTGTATTAGTCGGCGCAGTTTCAGCAATTATATTTGTTAAAACTGCGCCTACTATATTATTTGCTGTATTGACGTGCAAATATTCATATTAACGAACGCAATTGCTTATATAACGAAGAGTAGCAAATGTTTTCATTAAATTAGTATATTTCATTCCTGAGTTGAATAATGATGCAATTAATATCGGTTGCTATATTTATGTCGTATTTTTTTCTGTGTAGAACGTGCTGTCAGAATATATCAAAACTATTTAAAAGTTTAACATTAGATTTATTAAACATATAGTAGTATTATTATTTGTTTATATATAAAAAAGTATGGAAAAATCTTTATTTCGTTTATTTTTGAAATCACGAATTTTGGAATACACCCAGAAAAAAATTCTATATAAACAATAGTTTTTTACTATTAAAAATAGTCAATACTATAAATTATTATTTTAATCGGAAAATACCATTAAATACTAGAAAATACCATGACTTTGCCATCGAGTTTATATGAAAAGATTTATTTTTTGTATACTATTAAATCAATAATTGTCTTATTGACCAATTTTAATGGGATTTGAGGGAATTTTTTTCTGGGTGTAGCAAAAAATGTATGTAATTGATTGAATTTTATTGAATTTTGTTTTAATTAAAAAAAATAGTGCGAAAAGTTTTTACATTTAATAAACAAACTTTATTCATATTGAAAATATCTTCATTTCAAAATGGTCGGCCATGTTTTGAACATTTTTGACAGAAAATTTTATTGAATTCGTCTGAAACTGAAGATCAAATGTAGAAAAACTGCGCTTACAGCATTTCATAACCTTTTTTCTTTTTTTAAAGTTCTTCAAATTGTCAAAGGTTTATAATTTTCGACATTTTTTTATTAAAACTTTTACTCTTCCTACGATGCCACTGTTCGAATACAAGGTTTGACATTATATTGACAATATTTCGTCCTAACACCCAGAAAAAAATACTATATAAATAATATAATAATTATTTTTTTAATCGGAAAATACCATTAAATACTAGAAAATAACATGACATTGCCATTGAGTTTATATGACAATTTTTATTTTTTGTATACTATTAAATTGTCCTATTGACCAATTTTAATGGGATTTGAGGGAATTTTTTCTGGGTGAAGTTGCTAACATAAAAAGGCGCGTAACTATATATAATTTTAAAATAGGGTTTATTTCATTGTACAGCTTTCTGAGACTTGTTTTCATAGGAAAACTTTCAAAAAAGTTGTAATTCGATCGACTAGTTAAATCGACTATACTATAGTATTGAAAACCATTTCTGAAACGTATTACAAAATGTCGACAATACAGAGTCATCACAAATATTATAATAATAATAGTATAAGAACTTCGGCCGAACTCTCTCACCATTTTGAGCTGTGCGTGTTATATTTGTACTCAAAGTGGTGGGACCTACAGTTTATTGCCGAATCCGAACGGCCGGTGAGAGCTTTTCATAGGCAATGTTTTACTCTCGTAGGTTTGCTATTTACTGCCGAAAGGTAGCGCGGTATAGACAAATGTTTCTATGAAAAGATATTGTTAGTCCCAGTCCAGGCTTGAACCAGGGACCTTTCGGCTCGCAGTCCAACGCAATAACCACTGAGCTACCGCGGCTACATAAATAATATTAATATAAAATAGGATACATTTATTTCATTACTAATCCCAGTATGCCATTCGTTAAGATATCGTTACGAAATCAATGCGAGAAGAAGGAGAATTCACACGATATAGGACACTTTCTCATAGCAAAATCGAGCGTCAAATTGGACCTACATGGTAGGTAGAAATCGATGAGTTCTGTCGGAGTTTTCTCAGTACGAGAATATTTTTGAAATCGGAACGATATCGAATTAAAAATAATGTAGTTTCGAGATTGCGATTTCGATGCGATAAATATTTAAATATCGTATCTTGTCATATACATATATTTAATGTACGAGAAATTTAAAAAATTGGAATCGATAAAGCAACGAGATTGATCTTTATTTATCAAAATTATTCGAGAAAGCTTCGAGGCATTGAAAGTCTCCAAGACATGGCAGACTGCGATGTTCTTTAAAGACCTGATACGGAACAATTTCAATATTATAAAACTTGAATATGAAATGTGTAAAACTGACTTATATTCATTTCCAGATTTTCAGTACAAGTTCAAACTTAGTTTAAAACATTTTGCATTTTTAAAACGTCTATAGTTTCTTTTAAAAACGGTAGATAGAAAATTAGCAATCAGTTAATACAAGATTCAAATATGATGAATATGGACGAAATTAAATCCAGTTAAACCACACCCATATTATAAATAATAGTTTTTTATTTTTTAAAATTGTCAATAGGATAAATTATTATTTTAATAGGAAAATACCATTAAATATTAGATAATACCATGACATTTATATCAGTTTATATGAAAAGATTTATTTTTTCTATACTATTAAATCAATAATTGTCCTATTGACCAATTTTAATGGGATTTGGGGGAATTTTTATCTGGGTGCACGTTTAATTTAAAAATTTTAATGGGATTTGAGGGAATCATTTTCTGGGCGCACGTTTATTTTAACAATTAATATAAAAATGAAAAAACTGGACCTAAATATTGCATTGAATTAAATATCGATTTTGGCCTTGAGTTTAAACTATTTTTAATTTAAAAATGCGACTATGCTTAATTTGAAACTGGACCTTAATTATATCTATAAAGCATTAATCCAAATAACGAATTTTTTCATAAATATGATGAATTTTTAAAAAATAAACTTTATTTGATATAAAAAAAACTTTATAATATGTACAAATTATTTTCTGTGTGTCACATGTGTGCGTATGACTCTCTGACTGACTGACTGTCCCTCAGTCGTTCGAAATATGAGCATCATGTATGTGTGCGTGTATTTTATATGTCTGTCCGTGTATCGTAATCATACCGCAGGCACTTAAATGCAACTCCATCTCCAGTTGCTGCATCTGCTCATCGCATAGCCCGACATCAGAGACAATTTTAGCTGCCAACATTTGCGAAACGTTTTTGAACATCACCGCTAAGTAGACACAAAATATCTCGAATGTTTTTGTGTGTGTGACTATAATATGTATGTGCTTGTGTAAGTTTATAAAAATTCATTTTAAAAAATGGTTTTGATTGCAATTTGTAAATTGTCTGGAGCTGCAGTTGACATTTTTATGAAAATGTCCAAATTTGTTAACGTTTCTTTGGCGTATTCTATAAGCAGAAATTGTATAATACAAATTTATGGATTAATTTTATAAAGTAGCTTATTTTAAAATGCTTTAAGTTATATATTTTCAAATTCGTGACTATTTTAAAATAAACTAATTTGTAATATATCTGTAATATGTATTCTCTTTTAGAAATTACTTTTCGTGAAATATTTAGAATCCACAGCGCAAATTCTAAATTTCAATTACCCCAATACTCAATATACGCATTCACATTCTTCACTGCATCTATCAATTGCAACATATTTCATATTGTAAAATTTTTACCCTTTTCCATTACTCTTCCATTACACTCGGACCCGTGCTCGTTAGCGACAAAATCGTCACCGCTTCCTTCGATGGCACCGCCAAAGTATGGAACGCCTCGACCGGTCACTGCCTCAACACACTATATGGCCACACGGCTGAATTGGTTGCCGCCGAGTTTCATCCATTGCATGCGGACACGATAGCCACGGCCTCCATGGACGGAACTGCTCGCATATTTCATGTGGAAACTGGTCAAGAGTTGAAAACGTTGGATTCTCATGGCGCCGAAGTTATTGCCAGTCGATTTGATCGTGCGGGAAATTTATTGCTGACGGGTTCCTTCGATAGGACGGCAATGCTGTGGGACAAACGCACGCAAGGGTTGGTTTTTTTCAATTATTATAAATTTTATTATAGCACAACATTTAAGTGACAGGAATTAAAATTGTATTGAATTTTATAACGATTTTTTCGTACGTAACGAATTTGGATTGCAGGAAATTGAATTTTTAGTGAGAAAACTAGTGAAAATTGGCAGTTTTTAGCAAGAGCAGCCCATATTTAGGCTGTATCTAAAATATGCCGTGAATATACCTTTAAAATACCATTAAATTTGATAACATTTTTTAATTTTTACACAAAATACTCTTGAAAATATAAACTCAAAAATAATTGCACAGTATTTTGTAGAATTTAATGGTATTTGCGTATTAAAATAATAATTTATCCTATTGACTAATTTTAATAGTAAAAAAACTATTGATTTTAAGGTTGACAAGAATTGAAATTGTATTGAATTTCATAACGAATTTTGATAGCAAGAAATTGAATTTTTAAAGAAAAACTATACTATAAAAAAACTATAGTGCCATATTCACTATAGTTTTTTTAGTTTTGGGCAAAAGCTGTCTATTTTTAGACTGTATCTAAAATATGCCGTGAATATACCCGTAAAATACCATTAAATTTGAAAACACTTTAATTTTTATACAAAATACTCTTGAAAATAACTCTGAAAGTTATTACCTTTTTTAAATTTTAAATTCCTCAGGAAGTTGTTACATTTTTTAGAATTTTGAAGGCGGACATACATATAGTAGTCAGAATTTGATATACACTCCCCCCTTAGCTACTTAAAATCTTTTGTAAAAATGTTACAACATTTTTTTCTAGGGTTAAATTTCAGAAAATCCTAGAAATATCCTAAAATCCTATTAAAATTGTACAATAGGACAGTTATTGATTTAATAGTTTACAAAAAGGAAATATTTTCATATAAACTCAAAAATAATTGAATAGTATTTTGTAGAATTTAGTGGTATTTGCGTATTAATATTATAATTGACTAATTTTAATAGTGAACAAACTATAGATTTTACGTTTCATTTTTTAAGAGTGTAGTTATTTTTTTAATAGATTTTAATTTTTCTTTATAAACCCTATAGCATCGTATCGCAACTGCGCGGCCACACTGCCGAACTTAGTAATTGCATCTGGAATTTTGGTTGCGACCTCGTCGCGACCGCCTCCCTGGACAGCACCGCGCGTATCTGGGATTTGCGTCGCCTGGATCAGAGTCTGTTTCACATCACCGAACATCGTGACGAGGTGCTGGATATCGCATTCGATTATACGGGACGACTTTTGGCTACATGCAGCAGTGATGGCACCGCGCGTGTTTGGAGCGTACGCGGCGAATTGGATTTGGTATCGCTGATGGCCGGTCACAGTGATGAGGTGTCGAAGGTTAATTAATTTTTCGTTTTTTTCGAATTGTTCATGCGTAGTTTTTATTTAACTCGTTTAATTTTTTTCAGGTTTGTTTTAGTCCAGCTGGTAAAATTCTAATGACAGCGTCCGCAGATCATACGGCACGTCTTTGGTTGACGGATAGCGGGCTATGTTCGCAGGTTTTGGCTGGTCACGATGGTGATGTCTTCTCCTGCGCATTTAGCTATACTGGTGATGTGATTGTCACCGCGTCGAAGGACAACACATGTCGGCTGTGGAGGTGATACGATTGGTATACGGTTAATGTGAACACGGATAGTTTGGAGACGTAATAACTGTAGGGCCTATAGATCTAATATTTTAGTTTGAATTAAATTTAAGTGTATAAGCGAAAACTACTACTGAACTGGAACGGTGCAAATTTAGTTAAAATTAATTTAAAGAAATTTTATAGAATAAATTAAATTCAAACAATTCCCTGTACTGAAAGCTTGAAATCTGATCCATGATAAAGTAAAGCTTCGTATTTTTGGTTATTTTTATATATCAAGGTTATTGTTAGGTACAATTGATGAATGGATAACCTTATTAAATTAAAATTGAATAGTTAAAATATGTAAACTTTAGTTAATTAAAATATTCTTTAACGAAAATGAATCTAAAGTATTTTTAATAAAACATTAAAATGTACACTTAGTATTAAAAACTAATTAAAAATTGTTTACCCAAAAAATTTAATTCTCCGTCTTTCTCTAAATTATCAAATATTTACTATAAATTATTTTTAAAATAAAGATAACGTTACAAAGATTTTTTTTTAAATTTTTATAATAATATTTAATTAATTATTGGGATTATTACCCAGTGGAAGTTACACTCATATTTCAAAGATCTAAAATACACATAAAGTATTGGTATCGATTTTAAAGGTACTGTTTGAGATATATTTAAGTAGAAAAGGAAAAATTTTTGCACTAAGAAAAGTTCCAATTTTATGAATTTATTCCGGGAATGAACAACACTCTTTCGATTTAACTCTTAAGAAAGGAACAACAATTTAAAAACTGCATATTTTATACTTAGTCCGAACTCTCTCACCATTTGAGCTGTGCGAGTTATATTTGTACTCAAAGTGGTGGCAATCCGAACGCCGGGTGAGAGCTTTCCATAGGCAATGTTTACTCTCGTAGGTTTGTCATTGACTGCCGAGAGATAGCGTCTCATAGAAAAATGTTTTCGAACCGGGGACCTAGAACCGGGGTCGTTTCGACTCCCTTCGGATGGTATTTATCAATCAATTTGTACAAATTGCGGACACTGTTATCTGACTTAATTCTAATCAAGTTTTGAAACCTAAAAAAAAGTTTAACTTTCAGGCTACATCCTTGCTTTGGGTTCGGTTTTATGTTCACCACAATTATGAGCCCCGTCGAAGGGGGCATTTTAATTCTGATTTGCATTAATCTATTGTACGATTCGAATCAAATTCTAAATTCATAAATATGGCATCAGAAGATCCCTTCGAAACGATATTTTGATAGATTTTTGACATTTTTTCTAGGAAAACATTTTTGTGGCTGAAGGTTATCTTATAGGTTCGCTCTAAATCGATCTTCTACATGGGATAATTACGAAAATTGTAGCATTTTGGCGCATAAAATAAAAAAATTAGTTTATTTTACCAAAATATTCCTGAAAATGATCCACAAAAACATTCATACATGAACTTTCGTCAAGTTTCGAAATATATTTATGTTTAAATTTGTGTATTTCACGAAAATCTTTTCTGTAATAATCCACGAATTAATAAAAATATAGTACTGTTGTAAAATAGTTTTACAAAAAATTGTTTTTTTTTCCTTAAATGTCAAAACTAATTTTCATATACTAATTAATGAATGCTAATATTCGAATACATTTTAAGATAATTGGATCTAAACTTTGAACATAGACCACACTAACCATCCAAATTACAATTTTTTCTAATTGTTTTACTTTTTAAAATACGTCCTATGAACATCATTTTGGTAGTCTTAATCAATACAAAAAATACTTATGTCCGTAATATAAAAATGTCATTAGTTCATATTTCAAGTATGCGTATTCTAATTGCATAGGAAGGTTAGATCACATGGGAAATTTTGAAGTAGGGATATTGTGATTGTTGGTGTGAATTATGTAAGTTATAGTAGGTCTAGCCGACTATAAATACCCTACACATATGTGGTAATATCACCAGGGTTTACAAATCCTGAAAATACGTACAAACTTGAAATCGCTGAAGCATTTCCTTACATTTAATACCCATATGTACAAATTGGTAGGTATACCGATTTTCGGTTTTTTTTTTTCGAGAACGACATGTCAGCTCTTGAGAAAGCAATATTTTCACATGTTTGACCTGAGTTGAGTTCACTTCAGCTCGTATAAAGTAAAATTCATCCGTAGATGTAAATTTTATGAGGTATTTGAACATAAGTGGTCGGTGTTCATCTCCCGTCGTAGGTTCATACTACGAAGGAATTTTTTGAAATTCGACTCCTAAGGTACACAAATGGGCGTGGCAAAATTGAAATTTGAATTCAAATATCGGTGTAATTAAGATAGACACAGTCATGAAAATTGGCTCAGTAACGTATATTGTGGTGGTTTATCTGTTTATCAAATTTGGGCGGAATTAAACAATAGGGCGTGACCCTTTCCATATGGTAAAAACTAAGGTTTATATTACAAACTGCAATCGACAAGAATGTGTGCGGGATTGGATAACAGGACGTGGCTCCTCTCATATAACGAAATCTTTAAAATTGCTATAACTCCTGACATACTAAGAGTAGAGTTATAAAAATAAAATCAAATGTTCATATTTAAAACTTCAATCGTCACGTAGAATATGGGCGGTATTGCAGAACTGGGCGTGGCATCTTTCATATAACCAGAACTTTAAAATGTCCATAACTCATTACCTACTAACAGCAGAGTTATAAAAATCGAAATAAAAGATTATATTAACATTGTAATCGTCACGTAGAATGTGGACGGAATTGGACAATGAGGCGTGCCTCCTACCTACCATATAACTAAAACTTTAAAAATGCTATAACTCCTGACTTACTACCCTGCAGTGTAAAGGACTAGTTGTATACTAGTATTGGTCTAGTTCTCCGTAGACACTCAACTAGCCCGAATTCGACCCCAATTTCATACAATGAACTGTAATTTTTTCAATGCTCATGTCCTACGATGTGTCAATTGTCCCCTCTTGCATTACATTTAACTAGTTTTAAAACTAGTTTCTTTTAACCAGTTTATAGACTAATCCCTCTCTAAACGGGTTACTATTTACCAGTTGAAACACTAGATCTGTAAACTATTCGGCGACAATTGACATAGTCAAGCGCATCAAAATCTATGGTTTCGCTGCCTAGGTCATGTGGAACGAATGGATAAAATTGATTCAGTCAAGAAAGGTATTAAAATGAGACTCGATGGTGAACAGAGTAGGAAAGAGCGATTGGCGCGGCTTTTTATCAGCAGCCAAGGCACGGTTGTAAGGCCCTTTCAATAGGTTATTGTTAAATTTTATAAGTCCATGGCGGAAAGAAATAAAACAAATCGCACGATAGAACCCACAACAAAATTAAATAAAAAGAAAGATGTTTCCTACAAAATAGATAAATGAAATATAATTTGTATTTCAAAATTTATTTTGTTTTTGACAATTTTGACACGTTCCTCTACGAACAAATTTTTGAACTGTTTTTCTCTGCATCCATTTTAACTAGTTACTAATCTAGAAACATGTTATTAATATAAATACTACATATTTATTCTACTAGTTTAGATTTCACTGCAGCGTAAGAGCAGAGTTCTTCAAATTGAAACGAAGGATCATTTTAAAAATGTTAATAGTCGCGTAGAATGTGCTCGGGATTGGAAACAGGGCCATGTTCAATGTGGGTGGGAAAAATAGCGACGTAGGCATGCACTAAAAAGGGAAAAGGGGCGTAAATTTATCCACACTTTATAAACGATATAGTTTTGCAATTACAAAACATTAGCACGGGCGAAGCTGTGCACGGGTCCAGCTATTTATCATAAAACGTTCATCCCACATTTATTTCTTAGCGCCAATCTTTAAAGTGTTCAAAGTCAACCTGAAAAAAAGCGAAAATATCAATAAATAAAACACAACAACCCATTATATTTTTCATGTTTTGTTTTTTTATTAACATTTACCTACTACAAACTCGAGCGTATATCTTTTAGTTTATTTTTTCTCAGTTTACAAATATTTATTTTTATAGTTCATATATTTTATATGTTTTTGTTTAAATAATAAAAAAATAAAAAATAATGTTTAAAAATTAAAAAAGTTTAGAAAATTTATCGAAAATTAATTTTTATGTATCATAGGAATTCTTAGCTTTTGTTGTTGTATTTAATATATGTATTTAATGTTGTTGTTGATGTTCTTGTTCTTGTCATTATTATTATAACCTATGTATTATATATTTTACGTATATTTATAAAACTTACAGTTCAGGTAAAAAGTAAAAAAAAAATAAACATAGAAAATAAAAAAAAAACCAAAAGTGTAAGAAAAATACATTGTGTACTTTTGTAAAAATTGTGCAAATAAATAAAAACAAAAAATTAATTTTTAATTTCATTATTTTTAAAAGTTATAAAATAGTTAAAAAAATAAAAAACAAAAATGAAAAAAAAAATGTAATTTGTTTTATGTATTTGGCGCAAAACAATTAGAGCTCGTAATTTACGAATGAATTCGCTTACAACAAAGTGTAGGCAAAAAGTTCGATTACAAACAAAAATTCAAAACTAATTTTACTTCATATATAGTAGTTTTAACATTAACATTAATATTTGTGTATTTAATTGTTGTGGTAAATTAAAATTAAAAAAAACTTGGACACAAACGCACTAAAATTTAAAACATATGTAGTAAAACTAATTGTTGTGGTTGTTTTGTTTTTTTTTTTGTTGTAGATTTTTGTAGTTATTGTTGTTGCAACTTTAAAAATGCTATAGTTTTGATCATGAATTGTTGCCAGCGCATAAAATTGTTCTTCAAACAAAAAAAATGTAGTTCTTAAAAAAAGAGAAAAGTAGGGCGTGAAAAGGAACATAGAAAAAAATTGGATCAATATTACAATGCAATGCACTTAAAAATAATTTATATGTGGTTTTCTTTTTTGTTTTGTTTGTTTTTTTTATAGTGTATATTTTTATTTTACTTTTATATTTTTACGGTTTATTTTTGTTTTAGGTTTTAAGTATTTTTTTGTTTTGTTTGTTTTTCATCCTTATGTTAAATTGTTTTGTTTTTCTGTATGTATGTTGTATGTTTGTTTATAATTTATTTGGTAAGTTCAGTAGAATTTTGCACTTTATCAAAGTTATATGACCGGATTTCAATGTGCAGAGCCCATCAAGTATGTCCTCTGTAAGTATGTAACGGGAAAAGAATAGAATAGACATCAAAACATTAATTTTGTTAATATAGTGCAGGGTATTATTGGTGTTGATAAATATACATATATAGTCGCAATCTTTTCATTTTATTTTTATTTAATTTATAATATACTTGAATTGAAAAAATTTATAAAAAAATAAATAGAAAACAAGTAGTCAAATAGTATTTTACTTTTAAAATTGATTACAAAAAAAACAATTTTTTTCCTTTTAACATCCCATATCTACATAAGATTTATACTGTATACAACGTATTTCACTTATCACGAACCTTTTTAAAATTAATTGCATTTGAAATTCCAAATGGACTGGAAGGACTTTTTTTAAATAAATTATAGACTTTTATAAAAGTAGATTTTCAAAAAACTTTTAACGCAATTTCTCTGTTAATTATCAAGGCAAATTTTAATATATACTTTCATTTCGTGTGTATAAAAATTTGCCTTGATTTAACACGTGAAGAAGTAATTTTTTTAAATTCGAATTCAATTTTTTTTATATTCTTTTTAAATATTTTTTTAGTATTAAATATCTAATAATAAAAAAGAAAATGATGAAATCGATTATAATAATCAAATTTGAATTTATTCAATTTACTCTACATTTATTTTAGAAATACAAGAAAAATTGTTGTACATTTTAGTATTACTTTTTTTAGTAAGGTTCTGCAATACCATTTAAAAAAAAAGTGACCGGAAGCAAAAAAAGGACAATAATTTTGAATTATGGTAAATTATATTAATCGTTTTATAGAGCAGTTAAAACAAAACGGTTTCTGAAAAAATTGCGACAAATGTTTAATATTATAAAAAAGGTATGACATGCTATTTAGAAAAAGTAATAAATATTTAATTTAAGAAAATAAAGAAATAAAGAAATAATGAAATAAAGAAATAAAGAAATAAAGAAATAAAGAAATAAAGAAATAAAGAAATAAAGAAATAAAGAAATAAAGAAATAAAGAAATAAAGAAATAAAGAAATAAAGAAATAAAGAAATAAAGAAATAAAGAAATAAAGAAATAAAGAAATAAAGAAATAAAGAAATAAAGAAATAAAGAAATAAAGAAATAAAGAAATAAAGAAATAAAGAAATAAAGAAATAAAGAAATAAAGAAATAAAGAAATAAAGAAATAAAGAAATAAAGAAATAAAGAAATAAAGAAATAAAGAAATAAAGAAATAAAGAAATAAAGAAATAAAGAAATAAAGAAATAAAGAAATAAAGAAATAAAGAAATAAAGAAATAAAGAAATAAAGAAATAAAGAAATAAAGAAATAAAGAAATAAAGAAATAAAGAAATAAAGAAATAAAGAAATAAAGAAATAAAGAAATAAAAAAATAAAGAAATAAAAAAATAAAGAAATAAAGAAATAAAGAAATAAAGAAATAAAGAAATAAAGAAATAAAGAAATAAAGAAATAAAGAAATAAAGAAATAAAGAAATAAAGAAATAAAGAAATAAAGAAATAAAGAAATAAAGAAATAAAGAAATAAAGAAATAAAGAAATAAAGAAATAAAGAAATAAAGAAATAAAGAAATAAAGAAATAAAGAAATAAAGAAATAAAGAAATAAAGAAATAAAGAAATAAAGAAATAAAGAAATAAAGAAATAAAGAAATAAAGAAATAAAGAAATAAAGAAATAAAGAAATAAAGAAATAAAGAAATAAAGAAATAAAGAAATAAAGAAATAAAGAAATAAAGAAATAAAGAAATAAAGAAATAAAGAAATAAAGAAATAAAGAAATAAAGAAATAAAGAAATAAAGAAATAAAGAAATAAAGATATAAAGAAATACGTAAATAAGTAAAATTTTTATATAAATAAAATAAAAATGCCAAAAATTAAAAAAAAAATATTAAAGTAAATTCAAATGTTAAAAAAACAAATTTTAAAATAAAATAAAAAATAATACTTGAAAAACAATTGAAAAAATCCAAATATTACGTGTTTAGTGTAAGTGCTATGTAGTGTGTGTTTAAAAAAGAAAACATGCGTATAAAGGAATACATAAAAAAGCACACTCATCGACACACTCTAGCAGAAAATTTAAAAATTCTTTAGATTTTAATAGAAATGTTATTTTTAATAGCTATTGTTGCAGTTGAAATTATAGCAAATAGTAGTAGGCATAAATATAAAAGAGATGTTCAGTGAAAACTATAAGAAAAAGTTAAAAATTTATGGCGCCAAAATATTGCATCAGCGTATTTACAAAGTAAACTATTAAATATCATAGAGTATGTTTCGTACTTCACATGGTTCTTCTGGATAGATCTCCTTAAATGTGCGCTGTATAACTGGATACCTAAAAAAATAGTAAGAATTGTGTTTTTTTATAATAAATATTAATAACAAAATAATACAAAACATACTTTGAATGTAAACCACCGCCTGGAGGTAGACCAACGATCTCTCTATCTTTCAGAGCTTGCAACAAGTCATAGAACTCTGTGATTTCATTACAAGTCAGTTCCTCTGCAAGAGACAAATTTAAATTATACATTTAATATATTTGATTATTAAATTTAATTATATTTAAATATATCTAAATTATATCTAAATTATATAAAAATTTGAATGTGTTAACGTCCTCAATAACAATGTTGTTTGTTTGCGACTACTACTCAATCAAAAAATAATAATTTAATGCTTATTATGTACAATTGTTGGATGTAGTTAAGTAATAATGTTAGTAACAATTTTAATTGGTTTCTTAAAAACTACGTTTTACTGCGCGCATAATGAGATATTGCACAAAAACACAAAATAACAATATATATCGTCGTTCTAGAAGTAAAACTCATTGACTTTATTTAAAAATATTCCATATTTCTCTATTTATAATCGAGGTGATTAACGATATTGTTATCAAATAATGCTATAAAATAGCAACTGCTTTTTATATATTATTATTTTAGGAAATTAAAATTAGCATTTGTTTTTCCTAAGTTTTACTTCTATAAATACGATATTCTATATTTTTTATAAAAACTATTCAATTGACGCTTTTGTTGCATTTAAACGAGGCAATAAAATTAGTGCTTAAAAATAACAAGAGTATTCAACAAATTAAAAACTACAGGCGCATGAGCAAAATGTATAATGAGCGTTATATTTTATATTTTATATTTTATATTTTATATTTTATATTTTATATTTTATATTTTATATTTTATATTTTATATTTTATATTTTATATTTTATATTTTATATTTTATATTTTATATTTTATATTTTATATTTTATATTTTATATTTTATATTTTATATTTTATATTTTATATTTTATATTTTATATTTTATATTTTATATTTTATATTTTATATTTTATATTTTATATTTTATATTTTATATTTTATATTTTATATTTTATATTTTATATTTTATATTTTATATTTTATATTTTATATTTTATATTTTATATTTTATATTTTATATTTTATATTTTATATTTTATATTTTATATTTTATATTTTATATTTTATATTTTATATTTTATATTTTATATTTTATATTTTATATTTTATATTTTATATTTTATATTTTATATTTTATATTTTATATTTTATATTTTATATTTTATATTTTATATTTTATATTTTATATTTTATATTTTATATTTTATATTTTATATTTTATATTTTATATTTTATATTTTATATTTTATATTTTATATTTTATATTTTATATTTTATATTTTATATTTTATATTTTATATTTTATATTTTATATTTTATATTTTATATTTTATATTTTATATTTTATATTTTATATTTTATATTTTATATTTTATATTTTATATTTTATATTTTATATTTTATATTTTATATTTTATATTTTATATTTTATATTTTATATTTTATATTTTATATTTTATATTTTATATTTTATATTTTATATTTTATATTTTATATTTTATATTTTATATTTTATATTTTATATTTTATATTTTATATTTTATATTTTATATTTTATATTTTATATTTTATATTTTATATTTTATATTTTATATTTTATATTTTATATTTTATATTTTATATTTTATATTTTATATTTTATATTTTATATTTTATATTTTATATTTTATATTTTATATTTTATATTTTATATTTTATATTTTATATTTTATATTTTATATTTTATATTTTATATTTTATATTTTATATTTTATATTTTATATTTTATATTTTATATTTTATATTTTATATTTTATATTTTATATTTTATATTTTATATTTTATATTTTATATTTTATATTTTATATTTTATATTTTATATTTTATATTTTATATTTTATATTTTATATTTTATATTTTATATTTTATATTTTATATTTTATATTTTATATTTTATATTTTATATTTTATATTTTATATTTTATATTTTATATTTTATATTTTATATTTTATATTTTATATTTTATATTTTATATTTTATATTTTATATTTTATATTTTATATTTTATATTTTATATTTTATATTTTATATTTTATATTTTATATTTTATATTTTATATTTTATATTTTATATTTTATATTTTATATTTTATATTTTATATTTTATATTTTATATTTTATATTTTATATTTTATATTTTATATTTTATATTTTATATTTTATATTTTATATTTTATATTTTATATTTTATATTTTATATTTTATATTTTATATTTTATATTTTATATTTTATATTTTATATTTTATATTTTATATTTTATATTTTATATTTTATATTTTATATTTTATATTTTATATTTTATATTTTATATTTTATATTTTATATTTTATATTTTATATTTTATATTTTATATTTTATATTTTATATTTTATATTTTATATTTTATATTTTATATTTTATATTTTATATTTTATATTTTATATTTTATATTTTATATTTTATATTTTATATTTTATATTTTATATTTTATATTTTATATTTTATATTTTATATTTTATATTTTATATTTTATATTTTATATTTTATATTTTATATTTTATATTTTATATTTTATATTTTATATTTTATATTTTATATTTTATATTTTATATTTTATATTTTATATTTTATATTTTATATTTTATATTTTATATTTTATATTTTATATTTTATATTTTATATTTTATATTTTATATTTTATATTTTATATTTTATATTTTATATTTTATATTTTATATTTTATATTTTATATTTTATATTTTATATTTTATATTTTATATTTTATATTTTATATTTTATATTTTATATTTTATATTTTATATTTTATATTTTATATTTTATATTTTATATTTTATATTTTATATTTTATATTTTATATTTTATATTTTATATTTTATATTTTATATTTTATATTTTATATTTTATATTTTATATTTTATATTTTATATTTTATATTTTATATTTTATATTTTATATTTTATATTTTATATTTTATATTTTATATTTTATATTTTATATTTTATATTTTATATTTTATATTTTATATTTTATATTTTATATTTTATATTTTATATTTTATATTTTATATTTTATATTTTATATTTTATATTTTATATTTTATATTTTATATTTTATATTTTATATTTTATATTTTATATTTTATATTTTATATTTTATATTTTATATTTTATATTTTATATTTTATATTTTATATTTTATATTTTATATTTTATATTTTATATTTTATATTTTATATTTTATATTTTATATTTTATATTTTATATTTTATATTTTATATTTTATATTTTATATTTTATATTTTATATTTTATATTTTATATTTTATATTTTATATTTTATATTTTATATTTTATATTTTATATTTTATATTTTATATTTTATATTTTATATTTTATATTTTATATTTTATATTTTATATTTTATATTTTATATTTTATATTTTATATTTTATATTTTATATTTTATATTTTATATTTTATATTTTATATTTTATATTTTCAGTGCCAACTCTAATGCTAGTGTAATTTCTCTGCATAACTTTTACAATATACAAAACTGCTCTATTAAAAAAAATAATAATGAACGACAGCTAGAGGACAAAATACTAAATAATTAAATGCTAATAAAATATGTAGCTATGCATGCATGAAAATGCACTCGAACAAGTAAAAATTAGTGTTAAAAAGTAGACAAAATTTTAAATTTTAATAAAGCTTAAAGTAAAACAAACGTACCTTATGCTCACTCACTTAACGCCATTTTAAAGTATTGTTTGCTGATTGCTCAGTACACAAAAAATTCGACACGTTTGAAAGAAATTTCGATACGCAAAATACAAAATCAAAATTAGAGAATTTTCAAAATAATAAAAGTAACGTATTATTGTTGAACAAAATAATGTGTATTGGGTGTATGTTTAAAACGCATGAAAGATGAAATGAAAAAAATTATTATTATAAAAATTATAACTAAATGCTACAATTTCCATAGAAGTTTCATTATTTGTGTATTTGTTTTATTGATTTCAAATAAGAGTTTATTTTGATTTTTGCAATTTTTTTTGTTTTTTTGATTTTTTGCATATATTCAGCATAATGTCTAACAATACAATTTTCATTAATTTATCAATGGATACAAATTTCTTTACAATATAATATATTTTTGTAATGCGCCAGAAAACATATTCAAATTTCGTGTATTGTGTGAGTTTCAAAATACTTGACAAATGGAGTTCATATAATTTGTATGGTTTTCGTTTTCATTTAAGAGCTACTTAAACATTAAATTTAGCTATTAATGTGAGCATAAGGTTTTTTCTACTTATAAAACATTAACACATTTTTATAATTTATTTGCATAAATTTAAACACATTTTTATTATTGTTCTATTTTGGGAGTAGTTATGTATTAACGTTCTAGAGCTAATAATAAACTGATATTTGAAATAAGTTTACAATTTAATTTTTTTTTCTGTTAATTACAAGACACTGGGGTAAAATTGGCGTGTGGCAAATGTATTTAAAGTTTTTTATTATGTCATATTTCTGTTTTAATTTATGTTGTTATTATGTATATTGTATATTGCAACATTTGTCAATAACGCCACAGCATTTTTTTGTATTTTGACATAGGGGAAATAAAGCAAATAAATAATAAAATTACTAAAAGAACAAATAATATATGTCAAATATTTTTTTTTTAAATATTTGTAATTTTTATAGTGGTTTAACATAACGCGTTTTTTTTCATTTCTTATTAATTACTTTAAAAGTGTTTATTTGTACTTTTAAAATCAATTCAATAAATTTATTTAATTTCGCAAACGTCGATCGATTGCTTTATATATATTTAATATTCGCGTTGTTATCTGTTCTTATTTAATACTAATACTTTGCTTAATTTTGCGTTTTACCTATAAAACTATTTGGTTTTTCTTTTTAATTTTATTCAAATTCATTCAATTCCTTGAGTATTCTTTGGTTTACGTTTTTGTTTTAAAGTAATTAGCTATGTGTTTTTTTAGATCACAAATTGCTTAAAAACTAAATAAATTTTTGGAGATTTAATACAATTTCAAATTAAATAATTTAGTTATTTAATTTAAATTGAAATTATTTTTTAATTCAAATTTTTCTAAAATATTGATATCGTTTTATATCTACTAAGATCCACGAAAGTATTTACTAAATTAAATATTTTCCAAAGTGTTTACGAAATTATTACGAAAGTATTACGAAAGTATTGCGAAAGTATGTACGAAAAAATTTACTATGTATTTGTCATATTATTTAAGAACTACACTCGCGCGCGTGGAGAATTAATTTATGTGGCGGCAAAGAGGCAAAAAACATTTTTCGTTTATAAGACACATTAAAGAGTTTAAACACAAAAGTGAAAACTTTATTGCCATGTTTTATACATTTTATGGTTTGCTAAACGTTGAATATGACGTCATTTCAATCAAGTATTTATAGGACTTTTAAATATAAAAAACAAACAAATATTCATGTCGTATTACTGATTGCTATTTTTCGTTCTGTTTGTATAATTCAAAGATATTCCGTCGTTTTGATTAGGTTTAATAGACAGTTTTAAAAATATGTAAAAGTTTAAACAACTTGCAATGAACAACTTGAACTTATAAAATACATTTTTCAAATAATAATTTAAGATTTTGTTTTGAAGTTTTTATTCCTTTTAGAGTTCTGTTAAATTTATTTGTATTTAATCGCATTAATGTGTCGCATAAACGAAGTATATTTCATATAATAATAATAATAATAATAGTTTGGCGTTAGAGTCCTGTTGAGAACCTGTGGGACCTTCAGTTTATTGCTGAATCCGAAAGGCGGGTGAGTGCTTTTTTCATAGGCAATGTTTTACTCTCGGAGGTTTTCCATTTACTGCCGAGAGGTAGCGTCGCATAGAAAAATGTGTTCTATATAAAAGATGTTGGCAGTTGCTGGGGATCGAACCGCGGACCTTTCGGCTCATAGTCGAACGCAAGAGCGACTTTTCGCTCGTAGTCTAACGCACTAACCAGACGAGCTACCGACGCTACGTCGAAATTCAGGTGATTTTAAGTAGTTATTGTAAAATAAACATTATTTCATTTTTATATAACTAAAAAATTATATAAAAACAATAAGAAAAAGTAGTAAGTCATATGTGGTGTTCTTTTGAAGTTATAGTATTTTGTTAGTTGGAGTAATGAGGTTAGTAAGAATTACATTATGCGATACAAAATTATACAAATAAACCGCAATATGAATTTTTCTGATGTACTGTACATTTAAAAGTTAATTCTGTTCGCTTCAAATGAATACAAATCGTTTGTACAGTGGTGAGCAATAAAATTGAAATACTGTAAAATTATCGTTTGATTTCTTAAAAAAAAACTCTATTTAAAAGCTACCCGAAACGAAATTTCTGTCATTTTTCAGAAATATTTCGTGCATATTTACGGTAAACACACTGATAAAATTTTGAACAGTGCATAGGTTTTGAAAATTTGTGGAATTTTAATGGCAGATTTACGGCATATTTTAGGATTAGGCAGAAAATAGACAGCTTTTTTTTTTACAAATTAACCAACGCTCAGGGGATGCCCCCTATTCATGCAATGCACAGTGTTGATCGTAAGAAGGGATGATATGTTAAATGGAGGGGGGAAAGATGGAGTAGTGTCGGTGAATGTTTGTTTTGAACTTGCCAATATCAAAAATGTCGGGAAAAACAGACGCAGGGAGATTGTTCCACAAACGTATCGTGCCACTGAAGAACGAATTCTCTCGGTAATGCGTGGTTCTATTGGGAGCCGAGTGAACTACGAAGGGGTGGGCTTCGTTCGATGCCCGAGTAGAACGAGAGGACACACGACCTGGTGGAATCAGGCCATGTATCTCCCTCGAACACTTACCATTGTAATACCTATAAAACAGGCTTACACACCCAACGGTCCTTTGGTGCTCAAGAGAACCAATAGACGATGAAATATTTTCATCCCCTATTAAATATATTGCACATTGTTGGATTCGATCCAGGAACTCCAAAGAAGATTTTGAAGCCCCTGCCCATATGTGCGAATTGTATTCCATCTTAGGCCAGGTTTTCTTGTCATAATTCAAAATTATCTGGGAGCAAAACTGTTTTTCCTCTAACGTCTTTATAGATGACGTGCGAGAAAAACTAGTTCTAGTAGGCTTCTCAACGCAGACTTGTCTTTTATAATATCCATAAAAGTTGCATTTTTCAGAACACCAAACATGCGAGAACCGGATGACTGAACTGAGAATTATCACTT
Source organism: Dryomyza anilis (assembly GCA_951804985.1). Lineage (NCBI taxonomy): Eukaryota > Metazoa > Arthropoda > Insecta > Diptera > Dryomyzidae > Dryomyza > Dryomyza anilis. Next base: position 93,358,530 of record OX638132.1, read on the forward strand.
GCCTCGAACGCATCGAAATCTAGAAAATTCTTTACCTCTCAAACGTCTTATATGTCATTTTGAACAGTTCACTCAAAATAAATAAATATTTGGATTACAAATTACTATCTCCATTTCAAGCCGTGTCAAGGAAAGTGAGTGAATGAATCAGTGTATCAGAAATCGAAATCAGTTCTTCTATTTAATTGCACACCACTGTATATAGTAGGAAATTTTATTTTGTTTTTTTTTTTTTGCATATTTCGAATGTGCATCGCGTTGTTTTCATTATTTGGATGAAAGTTCCCAATAAACCAAAGGGCACGTAAACGTGCCGTATACGTTCCGTATTTACCGGCATAAACACCGTTTACGGCAGCCGTTTACGGAACGTAAAACAACACGTTTTACATATGAAATGAAATTTAAAATACGGCCCATTCCGGAAATGGCCCGTAGGTACGGCAATAATACGTGAATGCGTGAACGTATTTACGGGCCGTAAACGGAACTTTTTACGGTACTTTTAAGCAATGAATGAACGTAAAAGGCACGTAAATACGGCCCGTAAACGGAACGTAAATACTGCACGTAAACGGACCGAATAAAAGGCACGTAAAAGGAACGTAAATACGGCACGAAAACGGGACGTAAATACAGTGCCGTATGCGTGCCATATGTAATGCTTTATGTAAAATTAAAATTTTATAATTGTAGAAAAATACATTATCTGCGCATAACTGAAAGTATGTTTTCAGCATTCTTTAGATTCCACCTTTTGCCAATTCATTAACATGTTGCAACTAGAAAATTGTATATATCAATTATTATTTATATTTTTATTATTTCGAATTAAAAATATTTTTCAATCATGAAGAATAAAAAACCCAGGCATTATAGTTATACAAATATTTCTTTAAATTAAGTTAAGCCGTAAAATTACCGTTTTTTACACGTAAAAATGGTTGTGCATATTTTTAGCAGTATTTACGGTAGCTGCCGGTTCTGAGCAGTAATTACGTGCACGTAACGTTGCCGTACTTCGCACGTAAAAACGTTTTTTTGTATTTTCAATCGAATTTACGGTAACAGGCGTTTTTGTACCGTAATTACGTGGCCGGAACGGTGCCGGTTTTTGTACGTAAAAATTTATATCCGTATCTACTACCGTATTTACGGCTAGACCCGTATTTAACACGTAATATTGTGCCGTAATGTCACCGCAATAACGGACATACCCGTTCTCACAACCGTTTTTACGTTTCAGTCCGTATCTGTGTTTATTGGGTTCAGAGACTGTTTTAGTTTGTCTGTGTTTGCAACACGATTTTTGATGAAATTATTATTTCACCAGTTTTATAAATAAAAAATTATATGTTTTCAGATATATAGATAGATGTATTAAATAAAACATTAAAAATAAATTTTGATAAATTATCGCAAACATTCAAATTAAGGTAATTTGACAATTTAGTTGAATTTTCAATGCATTTTGAATTTCACAAATATTAAAATTTAATTAAAAAAAAAGATATTTTAATTTTTTTTAAAAAATCACCTGAATTTTTAATACTTTATATATTTATCAATTAAAAAAAAAAAAAAACAAAAAAAAAATAAAATACATTATATATTCAGGGATTGAAACCGAAATCAATATTCGGTTTGGGTTTACTTTTTGCGGCGCTAATAATGTCAAAAAGATCTAGTCAACCAAATTATTTACAATTTTAACTATTTCTAAACGAATTTTACCAATTTTCTTAAGCTAATTGAATGCCTCCAATTGCATAGCTAAATAAAGTAACTCTAAAAAGGCTCTGTCTAAACTCTACTACTATAAACTATTCGAAAAAAAAGAAAAACAACATCAACAAACGCTGGCAGTCAATGTAGCAACGCAAATTTGTACTCGTTCAGAACGCATAGGCAGCATGCGCGAGTAGTAATTGAAAAAAATAATACTGCAATTATTAAACCAACGTCTTTAAAATATGGTAAAAGGAACTATAAAGGTTTGAATTTTTTAACTATAATTTTGTTTCTTCTTTTTTTTGTGTTTAAGAATCGAAAACGATTCCATCATTGCTAATTTCTATTATAAATTTTGTGTTATTTTGTTTTACGCACAACACGCATAACAAACAATAAAAAAAACAACGAAAACGAAACCGTACGTCTAAATATAATAAAAAAAATAAATTAAAAGCAATAAAGTCGATTCAAACAACCTCTTGTGATTTTTTCTATTTGTTTCTCCAACCGCTTGTCGGCTTCTATCGCCTCTTCAGTTGGCTTAGGTGCTCCGGGAAAAGCAATAATAATGATGCTCATGTTATCTCGACTGCCCTGTAGATTGTAAAATCGAAATAGAAAAGTGCAACATAGTAAAATTAAAAATTGAAATTTACAACGTTAGGAGCAGAGCACATACCTTCTGCAGACACGTGTCAACAACTTGATTAGCAACATTCACCAAATCACTGGTGATTTTCAGCCTCGAATAAATAAAACTACACACATCCTCATTGCTCATCACATCCCAGATGCCATCGCATGCTAACACTAGAAACTCATCAGCATCCTGACGGCTTTGGCAAAATATTTCCGGTTCCGGCGACACCAACTGCTCGCATTGACCCTTCTCCTTGACGTTCTTAAAGTCATAGTCGCCGAGAGCGCGCGACACGGCAAGCGTGCCATTGACGCGCTTAATCATGACACTGCCACCGGCATTGTGTATGCGCTCCTTCTCCTCGGGCAGTATCGGCTTGTGGTCCTGCGTGGCAAAGACGGGCGCACCCTGACGACAGAGCACCGCACGCGAATCACCGCAATTTGCAATGTAGACCTGCGTCGATGACACGAATGCACACACAACCGTGGTGCCGCCACATTTCTCGGCGTCTTCTGTCAGTTCGGGCAGCTGGCGCATTACTTCGTCGATGCGCAAGAATCCCGTGCGTATGCCTTTCACATGATCGCCATTTTTAAATTCATCTGTGCCCACTATGCATTGCAGCAAATGATTGGCACAGTGCTCGGACACCTTGCAGCCGGCATGACCATCAAACACGGCAAAGAAACTCCAATCGTCGAGGCCGTCGCCTAGACCAGCGCGCGCATAATACGCATCCTCCATTTCGCAACGCCATCCCTGCATCGAGCTAACGCCGAACTGCAGTTTGTTGCCCTCGCCATGATCGTTATGCTTGACGGTTTTCGGTTTATCCAGGAACCCTCCCATCACTTTTGCTCATGCTGCGTGTGTAGTAACCGTTTTGGAGACTATTGTTCAATAATTGCTGAAATTATTGAGTTGAGATGAGGAAGGCGAAGACAAAAGCGCTGGCAATACTGCGAAATAGAAATAGAAACAGTTTTAGAATTTAGAAGTACTTTGCTTTAACATAACCGCATTGTTTTGACCACGATATGTGTTGTGGCGCAAATTATACAACACATTCCGGTGAGAAAAATACAAAATGTTGTTGAGAAAATTACAATTTTGATGAGAAGAAGGCACTGTTAAGAACGAAAAAAAAACAAATTGTTTAGCACAAAAATATTCCGTTGTATAAACAACATCAAAAATATACACTTTAAATGTAAAAAATTCAAGTTTATCTTAAATACCTTTAGTAAAGTCGACAGAATTTCAAGAAATTATAAACTCTCTAGTGTCTAATTAGTTTAAATGGCTCCTGTGAGCATCTGCGAAACTTAATTGAAACGTTGCGCTTTATCTTTGTTTTTAAATGTCATGTCTGTGATGCTATCTCTTTGAATTCTATTAACGGCCTAGAGACGTTTGATATGCAATTTGTTTACCACTAAATTGTAGGGTTGCCAAAAGAGTAAAATGTTTTATTTTTCATTCTAAAATTTAAAAGCAGCGTCAAGTTAAGTCAATTGGGAACAACTTACAGTCGGGATACACACAGACGTCGATTGTACACATACGGCACATGGTTTTGTGGCCCGGTCCGATTATAGAATAATATACACGTATAAAAATTTTAAAAAATATGATTGCATTATAACAAAAATATATTTTTTAAATGGTCAATATTCTAAAATGTTCATGACCATTTGTGTAAAACGCATTTATATGCTACTTTTAGCAAATAAATTAAGTTTTATAGCATTATTTCTAATAATTTAAGAGTTATGTGGTCCTAATTGTATGGGGAGTGATCGTGTCCGTTGACCGATTTAGTTTATTTCTGAACTTAGTCCAACGTTTAGACAAAAACATATTTAAACGAAATTGTATCGCAATCGGAATAGTATTTTTTAAGTTATTACGTATACGAACAGACAGATGGACATAGCTAAATCGAGACTTTTTATATCAGCTCGATTTCCCAAACACTTTTTCGCACAAAAAGTATATCGGCATTGTAGAAGTTAAACTCACCAACTACATTTTCAAATTGTCAATTAAACTTATACATTAATCTTTACATATCTGATTATTTTTTATAAATGAGCTCAATATTTGTACCAAAAGATGAGAAAATGTGAATTTATACATTGATATTTCAAATTGTCGGCCTCAGCAGTCCAGAGGTAGCGCGCTGGACTTGCATTCTGAAGGTCTCGGGTTCGAATCCCGGCTTGGGCATGGGCGCTCGTGGTCATATTAACCACACAATTGTAGGGAATAGATTTCACAGTACAATGGATATAGTCTGTCTGAGTGCTGTGGATTTTAGTAGATATTCCAAAAAAAAAAAAAAAAAAAGATATTTCAAATTTAAAAATGTATTAATTACTTTTTCTAATAATAACTAACAAACTCGAATTTTAAGATTTTGATTAAAAATCTATTTGGTGAGTTTTACATCTTCAGAGTACACCAAGTTTCTCTATGGTATAATAAAATGAGATATTTATAGTGTAAATAAAAAATAGAATCATTTAAAAGTTATTTATTTTATAGCTATTTTTTAAGTAAACATTTATAGCTTAAATTAATTAGAATTTAATGAATTGACGGCAGTATTTATTTTGGTTAATTCCCTTAACGCATCAAATTTAAAACAAGTCTATTAAATTTATATTATTGGATAGTAGACATAAGATATACGAATTCGAATTTCGGTAGAAAATTTTAATAATTTCGACTCGTTGTTGGAAAGATATACGAATTCGAATTTCGGTAGTAAATTTTAATAATTTCGACTCGTTGTTGGCTCGTATATCTTTCCATCATGAAATGGCAAACCTTACTGAAGAGAAATGTCAAAACAGCGGCAAGAAATCTACGCTCTACTTTTGTAGCGTCCCTGTTGAAAACCCTTGAAAAAAAAACTTTTGTAACGCTCTTATTGAAAAACCCTTTATTAAAAAAGAAGCGGTCCCTCCAAAATATAACCCAGTCATATACGTTCTTTATGAAACTCATAAAAAGCATCAAATTTTAGAGCACCGAGTGGAAATTTAGTTCAGAATGCAATCATTGTCTGATCAGGCTTGTCTGATTTCAAATGATGTAATGATCAGGTTTTCACATCAGTGCCTGATTCAAAACGTGACGCTATTCAAAGTTGTTACTTAGATAAGGCTTCCTAAAATCAATCTTATCCTAGTTATAACATTCAATGTATATTAAAATTCTGTTTCATTAATTTATTAGAATATTATCTCATATTGAAATAATTTTAAAAGGTTTGTAATACAAATTGTGTTGATATAATTGTTCCCTCTACACTATTTTCAGCAGCCTTTTTATGCTCTTTTAAATGTTCAAATATGAGAGTAACACTCAAAAATATGACACATTTAAGAGTCTTAAAAAATCAAAGTGTTTGTTAGGATCATTCAAATTGATTATGGATACTTTTATGAAAATGCAGTATTCTAACAGTTATAAGAATAAAAGTTATTTGGTATTGTGTATGTGAATATCATATATCGTGTAAATTAAGAATATATTAAATTTTTATTTAAGCGTGCAACTAAAAATTTAATTTTATGAGCAATTGCAACTTGTCATGATAGTATTTTATACGTTAGAAAAATTTATAATTATTGCACATGTTTCATTTTCAGGGATAAAAATTATTATAAATGAATCGTATGTTTATTTTAATGACAAAACTTAATTTTTAATTAATTAATTGAGATTTCAAATGGTATAAAACAATAATTATTTATTTTTAAAAGTGAAATATATAATGTACTTTTTATACTAAAAGTTATTACTTTGCTGTCTCATTCAAAAACAAGTTTGCAGTCAGGTTTAAATGATTCTGTAAGTGTTGCGAAAGTGTACTTTGTGCAAAACATGTGCTGAAAAATGTCTGTTGTGTGTTAACTTTTTAGGTGATACTTTATTTAATGATATATAGTATCGAAAATGTAATGTTTAATCTTATGTTATATTTAGAGTTTTATTAAATGATTTATTTAATGTTTTATTGGATAAAAAAATATAAAATAGTTCAGTAATTATTTTACATTTTATTATTTAACGTATTGTTTAATATATTATTTATTGAAATATTTAGTGTGCTACTTAATGCTGTATTGAATATTTTATTTAGTGTAGTATTTAATGTTTTACTTAATGTATTACATGTTGTATTATTTTATAATTTGATGTATTATTAAATGTATTGTGTAATGAAATGTCTAAAGCATTATATCGTCGGTGACACTGCAAAAGCGCCTAACTTCATGTACAAATTACGCCTAATTACACCCTACACTAAGAGTGAAAGGGTATATATAATTATGATCAGCATGACCTCCCGAGTCAATTTAGCGATGTCTGTCTGTCTGTTGAAATCACGTTTACATAAAAACTAGAAGAGTTAAATAAATGAAACTCCTAATTTAGATTACTTATATATCTAAGCTGTCTGTAAGTCAAAATGGACATGATCAGTCCATTATGACCTGTGAACCGACCACTTATGTTCAAATTTATCATATAAAACACATCTACTGGTGAATTTTACTATATACGTGTTCAGGTAAACTTTTTTTTGGTCAAATATATATTGACTTCATGATTAAATACATGAAAATAACGTTCTCCCGCGAAACGACTTGTGGTTCCCAAAAATCGAAATTCGGAGCACCTACCCATATGTAAATATGGGTATCAAATGAATGGAAATTCTTCAGCGATTGAAAGTTTGTAGTTATTTTTAGAATTCGTATACCCTGGTGACCTATATACAACTTTGAATGGGGACCACACATATGTGTAGGGTATTTATAGTCGGCTTAGACCGACTATAATTTTGATAATCCTAACTATTATAATAATACCTACTATAAAATGTCCCTACCTTAAAATTTCCCATGTGATCTAAACGTCCCCACTGGTTTTATGTTATAATCGGATTTTTTATGATATCCCAATAAACATAGTTTCGATTGCATAAAATTTCGATAACGTTTCGAATCCGTAAAGATATCGTTAAATTTCGATAGAATCAGTATTGAATTATTTGTCAAAAAAAAAGCTGGTCAATGAAAAAATTTAATAAATTGTAAACAATTTCGGAACTGTTAGAAACTTTTAAAATTTAATAAGTATGCAATATTTTGTTGCTGAATCGTTCAAACGATATGGTTTCGAATTCGTTTCGATATCGTTTGGTATGCTGGGATGTTGATAAATTAGATAAATGCCATAATAAGTTATTACATACATAATTTTGTATGAAGTGCAGAATCCCATGTAGGAAACGCCAGGCTTGACAACGGGCGTAAGATATATATATATATATATATATATATATATATATATATATATATATATATATATATATATATATATATATATATATAATATTGAATTGGATTGGAAATTGTTTGATATAAATAAGAAATAAAATAGTACAGACGAATAAAATAAAATAGAAGAGAAGAATGGAAGAAAAAAAAGGAAAGTAATAAAAAATTTAGTTTTTTTTGCATTTTTGACATTTAATTGACATGAATAATATTGCTTCAATTTTGTTTTCTCAACCTTTGTCTCAGTATCGCGCCCTAGTTATCATCCCAAGGTTTGAGCAGACATGGGCCAACTCTTGATTTCGTACATGGCCCAGAGTTGAGTACTCTGGCGCAAGACTGGGCCAACATTGGGCCGATCGTTTTTTCCTACATGGGATTGAGACTGAAAATAGTTTTTTTTTTCTTCTGTAAAATTAATTTTGAAGGAGGTATTCGAAAATGTAGATAGGCGGTTTTGCAGTATCGCCGACGATATGATGTATTATTTAATGTATACTCTGATGTATTAACTAATGGATGTATTGTTTGATGTATTGATGTCTGATGTAATATTTCATGTTTTATCTAATACGTCAGATAATGAATTTCCTGAAGCATTATTGAATGTATTATTTATTTTTTTTTTTATTAATGAATATTTTAATTAATGCATTATCTGATGTATTTTTTACTTTTAAGATTTATTTTTTGTTAAAACATGTTAAATATTTTATTTAATTTTTAATTAAATTTTGAATTAATCATTTGAAATTTCTGATTTATTATATGTTTTATTAATGTTTTTTTGACATTTTATAAATTTTATTTAGTTTTAACTGTTTGTCTTACTTTTAAAATAGAATAGAACTTTAAAACTTCGTTTATGAAAGCAGTAAATATAAAGTTTATAGTTTGTGTACTTAAAACAAACAAATCTCGATTGTTGCTCAACTTAAGAGTTTCATAATGTTTCACATGTGATTCATAATCATGGATTTTCGCAGAGATAATAAATAAAGCTATTGCTCAAAATTTTGACTTTGTCATGTTTAAATATATATAAACACTATATATATGTTAACAATTATTTTTATACATATTTGGCTTAAATGACCTCATGGCTTGGCCACCATATCAAGTGCATTATATTGCATTAGTCATTGTTATGTTTATTGCTACAGGTTGTGTAATGATTTAGTGCTTTGACAATGCGTTGCTCTCTTCTCTCTAATTTAAGATGTTAGAATATTTTAAAAAACTACAAATTAAATTGTAACAGCAAATGCAGTCATCAAGGCGACCAAACTTGTGCATAATATAAATGTTATTTGTAAACAAAAGACTGGAAAAACTATGACACAATATTTGAACAAGTCAAATAATTATAATAATAAAACGAATCACCACACTTTTTCAAAACCACAACAAGCACTTTACACAAATTACATGCATTCGCATCCAAAGGCGGTGCAGGAGGAGGCAGTTAGTCAGATAGGTTTCAGGAATGCACGCCGTCAGGAAGGAAGACCTGTCAAAGCACAGTTGTCAAAAACTATGATGCGCACTCAGTTTGAGCGCTATCAAGACTCGACTGCCTGTTGTTTTCACAGACAAAACACAAAACCCTGCCGTTAGAATGAGGCGGCATCTCTAACCAACGAATCGAGCACATTTTAAGTACGACGTAAGAGTTGTTTTTAGTAATGTGTATAGGGGGAGTTCAGCATGAGATGGAACGCAGCAACGCAATACGCTTGGAGAGTGTGTGTTTGAGGGTTGGCATTGTGTGAAAAAGGTACTTTTTCATTTATATATATCAAGTAACAATTTGAAAAACTGAGTCTGTTTGCATTAATAGATACAACACATAGTATTCACAATTTTTAATTATTGTAATTAAAAATAATTACCATTTCTAACTTTATTTTATATTTAATGCATTTTAATTTGGTACTTTTATTAAAATTTCACTGCAGAAATTCTCTCCTCCTTCCCCTGAGTCGATTTAGCGATGTCGCCCTCTCTGTCCGTCAGTCTGTTGAAATAACGATTACAGAAAAACTATAAGAGCTAGAAGGGCTAATTTAGATTAGGAGGTTTCATGTGTCCGTTACAGAAGCATGATCGATCGATTGTGACCTGTGATCCGACCATCCAAATACATCACATTACATCTACGGGTTATTTTTTTCTTTATACCGGCTGAAGTAAACTCTTTTGATCAAATGTATTGACTTTATGCTAGATAGAAATAATAATAGCATGTCACAGCAGATCTGATGAACATGGCGTCACCTAAGAATTTGTTTGCTCCATACGCGAGTTAATGAATTAAAAATTAAATTAACTTGATTTGTACATCCTCTTTAATATAAAATCTGATCCATTTACTCCTTGCAACGTAAATGAATTACTCCCATTTTTTGGTTGACCGCATACAGTAGGGGAAAGGGGACATAGTTTTGTATTTTGTCTATAACATTTTATACACAAACAATTTAAAGTATTTATATAAATATACCATTTTAAAGTACATTTAATGGGCTATTTCTTATCGAAGAAACTTTTATGGATTCATTAAAATTTTTAAAAATACAGCCTTCTTTCTGGAGAACAAAAAAAATACCAAAAAAAATTTGGTCCGTAGGTTGGGCCACCAAAAATGAATTATTTTAATTATATTGTTGTTTTTCAACTAATCTTTATTATTTTTCATTTAATGGAACTTACAAAATCGTAAACTAGTGATGGTTATTCATTTTGATATTTAATATAAATGTGAACCAAAAACCATAAATTGAAAAAATCATTGAAAATTAAATTAAAATGTTTTGATTTGACACTCTATATTTAAAAAATCACTATGAGACTTGCATCTGAGCAATTATATGCAAAGAAAAACGTGTGTGCTTTTAATAATACCTTGAGTGACCCAACCTACGTACCTTGATTTTTTTAAATTATAGAAAGGTATACAATACAAGGAAAATATTGTAATGCATTTAACTTCAATTTTATTATTTAAATTGACCACCTAATTAACACTTGAAAAAGTCAATAAAAAAACTTTTTTGAATACATGGTATTCGTCTGGAAGAGTTATAAGCGACATTAAAGTTTCGCGAAAAGTTGTAGTCCAATGTTACTTGATATGTTGCATTAAAAATTTGATATCGCCAATGTAAAAAAACAAAAAAATATCGATGGCCCAACCTACGGACCTTTCTCCTACATATTAATGTAAAACACTCTAACTCCGCCCTAGTGCCCAATTCCGCCCTAATTGGTTAAAGCAAAATAAATAATATATGTATATGCAAAAAATATATATTTATAAATACCAAAACATGCATCGTAGTTTTTTTCTTTAAAATTAAAATTTCATTTTAAATACTCCCGCTATTTCTCAAAAAAAAAATAGAGGGTTTTTTTTACGGGTTTTTATTTTAAATTTATTTTTTTATATAATTTTATATAAAAGAAAATTTAATTTTAAGATAACAAAAATAAAAATATAATAATTATGTTATTTTAAGATAAAAGGTATTTTAAAATAAGTTTTGAAGAAAATCACGAGATGGCAACACTGAGCTAACGAAAACTCAGCCAAGGAAGTGGAGGAGGTGGAAGTTGACTCTCTGTACAATCATTCATTCACTCGCCAACCAACTCAGAAAACAATGTCTAATTTTAGAAAATTGTATGACAACATCGCTGGCCAATTGCAATGCATTATTGTGCCGTGTATCGCGCATTGGGAATCTCCACGACCATGGCGAGTAGAACTTATACGGATGATGATAATATTTATTGTGCCCGATGGTGGACAAACTCATTGTCTTCGCCTTCATAACAAGGTTTCAGAGTTATTTAATATTTCTTATTGATTATCATGGTGCGCGATTGGGGGACAAGTTTACAAATGCACTGTCTAAATTGAAAAAATTACCACATATTACCGATAGTTGCACCCTAAACATTGGCGGTAACTAAAACCATTTGATGCGCATTTGTGAGACCGCCGCCACTTAAATTGTGCGCAATATATTGTGTTGAATTGGAAAATTTTATACCTTGATTATGTTGCTTGGGCTCACCTCGCAGTATTTCTTTTTATCGATACTCGTTCGTTCGTTTTTTTGTCAGCAGCGGAAACCCTGCGAACAGAAAAACTTGCGGATAAACAGCAGCACTATTCACAAAATCGTTTGTAGTTTTTAAATGTGTGAAAAGAAATGTATGCGTAGAAGCGTATAAAAACTAAAAAAAAAATGGTTTGCACAATGTGTGAAAATAAATTGTAATTCGTACAAAAAACTGTTTTTGCAAATGAAAATACGCAGCACGACAAAATTTACTCAACTAACGAACGGTTGAAAAATCGACTGCGAAAAAATGGAGAAAAGTTAGTCCACTCGTTAATTGTACACTCGTTACTTGCTGAAAAGTGCGCGCACTCGGTGCTTTCTTGCTACGTTCGAAAATATTGTAATTACATATTAAACATTTGTTTTGAAATACTTGTATATACAAACTTAAATAATTATAGACTCGCCATTTAGAAATCAAACCGGTCGGTTGTGTGTTCGGCGCAGTCAAGTAGAGTTGTATGGGAGAAATCCCGTTATCTCCGCCATTTATATTTACAGTTTGAATCGCGTAGGGCGTGGTAACCACGCTAAGGCGTATAAAGTGCAAATAAAACTATTTTGAAAAGTACAGTTTACAAAAACTATAATTTGTGATGGCGTTATAACTTCGGTTGGCCAAGATATATCCCAGCCTTCCACCTTCGGCGCGGAAGCCTAGGAATCAACCTAAATACAAAAAAAAAATAATAATTATAATATTATAAAATTTATTAAAGTGATTGAACATCAAATGCAACAAAGACTTAATTATGTCAAATTCCATTCAAAGACTTAAGTCTTTAGACTTAAAGTCTATTAAGAAAGACATTTAAACTTACGGCATGCCAAATAATTCCACTACTTTTAAATGCGGTTTATAATCCGTAATTCGAACATTCCGTTTATCTGCCTTTTTCACACCGTAGTGACGTATACGTTGAAACTCCGTCTCCTACGGGAACACCGTTTTTATATCGTATGTTGTTTTCACTCCGTTGTTTTTAAAAATTTATAGTTCGTGGATTTATTAGCTGTGTAGCAGCTCTGCATGTGAATCAAAATAATTTAAGTTAAATATACATACAATTAATAAAATATTTAATGGTAATAAAATCTATTTATATAATTCATGAAAAAAACATACATTCCCAATATGCCATTGCACTTAATATTAACTTGCGAATGCTTTGAAATCAATCATTACTTTCAAATCGTAAAGATGAGGTTAACGTTTGAAACACCTTTAACAATCATAGCTTTTTCAATAAAAACTGGTAGCTTAACCTTAACTCGAAAATTCCCTTATTTTCAAATCAATATTAACACTAATTCTTAAATTGATTTCAACGTTTACTTTAAATCAAGATTTAGCCTTATTTTCAACTCGATATCAAATTAACCTACATTTAGTTTTTTTCTTTTAAAAATTGTCTTAATCCTGCAAAATAAGAAAAAAAAGGATAATAAAAAGGGCATTTTTCAATTAATTATCCCGTTATATTTCATCCAACCAATATCGTAGACTTCAAGCCCGAGCGTCAAGACAACTTCGTATTTGACGACTGCGACTACTGTCATCGGATGTTCGAAAAATGTCTTCCTTGTTCGAAAATACTTAAAAAATCTTTTATGATTTTCTATGTTACAATGGACAATGGATTTTTTTTTTCTGAAAATATCAAAAAATCAAGAAAACAAATTTACACATTTTGATTTTTTCATAAAAAATATTCCATGTTTCACTATGCAATAAAATTGAAAATAGAAAATTTTCTTCACAATTTCTGTCCGTCCAATCCGCCATCTTTTACACCAGACTGGCTACATTACGGCCAGACTGGGCCACTTTGCGGCCAGGCTTGGCCAGTTTTGACATTAGAAGAGCAAAGAACTCTCATTTCATCATTTTTTACATATGTGTAAATGAAATAAATGATATATCTCATTTTCGAACTCGGTCAGTCACCGCATAAATCGGCATTTTGTGAATCCGCCAGTTTGGCCATGTAAAAATAAATGTTTCTATCTTAATATATATAAAGTCTTTGGGGGTCGTTCAGTTTCTTCTAACATTATTTTCTTCTACGTTGCTATTTTAAAACAGGATATTGCATTATTAAGTGTACGTTATGTTATTAAAGCATTAAATGGCTTAATTTATTTTTGCTGTCAAGAATTTGAACAAACAGCTTATGATGCTCATTTTGTTGCATATTGAATCATTAAAAAGCGATTATCAAATTTTATGTTTGACTCAATTAATTGGCCACCTGTAGAAGTTGTGAAAACTGACTTCGGTAAAACATTCGTTAGGTTGAAAGAATTTTACAAAGTATATCAAAAAGTATAAATACTTATTTAATATTTATTTTATGTTATATATTGAATTAAATTATTTTTATTTTCATATGATTCTATTCTTATTTAGTTTAACAAAATATTTTATTGATCCAATTTCTATCGAATGAAATTTTTAATTGATGTTACTAATTAATTAATTAATGATTTAAAAATTCCCAATAAAAAATATAATATACACCCAGAAAAAAATTATGGTAAATTGATAGTATTTCAATAGAAAAACAATAATTTATACCATTAAAATTGGTCAATAGGATGCGTCCCATTAGTTCAGTAATATTGAAACTGTTAGTACAATGTGTGGTTGTACCATAAATTTTATAATGTGATATTTTAATTACAATAAGAAAGATCTATACAAATTTAATGATACGTATTATTAATTTTATGGTAAAGTCGAATTACATTTTCCTAATAATTTATTAAAACAAAAATGTATTTTAGTCAATTTATTGTATATATTATTTTATTAAAATGTCGAAATTGATATTCACTTTTACAACACACACATTAAAAGACACTTCTTGCTGCAAAATATTATAAAACATTTAATGTTTGCTTTGGTTTCCAATAATTGATTGTAGTACTTGAGTCTGCAGTATTTTTGAGTCCGTTGCCATAATAGAAGTTCGATGTATTATTTATGTTCTGTACTAAATAAAAATATAAATATAAATAAATATATAAATATAATTTATTTACATTAAATACATTGAGCCCTTACCAATGTCGCGTTTAATAATGTGGATTATAACAAAAAAAATACATGCGACCATTTTGAGTAATCACGCAGAATGACGTACAAAACGAACATGTTTGCATTTGTTTTTATGTTTTTTACACCACGTTTATTATTATAGGAGGAAACCATTAAAACAACAGTATTTATTCTATTTAAAATAATAATATTGAAATATTTAAATTTATGGTACTGAATTTTTCAAATACTATTGAATTAATTAGAAAACTTTTGATTTAAAAAGAAAAAACTATTAATACATGAACCATAAGATAAATGGTCGTACCATAAAGTACTTAATGGTACATTTTCTTCTGAGTGTAGGGTTGGATTTTTTTAAATTTTCATATAAAAATAACAACCCTAGGAATTACAGTGAAACTCACAACAATGTAATTCGGGCATAATACACGGGTATTAACTTTTCGAACTACCCGGGTAGTTCTTTTGTTTTTTAGTTTGTTCATATGTCTGTTCATCCGTTTACTTAATGTCGGAAAGTGAAAGAAGAACGCCCACTTTTACTCACGCATTTCTGACCAACTCCATTAAGCAATAGGACGGACATATATATGAACGAACGGTCAGGCGAACAAATAGACTACGGGTGGTTCGAATTGTTAATACCTGGATATTACGTATTTTAAGTACTCGGGTATTAAACTGGCCTTCGAGGGTCAGGGAACCCGGAACCCGGAACAAAAAATCAAAATGAAATCCAGAAGAAAAAAACAGTGTTGCAATTTAAGAAAATGAATAAATCAGAAGTAACAAATAAAAGTAGTTAATACTATTAAAGATTTAGTTGTATTGAAATTATATTAAATTTATTCCTATTAATATTTTAATTAAAAAATGTGTAAATACAATTAATAATTTAGTAAATACATTCATATTTTTATTTGGAATACGATTTTATTTGCTATTAATATCAATTGTTATATATACGTACAACATTTTTTTCTGTGTAGATGAAACAGCCGGATGAAACAGACTCTGGAAAATTTGCATTCATGTTCTTGCATGTGTTTTGTGATCCTTGTTGCTGAATGCCACATTCAAATATAATATATATTATCATAGTCTGTCGTTTTTTGGTTTTTAATCGTTACCTGTGTTTTTCATCAAATGTTTTGATTTATTGTTTACTTTTTTTTAATTATTTTTTCATCTGACATCGTCACATTTTTAACATATTTTTTGCATTTTATATGATCTAGTGACTCAAAAAGACTACATGTGTTTGAATTAATAAGAATCTTGTTGCAATAACTGGAATGTTTTTATAACACAAATATTTTTAAGAGAAATTTAATAAAGCTGATCTTATTAATATTACAAAAATATTTTTTTGGGTGTAGTCAAAAACATCGATGTTTCCAAATATTGATGTTTAGGTTGCGTACAATGTTGCCAGATATTTTTTGAAAACCTGTCATTTTCATGACGATCGCTTCTGCATGCCACAATTGTTTATAGTTAACGATATCGATATTTGTCGTTAATAAGTTACAGAATCGCCTTACAGATACCTTTAGGATCACTTTTACGACAACATTTGGATTTCGCCAATTTTTAAAAGTTAGCTTATAGTTAGGTTTTGGACATTGTATGTCTCAATTGAAAGCCAAACATTTTTTTTTTCTAAAAGTACATTTTTATTTTAAATCGTACTTTTTTATTTTGTTGATAATACAATTTCAGTTTCTGAAAATGCAACGCTGATGCTGTATTCAAAAACATCGATGTTTCCAATTATCGATCGAAAATCTGTCATTTTCAAAATACATTTTTTTTTGTCAAAAACTTGAAATTTGAAAATAATTAATGGTTGTATAGTCCAAACTAACGATCCAAATTACTATTTTTTTTATATCGATTCTATTTTTTAAATATGCCCTATCAACACAGTATCCGTTAAATTTATAAATGCTTGTACTACATATTTTTTATAAAAAATTTCCGCAAAAAAAAGTTTTTACCATCAATCAATTTTCAAATTATAACAACTTATATAATATACATTTTTTTATATAATGGTGAAAATTTTAAATTAATTTATAAAATGTTTTTTCATAATATTGTTTTGGGAAAAATACGTTTTACTTATGCAGATGCTACTGGAATCGATAAAAGAGCAGCCAAGGTTTTTTAGTAATTAAATTTATTAAATTAATTAGCATACTCATAATCATAAAAACTGGATGAAATAAAAAACAAATGATTTTTTTACGGAAAAACTTGAAACCTTTCTACCCTCTCAAAAAACTGTCAAAAAGAGTAGCATGAAAGTTAGACATATGAAGTTAAACACCAGACGGTGAACAGCTGTTTTTTTACTATTGTGAAAGTAAATTATTTTATTAATCACCATGCATATTAGTCATATTTCAATTAAAAAATCTTATTTTAATTTAATTTAATAAAATTTTATTGTATTCAGTGTGGCATGCAAAGGCCAAGCTGGAATGTGACTATCACTGCAAAGAACGTGAAAACTATCACGGGAAGATACAAAAATATATATACTGGCAAATAATGGTATCATATTCTCATTGCTATTCAATGTGGCGCGCCTTGAAGACTATAATGACTAGATCCCCATGACCAATGAGCTGGAATGTGAAATCTATCACGGCAAGGAACGCGTTAAGAAACGCGAAGCCGTGGTTATGGATAAGTGGCGCAAATAGTTGGAGCTGTTGGAAATCCAAAGCTCGACTACGATTCCTCACCTATCGAGCATCTCCAGTTCGCCATCGCATATAAGACGTTAATACAAATTGTCCACCTTTGAAACTATTTTGCAATCGCATTTAAAATAATCTATACATGTATTCTTATGAATTTAGTTTGACGTTTCTTCATTTTCCTCAAATTCCACAAATTCATAATAACATCAATTTCTGGTTTCTTGGTTTTCACCAAGGGCAATTTGGCTGGGATTCGCTACAAATTTATGACATCCAAAGTGCGACCCCATACTTCTCGTCCCGGTGCCGTTACACAACTACCAATGGTCATCCTATGACTAATGCGCCAAGTTTCAGGCTAGTGTTACCAACTTGTCTGGCGTCTGTGCAAATTCAAAAATTTAAATTACAACTCTTAGCAGCAGGCTAATTGAAGCATTTTAATATATATTAAGAATTAATTAAATAAATGTGCTATCAAAAATAATGTATTTGTCATATTTATGATTATCGTATACACTGTTTAAAGTATTAAACTGCTGGAGAACATTATCTTGCGCGTTTTAACATTGGCAGCAGTCTTGTTAATTCGTTGTAGCAACCGCTACATCGCTCTTACTAACCGTAGCAATATCAACAGCGCCACCCTTTATGCCCATCAGACGAATACATTTGGAGACCCAACGAGAACTCTGTGGGTCTCATTGTTCTCCCAAACAATTTGATCTTTTGGAGCTTCTCGTTTTTGTTGAAATTGCTGATGATTGTTTATTTAAATTTAATTTTATTTACATTTTTGACGTTAATAAAAATGGGTAGTCTTGTTAAAATAGATATTTAAAAAATACTACAATATCACTACAATCTCAAAATTTTGTAATAAAAACAAGAAAAAGCAGAAAATATTTTATTTTTCTACAACAATGCATGACAAAGGTTTATCTGCGGATCTGGTAACACTGGTAACACTACAGTTTCGAAGTGACAGTTGGAATTCATTGTGAATAGCAAATTGGACAAATTCTTCATATGAAAAATATGAACGCAGTAAGCAGTTCGAGCAGACGGTAGATGGTTCAATAATCGGTTAAATAATTTTTTGCTAGTTTTATAAAAAGAAGAAAATCAAATACAAATTTAATTTAGTGAATTGTGTTGTTAATTTATTAATTTACACTTGGGCTGCAAAGAACAGCAACGATAAAAGTGAAGCAATTAAAATGAAAAAAATTAAAGGCAAATGTAAAATTAATGCTAATTAAAAAAAGAAAAACGAATGAAATTTAGTTTTATGCTGCAGATGATTTACCCACCCCCATAAGCAGCCACATATACAAAAAATAAGCACCAAACAACTTGAAACAATTTCAACAATCAACAAAATAATAAAATTCTGTATTAATCGAAGAAGACAATCTTAAAACTGCCTCAGTTTTATGAAAAAAAAAAAAAACGCAACCAACGCAATCCATGTCCTAATTCTGTGCTGTGCTCCAGTATTGAAAACATCTTCGCCATTCCATGGAGCAGTCTAACTAACTAACCTCAAATCCAGTTGTTGTAGTTATCTGACTTGCTGACTGCCTGACTGAGTGTCGTGCCGAGGAAAGGATGTCGTCGCTGAAGGTGGCTGTCAGGGTTCGTCCCTTTAATACGAGGTTTGTACGGACGGGCAGGCGCCTCGTTTCTTTTCACTGTTCTGTTCTTTTTATGCTTTTAGATATTTTATTGCGTGATGCTTAAGCATTAATTTTTATTTAGTACATAATATTGTTCATTGTTTTGTTGTTTATTTTTGATATCTACCATACGCCCCTTAATTCAACGCAATTTTATTTTGCATTTTGGTTTGTCAACCTTTTGTAGGTTTTTTTTTTTGTCTCACATGACAGCCCCAGTGGTTAATTGCTTTATAAAAACACAGCAGAACACTTATTGGATATTTTAGAACCTGTTTCTAATAGGGTTTCTTGTTTTTTTTATATATGTTAAAATTGTATAGTGATATTTTACGTATAGAGTATATGATTTCTCAAACTATGTAATAATAAAGAATTATAATTATTAAACAATTCATACTGTACCATCTTTTATAACTAAATAAATAAAAATAAATAGTTTTAATTAAAATCTGAGTACAATAAAAATATTTTTTCGAATATTTTATATGTTGTAGTTACTACTAGGCGATCCTCTATTAATTGCATAAATCTGAAATTGCAAATAATGATGTGAAGTAAACTTTTTAACAACAGCTCATTCGAATTTAAAGCAATTTTCAGTAAATTAAAAAGTTTCTCTGTATATTAATTAAATTCAGTTTTTCATAATCATAAAAATTTATTTGACAACATAAACTAGCATTACTTAATCTAATTAGTTGAAATATTAGCAACAACTTTTACACAGCAAACAAAATTTACCAAGTCTACAAAAAATAAAAAAAATTAAATAAAACAAAAAATACCAGTTTCTAAACCGCATTTATTAAACGGCACTCCTCTGATTCTTACTTTTATTACGCAAAACAAGTTTCAACGAGTGCCGAAAATATTTTGGCCAATCACTCAAATGGCTTCGTCAGCCAACGCTTTTCAGTCATTCACTTGATTTTCTTGTTCCGCTTTATGAGTTCGACTGACTTAGCTGTTTTTTGTTTTTAATTTTATTTTGAGAAATAAAAAATAATGTGAAAAAAAGTACTGATAGTAAACTAATTTACAGCACATACTACACAAACAAATGTTAACGCAATTACCTAAAACAAAACAAAAAAAAAAAAAAACTGGAAAAACTAAAAACATTTCTCTAATTACCCGCCGGCAAATGTAGAGCCTCTGCTGCTGTGTGCTTCAACTGTTCGTAAATTCAAATGTTTGCAGGCAAAATATTTAAAAAAAAGTAAAAATTGCGTTAAATTTTTATAAAAACAAAGCAAATTTTCTTTGGTTAATTTCACATTATTGTTGTTGAGTAAGCGAAAAAATTAATGCGCAGCTGTAACCTGCAGGCGTTTTATTAATTAGCCAAAGCAAAAACCTTATTTTTTAAAATCATATTAAATACTGCATTATTTTGTAATTTGAAAACAAAAAAATTAAAAAAAAAATGAAGAAAGTTGTTATTGGATGCGCTTTATTATTATAGCATTATTGTTTTTTACTTTTACTATAATAATTAGTTATACTATAAAATAAATGTTGTTATTATGGCTACTATTTATAAATATTATTCGCAGTCATAACAAACTACAGAAATCTCGGTTATGATGTCATTCCATTTGGTTCGTTGAGTTCAATTTTGTTGTTGTTTTATTATTTTTTGTTCAAATTGGCCTGTATATGGTTGCCAACTGTTTGGTATCAAATTAAATTTTATTCACTTTAATTTAATTTTTGTTTTCAGCAAAGTTTGAATTCCAAATGAATAATGCTTGCAATTTCGGTTTTCTATTTTGCATCTGTTTCAAGCAGGGCTGTAAGTGATCTACAAACCTTGAATTTTTTTACTTTTTTGAATTTTGTAGTTTTACTTACTATTTTCTGCAAAATTTATTATTTTTTTTAATACAAATTAAAACTTAGGAAATATATTTGTGGTTTTCAGAGTAGGACTTATTTTTTATTAATTTAAAAATTGGATTTTAACTACGAAAACAATTATTATGGTCATTGCTGAATGAAGTCTCGGATAATGAAATGATCCAAAAATTTTAAAGTAAATATGAATTACAATTTTAAAATATACATTGGCAAACGTGTGGATAAAAAAATGTATTAAGTGGTTAGCAATAAATAGTTTTAGCGTTCAACAACACATCGTCGTTGTAGAACTAAAAGTCACCAACTACATTTTCAAAATGCCAATTATTCATTTACAAAATTATTTATATATCTTTTAATTTCTGATAATCTTTTTATTGTACCAAATGTTAAGAAAATGTGAATCTATCAATTGATATTTTAACTTTAAAAATGTGTCAATTACTTTTTGTAATATTTACCAACAAAGTTGCAATTTCAGATTTTCATTAAAATATAGTTGGTGACTATTAGCCCTATAACGACGATATAAGCCAACATAGTCCTTTATGTAGAGCTTAAACATTTAATGATTTTGTTGTATGTAGTCGTCAAAACTTTCAGTTTAATACAAGCCGATTCTATGCCCATTTCCAAAGCGGTAGACATTGATTGAATCTATTAGTTTCTGAAGAGTTGTCCTGTTATAAGGAAAACATTCAAAAATGATTTGATCAAGCACGTATGCCGTTTCATTTTTTCGCCAATATGACGTATTCAGTATTAAAAAAAATATGAATAACAGTCAGATGTTCGGTTATAAAATCGAAACCTAGAATCTCATCTATATTTGAATCATGTCCATATCCATGATGGTGAATATTTTCCTCAAAATATGTTTCAACAAAATGTTATTTGCATTTCTAGGGAGCAAAATGGCTGCAAACCGATAAATCTAATTGAAATTATGTTATTTATAAAAAATCCCATAAAACCCAAAACAAAAATTCAATAAAAAATAACAAAAGTCCGGTCGATTGTATTTTTTTTAAATCCGTGTTTTTCCCACCCTGGTCTTAATGTATTCTAAGATTAACCTTATTACACGCTCGTCCCTGTTCAGATTACATTAAGACGTCAGAATACATTAGGGAAACCTGAGGTATTCTTTATGAAGAAACCTTATCTTAAGCCTAATTAAGGTAAACTAAACTGGCACTTATAAAAAAAAAAATCTGATTGGAAATCGTATTTTAATAATCTGCTATATCAGGTGGCATTTTGTATTGATGCCTTATCGAATTCTGATCAGTGAATACGGCTAAACAATTTCTATTTTCTATTTTCTATTTTTTCACTTAAGGCTAACTAGACAGGACTGGGTTATTTTCGCCACTTAAAAAATACATATTTTTTTTAGATTTTATTGATTTTTGTAATTTTTTTTCGAATTATAGCATAGGAAATATCGTCGTTGTAGAACGAAAAGTCACCAAATACATTTTTATGAAAAACTTAAATTTCGAGTTTGTTGATTAATATTATAAAAAGTAATTGATGCATTTTTAAAGTTGAAATATCATCGATTAAAAATTGACAGATGTATGAAGTTTTTTGAAAATGAATATTTGGAATTTTGAAAATGTATTTGGTGACTTTTCGTTCTACAACGACGATATATTAGTGGTTTTCTGAGTACGATTTATTTTTACCACCAAATCGAAAACAATTATTTGGACCACTGCTGGACGAAATCTCTGGAGAAGTTGACAATGAAAAGATTCGTATATTATATTAGCCAACATAGGCCTTTATGTAGATTCAAATAATTTAATAATATAAATAGCTGAACGTAGTCTCCGAATCTATGGATTTAATTCAAGCCAATTCTAAGCCAATTTTATAAGCGGTAGACATTGATTGAATCTATGAGGTTCTGAAGAGTTGTCCTATTAGAAAGAAGACATTCAAAATAGATTTGATCAGGCACTTAGGCTGTTTCAGTTTTTCCAACATATGACTAATTCAGTATATGGAAGAAAACGGTTTCCAGATCCAAGACGGTGAATTTTTATCAACAAAGTATATTTTAACCAAAGGTTATACAATAGTTCTCGGCAACGAAAGGGTGGGAAGGAATAACTTTAAAAACCGATAAATCCTATTAAAATTATGTTATTTATCAAAATCAAAAAAAAAATCCGGTGGAGTGGATTCTTTCCAGTCCTGGGGCCCTATTCTGGTTTGATGAGAAATATAAAATGAGAATGAAAATGAGACAAAAACTAATTTTTATATTATTTACTGAATATGAAAATAGTTTTTATCTCATTTTCATTTTCATTTCATATATCTCATCAAACCAGAATAGATCCATTGTAAACAGATGAAATGTTCGACTTTTCCATTTTCGACTAGCGAAGTTTAATAACGAATTAAGTTAAATACCGAAAAAATGCACATGAATATGTTTTTTTTTTTGTAACCCGGATTTTTTTTTACTCCTGATAAAACAACCACTAAGAAAAAGAAGAAGAGAAGAAACTTATTTCGTTGAAATTATTTTACTCCATCTATCCAACGATGTTATTAGGTTTGGATTTCAAATTATTAAAATTTTGACAATAAAGTTTATATTTTATATTTCGTTATTGTAGAACGAAAAGTCACTAAATACATTTTTTTGAAATACTTAAATTTTGAGTTTGTTGCTTAATATTATAAAAAGTAATTGTTGCATTTTTAAAGTTGAAATATCAATTGATAGATTTACATTTTCTTATCATGTGGTAAAAAAAATTGAGATCATCGATTAAAAATTGACAGATATATATTTTTGTAAATGAATATTTGGCATTTTGAAAATGTATTTGGTGACTTTTCGTTCTACAACGACGATTTTAAGATATTTTATATTTAAATATATTTCGTTAGAAAGGCCCTTTCATTACCTATCCATCGATGTTGATTACTATATACCCAGGAATTTCCGATTATACGTATTTTGACTCTATAGTTTGTACCGTAACTTATTACAAAAGTGTTTTTTTTTTAAGGAATCGCTGTGACCAATGTTCTGGGGGTGCACGAGTGAAACATATATCATTAAATACTATGTCTTTTACCTCTTTTCTGTTAAACACTTTGTTTTTATTTTAATTGTAGCTCATAAAAATCATAAATATTTCACTTGAACTTGAACAAATTGCTGCTGTCTGTGACAAAGTCTACTTATTTTTCTTCGTACTTCTTGGTACTTGTATTTAAGTAGTTCTATTTAAGTTTAGTTGTGAGAAACGTGATTTTTTTCGGTATGTTTCTTTCCACTGCTATAAATATTAGTTTTATTTTAAAATATAGTTAGTAGTTTAGACAATGTTTTCCAAAATGTATGTAATTAACCACTTGAACAATATCAAAGCAACATCTGCTTGTTGCTGAAATGGTGTCATAACCACCAACAGATGCTTGCACCAAAAAAAAGTAGGTTACACTGTTGTTAGTTGTTGCTCATTAAAATGATTTTTTTTCTTTTTTTTTTTGATTTCTTTGTTATTTTGTCTGCAACAGCTATAACTCCTTCATGGTCTTATAGTTTGCACATTAAAAGTAGTTATATGCCACCAAAATCATGCTGTTTTTGGTGTTACTCGAGATGTTGCTGCCCCCTCGAGAGTCAGAGTTGAGCGAGCACTCACAAGTCAAAGATGAATCAGACAGCTGATCACACTGTTTAAATCTTTTATTTGTCTGGCTATGTACACTAAATATACGGCGCAGTTTGGGCTTTAATCAGATTGACGTTAAAAGTCTGTGGTAATGCTTTATTTAAACAAAACAAATCGCATGCATGACACACGATTTTGTTTTTGTGTATTTTCGTTGTCTAAATTGCGGAATAATTGGTTTTACTTTATAAAATAAAATTTGTTTTATTTTTTGTCATTATACTAAAACTTATTTTAAGTAGATTTTTAAATACTCAAAAATACACTTTTTTTCTGAAATGTAATGGTATTAAATAAATATTTAGAAATAACTTTTTAAACCAAGATTCTGAGAGAGCCTGAATGAAATATAGATCGTTGGAGAGCTTCTTTCGTTATCCATCTAACGATGTTTGTCAGTAACTACCCTGGAATTTTGTATTATATAAATATATGTATTGAAAATTTAACCTTTTATAGTAATTTCATATTTTAAAATGCGCATTTAATTCAAATATGTTATTTTTAAGTGATCAATGTGACCAAGAATCTAGGGGTACATTAGACTGATGCAAATTTATATGAAAAATCTAGAACTATTTTTCTTTTGCTCCGCGTCGACTTTCTGAAACTAGGACCTCTCAAATTGAGTAGAAGCTGTTAAAACCCAAAAAAAGTGGTCCTGTGATGTTGCGCAAAGAGCTTAAAGGACATTTTTCAACTTTTAACGATTATTTTCAATAAAATTATTATTACTCCAAGTGTAAAAAGATATCATTAAATTTTCTTTCTTTATTTAATTTAAAATCTCTTAATGAAATTATGATTTTTAAAATTATAAATTTTTAGTTAACCGTTGCAGTTTCTTGGCTTGCCAAACACGTAAAGTGTAGACTTTTTTTTACTACAGTAATTTTAATGGTCGAAAAAATTCTGCACTCCTGCCTAAAACTATCTCCACCCAAATTATTCAAGAAAATGTTTCAAATATCCCTCCCGAGTATTTTAAGATCAAAATATATAAAAAGTCGTTGGTTCCTTTTGTTAAATATTACGGTTTAATAATTTAGCTAGATTCATGAATGAAAATTTAACTTCTGTCGTGGATATTATCAAAGATATTGATCCAGAAATTAAGCCTTTATATAATTATATTTTTTGATTTCAATCAAAATATATTATTTTTTAGACTAGGTGCGTATACTTTTACTATTTACTAATAATACGATGTCTAAAAATATATGAGTGACATATCATTTTAAAGATAATTGTATGTGCAATAATACAAAAATGTTATCCCAAACTCGTTAAAATAAAATTAGAAAAATTTCGACCGCTAAAATGACTAAAGTAAAAATGTATACATTTTACGTGTTTGGCAAGCCATGAAACTGTAACGGTTAACTAAAAATTTATAATTTAAAAAACCATAATTTCAATAACAGATTTTAAATTAAATAAAAAAAGAACATTTAGTGATATCTTTTTACACTTGAAGTAATAATAATATTATTGAAAATAGTCGTTAAAAGTTCAAATATGTCCTTTCCCTAGTAGAAATTTGCCCCATGCGCCATCGGGAAATGATCAGGTTTTCGTTGGGTAAGCCCTATTAGAGAAAATATGATCATTGCCTTTGCATGCCCTTATCATGCTTACCATAGCAGGGTTTACATTATCTAAACAGTCAATGTTCCCGATCATAGCTACATTATTTGTTCTACATAACGAAATAAACATCAGGCAATGATCGAGATTAATGAGAGAAATCCTATTATGCTCGGACTCAGACAAGGAAATTGTCGGGTAAATATTAAAAAGGGGAATTGCCCGATCAGTACATGATCATGGCCTGAGGTCAGTACATGATTAGGACACTGCGTTACAAGGACATTATGGGCCTCGTCATATCCCGATCATCTCAAATAATGACATGATCACTTCATGACCATGGCCCTACCAAAATTTCTACTAGGGTTGAGCCCTTTGCGCAACATCACAGGATCCCTTTTTTTTGGGTTTTAAAAGATTCTTCTCCGTTTTAGAGGTCCTACTTACAGAAACATTTTAAGAATTTTGATGTTTGAATCAGTCTAGTGTACATATTAAAAATATTTCGTTAAAAATATAATTTCTTCGCCTATGCAACGATGCCAATAACTGAAAAACCAGATATTTCAAATTGTACGAACTTCATGCAATCGCGTCATTGACGACAACACCAAAGCAAAGTAGTATAAAAAATTAAAAATAAAAAATATATATAGAAAAACTATACCAAAAAATAAAACACTACTGATTTAGTGTTAATAACAAAAGCACCAACAATAAACAAAAAATGTACAAAATAAAAACCAAAAAAACAACACAGATTTTATAACACGATATGCAAATTTTGTATTAAATGATATTTCAAATTGTACAGGATTCTAGGGGTAAACGTCATATTTAATTAAAATTATACGTTCTTCACCTATCCAACGATGCCAATAACTAAATACTCAGCTATTTTAGTAAATACAAATTTTGACTCTTAAGTTTTTACTAAGAGGTACCACAAAAGTGCTTTTTTAATGTCTGATTTGTGTATAACGGTTTCGGTTTTAAAAATGATTAGCGGTTACTCATATCGTTTTTAGTTACTGCTTTAAACACTCTTTTTCATATAATATTTATAAATATCTGATAAGAAAACTAAAGTCCTAACTGAAATTTAAGTCTTAAATATAAAAAATATAATAAGACAAAAAGTAAATAATTTATTCGACGCAAAATAGTGTCGATGACGTATTGCTTGAAACATTACTTTATAAAATGCGGCTAATTATTTACTTTGGGCTCAAAAGTATTTTACTCGTGTTGTTGCATGACAGAAATCATTTATTACAAAATTCGCATATCGTGTTATAAAATCTGTGTTGTTTTTTTGGTTTTTATTTTGTACATTTTTTGTTTATTGTTGGTGCTTTTGTTATTAACACTAAATCAGTTGTTTTTTTTTTTGTATAGTTTTTCTATATATATTTTTTATTTTTAATTTTTTATACTACTTTGCTTTGGTGTTGTCGTCAATGACGCGATTGCATGAAGTTCGTACTTGCAACAGCTGATATTGCTAACAAAAATTTTGCAATAATTTTCATTGTTTTCATAGGTTTCTTTATAGAGTTGGTCTTTTTGTTTTTGATGTTTTGTTCAACCAGTTTAATTAAAAAATAAGACTGAAACATTTGTATTAGTCATAGCTGGTTGGGTTGGTGGCTCTGTCTGGTATAGTTTTTCATCAAAGTGGTTTTGGGCTAAATGAAGCATGTCAGCAGGGTACATGAAGTTTTTGGAGTTGTGTAAGCTTAGGGTGCAAGTTGGGGAATTAAAGTTTTAATAGGTTTTTTTTTTTTGATAGACATTTAAATTGTGGGCAATTTACTTAAAAACAGAACAATTTATAGTTTTTATAAGCTTAGGTTTTATAGAGTTATATACTATATAAAAGAAACCATTAGTTATTATCTGCAAAGCTTATTGAAGATTTTCTGCATAGCTCAAGTCTTTTTGTCTACCTCGTTCTATTAATCACTAATTCCAGTTATTAAATAAGCTCCATACACAGCATCCATCTATTTGCTCATCCTGCAAATGCGTCATCGACTTGAATGAAGTTTAAAAACTTGACTTAACTCTGTGTTTGGCACAACTTTATTTTTCTTTTATTATTTTTAGCTTTGTTTAACTCCCTCCTAAAGTTAACTAACGTTGTTATTATCATTTTATGGTGCATATAATGCAAACAAGTTTTGTGATTTTTTTTTTTATAAATTTTTATTTTTCAATTTCCTTTGGTGTTTTTGTGTTACTCTGCGCGTTCTGTTTTGCTGTTTTTATTAGTCGTTCGTTCGTTCGTTTATTCATGAACTCATCGTCATCGGTTGTTGTTGTTGTTGATGATGATGATATTGATCATCATCATAAACAGCTTCTTCCTCAAAATGTTGTTGTTGAAACTGCAACTTTATAGAGGCAACATTTAGTTGTTGAAACTGGATTTGGTTTGCTTTGATCCATTGCCATATGGGCGCAGAGTTCAAATGCAGATAAAAATTCAATTGTTTGGATTTTAGTATATTGGTCGAGTTGGTTTTAGTATTGTTTTATTTATTTATATATTTCATTATTACTTTTATTCAGAATTGATTTCTAAAATGTCTTTTAGAAGTTTTTAATAAAAAATGTTATTTAATAAAAGTATGCAGTTAAAATCAGCACCCGCGAATAATATAGAATTTATCTATCTGATTATCTATCTGAAATTGAGAAATTTTGAAATTAATATGAGGGTTTTCATTTCAAAAGGAAAATAATCTTACTTCAGTCTAAAATTATCAATTGATATTCTTGCGTCGTTGGCTCAGTTGTTTTGTATGTCGTACTAAGAGCCGAAATGTTGCTGGTTCGAACCGTCGTGACTTCAATTTCAAATAAATAGAAAAATGTTGTTCTGAGGTACAGGGTATATTAACTTTGCGCAAATATTGTAACGCCCCTTAGGCGTGTCCGGTATGGAAAAGTATATATATTCTTGATCAGCATCACTACCAGAATCCGTTTAGCCATGTCCGTCTGTCTCTCCGTCTTGCTGTCTTGCTGTCCGAATACAGAATAACTTGAGAAATATAGATCCGAATGCGATCAAATTTCGTATTATTATATTTTAGCCAAAAGTAGTAAATGAGTTTGAAAATGAGCCAAATCGGTCAACGAACACGCCCACCTCCCATACAAGTCACTTTTATATAACTCTTTAGGAACTAATAACTCGCAAAGTATTCAAGATATAGGTATAAAATTTAAAACATATTGTTATAATTCACCTAAAAATATGTGGTCCAAAAATGGGCGTGTTCCGCTCACTTTTTTTTCATTATTTCCCGGGTTTTCACAGTGAAAATTTGATTATAAAAATCAAATCTATGAAATATTAGCCTTTCAAAATTTTAAATATAGACGTTGTCCGCCCAATTATATGTTTCTATTTTTTTATTAGTTTTTTATACTTTTATATACATTTTTTAATTTATGGGGATATAAGACGTAAATTTCTGATATGTGAATAATATTCTGAGGGTGGGAGGTTCAGCATAATTAAAAACTTTAAAATTAAGGTATGCAATTAAATATCCCACATTAATATCCCCACCAAAGGTGTAGGGTATTCCATAGTCGGGCCCGACCGACCATAAAAGTCCGCCCCCATGTGACCGAACTTACCCATGTGACCTAACTTTCCCAACTCGTTTTTTTATGAAATTTAGTAGTATTTTCTGGTAATGATTTTATTTTTTACTAGCAGGACCCGTGCACGACTCGTGTCCGTAGAATTCTTCCCGGTAGAATTCTTCCCGGTAGAATTCTTCCCCGCACAATTCTTCCCCATAATGTTTTCCAGTAGAAGTTTTAGTGTGGTGAGTTTTAGTGTGGTGTGTTTTAGTGTGGTGAGTTTTAGTGTGGTGAGTTTTAGTGTGGTGAGTTTAGGTGTGGTGAGTTTAGATGTGGCGAGTTTATGTGTGGTGAGTTTAGGTGTGGTGAGTTTAGATGTGACGAGTTTATGTGTGGTGAGTTTTAGTGTGATGAGTTTTGGTGTGGTGAGATTAAGTAAGTTCAGTAACATCTAATTTTAAAGTTTAGTTGATATGGATATCATTAGGGCTGAGATATAGCGTACTGAATTTTTGGGTTCTATGGGAAATACCACTCTCCTTTACCCAATCTAGTTCATATATGGTTTAGGATACTACATGGACTTTATAGCATAGCAACTCAAATTGTCAGAAAAATACATTCAGTAGAATGAATCTGAATTATACACCAAAAATAAAAATGGGCGTAAAAGTGGGCGTGGTCAACGAACACTATATAGTGTCCTTCTCCTGGGTCTGTAAGATATATATTCCAAATTTTAAGGAAATCCGTGCACAGGTGTACGTTTCAATAGCGCAGAAACAAACGGAAAATGAGTTTTATATATATACTAGCTGGACCCGTGCACAGCTGCGCCCATGCTAAGTTTTTGTAATTGCAAAACTATATCGTTTATAAAGTATGAATACATTTACGCCCCTTTTTCCCTTTTTAGTGCAAGCGTAGTCACTATTTTTCCTGCCTACATTGAACGTCGTGCCATCCCCATTTTCCAATTCTGCTTACAATTCTACTTTACTATTAAACATTTTAAAATGATCCTTCGTTTCGATTTGTACAACTCTGCTCATAGTAAGTCACGAGTTAACATTTTAAAAATTTTAGTTATATGGGAGGTGCCACGCCCCTTGTCTCATTCCGTCCACATTCTAAGTGACTATTACAATGTTTAATATAATCTTTTGTTTCGTTTTTTATAACTCTGTTCTTAGTAAGTAAAGAGTTATAGAAATTTAAAAGTTTTGGTTATATGAGAGATGCCACTCCCCGTTGTGCAAACCCGCCCATATACTACGTGACGATTGGAGTTTTAAATATGAACATTCGTTTTCACTATTATAACTCAACTCTTAGTATGTCAGGAGTTATAGCAATTTTAAAGTTTTGGGTATATGGGAGGGAGGACGCCCTTTAATCCAATCCCGCTCACATTCTACGTGACGATTGGAGTTTGTAATATAAACCTTAGTTTCGATTTATATAACTCTAATTTTAGTAAGTAAGGAGTTACAACATTTTTATAATTTTAGTCATATGGAAAGGGATACGCCCTTATGTCCAATTCCGCCCACATTTGTAAAAAAGATAAAGAACTACAATATACGTCACTGAGCGAAATTTCATGACTGTGCTTATCTTAATTACACCGATATTTTTAATTAAAATTTTAATTAAAATTTTGCCACGCCCATGTGTGTACCTTAGGAGGCGAATTTCAAAAAATCCCTCCGTAGTGCACACATACGTCAAGAGATGGACAGCCTGCCCAAATTTCACAGTCCTTGGGCCAAATTTAGATATTTTCGATTTCCCGGCTTTTCCTTTGGGTTTTTCCGACTTTTCTTTTTCCTAAACCACTCTTTAGGCAAATCCGTTAGTTCGTTCTCTCGTGATGCTCTGGCACAAACAGGACATTTCATTTTTATATATATAGATAGATATTTTGTATATTAAATATTCTCAAATTTCTGAAAAGACCTTGAAAAATCTCTGGTTAATTTGAATTTCTTTATTTATTTTTCTTCAGTATAGTGCACTAAATGTAAATGAGTATGAATCATGCGGGTATTCAAAATATATACCAACTATATAAATGCTTTTGTATTCTTCAATTGATTATTTTATTTTGGGGGTGTTTGTTTGTTTATTGTATACAAATGATGACGCATTATATAGCATTTCCAAAGAGCTTAACTTTAATTTCTATACATGTTCTTCTGCACCCTTATCATGGCCTCTCGTAGCTCTTTATTTCCATGATTATTTTAATAACCAAAAGACCACCGACTATAGTGCGTAGCAAAATCTGTGACGTCGGTCTTTAATAAGCGAGTCTTTCGCGTCTCAGTGACTCCTTATCATATAAATAAATACTGTTACTACTGTTACTGCGCCATTAATCTGATTAAATTGCTCTGATGAACTTAAAGCAGACAATGAAAATATAACGTAATTAAATTGTAAGACTCTATTATACTACTTCATATTATTTTTTCTACTACTTCTTATTTTTCTCCATTACAAAAGAATTTGGCATAGAATTCGGCTGCTACAAAACAACTGAACCGAAAGCACAGACGATCACTGACCTACTTACTACGCTATATAACCTAAAAAGATATGAATGTTATTTTTTTTATTCTACTGTAATTTTTCTTAAATACCTATGTTGAATTACTGATTACTGAATTATATTTCTTTTTATTTTACGGTTAAGTTTTTTTGCAAATTCATTTTTGTTTAGTTTTTTTTTATCCAATTGAATCTCTTATTGTCATAGTTTTTATTATTATGTTAATCAGGCACATATCCAGAATTGAAAGCCGTTTTTGATTTCCTTTTTCTCCCTTGTTTTGATTTTGGTTTCGGTTACGTTTAATGTTTTATAAAGAAACGGTTACCGTATATCGATATCGTATCGTATATCGATTCTAAGTTGATTTAGGAATTTCTATTAATTTCGAGTAGAAATTTACCCTATTAGGACATGATCATGATCTTATAATGTAATATGGACATTAGACTGACAATGACTTTGTAGGAAAAATAAAACCATCAAGTTTGATTTTGCAGGTCACCCCCTAGAAATGCTCTATTGAATGAGAAAATCGATCATTTATAGTTTATTGAAAAGCTAATAAAATTTTCCAACAGATGACATACCCACATTTTTAGTTTATTGCGTTTGAGGTCCCGGCGGCCCCATTTCCCATATTCGGATTTCGCTGAAAATTCTTCACATCGATTTTCTCAACCAATAGAGCACTTCTAGAGAGAGGGTGACCTCTTCTCGATTCGAAATCAGGATTTTCCATTGTCATTGTAATGGACATGTTTGGCTTATAAAGAGGTAATGATAAAATGTTCAATTCGCGATCACGAATCTATATCAATTTCTACTAAAGATGTTTATACCCTACACCTATGAGGTACAGGGTATATTAACTTTGTGCATATATTGTAACGCCCCTTAGGAGGCGTGTCCGGTATGGAAAAGTATATATATTCTTGATCAGCATCACTACCCGTGTCCGTTTAGCCATGTCCGTCTGTCTGTCTGTCTGTCTGTCCGTCTTGCTGTCTTGCTGTCCGAATACAGAAAATCTTGAGAAATACTGATCAGAATACGATGAAATTTCGTCTCAATATATTTTAGCCAAAAGTAGGAACTAAGTTTGAAAATGAGCCAAATCGGTCAACGGACACGCCCACCTCCCATACAAGTCACTTTTATATAACTCTTTAGGAACTAATAACTCGAAAAGTATTCAAAATATAGTTATAAAATTTAAAACATATTGTTATAATTCACCTAAAAATATGTGGTCCAAAAATGGGCGTGATCCGCCCACTTTTTTTTTTCATTATTTCCCGGGTTTTCATAGTGGAAGTTTGATCCGTAAATTATTAAAATCAAATCTGTGAAATATTTGCCTTACAAAATATTAAATATAGGCGTGGTCCGCCCACTTTTATTTTTAAAATTTTTTTATTAGATATTTTATACTTTTATATCAATTTTTTAAATTATATGAGACGTAAATTTCTGATATGTGAATAATATTATGAGGTATTCAATTAAATATCTCACAATAAGGTGTAGGGTATTCCATAGTCGGGCCCGATCGACTATAACAGTCCGTCCCATATGACCGAACTTACCCATGTGACCTAACTTTCCCAACTCGTTTTATTCAGATTTAAAAAAAAAAAACAAATTACAAATTAAATATAAAATGTTTACAAATTTAATCAGTATTGTATATCACTATATCTCTGATTTTTGTTTAACATTTTTATACCGTTTCGGATACGGTTTTGATTACGGTTTCAAACCCTGCATCATACCATCTATGTCTCGGTCATTGTTAGACATTACCTGCTTAGGTTTCTGTGGTTTCTCCTCTATAAATAGTTGCTGATTTTATTGCCGACATTAGTTAGGACTTTTAAAATAAAATAAAATAACAATTGCTATTGGCAACTAACAGTTTAAAGTTTTTATTATTGCTCAACCGCAATTTTGGCCATTTGTTTTATTTGTATTTTTTTTATATTTGAACCCAGCGCACGCTTTAAAGCACATGAGACTGCGGTTGATAAAATGTAAATAGAAATTCTACAATTTTTTTTATGTGAAATTAATGTGGAATTTATTTTTAGTTTTTTGTTGTTAAAATGAAATGGATATTTTTGTTATTTAAATTATATTTGAAATAAAATATTTTACTTTGTAAACCTTGTAAAGATTTAATATATGCCTTAACGTTTTAATTCAGTACTATACAAGGTAGGAAAAAACGTAGTTATTTTATTTTTATTAGCTTTTTGTTTTTTTTTTTTATTCAAGTTTTCACTAAATTTATAAATATTAATTCAAAAATTATTATATTTTTTTATTAAAATAAATTTATTAAAAATAAAAACTTGAAATGTATAATTTTCTTATTTTTCGTATTTGTTTGGTTTGTATTTTGTTTGCACTTTATTTTTAGTGCCAATGTTTTTCTTATCTTGGAATAAGTTGTGCATGTTGCATTCGCATTTCCGTGGCAACATCAACAGCAGCAGCAACAGCAACAGCTGTCCTCCCACTGACCACAGCCACTAGTTACGTGCTACACAATGCAGCTGTTGGCGGCTGGATGGTTGCCAGACTTTGTAGTATTCACCATTTGCATTGATTGCATCTCTCGAGTAGTTACCCTTCACTTGGCTGCCAACATCAGTTTCACTTTGAATGCATTTTTTGTTTTATTGTTGTCTCTTTTTACTATTACACCGCATATTTTGCCTTTTCAGCACAATAACTCTTGAACTTTTCTCATATATTTTTGTGTTTTTCATTTTATTTGTATTTTGAATAGATATTCATCATATTTTTTGTATTTCTTTTGTTGTTCACAGAGAAAATGATATGGATGCTCAGCCCATTGTCCAGATGGACGGCAAAAAGACGCGCCTGCTGAAACCGAGACTACAATCGATACGCGACGCCGGTCGCGACAATCATCATGACTTCACCTTCGACTATTCCTACTGGTCGTACGATGAGCATGACACTCATTTTGCAACACAGGAACAAGTTTACAATGACTTGGGCAACGATGTGATAGATTGTGCCTTCGAGGGTAAGTTGACGATTTCAATGTAATGCGGGGTTTTATTGGCTTGTCACTGTGGTCAACGTCGAGTAATCGCTTTTTGGCTGGATCGTGTGATGTGGTCTTCGTCTTAGTCATTAGGATTAGTTTAATTGTTTTAAAAACTCATGTGAGGAATGTATGGAGCAAAAAAAAATCACTTTACTCAAAACTTCTTCTTTGTCCTTTAATTCCTTGTGGAACAAGGAATCTGTTTCGATCTGTTTCGATCTCGAGCAATTATTTTAAGTTCTCTCCAACACTTTCCTGAGTCACGGATTTCCACATAAATAGATCTCTTCCATGATATACTCAAAACCCACAAATTTAATTAAATTACCCCCAAATTCTTAAAATAAAATTTAAAAAATTTCGTTTGGGATTATTTCATTGGGCTTTCTTTCATTATGAAAGTACAGCCAAAGCGAAAATATTGTACAGCACCCAAAAATAAAACAAATCCATCATTTTACTCTAGTTTTATGGGAATCTACTCAGAAAAAAAAGTTCATACCATTAATGAATTTGTTCATACCATTAATGAATTTGTTCATTGATTTTATGAATTTGTAATTACGACTCAACCAATCACCAAATTCATCCTATTAATGAATCGTTCATAAAAGTTTAATGAAAAAGTTCATAATATTTATTATGATATGCATGAAAAAATTGATGGTATTTATGAACTTTTAAACTATATAAAAATAAAAATAAAACATTTTTCGGGGCACCCCTTAACGAGTCTTAACATTTTCTTTTCATAGTATAATTACGTATTAAATACGTAGGTTAGAATTGTATTCTAAACATTATCTGCACTTTGTCACCCTTGAGCCATAATCATGTGCTAAATACATTGATTTTAAAAAATACTAAACAAACATAAGCATTTCTAATCTCTTTTGCAGTATTTGCTACATTTTTGCAATATGGGAATTTTAAAAATAGCTTTAATATCAAAACAAAATGCTAAACAAAACAAAAATGTGCTGCAACAAAACAACACAAATTGTGAGCCACAAAATGCAAAAAGAAAATTGAAATAAAAATATTAAAATGAGCAGGAAGGAAGTCGCCATGCATTCGTTTTCCACTTGTGTAAAATGCAAAGTGGTCGTTGTTTGAATTGCGTAGCCTCTTCTTGGCTGTCCGTCCCAATGTTGTCAATGACATTCAGTGTCGTGGGCAGAAAATAAACAAAGAAATAATTAATTGAGTCACGGAAGAACAAAACGTAAGGTACAAAGACTTTATGCAATTTAAAAGGCAAAGTGCTGTGTTCAAAAGCTTTTTTTACATGATGTGTATTTTTATCATATGACATGTCATATGTCAAAATACTAGAATTCCATGTTTTGTATTCTGCGGTGATTGAATTCTCTGATTTACAAAGTGCAACGATCTAGCAACATTTTTATTATTTATTATAATTGCTATACAAATTTGTATTTCCGAAAAAGAGCAATGGAATCATAAGCGTGAGTGTCAGTGACAGTAAACATAGTATACCTATGACGTATAAGAACTAGTTTCTCAGTGTTAGTTGCTATACAAAATATTAAATGCTACTAATTAATACAAAACAAAACTCAACTCACAGTTCAACAGCACATTGAGCTCCGACTTAATCAAGGTTCTTTTTGGTTATATACTGTTTTAAGACAGTCACGTAGTTAAGATGCACAAGTCAACATTTTGCAAACACCTAATTAACATTAACGTGTTATATAAACATTAAATGCACTACCGCATACAAATTACAAACATAATGTAAAAGTGCTACCTTAAAAAAAGTTTACAACGGCAGCAGCATCATAATCGTCAGATGGAAAATTATTCGCCGCCGTTGCTTCTTGAAGTTTTATTGGAAGCATGCGTTCCAATGAACTCCATCCTCAGGCACACTTGAGGTTATATAAACAAAGATATGGTAATGGATTTATAAGGTGCTCCAACGGAAGCACGTATGCATTTTGTGGTATTATTAGATAAAGTCTGGAGTGATGGAAAACTCTTTAAAAGACACACTTTATTTACACGGAGGGAAATAAAATTCTAAAACTCGAGAAGAATTCGGTTAGAAAGAAAAAAATAGTAGAATTTGACTAATATCAATAAAATACTACTAAAATTCAAGAATTTGTCATCTGGATATCAAGAAAGCAAATTACTTAGTTGTCAAAAAAGTAAACAAACTTTATTCAACTGGATTTTTAGAAGTTAATTTATTGATTATTAAAATCCAAAAAGAACACGCAAAATTGTTGTTGTATTCATCGCAAAAGGAGCACGTGCTCATGTATTGTTTTTGTTTTCATCGATATTACTCTGTCTGTATGCTTTGTTTTGCGAGGTCGCCATCTGTTTGTTAGTCTGCCTGTCTGTCTGTTGAAAGTAACTAAGCCAATTTTTTCTAGATATTCAGACATTAAGTTCTTAGGTATCAAAAAAGTAACTAAGTACAATTTGTCTGGATTGCAATTCTTTTTCTTCGGTATCAAAAAACGGCATGATAAACAATGTTTTCATGTGTGTGTTTTCACGAATAGAACAACAAAGCACAGCCAGACAAGCAAGCGTCTGTGTATGAATGAATGTTAAAGATATAAATAAAAAAAACGATTTTTCCTACGAATTTTGGTATGGTTTCAGTTCGTAAACATAAATTTGGGTTCAATTTTGCATAAATACCAAGTTGATTTCATTCCATTGTTATCTAAATACACTATACAATGTTTATGGGTAACGTGCGGAAGGTTTATACTTAACCAAGAGAAGAGGAGAAAGTGTATAAGATAAGTAAACGGTTTCAGAATTATTATAATTAATTAAATAATAATAAAAATAAAATAAAATAAACAATTCAATTACATAAGTATTCAAAGAAGTCATTTACTATACAAAAATGCATATAGGTAATAAAGTTCTAAATAAACAATAAATTAACTCGACTATATTTTTATACCCTACACTAAGAGTGAAAGGGTATATTCAGTTTGGTACGCCGTTTGTAACACCCAGAAGAAAGCATCTCCGGTATGGAAAAGTATATATATTCTTGATCAGCATGACCTCCTGAGTCGATTTAGCGATGTCCGTCTGTCCGTCTGTCTGTCCGTCTGTCTGTCTGTCCGTCTGTCTGTCCGTCTGTCTGTTGAAATCCCTAAGACTTTTAAAATTGAAGAGCTAGATAAATGAAACTTATAACTTAGATTACTAATATACCTACGCTGTATGTGCGAAAAAATTGGCGAGATCGGTCCATGGTGACCTATGATCCGACCACTTATGTTCAAATACCACATATAAAATGTACATATAAAGATCAATTTTTATGTATACGTGCTTAGGTAAACTTTGTTGGTCAAATATATATTGACATCATGCTCAAATACATGATAATAATGTTTTCCGGCGAAAAGACTTGTGGTTCACAAAAAAAAAAATCGAAATTCGGTACACCTACCCATTTGTAAATATGGGTATCAAATGAATGGAAATTCTTCAGCGATTGAATGTTTGTAGTTATTTTCAGGATTCGTATACCCTGGTGACCTATAATCACTTTGAATGGTAACCACACATATGTGTAGGGTATTTATAGTCGGCTTAGACCGACTATAATTTTGATAATCCTAACTATCATAATTACACCTACTTTAAAATTTCCCATGTGATCTAACCTTCCCAACTGGTTTTTATTTTATGTTAACTTCGATATAATTACTTAGTTACTTTCAACATATCGACAGACAGACACACGAACAAACAGATGGCGCTGACAGACGGACAACGCAAAACAAAACATAATTGGGGACGAAAACAACAACAACATTTTTGATACCTAAGAAATTAATAACTGAATTCAAGACTTATTCTACTTAGTTACTTTTTTTGATGCCTAAGAAATTGTTAACTGAATCCAAGAATAATTCTACTTAGTTACTTTTTTGACAACTAAGAAAATCCATTTCTTGAAATTAAGAATTTTTCGGTTTAGCTGTATATCACTCCGTATACTACATGATTCCTTCTGGATTTTAGAACTTTTTTCCCTCCGTGTACTATAATGGTTTGATTTAATATTAAATTTGAAAAAGTATTTAATATATCACCTTATAATAGGTACCATTATACTCAACTCAATAATGGTAAATCGAATTTTTAAGTAAGAGGTACAGCCACACCATATTCTATGATATAACCCAAATCGGTTTTGGCTATAAAAAAGGAATTTAACAGGGGATGGTAAAAACACATTAAATCTATTTCATTTTATTTATTCGGTAATGTTTATTTTTTTTTTTATAATATATGAAATCATATTATTGAAGAGCGTATCTCAACGTGTTTGTCACTTTAAAAATGTCATCATAATTTGGTGAAAAGTACTCAAGTCCACAATTAGCCCTTAAAAAGGGACCGATCAAATCTATTTTGGACTTAAACATGGAAATTCCTTATCAAAAAATACTATAATATTACCATAATCGAGGCGTAAAAATAAGTCAAATTTATAAAGGTCTTAGTGATTTTTCACTGAACGGAAATCGTGGAAATCTGAATAAAACCGTGCTGAGTCCACAATAACGGTCGATTTTTGGATTAAATGATAGATATTATGCAGTTCTTTCATTTAAACTGACATTAGATACTATTATTTGGATAAACTGGAACACTGTTACTGTTTATATGGGACTTAGTGACTTTTCATTGAACGGTAATCATCGATATATTAAAACGGTGCCGAGTCCACAAAAATGGTCGGATTAAATGATAGATATTATGCAGTTTTATATCTCCAATTCAAACTAAAATCCGATATAGTTATTTGGATAAACTGGAGTACTGTTACTGTTTATGTGGGACTTGATGATTTTTACTGAACGATAAAGAAAAGAAGCCAATAACGGTCATGTGTTTTGTCCTAACTTTTTTTAGTACGGAATGTGTAGTCTATACTGCAAGTTTATCACTATTTGAATTCAAAAATATTCTGAGTTGTTACGGAAATTTATATCTTTAAATGCATTTATCTCAATACTCAATGTTTGGACTTTGTGACGACGACGATATATTACCTGCAAAAATTTGTTGTTACATAGTTATGACAATATCTTAAAAGTTATTTTTTACATATATAAAAATCAAGCATAATTCGCACACTGCGCTTTCACTGATAAAAATGCCAATCAATGTCGACATTTCATAAATGTTAAAATCAAAAGTAAGCAAAAATAAAATATATTTATATTTGTATATTAAATACTTTCGCTGCACAAATTTTGGCAGCACCATCAACAACTTGTTAATGTTTGCAATTATACTGCGAAACTATAACATAAATGGCTTAAAATAAAAATAATAATAATAACAATAGTACAACAACAATAATAACACAGTCGTACAAAAATCAACTTTTGCTAAACTAACAGAATACGGTCAATGGCTTCCAGTATAAAAATAAATAAATATATATATATATTTAAATCAGAATGTTTAGATTTTATACAAATTTGATAAAAATCTTTAAAATATATTAAAACTTCTTATTAATTATTTTGGTTTAGATTGAATATGTTTCTGGAATCGTAAATAATTAAATTTTGGATTAAAATTTCACAATTAGTCTCTAAGTTTAAAAACTATCTCAGAACAAAACAAAAAAAAAAATCCAAACAAAAAAAAAAGTTTATTGATTAATATTATAAAAACTAGTTGATAAATTTCAAAATTCGAAATTCTATTTGAAGGATTCACCTAATAAATATTTATGCCAAGTTGTTCTCATTAATTATAAAACGTCGAATATAAATTATTGTTTTCAACCTATTATTGAAATTTTTATGATGTAGTTGATAACTTTTACTACTTCTGCACCCTAGTAGATATTTACCCTATTAGGGAAAACATGAAACATGACCAGATCATGTTTGTCATGTAACTGATCGTGTTATGAGTAAAAAAATGTAAAATATACAATCATCAGTTTCCAATCATGACACTAGTACAATTCTACTAGGGCAATGACTATTATTGTTTTATTTTAATCACTTTTATAAACGTCATATTTTAAAACCAGAATTCATTGATCGAGTTCTGTAAATTTTTGTTCGTGTTGGACAGTGTAATAAAACGCGCGCTGCATAGCAAACAAATTTATGTTTTTGTTGTAGTTTATTTATTGACAATTTGTGTAAATAAATAGATACAACATGATACGACAGTGTTGTCAACTTAAAAATAATAAACAAAAGGCACTAACAAATATTTTTTGCAGAGTTTTTTGAACTTTTAAGTGTTTGGCGCATTGTACACTCTGCGAAATTACTACAAAATTAATCTGATTTTAATAAAAAAAAATGAATTATTTTTATTTTTAAAATTAATCAACTATTAAAACAATATTTTTTTTAAATAATAAAATTTTTCAATAATTTTAGAATAGTTTAATTTAAATATTATAGTAATTCTTATAAGCACTATAAATTTTATGGTATATTCACATTAAATTTAATGTATCACGTTTCACTAGTTCAATCATTTACAACATAATGGGAGATTTTAATAAATAATTACATTGGAACAATCTACAGTATTAAAATAACTGGGTATATACTATAAACATAATGGTATATGTATACATTATAAAACATGTTTATATTATTACATTAATAGTGCTAAATGTTTAAAATACTAACAAATTTATTATAAAATGTTAGAATTAATGTACAAAAACTTTTAATTCATCTATTTATATAAAACTCTTGGTCCGTCTGACAGTCTGTCGGTCTGTCTGTCTGTCTGTCTGTTTGTTCCAGCATCACGTCTAAACCGCTGAACCGATTTATCTGATAGGTCATAGGCTATATATGGGCGACATTGGACAAAGGGGCCTGGCACCTCCCATACAACCTAAACTTTCAAAACGACATAACTCGGCACATACACAAGCTAAGAAGATCAAACAAAAAACTAAAATAAAAAAAAAATACAAAAGCAACCACACCACATTAAAACTCACCACCATGAAACTCCCCACACTAAAATTCACCACACTAAAATTCACCACACTAAAACTCACCACACTAAAACTCACCACACTAAAACTCACCACACTAAAACTCACCACAATAAAATTCACCACACTGAAACTCACCATAATAAAATTCACCACACTAAAACTCACCACACTAAAACTCACAACACTAAAACTCACCACACTAAAACTCACCACACTAAAACTCACCACACTAAAACTTACCACACTAAAATTTCTACTGTGAAAAACTCTACGGGGAAGAATTCTACGGGAAAGAATTCTACCGGGAACAATTCTACCGGGATGAGTTCTACGGGAAGATTTCTACCGGGAAGAATTCTACCGGGATGAGTTCTACGGGAAGATTTCTACCGGGAAGAATTCTACGGCAAAGCGTTCTTTGGGGAAGAATTTTACATGGAAGATTTCTACTGGGAAGAAATCTAGGGCTTTAGGGATTAATAAAATCGCTCCAAATCCTTGCATTCACAAAATCTTGGCACGAGTCGTGCACGGGTCCAGCTAGTGTTCTATAAAATCAATTTTTGTAGCATTTAGTTAATTTTTTTTGAGTGTAGGCTTAAATGCAGCTTCATCAATCATCATCCATTCAACATGATAATTTGCATGAATCAACTGTCATATGCTCTTGGTTTTTTATCTTCATTAAGAGACCAACATAATTCCATAATGAATCATCAACATGTTTACACCGGAGATTTATTTTATTAGTCTAAAATAAAAAAAATCATTAAAA
The DNA here is from genome assembly GCA_951804985.1 of Dryomyza anilis. Lineage (NCBI taxonomy): Eukaryota > Metazoa > Arthropoda > Insecta > Diptera > Dryomyzidae > Dryomyza > Dryomyza anilis. Next base: position 93,402,037 of record OX638132.1, read on the forward strand.
AAATCATTATCGTTTTTAAGTTTTTATCATAAATGTAATTAACGTTACTAAATTTATAATTATACAAATTGTAAATATTACACATAATTTATTTATAGTTATTTTATAGATTAAAATTGTAAATAATATTTAGGCACTTTATAGAGATAATTTGTTTACATTTTCGTAAATGTAATTTATAGCCACTTGACAGATACAAATTACAGACAGTCAATTTTGTAGATAAAAATCATTTATTGACTTATACTTTTTTTTGTATAATTAATAGATACAAAATTTCGATAATTTCTTAATATAACTGATTAATTGTTGATACTTTGTAAATAGGCATTTTAGGCACACCGCAGATACAAATTGTTTGATCATTTGTTGTTATGCATTGTTGGTAGTTTGGCTAATTGTAAAAATAAATTTGAAGATTTTATATTTTAAGATTTTTCTTTAACGAAATGTTTTACAGTTTTTTGCTTAATATATTTATTATTTATAGTTTTAACAAAATTAATAAATCTTGGTATGGATAATTCTTCTATTTTCCTGTAGACAATTCAACAATTTTTGTTTAGGCATTATTTTCTAAGACAATTTTTCACTGGTTTTTTTTTGCTTTTGGAAAAATTTTCTTGTGGAAAGATTGTATTGGAAAAAATTGTCTTAAAACTCATTGGCTAGGAAAGAATATGTCTGGTTCAGAATTGTCGGTGAAGAATTACTTCAAAGAAATATAATATTAGAATGAACTTTCTACTCGAAAATTGGTTCGGTCAAAATAAGAGAAGCAATAGTCTTTGGGAAAAATTATTTTGCGGAAGAATTATCTAAAGAAAGTATTTGGAAGTAAGGAAGTAAGGGTTGAATTGTCATAAGATGAATAATCCCAGAAAAAAATACTATATATATAATAGATTTTTACTATTAAAAATAGTCAATAGGATAAATTTTTATTTTAATAGGAAAATACCATTAAATAATAGAAAATACTATGACATTGCCATTGAGTTTATATGAAAAGATTTATTTTTTGTATACTATTAAATCAATAATTGTCCTATTGACCAATTTTAATAGGATTTAAGGGAATTTTTTCTGGGTGTGGAATGAATAAGTATTGTATCAACTCATGAGTATTTAAATTGAGTTTAATTATGTTTCAAAATGAGTTAAAATTTGAAAGCATTCCCTTCATACAACATGATATTTACATGTGGCAACTCTTTATCAAAATAAAAGACTCTGCTATTCATAGTGTCGATGTCATGTTACATGATTCTCTTGATACCTCTGTCGTTGCAGTTTATGATTTGCAAACTAAATGAGTTAATTGCACCGTGTTACTTGCTGACAGACGAGTGGTAAGCGCGGATCCACTTTTATTTATTTTTTTATTTACATTTATTCTTGTATGCATCAGTCTTGTAGACACGCGACCGTCGAACGACCTGTCAAAAGACAACCAATTGTTGTATGCTCGACATGATTTGTAATTATAGCAATGTTATATGTCAGACAGAAGAGTTACAGATGCTACATCTGTAGGTGGTGTAGGTGGCTACGATAAGTGAAAGTATGTTTAGTACACAAATAATAGTGAAGGTCGTTATATGGAAAAAAAGTTGAAATTGTATACACTGTAATAACATATTTCAAAAAAGTATAGGTGCAAATTCCATTCTAAAAAATAAAATGTTTCTGTGTTTTTGGTTTTTTGCATTTTGATCCAAATTTTGAACTTTTTAAATTTGTTCATTAGAGATTTTAATGACGGAATTCCGGAAAAAATCAGTACCTTATTTAAGAAGCTCTTCGTTAGATCTCTCATGGCCTTAACCTTTTCTTTTTGTAAACACGGTATCGAAAATTATGAATACAATTTTAATTCTTTATAAACATAGAATATACCTAAATGTGATTTCTTAGCACATTCATTAATCTACTAGAATTGAGATTAAATAAAACCAGTTGGGAAGGTTAGATCACATGGAAAATTTTAAAGTAGGTGTTATTATGAATTATGTAGCCGCGGTAGCTCAGTGGTTAGTGCGTTGGACTGCGAGCCGAAAGGTCCCCGGTTCAAGTCTGGACTGGGGCTAACAACATCTTTTCATAGAAACATTTTTCTATGTCGCGCTACCTTTCGTCAGTAAATGGCAAACCTACGAGAGTAAAACCATTGCCTATGAAATGCTTTCACCCGCCGTTCGGATTCGGCAATAAACTGTAGGTCCTACCACTTTGAGTACAAATATAACACGCACAGCTCAAAATGGTGGGAGAGCTCGGCCGAAGTTCTATACAGGACTGTAGCGCCAAACTATTATTATATTATTATTATTATTATGATAGTTAGGATTATCAAAATTATAGTCGGTCTAAGCCGACTATAAATACCCTACACATATGTGTGGTTACCATTCAAATTGGTATATAGGTCAACAGGGTATACGAATTCTGAAAATAACTACAAACTTTCCATTGCTGAAGAATTTCTATTCATTTGATACCCATATTTACAAATGGGTAGGTGTACCGAATTTCGAATTTTTTTTTTTGGTAACCACAACTCGTTTCGCAGGAAAACATTATTTTCATGTATTTCAGCATGATGTCAATATATATTTGACCAAAAAAGTTTACCTAAGCACGTATACAGTAAAATTGATCTGTAGATGTACATTTTATATGAGGTATTTGAACATAAGTGGTCGGTTCTCAGGTCACAATAGATCGATCATGCCAATTTTCTTGTTCAGACAGCTTAGATATATAAGTAATATAAGTAATCTAAAGTTTAATTGCTCTAGCTCTTCTACTTTTTCTGTAATCGTGATTTCAACAGACAGACAGAAGAACTGAAGGACAGACGGACATACAGACAGACAGACAGACAGACAGACGGACATCGCTAAATCGACTCAGGAGGTCATGCTGATCAAGAATATATATACTTTTCCATACCGGAGATGCTTTCTTCAGTGTGTTACAAATGGCGTACCAAACTGCATATACCCTTTCATTCTTAGTGTAGGGTATAAAAAGTATCGTTTAAAGGGTTTTTTTTTATCTTCAAAATAAAGGTCCTAAAACAAAACGGTACAAAAATTTATAAAGTAAAGAAGAAGAAAAAAAATGTGTGTCCAGATCTGATTTGATAGAAAAATTCAAAATATCAGAAGCAAGTATCAAAAATTTTAGATGAAGTCTAGATATCTGTTCAAAATATTTTAACGTATTTATTAAATTTGTAATTTAATTCTAGTAAGTTGAATTAAGTTAAAATAACAAACTGTTATTTTAAAATGCAATTTTATCCAAAAACTAGATAAATTCGACACTTTTCAATATATTTTCCAAATGGTTTTTTGCGTATTCAAAATTTTCGAAACCATTTCATTTAAATATCACGAAACCATTATCATATGGCTATGAATATTTGCATTATTTTTCTATTAAATATAATATGCGTGTAAATCTAATCATTTGTTAAATTATAAGCCTAATGATAAGCAAATTATTTACAAATACCTGCATTTGCAATTTAATTTTTTTATTATTGCTGATAACCTGCTGTATTTAATATTATTATAGTTATTTGAACGCCGTGATTGCAATCAACATTTTATAGTTAGTCTGAGATAAGTAATAACCGCAAAATAAAAAAATTACACTAAGGGTATCTAGTCGTGAAATGTATAGAACTATATAAATTATTTTTGATATATTGTCGATTAGTTCGACTATATAGTACTTTAGTTTACAGATAAGATAACAGTTTGGATACTATGCTAATGCGATAGTAAAAGTATGTCTGTTCTAGGTAAGAACGTGACAAAATAGGTTTAGAAAGGAAAGTGTTTATACTAAAAAAAAAAAAAAATGTTTTAAACCTATACCTGACGTTATTTTAAATTACACACATTTTAATCAAACAAATGTTTGTTCTTTTTTCCTTTTATTTAAGAACAACATTTATTTTAAATGTTTATTTTTATAAAAAATTGAAAAATAGTACATTTAATGAAAATTTGAACTTTTAAATCTAAATTGAGTATATTGTGAAAATTTAGTGTTTAGTGATAAATATGAAAAATTAAATTTTAAGTGAAAATTTAAATTAATTTTATTGTTTTAATTTTTTTAAGAACATTTTTTTTTTTTCTTCTAAAAATTTTAAGTGAAAATTTTAATTTAATTCAATTTTCAGTAAACATTTAAATTTTCAAGTGATATTTAGTTTTCAGTGAAAAATTGAATGTGTAGTGAAAATTTGAATTTATAATGAAAAATTAAATTTGTATAGAGCATTTTAATTTGGCATGCTCTTTTTGTAAATTTGTTTTAAATGCATACCTAATGTTCTATATTTAGTAATACATGCGTAAAATTGAACAATAAACAAGAAGTAACACAAAAACAAAGAAAAAAACTGTTGCAAACTAAATAATTTAAAGAGAGAGCAATTTCGAGCCGTTCGGAATATAGGAGCGCTGTACATTTCGAGCGCTCCATTTAACAGAAGCTCGATCAGCGCAGCGAGTACATCTTTGGCTCGGTTGGACGATTGAACTTCTGCTAGTTCGTGTTTCTCACTTAACAGCATGGAAACTAAAACATTGTATATGTCACAAATAAATATGAACGCGCTCTTTTTCTGAGCGGCCAATTCCGAAGCCTGACTTTTAGTAAAAAATTTTATTTTTAATGAAAAATAGAATTTACAGTGAAATATTTAATTTTCAATGGAAAATTTAAATTTCAGAAAAAATTGAGTTTTATTGAAACCAGTTCACCATTTCATTTTAATAAAAAAATATTTGAATAAATTTAAATTTTCCGTTATTTTTCAATTCTCATAAAACATTTAAACATTATAATTATCTCTGTAACGATTTCTGTAAGAATATATTTTAAGCTCCTCGATTTAGTAGAGCGTGAAATTTTAAAAATACACGATTACTTATCAATCAGATGGAAGCCGCTCTGATGTCGTCTGTCTGATGTCGTGTGCGCGCGCAACTCTTGAATATCAATTACTCACTAATTAAGGTTACAATAACGTCGATAAAGCGAGTGAGGAACATACTCTGCAGTGACTGTGTCACTGTGCCAAATAATTGATAATAATTATAGAAGAGAAGACTCGCTCTAGACTGCTATATATATCAAACTACACACACACATTAAAGATTTAAACCTTCAGTACCGGACAAATTACAATAATTGTTGTATTTACTGCATTTTCCGCACTTGGTTGACCATGAGACATGATTACTGACCTTCGGCTCTCACTCACGACACGCACCACTGATTAGTTCCATAATAAAAAATATTTTTTGTTCTCTTCATTTCCCATTTATTAGGTTACAATGCCTGTGTTTTTGCGTACGGTCAGACAGGGTCTGGCAAAACATTCACCATGATGGGTGCCCCCGACAATCCCGGCCTCATACCGCGCATCTGTCAGGAGCTTTTCGCACGCATGAAAGTGGGTCAGGATGCGGGCACCGGCTACAAAACTCATGCCAGTTATCTGGAGATCTATAATGAGCGTGTTAAAGATCTGCTCGGTGTACAAACGACCGGCCACGGGCTGCGTGTGCGTGAACATCGTAGCCTCGGACCGTATGTCGAGAATCTGTCGCAACATGCGGTCTCCGATTTCGACGAGATTCAGGTGAGTTTGATGGAGGTGATGGTTATGGTGGAGCGGGGTGACTAAGAGTTCATGTTAGTCGCTTTATTTGAAAGTTAATTGTTTGTGTTGAACTCACTTTGATATTCCATACGTTGGATATCAAATGCGAAGATATGTAATGCATGGCAGGCGACACTGAAAAATAAAATTATTACACAAAAATAAAATATGTTTGTTTCTTTTTAGAGTAGATTTCAATTTTTATAGAAAATTTAAATTTTTAGAGAAATTTTAAATTTTTAGGGAAAATTTGAATTTTTACAAAAAAATTTGTATATTTACTAAAAATTTTAATTTTTAGAGAAATTTTAAATTTTTAGAGAAAATTTGAATTTTTACAAAAAAATTTGTATATTTACTAAAAATTTTAATTTTTAGAGAAAATTTCAATTTTTCAAAAAAAAAAAAATGTATTTTAGAGAAAATTAGAATTTGTGGAGTAAATATGAATGTTAAGAGAAAATTTGATTTTTTAATTTTTGGTGAACATTTTTTTTTATTATTTTAAATTATTACGAAATAGTTTTAAAATGTAAAAAAATAAAGTTTTAAAATATATGAACCTTTTAACACAATTAATTCTAAATAAATAGGAATAATTTGAATTAAATAATTTAGGAGATTTAAATTTTGTAGACAAAAATGTTCGGTTTTATAAAAATTTAAATGTTTTGATTAAATTCTAATATTTAGACAAATTTTACATAACAAAATATTTATTTTCTAATTTACATTGGTGTATGTTTATAATTCTCATTAGGTTTATGTAATATATACCATAAAGACTTTTAATAATTTAAATTAAAATTATTAAAATATGTAAAATATTAAATTACATAAAACAATTTAAAGTCGGATCGTAATTATTAAGAAAACTAGAAGTTTCCAACTTAATAAATACATAACTTTATAAATTTCTATAAATATTTCTCTGCGTGTATTAAGTATGTTGCTATTAAATACTTAAACATTAAATACCTTGATATTAAATTGCCTTTGTTTTTCATTTCATGGTTTTGTTGTTTTGGCGTCGTGTTCACGTTCGCGTTTGCGTTTGCGTTCATGTTCCAGGAATGCATCGCACGCGGCAACATACAACGGACAACGGCGAGCACGAACATGAATGATACCAGCAGTCGGAGTCACGCCATCTTCACCATCACGTTTGTGCAGGCGGTCTTCATGAATGACATGCCAAGCGAGACTGTTTCCAAGATACATTTGGTCGATCTGGCCGGCAGGTGAGTGCAGCAGTCGCTCCATCTTGGGTCTTTGGCTGGAGCAGGGTAGGGTGTGGTGGCCAGTGGAAATTATTATTATGGCTAGGAATAGTTGGAATGCAGGCATGTGTTACATGGCTTGTTGGTGGTCAACATGCGTTACAAATACCACATGGACTTGGATGGGTGGCGAAGGAGAAGGCGAAGGCGAAGAAGAACGAATTTAATTATATAGAAGAATGCACATTGTAAACGTATTAAATGCTTGCACAATATTACATTTATTTTAATTTAATTGAATTTGATTTTAATGCTATTACGTTGCATGCAAATTCCAATGGATTATTAATAATATTTTACTGTTTATTTTTTATTTATTTAATTTTCTTTTATTTATAATTTTCTCTTTCTTTTTTTTATTTGTAACACCTTGCAGTGAACGTGCCAACGCCACCGGAGCCACTGGCCAACGGCTGAAGGAAGGCGCGCACATTAACAAGTCACTCGTAACGCTGGGCAGTGTTATATCGGCGCTGGCGGAGCAAACAAATCGCAGCGATACCACACTGCCGAACGGCAAACGTGTCCTTTACATTCCGTACCGCGACTCGATACTGACGTGGCTGCTGAAGGACAGTCTGGGCGGCAACAGCAAGACGATTATGATAGCAGCGCTCTCGCCGGCCGACTGCAATTACAGCGAGACGTTGAGCACACTGCGTTACGCCAATCGTGCGAAGAACATCATCAACAAGCCGACCATCAACGAGGATACGAATGTGAAGCTGATACGCGAGCTGCGCGAGGAGATCAACAAGTTGAAGTCCATGCTGACGGGCGATATTGTGAGTTTAATAAGTTTTTTTTGTTTATGATTTTTGTACTTCGATCAATTTTGTGATTTTATGATTTAAATGTGAATTTTTGATTTTATTTGTGAAATTTGTGATTTTTATGAATTTTAAAATTTATAAATTTTGTGACTTTTTGTACATTTTATTTGTGAATTTAATTTGAATTATGAATTATATGAATTTCATGAGTTTCATGAGTTTTATGAATTTTGTGAATTTCATAAATATTATGAATTTTGTGAATTTCATGAATTTTGTGAATTTTATGAATTCTAAGAATATAAATTTTATGAATTTAATGAGTTTTATAAATTTTATGAGTTTTATGAATTTCAAAAATATTATGAATTTTTTGAATTATATGAATTTTGTTAATTTTATGAATTCTAAGAATATAAATTCTACGAATTTTATTAGTTTTATGAATTTTATAAATATTATGAATTTATGATATTATTGAATTCCATGAATTTTATGAATTCTTTTAATGAATTTTTTATAGTTATTATAAATTTAATGATTTTTTTATAATTTTTTTCTGATTTAGATAAATTTGATGAATTTATATTATAAACTTTATGATTTTGATGAAATTTATTAATTTTGTTAATTTATGAATTTCCCAAGAGTTTTATAAAATGTATGAATTTATTTTTTAAATATTATAAGTATTATGATTTTTAATTTTATAAATTTTGTTTTTATTCATGAAAAATTTAATTTTTTAATATTTTTATTTAATTTAAATTTTAAAATATTTTTTTTTTGTAAAATTGAATTTTTATTTTATATAATTTTATTTAAATTATTATTTAAATTCTTCTCAGCACTCACTGCAGCCTTCTTTGAAGATGCTCGAGGATCTGCAAAAGAAGGAGGCCCAAGAAAAAGTGCTCACGGAGGAGTGGACCGAAAAGTGGAAGGAGGCGCAATCCATATTGCAAGAGCAAAAGAGTCTCGGTCTGCGCAAGAGTGGCGTGGGTGTCGTGCTGGACTCTGAAATGCCGCATCTGATTGGCATTCACAACGATGTAACCACCGGAGTGACGTTGTACAGTTTGAAGGTACGTCAAATAGAACTATTTTCGGTTTATTTTTTTTTATTAACATTCAAACTTTTTTTGTTCATCAACAGGAAGGTGAAACGTTTGTTGGCACCGAAGATGCCGAGCAACCGCAGGACATTGAACTCACCGGCGACGGTATGCGTCAGCAGCACTGCAGCATTGTGTTGCGCGATGGTGTCGTTACACTTCATCCACGACCTTTGGCGCAGTGTTGGCTCAATGCAAATCTTATTGATGAGCCCACCAACATATCACAGGGAGACATAATACTGCTCGGACGCACAAACATTTTTCGCTTCAATAACCCCGCAGAGGCTGCCAAATTGCGCAAGGATCTCAGTCGTTCGCAGCTGGACATGTCACGTCTTTCGCTCATTACATCGTCGCGTGAGAATCTGCTGACATCGAGCTTTTACAGTGAGGACGATCAGATCATGACCAGCAGTATGACATCGTCGCCGTTTAAGCGCGATCGCCAATACTATCCGACTGCGCCAACGTCGCGCGATGATCCCGAATTGCAGGATGAGAATCGCAAGATACTGGCGACCATTGAGAATGCGCTGAAGCAGTTGAATTTGGTAATATTTTATTATTTGATGAATTTAATGTATTAAATGCATTTGATGACTTGGATGAAATTGAGGAATTTGATGAGTTTAAAGTATTAAATGCTTTTGATAAATTGAATGATTAATGAATTAAATGAATTAAATGAATTAAATGAATTAAATGAATTAAATGAATTAAATGAATTAAATGAATTAAATGAATTAAATGAATTAAATGAATTAAATGAATTAAATGAATTAAATGAATTAAATGAATTAAATGAATTAAATGAATTAAATGAATTAAATGAATTAAATGAATTAAATGAATTAAATGAATTAAATGAATTAAATGAATTAAATGAATTAAATGAATTAAATGAATTAAATGAATTAAATGAATTAAATGAATTAAATGAATTAAATGAATTTAATGAATTTAATGAATTTAATGAATTTAATGAATTTAATGAATTTAATGAATTTAATGAATTTAATGAATTTAATGAATTTAATGAATTTAATGAATTTAATGAATTTAATGAATTTAATGAATTTAATGAATTTAATGAATTTAATGAATTTAATGAATTTAATGAATTTAATGAATTTAATGAATTTAATGAATTTAATGAATTTAATGAATTTAATGAATTTAATGAATTTAATGAATTTAATGAATTTAATGAATTTAATGAATTTAATGAATTTAATGAATTTAATGAATTTAATGAATTCAATGAATTTAATGAATTCAATGAATTTAATGAATTTTATAAAATTAATGAATTTAATATATTTAATGAATTTAATTTCTTGAATTTCATACTTTTATTGATTTTTAATAATTTTTAATAATATAAATCGTCTTTAGGAGCGCGTTCAAATGCATGTCGAGTACAAGACAAAGGTGCGCAAACTCACCGACGAACTGAAGCGCCTCGAACAGGAGGAGATGGACAGCCTGGAGCTGCTGAATTGTCGCGAACAGGAGCTCGTGGCGCGCAAAGATATGTTGCTCTGGGAGAAGAACAACGAAAAAGTTCAAGTAGGTTTTTTTTATCGTTTTTTTTTTGCATGTTCTATTTAAAAATTTTAAAATGTCTACTATATTTTTTGTTTTAAGTTGTGCTCCCTTTAACACTGTCTTTATTTTGATTTGTTTTGTTTTAATTTTTGTTATTTTATTTGATGTTTCATTTTATGTTTTTCGTTTTAGATTGATATCGTGTGTAGACAAATTTCGGCTTTTCAGACACAGCTCGACTCAAAGAAACGCGATTTCACTGAGTATGTAGCCAAAGAATTGCAGGAATTGCAAGACTGTGGCAAATTAGATGAGGTTCGTGTTGACTTCTTTGATCTTTCTCTATCTCTATCTCTATTTCCATTTGTATTTTTAGTTTATTTTGTTTTTTATATTTTAAGTAATTTTTATGTTGTACTCGTAGTAGTTGTAGTTGTATTTAGAATTTATTGTTCTATTAAATTAATTGATATTTTGCTGCGTAGATTGGCATCAAAATTGATGATGCGACGCCGCTCTCTGATGATTTGCTGTTGCAAGCCGCCGATGCATTGGATATATTTGCCTCGCAATTCATTAAGGAGACTGTTAGACGCAATGTAAGTTTTAAAAAACTGCATTCAAATATAATTTACCACAGGCAAAATTTTTGGCTGGGTCAAAGCAGTTTAGAAACATTTTTTGACATATTTCCAACAGACAAAGGCTGAGATTGTATCACAAGTTGTCTTTTTTCTGCCCGTTCCCAAAGAAAAAGCGGGGAATCTGCTTTTAAAGTTCTATAAAATTTAATAATCTGACATGTATTTTCCATTTATCTTTTTATGCCGGAAAAGTTCCTGAAAAATGCCACAAATTTTGTCTGGGGCTCTTTTATTGTTTTTTGACTTATCTATTGCTCTTTCAGAATGACGAAATTCGCAAATTGGATGATCAGATCACCGCCAAAGAGACAATATTAAATGCTAGCACCAGCAAAATCGCAAAAATCGACGAGGACATTTTAGAGGTTGACGAACAACTGGAAAAACTGCTCTCCACACGCGAGGAGGCTGCCAACGAGGAACAGCAGTTGAGAGCGCGCAAACAATCGTTAGTATTTCGATTAAATTTTTTATAATTCACATTAAATATTTACATCTTTTTGTATCCAGCATGAAATTGAATCTCACGCGCAGCACCAACGACATGGATGTGCAAAACGACACCGATCTCTCGAAATCCGACACCTACGAAACCTGTGATACTTTTCATACCGCACAGTCGAATTGTTCGCTCACCTCACCCAACTCGCCCACACTTGCCGACGATGCTGACGCCGATGGTGATGCCGATGATGAGGATCAAGCGACGCCACTATTCTCCGATGATGATGCCACCCACTCACAGAAACTTTCCGGCACCTCATCGGTTGCCAGCAGCACTACGACCGCGACCAACACAGCAACTTCGAATGGCAGCAACAGCCTGCTCAGCAGCAATTTGACGCCATCGAATGCATTGATGAGCGACAGTGGTGTTTGTCTGGAAACTGTGAAAACTATGCCATTGACGACGCTCATCCATACAAATGGGCAGCACAATCAGCAACAATTGCCGCAAATAAATCAACATCCTTTGAATGGTGCACCGCCTACAACACCCAATGGCAACAATAATAAGTATTTTGCCGGCAGCTATGGTGGTGGCGCTCGCACCTCTGACGAGGAGACCGCCTCATGTTCGTCCTGTGAAATGGGTCGACACAGTGGTGACATGGGTCGTCCGTATTGTTCGATGCATGCGTTTAGACGCAAAATTGCCGCCCAGAAGGCTTTGATTATGAAAAATCTTGAAATGAACGTTGACAAATCGCAGCTGGACGAACAAATTGCCGCATTGCAGGAGCTGCAACGGCGATACATGAAAATGGAGCGTGAGTTGTCGCATTGCGGTGGCGATGAGCACGCCGACTGTTGTGCGGCGGAACAGGATCAGCGACGTTACGTCGATGATGACGATGTCAATATGTCGCCGTCGATAATGCGCTCAAGCGTCATGGAGGATTCGTCGTATGTACCGAGCATGACACGGTCATGTCCGTCGATGCGTGATTTTCGTGAGTAATTTTGTCCAGTGTTATTTTTTGATTTTCTCATTTTTTTAATTTCTTGAGTATTTTTTAATATATTGTGTAATTTATTTGTAATTTGTCGATTTATTATTTTATTGATTTATTATTTTATAGGTTTTTATTGATTTTAATTCTTAATCTATAGAATTCGTAATTAATTGATATATTGATTTTTTGATATATCGATTTATTGATTTATTATTTCATTGATTTATTCTCTTATTTTATTGTTTTATTGAAACTTTTAGTTATTTAGTATTTTTTTATTATTGAATTGCTTTTTTTTATTGATTTTTGGTGTATTTCATTTTTGATATATTGATTTTAGTTCCTAAACTATTGATTAAATACTTTATTGATATACTCATGTATCGATTAATTGATTGTTGTTTAATATTGATTGTTTGTTTAATATCGATGTTTTGTTTTATCGATTAATTGATTTATCGATTAATTTATTATTATTATTAAATATTACATTTTTGTATATAAATTTAATAAATTGTAAAAAGTAACTAGTGGTCTATTTAATTGATTTAATCGACTATTTTTGAAATGATTTATCGATTAATTCATTAAAAGACTTTGTTTGGTGTTTTGTTGTTTTTTTGTTTAATTGTTTAATGATTTGTCGATTAATTGATTTACCGATTAATTGATTTATCGATTAATCGATTTATCGATTGTTATTTTTAAATAATTTTTGTGTATTTTTTAAATTTTTTCTTATAATTTCAATTAATCTTAATGATTTGCATTTTAATTTTAAAATTGTTAATAAAACGCGTTTTTGCTCCCACAGCCGAAACCGACCATTTCATCACCATACCCAGCTTTGTAATGCGCGGCGCCGGCAAGCAGACCCACTACGAGTACGAGGTACGCATCATGCTGCCCGATGGCAAACTCAACATATTACGACGTTATAGTCGTTTCAGAGAATTACATCTTAGCATGAAGCACTGCTATGGTGCCAAGGTAAAACGCAGCTTACTAAAGAAAAAAAAATCACATTTTAATTATTCAATTCTTCATCAGCAGATTGGCGCATTGCCGTTTCCACGACGCGAAATCTTCACCTCCAACAGCGAGTCGGTGGCCAAACATCGTCGACGCCTGCTCGAGCTGTATCTGCGCCGTTTGCTGGTTGTCTGCTCAAAAATACCGCAGTGTCCGATCTATGAGGGCCCGGGCGGTCCTGGCCTGACGCGCGTCTCGCTGGCGCAATTCTCGCCCTTCTTCAAGAAGGGTCTGTTCGAGAATGGCAAGCACGGGACGGGATAATAGTTACTTTCCTGCTGAATTATCTCCTGCCTACAGTGTGTCTTTTAATTTATTTTTACTATTTGTTAAGTTATGTTGCAAGTAATGATAACAGTGGTAGTAGTTGTAGTACTAGTTGTAGTAGTAGTCGTCGTGTTGCTGGTGATGTTGACCTTTGATTTCAGTTCAATTCAAATATTATTGTATTTTATTCTATGCGAAAATCAACTCGAAACTTATTAATATTTTAAAACTGAATTGTTTATGTAATTTATCTATAAATGAACTAACTATATTAAGCTTTAATTGAAACATACAAGAAAAATTAAATACAAAACAATGAAAAAATAACAAATGCGTTGTGCTGCAAACAAAAGTATTGTTGAATATTAATCTCTTTATTAGATATATATTTTTTTATATTTTATAACAATGGAAATAGTATTTACAGCTATACATCTAAAATATTGCAAATTAATTAAATTCCATTTGTTAATTTTTTTGAATTAAACAAATTTTTTTGATTGGTTCAATTTTGTGCCTCTTATAAACTATAATATTTGCTTGTTTACAAAAGCTATGCTTTCAATATAAATCTATGCTTTAAAAACTAAGTTTTACTCTTTATTTCAAGTGATATTAAATACAAAAAAAACTCTACTCCCAAGTGTCTTTATAAAAAGAATTTACATGACGTCAGTTACGCGTGCAACTGTTTAGAAAAATATTAAAAAAAAATATAAATTTTCTATTTATTAATTTATTAACATTAAAGACCACATGCGCCCATGTAGGTAGGCAGTAATTTAAGCAGCTCTTAGTTTGTAGCCTTTAGTCTTAAGCCGTATAGTAAAATTTTTAAAGTATTAAACGTTGAATAATGTGTTTGTTTTGTAAATAGTTAAATAGTAATAGTGTCTGCGATGAAAGTGCATATTACCTTTTTGCAAACATGTTATATACTTATATCATTAATATCATGGATTTGTAAGAATTTCTAAGTACAACACTTTATACTTCCAGTACCAGTTTAAATTTAAACATATATTTGTTATAATATTTTTTTTACACATATATATATCATGTATAGTGCAAGTGGAAACGAAGAATATTGAATATTTTCAGAAACCAACCTTAAGTTACCTTAAATTCCTCGTAATCATCGTAAAAGAGGACTAAAATAATAATTGAATATAATGTTAGCGGAATATATATTAGTATTTAATTGAAACGTTTCACAAATTAGCGCCTAACTATGTAAATAACGAAAAAAAAACAATAAATAAATTTTGATTTTTTTAAAAAGAGCATTTTTACTTTTCACAACCCCGTCATCTCATCTGAAATTCAATGCAGACCCGGATCTGCTTTATAACCCGACACCTAGATCAGTTTCAGTGAATTGGATTTACCAATACAATTGAAAATCTGATGAACTAGCACGAGCTAAATCTGGAATAATCCAGTTGGATCAGAACCTGTGATTGGACTACCTCCAACTACGAGAAAACTCTGCATCAGCTCTTGGGTATCCTCTGCACACAAGAGCAAATGGCAGAACGAGACCAAATACAGATTTTCCAAGCTCATGACAACAATGATAACCAAGAGATCGTCCGATTTTCTACTTTCCTTAAGTAGGAAGGAGTGCAGATTACTGTCGGGTACACAACTCATGTGATCAAAGCAATCGGACAGGCTGAAAGCGCCTATTTTATACCTATTACGAAGAAACCTGGGCGGTTACTATGTATTGCGATTCGATAGTCAATGTGATACGAAAGTCAATTTAATTCGAAGAACAAAGCGTTACGAAGGCAAATTCATACAATCTAACGGAATTGAAAAGGTAGCTGTGTTGTCACTTTGTGAATTTGAATACGAAAGTTCCAAATTTGAATGCGAAAGCCACACTACAAAAGTACCATTTATAAGAATGCGAGTAATATCACTTTCGAATCGCATTACATATTAACCCTCCTGGTACTACATAGCACATTCTCTGTGACATGGAGGCGTCAGATTTGGAGCAGATCTTTGGCACAAACGCGATGAGAGATATACTCTTTATTATTATATTAAATAATAAATCTAAAAAATTTTCATAAAAAAGCAGGGATCTGGGTCACAGTACAATGGATATAAACATGTTTTTCTAAAATGGATTTTTAATGTTTGTCGATTAATTTATAATTAAAAGTACAATAGAAAAGCAAGTCGCACCATCGATATTAATATCATTTTTTTTATTTATATATCATTTTAACTTGTTTAAAATTTTTAAGGAGTGTCCTGTGGGAATTTTAAAAAGTTATTTTTATATGTAGTCAACTGGTAGTGCATAACTTGCAATACTATGATGGAATATTATCATTGTTTCTTTATTCTTCAAACCAATTTCATAATTCAAATTTTTTTAATAAAATAATTTAATTTAATAATAATAATAATAGTTTGGCATTACAGTTCTATAAGAACTTAGGCCGAGCCCTCTCACCATTTTGAGCTGTACGTGTTATATTTTTACTCAATTTAATGTAGGTACTTTTAATTTAATAATTTTAAAAACACCAACTTACATTTTAGTTTTTCAATTTTTAACGATTTTTTAACAAATGTATTTTATACAAATTTGCAATTTTAAGTCATGTTATAATCTATATCTCTGGCATGAATTAACCGATGTAATTTATTTAAATAGTTTTGTAAAGCGCAAATACAAATAGTACCATTGGCGTACAGTAAATGAAGAATTTTTCCAATTTTTTCCAAAACGTTTATGCTACAGTTAGAAATACAGATCATGCGAACACTTGGTTGCCAAAACATACAAAAGATAGTCAAAATATGTGTGAAAAAACTAAATATATAAATTTAATAGTTATGTTTGTACTTTATTGAATTACTTTATCGTGGAATTACTTAAAATTTTAATTTAGCTGGATATCACACTGTTGTTTGCATATTATTTGTTGAATCTTTATCGTATCGTACAACAAATGTGTTGAAAATGGTACTAAAATGGTGATACTCCTGACCACGTCACCGACCGCGCGACGTCACGCATCTGGTTTATTTACCATCATATTTCCGATTATTAAAATACAATTATTATTGTATTATATTTATATTGTTAAATAGCTGGACCCGTGCACGACTCGTGCCAAGATTTTCTGAATTAAAAGATATGGAGCGATTTTATTTATATAAAAAACATTTTTATTATTTATATCAGGGGCCCGTGCTTGGCAGTGAAAGTTTTTTTATTGGTTTTATAAATGTTGTAGCCAAATAATAATTCTCCGCGAAAACAACTTTTGTCAAAGACAATATTTTCTCAGACTGCCCCGTAAAATTCTTCCCCATAGAACGCTTTCCCGTATAATTTTTCCCGGTAGAAATCTTCCCGTAGATCTCATCCCGGTAGAATTCTTCCCGGAAGAAATCATCCCGGTAGAATTGTTCCCGGTAGATTTCTTTCCCGTAGAATTCTTCCCCGTAGAGTTTTTCACAGTAGACATTTTAGTGAGGTGAGTTTCAGTGTGGTGAGTTTAGGTGAGGTGAGTTTTGGTGTGGTGAGTTTTAGTGTGGTAGATTTTAGTGTGGTGAGTTTTAGTGTGGTGAGTTTTAGTGTGGTGAGTTTCATTGTGGTGAGTTTTAATATGGTGTGGTTGCTTTTGTATATATTTTTTTTGTATTTGAGTTTTTTGTTTCATATTTTTTTTAGCTTGTTTTTGTGCTGAGTTATGTTGTTTGGAATGTTTAGGTTGTATGGGAGGTACCACGCCCCTTTGTCCAATCGCGCCCATATATAGCCTATAACACCCTCCGGACTCCATAGTATCCTGTTCCAAAATTTCAATTAAATCGGTTCAGCGGTTTAGACGTGATGCTGGAACAAACAGACAGACCGACAGACTGACAGACGGACCAAGAGTTTTATATATATAGATAGATTCTTAATTACTTAATTTTTCAATTCATAATTATTTATTAATATTAAAAAATTAAAAAATAATATTATACATTTTTAACGATGACAAACGGGTGACTCATCAAATTTTGACGAAAAGAAAATGACGTCCGACCAGTGTTGGCTTTTTTAGTGACTAAGCAAATTTCCCGGTTTATGTTAATGCTTAACCGAACAATTGTCATATTATTTCGAATTTCAATCATAGATGTCGCAAGTAGTTAAAGGTGGTGTGTTTCTTCGCTAAATGTTGTGTGAAAATTTTTCACTAAAAATTTAATTTTTCACTTAAAATTAAATTTTTCACTAAAAATTAAATTTTTCACTAAAAATTAACTAAACACTAAACAAAATTTAATTGTTTAATATAAATTTAATTTTTCCAGTAAAAATTCAAATTTTTAGTAAAAATTCAGTTTTTTTACTAAAAATTAATTTTTTCACTAAAAATTCAGTTTTCCAATAAAATTAATTTTTTACTGAAACCTTATACTCAAAGAGAACCTTACAAAGGAGCATTTTCATTTATATATATCTTTTATGACCCGACCACGTAAATTCTCGAATATGTGCAGCACATATGCAACAATTCGCTTTTGCTACGTTTGCTCCAGTGGTTACAATCTTGAGGTTTCAAGTATTAACAGCATTGTTAGGTATTTAAATGAGGATGAGCAGGGTTTTATACTACAATCTGGAATGAGATGATTATTGGCTCTTTCATAAATGTTTAAGTGCTCTTGAACTTTGAGTCAATATGTTTCGCAGATGGTTGTGTCAATTCAAAAGTTAGTTGAGTTGACAGGTGAAATTATTTGACATAATTATGGTATTGTTAGAAGAGTTTTGTAAAGTAAGATCAAATTATCTAACTATTCAAACATATCAAGGTTTCGCAACCAAATCAAAGACAATAGTAACAGCAACTAATGACAATTTAAATAATTAACAATGAACTCTAAATAAAGTCAGTTACTATGATCAAATTAAATGAATATTCTCAATAGTCTTTCAACACTTTAGAGGCTCTCTACAATATTAAGATTTCCATATAATTTTAATTGCATTTCAATCTAACAACTGACAAAATTACATTTCAATATTATACATTACATGAAAACTACTTTTACTACTGTAAGGTGAGACATTTAGAGCTTTAAATGCTCTGAAATTTCCATGAATGCCATTATTGTCTTTATGCAGGTTGCCATACAATAGTTATTGAAAAATGAAGACAAACCTCACATTTAGCCTTTCAATTGGTACTATCGATTGCAATATTGACAATAAATACACAGAAAAAATTAATTAATACTATATTATATTAAATAAAGTAACCTTTTAGTATATTGAAGAACAGTTTATTGTTTATATCAATGATGGAAGACTAAAAAAAACAAAGTTTCGGATTCAGTTTTAAATATTATAAAGAAACGAATTTGGCATTCCGATTCCAGTGTTTATATTTACAATATCTTTAATACAAAATTGAATTATTTTAGTCACAGAAGAAAGTGCAAATCAGCCAAGATGACATTTCTGACATTTTTGTATATTTCGGGCTTAATTACGGAAATAACTTATATAAATTGAAGATTTTGGGAAGCAATTTGTACCGGCATAGCCAGAAAATTGTTTTGGCCCACATTCACAGAATTTATTGGTTGGCGTGCAGTTGTTTCAACGAATATTTATTTATATCTACCAAATTTAGTTTGCCTTAACGAAAATTCATTTGTGGCAACCAATAATATGAAGCATAATCGAAGCATAATCGAAAACGATTAGTTGAAGCAACTGTAACATTGATTGAGGAAACCAACTTTTAATCCATTTACAATTTTTTTTATTTATATTGCAATGACAACTAAATTAAAAATGAGACATAACCAATATTTAGTTGGTTCAATAGATAGTTGGTTCAATAGACAGTTGGTTATTTTGTGCAGGTGACTTCGTGTAAATTGGCGGATTTCGTTGAACTTAAATGTCTACCACAACTAAATACTTACTTAGTTGTGTCAATTGTATTCATTAGTTTTGTGAACTGACATGTGATGTTGCAATAACTGAATTAGTCGAATGTTGACAAAAATAAATAAATCGGTTGACAAAAAAGACGATTGCCTCAACTGGTTCTTTCTTTGAGTGGACAACTCAAAATCATATTCTAAAAATACTACATTTTAATTCTATATTCTAAACATTTGTATTTATAATCAGCTCAATTCTAAATAAATACTCCCATAAATGTTTGGGATCGATGTCAATAATTCAGGGGATCAAAATAAGAAAATGTTTAATAAAATTATGTTGCACCCTTTTTGAGATACAGGGTGTTTAATAAATGCATATTACTGACATAAACTAGTCAAGAAAATTGGTTATAAAATATTATATGTTGATAACTGAATAACAATTTTTAACTCATGTTTTAGAAAATTAAATTATCTTTCCAATGATATATCACACCATCGAACCCCATGATTTCTTCCTTTTGTAACATGTACGTAAATTTGGAATTTGCAAAAATAAAAATTCATATTTATACTTTGTCATTGATTTTCTCAAAATTTCGTTATCCATCACCACATTTTTTCTAATTTATAATAATAGAGCAGTTCATTTTCAGTATTTTCCCATCAATTACAGTAATTTTAACTTGATAAGAAATGCTGCAGAAATAATTAAACAGTGGTGTGTCTTGTGATTTGGTGGTTGAAATAAAAGAAAAAATATTATGTTTGGAAATATGATCAAAAAATATGTTCTGTGAAATAATCTGATCAATTAAATCAATCAATTAAAGTTTAAAATCACTATAATCGGTTAGAAAGTATTAGGAAATAACAGGTCTATCCTTATAAATTAGAAAAATAGGGTGATAAATAGCGAAATTTTGAGAAATTCAATGGCAAAGTAAAACATTGAATTTTAATTATTGTAAATTTCAACTTTACGTACGTTTTAAAAAGGTAGGAAATCATAGGGTTCGAAGATGTGATATACCTCTGGAAAGTTAATTATAGTTTCTATGATAAGAATAAAAATTGTTATTCATTTATTACCATATTAAACTTTATAACTAAATTTCTTGACTAGATTATGTCAGTAATATGCATTTACTAAACACACTGTATCTTAAACAGGGTGCAAAATAGGACATAATTATATTTAACATTTTCTTATTTTTTGAGTAATAGAATGATCCCCTAAATTATTGACATCGATAAAGCTTTTTTCTCCCAAATATTTATGGGAGTATTTATATAGAATTGGGGTCAGTATAAAATAAAAATTGTGGTGTATTTTACAAAGTATAAGGCAGTTAATATGCAAACACAGCAGCTTTCAAACAGGGAACTAATAGATTTTTTGGATATCAAAATCTTCCTGTTGACTGCCATAAATCAAAACGACAGCCAACGGGAAGTTGAAAGAATGTAGAGGCAGTTAGATGGGATTAAAAGGTAGATCAAGGCAGCAAAACATTTTCACTACCTGCCTGTCAAAAAAAAAAATTGAGATAGAAATAAAATTTTCCCAGAATATTTTCCGATTTTCTGTCGAAACCCTGATACAATACAGCTAATAGAATCTAAAAACATTCCATAAATCAGAGGTGTTTGTCTTTTCTCTTTTTAATGTTTTACGGAAGATTAACTATATCTTGTACGAAACCGGTTGTTTTTGATGACAAACAAACTACATGCTGTGCCCTGCCTAAAAACTGTCAGAATACAGCAATTTTTCAAGAAATCGGCAGATAATCGGCCAATAAACTGCCGACTCGAGTAAATTAAAATTTGTCTGGTTATGTTTTTCATATTTAAAAAAAATCGTTTAAAAAGCGTTAAAAATGTTCGGTTTTAAAAAATGCAACTGTTTTAAAACGATATCATTACGACTTTGTATGCCTCGTTTATATAAACAATTTACAAATATTTCAATTTTTCATTAATATGATGATTTTTTTCAAATCACTAAACGAACGTTCATCATTGATTATAATTTTTTTTCTGTGTGTTTCCTCAAATTCTGTTATTGAGTATCATCATGTAGAACATTATTGTCGGATAGCCTGTATTTAGTTCCCGTTATTACTTAGTATTTGTTGTTGTTGTACTGCTGGCTGCTCCTTGTTGTTGCTTTATCGAGTATTATATACGATATTTTGCATCATTGCCATCATCATATTCATCACTGCAAAGCCATTTACCACTCGTATTACTTAGAATTTCGCATAACGTCTATAGTATTTGATTTTAGTATTTGAGAGGTATTTCGTCTTATTTTCTAATTTCTATAGTAGTCAATCAGGTGAAACAATCGATTCTATTTGAAATGCATGAATTTATCTGTGGTAGGTAGGCACACTGCCTGCGGTTGCCATTGGCAAATAATATATTTCAATAGGATTTTTCAGCAATAGCTAGAAATGTTATTTGATTTCTATGAAATTGTAGCAAAGTTATTTGAATTTCAAGTGCACAGTGTTTTGGGGCAAACATTTGCTTCTTATTTGTATTGCATAGTACAGATCCAATATTTTCTAATTTAATTAGTATAAAATGTTGTGCCATTAAATAAATTGCTAGGAAAATAAATTTCAAAAATACCAAATTCATAGATAATATAAATAAAAATTTAAAATTAGATTATAAAATTTGAATATAGTAAGTTTAATTTATTTTTTTATTTTGTAAAGGTTTTCACTTGAAATTAGTTGAAAAAATAAATAATTCGATATCTATTATGAATTTGTATTATTTTGGCATATTCCAAAATTTACATTCGGTTCTAATTTCAATATTTGACAACAAAAATCGAATTTAATTTGTACCATAAGATATGCTATATGCTAAATGAATTACAATTTCCAACGAATGTTGGAACATTCTAGTATTTTTTATGATTTCTAAAGGCCATTTTCACCATCTTCGGTTAAGCACTAACTGCCACTTTAACTCAGAGTTACCAATAGAATATATGGAATTGAAACACTTAACTGAACATTGTGAAAACGGCCCTAATGCCCGTAACTTCAACGAATAGATATCTATTAGTGTTCGTACCTAACAGATATCTCTTACCTATCCGGTGTTTTTACTCCTTAACTATGCGTTGAAGTTACGAATTTTTGATTACACGATAGATAACTAAGCACCTGTAGATATCTATTCGTTGAAGTTACGGGCATAAATCGTGTATCTTAGTTGAAATTGGCGCTAATCGAGAAAACCAGATAATGACTTTTCATGTTGTCATAACACAATTATCAGTTCCAAATTATGATAATTTCTACTAGGAATAGCTAATATTTTATTCTGTACACTCAGAAAAAATACTATAAAATCAATAGTTTTTTTACTATTAAAATTAGTCAATACACGCTGCAAAAAAAGGGCCCTCCCAAACATAATTTTGCAGGCATTAACATGTATGTTAGCAAATTTATGTAAACATAATATATAATTGACTGATAAATCATTTGTAAACAGGGTTGTATTGAGACTTGAATAGTGTTGTAATGAGCTCTGACTTACATTATAATATCCCGGACACATTTTAATGTTGCCCCTTAAAATGGAGTATGTTCTAATGGAAACATAATAATTACTACATCCAAATAAAATAAATATTTGAACCGAAACATAAATATGTTCAAAATAAAACATGATTTTGAACGACCTGAATATAAATATGTTTCCAATGAAACATATCAGTTATTTCAGTTCAAAAAGTAGTATGTTTGCATAGAAACATATATAAATTTTTTTTTGGAAAGAAATACTGAAAATAAAATAAATCTTGTTTTTTTATTAATTTTTATTAAAAATCTTTAAACATGAACAGTGGGAATTTATAATAATTGAATTCATATACAAATTTTTAAATGCATAATTAAATAATTCGTTTTAAACTGCAATTACAAGTGACAGCATCAATGAATGCACAATTGCACCAGGAGACGCTAACCAGACGATCCAGGCTCGCTTTATATTTGGTACAGTTACAGTTGATCTCAGTACAGCACATAGCGTAGGCAAGGAATTCACGGAGGCTTTTGTAAAAAAACATGCCGAATTCTATTTGAAAATCGAAACACAGATTTTTATTAGTGGTTTTTTCACTTTAGTTTCAGAAATTATATACTGCACTATATTATACTCTGTTACTATTTGTACTTTTTGTAACACAATTTATATATTTATTTAATTTACAAATAACAAAATTATTACCGACGCGAACACGTTTTCTCAACGAACAACAAAAGACACGTACGCAGAAAATGCCGATCACCTAGTGTCAACTCGGTGACCGTAGGTAGAAAATTCTGCTCAACGAGTTCCAACTTCGTATACAAGAAGAATGTTGCAAGAATACACTTATTTAAATCCAATTTCTTTTTTGTTTGTTTGTAAACATCAATATGTTTAAACGATGGCGTCGGTAGAAAATGCTACACAACGTTGCCAACTTCGTCTGTCGATAAATTATCGAATTAAGATGAGCGTTGCGAACATACGTTGTATTTAGATTTGATTAGCATTTTCTGTGTTTCGAAACATAGTTTTAACCAAGTAAATTGCCGAGAAATAGTTTATTCTAATGCTATTAAAATTTTATGTTGGTATTGTAACATATTTATGGTAAATTTGACAGATTCTGCTGGACAATATAATAATGTTTAGACGTGAACAAAAATAAATTCAAGTTCGATTATAATTTAATTACACTTCATTACTAATACATGTATGGTAATTTCGTATTACTTTTTAATTACATTCAAACAAATCTTTTCTATCCGTGTAGGATAAATTATTATTTTAATGGGTAAATACCATTAAAAAATACAAACTACTATAAAATACTATTAAATTGTTTTTTTTACATGTAAATATTTATATTATGTATACTATTGAATCAATAACTGTCCTATTGACCAATTTTAATACGATTTTTTCGGAGTGTATTTTATATAAGGCTTTAATTGCCCTGATTATAATATTGATTTAGTCATTAAACCCTTCTTTTTTTAATCAATTATGTTTCCAATACATAGTAATATATTTATCAATTAAAGTTTTTATACCAATAAGAAGTTTCAACATAATTTCTGATTTACCCAATATAATGATGGTATAAAATTCACAACCATTCAGAGGCACGTGTACAAAAACAACGCCCCCCTCATAAACAAACAATAAAACTTGAAAACGGAAACACCGAAACATATTCACTAAAGCGTTTAAAATAAAATATTTTTTACACAAATGCCATGTACAAAAGGTACAAAATGGTTGTAGTTTTTCTGAAACCAACAGGAAACGCATAAAAAAAGGATTATCCGCCATTCAAATTGAATACAATTCAATGTGAGGCGTATGGAACACGAATAAATTCCACACATAAGCAGATTTGATTTGATTATTATTTATGAAATTCACGAGTAGATGGAAATGAAGGAAAACAGTAGGTGATTGGGACGTACACCGAAAAATGAATACTAAAAAAATATACTTAAGCTCTTTTACGGAAATTTTTAAAGATTTAGATATTTTAATTTCAAAATCTTTAAATAATATAATAAATATTAAATAATTAAATAATTATAATAAGTTTTCTTATACTCTACATTAAAAGTAAAACATTGGGCATCCGTTTGTAATACCCAGAGGAAGGCGTGATAAAACATGACCTCCTGATTCGATTTAGCTCGATGTTCGTCTGTCTGTGTCTTTGTATGTTTTTTGAAATCATGATTACAGAAAAATTAGAAGAGCTAGTCTAATAAAACTTTATAGTTACATTACTAATATATTTAAGCTATCTGGTATTAAAAATAAACAAGATCGGACTATTGTAAACTGTAATCCGATCACTTAAGTTCAAAATATCTCATATAACTCAAAAATCTATAGGTGAATTTGACTTTAAACCAGCCGAAGTGATTTTTTTTTGTTTGTAAAAACCCTTTTCTTTTTGTTCAAATACATAAAAAATATGTTTTAAAAGCAAATTGACTTGTGGGGTCATGAACAAAATTAAAATTCGGTACACCTACCCATTCGTACATGCTATTTTCATGATTCGTACTATGGGGACCTTTGGCCCATTTTAAACGGTAACCGTGTGTTCGGTTACCGTTTGAAATCGCATATGTGTGAGATATATATAAACGACTTAGACCGACTATAACATTCATATTTTCTACCAACTTCATCACACAAACTGTCAAAATTTCCCTACATACAAATTTCCATGTGACATAACATTTCTTACTTTTTTTTTTTTATATAAATTGAGTTTTTAGGGTGTGTGCGAATTCGACTAAATTGCTGACTAAACTAAATTAGGTCGGTAATGCAGTGTTCGACTTATCAATTTAGCAAATTTTTGTGCAGACTAAATGGAACTAAATTGGAAGACATCAAACAGCCATATGATAATCGATTTATTAGAGATATTAACAATTACCGGTTACCGAATGGCGGTCGAATAAAAATGTCTACAATTTAGTTCAGTCAGCAATTTAGTCGAATTCGCACACACCCTTAATAACATATTGACTTGACTATTACCCACTTTCTGTATTTCGAAACGAACGATGGAAAAAAAATTGACGTCAAAATCTCCTCACACAAATTTTGATTTCATGTTATTTTTTTTTTTAAACTTTAAAAATGAATTTAAAATTACGTCACTTTTGTCTAATAGTCTTTCTGTCGAAATACAGAAATAGCCAGTATTTCTTGCCACAAAAATAGTTATAAAATATGTTCATATATTGTATTAAAATAGCATGTTCCGAATTTCGATCGAATTTCGTATAAAATATATAAACAGACGATTTTAATTCGATGTCTCTGTACAAAAATTATTTTTTTTAATGATTTCAATTTGTTTGCTTTGACTTCAACGATTTGAATTTGTTTGAAAAACGTATTTTTTGTATTGTGAGATCGAAATCAATACCATATATGAAATTTGATCGGAATTCGATTGAAAACGAAAACATTTAAATTAAATTTCGTTTCCATCTTTGGATGTTATTCTCATATCAATGCTATTTAAGTGTTTTAGAATGTGGTAAAACCACGTAATCATCACAGGAAAGTATTTCTTTTTGAATGGTAAAACAATTTCAGCTATATTTCTATTAATTGACAATGATAAATTTTTGAAATGCAACATTGATAGTGTAAATTTGCAAAAAGTATTGTGATTCATTAATTTTTAATTCTGATATATTGCGTATTTTACCTTAAAACATCGTAGTTTCTCAGTGTATATACTTCGGATATGTATGCTTTTGATACGAAGCGTAATTTAAAATCTGTCAATAAAAAGTCAAACTCGAAAAATGTAGACAGGACCCCTTTTTGCACACAACTCTTCAATTGGAATGATGTAATTTTTTTCTGTGTATATGTGAACTTTTTCTCCGTATTTTTGTTGTTGTTGTACAGAATGAAATGAGTGTTTGTATAATGGACAAGACGCGCACAAATCAAAATTCAAATTTGAGTACAAATATAAATAAAACGAATATTACACGTGCGCACCTGACGATGATGGGTTGCGCCCTGCGGTACTTTCGAAAAGGAAAATTTGTAAGAAATATCGTAAAGAGGTTTTGTTGATTGCAAAAAAAAAAAAAAATCAGAAAATCACAGCATATTTTGAGGAATTTGCAGAAATACTTTACGATTCATTGATAACTACATGAAGAAAACATTTATTTTAATATTCATTTTATACATATTTTCCACTGGGTCGTATCGTTCATGTCCCATGAAAATTAGAAGGATTCTGCGTCTGGAAAAATGCCAAAGCATAGCGCGTAAGTAGACGATGAGATTGCAAAACGGGTGTGTGTGTCGTTGAGAATCAATTTGTATGAAAAATAAGTAAAGGGTAAAAAATGGATGCGTATCTGTCAGGTTTGTTTGTCAGGCTGTCTGACTCTTACCGCTCATGTTGACTGTTTATAAAATATTTTTTCAGTTGATTCATTTTGTTTTTTTTTTTTTTTTTTGATTCACTTGTAGGTATTATGGATATGTTGTCGTTTGTATTTGGCAGTGAGTCTGTCAAGCGGATTATGATGGTTTTGTTGGGTATGATTTGGAATACATTAAACTTGTGATGCTCTCAATGGTGTGTTATTCAAATTCAGTATTTATTTAGTAAAAAGGCTTTAATTGAAATGTATGTTTGTGACATGCGTGTCAATTGTACAAAAAACTTGTGGGGAGTGATGTTAAATATGTTATTTATTTATTTTTTTTAAATAGTTGATATAATATTAAATATCTACACGAAATGTTTTGAGGCACTGAATAACAAATTTTAAGATTTAAATGCACTTTAAAATTTAAATGCACTTCACTGCAAAGGTAGTATTGATCTTACTATTAATCTTAGAGGATTTGTATCGTTCCAAATGTGGATAATAGAGCTTGCCATCGCCCATCATCAGTTATTGCACACAGAAAAATTTATATGTGTAAATATAGCAACAAATTTTATCAATACAATTAAATTTTAATTGATTCATCGCCGATACGACCTTTAATTGAATTGATTTAATATTTAATCATATTCATTAATAAATTAACAGAAGATAAACACAAATTTACATCAATACAATTAAAGTTTTTCTGAAATTACCATGGAATAATTGTATTGATTAAATATTTAAACATACTAATTAATAAATTAACAGAAAAAACAAAAAGTTACATCAATACAATTAAATAATTTGCTGAAACGAATATTGAATTAATTGCATTAACAATGATTTAAGAAAACCAAAAATATGTGAATTCACCAAATCGAAATTAACCACATCTAAATGTACCACTGCGGTGCCAATGCAAACGTTGTATCGGAGAATAATTATCCGGTGAAGAATTGTCTGGCAAAGAATCGTACTGAAAAGAATATCTCGGTAAAGTTTCTGGGTAAAATTGTCAGGGCGAAAATTATTTATACGTAGAAGAATTGTCCGAGAAAGATATAAGTCTCTGGGAAAAATTATCTCGGGGCGAATAGACCGACATTCAAAAGTGTTTTTATCCCAGGTTAAAATACCACGAAATTTTTATTTTATGTTGGTGGAAGGACAGGATTTTTTTTTTAAATTGGACTAGAACTTACAAAAAAAATATATAATTTTAGAGATCTTTAAATTTAGATTTTGGAGGCACGAACACTCGCGTGCTCCACAACAACTAGCACGCACGGCGATTTGCACGCAAGAACTCGGGCGTGACAGGAAAAAAAAAGCACGGCACGCGGCCATCTCTAGTTTTGACCCAGTTCTCTAGTTTTGATGAAATTTCTTCCATTTATTGATTACTATAAGGATGAAAAATGAAGCTAATGCTCCATCCAAAGATCTGCCACCTAAATTCTAGTTATCACACATGATTCCGAGAATCTGTACAGCTCTGTAGAAGCTTTCTCCTGTTTTGCAGGACAGTCTCAGATATAGTCCGTCGTACTTATTTCTTCGTAGCAGGCAGAACATAATGCGCACTCAACAAATTGTTTTTCACATGAGTTATGTCCCGTTAGGAAAGCCCCTAGTAGAAATTTGGGTGTTGGGTAAGCCCTATTAGAGAAAATATGATCATTGCCTTTGCATGCCCTTATCATGCTTACCATACCAGGGTTTACATTATCTAAATAGTCAATGGTCCCGATCATTAAGGGTTTTTTAATAAGAGCGCTACAAAAGTTTTTTTTCAAGTGTTTTTCAACAGGGAAGCTACAAAAGCCAACAACGAGTCGAAATTATTAAAATTTACTATCGAAATTCGAATTCGTATATCTTTCCATCATGAAATGGCAAACCTTACTGAAGAGAAATGTCAAAAGAGCGGCAAGAAATATGACGTCGTTTGCTGTCACTGTCGCTCTCCTTTGTAGCGTCTCTGTTGAAAACCCCTTTAGCTATATTATTTGTTCCTCATAACGAAATTAGCAGCAGACAATGATCGAGATTTAATGAGAGAAACCCTATTATGCTCGGGCTCTGACAAGGCTATTGTCAGGTAAATAATAAAATGGGGAATTGCTCGATCAGTACATAATCATGGCCTGAGTTTAGTACATGATCTGGACCCTGCGTTACAAGGACATTATGGGCCTCGTCATATCCCGATCATCTCAAATAATGACATGATCACATCATCACCATGGCCCTACCTAAATTTCTACTAGGGGCGGGACGGTGGTTGATCTCTTGGCTATTGTCGATGTTGTGAGATCTTGGATGATCTGTATTTGGTCTCGTTTTCCCATCTATTTTTGTGTGCAAAGTTGATCCAATAATAGTCCAACTATTATTTCCCGTAGATGCAGGTAATCCAAACACAGTTTCTGGTCAACTTCGATTGTATTCAGATCGAACACGTGCTAGTTTATCAGATGTTTCATTATCAGAAACTTCTCTATGGTCCGGCCTCTAGATCAGTTTTAGAGAGTTGTGTTTATCAACATAATTCAGTCGTGATCTGCATTGAAGTACTATTTTGGATGAGATGACAGGGTTGTCTGGTGTAATCGGTCTTGTATGACAGGTTGGCACACTTTAAAACTTCTTCTTGGTAAAATGTCTGTCGTCATTGTATCAGCTGGTACTCATATGTCTAATGTTATTTCGGCGTACAATGTAGAATGACCCAAAGGTGAATTGATTTATTTTTTGGGAAAGTTTTTTTTTATTTTGTTTAATACATTTATAACGAAATACCCGAAACCGGTACCGGAATCGGTACCCATATATATTTTGGAACCGGAATTTTAAAAATACTGGAACCAGAACCGATATTCGAAAGAGTTTTAGTCCATTTCAGGGATCGCAATTAACCATAGTAAGTATCGTTTCCATTTTTGAAACCAGAATTGGAAACTTTCTTAACAAAATGAGTGGAACCGGAATGGGAACACATATAATTTTTCATTAGACCGTAATCGAAACCGGTACCGATATTTTGAAAATCTTAGAGCCAGAAGCGCAACCGATATTCCACAGGGTTTAGTCCCTGTCAAGGACCGCAATTAACCAGAATCAGAACCGTTTCCATTTTTGAAACCGGAATTGTAACCTTTATTAACAAAATGTGTGGAACTGGAAACGGAACGCACATAATTTTTAATTGGATCGGAATCGAAACCAGACCCGATATTTTGAAAATCTTGGAAGCAGAACCGAAACCGATATTCCAAAGGTTTTTAGTTCCTGTTAGGCAGAACAATTAACCATCGGAACCTTTTCCATTTTTGGAACCGGAATTGATATTTTAAAAATCTTGATACCAGATACCGATATTCCAAAGGGTTTTTAGTCCTTGTTTTATAATAAAAAATACCGTAACGAATTCAAAAAAACACAATTCTAGTTAAATTAAAAATAAACAAAAAGAAATAATTATTTTAGTAAAACATAAATATCTTAATGTATCTAATTCCTTGCTTCACTACGTTGACATCAATTAGAAGAAAAATGGCATTTACTTGTATCATGTTTCGTCATTTTTCATTTTTCGCTTGACACGCTTGCATTGCATTCTTTACTTTATATGTTTTCATTTTTTTTTGTTTTTGGTATTCTTCAACTAATGCGTTCACAATTCATCACATGCGTCTGGTCCTTGTCGTCCTTCAGTCGCCCGTCACTGCTCGCTGACATGCAGCGCAGCGCGTTCGTTGTCCTCGCTGGGCGGGCGCGTTGCTGAGCAACATTAAGTGGAATTGCATTTCCGGCAATCCTTGTGCATTGTCCTGTTCTTTGTTAGGGGCTGGAATTTTTAGTTTTATTTTTATATTTATTTTAGTTTTTACTTGAAGCTGAAGTTGACTTGAAGTTGATTTACACCCAGCCAAGCGTTGCTTTTGTCATGTTTTTGCTCAATTTCATATAATATCCTATTTTACAGCACATTATCCTTAATACATATAACTTTATATATATATAAATATAGAACGTCCTGGCGTCAACAAGTTGCAAAGTTGCGCTTTGGCAACTGATGCCTGGTGCTTTGGCAAGTGTTTCTCGAACGCCTTCGTCCTGCGTTCTTCGTCCTACATCCATCATGCACTGTAGTGTTTCAGACCCTACAATGTATCTCTTGTGTTGTGCATCCTCTGTAGTTCTTTTGCTGCTCCTATTTTCCACATCAACGCCAAAGTTGATCAGCAACATCAAGTGTTTATTGGTGTAAATTAAAAATGTTTGTAATGTGTTTTCTTATGTGTGTCGTGTATAGTTTTTAATTAAGCTCACGTTGTTTGCTTTTTAATTTTATAATGATTTCGTAGTATTAATGATGTCGATGATAGTGTTGAACTCTGATTTGTAATAAATTGCAAAATGTATTTTATTAATTAAAAATAAAAACAAAACATTGTTTGCGACAAGTAACTCGTAAAAGAAACAATTAATGTGCTTAAAAAATATGTTTGCAACAAGCAAATACATGTTTGCAGCAAATATTTCAGTTAACACTCCTAAAAGTTTTTATTATTTTAGACTAAACATATTTAAAAGAAAATGCTTTTGTAAACGTTTCTGTAATGGCAGTTTGGAATTTTTCGATTGGTTCAAGCGAGTTTGTATCTTACCACAATTAATAAAAGTATTTAGAAATAATATTTTATAAAATACAATACTTCGATAGTTTAGTAACATTTTTATATTAGTTTACTTTTGGGATCAACGAAAAAAATTAACGAAAAAAATAATTATTTAAACCTCATCCTTTTTGAAATTGATAAAATTTTGTATGAGTGTTCTCTCATATTAATCTAAGAAATATGCAAAATTTTAAACCACTACCTTCTATGGTTTCCGAAATATGGCGGCTTAAAAAGTGAAAAAAAAAATATGTAAAAACTCACAAAGGTGCGTCAATTGAGGCATCATTTAAAAGGTATAAAGATGGTCTTTATTAAAAACCAAATATATCTTTCTATCATGAAATGGCAAACCTTACTGAAGAGAAATGTCAAAAGAGCGTTAAGAAATATGGCGTCGTTTGCTCTCCCTGTCGCTCTACTTTTGTAGCGTTCCTGTTGAAAAACTCTGTAAAAAAACGTTTGCAGCGCTCTTATTGAAAAACCCTTTAGAAAAAATTCCTATGCTTCGCTCATTGGATTTTTTAGGACATTTTCCTCCATACGCAGATCATCTGAAACTAAAAAATTTAAAGTCTCTTGGCGAAGGTAGACAAATTGACGATATAATTCACATACATCAATTAATAACGGGTAGAATGGATTCACCCGATCTTTTTAACTATAATACTTTTAATCACAATCGTAGAAGTAGTAGAAATAGGAATACTCTTTTTTTATCTACCATATAGTAGAACTAATTAATTCGCTGCATCACCTTTCAATAGAATGCGTAATTTAGATAACTACTTAACCACAGTATATGAGACGTGTTAGGTAAAACTCGGTTATTTATATAATTTTTAGGTAATTTTTAAGTTATTTTTTGTCGTTTTTAGGGTAATTTTTAACGTATTTTTAGGTCATCCATTCGTATAAATTTTCGTATGTGTGCCGAAATTCATAAGTTCACCACAAAAACTAATTTAAGGGAGTTATTGCAATGAAAAATATATATGTTCAGCTGATTCTCGATTTCTATGTGAATTTTTATGATCGCGCATTGCGTCAGGAAAATTTCGATTTTGCAAAGAATCATATTTTTCTGGTGAGATAAATTTAGAATGAAATAAAGTCGAAGGAAATAAAAATCGAAATTTCATTCATCCCGATGAAAATATGATACTCTGCATGCATTTAAAAAAATGAATGCAATAAAAAATGTTTTGAACTTCGTAATTTTCGAATGTTTATGTTATTAATCAAGAATGTGGGTTCGTATTTTCATTTTTAACCAAATACAAATAGTGCTATTAAATATATTAATATAAAATAATTCAATATTTCAAATAGCATTTCAATGATTTGTTTGATTACTGTGCTCCGCCACATAGGCCTTTTCCGATTCGGTCTGTATTCGAAACTGTATCAGGATAATTACATATGTAATGATAGTCAAGACGCGCTAAATGATTGAAGAATGATTAATTATGAAAATTATTTGGAAATATTGTTGTATTGCCTACTCCACCATAATGTCGCAAATTGATATCAAAGTAGCCACCACAGCTAAATAACAACTTCTGATGCATCAGTTGCAACGAATATTCGCGCACACACATGTTGAGCAGTACATCAGAACCGTCCGATTGTAGATCATGCAAAACGTATGTAAAACGTTCATACTTAAAGGCGTAAAAAATATTGAGATCTTGTAAAATATAATAGTAGATTCAAATGAGAAACACTTACCGTCTGCATGCAGGACTCGCAGAGCCAACAGGGTACCAACATGTTGAGCAGCATATTGCCGATGTAGACAAAACGAACTAAAAATGCAAAAACATTACATGAATTATTAAAAGGTGCTGTTTTGTGTCGTGTATACAAAAAAATTTCATTGAATTTTGATAAACCAAATTTCTAATAATTTGATTTATCAAATTTTTTATTGAAAGAACCGTGTATACACAGAGTACTCACTACCGTACCCAATCGCGAAATATTTATTTCTTCTTTCGTCAAACAAGGTACAATCATTTATCAACTACTTAAATACTAAAAATAAAAATAATTAATCCTAAAAAAATTAATACTGTATATAAAGTTAAATTTTAAAAATAAATAAGAACGAAAGGCCCTAATCGTACAAACATAATCGAGAAAGATTGTCGTCTAGTTTCAAGAGTATTTAGGTTTATTAAGACGCACAAAGAATTTAATGTGTATAAGGATCATTAAAATCCCTCGAGTATTGCTTAAGGACAACTAATATTAACTTAGCTTTATTGAAGATGTAGTCAATACGATCTTTGAAATGTAGGCATGCATCCAGGATGGTCCCAAGTAGAGATGGGCGTGTGCCTGTTTTTGATGGCACGGACACACACGGACACGCCGATAGTTGGCAGTATAGGAGGAGTAAATTTATAGGCACGCACGAGAAGCACGATAAAACACGAAGAAACACTGAAAAACACAACAAAACACGAAAAAAGCACGGAAAAACATAAAAAAGCAAGCGAAACGTTTCGATTTTTGGAACCAGAATCGTTATTAAAAATGTGTTGAACCGGAACTGGAATCGGAACATATATATTTTTTCTGGTTGGAATCGGTAACGCTATTTTAAAAATATCCGAACCAGAACCGGAACAGATATTAAAGTCCCTGTCAGGGAACGCAAAGAATCGGAACCGTTATTAAAAATGTATGGAACCGGAATCGAAACCAATTTAATTTGTTGGTTGAAACCGGAATCGGAACCACAATTTTAAAGATCTTGGAACCGATATTCCAATAGGTTTTAGTTCCTGTCATAAATAATTCAAAAATTAAGTTTGATACTGTTTTATTCTCTTAAATCCATAAGTAAAACTAAAACAACAGTTTTTTAAGGAAAGGTTAAAATACCACGAAATTTTTACTTTCTGAAGCTGGAAGTAATAATAATAATAGGTTGGCGCTACAGTCCTGTATAGAACTTCGGCCGAGCTCTCTCAGCATTTTGAGCTGTGCGTGTTATATTTGTACTCAAAGTGGTGGGACCTACAGTTTATTGCCGAATCCGAACGGCGGGTGAGAGCTTTTCATAGGCAATGTTTTACTCTCGTAGGTTTGCCATTTACTGACGAGAAGTAGCGCGGTATAGAAAAATGTTTCTATGAAATGATGTTGTTAGCCCCAGTCGATGCTGGAACCGGGGACCTTTCGGCTCGCAGTCCAACACACTAACCACTGAGCTACCGCGTCCGCTGGTAGTAAGGGCTTTTTAAATTGTGGTAGAAACTATAAAAAAATCTTTAATGGACGCGTGCCCGATTTTGAAGGCACGGACACGCACGATTTTGCACTCACGAACTCAGATTTTCGGGCGTGACACGAAAAAAGCACGGCACGCACCCATCTCTATTCCCTAGTATTGGAATTCGGAATATTTAGTGTCGCGGGCACTAAATATGATGAGCTCTGACCAAATTTTAATAAGAAATAGTAATCACTAAGCTGTTCTCTACTTACAAGAATTCGTAATGTCGCTTCTGCTCGTCGTGTAGAAATGCTGAGTATACGACCAGTTGGAGGTATTCGTGATAGTGATGCAGTTGTGCAGAAAAAGTATAGTCATCGGCAGAGTGTAGTACCGCTGCACGTCACCGACCAGCAGCCAGATACGCGCCAACAACTGCTGATTACTCTGCAGCGCAGAGTATAGCAAATGCCGTTCTGCGCTATGGTGCATCGCCAACAGCTGTTGTCGCACATACCGCAAATCGGAGAGCAAAAGTTGGAGTAACTGCTGCACCAACTGCACCATGATGCCGAATTCGATGCACTTTAGCTGTATTATCAACGCAAGAATGGCTTTGAAGCATCTGAATCTCAATGTGCCATTCGGCGCCAACCAGTACGAGACGTAGATCTGCGAACAGCATAAAAATAACAGCAGACTACCCGACTTGAGCATCAAACGGCGACGAAACTTTGAGGCCTCTTTTGAGAACGAGAGCAGATTGCGTGGCAACAATGAACACCAACGTATATCATGTTCGAGTGCCTCTATGTCGACAAATATGCGTTGCAGTTGTCGATGACGCAGCAGCAGATTCAGTTGACAGACTGCTTGCACGACGGATGAGGAGATGTGTTGCATCAATGCGATTAGCTGCGTAAAATAACCTAGATTAAAACTGCACACAAAGTTCGAGATTAAAACTTTGTTAAGGTGTGATGTGTGAATCATGAGTACGTAAAGAAGCAACGCATAACAGAAGTACAGCGGTCGTAGTATGAAATGAAATGGACCCGGTACCGCGGGTATATAAAAGGTGAAGCACGGAGGTGGCGTCATGACACACACGGCGAGAAACCATTGAAACGGAAGCGTCGCGCGCAGCAACAACGAATGGCACCGCGTTGTTTGGTGCATCTTTCATGCGTTTCTACGATGTACTGTGTTGGACGTTGCTGTGGTGAGTTTGTTTGACCATGCAAACATTTTTCAACTAATTTTGCAAATGGAATTAAACAATTCAATCAAGTGGATACAATCAAAACCAATATTTTCATAATTTTGTGAATAATTATTTTTTGTATGTTGATCATACGTCGCACTGTTCTACGTAACTTACTGAGAGAAAGTACATAGTGGAAGAAATGAATGACCATAGTGGACTTCTTCTCATTTAGAAATAAAAAATTAAATAAAACTAATTCTTAGCGTATTTAAAACATATTTGTTTATTGCTACAAATGCATGGCAAACTTCTGATTTCGAGAATCCGATATTGTTAGATTATTCCATGTTTTCACTGTTTCGTAAGCCATTTCAGTTTCTTTTTGTATTCGAAATTGTATCAAAATGACAACGTACATCGTAATGGTCAACATACGCTGAAAATGCGAACTTACAATTTTAACTACTACATAAAATGTCCAACTTACAGTTCCAAATTCCCGCAAATTAATATCAAAGTAGCCAGCACATGAGAACAACAGACGTTGATGCATCAATTGTAATGAATATTCGCGCAGACACCGATTGAGTCGAGGATCTGAACCATCCGAAGACAGATCATGCAATACGCGTGAGAATTGATTGAACTGGAAAATGTAAAATTAGTTTTAAAGCATTTAAAGAATATTAAAAGGAATTGCTTACGGTTTGTATGCAGGACTGACAGAGCCAACAGGCATCAAAGATATGCATTACTATGTTGGCGGAGTGAAATAAATTGACTGAAAAAAAAAAATTAATTTCGTTTATGGTTTCATAAAGATTTCATAAATATTAATCAAAATTTTTTAAAATATCCCATTCGCAACGGCTGATTCACTACGTCTCTTGAATACTCATACATATGGGCATTTCCTGTGGATCCGAACGGGCCATTCGTACGCTTAAAACTTTAATATCTCGAAGGAAAATTAATGAATGTAGTTTTTAAATAGGACTAAACATCTGCATAAAATTATAGAATTCTATACGGATTGTAGCCGCGGTAGCTCAGTGGTTAGTGCGTTGGACTGCGAGCCGAAAGGTCCCCGGTTCAAGCCTGGACTGGGGCTAACAACATCTTTTCATAGAAACATTTTTCTATACCGCGCTACCTCTCAGCAGTAAATGGCAAACCTCCGAGAGTAAAAACATTGCCTATGAAAAGCTCTCACCCGCCGTTCGGATTCGGCAATAAACTGTATAACCATTATTTTGATTATTTTGATTGTGAGTGAGTGTGAGTAGACCAAAAAATACCGTGAGTGAATGTGCGTGAGTAAAATTTTTTCGTGAGTGAGTGTGAGTGAGTTGAATATTTCATAAAATAAAAAATCTCACTTTTAATTGTTTCTATTTTTCTATATTTTTGCAGAACTACAGAACAAGTAGGGCCACCCCTTCAACTCAGATGGTTTTGGGAAAGCGGCTGCCCACTATTCAGAACTATAACAAATCAAACCGACTGTCATATACCCACCCCTTTTTCAACTCAGAATAAGTTGCAAGGTTTCAGTCAAAAATTGATCTAACCCCTGCCAACCGGCCGTACTTAGTATGGACTAGTCAATTTTTGTGGGGGTCATGTCAATAGTTTTTTCTTGGTTTCATATGACGTTCATAGAAATGGACATAGAACGCATTTTTTTTCGATATACCCATTTTTGTAAAAAGTTGAATTTTAAATTTCAACTTACATGATAACTCTTCCTTTTGTTTATTAAGTTTAGTTTGTTCCAGAGGTTCGTGTGGGGTCCAGTTTTTATTCGAGTTATAAATGTAGTAACTAAAAAATCGCTTCAAAAAAAGTTGTTCACAAAGTCAATTCATACCTGGTAAATTCTACTCCGGACTATTCTTTTATTGATAATTTTTTTCCAGAGATCATTTTTCCAGGGACAATTCTCAAAGATTTTACACGAATTCTTTACTGGAGAATTATTTATCGACGCATTTTTTTGGTTTTTATATGAACAACACATCGAAGGTCTTTCACATTTCCATCTCCGTTAAAAATTAAGATATATTTTATCAAACTCTCTAACATCATAATATCATTATTGCGTTTTAAAGATGTGGGTTTTAATAGAGGTGCCACGCTCGGTCGACCAATCTCACCAACATATACAAATGATATATGTATTTGTATGCATTCTGAAAAAAACACGTGATTCAGCTTGATTCACGTGAATCACGCGTGATCACGCGTGATTGTGATGAAATCTTAATTTTACTCACGTGATTGTGAGTGAGTGTGAGTTGAGCAAAAAAGACCGTGAGTGAGTGTGCGTGATTAGAAAAATTATTTAGTGAGCGTGAGTGAGTGTGAGTCAAAACTCACTCACGTGCCCATATCTAGTTTGCTGTATATATACATATGTATATATACAGCAAACACACCAACCAAACCCATAGCATATACACCAACCGCAATTTTTTAGTTACTTCGAATAGCAAATGTATTCACTGAATTACTGAATTTTATTGCTGGTTTGATTAATGACATGCAATTAATATCTGTTGCTATATTTACGTCGATTATTTTTTTCTGTGTAGGCTGCCGACATTTAGACGCTTTTGCTCTAAATTTGAATTGTTAGCAACAAAGTCCACCAGCCTTCGCGTTGTCACGTGAGCGTTTTTTTCGACGTACTTTCCACGGCTTCGTGATCATGTGTTTTGCATTTTGTTCGTCGTAAATGCTCCGATCCGATTTAGAATTTCACCCATCTGATTTTTCCATTTGACTGAGACGCGAATTCTGGTCTTGCGATTGTGGTGAACTAACTGCATCGACTGATGGGCCATCCAGTTGTTCGCTGATTTTATCAGCCATGACCGCAATCTTGTCAAGACCTTAGGTTTGTATGAAGAACGTAGATAATACATTAAAAACACCGTTTCCATTAAAAATTACCTTTTTATTATTTTATTTTACATAATTGTATTTTACAAATGTATACCATTAAATTATTATGAATATTAATCATGATATATATAAATTTTAATAAAAAAAATAATTGGGATCTGTAAGGTTGTAATCTACTGAAATCCTGCATGGTATTTTACATCTTTGATATGTTATTAAAAATACTTAAACAATATTTTATTAGGGAAAAATGGAAATATCATTTACTGGATTCCAGTTGCCAAATGCCTTGAATGAGTATCCTCGTCAGATGTAATATTTAGTGATCGAGCAGTTTCATCAGGCAAAATCATGTCAATACCATTTTGCATCGCACATTTTCGGTAACTGTATATCAGCTTTTTAATGTAGTCCTTCTTGAATTATAGAAGACGACGCAAAATATAGGATTGTAAAACATTTTGCAAAGATGTTTTGTATTATATTTACATATCTACACACAAAAAAATAATTGCTTGACGTGCAGTTGTTTCAACGAATATTCATTTGCATCTACCAAATTTAGTCAGTTTCAACTGAAATTCATTTGTGGAAAACAATAGTATGAAGCGTAACCAACTATTAGTTGAAGCAACTGCAACGTTGATTGGGGAAACAAACTTTTCATCCATTTTCAATTTTTTTGTTTCCATTGCCACGGCAACTAAATTCAAAATGAGACCTAACCAATATTTAGTTGACTTAACAGATAGCTATATAACATTAAGTTGTAGCAACCAATGTTTATTTGATTCAACTGTGAAATCAGTTGTCTTGTATAATAGCGATGACAGAGCAGGACAACACCAGTCGCGCAGCTTTACATTTTTCACTCGTTTTGTTTTGAACTGCGGACAGCGCGAGTAACACAAAATTTGGAATTTTTTTAAGGCTTGTTCGTTGTTACTGTACGGTTTTTTCATGCTCAAATATACTTTCTTCAACAAGAGACATACTATTCTACAGTGTACTTGCTATTTTGTTTCTATATGTTGTATTTTTATATGCAGCCCTAGCGCTCCAACGCGTTGCAAACACGAAGTCAGCAGCACAACGAATCGTCGGCAATGTTCGATCTCGGGAACGCTGTTGTGACGCTGACTTCGTGTTTGCAACACGTTGGAGCGCTAGGTAAAATGGCCGATTTCTTATAATTAAATTGGCTACCACAACTAAACAAATTGGTTGTGTCAATTGTATTCATTAGTTGTGTGAATTGATACGCGATGTTGCAACAACTGAATCAGTCGAATGTTGACAGAACTAAATAAATCGGTTGGCAAAAAAAGACGGTTGCCCCAATTGATTCGTTCTTTGGGTGTAGTTTGAAGATGCAAATGAAATTTAAAAGAAAACTAATAACGGAAGGAAATTGGTACCGTAGAATTGTATTATAAAGGGGAAAATTACGGAAATCATATGGAGTTATTTAACGTACATAAAAATTTCGTAATTGTGTATAATATATGGATTCCTGAGCCGTAGACAAACCGTCAATGACAGAATTATGATTTCGTATGTGATTTAAAAATATATCTTATATATAACAAATAACGAAAATACAACAAAAACTACTGATTTTGAGAATTCGATATTGTCCGATTATTCCAAATTGTTACTGTTTCGTAAGACTGTTCACTATCTTTTTGCAGTCGAAATTGTATTAAAATGACAACGTACGTCGTAATGGTCAAGATGCGCTGAAAAATCGGAGATTTAGTTTTAATACTTAAAACTATTAGACTTACAGTTCCAAATTCCCTGAAGTTAATATCAAAGTAGCCAGCACATGAGAACAACAGACGCTGATGCATCAATTGCAAAGAATATTCGCGAAGATACCGATTGAGTCGAGAATCTGAACCGTTCGAGGACAGATCATGCAATACGCGTGGAAATTGATTGTACTGGAATTTTGAAAAATTCAGTTTGTAACATTCACAGATTAGTGATAGAAAAAACTTACCGTTTGTATGCAGAACTGGCAGAGCCAACAGGGAACCAAAATATTGATTACTATATTGGCGGTGTAAAAAAAACTAACTGCAATTAGAAAAAATACATTTATAATAAAAGTTTAATATATAATAATCAAGGATTTTATTTTGAAATATTAATCAAAAGTCGCAAAAGATTTTATAGAGATTAAGAAACAGTTTTATAAATATTATATTTACAACATTCTAAAAAATCACTTATATTCCATTAAGTATTGAAATATTTTTCATACAATTTTAATAATAGTGTTCATGTTTTTGTAAATGGTTGAAACATGTTTTTTAATGTTTCAAAACGTTGCTTAATAGTAAAAACTACCAAAACAATAAGAGAATAAATAAAAAAAATCTTAATTAAGACCGTTTACCAGTTTACCATTTTAAGGATTCTTTTGCTTTTAAGACACTTTTTACGAAATATATTAAATAACATTAAATGAAATAAGAGGATATATTTTGAAAAATCACCAAAATCATGGGATATAACAATGAACCTATTGTTCGGAACTAATTTCAATAAAGATCCGGAATTCGGGATACTGGAATTAATAATCCAATTGTGATTCAAACTTTTGTGTTTATAAATTAAAGAAGGTAAAGCAAATCAAAATTTTCAATAAATACTTACATATTTTCGAAACGAAAAATAAAGGCATAGGAAAATAATGCTGATAAAAATTCCAGTTAATTGAATTGGTGATTGTAAGGGCATTGTACAGAAATAGCACCATCATCGGCAGGGCATAGTAACTCTCGATATCGTCCACCAGCTGCCAAATACGCCCCAACAACTGTTGATTGCACTGCACCGCCGCGTATAAAACACGCCGTTCTTTAACGATCGTAAACGCTAGCTGCCGACGCACATGCAGCAGATCGTCGAGCAACTGCTTCAATAACTGTTGCACCATTTGCACCATGACACAGTATTCGACACACTTCATCTGTATGAGCAGTGAAAAAAACGCGTTTAGCATTTCCAACAAGTCCTGCCAAATGATCGTCAAATAATATGCAAAGTATATGTGGCAACCGATCGTGAAGAATAACATGCTACCGGATTTAAGCCATAATTGACGTCGAAAATCACGCATATACTGCGTCGTATGCATTGACGTCTGCATGCGTTGCAAAAACGAACACCAACGTATGTCATGTTCGAGCGCCTCGATGTCCGTAAAGATGTGACACAGTTTCCGGTAACGCAGCAGCAGATTCAGGTGGCAAAATGTCTGCAGACAACTACCTGCAATTATTTGTGCATTGCTCAGT
This sequence comes from Dryomyza anilis, assembly GCA_951804985.1. Lineage (NCBI taxonomy): Eukaryota > Metazoa > Arthropoda > Insecta > Diptera > Dryomyzidae > Dryomyza > Dryomyza anilis. The sequence goes on from OX638132.1 coordinate 93,445,094, forward strand.
ATATTTGTGAGGCTACCCAGTTTAAAATTCTTCACAAAATCCGTCGAAGCCTTGATATTAATGTAGCAAACTGTCAACATCAGTGTGAGCAGACAGAGTGCATAGCAGAAATAAAGCAGACGTAGTGCAATTCCGATAGGTCCTGGTGCTGCAGATGTATCAAAGCTGAAACATGGTGGTGGTGCCATTACGCAAAGAGCGAAGACCCATTGGAAAGGACGCGTCGCGCGTAATAACAACGACTGACAATGCGTTGATGTTGTGACGGTATACATGGTACTCTGTCGTCTTACTGTGTTCGTACTAAACTGTGACTTATTAAAAAAAAATCAATTAATTATCTTTTTCGTCATTAATTTTGCAAGTGCCGATACGATCTTCTTATCGTTGTAATCAAAATTAATATTGTTTGTATTGTGTAATGGTATTTTATGCTGTGTATAGTAAATTTATTTATTTTCTGGATTGTAGTACGTTCGGCTTATAAACTAAAGCAAAGAAACGGCATTTATTTGCTCCTCAGAACATTTAAGTCTTTCGAATTTCAAGTGATGTCTTTTGATCATAAAATGGAATTTATGTATTTCAATAGATGTCTTTTGAATTGATGTCTTTGGAATTTCAGAATATCAAGTGATGTCTTTCGAATTTCAAATGAAATTTTTGAATTTCAATTGATGTCTTTTGAACATCAAATTAAATTTCTGACATATTTTAGAGCTAAAATCAAATTATTAATCTTTATAATTTTACTATCAGAAATCCCGGGTTTGCGGGAATATTTAAAGAATGTTTAAAGAAATGATTAATTCGACAAAGAAAATTATTTCAAGACCAGATAACACTAAACCGAGTGTTCGTATGGTGAGACTCTGTTGTACGTTGGCCTAGAGTGTTAGTACATCGGCCTACGAGCTGAGCAATTGCGGGTTCATAACCCCAGAGAATGACAAACCTTTTAAAGTCCCGCCATTCTTAATCGAGTTTGGCTTAGGTTCATCAGAGTTGTAGTGCCAACTTGTTGATGCTCCTTAATAAACATCGTATTTTATGTTTTTTTTTTTTTAATATCTACCCAGCCTGCCATGTCTCGGAGACCTTCGATGCATCTAAGCTTTTTCGAATAACTTCAATATAAACGTTCGATCTCTTTGCATTCTCGATTCCAATTTTTAAAAATGTTCGTACATTCAAATTCTTTGACATAATACGATATCTAAACATTTATCAAATCGACATCGTAATATTTTTCGCTGCAATCTAGAACTTTGATGATTTTTTCTTCGATATCCGTCCGTTTTCGTACATTTTCTCGTATCGAGAAAACTGTGACAGAACGTTTTGGTATCTTCCTACCATCTAGGTCCAATTTGACGCTATATATCGTTACGAGACTGCTGAGGCCAGCTAGAGTCGGCGGATGAATTGGAAGAGCATTTATCTTTGAAGTATTCTATTCCATTACATTACCATGTAATTGAGGTATCGAGTAAGTATGAAATGAATGTCTCTAAAAATTCGTATCAAATAATTCACTAGACTATAATTTTGTACAAATCATAAAATATTTATGGAGAATATTAAAAATTATGAAATAGATGACAAGCCTAAGCTTAGACCAGGCTTGTGTCAAAATGACCCTGAAATGGGCCAAATTTGGGATAATCATTTTGGTGTCGAGGCTTGCTCGACTGGAATTTCTCGGATATTGGCCGAATTGTCCACACTGGGCAATCGTACATTAATATTACTATTTTAGTTAATTTAAATATGTTAAATTTATTAAAACACATTCATTGTTACATAAAATCTTTAGTTACAGACACGTATAGTTCCATGTTTCAAGATTATCATGCAGTGTCTCGTAAGTCATTTTCAGATTCTTTTTGCAGCCGAAATTGTATTAAAATGACAGCGTACGTCGCAATGCTCAAAATGCGCTAAAAAGGCGGAGATTTAGTTCTTAATCATAATAATGTTTTAAATACTACATAAAAATGTCGAACTTACAGTTCCAAATTCCCTTAAATTAATGTCAAAGTATCCAGCACATGAGAACATCAGACGTTGATGCATCAATTGAAATGAATATTCGCGCAGACACCGATTGAGTCGTGGATCAGAACCGTCCGTGGAGAGATCATGTAGCAGACGTGCAAAACGATTGTACTTGAAAATGTAAAATTGGTGTAAAAACAAACAAAATAAATCATTTAGTTGTGAGGTAATGTTTACCGTTCGTATGCAGCACTGACAGAGCCAACAGGGTACCAAAATGTTGATTACCACATTGATGGTGCAAAAGAAACGAACTGCAAATAAATTAAAAAAAATGTAAATCTATATTCTTTTAATAATAACGAATTGGGAAAGAAATCGAAAAGGTAAAATCTAAAATATTTGGTCGATTTGGTGTGGAATGGCTCAAATACCAATTTATAATTTAGATTTTAACTTTAAGTAATTTTAATGCATTTTATACAAACATTTTTTATACCCAATTAAAATTGGTCAATAGGAGAATTATTGATTTAATAGTGTACAAAAAATAAATCTTTTCATATAAACTTAATGGCAATGTCATTGTATTTTCTAGTATTTAATGGTATTTTCCGTTTAAAATAATAATTTATTGTATTGACTATTTTTAATAGAAAAAAACTATTATTTATATAGTATTTTTTTATGGGTGTAATAAAGAAAATTACTAATTTCAACAGATCTCTAAAAATATCGAAATACTACAGTGAAGATTTGTATAAAATACGATGAAAACTCCAACCACTTGAGCGAGATGGTGGGAGTTACAGTTTAATGCCAAATCCGAACAGGGAGGTGAGAGCCTTTTTCAATGCCGGTATTTATTCGCAGAAGTTGCCTTTGTCTGCCAAGAGGTAGCGCGGTATAGAAAAACAGTTACTATTTAAAGATGACAGGTCCAGCCCAGATTTAACCCTGTGCCATCGCATCTTTCCACTCGCGGTCCAGCACCCAGAAAAAAATACTATATAAATAATAGTTTTTTACTATTAAAAATAGTCAATAGGATAAATTATTATTTTAATCGGAAAATACCATTAAATACTAGAAAATACCATGACATTACCATTGAGTTTATATGAGAAGATTTATTTTTTGTATACAATTAAATCAATAATTGTCCTATTGACCAATTTTAATGGGATTTGAGGGAATTTTTTTCTGGGTGAGCGCATCGACTTTACTCGACGGATGTATACTTACAAGTATTTGAAAGAGTGCCATATTTCCTTGTAAAATGTTGTTGCATATATGCCCAGTTGACATTGTTTGTGATAACAAGCAGATTGTACAGAAAAAGTACCATCATAGGTAGCGCGTAATAACTCTCGATGCCATCCACCAGATTCCAAATGCGCCCCAACCACTGCTGATTGGACTGTAATGCCGCATATAAAATACGCCGTTCGTTAACGGACGTTAATGCCAATTGCCGGCGCACATACAGCAAGTCATCAAGCAATTGCTCCAATAAATGTTGCACGATTTGGACCATGACACAGAACTCCACGGATTTAATCTGTATAAGCAGCACGAAACAGGCATTTTGTGTTTCAAAGAAGCTCTCCCAAATGCTAATCAAAACATATACAAAGTATATGTGCCAGCCGATCATTGTCAATAGCATAATGCCAGATTTGCACCATAATTCACGACGGAATTCGTGCCCAAACTGCTTCTCGTCTGTCGATATTTGCTTCATTTGCAACAACGAACGCCAACGTATGTCATGTTCGAGGGACTCAATGTCTTTAAAGAGTCGACACAGTTTCCGGAAATGCACCACCAAATTCAGTTTGCAGAGAATATGCAGAAAACTAGACGAAACGATTTCTGCATTGCTGAGTAGATTTGTGAGACTGCCCAGTTGTCTACTGCCTATAAAACCATTGGTATACTTGATGCTACCGTAAGTAACCAGCAGTGTTATTGCGATCAATAACAGCGCGTAACCGCAGTAGAGCAGACGTAATGCAATTGCGAAGATTCCCGGTGTTGGGGTTACGTCAAAGGTAAAACAAGGCGGTGGTGCCATCGCGCAAATGGCGAAGATCCATTGGAATGGACGCGTCGCACGCAGCAATAACGAATGGCACTTCGTTTGTGTTTGTACTGGCCGCATAACGTTCCGTCGACGCACTGTATTTGAATGGTAACGGTAATGGTACGGTAGCTTGTTGGGAATCTTAAAATAATTTAATTAATTAAGTGTACTTTTAAAATTTCACAAATGTCGATGTTTTTTTATATCTATATATCGCAGTGTAAAGATAATTAAAATCGTGGGGACAAAATTTAATGAATTTTAAATTTATTATGTTAACGACAATACTACGCTATATTTACCAATGCTTAGAGATTGCTTTTTATTGCAATACACAGTGTTGATCGCAGATAACGTTGACAGATTTACAAGTAAAAATTGCAAATATCATAAGTGTCGAGAAAACCAGACCCAGTAAGAGGGCTCCACAAACGTATGGTGCAAGTAGAACGAGAGAACACACGATATTTTGATTTTTTTTGTATTTCTCGTAACTGTTACAGTCTGTGATCAATGTGTTAATTATTTTTTTAAATTGCACATACGTCGCACTTTCTACACTGAAAAAAAAGTACATCATATTTATGAATTCCGTTCTTCAAACCATGATTCATTGTATTGAAGAACCATTCATAATATTAATGACTAACGCCATTATGGTTATGAATGCTATCATAAATATGAAGAACACTTGGTAAACTATCGAAAGAGTGTTCATCAATATTATGAACTGTATATGAAGAATACGTTTCATCATATTAATGAACCAAAATATAAAATACAACATATTAGTTCTTCATATCGAAGAACTCTGTTCATTAAACCAAATTTCTATCAAAATGTTTTTTTTCCTTTAATTGTTTGCCGTACTTCTCAGTTCTCAAGTAGTTCTTGTATGTTATTTCTTATATAATGCTTGCTCGACAAGCATAAATTTGTAAAATGTTTTATAATGTATTTATTATAATTACAACTTTTTATTAATAAAAAGTTATATTATAAAAATTTTTTTTTTGAAAAAAAATATTTTTTTTTTAATTTTTTTGTTCTAAAAATGTTGTTTTTCAAACTAATTTTTTTTTTGCATTTTTTTTCGAACAACATTTGTTTTTCTTAAATTTTTTTTCGAACATTTATTTTTTTAGAACATTTTTTTTTCGGATAATTTTTTTACTGTTATTTTTTAAATAAACTTTTTACAAAACTTTTTTTTTCGAATTATTTTAAAAATTTTTTTTTTTTTTGAAAAAAATATTATGAATAAATTCATCAATATGACAATTCAAATTCATTGTATAGAATATTTTGTTCATATATATAATGAATGCATTCATTAATAGTCATTTAATGAACGGTGGTTTCAAAAATTCATAATTTTTAAGAATAAATTCATCATATTGAAGAATTTTTTTTTCTGTGTACTTTTCGCCACACAATAATAAATTGGTTTTGCAGTTATGTCCCAGTTCAATTAGTTCGCAGTTAGATTCTGGTTCAATTTTATTTCCAAATAACCTCACATTTCAATACAGTCTCAAAAAAAATATATATATTTTTCATTTAGGTTTTTATTTAAGTATCGAGAAACTCAATTTGTGTCAGAAAATATTTTGATATTATTCCAAATAAAAAAAGAAAATATTTCTCTATTTCGAATAGCATTTTAATGGGTTGTCAGATTACTGTGCTCCGCCGCATATGCCTTTTCCGATTCGGTCTGTATTCGAAATTGTATAAGGATAATGACATATGTTATAATGGTCAAGACGCGCTTAATTATTAAAAAATGATTAATTATGAAAATAATTTGAAAATTTTGCTGTATTGCCTACCCCACCATAGTGTCGCAGATTGATATCAAAGTAGCCACCACAACTAAATAATAACTTCTGATGCATCAGTTGTAACGAATATTCGCGTAGACACATGTTGAGCTGTACATCAGAACCGTCCGATTGCAGATCATGCAAAACGCGTGTAAAACTTTCATACTGAAGTGCGTGGAAAATATTCAGAACTTATTTAATATAATAGTAGATTCAATGAGAAACACTTACCGTCTGCATACAGGACTCGCAGAGCCAACAGGGTACCAACATGTTGAGCAGCATATTGCCGATGTAGATAAAACGAACTAAAACGAAGATACAATTAAATAATAGTTTCTATTATTTTAATAAATCAATTTTCAAAACACCCTGTATACCATTGGGTGTTCCAGATACACCCTATCTTTGTAAACTTTTTTTTCTTTCATGGAATGAACCAAGGAATCATTGCAAAACATATTTTAACCACTCTAGGGTGTAGTTTTGTCAAATATTTTTGAGTAATTAGGAAAAATGTCCTTTTTTATATATATAAAAAAGTTAGTTGAACTTTGATTAGTCAAATTCCCTTTAAACGATTTATCTTAATTTTGATTAACCAAAAACACGATTAATAGAATAATTGATTTATTTAGTTTACGATTAATCATATTAATCGATGAATTCAAATGGTGGGACCTGCACGCAGTTGTGACATGATCACGGACCTCATAGATAAACCGAAAAAGATGCGCTTTAGATTTTAAAGTCTATGCTTTTAATATGGCGGCGAATTTAAAAACTCTCATTGTATAGTCGATATATTGTTATAAATTGATGGCCTTCTTGAAAATCAAAATGTAATTGATAAGACCCTTTACCTTTGTAATGAAGCGATATGTTGGAAAATGTGTACGATATCGAATCAGACTTCAATATCCAAGGTATTTACTAAATTGCATCTAAAGTTCGAAGCGACATATCGAAAATTTTTTCGAAACGATAATAAAAACGATTCTGCATTGATATCGCATCGAATAGTGCAAAAATATCGAAATTGAATTGATCGAAAAACATTGCGATATCGATGTAAAAAATGTTAAAATATCGTATTTTCTCTTACAATTTTATTGTATGAAAAATATAAATATTGGTAGCAAGAATCAACGAGGTCGATCTTTTGATCGAAGTTAGTTCGAGAAAACTTCGATCATCACAGAGCCCCGAGATAAGGCAGACTAGGCAGTGACCTTTTGGCTCGTATTTGAACTCATTAACCAATGATAAATTGTTATCCCTAAGATCTTTTCTACTTACAAGAATTCGTAATGTAGCTTCTGCTCGTCGAATAAAATAGCTGTATATATGACCAGTTGGAGGTGTTAGTGATCGTGATGCCGTTGTGTAGAAAAAGTATAGCCATCGGTAGAGTGTAGTACCGCTGAACGTCATCGACCAGTAGCCAGATACGGGCCAACAACTGCTGATTACACTGCAGCGCAGAGTAAAACACACGCCGCTCCGCACTGTGCGGTGTCACCAACAATTGTTGACGCACATACCGCAAATCGGAGAGCAACAGTTGGAGTAACTGCTGCACCAATTGCACCATGACTCCGTACTCGATGGATTTCAGCTGTATAATTAGCGCAAGGATGGCGCAGAAGCATCTGAAGTAAACCGTTCCCGGTGGCGACAAACAGTACGCTACGTAGCACTGAGAACAGCACAAAAGCAACAAAGTGCAACCGGATTTGAGTCTCAAACGGCGACGAAAGTTTAAGGCATTTCTTGAAAGCGAGTGGACGTTTTGACGTTGCAACAACGTACACCAACGTATGTCATGTTCGAGCGCCTCGATGTTGGCGAAAATGCGTTGCAGTTGTCGGTGACGCAGCAATAGATTCAGCTGATAGACAGTATGAACGACTGATACATGAATGTTTTGCACCACTGTTATCAGCTGCGTAAATCGACCCAGATTAAAACTGCACACAAAATTGGAGATTAAAATTTTGTTTAAGTGTGATGTGTGCATCATGATTGCGTATAGGAGCAACACATAACAGTAGTACAGCAGTCGAAATATGCGGTGGAGTAGACCCGGTGCTACAGGTGCGTCAAAGGTGAAGCACGGAGGTGGCGTCATAACGCACATGGCAAAAAACCTTTGAAATGGACGAGTTACGCGCAGCAACAATGAATGGCACTGCGTTGGTTTAGCTTCGGCAGCGAGCATGTTACATGCGCTACTTTGATGTACTGTATTGGACGTTGCTGTGGTGAGTTTGTTTGACCATGGAACAATTTGTCAGCTTATTTAGTTTAATCAACTAATTTTGCAAATGGAAGCGATTACTTCAATCATGTCGATACAATCAAAACAAATATAAACAAATTCTCAGGAGGTTATAAAACAAGGAAGAATGGTTCATTTTACTAAGTAAATGGCAAGATTGTCCAATATCTAATGGTGTTACCATTTCTCAGTCTGACGCTGTTAAATATTTAGGTTAACCGAGATATCAAATTATTTTAGAAAAATGTGTTGAATATGTCTCTCGAGCACTAAATAACTTCTGCCAATACAGAGTCATTTTTTTTACCGAATTGGAATTGTGGATTGAGAGGAAAATCCATGGTAGTTTTTGAGAAATAGTGCCGTATAGCGCATATATTCAGTTTCAATCGCGGGGATTCGAACCCACAACCTTTCAGCTCACAGGCCAATGCACTAACACCGTGATTATCGATGATTGGCACTGACTTAATTTAACTAAGAAACTGTGTTCTCTAAGTAATTCTCTACTTACAAGAATTCGTGATGTCGCTTCTGCTCGTCGCATAAAATTGCTGTATATATGACCAGTTGGAGGCGTTCGTGATCGTGATGCCGTTGTGCAGAAAAAGTATAGCCATCGGTAGAGTGTAGTACCGCTGAACGTCATCGACCAGCAGCCAGATACGGGCCAACAACTGCTGATTACACTGCAGCGCAGAGTATAAAAAACGCCGTTCTGAGCTCTGGTGTGTCAGCAATAGCTGCTGACGCACATACAGCAAATCAGAGAGCAAGAGTTGGAGTAACTGCTGCACCAATTGCACCATGATGCCAAACTCGATGCATTTTAGCTGTATGATCAATGCAAGGATGGCGCGGAAGCACCTAAATCTCAATGTGCCACTCGGCGCCAATCGGTACGAGACGTAAATCTGCGAACAGCACAAAAACAACAGCAGAGTACCGGACTTGAGTCTCAAACGGCGACGAAAGTTTGAGGCCTCTGTTGAGAGCGGCAGCAGATTGCGTTGCAACAATGTACACCAACGTATATCATGTTCGAGCGCCTCGATGTCGACAAAGATGCGTTGCAGTTGTCGGTGATGCAGCAGCAGATTCAGTTGACAGACTGCTTGCACGACGGACGAGGAGATGTTTTGCATCAAAGTCATTGTCTGCGTTAAGCGACCCAGATTGTAACTCGATATAAACTTCAAGATTAAAACTTTGCTTGAGTTTGATGTGTGAATCATAAGTGCGTACAGGATCAACGCATAACAGCAATACAGCGGACGTAGTATACGATGGAGTCGATCCGGCGTTGCAGGTGCGTCAAAGGTAAAGCACGGAGGTGGCGTCATGACGAATATGGCAAGAAACCATTGAAATGGACGCGTCGCGCGCAGCAACAGCGAATGACATTGCGTTGGTTTTGCTCCGGTATGCATGATACATGCGCTCCTTCGATGTACTGTATTGGACCTTGCTGTGGTGAATTTTTTTGACCATGCAAAAATTTGAGAGCTCATTCTGTTTACTGAACTAATTTTGCAAATTGCAGCAATAACTTTAATCATGTCGATACAATCAAAATAAATATAAAATTATTCTCAGGGGTTACAAAACCATGAAGGATGCTTATCTGCTAAGTAAATGAAATAATTATCTCTGGCTGTACTCAATGGTGTTACCATAACGAAGTTAAATATCTTGGTTTAAACCCAGACATGAAACATGATATCTCTCCAGCTCTTAACATCTTCTGATAATGCAAATTAAATTTTGGAATGACATATGGAATATCGCCGAATGGAACCATTAAGATTTATAAGACCGATGTTATACAACGGTAATTTGGTGGAGTTCATGTTCATTTTCCCGAAAGCCATTAGAAAGACATTTTACCGAAGCCATTTCCCCGAAATGTACACTTTTCGAAATGGACACTTCCCTTAAAAGTGGGTAGGCATAAGTAGGTGAAAAGTGAAAAAAGGACCGAAAATCGTTATTTCAAAAATCAACAGCAGACATGTCCATTTCGGGGAAGTGGCCGTTCGGAGAAATGTCTTTCGGGGAAATGTCGATTCGGAGAAGTGGCCGTTCGGGAAAATGCTTTTCGGGGAAATATCCATTTGGGGAAGTGTCCATGCGAAGAAGTGTCCATTTCGGGTAAAAAGCTTTGGGGAAATGTCTTTCGGGATAATGGTATTCGGGGTAGTGTCCTGCTACAGTCGCGAAAGTGCAATAAAACTAGTCATGTCAAGATTCTTAGAACCTTGTCTCTAGAATTACGTATGATTTACCCATTACATCTGTTCCAGCGCGGAATACAATCTAAAAACAACAACCATTTGACATTGAAGATTAACCAGTGGGGAAGGTTAGATCACATGGGAAATTTTAAATTTGGTGTTATTTTGATAGTTAGGATTATCAAAATTATAGTCGGTCTAAGCCGACTATAAATACCCTACACATATGTTTGCTTACCATTCAAAGTGGTATATTGGGTATACGAATCCTGAAAATAATTACAAACTTTCAATCGCTGAAGAATGTTCATTCATTTGATACCCATATTTACAAATGGGTAGGTGTGCCGAATATCGATTTTTTGGAATCACAAGTCGTATCGGCGGAAAACATTATTTTCATGTATTTGAGCATTATTTCAATAAATATTTGAAAAAAAAGTTTACCTAAGCACGTATACAGCAAAATTGATCTGTAGATGTAAATTTAATATGAGGTATTTTTGAATATAAATAGTCAGATCATAGACTGATCTCGCCAATTTTTTCTAACATACAGCGTAGGTATATATGTAATCTAAATTATAAGTTTCATTTATCTAACTCTTTAATTGTTTAAGTAGTAGGGATTTCAACAGACAGACGGACAGACGGACATCGCTAAATCGACTCAGGAGGTCATGCTGAATAAGAATATATATATACTTTTCCATACCGGAGATGCTTCCTTCTGGGTGTACCAAACGGCGCACTATGGGACAGAAGCTTAGTCTAGCTCGCCGAAAATCATAAATTAAAGTTTGTTGCAGAAAGTTTAAAAATATGTAATTTTATTAACAATTTATGAGAACCTAGAGAACAAACAAAAAATGATACACCATAGTGAAAAAATTCTTCTGTAGGCTTGCTTAAAGTGAAAAAATTAAACAAGTGCTGTTCAAGAAATAAAAATGGGTTACATTAAAAGTGTCATAACTCTTTCAATATATACTCCACATGCAGAGTGTTAGTTTTATATTATTGGGAATTGAGAAAACTATCATCTTGTGTATCAATAATTTCAAATGGCTGTTCGTGTTTTTCCTGATTATCTGTCATAAACATAAAACAAAAATTTCGTATTTTTTCATACAAAAGTTGACATGGAAAAAAAGCTTGCAAATGCTCTCAGAAATCTTTTTACAGGCATAATGTCAGAAATGTCTTCTTTCTAACGTTGTTAAACATGCCTGCATTAGTTTGCCACACGTCATTTAAAATGATTTTAAGTGATGAGAAAAGTACGAAAATCGTAAAATAATTTAACTAAATTTTGTTACTTTAATATGCCAGTTTTGTCTTTTCTGTCATTATAGTTGACAAAACTGGCCCATATTTGGTATGGTAGTTAAGAATTGTGATATGTACCATAGTACCTAATATTATCAGAATATCTCTTACAATGGTCAAGTTATATAGTTTAAGAAGAATGGTAGGCGTGGCAGTTGGCCAATCACGCCCATATTAAGAATTGTCAAGTGCAATTACAGTATGTATCTAAATACCAATTATAAACAAAATATCTCATTCCAAACAAAAGTTATAGTCGTTTTACCATTTCAATTATATGACAGGTGGGCCTGGCAATGGACCAATCTAGATAATTTTCAAATTGAAATCTATTCATAGAACATGTATGCTTAGTGTAAAGTTTAGTTAAGATTGGAGCACAACTGTATTTACGGCGAGCTAGAATTGACTTCTGTCCCACAGTGCGGCGTACCAAACTGAATATACCCTTTCACTCTTAGTGTAGGGTATAAAAATGTGTAATTTTACTTAGGATATCGCACTCGACACTTCATTATAAACGCGTGAAGATGTCCTACGATAAAACTATATTAACTGTTCTAGTTCTGTGTCTTTTATATGAAATAATCCGGACATCTGAATCATATATTTGGCACGGTTGTGAAAGGGAGGTGTGAGAGGAAGAAATACAAAATAGCCTTCTTATTATTATAATAATAGTATTACGTAATAGCTCTGAATAACCTTGTCCGAGCCCTCTAACTATTTAGGGTGTGCGTGTTATATTTGTACTCAAATGGTCTAATCTACCAAATTCGAATTGTGGGGTGAGAGGTATTTTCATGATAATATTTGACTATCAAAGTTTTCGAACTAAGCACGTTCGGAAGTCACGATGATGACCTCTGACCAAATTTAAATAGGAAACTGTGATCTCTAAGTTATTCTTTACTTACAAGAATTCGGAATGTAGCTTCTGCTCGTCGCATAAAATTGCTGTATGTATGACCAGTTGGAGGAATTCGTGATCGTGATGACGTTGTGCAGAAAAAGTATAGCCAACGGTAGAGTGTAGTACCGCTGAACGTCATCGACCAACAGCCATATACGGGCCAACAACTGCTGATTAAACTGCAGCGTAGAATATAAAAAACGCCGGTCCGCGCTGTGCTGCGTCACCAACAGCTGCTGACGCACATACACCAAATCGGAGAGCAACAGTTGGAGTAACTGCTGCACCAACTTAACCATTACTCCGAACTCGATGCACTTTAGCTGTATGATCAACGCATGAATGGCGCTGAAGCACCTAAATCTCAGTGTGCCAATGGGCGCCAACCAGTACGAGACGTAGATCTGCGAACAGGACAAAAATAATAGCAGGCTACCGAACTTGAGCATCAAATTGCGACGAAAGTTTGAGATCTCTGTTGGAAGCGAAAGCATATTGCGTTGCAACAATGTACGCCAACGTATATCGTGTTCGAGTGCCCCTATGTCGACGAAGATGCGTTGCAGTTGTCGGTGGCGCAGCATCAGATTCAGTTGACAGACTGCTTGCACGACAGATGTGGAGATGTTTTGCACCAATGCCATTAGCTGCGTAAAGCGACCCAGATTAAAACTCGATATAAATATAAAGATTGAAACTTTGCTTAAATACGATGTGTGAATCATAAGTGCGTAAAGGAGCAACGTATAACAGCAATAGAGCAGACGTAATATCAGATGAAGTTGACCCGGCACTGCAGGTGCGTCAAAGGTAAAACACGGCGGCAGCGTCATGAGGCACACGGCCAGAAACCATTGAAATGGACGCGTCGCGCGTAGCAACAATGAATGGAACCGCGTTGGTTGATGCATGATACATACGTTTCTACAATGTACTGTGTTGGACATTGCTGTGGTAAGTTTGTTTGACCATGCAAAAATTTTAAAACACATTAAGTTTACTCAACTAATTTTGCTAATGGTAACAATTAATTCCATCATTTCGATACAATCAAAACAATTTTTTTTATTATTTTGTTAATGTGTTGTTACCAAGGATTGAAACCTAAACGAATAACGCTTTCAATTTCGGTTTCGGTTATGGTTATGGTTACGGTTTCAGTTTATAGTTTTTAAAACGAAACGGTTTCGGTTTACCGATTCCATAAAGGTAGCTATGCGGAAAAGAAAACTCAAAATCTCGATCTATATCATCTTTAAAATCGAAAAAGAAATAAGCTCTAATAGTTAAGACGAAATTCTGTCAACGAGATTGAATTTATTAATTTCAGTTCTGAAACTCACAAAAACTATTGTAAATTTTTCTCATAACATTTATATTACATACTAGCTGGACCCGTGCACAGCTGCGCCCGTGCTAAGTTTTAGTAATTGCAAAAGTATATCGTTTATGAAGTGTGGATACATTTACGCCCCTTTTTCCATTTTTAGTGCCAGCCTAGTCACTATTTTTACCGCCCACATGGAACGTAGTGCCATGCCCATTTTTCCAATCCCGCTTACATTCTACTTTACTATTTAACATTTTAAAATGATCCTTCGTATCGATTTGTACAATTCTGCTCTTAGTAAGTCAGGAGTTATCATTTTTAAATTATAGTAATGTGGGAGGTGCCACGCCCCATTGTCCCATTCCGTCCACATTCTAAGTGACTATTACAATGTTTAATATAATCTTTTGTTTCGATTTTTATAACTCTGCTCTTAGTAAGTAAAGAGTTATAGAAATTGTAAAGTTTTGAGAGATGCCACGCCCCGTTGTGCAATCCCGCCCATATTCTACGTGAGTTTTAAATATGAACATATGGCTATATGGGAGGTGTCACGCCCCTTTATCCAATACCGCTCACATTCTACGTGACGATTAGAGGTTGAAATATTAACCTTAGTTTCGATTTATATAACTCAAATCTTAGTAAGTCAGGAGTTACAACATTTTTATAGTTTTAGTCATATGGAAAGGGACACGCCCTTTTGTCTAATTCCGCCCACAATTGTAAAACAGATAAAGAACTACAATATACGTCACTGAGCCAAATTTCCTGACTGTGCTTATCTTAATTACACCGATATTTTTAATTAAAATTTCAATTTTGCCACTCCCATTTGTGTACCTTAGGAGGCGAATTTCAGAAAATCCCTTCGTAGTGCACACATCCGTCAAGAGATGAACACCCTGCCCAAATTTCATAGGCCTAGGGTCAAATTTAGATATTTTCGATTTTCCGGCTTTTCATTTGGGTTTTTCCGACTTTTCTTTTTTTCCTAAACCACTCTTGCATTGATACGAATAAAATACAAAAAGAATTAGGCAAATTCGTCTGTTCGTTCTCTCGTGATGCTCTGGCACACACAGGACATTTCGTTTTTATATATATTGATATTACATAAACAAAGGCACGGACAGAAGACCTAATACACACATTGCATGGGTGTGTACTTAGGTTCATCCATCCAGTTGGCAACAAAAACTTCTTGCACAACTTCTTCTAAGAGTTGTGTTTGTTGTACAAAATAATTTCCGCGAAAAATTATGCATAGTCGCACTACGAACGACACTGAAGAAACAAATAGCTTTGTCTATTTAGTTCTTGGAGTTGCATTTGTTTTCTTTTTGTCGAATTACCAAGTGATCCAGGAAAACTTTGTCCGTCATTCTGGGAAATATTATTCTTCAAAAAATCAACATGTGTTCACAACATGTTTTTATACACAAAGAAGTTATTTCGGGACTCTCGATTTAAATGACATTTAAGCACGTCTTGTATTATGAAGCTATGTAAAATAAAATATTTGTTTGACGTATTTCATAATTTTTAAAAAATTGTTTTATAACCAGTATAGAACCGAAACCGTTTATATCGATTTTAGATATCGGTTTATTTCTGATTTTCGTATAACTGTTTCGGTTACGGTTTTAAAAATAAAATAGTTTTAAATGAATATCGGTTTCAGTTTCAATCCTTGGTTGTTACTTTGTTGTATGGTTCATGTTGGAAAAAATAATTGCAAAACATTATTTTAGAGTAGCTATTTTATTTATTGAATCAATTTCAAAAATTTAGTCAAATAAAAATGTTGTACTAATTTTTTTTTATAGCCTACACTAAGAGTGAAAGGGTATATTCAGTTTGGTACGCCGTTTGTAACACCCTGAAAAGGCATCTCCGGTATGGAAAGTATGTATATTCTTGATCAGCATGACCTCCTGAGTCGATTTAGCGATGCCTGTCTGTCTGTCTGTCTGTCTGTCTGTCTGTTGAAATCACGATTACAGAAAAAGTTGAAGAGCTAGAGCAATTAAACTTTAGATTTAGATTACTTATATGTCTAAGCTGTCTGAGCAAATTGGCATGATCGGTCTTTTGTAACCTGAGAACCGACCACTTATGTTCAATACCTCATATAAAATTAACATCTACAAATCAATTTTACTGCATACGTGCTTAGGTAAACTTTTTTGGTCAAATATATATTGACATTATGCTCAAATACATGAAAATAATGTTTTCCCATGAAACGACTTGTGGTTCCCAAAAAAAAAAAAATGAAATTCGGTACACCTACCCATTTGTAAATATGGGTATCAAATGAAAGAAAATTCTTCAGGGATGGAAAGTTTGTAGTTATTTTCAGGATTCGTATACCCTGGTGACCTATATACCATTTTGAATAGTAACCACACATATGTGTAGGGTATTTATAGTCGGCTTAGACCGACAATTATTTTGATAATCCTAACTATCATAATAACACCTACTTTAAAATTTCCCATGTAACCTAACCTACCCAACTGGTTTTTTTTTGAAAAAATAATTGATTATCATTCATAAAATTGGTAATTGGTAATCGTTTTTCAATTTAAAGGTTTGAAGAACGAAATTCATCAATATGATGATGATTTTTTTCTATGCAGAATTACGGAATACAATTTCGGGACGTCATTCTTGACAGAATGGGTAGTGAGTTCGTGGCGATTGCGTTTCGACGGCCCGTTAATGAACCCGTTCTGTATGAAAATGAAGGGATTACATTAAATACACAGTTTTCATACCATACAAAATTATCTTTTAATTATTTTATTTTAAATATTATAAGAAACAAATGTATAAATGGGATCTGTAAGGTTCCTACATGGTTTTTTAGATCTTTATTTTGTTATTAACAAATACTTTAACAATATTTAATTAGAAAAAATGGAAATATCAATTTAAGGTCTATGGCAACTGGAATTCGTTGCCATAGACATTGAACATCGTCAGATGTAATGTTTAGTGATTATCAGGCAAAAACCTTTCAGGACCCTTTCACATCGCATATTTTCGGCCACGGTATATCAGCTCTTTAAAATAGTCCTTCTTGAATTACAGTGGACGACGCAAAATATAGGATTGTAAAATTGTAAGATTGTAATAATAGTTTGGCGCTACAGTCCTGTATAGAACTTCGGCCGAGCTGTCTCACCATTTGAGCTGTGCGTGTTATATTTGTTCTCAACGTGTTGGGACCTACAGTTTATTGTCGAATCCGAACGGCGGGTGAGAGCATTTTCATATGCAATGGTTTTACTCTAGTAGGTTTGCCATTTACTGACGAGAGGTAGCGCGGTATAGAAAAATGTTTCTATGAAAAGATGTTGTTAGCCCCAGTCCAGGCTTGAACCGGGGACCTTTCGGCTCGCAGTCCAAGCTACCGCGGCTACAAATATGTTTTGTATTATATATAACATATTTAGTTTGGGGATGCACGTTTTGGTTCAAATGAAATTTAAAAAGAAAACTAATAACTGAAGGACATTGGTGCCATAGAGCTGTATTATAAAGGGGAAAAGTTACGTAAATCATACGGAGTTATTTAGAAATACGAAAAAAAAACGGAACGCCGTCGATACATAACTTATACAATCGTTCCGAAATTGTGTATACTAGATGAATTCCTGGTTTACGGACCGTAGACATACCGTTAATGACGGAATTATGATTCCGTGTGTGGCGGTGCTCTCTAAAAATGTATCTTGGATATTTTAAAAAAATATAAAATATTTTAATTATAATTTTTTTAAGTTAATTTAAAACATATATTGCACAAATAACAATTATTACTGAAAATGCAACAAAAACTACTGATTTTGAGAATTCGTTGTCAGATTATTCCATGTTGTCACTGTTTCGTAGGACATTTCAGTTTCTTTTTGTAGTCGAAATTGTATTAAAATGACAACGTACGTCGCAATTGTCAAAATGCGCTAAAAAATCGAAGTTACAATTTTAACTACTAAGTACATTAAATTTAGAGCTTACAATTCCAAATTCACTCAAATTAATATCATAGTAGCCAGCACATGAGAACACCAAACGTTGATGCATCAATTGCAAAGAATATTCGCGCAGACACCGATTGAGTCGAGGATCTGAACCGTTCGAGGGCAGATCATGCAATACGTATGAAAATTGATTGTACTGGAAATTGGAGAAATTCAATTTGTATCGGTAGATAATGATAGAAAATACTAACCGTTTTTATGCAGGACTGGCAGAGATAACAGGGAACCAAAATATTGATTACTATATTGGCGGAGTAAAAAAAACTAACTGAAATTAAAAAAATGAATTTATTTATAATAAAGGTTTAATACGTCATAATCAGGGTTTTTATTTAGAGACATTAATCAAAGGTCTCAAAAGATTTTATTAATATTATTGAAAAGTTTCATAAATATGTTATTCACAACTTTCTCAAAAACTACTTGTATCTCATAAGGAATTTAAATATTTTTTTATGATAGTGTTCATGTTTTCGAAAATGGTTCAATACAGTTTATTAAATGCTTCAAAACTTTGTTTAATACTAAAAATTACCTAAAGAAGTAAAAGAAGAAATAAATAAGAGATAAGCAAGATCAATTTTAAATCCTGGGATTTAAGTAAACCCAGTTTTCGGGATTCTGAGATTTTAGAATAAAAAAAACTATTCTAATCTAACATTTGTGTTTATAAATTAAAGAAGGTAAAGGCTCTAATGTTTTTCAATAATTACGTACATATTTTCCAAACGTAAATTAAAGGCATAGGAAAATAATGCTGATAAAACGTCCAGTTAATTGAATTGGTGATTGTAAGGGCATTGTACAGAAATAGCGCCATCATCGGCAGGGCATAGTAACTCTCGATATCATCCACCAGCTGCCAAATGCGCCCCAACAACAGTTGATTGCACTGCAGTGCCGCATATAAAATACGCCGTTCTTTAACGATCGTTAACTCTAGTTGCCGACGCACATGCAACAGGTCGTCGAGCAACTGCTTCAATAACTGTTGTACAATTTGGATCATGACACAGTATTCGACGCACTTTATTTGTATGAGTAGTGAGAAAAAAGCGTCTAGTATTTCCAACAAATTCTGCCAAATTATCGTCAAATAATATGCAAAGTATATGTGGCAGCCAATCGTAAATAATAACATGCACCCGGATTTGAGCCATAATTGAAGACGGAAATCGCGCATATATTGCTTCGAATGCGTTGACATCTTCATGCGTTGCAAAAACGAACGCCAACGTATGTCATGTTCGATGGCATCGATGTCAGCAAAGAGGTGACAAAGTTTTTGGTAGCGCAGCAGCAGATTCAATTGACAAAATGTTTGCAGAAAACTGGTTGCAATTATGTGTGTATTGCTCAGTATATTTGTGACGCTGCCAAGTTTAAAATTGTCTACAAAACCCGTGAAATACTTGATATTAATGTAGGAAAATAATAACGACAGTGCGAGCAAACAAATTGCATAGCACATATAAAGCAGACGTAGTGCTGTTCCTAGAGGTCCAGGTGCTGCAGGTGCATCAAATGTCAAACATGGTGGTGGTGCCATCACGCAAACGGCGAAGACCCATTGGAAAGGACGCGTCGCGCGCAATAACAACGACTGACAATGCGTTGGTTTTGTCACGATGTACATACTTAGTACTCTATCGTCGGACTGTGTTTGAACTAAACTGTGACTTATTTTAAAAATTCAATTTATTAACATTTTCTGCACTAATTTTGAAAGTGTCGATGTGATCTTCTTATCGATACAATCAAATTGCACAATACTGACAGTGCAATTGACAGCTGCAAAAAATTGCGCTCCCAAACATAATTTTGCAGGCATTAACATGTATGTTTGGAATTTTATGTAAACATAATATTTAATTGCCTGATAAATCATTTGTAAACGGGGTTGTCTTGAGACTTGAACAGTGTTGTAATGAGCTCTGATGATATCACGGAAACATGTTGTTGTTGCCCCTTAAAATGGTATATGTTCTAATAGAAACATAATAATTACTACATCCACAATAAAATCCACAACAAATAAATATTTGAACCGAAACATAAATATGTTTAAAATATAACATGATTTGGAACGACCTGAATATAAATATGTTTCCAGAGAAACATATCAGTTGTATCAGAAGTTGGCACAACGTTGCCAACTTCGTCTGTCGATAACTAATCGAATTATATTTGAACAACATTTTCTATTTGTTTTGAAACATTGTTATAACCAAGTAAACTGCCAAGAAATAGAAATATTCAAATGCAATTAAAATTTTATGTTGGCATTGTAACATATTCATGATAAGTTTGACAGATTCTGCTGGGGAATATATAAAATGTTTACACATAGTGTTAACATATTACCATCTGAACAATAATTTCATTACACTTCATTCGTAATAAATGTATGAAGATTTCGTATTATTTTTTAACTAGCTGGACCCGTGCACGACACGTGCCAAGATTTTGTGAATTCAAAGATATGGAGCGATTTTATTAATATAAATAACATTTCTATCAGGGGCCCGTGCTTCGCTGTGGAAGTTTTATTGGTTTTATAAATGCAGCAACCAAATAATAATTCTCCGCTAAAACAACTTTTCTAAGAGACAATTCTTTCTCAGACTGCACGTCCCCGTAGATTTCTCTCCAGTGGAATATTTGGCCGTAGAATTTTTCCTAGTAGAAATCTTCGCCGTAAAATTCTTCCCCATAGAACGCTTTCCCGTAGAATTCTTCGGCGTAGAATTCTTCCCGTAGAATTGTAGAATTTAGTCCGGTAGAATTGCTCCCGGCAGAATTCTTTCCCGTAGAATTCTTCCCCGTAGAGTTTTTCCCAGTAGAAGTTTTGGTGTGGTGAGTTTTATTAAGGTGAGTTTCGGTGCGGTGAGTTTAGGTGTGGTTAATTTTCGTGTGGTGAGTTTTAGTGTGGTGAGTTTTAGTGTGGTGAGTATGCTTTTCTATATCTTTCCTATTTTTGTTTTTCCTTTTGTTTGGATTTTAGTTTTATGTTATTGCCTTTGTTTTTGTATTTTTGCTTTTGTTTTGTGCTTTTGTGTTTTTGCTTTTAATTTTTTTTTTTATTTGAGTTTTTTGTTTCATACTCATAGCTGGTGAAAGTGCCGAGTTATATCATTTTGAAAGTTTATGTTGTAAGTTTAGGTTGTATTTGAATGTGATGAATTTTAGTGTGGTGAGTTTTAGTGTGGTGAATTTTAGTGTGGTGAGTTTTAGTGTGGTGAATTTTAGTGTGGTGAGTTTTAGTGTGGTGAAATTTAGTGTGGTGAGTTTTTGTGTGGTGAATTTTGGTGTGGTGAATTTTAGTGTGGTTGATTTGGTTTTCTATGTTTTTTTATTTTTCTGTTGTGTTTGAGTTATAGCTCAAGTTTTGTGCTTTTACTTTTGATTTTGTATTTGATTTTTGTGTTTTTGCTTTTGTATTTTTTTTTTGTATTTTATTTTTTTTTGTATTTGAGTTTTTTGTTTCATCTTCTATGCTTGTGTATGTACTGAGTTATGTCGTTTTGAAAGTTTAGGTTGTATGGGAGGTGCCACGCCAATTTGTCCAATCCCGCCCATTTATAGCTATGACACCCTCCGGACTTCATAGTATCCTGGTGCAAAATTTCAGTTAAATCGGTTCAGCGGTTTAGACGTGATGCTGGAACAAACAGACCGACCGACCGACGGACCAAGACGTTTTATATATATATATAGATTACATTCAAATATATTCAAACAAATCTTTTCTATTCGTGTATGTTATTCATTCTCTGGATGGCCCATATGCTCTGTTTACAAACATAGAAAATTTGTTTGGCTTCCCTATAATAAGGCCTTGCCGGAATATTCACAAAATTATAGCAGCTGCCTAATGAAACTAAGAAACGTCTGACATACCTAAAATTATCAACTAAAAAAGACTATAATTTTCTACAAGCCATATATAGTCTTAGTTCGAATTAGTTAAAATCCACTATATTAGCAAGAACTAGGGATGTCCATCTGAAAAAGTATCGATGTTTTGGTCGATATAAAACTTCGACTCGTTACATCGATGTTTTCCGATGTATCGAACAAAAACATCGATGTTTTCGATGCATCGAATGAAAAATTATTAGTTAAATAATTTAAATTTTGATAAATATTTTATAAGAATGTATATGTCAAATAACCAAAATATAAAATTTAAAATATATAAGTGTTGGACTTCAAACATTTGCTTATTATACAAAATAATTAAGGCGTTGGGAATTAAAAACTTCTAAGTCCATGTTATGTCATTTTGAAAAAAAAAAAAACACGAATACCATGTATTCAGCAAATGGTAATTTAAAAAGTTTAATTTCAAATAAATATTAATTAAATATAGCTTAGTTTGATTAGCATATATTAATTTAACATTGATTCGTTATTTCGAAAAAATACATCGCTGTATCGAATAGATTCTTAGGCTTATATTGCATCGGAAAACATCGATGTATCGAAGCAATATATCGAGTGTTTATAAAAAATCGATGTATTTTGGACATCCCTAACATGAACACACTCGGATATTATATTATTGAATGTGTCATATAACGTATTTTCTCGCAATCTTCAGAGTTTGGTCGCTTGTTGAACGAATAAGAATGACAAGGAAGGAATGCAAAGGAATCTGATAGCAATACATGTTCTCTTTTTGAAATTGCAGTCGCGAGGGTTCGAACCAGCAACCTCTCAGCTCTCACTCCAACGCACTCAGCACTGACCTACAGACGCTATCAATAATAATAAAATATGTGGCTATTTCGGTGTACTGTGCTGGGAGTTTTTTTTTTGCCATGCTAAAATTTACTTCTCACTTACAAACAGAAAATGAAATAAAAATTAAATTTATAATGTTCATTTATTTATTACACAAATAACTATTATTGCAACAAATGCGTTACTACTGATATTGAGAATTCGATATTGACAGATTGTTCCATGTTGTCCCTGTTTCGTAAGACATTTCAGTTTCTTTTTGTAGTCGAAATTGTATTAAAATGACAACGTACGTAGTAATTGTCAAAATGCGCTAAAAAATCGAAGTTACAGTTTTAACTACTATATAATTTTAAGAGCTTACAGTTCCAAATTCCCGTAAATTAATATCAAAGTAGCCAGCACATGTGAACAACAGTCGTTGATGCATCAATTGCAAAGAATATTCGCGCAGACTTCGCTTCAGTCGAAGATCTGAACGGTCCGAGGACAGATCATGCAACACGCGTGAAAATTGATTGTACTGGAAATTTTTAAATAAGTTTTAAATTATTCAAAGAGTATTAAAAGAAATTACTTACTGTGTCTATGCAGGACTGACAGAGCCAACTGGGAACCATAATATGCATTACTATTGTGGCGGAATAGAGAAAATTAACTGAAAAAAAAACTATAGAAAGTCAGATATCATTCAGATTTCATAAATATTAATCGAAAGTTTAGCCATTTCCTAATGTTTCTTGAATACTCATACATATTCCATAGAGGTTTTAAATTCATGAAATTAAAGTTGTGTTTCTGGTGGTGGAAATATAAAAATATGTTACTGTTCCTGGAAAAGATAATGATATGCTTCTGTTTGTCGAGAAAATAAAATTATGCATCTTATCGTGGGGAAAACGGTATCGGAATACGTGTTTCAAGTTACGGCTCGGTTATAATTTCGTTTTTTAAATGTTAATGTCTGACAATGTTTTTAAATTTTTGAAAAAAAAAGAATAATTTACTTACAAAAAAAGTAGGTAGGTTATATATTTAAAAAAATAATTTTAAAACTGGTATAAAATCTTTTTGATATTTACTTTGTTACTTTCTTATTTTCTATATTGATTTCGATTACGGTTTCAATTTTAAAAATAGTACGGTTTTAAGTGGATAACGATTTCGGTAAATATTTTAATTTCTGGTTTACAAGTTAAGAAATGTAAAGTCAAATACTTACATATTTTCGAAAAAAAATTTAAAGTCATAGAAAAATAATTCAGAAAAAACACCCAGTTAATTGAATTGGTGATTGTTAGCACATTGTACAAAAACAGCACTATCATCGGCAGTGCATAGTAACTCTCGATGTCATCCACCAGCTGCCAAATGCGGCCCAACAACTGTTGATTGCACTGCAGTGCCGCGTATAAAATACGCCGTTCTTGAACGATCGTTAACTCTATTTGCCGATGCACGTAGATTAAGTCGTCGAGCAACTGCTTCAATAATTGTTGCACCATTTGCACCATAACACAGAATTCGACGCACTTCATCTGTATTAGCAGTGCAAAGAAAGGAGCTAGCATTTCATAAAAATCCTTCCAATCGCTCGACCAATATATTGCGATGTAGATGTGCCAAACGATCGTTATTAATAACATACAACCGGATTTGAGCCATAATTGACGACGAAAATCGCGCACATACTGCGACGTATGCGTTGACGTCTGCATGCGTTGCAAAAACGAACGCCAACGTATGTCATGTTCGAGCGCATCGATGTCGGCAAAGAGGTGACACAGTTTTCGGTAACGCAGCAGCAGATTTATTTGGCAGAATGTCTGCAGAAAACTGGTTGTTATTATATGTGTAATATTCAGCACATTTGTGAGGCTGCCCAGTTTAAAATTGTCCACATAATCCACCGAATATTTTGTATTATTGTAGGAAAATAACAACGTCAATGTGAGCAAGCCGAGTGCATAGCCGAAGTAAAGCAGACGTAATGCAATTCCGAAATATCCTGGTGCTGCGGATGCATCAAAGGTGAAACACGGTGGTGGCGTCATCACGAAAAGAGCGAAAACCCATTGGAAAGGACGCGTCGCGCGCAATAACAACGACTGACAATGCGTTGGTGTTGTCACGGTGTACATGTTACTCTATCGTAGTACCGTGTTCGAAATAAACTGTGACTTATTAATATAAAAAATCAATTAAATGTCATTTTCTTCATTAATTTTGCAAGTACTGATACGATCTCCTTATCGATACAATCAAAATTAATACTGTAAGTATTGTGTATTGTGAGTTTATTCATTCTTTGGATGGCCTTAAGTTCTGCTTAAAAAGATACTAAATTTGTTTGCTCCCCTTATAAGAAGGGTATGCGGAAATATTTAAATAATAATACACTAACTGGGAATTTAGAATTCCATATGGTGAGACTATTTTGCATCGTTGGCTCAGTTGGTTAGTACATCGGACTAAGAGCCAAAAAGTCGCGGGTTCATGCCACAGCGACAGCAATAATAAATAGTTTAACATGTGTTTCTACGCGCCGCTACTTTTCACCAGACCTTTACCTTTTAAAGGTCTTATTATTACCTTTAAAAGCTACTCACCTCTGCCTTACGGATTCGACATTAAACATCATTGTATTCGTATTTATAGTCAGTGTAATAATAACTTCAAGAATTGTATATGTGTACATAAATGGAAGAGGAAAACAGAAACACAAAATCAAAATCAAAAACACAAAAAAAAAACGAAAACGAAAGAAAAAGTAAAAATAAAAAAACACAAATGCAAAAACACAAAAGCAAAACACAAAAGCAAAAACACAAACAAAAGCAATGACACAAAAGCATAAATACAAATGCAATAACACAAAAATAAACTCATAAATACAAAAGCAAAAACACAAAAACAAAAACAAGAAAAACCAAGAAAACCCCGTTGAGCAGCATGCACTCAGAAGAAAATGTACCATTAAGTACTTTATGGTACGACCATTATTCTTATGGTACATGTATTAATAGTATTTTCTTTTTAAATCAAAAGTTTTCTAATTAATTCAATAGTATTTGTAAAATTCAGTACCATAAATTTAAATATTTCAATATTATTATTTTAAATAGAATAAATACTGTTGTTTTAATGGTTTCCTCCCATAATAATAAACGTGGTGTAAAAAAACACAAAAACGAATACAAACATGTTCGTTTTGTACGTCATTCTGCGTGTTTACTCAAAATGGTTCCATATATTTTTTTGTAATATTCCACATTATTAAACGCGACATTGGTAAGGACTCAATGTATTTAATGTAAATAAATTATATTTATATATTTATTTATATTTTTATTTATTACAGAAAATAAATAATACATCGAACTTCTATTATGGCAACGGACTCAAAAATAATTGCAGCATCAAGTACTACAATCAATTATTGGAAACCAAAGCTAAAATTAAATGTGTTATAACCTTTTGCAGCAAGAAGTGTTTTTTTATGTGTGTGTTGTAAAATTGAATATCAATTTCGACATTTAAATAAAATAAAATATACAACAAATTAACTAAAATACATTTTTGTTTTAATAAATTATTAATAATACGTATCATTAAATTTGTATAGGCTTTTCTTATTGAAATTAAAATATCACATTATAAAATTTATGGTACAACCACACATTGTATTAACAATTTCAATATTACTAAACTAATGGGACGCATCCTATTGACCAATTTTAATGGTATAAATTATTGTTTTTCTACTGAAATACTATCAATTTACCATGATTTTTTTATGGGTGTGGGTACAACATACTTACTTACTTACTTACTTACTTACTTAAATGGCCCTTACAACCGTGGGTCGGTTTTGGCCGCTGAGATGAAGCCGCTCCAGTCGGATCTGCTTTGCGCGCGCTGACGCCAGTTAGAAATACCAATCGTTGCCAGGTTGTCCTCAACTTGGTCTTTCCAACGCAGATTTGGACGCCCTCTTCTACGCTGTCCATCTTCGAGTTTCGATTCAAGCACCTTCTTGGCTGGAGTGTTTTCATCCATTCGTTCGACATGACCTAGCCAGCGAAGCCGCTGGATCTTGATGCGCTTGACTATGTCAATGTCGTCGAATAACTCATACAGCTCGTGGTTCATCCTGATTCGATACTCGTGAGCAAAGCAGATAGGGCCAAAGATTTTACGGAGAATCTTTCTCTCGAACGCTCCCAGTACTCTCTCATCGGTGGTGGCCAGCGTCCATGTTTCTGCACCATAAAGTAGGACGGGCATGATGAGTGACTTGCGTTATTTTTGTCCGGCGAGAGAGGGCTCTGCTTCTCAATTGCCTACTGAGCCCAAAGAAGCACCTGTTGGCAAGAGTTATTCTCCGTTTGATCTCCAGGCTGACGTCGTTGTTGCTGTTTACGCTGGATCCCAGATAGACGAAGTCCTTCACAATGTCGAACTTGTGGGTGTCAAAATCAGCTTTTTGTCCAAGACGCACGGACTCTTTTTTGCTTGTTGACACAAGGAACTTCGTCTTGTCCTCGTTCACCGCTAGACCCATTCGACGCGACTCTTTCTCCAATCTGGAGAATGCTGCGCTGACTGCTCGTGTGCTCCTGCCAATGATATCAATATCGTCGGCATATGCGAGCAGCATGACACTTTTGTTGAGGATAGTGCCGCTTTGACGGAGTTCGGCAGCTCGAACTATTTTCTCCATCAATAAGTTAAAAAAGTCGCACGATAGGGAGTCACCCTGTCTGAAACCTCGTTCGGTATGAAATGGCTCGGAGAGGTCTTTTCCTATTCTCACTGAGCAACGTGTGTTGCTCAGGGTCATCCTGCAAAGCCTTATAAGTTTCGCAGGTATACCGAACTCAGACATTGCGGCGTATAATCGTTCCCTTATCGGAGTGTCGAAGGCGGCTTTATAGTCGACTAATAGGTGGTAGGTGTCGATCTGTTTTTCTAGGGTCTTTTCCTGGATTAGGCGCAATGTGAAAATCTGGTCTATGGTGGACTTTCCAGGTCTGAAGCCGCACTGATAAGGTCCAATCAGTCTGTTGACGATGGGCTTCAGTCTTTCACATATAATTATTAAATTATATAACAACATACTAGTGTTATATAATTTAATAATTGAAGAAAAAAATATTATTTCAGTAATTCGATTACTGGGGCCCTATTCATCTTTGAGGAGAAGTATAAAATGAGAAGGAAAATGAGATAACAACTTTTTTTTTATATTATTAACAGAATATTAAAATGGTTTATATCTCATTTTCATTCTCATTTTATATTTCATATCAAACGAGAATAGGGCCCCAGGAATCCAATTACTGACTACGGCGTTGAAGTCTACTGCCCTCTCCGTTGTGCTACGCATCTATCGTATCTTGTCTGAGATTTTTGCTTCAAAAATAAAATTTGAGACACATTTCATGGGGTAATTTTTTTCACAATCATTTTCAACAAACTTTTCAAATTGAGATTGATAGCGTAACTGGTAGAACTTCGGTCATAATAATTATGGTTTGGCCGAGAATTTAGGTCGAGCTGTACGTGTTATATTTGTACTCAAAGTGGGGGAACCTACAGTTGAATGACGAATCCGAACGGAGGAGTTGAAAGCTTTACATGGGCAGTGTTTACTCTCGGAGGTTTGCCATTGTCTGTCGAGAGTAGCGCGGTATAGATGAATATTTTCTATGAAAAGATGTTGTTAGTCTCAGCCCAGATTTGAACGTGGGACCTTTCGACTCGCAGATTATCGCACTGGCCTCTGAGCTACCGACGCTACGAACTCCGGTCATGCACGCCAGAAATACAGATTCGAGTCTCACCAAAAAGTTTTCATTTATTTTTATTGTTTTTAAATTGAGCCAAAAATTACCCCGGAGTCTTGGTAAAGTCGTGGTCAAAGTCCATTCACCAACACATATTAAATGAGTTTTTGGTGACTCTGGAATCTTGGGCTAGTACTTATGAACCAAGTCTTGGTAAATAACGTCTCCTCGATTAAATAAATGAAACAATCACAAAATATGAAAAATTTATTAAAACACATTCATTGTTACATATACATATTTAAATACAAATTCGTATAGTTAAATGTTTTAAGATTATTATGCTGTGTTTCGTATGCCATTTCAGATTCTTTTTGTAGTCGAAATTGTGTTAAAATGACAACGTACGTCGTAATGGTCAGAATGCGCTGAAAAAGCAATGATTCAGTTTAAACTACTACTTAAATATGTCCAACTTACAGTTCCAAATTCCCTCATATTAATGTCAAAGTAGCCAGCACATGAGAACAGCAGACGTTGATGCATCAATTGTAATGAATATTCGCGCAGACACCGATTGAGTCGGGGATCAGAACCGTCCGTGGAGAGATCATGTAGCACACGTGCAAAACGATTGTACTTGAAATTGTAAAATTGAGGTAAAGATATCCAAAAATTAAATATATATACATATTTTTGAGGTAATGCTTACCGTTTGTATGCAGGATTGGCAGAGCCAACAGGGTACCAAAATGTTGATTATCACACTGATGGTGTAACATATACGAACTACAAGTAAAATTATTGCAAGAAATTAAAATACAATTGATTTTAATCATAAAATTTTCATACATATTGAATATAATAATATATAATAAAGCTTAAATATAAATTATAAATTCAAATTTATACACACAGAAAAGTAATTTAATGAGGTCATACCGACTTATTCGAATATTTACCTCTTGATTTGGTAAAGCATTAGGTTGTGGTAACCTGCTAGTCGGTTGAAAGAACCGAATTCTTTGATTTTTTTTGTCCACAAAGCGAACCAATACCATGGTTCGTTTTGTGACAATTTTATTTTAAAATAGGGAATTACAACTCTGAAGATTCGAATATGTTCCAAAATAAAAACCTACGTACATTTATATGAAAAGTTGCCATATTTCGTTGGATACTTTTGTTGCATAAATTCCCAGTTGACATGGTTCATGATCGCAAGCACATCGTACAGAAATAGTAGCATCATTGGCAGCGCATAGTAACTTTCGATACCATCCACCAGGTGCCAAATGCGCCCCAACCACTGCTGATTGCACTGCAGCGCCGCATATAAAAGACGCCGTTCGTTAACTGACGTTAATGCCAACTGCCGGCGCACATACAGCAAGTCGTCAAGCAATTTCTCCAATAAATATTGCACGATTTGGACCATAATACAGAACTCCACGGATTTAATCTGTATAGGCAGCGCAAAAAAGGCATACAGTGTTTCAAAGAAGTGCTCCCAAATGTTCATCAACACATATAGAAAGTATATGTGCCAGCCGATCATGACCCATAGCATGCAGCCAGATTTAAGCCATAATTGACGACGAAAGCCGTGTCCAAACTGCTTCTCGTGTGTCGATCTTTGCATGCATTGCAACAACGAACGCCAACGTATGTCATGTTCGAGGTCCTCAATATCTCCAAAGAGCCGACACAGTTCTCGATAACGCAGCAGCAGATTCAGCTGGTAGAGAATTTGCAGAAAACTCGACGAAACGATTTGTGCATTGCTAAGAACATTTGTCAGACTGCCCATTTTAAAACTGTCTATAAAGCCAGTGGAATATGTGATGTTAGCGTGGGTTACCAGCAGTGCCACTGCGATTAATAGCAGTGCGTAACTGCAGTAGAGAAGACGAAATGAAATGGCGAAGATTCCTGGTGTCGGGATTACGTCAATAGTAAAACATGGCGGTGGGGCCATCACGCAAACGCCGAAGATCCATTGGAATGGACGTGTTGCGCGCAACAATAATGAATGGCACTTCGTTTCTGGCGGTACTGGCCGCATAACGTTCCGTCAACACACTGGTTTTCAATGATAACGGTACGGTAACTTGTCGGAAAACTAAAATTATTTTAATTAATTAAGTGTAGTTTTTTTTAAATTTCGCAATTGTCGATCAGCACGGAGATACAATCAAAATTAATATTTTGCATTTGTTGTTTTTTGTATTTATAGCAGTGCATTGTGGGGCGAAATGCAATTTTTGGTGGAAAAAAGTCTGTTATTTGGTATAGTGGTATATATTGACAAAAAAAAAACCTGGACAAAAAATGGACGTGATTGGACCATTATATACGTAATGCTTATACCGCACACAGAAAAATCATCTTTTGGCATGAGGTTAATTGCAACGGAAATATATTTGTTGTAACCTCATGTCATGAAAATGAAAGTACCTTGTTTTCTACAACCGAAATGTTAGTCCGCGCA
Source organism: Dryomyza anilis (assembly GCA_951804985.1). Taxonomy (NCBI): domain Eukaryota; kingdom Metazoa; phylum Arthropoda; class Insecta; order Diptera; family Dryomyzidae; genus Dryomyza; species Dryomyza anilis. Next base: position 93,476,169 of record OX638132.1, read on the forward strand.
ACTGTACGTACGGTTGCCGTAACCTCATGATTGTTTTTTTCATTCTGCCAAAATTGACATTCGTGCATTTGTTACGGCGATTGTGTAGTTGTTGTATCAACAAAATAAATGACAAACGGCAACCTCATGTCAATCAGCAGTTCGGTTGCAAGTTTCTTGCCAACAATTATGAATACATGCAGAAATAAATAAATGTCAAAAATGTTCACATGTCGAAAACAATAGGAAATTCATTAATTAAGTTATATTGTGAAAAAAATATACAAATATTAATAAAAAAATATATTTATTCAATACAAATTGGTCATTAGCTGGTGATATATAATATAAATAAAAAATATGTAATCATATGTGCCAATTGAAATAGTTTTATTATTTATTGGTTGTGTATCTTTTCATAGTGTTTTTTTTCGGGGTGCAGGAATTAATATACTTCTAAATTGTGTGGGTGACATATTTACGCAACTATAATACATATTGAATACATAAGTTTTATATACATAAATAACATTGTTATAATAAAATTTTAATTGGAGTTTAGTAAACCTTACCGAATAGGAGGTTGCGACAACCTCATGCTCACCAATTTGGAGGTTGTACCAACCTCATGATCACAGATTTGGAGTTAAACTCACGTTCTCCGATTAGGAGGTTGGCACAACCTAATGATCACCGACTTGGATGTTGCCACAACTTAATGTTCAACGATTTGGTGTTTGCCCCAACCGAATTAGGAGGTTGTTGCAACTACCATATCAGTTGTTGCCATAACCGAATGATTCGGTAGGACAATTTAGTTCGTTGCCGCAACAAATCAGTTTTCTGTGTACGCAGTAAATCCGATAAATTATAAATGATAAATTATTGTATAAATTATGTTGATGAAATTTTGGAAAAATATCATTAAAATATATCTCATTAGTAAAAAATTGGACATGATTACCGTGATAACCGATATTTTAACACGGATGTTTTTTTGCTGTTATGTGAATGATGACCGACTAAAAAGCACAATTTTAAATAATAAATTCTGATGAACGTAGGACGAGATCTCTCACCATTTGAGCTGTGTTTGTTATATTTTTATTGAACGCATTTGGACCTACAGTTAAATGCCGAATACGAACGGTGGTAGTGAGAGTTTTTTATGGGCAGTGTTCACTCTCGGAGGTTTGCCCTTGTTTGTCGAGAGGTAGCGCGTTAAAGAAAAATGTTTTCTTTGAAAACATGTTTTTAGCCCCAGTCTAGATTTGAAGCATTCCAACGCATTGGCCTCTGAGTTACGGACGAAGTGTAACATTTATTGATGTTGTATATTTGATGTCTTAACTGCCATAACCCGTTTTCCAGTCTATAGTCGGGGCTTCAGGAGTATTGGGCACTGGCAAATTTTTATTTTGCTTATCTCCTCAGTTTAGTAATAAAACGCACTCGGAATATTTTAATTTTATAATTTCATATTTTATTCAATTTAATTTAAATTTTATTTATTATACCCTACACCTATGAGGTACAGGGTATATTAACTTTGTGCATATATTGTAACGCCCCTTAGGAGGCGTGTCCGGTATGGAAAAGTATATATATTCTTGATCAGCATCACTACCCGAGTCCGTTTAGCCATGTCCGTCTGTCTGTCTGTCTGTCTGTCTGTCTGTCCGTCTTGCTGTCTTGCTGTCCGAATACAGAATAACTTGAGAAATACTGATCAGAATGCGATGAAATTTCGTCTCAATATATTTTAGCCAAAAGTAGGAACTAAGTTTGAAAATGAGCCAAATCGGTCAACGGACACGCCCACCTCCCATACAAGTCACTTTTATATAACTCTTTCGGAACTAATAACTCGAAAAATATTCGAGGTATAGTTATAAAATTTAAAACGTATTGTTAGAATTTACCTAAAAATATGTGGTCCAAAAATGGGCGTGATCCGCCTACTTTTTTTTTTCAATATTTCCCGGGTTTTCATAGTGGAAATTTGATCCGTAAATTATTAAAATCAAAACTATGAAATATTAGCATTTCAAAATTTTAAATATAGGCGTGGTCCGCCCAATTATATTTTTCAATTTTTTTTTTTAGTATTTTATACTTTATATAAATTTTTTAATTTACGGGGATATAAGACGTAAATTGAATAATATTCTGAGGGTGGGGAGGTTCAGCATAATTAAAAATTTAAAATTAAGGTATACAATTAAATATTCCTCATTAATATCTCCACCAATCCAAACGTATTAAAAAGACAAAATGTAAGAAAATAATTCGAAAAAGTATTGTTGTAAAATTTTATTTAAAAAATAACAAAAAAATTTGACAAAAAAAAATGTTTTCAAAAAAAGAAGCGTAAAAAAAGTTGTAATTATAATATAAACCATGATTTATTGTATTGAAGAACCATTTATAATATTAATGACTAACGACATCAATGTTATGAATGCGATCATAAATATGATAAACGCTTGGTAATTATCGAAAAAGTGTTCTCCAATATGATGAATTGTATGTGAAGAATACGTTTCATCACATTAATGAACAAAAACATAAAATACAACATATTTTACTTCATATTGAAGAATGATATTCATCAAGCCAAATTTCAATCAAAATATTTATTTTTCGTAGTGTAAGAAATGGTAATCTTGTTCTTGCACGCTAAGTCTTGCTCTTGCATATATGATCTTGTTCTTGCAATACCTTTCTTGCTCTTTCTTTAAATATTATGCAAAAAAAGGAAGAACAAGATGCAAGAACAAGAAATTTTATTTTTCGAAAGTTTTTTTTTTTTATTCGAAAAAAAAAAAAAATAATAAAAAAATTATTTCGGACATTTTTTTTTTGAAAATAAAAAAATTGGTCGGTCAATTTTTTTTTCGGATAATTTCTTTTTTGAAATTTTTTTTTCTGTTATTTTTTAAATTAAATTTTTACAACCCTTTTTTTGAATTATTTTCAAACACATTTTTTTGAAAATTTCGTAAAAAATAAAATTTTTAATTATTCATAAATATTGTGATTATTTTCATCAATATGACGATTTAAATTCATTGTACTGAATATTTCGTTCTTCACTATGATGTTCGATAGTATGAATAATTTCATATATATAATGAATGCATTCATCGATATGTCATTTAATGAACGGTGGTATCCATATGATGAATCTGGTAGTTGCTGAAAAATTCATAATATTTATGAATAAATACATCACATTGATGAATTTTTTTCTGTTTAGATGGTATTGGTATATTTTCCGTTTCTAATATTTACTAAGATGTAGAATCAATTATCTACGTTTTGTGGTTAATATCACCAGGAGCTCCCCAGCCCAAGCCGGGATTCGAACATGGGTATAAACATTTTACTTAACACAAAGATGTTAAATTTATAAAAATACATTCATTATTACATATAAATCTTTAATTACAGATACGTATAGTTCCAAGTTTTAAGATTATCTTGCCGTGTCTCGTAAGCCATTTCAGATTCTTTTTGCAGCCGAAATTGTATTAAAATGACTGCGTACGTCGCAATGGTCAAAATGCGCTGAAAAAGCAAGGAATCCATTTTAACTGTTTTTAAGTAAAAATTTCCAACTTACAGTTCCAAATTCCCTCATATTAATGTCAAAGTAGCCAGCACATGAAAACAGCAAACGTTGATGCATCAATTGTAATGAATATTCGCGCAGACACCGATTGAGTCGGGGATCAGAACCATCCGTGGATAGATCATGCAGTACACGTGCAAAACGATTGTACTTGAAATTGTAAAATTGGGGTAAAAATATCCAAAAATTAATATTGTATTTGTGAGGTAATGCTTACCGTTTGTATGCAGGAATAACAGAGCCAACAGGGTACCAAAATGTTGATTACCATATTGAATGTGTAAAAGACACGAACTGCATGTTAAATTTGGAAGTAAAGAAGTAAAATACATTTGATTTTAATAATAAAGTTTTAATATATAATTCATGGATGTATCGTATAATTAAAATTATAAATATTTAAAATTTTAACACACAGAAAAATTATTAGAGATGCAGAGAAATGTATTTCGGTTGCCACAATGGGATTTTGGAAAATATCAATAAAAGTGAATTACAACCATGCATATTCGAATATCCAAAAAAAAAAACCCTTAAATGAATGTCAATATTCCCAAAAATATGACAGATAACTACGTACATGTATTTGAAATAATAAAATGTTGCATAAATGCCCAGTTGACATTACTCATGATAGCAAGAAAATCGTACAGAAATAGTATCATCATTGGCAGCGCATAGTAACTCTCGATACCATCCACCAGGTGCCAAATGCGCCCCAACCACTGCTGATTGCACTGCAGCGCCGTATATAAAAGACGCCGTTCGTTAACAGAAGTTAATGCCAACTGCCGGCGCACATACAGCAAGTCGTCAAGCAATTGCTCCAATAAATATTGCACGATTTGGACCATGACACAGAACTCCACGGATTTCATCTGTATAAGCAGCGCAAAACAGGCATTTAGTATTTCGAAAATGTTATCCCAAATGCCTATCACTACATATGCAATGTATATGTGCCAGCCGATCATGAACAATAACAATCCGCCTGATTTAAGCCATAATTGACGACGGAAGTCGTGTCCAAACTGCTTCTCGTGTGTCGATATTTGCATGCATTGCAGCAACGAACGCCAACGTATGTCATGTTCGAGCGCCTCAATGTCTCCAAAGAGCCGACACAGTTTTCGGTAACGCAGCAGAAGATTTAGTTGACAGAGAATTTGCAGAAAACTGGACGAAATTATATGTGCATTGTTGAGAATATTTGTGAGGCTGCCCATTTTAAAAATGTCTATAAAATCAGTGGAATACGTGATGCTAGCGTGGGTAATCAGCAGTGTCAGTGCGATTAAAAGCAGTGTGTAACCGCAGTAGAGTAGACGTAATGCATTGGCACAGATTCCCGGTACTAGAGTTACGTCAAAGGTAAAACACGGCGGTGGTGCCATCACGCAAACGCCGAAGATCCATTGGAATGGACGTGTTGTGCGCAACAATAATGAATGGCACTGCGTTTGTGTTGGTACTGGCCGCATAACGTTCCGTCGACACACTGGTTTTAAATGGTAACGGTACGTTAACTTGTCGGAAAATAATTTTAATTAATTAAGTGCACAAATGTCGATACTTAAGGGAGATATAATCAAAAACTATATTTTGTATATGTTGTAGTACATTTGAATTTATGGCAGTACATGGAGAAAATAAGTCATGTAGACTAAAGTTAACCGCATAAGAAGACTATGTCATAAGAATAATAGTGCACTAATTTTGTTATCACGTATTAGTGCCCAGTTATAATAAATAATGAGCACCTGAGTACCTACTGAAAGTTCTACTATGTGTTCGTGTGTCACGTCCCAGCAGGAAATGTCTCCAATGACTCGTCAATGATTCCGCTATGTCAGGACATAAACATCGATGACCGATAGCAATTTCGTCCTGCAAAGCATTGATGACATTTTCATACAAATGTCCACTGATTCATGCATAATGTAGCATTAACGATGTCATGCACATCATTCATCAATGAAGTCTCAAATGATTGTCATACATAAAAAATATTCTTCTTTTTATTATTTTATTTATTTTTTAATTTATATTTTTTAATTTTTTTATTTATCTTATTTTATTTATTATTTCAATTTTATTATTTTCCTCTGTTCTCGGTTGGAGTGGTTTGTGTACTTGCTAATGTCAAATAACGTACTTTACTAACGACCAACATCTATCAACATTACTACTGCTTATTATCCTGCTTTTATAAAAATTGGTCCCTCAAATTAGGCCTATGAATAATAAGGCAGGGTGACATTGAACACAAATTTTCAGTTTTACGCGTAAATACTGCCCCTAGACGTATGTTGTATGCAATTCACATTGCATTTCACAACGTAAATGCTGCATACCTTTAGGGGCATATGACGTGAATGTTAATTTTCATCAGTGACGTCATCAGTAACATTTCATCAATGACAGATTGTCAGAATGTCATTGATATATGTATATATGATATATGGTGTATGACGTCTTTAATGCAATGTCATTTATGAAATTGTTGTACACATATTCATCTATAACATATTTTCTAATGCCCTCGCTTCATCATTGAAGACCTGTCGTCAATGAGTACATTTCCTGCTGGGGTGTAATGGACTTTATACTTTAAAAATGTTTACCGACGTACATAGATTCGAATAAATATATTTCAATGGAATTATCTGCTGAACGAATGCCCAGTTGACAGATTTCGTGATCACAAGCGCATTGTACAGAAATAGCACCATCATAGGTAGTGCATAGTAACTCTCGATGCCATCCACAAGGTACCAAATGCGTGACAAACACTGCTGATTGCACTGCAACGACGCATATAAAATACTCCTTTCATTAACGGTCGTCAACGTTAGCTGCTGACGCACGTAGAGCAAGTCGTCGAGCAACTGCTTCAACAGCTGTTGCACCAGCTGCACCATCACACAGAACTCGACGCACTTCATCTGTATGAGCAGTGCAAAAAATGCGTTCAACGTCTCCAAAAAGTTCGAATTAACATTCATCGAAAGATATGCGACGTATATATGCCAGACGATTAATCCCAACATAAGGCAGCCAGATTTAAGCCACAAGAGACGTCGAAATTCGTGCGCAAAGTGACCAGCTGCCGCGTTTGACATTCTACGTTGCAACAGCAGACACCAACGTATGTCATGTTCTAGCGCCTCGATGTTCTCAAAGAGATAACACAATTTGTGATGACACAGTAACAAATTTAGTTGGCAGCTGGCCTGCAAAAGACTGGACGATATAATTTGTGCTTTGGTCAGCACATTCGTGACACTGCCCAGTTTGAAATTGTCCACAAAATCCGTCGAATACTTGATGTTAATGTAGGAAAAGAATATCATCAATGCGAGCACACAGAGCACATAGCCGAAATAAAGCAGACGAAGTGCAATGCTGTAAGGTCCGGGTGCTGCGGTTGCGTCAAAAGTTAAACACGGCGGTGGCGCTAACACGCAAACGGCGAAGACCCATTGGAAGGGACGAGTCGCGCGAAGCAATACGGACTGGCACTTCGTTTTTACGCTATGCATGCTCTTTTCGAACTGTTGATATGCGGACTTATTTTAGTTATTTAGAGCATTCGAATGAAGCTGTCACAAATTATTGATTTTGATAAAATCTAAAGAAATAAATATTTTTTCATTTGAAATGCAATGCATATTATATTTTCATAATAAAAAAACTAAAATAAAATTTGCAACATATATATTTTGTAGCTGAGATCTCTCAGCACAATACGCAGAAAAAATTACTGTATTTAAGTATGAAAAGACTTAAAATAGCACCATACAAAATTGTACTAACATTAAGTCCGCACAGACTTACGTAAATTAAGTACGCACGCACTTAATATAAGTCTGTGCGGACTTAATATTAGTACAATTTTATATGGTGCTATTTTAAGTCTTTTTCGTACTTAAATACAGTAATTTTTTCTGTGTTTATAGGTTTTATTTACAAATACATAATTTTATTTAAAATAAGTAAACATTATTTCTCAGAATTCAATTCAATTTCATCAAATTAAAGAAGTTGTTTCCTCGGTTTATGTAATGATTTTCTTCAAACTAAAGAATATAAATTATATAATTTATAGAAAATATGTTCTCCGATTTAAAAAAATATTAGTACAATTTTAAAAGAAAAAATTATAATTCAAATAAAAAATAAGGTGCAATTTTTTAAGTAAAAACGAGTTGGGAAAGTTAGGTCACATGGGTAAATTCGGTCACATGGGGCGGATTTTTATAGTCGGTCGGGCCCGACTATGGAATACCCTACACCTTTGGTGGAGATATTAATGAGGAATATTTAAGTGTATACCTTAATTTTAAATTTTTAATTATGCTGAACCTCAGAATATAACCTCAGAAAGTATTCAAGGTATAGGTATAAAATTTAAAACGTATTGTTATAATTCACCTAAAAATATGTGGTCCAAAAATGGGCGTGATCCGCCCACTTTTTTTTTCATTATTTCCCGGGTTTTTATAGTGGAAATTTGATCCGTAAATTATTAAAATCAAATGCATGAAATATTAGCCTTTCAAAATTTTAAATATAGGCGTGGTCCGCCCAATTATATTTTTCAATTTTTTTTTTTAGTTTTTTATACTTTATATAAATTTTTTAAATTATGGGGATATAAGACGTAAATTTCTGATATATGAATAATATTCTGAGGGTTAATATCCCCACCAAAGGTGTAGGGTATTCCATAGTCGGGCCCGACCGACTATAAAAATCCGCCCCATGTGACCTAACTTTCCCAACTCGTTTTGCTTTGTTTTCATTTTTCCTCTGTCTAAGTAAATTCTTTATTTAGTAAACATTCACGATTTACCAACATTACTTTTATTTGTTATTAGTCTAATATACAAATTGTTTTCTGAATTAAAACCTGTGGATTATATTACGAACTTTCCACTGAATGTTATAAATTTAAAGGTTTGAGTAAAACAGTATGAAAGCTTTGTTGGAATAAAACAGTTTGAGAGTAACATTGGTAGAACTATTAGGTAGTGAATAAAACAGTTTGAAATATTTGTTGGAATAAAACAGTTTGAGAGTAATATTGTTTGACATTTTGAGAAGTATTTCCTCAATTTTTGGAAACTTTTCTTCAATTAAAATAAAAATAGTTTAACAGAATAATATAAAAATATATATATTTTATTTGTATACATTGGTTTTTTTCTATTACTGAAGTAATTTTTCTTTGGACATAATAAAATTGACTCATCCCTAGTAGAAATTTGCCCGATGCGCCATCGGGAAATGATCGGGTTTTCGTTGGGTAAGCCCTATTAGAGAAAATATGATCATTGCCTTTGCATGCCCGTATCATGCTTACCATAGCAGGGTTTACATTATCTAAACAGTCAATGTTCCCGATCATAGCTACATTATTTGTTCCTCATAATGAAATTAGCATCAGACAATGATCGAGATTTATTGAGAGAAACCCTATTATGCTCGGGCTCTGACAAGGCAATTGTCGGGTAAATAATAAAATGGGGAATTGCCCGATCAGTACATGATCATCGCCTTATGTCAGTACATGATCAGGACACTGCGTTACAAGGACATTATGGGCCTCGTCATATCCCGATCTTCTCAAATAATGACATAATCACTTCATGAGCATGGCCCTACCAAAATTTCTACTGGGGATATTATGGAAAAAATACCTGAAACGTCGAAATAATTATTTTTAAAATAGATACAACAATTTTTCTGTGTGTATTTATGTAAATTTTAGACTTACACATCTGACAGTGCGTAAACATCACTATTTGAGATGTATTTCACAAAATTTTCAACGTTGATGCAAACAATATTAAAAATTAAAATTTTGTTTTGACATTTATTCTTTGAATTTTTTTGAATGCATTCTTAGGGTTTGTGCGAGTTCGACTAAATTATTGCCTAAACTAAATTGTGCGGAATTTCATTCGATCGCCATTGGGCTACCGGTAATTGTTAAAGTCCCTAATAAATCGATTATCATAAGTATATTTGCTGTCATCCAATTTAGTTCAATTAAGTTTACTAGAAAATTTGCTAACTTGAAAAGTTAGAAATTTTAGTTTAGTCAGCAATTCAGTCGAACTCGCACACAGCCTTAATTTTTGTTTTCTGTATTTGGTTTCTTGATTTTAAATTTCGAAATGATGTTTTCTATTATAATAGTTTGGCGCTACATTAAAATATAATGGGAACCAAATCATTCTTACTCGTGCGACGGCAGCTCCTCGTTATGGCGTTATTTCGGTCATGTCCATGTTCAGGGCGTTAAACTATACAAAAAACGAGTTGGGAAAGTTAGGTCACATGGGTAAGTTCGGTCACATTGGACGGACTTTATAGTCGGTCGGGCCCGACTACACCTTTGGTGGGTTTATTAATTGTATTTTATTAAATTAAGATATTTAATTGTTTAAGTTATTAATTACGCTGAACACCCCCCCCCCCCCCCCACATTGGTATATTATGCACATATCACAAATTTACTTCTTATATCCCCTTAATTTAAAAAATTAATATAAAAGTATAAAAAAAATAATAAAAAGAATAATAAAAATAAAAGTGGGAGGACCACGCCTATATTTAAGTTTTTTTGGCTAATATTTCATAGATTTGATTTTAATAATTTACGGCTAAAAGTTCCTCTATGAAAACCCGGAAAATAATTAAAAAAAAAAATGTGGGCGGATCACGGCCATTTTTGGACCACATATTTTTAGGAGAATTCCAACAATACATTTTAAATTTTATAAATATATCTGGAATACTTTTCGAGTTATTAGTTCCTAAAGACTTATATAAAAGTGACTTGTATGGGAGGTGGGCGTGTCCGTTGACCGATTTGGCTCATTTTCAAAGTCAGTTCCTATATTTGGCTAAAACATGTTGAAACGAAATTTCATCGCATTCTGAGAAGTATTTCTCAAGTTACTATGTTTTCGGACAGACAGACGGACATGGCTAAACACACTCGGGTAGTGATGTTGATCAAGAATATATATACTTTTCCATACCGGACACGCCTCCTAAGGGGCGTTACAATATATGCATAAACTTAATATACCCTTGTACCTCATAGGTGTAGGGTATAAAAAACGTATTTTCTTCAGCGGTTTCCATGCAGACAAGCCTCTTCACTTTTACAGTTCCCCCCTCTGTTCAATTTAACCTAAAAATTTTCGCGGTGCCTAAAGGCGTTCGATGACTATTACTGCATCTGGCGTATTTACACAGACCACGCTACAGTATTTGTCTTCGATGTTGTTCGTCAGTCGTTCAATAGCAAAAGAGAAAGATCTTCGTTGCGCGCTCGCTTTTATACGCATTTCTTCTTCTGCTTACCATTCTTCTTCGCGGTGCGGTAAAATTACTACATTTGTCCACGTTGTGGTGAGTTCATTGTAGCTGTGTTTAAGTTGTTTTGCGCCATTCAACGTTTTACGGCGTTTAACATCGCCGTCGTCTGAATTGTTTGTGGTTATAGTACGGTGTCATTATGCAGGGATGGTACCTTCACACAATATTTGTCAAACATTTTCTTTATACTAAACAAGGATTGAAACCGTAACCGAAACCGAAACCGATATCCGTTTAAAACCGTTTCATTTTTAAAACCGAAACCGTAACCGAAACCGTTATACGAAAATCAGAAATAAACCGATATCCAAAACAGAAATAAACGGTTTCGGTTTTATACCGGTTTAAACGGTTTTTAAAAAAGTATAAAAAGAAACAGAAAAAAATATTTTATTTTATATAGAAGATCTTACTACAAGGCATGTTTTAATGTCATTTAATATAATTTGGAGTTACCGAAATAAAAATTTCTTGTTGTACAAAAATATTCACGTTTCTTTTTTGAGAGACAATATTTCCAAAACAACGGCAAGTTTTTATCATTTTAATGTATTTATTATGTTTTTAAGGTAATAATGAAATTCAAAAGAATTCATGATATTACTAAATATTGAACAACAAGTAACAATGGAAAGCGTGCAAAATATTTATGAAGATGTGTGTTTTTTTTTTCCAGGGTAATGAATATAAGCATCTTAAAAATAAGGTCTATGAAGCACTTTTGAAGCGGTAAATAGCTTCAAAAGTGCTTCAAAAGTCGCTTCAAAAAGAGTTCTATGTGCATTAATTCATTTAACTTATAAAACCAAAAAAAAATATATGAACATTTTCACAGTGTACCACTTTTAGCTGATATTGCTTTTTGTGTTTTTGTTTTCACAAATCTGCTTTTGATAGAATTTTTGGCGGGACTTTTTTTACCACAAAGAAAACTCGTTGTTGTTGCCAACTAGATAGCTGTACTAGATACATACATGTAGTGTGGTGCCATGCGACTGTCTGTTGTCATGCGTTTGTCCGTTGTCATGCGTCTGTTGCCATGTGATGATACAGGATAGCAACGAAGAATTGTAGTTGTGAAAGTGTGTGTATGCGCATCGTAATTCGTTATTGAAAACAGAAATATGCCTACACGAATGTATATGTTCATTTTATTATGGCCTTGAGATTTTAAATTGTCTTTGAATTGTTTAAAATTATAAACATCTTAGTAACTACTTAAGAAAATACGAAAAATTAGGTGCAAATACTCCTAGTCAAAAATTATTATGTGACAATAGACACAGGTATAGTTGCTGGGCGTCAACTTCGTACATTTTAAGTATACATTTTGCAGATATTGCAGTTCACTGAATTGTGGAAATTTACTTTCTTTGGATGGGTATTGTACAAAATTCTTCTTATTCTTATAAAGTTCAAGAATATTTACCGATGCATTCTTGTTGATCTAGTTTAAGGTTCGCTTCTCGGCTCTCTTCTGCAATTCAGATCATATCTGAGGTGAAGTCAAAATGTTGCTTTTTATTGGTTTGTGGTCACGATTGAAGTTTTTTTTTATTGGCGAAATCAATTAAATAATTCATATAACACAATAGTTGCACTGACATTGCTTAAATTACGTTTCCCACTTTATCCCAGAAAATGATTCTTACTTTACCCCAATATCACAATTTGAACATAACTTAGCACCATATAAACAATGTTAGATTATTTCCAAACCAGTTTTTATTTCAAAAGATATACAATATTCGATCATTTTAAACACAACCAGCACTCTTAAACATTTTTTTTCACTTGGTTCGATATGCAGAAAATATATATTAATTTTATTATAACTATGGATGAAAAAGTTGATGCCATATTGCAGAAGTCCTTGACAATTGTTTTTATTTTTTAAATGCAAAAACATGGTCAAAAATTGCAATTGCCGACATTAATTACCCCATGTTCAACTTTGTCCCAGGTTTTTTGTTGAAGGCATTGAAAATTATGAAATATTTAATACAAAAACCGAAATCAAAACCGAAACCGTAACATGGAACCGGTATACCGAAACCGTTTCGTTGTAAAAACTTTAAACCGAAACCGTAACCGAAACCGAAACGCGAAAAAAACCGAAACCGAAATCGAAACCGTTATTCGTTTAGGTTTCAATCCTTGATACTAAATTAAATAAATTCTACTGCAGCTCCTGTAAATTTGCCGTAAGTGTTACTCATACGGGACAATGTACTATTTAAATTACAGCCTCTATAATTTTTAATATTTAATTTTTTTTTTATACCCTACATTATTATAACAATTAAATATATAAAACCCAGGCTGTGTGCTTGTTATGCATGCACCATTGTTCTACAATCACATAAACAAAATAAAATATATATATATATATATATATTTTTTTTAAATTGTACACAATTCAGCGCAGCGCTATCGCTTGGTCGGAAATCCTGAATTTCGTTAATTTTTGCGCATATTTCAGTTATACTCCGTTATTGTTGAGCAATATTTAAAAATTATTGTTAAAGATTTTTTTGTATTTATTTTTTAATTGTATTTCTGTTGTTGTTATGGTGGTTTTTGTTGTTGACCGCATGTTTACTATAATAAACAATAAAAATTACGCAAATATTATTTTGTTTTTGTTCTTGTTGTTGCTGTGGTTTATGTTTGTAATGCATTTTGTATTTAAAACAAATACGTTTTTTTTGTTTGTTCTCATTTCATATAAAATATAATAAAATATAAATTGTATGGTATACGAAAGGATTTATAGGATATATACGAGAACAATACCAAAAACAACACATGCAAATTAAGTTAATGTTCAGGCTGTGTGTGGACTTCCGTTTCAAGCAATTTTATCTTATTGATACCGTACAATTTGCGATTGCGTTGTTTCTGTTATTTAAAATATAAATTTAATACAATTTAAAAATTTAAATAACTCTTTATTGTTAATATTGAAGTGTTTGAATTATTGTCAAATTATGGAATATGTATGAAATTTAAAATACACAGAATGGATTTTGTTTAATTTTTTTTATATAAATGATTATTGTCAAAGATCAAAAAATATTTCAAATGCGACAAAAAGTGGAAAGTTTGATCACTCTACGACGCCGCGTTTAAATTCTACAGCAATTTGAAATTAAAGATTCGATTTCTCGATTTATACCAATTTTTATACCAAATAAAATATTCAATATGCGTTGAAAAGTGCCAAGTTTGACACTACTATGATGCTCAGTTCAGATTCTACAGCCATTTGAAAAATTAAAGATTCGATTTCTCGAGTCTTAAGCTAGAATCACACGATTGATGCAAAGCATCAAGAATCAACACAATTTTGTGAAATATCAATAAATAAAGGGAAATTTCCTGTTGACGCAATTTTCTATCAATTAAAAATGTTTATTTTTCTTTTAGTTTCAATACAAAAATTGAAAAAGCATCAACCAAATTGTGTCAATTTTTGTTGACGACTCGAGCGTCAACAACATATATCAATTTTTGAATTGATGCAAACTGAAATTGATACAATTTAGTCAATCGTGTGATTCTAGCTTTACTTTGTAAATTCTCTTGATTTTTATACCAAATCAATATATTTCAGGTGGTATGAAAAGTGCCAAGTTTAAACGTTCTACAAGGCACCTTTTTTACAACAACAATTTGAAGTTGAAGATTCGATTTCTCGAGTCCTACTCAATAGATTCTCCTAATGTTTATACCAATTCAAACTATTTCAGGTGGTATGAAAAGTGCCAATTTTTAACTCTCTACGAGGTCTGATTTGGATTATACAGTCATTTACAGTGAGAGTTTTGATTTCTCAAGTTCTACTTTGTGGACTCTCCTGATTTTTTTTATACTCAATATGCGATGAAAATGAAATGTTTGATCCCTCTAGATTATATAGCCTCGTTTAGATTATATAGCAATTTGCAGTTAAAGATTCGATTTCTAGAATCTCACTTAGCAGATTTTCTCTATTTTTAACCAAATAAAAATATTTCATATGCGATGAAAAGTGGCTAATTTTATCTGTCTATGAGGTCACATTTAGATTCTACATAAAGCCATTTTAAGTGATAGATTATATAGCCTCGTTTAGATTATATAGCAATTTGCAGTTAAAGATTCGATTTCTAGAATCTCACTTAGCAGATTTTCTCTATTTTTAACCAAATAAAAATATTTCATATGCGATGAAAAGTGGCTAATTTTATCTGTCTATGAGGTCACATTTAGATTCTACATAAAGCCATTTTAAGTGATAGATTCGATTTCTCGTGTTCTACTTTGTAGATTCTCCTGATTTTTTTAAGTTTTTTTTTAAGTTTAACCCTTCTTCTACGCCCAGTATAGATACTACAGCCATTTGAATTTAATGATTCCATTTCTTGATTTCTACTGCTTGAGTCCTACATTGAAGATTTTCGAGATTTTTATACTGATTCAAAATGTTTCATGTGCGAAGAAAAATGCAAGGCTTGAGCCCTCTACGAGACCCTATTTAGATTCTATAGCTATTGCAGTGATCGATTCGATTTTCAGAGAACTACATTGTAGATTTTCTTTTTTTTTTGTACTTAATTAAAATATTACATAAAAAATACAAAGTTTGACCCCACCATGACGCCGAGTTAGATTCTACAACCATTTGAAGTTCCAGATTCGATTTCTCGATACCTACTAGAGCTCTGAAGAAGCTATCTCGAGGTCTCCCACCATTTGAGCTGTGCATGTTATATTTGAACTCAAAGTAGGATATGTTGTTTCTCGAGTTCTTTCTTGATTTCTCGAAACCAAAGTTTTACATATTACTATAAAATATATTTTTTTTTTTTGGAAAAGTCCTTGTACTGGACCAAAATTATTAAGTGTTACTAAGGCAACACTACTTTAATGAATATGCATGACACAAAAACCTCAAAAAAAAAACAAAAATCGATGACAAAACGTATGCACAAAAGTGGACCACAAAATTGCGAAGAAGAAGAAGAAAAAGACGGGTAAGTAATCAAAAAGTTGGTGCAAAAAAGTAAAGAAATATATTGGGGAAACGATTGCATAGCCATACATTTAATGTATGTAAATTAAAAATGCCAACGGCCATTACCAAAGTACTCTGGCACACATATGATAACCAATGCATGCAAAGAAGTCCTCTGTCTGTCTATATAGGGTACTGCTGGAGATTCAATGTGAATCCTAGGGTGAGTAGGAGTGCGAGATATATAAGAGGACTTAAAGGAAGCCATGGGAACTGAATGGAGCAAGAGTGTATGTAGTTTTGTTAAGCATTAAACATCATGATGAGGATGAAAGCAGGCATGCAGACAAATTACAGATGAACAAGTGAAATTCCTGAGAGTGCGTTCAAGTTGAGTTTGCAAAAGTGTCTTCAATGACAGGGATTAAATACTTAGCTGATGCAGAGCGCTGGGGTGTAACAGAAGCGAAAAAGGAGAAGAGAGTATATAGAATTATGTGGTGAATGCAGTGACATGAAGAGGCATACATAGAATGCAGGAAGGAAGTAATATGTGAAGGAACATTTATGAGTGACTAAAATGTTATCATAGAAAAACTAGAGCATGCACAGATTGAAAAAGTGGTCGATGACGCAGGGTGAAAGAGATAAGAGAAAGATGCAAGAAAGGATAGATAGTACTTTGGCATCAGTAGAAGAGAATGCTGTATAATGTTGGAAAAGAGGATGTCAAACGAGAGTGGCATGTGAGTTGAAACTTTTGAGTAAAAAAATAACTATACGGGCTTCTAAGCCAATTATATGAAAATTCGTGAAGCACATATTTAGTTCTAAACAAAATATGAATTATTTTATACTAGCTGGACCCGTGCACCACTCGTGCCAAGATTTTGTGAATTCAAAGATGTGGAAAGAGGGCCCGTGCCCGTGATTCGTTGTGGAAGTTTTTATGTGTTTTATAAATGAATGTAATAACCAAATAATAATTCTCCGTAAAAAATACTATTCTCAAAGACAATTCTTTCTCAGACTGCGCTTCACCGTAGAATATTACGCCCTAGATTTCTTCCCAGTAGAAATCTTCCATGTAAAATTCTTCCTCAAAGAACGCTTTCCCGTAGAATTCTTCCCGGTAAAAATCTTCCCGTAGAACTCATCCCGGTAGAATTGTTCCCGGTAGAATTAATTCCCGTAGAATTCTTCCCAGTAGAGTTTTTCACTGTAGAAATTTTAGTGTGGTGAGTTTTAATGTGGTGAGTTTCAGTGTGGTGAGTTTAGGTGAGATGAATTTTGGTGTGGTGAGTTTTAGTGTGGTAAGTTTTAGTGTGGTGAGTTTTAGTGTGGTGAATTTTATTGTGGTGTGTTTCAGTGTGGTGAATTTTATTGTGGTGAGTTTTAGAGTGGTGAGTTTTAGTGTGGTGAGTTTTAGTGTGGTGAATTTTAGTTTGGTGAATTTTAGTGGTGAGTTTCATTGTGGTGAGTTTTAATGTGTGGATGCTTTTGTATATTTTTTTTTGTATTTGAATTTTTTGTTTCATCTTTTTAGCTAGTATATGTGCTGAGTTAAGTCGTTTGGAATGTTTAGGTTGTATGCGAGGTACCCTTTGTCTAATCGCGCCCATATATAGCCTATGACACTCTCCGGACTCCATAGTATCCTGTTACAAAATTTCAGTTAAATCGATTCAGTGGTTTAGACGTGATGCTGGAACAAACAGACAGACAGACAGACAAACAGACAAACAGACAAACAGACAAACAGACAAACAGACAAACAGACAAACAGACGGACCAAGAGTTATATATATATATATATATATATATATATATATATATATATATATATATATATATATATATATAGATAAACCGACACTAAATAAATGTAGTAAAATTGCCAAAATGCTAAATATTCATTTACAAAATTTTTTAGAAATCTTTCAATTTTTAATCGATGATCTCAATTTTTTTACCAAATGATAAGAAAATGTAAATCTATTAATAGATTTTTAATTTTAAAAATGCATCAATTACTTTTCATAATATTAATTAACAAACTCGAAAATTAAGTATTTCATAAAAATGTATTTGGTGACTTGTCGTCCTACAACGACGACGATATTTAAGTATTTTTTATGTTTTTCGACAGCATTTGTATTTAAAATACTAAGTAACTCAAAATTGGTAAGACATGTTAGGTCACATGGGTAATTTTGAAGTAGAGAAATGTTGCTATGTGAAGTGTAGATTTGAGTACTTTTTACTAAACTGAATTATTAAATATTTGTAGTTATTGATTTTTCATTTTTAATATTTTAGTTTTGGGAAGATGTAGGACGTATAGCACTTTTGTGCCCATAAATATGAGTTTGTTTTTTATTATAGTGGCATACTTATCTCGATTTTATTGAAAAATGGACTTAACGACATTTAAATTTGAATATTCCGAAATGAAAAGAAAACTGAGATAATTAAGGGATTTGTCTTTAAAAAATAATCTACAAAATCAAACAACAAAATCAAATCAAAAAACGTATATAAGAAGGGTTTGAATTTAAGTTGCTAATTATTAAGAATATCTTTCGAAAATAAACTGAGAAATGTTAGGGTACTGTGAAAAATTTAGATATCAAAATAAGATTTTTTAATGATTTCCAGAAAGTAAAATGATACGATATGAAATTATAAATTTGAGAAACTTACCGCTAAAAATATAAACTGCAAAAATGTTGGTTACTGTAACCAAATTCATATATCATATTTAATACATATTAAACCAGTAAGAAAGTTATGAAAAATATATTTATAAAATATTCTCTGAAAATATAGGTTACTGCAACCAAACTTATATAACTTACAACATATTAAAAAGAGATTTTATACTGATTGTGAGCACGTTAAACTGTATTTAATGAAATTAAAACCTTGAATTCCAGTTGTGATATTTAAGTGACTTGCGTTTATAAAATATTCAGTATAAATATAGGTTATTGCAACCGAATTGCAACCTAATGTGCTATTAAATAAATATCAATATGTATAAATAAATATATTATTAATCAACATCGTCCGTCAGCCACCAACCGCTGGACAGTAATTTGCAATTATCAACTGTTGACGTTGGTTAACAACCTCGACATGACCGACCGTGTGACCGACCGCCTGCTGTGACCTGATGAGCAACCGCCACCGTCGTGTCTGTGATATGCATGGCTGTGATATGTATGCCTGTGCTATGTTGTGTGTGTGTGTGATTATACGTGTGCTTGATTAAGTGTATAGGGTATCCATGATGCATTGCGTAACCAACAAAATGGCGAGCATCATGTTTAATTACTGCTTAATTTAAATATTGCAAAATAATTTATGGTCTTCAACTTTACCTACCTCCAACCACTTGTATGTATCACCTGAACATATTTTGTTTTTTTTTTTTATAATTAAAACTGTGTTAAACGCGCATATTTAAATTTCAGTGTAAAAATAAAAAAAAGGCTACACCCGGCCGCCATGTTCATTAACCGCCTGCTGCGAGTCATCGCATCGTCCTTTTGGGATTTTGTGGTTAATTTAAAAATTGATTTTATATTTAAAGCGCTTCACATTGTTTACGCGCCCAAATGTAAAATGCATTTAATTTAATTGTAATGCGAAAGTAATCAAGTGAAAATGCAGCAAATTGCAATTATCAATATTTGCACTTAGAATGCGCATGCGTATAAAGTCACAAATTAATTGTATTAATTTCATTAAATTCAATTGTTGTATTTTAAATTGTTTTTGAGATTTTAGCAATTCGATTGATAATGACGGTTTAATGAGTAGTAAAAACATTTTTAAATACAAAATAATTGAAATGAAATGTACTATACTACAAAAAATCTCTTTGTCATTTTTATTTATATTAAACACTTTAATTGCTCATTTTATTTAATTATAATTTAAATAGTACTATAAAATACACAACAAAAAAAAATCTTTTTATAATAAATTAGGATATCTTTAAAACAAATACATTTGTATATTAATAACGTCCTAAAGCCAATGTATTTGTTTTTACTACGTTGATGTTGTGGAAAAAAACTACATAAATAAACAGTATTTATATGTAATATTCTACTACATTTGTATTTAAAATAGCTACAGTTTGTGTATATTGAAATATGCAAATATGTTAATAAATTACTACAAATGCATTGACATTTACTACATTCTGTATTTCATTAAATTGCATAAATATGTGGATAAAATAAGACATCTTCATTCTGTATTTATTTAAAAGTTCCACAATATCGGTCATTATACGCATGACTACTTCTTATATTCTCTCGGCACATCTAGGTCATTTATCAGCAAGATTATTCAGCCGCAGTATCACCACCACCTACTCCATCAGCTGCACAATTTCAAAAAAAACGTTGTACCGCCCTCACTTCAAAAACATCAGCAACGAGCAGACTTACAACAGCAGCAGCAAAAGTCAACCGAAACTCATTTATACTCATTTTTGTGCCATTTCCGACCGCAATATTTCAGCGATTTCCATTTTAAAGCAACGCAGAGTAGCGAGAAAACGACTTCGACGACGACCCTACGTAACCATCAAAAATAAAGCTTAACACCCATACCATTCCCTACCATTTTATCTCTACCACAAAAATAGGTTTTCGTACCGATTGTGGCGGACCCCACCACACAGTAGCATCGGCTGCCAATAAAGGAAATATATATTGACAGCGGCTGCTGTTACTGATGTTGGCAGCACTGGTGCGAATACTGAAATCCGCGGGGTGTCCCGCAAAGTGATGGTCATACAAAATAAAAAATAAAAAAAGATAAAAAAAGGTTGCCTCTGCCGCCACTCATTACGTTTGCATGGCGCTGGCATTTTGGGGAGATTTGCGCGATTTTTTATGGACGACTTTTCTGTGCCGATTCGGTTCAATACGATTCAATCCGATCGGATTTCTGTTAGCAACGCATTGTGTGCATACATTGGGCAGTTTAAAGGCACGCAAAATAAATGATGAGGCAAGAGGTGCAGTATACACATTTCTGTTCTCTAAAATATCGTCCCAATCACTAGTGTCACCACAAACTCTACCAGCCCACTACCTCCTTTTATACACTGTGTCATCAATCATGGAGTCGTGGCGTCGTGTAGTCGTTGATAAGTAGAAAATTTTAAAGTTTCTCTTTATTTAATAGGGTTTTTTTGTGTAGATTCTTAAGGGTTTGACTGGTTTTTGAATCGAAGCTCTACAGAAAAACTAAAATAGTTACTTTTTTTCAATCTCTTACCAAAATATCTCATACAAATCTCTCATATTGCGAATTCAATGGAATTTCTACAGAAAACCATCATATAGTCCTTTCAAAGTAGTTCGTTATTTTCTACTGCGTTTGCACACTTAACACTTGATCATTTAACTGTTACTAAAATAGGTCAGCTAAAACACATAAAACTCATGGTTGCGGCAACCAACTAAATTGCTCTATCGAATTATTCGGTTGTACCAACCTACTAGTCAATTGTTGACGTTTATCTAGTGCTGCATGCATCCATAATTTGTGCAAGAAACTGGCAACCGACATGAGGTTGCCGTTTGTCATTTATTTTGTTGATACAATAAAACGTACTCAGTTACCGAAACAGAATAAAAAATGCAATCATGAGGTTACGACAACCGAATGCGCCGTAGCGTCAACCGAATATGGCAGTTCCATCAACAAATTTGTAGACAATTTAACCGAATGATGCAATTTACATTTTTTATGTGTGTTGATTGGATTATCATCTGGAGACTCTAAATTTTTATTCTAGTAATTAAAAAAATATGCCTGCTTAGAAGTCACAGGAACAACAGATTAATAGAGATATTTCTACACTTTACCATTCCACTTTGTTACTTCCATCTGAATATATCCATTCCCAATCTTTAATTTACCAATATATTGCATACTAATATGTTGCATACCAATCCCATCTATTCCAAATTCTTATATCAACATTGAAGAGTTCAAAATTAAAAATAATATTATACTCAGTTTTTTTTTTGTCTGTATAGATTCTTAATTGTGGCCTATTCAGTGAATGATGACCATATGATTTCGGTAGAAAAGAGGCATAGAATTAGCGAATGAATACCGTTTGAGACTTTCTCCTTGTAACGCTCTACCATACCAAACAAGAATGCCATTCCAAACTCTTCCTCGTCAAACCTGCCTTATCAAAAACTTTCAAGGATTAAGTAATATGAGATAAGACGACAAGACGTATTGATAATTTAATAAAATCCCTATATGGCCCAAAACGCAACCTATCACTTGGCATTTATACGCATTTTTCAACATATAATGCACCGAAAACATATGATATCAAATACTTTTAATATTTTTTATAAATATACCTGAAAGTACACTTCTTTGGTAAGATTTTCTATACATGGGCCATTCCACACCAAATCGACCAAAAAAAGTCAAATTTGAGATTTTACCTTTTCGATCTTAATGAACTTTTGGCAACTGATAAAGGGTATCGAGTCATGCACTAAACAATTTTTTTTATTTTTTCCGACCACTACTTCCAGAGATACAGTGACTCAAAGTTGAAAAAAAAGTGCCAAAAATCACTTTTGTACTGTTGTTCATATTTAAATATCTCTTGAACTAGAAATGCTAGATACTCCGTTAATTGCTCGTTTTAAAGCTAATAGAACAAGATTTTAGAAAAATTAAGTTGTAATTTCCAAACGGTAACATGTGGCCCGTGGTCATTATCCTTGCACATCAAAATTGATGTCCTTAAAAAGGACCCTTTTTAAAATTCTCAAAAAAATCCTAAGTTTTCGTCAATTTATTATAAATGTTCATACAAAATTTCAAGATAGTATTTTGATGGCATCATATTTTAAAAAATTATTTTCTAAAATTTATCAATATTTTTTGTATTAAAAAAAATATATTTTTTTCAAAAGTAAAATTTGCAATAGTTTTTCAATGTATTTGTAACTCTAATTTCGAAAATGGCGTCAGTTTCATCAAATTATCTCTAGTTTTTGAAATATGTACCATTTTTCGAAAATCGCCAAAAACTATATGCCAAAATCAATATCTCAAAAACTAGATTGAATATGATAAAACTGACTTCATTTTAGAAATCAGAGTTACATATATATTCAGGAATTATTACAACTTTTAGTGTAGAAATTTTTTTTTCTATACAAAAAAAAAAAAAAAAATTGAAAATTATTTTTTAAAATATGATGCAATCAAAATACCATCTTGAAATTTTGCATGAACATTAACAATAAATTGACGAAAATTTAGGATTTTTTTCAGAATTTTAAAAAGGTCCTTTTTAAGGACCACAATTTTGAAGTGCAAGGAAATTACAACTTTCAAATTACAAGTTTCTAGCATTTCTAGTTCAAGAGATATTTAAATATGAACAACAGTACAAAAGTGATTTTTGGCACTTTTTTTCCAACTTTGAGCATGTCTCGATACCCTTTATCAGTTGCCAAAATTTCATTGAAATCGAAGAAGGTGAGTTCCAACCGCTGGTCGATTTGGTGTGGAATGGCCCACATATAAAATTTTTTGTAAGACTTATTATTTAGGAGTTATGAACGTTTAAAATTGTTTGCAACGTTTCATCATTTCGGAAGTAGGTTTTAAAGTCTTACAAGTCTGCTCTTCTGGTGGACTATTCAACATGCAATGCACAATTTATAAGCTCTAGAATATAAGTAACATATTACATTTTAATTATCTAGATTTTTTTTAAGTTCCATATTAGCAAAAATATTGTGTTTGCTACGTTACACGAAATATATATTATGCTTCCTGTCCGATCTACGTTAGCATAAAATGTAAAATTAAGCATAACAAATGGATTTTATTTTATTTTAACAAAAGATAACTCGAAGTCAGTAGTCTTACGACTGGACCCTCATGAAGTTCGAAAAAATTGGAATGCACTGAAATTGCACTTATTTAATATAAAGTTAATAATTATGATGATAGCTCTCACATATATTACAAAACGTGGGCGTATCACGCCAATTTTTGTAATATATATTTTTATATGAATTATAACAATTATTTTTCAATTTTATAACTATATCTTGAATACTTTTCGAGTTATTGGTTCCTCAGCTCATTTCCGTACTCAGAATCTTTTTTTCGCATTCTGACCAGTATTTCTCAAGTTATCGGACAGACAGACGAACATGGCTAAACGGACTCGAGTCGTATTGCTGATCTACAATATATATATATACTTTTCCATACCAGCCACGCCTTCTAAGGGGCGTTACAATATCTGCACAAACTTATTATACCCTGTATCTCATAGGTGTAGGATATAATTAATTTCAAAGTGGAATGCGGTACAAATTATAAATCGTAACCTTGGTTTTATGTGTTAATAGTGACGATTGCTCCATCGATTGAATTTCGTGGAGCGACGCAATGTCACGGATACTTTTCGCACTATCTCTTCTTTTATTTCTTTCGCCGCTCCTTCTGGGCAAATGCTCTTTGTTTCTTGAAATCTTTTTTCAACCTTTTCAATTTTTCGATGTAATTCTTGTTTCTTTGAGCCTTGCTCAGATTTCCTAATCATCAAACGTATGTTAAAGGTTTGAAAATCAAAATTGTTATAATATTTGATTATCGATAAAAAAATGTTTGCTACGTTACAAATCCTTTTTGGCTGTGTACACAGACATTAATAATTACACTGCTAATTTTTGATTATCTTTAGAGAATAGACTAAAATTACTCGAAGAAAATTAGGTTTCACTTATATTGACGTGCTAGATTTTGTGATAAAAAAACTTTTTTAGGATTTTTGTTTGCTACGTTACTTTAAAAAAATGCGGTCAAATTCTTTTTCGTTTAAAATGCTGATAAGATTATTTTTCTTCAATTATTTCATTTAATGTGATTTTCAACAGAGACGCTACAAAAGTAGAGCGACAGGGACAGCAAACGACGTCATATTTCTTGACGCTCTTTTGACATTTCACTTCAGTAAGGTTTGCCATTTCATGATGGAAGTTTTAAAGTGGCCGCTTTAAAGTGGCCGCTTTCTATTTCAAGAAGTACGAGAATGTTACCCCAGACATCGAAGAGAACTGGAAGAAATACTTCAACTAAGTCATTTTTATACCCTACACTAAGAGTGAAAGGGTATATTCAGTTTGGTACGCCGTTTGTAACACCCAGAAGGAAGCATCTCCGGTATGGAAAAGTATATATATTCTTGATCAGCATGACCTCCTGAGTCGATTTAGCGATGTCCGTCTGTCCGTCTGTCTGTCTGTCCGTCTGTCTGTCCGTCTGTCTGTCTGTTGAAATCCCTACTACTTTTAAAATTGAAGAGCTAGATAAATGAAACTCATAACTTAGATTACTAATATACCTACGCTGTATGTGCGAGATCGGTCCATTGTGACCTATGATCCGACCACTTATGTTCAAATACCTCATATAAAATGTACATATAAAGATCAATTTTAATTTATACATACTTAGATAAACTTTTTTGGTCAAATATATATTGATATCATGCTCTAATACATTATAATAATGTTTTCCGGCAAAAAGACTTGTGGTTCACAAAAAAAAAAAATCGAAATTCGGTACACCTACCCATTTGTAAATATGGGTATCAAATGAATGGAAATTCTTCAGCGATTGAATGTTTGTAGTTATTTTCAGGATTCGTATACCCTGGTGACCTATATATCACTTTGAATGGTAACCACACATATGTGTAGGGTATTTATAGTCGGCTTAGACCGACTATAATTTTGATAATCCTAACTATCATAATTACACCTACTTTAAAATTTCCCATGTGATCTAACCTTCCCAACTGGTTTTATTTTAACGTTATTTATTAAAGATTTCATAAATTGTTTTATTGTTTCTATTATTGGAAATGGATTTATTTTTATAAAGTTTGTATTTTTAATAAATATTGAAACATTGACGAATTCAATTGAGGCTCAGCTCATAGACATTTTAAAGGTATTCCTCATTATACCCTACACCTATGAGGTACAGGGTATATTAACTTTGTGCATATATTGTAACGCCCCTTAGGAGGCGTGTCCGATATGGAAAAGTATATATATTCTTGATCAGCATCACTACCCGAGTCCGTTTAGCCATGTCCGTCTGTCTGTCTGTCCGTCTTGCTGTCTTGCTGTCTTGCTGTCCGAATACATAATAACTTGAGAAATACTGATCAGAATGCGATGAAATTTCGACTCAATATATTTTAGCCAAAAGTAGGAACTGAGTTTGAAAATGAGCCAAATCGGTCAACGGACACGCCCACCTCCCATACAAGTCACTTTTATATAACTCTTTCGGAACTAATAACTCGAAAAGTATTCAAGGTATAGTTATAAAATTTAAAAGCTATTGTTATAATTCACCTATAAATATGTGGTCCAAAAATGGGCGTGATCCGCCCACTTTTTTTTTTCATTATTTCCCGGGTTTTCATAGTGGAAATTTGATCCGTAAATTATTAAAATCAAATCTATGAAATATTAGCCTCTCAAAATTTTAAATAGAGGCGTGGTCCGCCCATTTATATATTTCAATTTTTTTTAGTTGTTTATACTTTTATATAAATTTTTTAATTTATGGGGATATAAGACGTAAATTTCTGATTTATGAATAATATTCTGAGGGTGGGGAGGTTCAGCATAATTAAAAACTTTAAAATTAAGGTATGCAATTAAATATCCCACATTAATATCCCCACCAAAGGTGTAGGGTATTCCATAGTCGGGCCCGACCGACTATAAAAATCCGCCCCATGTGACCGAACTTACCCATGTGACCTAACTTTCCCAACTCGTTTTCTATTGGGTTTTTTGGGATAGGCTCTTAAACGGTATAATGGTCATTGAACGGTTATCCTTGAATATGTGGACTGAGAGTAGCCACAGAAATGGCGGACTAATATCAAGTGAAATTCGACGCTGTTTGTCGTGATGCTTTTTGTGAACCCAGCGCATCAACAAGAATGGGATTTCGTTGAATTCCTAAAATCGATTCTCGTTGCTGAATGTTGATGTTTTAGGAACAAAACAAAAAAAATGTTTACCATGCAAAAGCATTAAACGCTGTTCGTTGATCAACGATTTTACGGAATTTAGTTCTGTTTTGTCACTAGACGACATTGTTGCCGTGCGAAATTTTTTATGAAACTAAAATATGCAAAAATTTTTATAAAAAAATCGTCATTATTGAATAAAGAAGATTTTAATAATGTGAAAAGGTATGGATTATTGTTTTTTATAATTGAAATTCATAATTTATATTACAAACTGCATTTTACAGTTTGTTCGTTGTTGACGGAGGAACAAAAGCACTTAATGGGGATTTAAAGTCTTTCAAAAACGTGACCTTCACTTTATTTTGTGATTACTTGCATGTCTAAGTAATATCTAATTAAACACTTCTTGCTTTTTAACAATTCTTAATATATTTGATTGTTTGACAAAATAAAGTTAATTAGAAATTGGCGTAAAGAATTTTATATAATTTTGGAAATTTACTTAAACTTAATTCTAGATTTACGAAAACTTTCACTGCAGCTATTTTGAACTCATTCAACCTTTTGCGAACTATTTGTGGATATCTGAATCACTTATTTTAAAGCAACTCTGTACATATTAAAGACCCATTTTACTTTATACTATTAATTTAATAGTATTTTTAATAGTATTAATAGATTTTATAATAATATGCAATTTTAGTAAATATTATGAATGCAATTATTATAGAACCATTGTGAAACCATTGTGAAACCATTGTGAAATCATTGTGAAACCATTGTGGAACCAGTCATTCAACCTTTTGCGAACTATATCTGAATCACTTATTTTGAAGCAATTCTGTACATTTTAATGACCCATTTTACTTAATACTATTAATTTAATAGTATTAATAGATTTTATAATAAGAAGCAATTTTAGTAAATATTGTGAATGAAATTATTGTAGAACCATTGTGAAACCATTTTAAAATCATTGTGAAACCATTGTGGAACCACTCTGAAACCATTTGGTACCCATTAATTAAACACATTAATACTTTTACCCTTTTTGTAAATATTGTGATTCAAAATTATTGTGGAATCATTGTAGAACTTTTGTGTAACCATTTGGTACTCATTAATTAAACACATTAATACTATTAAAACAATAATTTCTTTTTGAATTTATTGCAATTACACATAAAGCATTTTTATTAAAAATTTAAAATTTTCCATCTAAAAATTTAAAGATTTTTGCAAAAATCCACATCAACTGTCTCATCTGGTTTTACCAACCATTTGTCAAACTAATCGGGTTTCGAGTCATTCATCCATCCATTGATTCATCACTTAAGCACAGCTCATCACAACCATCAAAACGAAATTCTAATTATTCGGCACCTCGGCATCGTTCGCAGCGCCACTCGATGAAAAGTCGAAATCACTCTCACTGGAGCCAGCAGCAGCAGTAGCAGCACCACCAACCGCGGCCGCCACTGCAGCGCCATCTGTTCTCATGCTTGAGCTGTCATCCGTTTCGCTGCTGTCAACGAAATTAACGCGTTTCTTCTTCTTTTGCTGCGCATCATTAGCCGCCTGCTGCGTGTTGCTGTTGCCGCTGCTGAGTATAGAGGTGGGTTTAATGCTGTTGCTGGTTGTCGGTGGAGGAGCAACGATAGCAGCAGCAACTGTTGATGCGTCATCAGTGGCCAAGGGCAACGCAGTTGGTTCTGCAACAACCGCATCGTAAACTGGCTCTGGTGTTAGTTCCTGTTGATAAGCATTGTAATTATAGTCGCCAACGGGTTGTTGTTGTTGCAGTTGTTCTTCTTGTTGTTGCTGCGTTTCACCATAATTCGCTTGTTGCTGCTCCTCTGGTATATAATTGGGATCCGCTATATATTGTCCGGTGGCTTCGTCATAAGTATAACCCGGATATGCGTTCGGATCGTATGTATTTTCATAAGCCGTCGCATCATAGTTTTCATAGTCTGCCTGCGTATAGTTTTGTTCAGCCTCATACGGTTGCGATTGCTCTGCGTTTGAAGTCTGTTCGCTAGTGCTGTCCTCTGCATAAACTTCGGCATTGGTGGTGTCCTGTACGGCGGCATATTGATCAGCCGCATAGTTTGCGGCATCAATCGCATAGTTTTTTGAGTCAACCGCATTGTCTTCATAGGGTGTACCATCAACCGCATAGTTTTTGGTATCAATCGCAGCATTTCTGTCATCAACCGTATACTTTATCGCATCACTCGTATTGTTTGTAGTATCAGTAGCATAGTTGTTTGCATCCAACGCAACCGCATTAGAATCAGTTGCATAGTTTGCGCTATCAATCGCATACATTGATTCATCTGCATTGGTAGCATTAGTTGCATCAATCGCATTGTTTTTAACAGCATAATCATCAACTTGATACGTTTTCTTATCAACCTCATAGTCTGCCACATCAATCGCATGCGTATTAATATCTAGTGCATCAACCGCATACTTTCTAACATCAATCGCATCAACCGCATACTTTGTCGCTTCAAGCGGTTTAACGCGTTCACCGTACAGCGTATTTTCAATGCTTTCAATTGACATTTTTTGCTTGCGTTCGAATTGTAGCGGTGGATTTTGTGTGGTGGCAACACTGCTGTCCATTGCTGTTGCTGCTGCATCAAGGTCGTCGCTGAAGTTTCGATTACTATTTGCGTTAGTGTTGTTGCTGTCAGTTGCATCTTTAGTATGATATGTTGTTGCTAATGTGGGATGTGTTGTTGCAACTGCAGCTGTTGTTGCTGTTGGAGTTGGCATAGGTGTTGCTGCAGTAGCAGCTGTGTTTTCATCGATTTGCTGTCTTGCCATAAGCAACGCCATGTCATCGTCAACTTTATTGACAGCTATGTTGCTGCTGCAGCTTCTGATGTCATCAACATCAAAAGCTTCAACATCATTGTTACCTTTTTGGTTGCTGTTGTTTTTGCCCATAAATGCAAAATCCCCCATTGTTGCTGCCGCTGCTGCATCGTTTATTGTTGTTGCTGGCATTGATGTTGTTGTTGTTGCATCGTTGTCAAACGTCTTCGCTTTTGCATTTTGCGTTGGCAATTTATCAAATGTCAGCGTTGTGGCTGCTTTTGTTGTTGCTGTCATATCAGCAACACGCATTATGTTGTCGCCTGCATGTGGCACAGCAACATTGCCATTGTCGGCTGCTGTTGTTGACTGTTTGCCCAGCTGCAACATGGATGCCGGGTCGTTGACAATTTCATCAAATGTTGCAGCGACGCCAGTAATGTTGCTGTTTAAATTGGCGCGATTTGTTGTTGACAACAACTGATGATGGGGTATTTGCCAATCGTTTATTGGCATTGCATGTTGTTGTTGCTGTTGTTGTTCCGATCGTTGCTGCTGTTGTAGCCGTTGATGTTGTTGCTGTTCATATTGTTGTTGTAGTTGCCGTTGTTGCTGTTCATATTGTTGTTGATGTTTTTGCTGTTGTTGCTGCTGTAATTGCTGCGCAAAATGCAAATAACCAAATGGATTCTTTAAAGCATCGTCAGCATACAGTGATGTTGTTGTTGTTTCTGCTGCTGTTGCTACTGGCTGTGGTGTGCTTGTTAGCAACATGCCCGCTGGTGTTGCTGTTGCCAGCGCCAAAGTCCACTGACGCGTTGGCAATTCATTGATGTTGTTGTTGTTGGTGTTGCTGCTGTTATTGCCAAAACCAAATGTTGCCGTTGGCATAATGTTGCTGCTGCTGTCTATTTGATATGTTGTTGGTTGTGCATATGTTGGTGTTGCCATTGTTTGTGCATTGGCATTAATTGCTGCTGTTGGTGCGGTTAATAATGTTGTTGCTCCTACTACTGCTGCTGCTGATGATGATGTTGTTGTTGGTGCGGCTGCAAAAGCTGCTGATGCAGCGAATGTTGTTTCATCTGCTGTTGCTGCGGGTGGTGCTACTCTTGTTGTTGGCAACAGCACTGGTATTGTAGTTGCTGCAGCCACATTGTTCTGTATGCAACGCATTGTCTGTTTTTGCACCAATTTCGCAAAATACATTTCGTATTGCAGCTACACGTGGTGGTAGTGTGTTGGTTGAAGAGTGT
The DNA here is from genome assembly GCA_951804985.1 of Dryomyza anilis. Classification (NCBI taxonomy): domain Eukaryota; kingdom Metazoa; phylum Arthropoda; class Insecta; order Diptera; family Dryomyzidae; genus Dryomyza; species Dryomyza anilis. The sequence goes on from OX638132.1 coordinate 93,507,344, forward strand.
GTGTGAAACCGAAAAAGAGACAGTTATATGTGACATGAGTGAAAAAAAAAAATAAATTGCAATTTATCTACCTTCATCAGCTTGAGGCGTTCGCTGCGTGCTGTCAGTGTTGCCGACTGCTCATCGATACGTTCGAGCATCTGCACCAGCAACTTATTGCGTTCATTGCGTTGCTGTTGCTCCTCCAGAAATTGCTGGTACTTTTGACGCGCCTTTGTGCGTTGTGACTTGTCGCTGGAAATGTAAAATTTCATTAATTCGAATTTTTATTTTACAATGTTCAAAATGTTATTTTAAATATTTCAATATTTTTATGGAAATACGTTTAAATGTAGGTATTAAAACGATAAGAAACCGATATCCCTTTAATACGGTTTCATTTTTAAAACCAAACCGTAACCGTAAATGATATTCAACCGATATAAACAATTTCCAATTTAACACCAACATACTGAAAAAAGTATTTTATTATTGAAACACTGAAATACAAGACATTTTTAAATGTTATTTAAATCTGGGCTGCCACATTAAAAACTTCTTCTTTTTGTACAAAAACATTAACATATTTTTTTTTTATTTGTTTTGCACTTAGCATGTGTTTTGTTATTGTTTTCTTCGATCACTTGTGTAGCGCTAAATCGAGTTCAAAAATACAAACTTTATAAAGCTGTGCTGTTTTTGTTTCCTTCGCTACGATAAGGTTTCTCTATTTTCTTTTGTGAAGCACGCATATGCACTGAATTTCTTTCGAAATATTTTGGATTTAATATTTTTTTTTCTATAATGTATAATGTTTTGTTAATCATGTAGAAGCATGTAGTTTTTCTTGTATTGAGTTATATGTGCATTATTTGATTTTACATATGATATGAAACATTTGATTAGAGCTATTGGTTTTTGTTTTTTTTTTTTTGGTTTCACATATAATCTACATCTTTTGAAAGTGCACCCAAACAAGTATGCAAATCAAACAACACAACATACAAGCTTGTGATCCAGTTTTTCGCGGAAATATTTGTGTACAACAAACTCACCACGTGGGCGTTGTTATACAAGAACCCACATATTGTGAGTGTGTCTCAATCGCATTGTCAGAATATGATCTCATTTTCGAATCTCGTCTCAAATATCAGCGAGATTGAGCAAGCTGTTTAATTGTCTCATCCGCATACTAAATTTACGCTATTTTTGTAGTTGTTAAAATATAATTCAAATTTGTATGTTATAAGTTTTAGTTTTAGTTAAATATATATTTTTTGTTCAAGGCATTAAAAATATGGAAAAATAATCTTAATACAAAAACCGTATCTTAGAACCGTATACGTTATTGAAATATAAAACCAAAAATGAAACAAGAAATAAAATCAAAAAAGACTTTTTAAATATACAAAATAATATTGATGGCTTTATTTTTTTTATTTAAAAAAGGAATTATTATTTTTTATTTGTTGAAAATACCAATTTAATTAAATTGTTTTGTCGGCAATGAACCTCGTTTTAGTTAAAAAATGAACAGTTCTGCAATATAAATGATATATTTTTTTTAAATCAAGATGTTCATCATATCGATAATTTAAATTTGGTAAAATATTTCGATACCGAAAATTGTTTTATTTTGACGATGATTCATATAAATAATGAATTATATAAAATATACTGTTTATCAATATTATGAAACTGTTTTATTCGCTTTAGATAGCTGAATTAAAGAATTTGAAATCATTGAGAACACCTCACAACAAAATTAGCAAAAGTAAATTTTATTATTTTTGTATTATTGGAAATGACTCGCAGAAATTGAATATATGAATTAAAAAAAATCTTTGGATAGGTTTACGAGATTTCGGGCAATGACTTTTGTACTGAGCTTTCAAAAAGGTGGTCACATATATTTGCAAATATCTCGTGTTTATTAAAACTCATATGCTCAATTGTTTTATCGAATGAAAGCCAATTAAATATACAATGAATATTTATTACAACACTTTGGAATTGGTTCACTGTTTTAAGAGAACTCTATAAAAGAATTCGAAAAATGTAAATTTTTTCGACCAAAATTTATTCAAAAATACTTTTAAAAAATGACGAAAAATTTAAAACGCAAGATGATGCACAGTTTGTAATATTACAAAATTAGCCTGTTTATTTTTAAAGAAAATGATGTAAAAATAAAATAAAGCTATGGATAAATTTTGACAACAGAAAAAATTATGTGAAAGCATTACAATTGAGTACTAAATAAAAAAAATCGCATTTTATGTTTATACCCTTGGGTAACAAGTTATAAAATGTATGTGGGGATATTTTAGCGCCTCTTAGTAGGTGTGACTGATATGAAAAAGTATATATTTTCTTAATCAACATCACTCACATCAATTCTAAGTTCGAAAATGCGTCGAATTAGTCAACGTAATCTACTACATCCACTACGAGATATGGGTTTACTTTTTAGGATCACTATCTCGTTAAGTATTAAAGATAAAGTTATAAAATTTAAAATTAATTATAAGCAATCATCAATAGCGTCGGTGGCTCGTCTGGTTAGTGCGTTGGGCTACGAACGAAAAGTCGCTGGTGCGTTCGACTACGAGCCGAAAGGTCCGCGGTTCGATCCCCAGCGACTGCCAAGATCTTTTTCAGAGAAAACATTTTTCTATGCGACGCTACCTCTCGGCAGTAAATTGCAAACCTTCGAGAGTAACCCGCCGTTTGGATTCGACTATAAACTGTAGGTCCCACCAATTTTAGTACAAATATAACACGCACAACTGAAATGGTGAGAGAGCTCGGCTGAAGTTCTATACAGGACTGTAGCGCCAAACTATTATTATTATAATTATCAATGATCGTGATCCGTTACATTTTTATTTTTTATTTGCATACCTATTTGTATAGCACTCAATTATATCGCTTTCGCATAACTTTTTTATCCTCAAATGTTACCCGCGGTAGCTCAGTGGTTAGTGCGTTGGACTGCGAGCCGAAAGGTCCCCGGTTCAAGCCTAGAAACATGTTTCTATACCGCGCTACCTCTCGTCAGTAAATGGCAAACCTACGAGAGTAAAACCATTGCCTATGAAAAAGATCTCACCCGCCGTTCGGATTCGGCAATAAACTGTAGGTCCCATCACTTTGAGTACAAATATAACACGCACACCTCAAAATGGTGAGAGAGCTCGGCCGAAGTTCTATACAGGACTGTAGCGCCAAACTATTATTTATTATTATTTAATGTTACTCATATATTTTTGTCATTGGTAGTTCAATTTCTTCGAAAAAGTGTGAACTAATTTTGGAAAATTAAAATTTTTGTATCATCTTATTTACTTGATTTATTTCCATTTTTTAAAAGCAAAATTTTATTAAATTTGCTTTTTCAAGAACTCGATTTTTTCAAGTTCTCCTATCGAGTTCTCTTAAACTAATGAACCAATTTAAAAATGTTCTGAGAAATGTTTATTGGATATTCAATTACCTTTCATTCGATATAACACTTGATCATATATGTTATTTGGAACGCGAGATATTTACAAATATATGTGAGTGGCTTTATGAAAGCTCGGTTCAAAAGTATTTAGCCCATATTTTGTAAACCTATCCAAAGAAATATTATTAAACCATATTTTCGGAATCAGGGCGTCATTTTACATAATAGAAAAATAACCTGGTTTGCTGCGCATTGCTAGTGTAATTAAAATTTTATAAATTATATTTATAGTAGTAAACATTCATAATATTTATTAACATTTCTGCAATATTATGAATTTATTCATTAAAATAATGAATTTTTATGTTCTTTATAAAGCAGTAGTATTGATTTTTAAATTATCGATAATTCAAATTTAAATTTGTTGGATAAATCATATAAATAATGTACAGTTCTTATAAAGGGTTTTTCAACAGGACACTACAAAAGTAGAGCGACAGGGACAGCAAACGATGCCATATTTCTTGCCGCTCTTTTGACATTTCTCTTCAGTAAGGTTTTCCATTTCATGATGGATAGATATACGAGTTCAAATTTTGGTAGTAAATTTTAATAACTTCGACTCGTTGTTGGCTCGTATATCTTTCCATCATGAAATGGCAACCCTTGAAAAAAAACTTTTGTAGCGCTCTTATTGAAAAACCTTTATATTAAATACTTATTATACAAAATTAAATAATACATCATATTAAGTTATTTATTAAATAGTAAAAGGCTAAAGAATCATTAAATCGAATTTTGTAAAGTATCGGCAATATAGACAAAATAAAGAAGCGATTGGTTTTGAAAATATATAATGCAAAGTTATACGAAATATAATTTGAAATTAGCTCAAATAAATTAAGTTCCAAACAGTATTCACAAAAAAGCAAAAAAAAAACTAATTTCAAGTTATCGATTTTCCTAACTTAACCTAGAGATATAATGAAATTCCGACAAGAGCTACTCACTGTTCGCTACGCTTCTGCAGGATGCGCTCCAAGTCTGTCTGCAGTTGATGGCGATTCTCCTCGCTGTTCGACACAAGAATTTTTGAAGAAGACAATGATGATGATGACGACGATGACGATGACAAATACGATGACATCAAGTTGCGACAAAGTGCAGCACAAATTTGAAGGCGGATCGGCAGTGACCGAAAGGACAAATACAGGCGTTAGTACGTTCATTCATGTTGAAGATAATGATGAGGATAATTTTGTTGATGATGACGATAATGATGATGATTAGAATGATGAGGTGAAGCGGAAGTAGTTTACGTAAAAGTTGTAGTTTTGTTTTTTTTTTTGGCAGTTATTTGGCGTTGAGAACATGAAAAAGGAGTCAAATACGTAATTAAGGCAATTGCAGTAAAATAATGTGCGGCATGATTGGGTGGAGAGCAATTAACTTGAATTTATTTTAGTGATCTTTCAAGGTGATTTTTTTTCGGGGGTAGAAACTTAGTTCAAGTAGTTGTGAGTAAGATGAATGAATAGCTATTTATTGAGTTTTAGAAAATAAAGGACCTAAGACTGAATAGCGTCAGTAAAATCATTTTAGACACAATTACATTGATTGCTGATGATTGTGTTAATTTCTTTTATTTCGAGATTTCAATGACATTCCAATTGAGAAAACTTTTGCAGGTCAAGGTTTTAAATAAAATCATATTATGTGTAATAAATTCTAGTAGAATTGGAAGAATAGTTTTAAATTAAAATATTTTGGAGCATTTTATTATCATTAGTTTAATAATAATTTAAACTAGTTTTAATTGTTTTTTTTTTGTTCATTTTTACTTTTACTCCATTTGGTTCCTAGTTACAGACCTATATCAGTTGGTTCATGTGTAACGCAATTTTTCACTTTTTGTAGGACTGTGTTATAAATTTTTTAAAAATACGCTATCCAGCGAAACCTCTACGACGTCCCGATTAAAACATATATAGGATTTAAGAAAAACCGCCTTCGACCGTTGATTTCTTAGGTTCCAGTGCTAGAATGGTCCGATTAAAAGTTATGAAGGTTTAAAGAAAATATCGAAAGTCCAAAAATCTTAAAAGCTATGCGGGCTTTGATCCCTCTAGGACGCTCCGTTTAAAAGTTATGAAGGATTTAAGAACAAGTTATCGAACCGTTAATTTCTTCGGACCCAGTGGGTAGTTTTAGAAGAGTTATGTGCCAAACGACAGCCTTAATATTCAAAATAAACTATGCAGACTTTGACCCCTCTAAGATACTTCATTTAAAAGTTATGAAAAATTTAAGAAAATATCGAAATTCCGAATCTAAAAAAATCTAAAAAATCAATGCAAACTTTGATCCCTCTAGAACGCTCCGTTTAAAAGTTATGGAGAATTTAAGAACAAGTTTTGGAATTTTAATTAATTTCTTCGGACCCAGTTGGTAGATTTAGAAGAGTTATGTGCCAAACGACAGCCTTAATATTTAGCATAAACTATGCAGACTATGAGCCCTCTAGGATACTTCATTTAAAAGTTATGAAAAATTTAAGAAAATATCGAAATTCCGAATCTAAAAAAAATCTAAAAAATCGATGCAAACTTTGATCCCTCTAGAACGCTTCGTTTAAAAGATTTGAAGGATTTAGGAAAAACTTCTTTCAACCGTTGATTTCTTCGGTCCCACTAGAAAGATGTCAACGAGTTATATGCCAAACGAAAGCCTTCAAATTCATTTAAAAGATATGAAGGATTGAGTAGACCGAATAATCAGCATAAATCAGTTATGTGCCAAACGAAAGCCTTAATATTCAGCATAAACTATGCTGACTTTGACCGATCTAGGACACTTCGTAAAACAGTTATGAAGGATTTAAAATATCGAAATGTCAAAAATCTAACAAATCTATGCAGACATTGACCCCCTCTATGACGCGTCATTTAAAAGATATGAAGGATTTAAGAAAAACTTCCTTCAACCGGTGATTTCTTCGGTCCCAGTGGGTAGATTTACTTATTATTACCGACAAGCAAACTGGATAAACAGAATATTTTGGGAAGTGTATAGCAGATGTTGGAATTTTAATTGCAGATTCAAGGCACATTCTGGAAACGGGCAGAAAACAGACAGATTGCGATACAAACTCCGCCTTTGTCTGTTTGAAATATGACTATGAAATAATCTTTCTAACGTGCCTCGACCTTGACAACTTTTTTTTCTGTGGTGCTTTATTGCAGTGACATACAAATATGATTGTTGGAATTAAAGATAATTTTTTTTTAAATAGCAACATTTTCACCTTCGTTGCAGCTTCTCCTGCAAGAGCTCCACCTGCAACTTGTAGTTATCCAATTCCGCTTGCGGGTACATTTTATCCATGAATGCGGGTATTTTTTTTATAATTTTATTATACTTAATTAAATATTTTTTTATTTTACTATATGTGAAACTATAAAAATCTTTTCAAACACTTTCCACACATGTCAAGTGAACGAACGCGTGCAACTGAAAGGTTCGCCGCCAACCGTTTGACAAGCCACACGCGGAGCAGGTGATGTCGCGCGGTGACACATTGACTGTCACAGACACAGTCGCACTCACACAAAGACGCACGATTATTAACGCATACAATTGCGTTTAACAACGCGACAGCCAGAGAAACAGACAGACAGACAGACACACGAGCGATTGCTTTGAGCCTTTGCAACGTACTATGTACAAAATGTTGCTGTTTATTATTGCGCCAGAACTATGGCTCTGCAGCACATTAAAATGTCTGTTATTTGTTTAATGCAGCGTTGCCATTGACTACGGTTTGTGTTGCCAACAAATAACACACACACATTATAGTCAATCGATTTTATGTGGCAGTGCAAGGATTCTAGAAAAAATTCTCATTCTGTGGTTTATTTAATTTGTGCTGTTTTTACTTTCTATGAATATGAATTTTTGTTCGTACTTTTTTTAGTTTTCATTATTATATGTAAATAGAGAGTAGTAGGTCAGTGCGGTGCGTTTACATTGTAAATGTAAGTAGACCAGAAAAAGCCTCAAAAGGTAGTAGAAGCAGAAGCAGACGGTAGCACAGGCATTGGCACTTGGCAGGCATTACTTAATTGGGGTTGAGGGTGCAAATGCAGGTTGCAGTCATGCGTGTCTATAGTGGTTACTGTTGGAATTGGTTACTCGAGTGAGGTACGAAATTGCATATTTATTTCAAGTACTTAATATGCATCAAGAACAGGTTTGTGTTGTGTTTTTAATTATCTGGTTTTATATTGTTAATCAGGTGTTTCAAATATAGAATTAGAAATGATGATTGGTAACTGATAATTGATAAAAAATTGCATCTAAATGATGCATAATGAATGATAATTGAATTCCGATTTGTTTTCATTTTGTTCTTTTAAATGGTCTACTACTGAAAAGTGTGGTAAAAACTTATACAACTATACGACTGGTTTAGGCATTATGGGACCCGAAATGATTCAGAAGATTACAAATAGAGTTCGCCATTTTGTAGCGAACGGAAAAATGATACATAATAAATGAGAAATGAAAAATTATAATGTTAAATAATAAATGTTTAATGTTAAATGTTAAATGTTAAATGTTAAATGTTTAATGTTAAATGTTAAATGTTAAATGTTAAATGTTAAATGTTAAATGTTAAATGATAAATGATGAATGATAAATGATGAATGGTAAATGATAAATGATAAACGATAAATGATGAATGATGAATGATGAATGATGAATGATGAATGATGAATGATGAATGATAAATGATAAATGATAAATGATAAATGATAAATGATAAATGATAAATGATAAATGATAAATGATAAATGATAAATGATAAATAATATATAATAATTGATAAATGATAAATAATAAATGATAAATGATGAATGATAAATGATGAATGATGAATGATGAATGATGAATGATGAATGATGAATGATGAATGATGAATGATGAATGATGAATGATGAATGATGAATGATAAATGATAAATGATAAATGATAAATGATAAATGATAAATGATAAATGATAAATGATAAATGATAAATAATATATGATAATTGATAAATGATAAATAATAAACGATAAATGATGAATGATGAATGATGAATGATGAATGATAAATGATAAATGATAAATGATAAATGATAAATGATAAATGATAAATGATAAATGATAAATGATAAATGATAAATGATAAATGATAAATGATAAATGAAAAATGATAAATGTTACATGACAAATGATAAATGAAAAACGATAAATGATAATCGATAAATGATAAACGATAAATGATAAATGGTAAATGATAAATGATAAATGAAAAACGATAAATGATAAACGATAAATGATAAATGGTAAATGGTAAATGATAAATGATAAATGATAAATGATAAATGATAAATGATAAATGATAAATGATAAATGATAAATGATAAATGGTAAATGATAAATGATAAATGATAAATGATAAATGATAAATGATAAATGATAAATGATAAATGATAAATGATAATGATAAATGATAAATGATAAATGATAAATGATAAATGATAAATGATAAATGATAAATGATAATTGATAAATGATAAATGATGAATGATAAATGATAAATGATGAATGGTAAATGATAAATGATAAACGATAAATGATAAATGATGAATGATGAATGATGAATGATGAATGATGAATGATGAATGATGAATGATGAATGATGAATGATGAATGATGAATGATGAATGATAAATGATAAATGATAAATGATAAATGATAAATGATAAATGATAAATGATAAACGATAAATGATAAATGATAAATGATAAATGATAAACGATAAATGATAAATGATAAATGATAAATGATAAATGATAAATGATAAATGATAAATGATAAATGATAAATGATAAATGATAAATGATAAATAATAAATGATAATTGATAAATGATAAATAATAAATGATAAATGATGAATGATAAATGATGAATGGTAAATGATAAATGATAAACGATAAATGATAAATGATAAATGATGAATGATGAATGATGAATGATGAATGATAAACGATAAATGATAAATGATAGATAAATGATAAAAGATTAGATATGCAGAACCTAAAAATGAAATAACACCAAAAGTCAACTTAGCATGTTATTATATAGCATTATCGTTAAATCGACTTTGTCTGTGAAATACCTACCACCAACTTTGCCAACATTTGATGAAATAATCGCACAAAATATGACGAAAAATATGCCTGCTATGAAAAACCTACAGCAGTCACGCATTGCCAACCATAGTAACGGACTGAAATTCAAGTGACATACGCCACCGAAACAAGCCAAAAGCCACGCATATTTCTGACAATAAATATGTCGGGCAACACATTCTCCACAGCAACTGCGACGTGATTCAATGATGACACCTGGTGTTGCGGTCTTGGTCACAAATGTTGACAGTAGCAGTTGTTGGCATTCACACATTTGTCCTTGCTGCAGGATCAAATTCTTATGTGAATCGAGTTGGACGCCATTTTTACTAGTGAGTGAGATGTAGGCAGTGCGCCTAAAAATACGCTAAAATTGTAGTCAGATCGAGGAAATTAAAAAAAATATAGCAATTTTAGACAAAGAGTCGCAATTGAATCCTTTCAGCTGGAAGTCGCTTTGCATGCAGTCGAGCGTTGATTTGCTTTTTATTTTTTATTTGTTATTGATTTCCTTTTTTTTTTTTGGTTGATGTTGTTTTTTATTTAGTCATGCAACGCATGAATGAAATCGGGATTTCTTTTTGTTTTCGATATTTTCGAGTTCGAGGCTATGTGGAAAACTAGAAGGCGGCTCGGCAACATTGAAATGAAATGTTTGAGGTTGGCAAACAATTTTGTATCAAATACGGTTGCAACAAATTGAATGCGCTTTTTTTGTTGCTGTGAAATTGATTTAAAAATAAAAGAAAATTTTAGCATTTTAAAATTTTCAACTGCTGTCACTGTTCACACGGCTTTGTTGACATAGGACAAGTGGCAACATTTTGTCGTCTGTGTACTTTCTATGGAATCTATTGTGAATATTTAAACCTAATAGAAAAAGTTTTTATACAGTTTTTTCACTAGAAACTAAATTTTACACTAAAAAAACTCAATTTTTCACTAAATATTGAAATTTTTACTATAAACTCAAATTTCAATAAAAGTTTTATTTAACACTAAAAATTAAATTTTTCACTATAAATAAAATTTTCACCATAAATTAAATTTTAAATAACAATTAATTTTTTAATTGTAAATTAAATTTTTAAATATGAACTTTATTTTTCAGTAGAAATTATATTTTTCTTTGAAAATTCAATTTTTGACTATAAGTTAAACTTTTCACTGAAGTGCATTTTTCACTAAAATTAAATTTTTAACTAAAAATTATATTTGTAAATAAAAATTCAATTTTTAAATAAAAATTATATTTTTAACTAAAAATTCAATTTTTAACTAAAAATTCAATTCTTAACTAAAAAATAAAATTTTATCTAAAAATTCAATTTTTAACTGAAAATTCAATTTTAAACAAAAAATTCCATTTTTAATAAAAATTAAATTTTTTTGTTAAAAATTCAATTTTTCAATGAAAAATAAATTTTTCAGTTAATATTAAAATTTTAACTAAAAATTCGATTTTAAATTTAAAAAATTATATTTTTCACTAAAGTTTGAATTTTAACCTAAATCTTAAATTTTTATCTCTATTTAAAACTAACTAAATAAAACAAACAATATTTCAAAAGAGATAAAAAAATATGAACAACTAAAAATCCAAAAATCTAAAAATAAAATCCCAAGGTTTAATTCGCGAATGTGTTTTTGTTTGTAGAACACAATAGATTTTTTCGGTTTTATTTTGCTATGTTGTTTGTTTTTATTCTCACTATTTTTTCATTGTTGATTTTGGTTTTCTGTAGCACTATGCGAGAATGTCTGTCAATTGTTATTTTAGTAAATTTTTTATGATAGTCGAAGCAGCAACGAAATTTAACAAATTGATGAACAATGTGCGAGGGCGAGTAGTTGTTGCTTTCGTTGTTACTAGGAATGTTTGAGTAGAACTACAGTTCAGAGAAGGGTTGATGTTTGTGGCAATTAATGGTTTGGTGTGTAGGTTGTTGTGACATATCGAATGTGTACTCGTTTATGTACAAATGTGTGCATGTAGTTGTTAACATGACAAAATGAAATTGTTAGCAACAAAATAAATACTAAATATTCAACGACATGTCAAAACACTAAAATATGTTTGTCGCAACTATGCGTAAAAATAAAAATATTCCATAGTCTGCAATGAAATTTTTCTATTTTCTACTTTTCATATAAAGATATTTTCATATTTTCATATTTTCATATTTTCATATTTTCATATTTTCATATTTTCATATTTTCATATTTTCATATTTTCATATTTTCATATTTTCATATTTTCATATTTTCATATTTTCATATTTTCATATTTTCATATTTTCATATTTTCATATTTTCATATTTTCATATTTTCATATTTTCATATTTTCATATTTTCATATTTTCATATTTTCATATTTTCATATTTTCATATTTTCATATTTTCATATTTTCATATTTTCATATTTTCATATTTTCATATTTTCATATTTTCATATTTTCATATTTTCATATTTTCATATTTTCATATTTTCATATTTTCATATTTTCATATTTTCATATTTTCATATTTTCATATTTTCATATTTTCATATTTTCATATTTTCATATTTTCATATTTTCATATTTTCATATTTTCATATTTTCATATTTTCATATTTTCATATTTTTTTTTTTATATTTTCATATTTTCATATTTTCATATTTTCATATTTTCATATTTTCATATTTTCATATTTTCATATTTTCATATTTTCATATTTTCATATTTTCATATTTTCATATTTTCATATTTTCATATTTTCATATTTTCATATTTTCATATTTTCATATTTTCATATTTTCATATTTTCATATTTTCATATTTTCATATTTTCATATTTTCATATTTTCATATTTTCATATTTTCATATTTTCATATTTTCATATTTTCATATTTTCATATTTTCATATTATTTTTATTTCAGTAAGGTATATGTAATGCGGCGCCTAAAAGTATGCAATTGACTTTTTAAAATATTAAACCAAATATATCACTTGGCTACTTTATGCTAAACACATCGGAAAACATCAAATTAGCCGCAGCTTATGTCCTTCAAAAACAAATATTTACATTTACCTGCATTTTGCGCAGTTCAGATGTATTTAATTTGCCGCCTAAAAGTAGACAATAATTTTCGAAAATAGTTTGTCGTGCGCCTAGAATTATTTATTGTTGTTTGGATGACATGTATTTGTCACACTTACACAAGGCGCATCTCTTTCATATGTGTTGAACTATTTTGTCGTTTTTCGTTTTTTTTTATATATTTTATTGTAATTTTTTTGTTGTCTGTATTGTTTTTGTAATTACATATATTTTATTGTTTTGCTGTTGCCAATGTGTTCCGTGTGTTTTATGGCAAAATTATTTTGTGGCAAATTAATTGCCGTCAATGCGGCGAACGTGCCGTGTGGTGCTGTGCCGCACATGCGAACCTTGAAGTGATGATGTTGCACGTGCAACCTTGACACATGCGTCAGTGCTATATAGGTCGTATAACGCAAAAACCTAATTTAGAAGGTATATTTTTGAGATACAATTTATAATGGCAATAAATAAGAGACAATAAAAATCTAACAAAATTTAAATTATTTTAGAGAGTTTTATTTAAAGTAATAACGAAGCGTCCATGCTTAACAGAGAAATTTAAAATAAATGAAAAGAAACCATAAGGAATCGTACAGAAATAAAATGAAAAAAGATAGACTGAACTGAATTTGGAATTTTTAACTCAGATTTGTCGTATGACTTAAATTAATGAAATTTAATAAATATCGGAATTATGTACACAGTAAATGTTCATGCACCAATTTTTCGACACTTTGTAATTTGCACATTTGATTCTGCATTTTTCTGCATTAAAAATGAAATATTCGGCAAATGAAAGTTTTCCAAAGTAGTTATATTGCAGAAAGATGGAAGGAAACGGTAATCTGCCGTAATCAAGAAAAATAAATTAGACATTTTTTTCTGAAATTTTTAAAAGTAGGTTTATAACAGCCAATTGAATGTAAAGGTAGCCTGTCTATAGCAGACAAACCCCATTATTTTGAAATTATCAGGAAAATGGAAGGGACATCCGCTACAGTGGTAAAAATGCTGGTAAAATATTATTAATTTTTTTGAAAAGTATCAAATTTGACTTTAAGTATAGACATTTCTTTTTGTGTATTCTGTCAGAATTGTAATATCGATATTTATTTCCAACGGTTTGTTATGCTAATTATTTGGAGTAATGTGAAAATTGCCTTACGAGGAATAAACGAGGGGCCGAACCCTCCACAGTTTTGTGCGAAGAATGCTCATAAATAATAACCCGCATAATTCCCAGATATTCTGAAAACTGTCGAAACATTTGAGGGATAAGAAGGGTCGAGACTTGACAACAAGTAGTGGGTCAAGACTGGTTCTTGATTTGTCAGTGTTACGGGGTTGTTGGGAGATTACGTAACAAGGCCTAAATAAAAGGAATATGCACTCTGCAAAAAAAGAGCTCTCCCAAACATAATTTTGCAGGCATTAACATGTATGTTTGGAATTTTATGTAAACATAATATATAATTGACTGATAAATCTTTTTTAAACAGGGTTGTATTGAGACTTTAACAGTGTTGTAATGAGCTCTGACTTACATTATAATATCACGGAAACATTTTCATGTTGCCCCTTAAAATGGTATATGTTCTAATGGAAACATAATAATTACTACATCCAAATAAAATAAATATTTGAACCGAAACATAAATATGTTCAAAATAAAACATGATTTTGAACGACCTGAATATAAATATGTTTCCAGTGAAACATATCAGTTGTTTCAGTTCAAAAAGTAGTATGTTTGCAAAGAAACATATTTAAATATTTTTGGAAAGAAATCCTAAAAATAAAAAAAAATAAAATGTTTTTATTAAAAATCTTTAAACATGCACAGTGGGAATTTATAATAATTGAATTTATATACAAATTTTTAAATGCATAAATAAATAATTCGTTTAAAACCGCAAGTACAAGTGACATCATCAATGAATGCACAATTGCACCAGCAGACGCTAAACCAGTCGATCCAGGCTCGTTTTATATTTGGAACAGTTACAGTTGATCTCAGTACAGCACATAGCGTAGGCAAGGAATTCACGGAGGCTCTTGAAAAAAACATGTCAAATTCTGTTTGAAAATCGAAACACAGATTTTTATTAGTGGTTTTTTCACTTTAGTTTCAGAAATTATATACTGCACTATATTATAATCTGTTACTATTTGTACTTTTTGTAACACAATTTATATATTTATTTAATTTAAAAATAACAAAATTATTACCGACGCGAACACGTTTTCTCAACGAACAACAAAAGACACGTACGCAGAAAATGCCGATCACCGAGTGCTCAACGAGTGTCAATTTCCACACCAAATCGATCTAAAAAATGAAATTTTGAGATTTCACCTTTTCGATTTAAATGAAATTTGGGCAGCTGATAAGGCTTATTGAGATATGCATTGACCCTTTTTTTCGACCCGTACTTAAAGAGATACAGTGCATCAAAGTTACAAAAAATCGATCAAAAATCACTTTTCTATCGTTGTTCATATTTCAATATCTCTTAAAGTAGAGATGATAGAAACTCCGTTGATGGCTCGTTTTAAAGCTAATGGAACAGGCTTTTAGAAAAATTCAAAAGAAACTTCTAATCTTTAATATCTGACCCGTCATCATTATCTTAGAAATTCAAAATTGATGTCCTTAAAAACGACCCCTTTTAAAATTCTGAAAAAATCACATATTTTGGTTGATTTAATACAAATGTTCATGCCAAATTTCAAGATGGTATTTTGATTGTTTTTTGAGTATTTTATTTTGAACAAATTTGAGCAAATCACCACAGCAATGACCAACACAGTACACCGAAGGAACGCATGTAGCATGCACGCTGTAGCGACACCAACGCGGTGCCATTCGTTGTTGCTGCGCGCGACGAGTCCATTTCAGTGGTTTCTTGCCATATTCGTCATGACGCCACCTCCACGCTTCACCTTTGACGCACCAGCGGCGCCGGGTCTACTTCATCTCATACTTCGACTGCTGTACTGCCTTTATGCCTTTCTATTACTCGCACTCGCGTTGCACACATCATACTTATGCGAGGTGATAATCTTCAATTTTATTACGAGATATAATCTGGGACGTTTTACGCAGTTGCTGACTTTGGTGCAAAACATCTCTGTATCTGTCGTTCATACCGTGTATCTGCTGAATTTATTGCTGCGTCACCGACAATTGCAACGCATCTTCGTCGACATTGAGGCACTCGAACACGACATACGTTGGCGTACATTGTTGCAACGCAACGTCATCTCACTGTCAACGGATGTCCGAAACTTTCGTCGCCGTTTGACACTTCAGTCCGGTATTCTGCTGTTGTTTTTTTGCTGTTCGCATTGCTACGTCATGTACTGGATGGCGCCGACTGGCACAATGAGATTCAGGTGCTTCTACGCCATTCTTGCGCTGAGCATACAGCTGAAGTGCATCGAGTTCGGGCTCATGGTGCAGTTGGTGAAGAAATTGCTGCAACTTTTGCTCGCCGATTTGCTGTATCTACGGCAGCAACTGTTGTCGACGCAGCAGCGCACAGATCGGGGTTTGTTATATGCTGCACTGCAGTGTAATCAGCAGTTGTTGGCTCGTGTCTGGCTGCTGGTCGATGACGTTCAACGGTACTACACTCTGCCGATGGCTGTGTTGTTTCTGCACAACGGCATCACGATCACAACCTCCTCCAACTGGGTGTATATACAGCTATTTTATCCGACGAGCAGAAGCTATGTTAACAATTGGTGTAAGTACACAGAGAAAAAAAAAAACATAATTTTATTGAAAGTTGGAATTATTTAGAAAAAGCTATATTGTAAAATTATCATATCTCATGCGTTAAAATTATCATATACACAAACCAAATTGTGCTGAAACAGTTCTTTCTGTTATCCAAACTACAAACCTTTAAGTTTTGGTTATAAGAACCGACTTAACAGTTGCAATGAAACGTCTCATTTTTATGTTTTTCATAGTATAGTCTTATTCAATTTTGCACTTTTTGACTTTCAGATCGTATTATCTATATCGGCAACATGCTGGTCATAATGTTGGTACCCTGCTGGCTGTGCGAGTCCTGCATGCAAACGGTAAGCCCTACCCATAGAATCTTCTGTGTGTAAACAAAGTCCTACTGTTCTTCAATTCAATCTTTAGTATGAACGTTTTACACGCGTTTTGCATGATCTACAATCGGACGGTTCTGATGTACGGCTCAACCTGTGTCTGCACGAGTATTCGTTACAACTGATGCATCTGAAGTTATTATTTAGCTGTGGTGGCTACTTTGATATCAATCTGCGACACTATGGTGGGGTACGCAATACGGCTAAATTTCCCAAATTATTTTCATAATTATTCAGTCTTTAATCATTTAGCACGTCCTGACCATTTTTACATATGTCATTATCCTGATACAGTTTCGAATACAGACCGAATCGGAAAAGGCCTATGCGGCGGAGCATAGTAATCTGACAACACATTGAAATGCTATTCGAAAGAAATATTTTCATTTTTAATAGCAATTTTTGTAGTTGTATAAAAATAATAATACTAAACAACAAAATGAAAAAAGAGTATATAAAATCAAACTATGTTGAAATTGAATTTTTCAAATAAACCTGTCATACGTGTCCGGATTCTGGGGTGTGACGTAGAGAGATGACAAAAAAAAAAACAATGCGACGTGTGAACGTGATTTTCTTGTTTGAAAACAGCAATAACTTTATTGGTTAAAAAAAGAATGAAAATGTCACTTGCCTGTTCTCTTGGCTTATTTATGAGTAACTGAACAAAAAAGAAAACAGAATATGATTTTTAAGTAATGATGCAAGACAACAAAAATCTATGGTATTATTCTTGCAGTGTTGTTCTTGTTTTTGCATCGGCAGGTCGAACTTGCAAAAAAGTTAACATCATACTAAAAAAAAACTAAATTTTGAATTAAATAGAATAGATTTTGTGAGACACTATTAACATAAATTAAATTTAACATAAATCATATATATTTTTAAAAAAAATTTTAAAATATGTGTTTTGAGAAATATCTTTCCAAAATATGGATCATATGTTATACAGACCTTTAAAATATGGTTTGATGAACAAAATTCATCAATATGATGTTCACTTTTTGTTCGAATTATTAGCAATTAAATATTATAAATCCTTTAAGTATTATTAATACATAAATGTGCAAATGGAGACAAATTTTTGTTTGAAATTTGAAGTTAAAAAATATTTTAAAAATGCGATTTCAATTCAATGAATAAATTCATCAATATGATGAATCCTGGTTGTTGGTGAATTTTTTTTTTGTGTGTAAACTACTTTTTATACAGAAAAAAATATAATGAAATTATTCATTAATGTTATGTATTTTTTACCAATTACAAGATTCGTCATATAGATACCACCGTTCATTAAATGACATATTGATGAATGCATTCATCATATATATGAATTTATTCATACATCATAGTGAAGAACGAAATATTCAATACAATAAATAAGAATCATCATATTGATGAATATAATCATAAAATCTAAGAATAGTTAAAAAAATGTTTGTAAATTGTGCCTAATATTTATGAATATAATATTCAATCTGATGAATATGGTTGACAAATATTTTCTATTTTCTTTGTTCGAAAAAAAAAATAATTTTCATTTTTTTTTTATATTTTTTATAAATATAACTTTTTATTAATAAAAAGTTGTCATTATAAATAAATATACAACAAAACATTTTACTAATATGATGTAAAAAACATATGTTGTATTTTATGTTTTTGTTCATTAATATGACGAAACGTATTCTCACACTTCGTCATATTGAGGAACATTTTATCGGCCATTCATCAAATTGATAATGAATTCATAACATTGATGTTTTGTAGTTATCAATATTATGGCGTTCTTCAAAAAACAGTGAATCATGGTTTAAAAACCAAATTCATTAATATGATGATGATTTCATTTTCTGTGTAAGATAAATGTAATTAAAGTAAACTTTGTGAATTTTTTAACTATTTTTTAAATTTTAAGCCGCCTTATTTCGGAATCATAACGTAATTGTCATGCCAAATGGGCGAATGTGCATTTTTAAAATGTTTGGTAAATCAAATTTTAAAGTTTGAAGTGCTCTAAAAATTAGTAAAATTGATTTTTTTTTAAATTTTTTTTCTATTATTTTTGTTTTTTCATCAATTATTATAACATACTAGTTGGAACCGTGCCAAGATTTTGTGAATGGAAGGATATGGAGTGATTTTATTAATATAAAGAACATTTTTATTACATTTTTATTATTTTTCCAGTAGAAGTTTTAGTGTGGTGAGTTTTAGTTGGTGAATTTTAGTGAGGTGAGTTTTAGTGTGGTGAATTTTAGTGAGGTAAGTTTTAGTGTGGTGAATTAGTGTGTGGTGGAGTTTGGTGTGGTGAATTTCGGTGTGGTGAGATTAAAAAATTTGGGATGGATGTACCCTGGTGTGAAATATCTTGATATAACTAATGACCAGGGCAAGTTTTTTTTGGCACAAAATATAGTTAAAAATGGCAGGCAAAATGGAACAAAAAAACAGTAAAAATGGCACAAAAATAGGCAAAAAAAGGAAAAAAAAGGTACAAAAATAGGCAAAAAAAGGCAAAAAAAGGCAAAAAAAGGCAAAAAAAGGCAAAAAAAGGCAAAAAAAAAAAGGCACAAAAATAGTCAAAAAATGGCACAAAAATAGTCAAAAATGGCAAACAAGGAAAAAATGGCACAAAAATAGTCAAAAAATGGGGGAAAAAAAAGTATAAAATTTTTCAATGAACTATTTTTGTTGACATCATAGATTTCTCTTTTACATGGTCTAATATTTATTTCGTTAATTTAATTTACAAAATTAAGAACACACAAAAATAAGTACACAAGAAAAGGACGTCATATATTCTTTAATACAACCAGAAAATCGAAAATAATATTTAAAAAAGGTTTGCCAGAGTGTAAAAAAGGCATTTTTAGGCAAAGTATATCAAAATTGGCAAATTTACAAAAAAAATGATAAAATGGCATTTTTTGGCAAAAGCCAAAAAAAACTTGCCCTGCTAATGACATACACCATCTGGAAAACGTAACTTCTAAAGGGGGTGCCACGTCTTACACCAATATCTTATATTACACCAATAAAAGTTATAGCAAAAAAACGAAGAAATTGGAAAAATTGAAAAATCTTGTCATGCCAAAAAATTATTTAATAAAAAAAAAAAAAAATACCAAACCTCTTTTTTTCCCAAAAAAAAAAATTTTAAATTAATGATGACGATCGATAGGTGCTTTAAAACAAATAATTGATGCCTTTACACCACTATTTTGTCTTTTATCAATAAAAATGTATGGAAAAAAACGAAAAGATTCACCCTTTTGGCATGACAAGATTTTGAATTTTTCTAATTCACTCTTTTGGTTTTGTCTTTTGTGGCTAGAATATCCAACAAAACCACATACGCTTTTTGCACAGTATACTTGAGGAAAAACTATATTCAAAAATGTAAAAAAAAGCAAATGTCAAAAATTACTCATTCGCCCCTTTGGCATGATATTGACGATATAAACAAGAGGTAAAATTTTTTTAATTTTTCTTAGTTTATTCCAAATTTTATGAATTTAAAAGAGTTGACGTCTAAAATGATTATTTTTTCGTTGACTTACCATATGGAATGTAATATTTCAAATTTGTTTCGTCATTGCAAAGAATATATATAATAGAAATTACAATGTTATAAATTTAAAAATGTACCTAAGTATCATATTGAAGATTCTATTCATTATATCGACCCTCCCATACCATAATCAGCTATATTTTAATTTTGCAGAAGATCTTCAAAATTATTGTAATTATCTTAGACTAGAACAAATAGAAACGTTATCTTTTTTCAACCGATTTGATAGCATTTTGTTTTCAAATACTTAAAATCAATGTATACTGAGAATATTATAAATTAAAAACAAAATCAATAATATACTGGACTTAATTCCAGTATGGATTGTCAGTTTTTAAAATAGTTTGTTGGTTTGAGTTTGCAATTTGTAGCAAAATTTAAAACTCCTGATTAAAATTAATTTTGTAGATTTTATTTTAGAGATAATCTAAAGAAATTTCCTTTCATTTTTTTTATACAACGCCCTCTATAGGAGAACTATTCAATTTTCAGTGGACCGCAAAACTGTCAAAGAGTGTTGAAGACAAAAATTTAATCTCTACTTAGAGAAATTAAATTGTCAGATAAAATTGTACTTTTTGTGCTCAATCCAACCAAAACATTTTCTCAATGGTTTGCTCTGTGGTTTTCAAGGCACAAATAAAATCTATAAATTATTTCATAGAAAGTACTGCGAAGAAAAACTGAAAGAAGTACTACCCACCAACGTTGCCGATGATAAATGATGAATTAATCAAGTTGCTGCTGCAACCGAAAATTTCTTTTTAATATGCTGCTTCCTGTGCGAGTCCTTTCTGTGGCTGCTTAGAGCAGCACTCAATGATTTTGGTGACGCCTGCCGCAGCATCGACAAAACAGTTAAACGCGCGACGACAACGACGACAAATGGTGACCGGGAGGCTGGAAGTCAGGCAGAGCCGACAGGACCGGCAGGACTAGTGATTGATGGCAAATAATTTCAAATTTGTTGCAAAACTGGCTACCATAGCAAAATACGTAGTATATAGTAGCAGCAACAGTTTTTACGCAATGGTTCGATTTTGTATTTGGTTAGGTTGTTGTTGTTGTTTGTGCTATACTGATGTCCTTTGCACTCCTTTTTGAGCGCTTTGTCAAAAATGTTTTGGCAGCAACTATTGTAATAGTTTGCATGGCTTAAAGTTGAATCGAAAACAAAAAAAATAAAAAAACTCAGTTTGATTGATGAAGTTTCAAGGCTTTGTTTTTGCGCTTCATCGACAAGAAATTGAAATGCGAAAAAAACTTTATTGGGCTGCAAAAATAAATATAAATAAAAAATATATATTTAACTAGCAAATAATTTAAGTTAACAAAGTATGCAGAAAAATAATATTGAGGGTCACAGAAAATTGTACAAAAAGTTAAAAATAAGACGCGCTTTTTATCAGAGTGCGGAAAAACGGAAGTAGAACTTTTCTGAATGTTTCTTTCACCCAATTACATAGAACTTGGAATAATTTAAATGTTTTTAATATACGTTTAATAAAAACAAATTTAATTATTTTTTTTAATGATTTCCTACTAGAATAGTTTTGATGGTAAAACAGTTTGAACTATTTTTCGTTAAAATATGCGTTTTTAGAGTAAAAGTGAATTTTTAGTGAAAATTCGATTTATTTGTAAAAAAATAAATTTTAAGTAAAAATTGTATTTATAGTGAAAAATTGAATTTCTAGTGAACATTTTATGTTTTAGTGAAAAATTTAATTTTAATTGAATTTTTAGTGAAAAATTGAATTTTTAGTGAAAAATTGAATTTTTAGTGAAAAATTGAATTTTTAGTGAAAATTTTAATTTTTAGTGAAAAATTGAATTTTCAGTGAAAAATTGAATTTTTAGTGAAAAATTGAATTTTTAGTGAAATATTGAATTTTTAGTGAAAAATTGAAAAATTGAATTTTTAGTGAAAAATTGAATTTTTAGTGAAAATTTGAATTTTTAGTGAAAATTTGAATTTTTAGTGAAAATTTGAATTTTTAATAAAAATTTGAATTTTTATTGAAAATTTGAATTTTTAGTGAAAAATTGAATTTTTAGTGAAAAATTGAATTTTTAGTAAAAAATTGAATTTTTAGTGAAAAATTGAATTTTTTAGTGAAAAATTGAATTTTTAGTGAAAAATTGAATTTTTAGTGAAGAATTGAATTTTTAGTGAAAAATTGAATTTAGAGTGAATATTTTATTTTTAGTGAAAAATTGAATTTTTAGTGAAAAATTGAATTTTAAGTGAAAATTTGAATTTTTAGTGAAAAATTTAATTTTTAGTGAAAAATTGAATTTTTAGTGAAAAATTTAATTTTTAGTGAAAAATTGAATTTTTAGTGAAAAATTTAATTTTTATTGAAAAACTGAATTTTTAGTGAAAAATTGAATTTTTAGTGAAAAATTTAATTTTCAGTGAAAAATTGAATTTTTAGTGAAAAATTTAATTTTCAGTGAAAAATTGAATTTTTAGTGAAAATTTGAATTTTAGTGAAAAATTGAATTTTTAGTGAAAATTTGAATTTTTAGTGAAAAATTGAATTTTAAGTGAAAATTTGAATTTTTAGTGAAAAATTGAATTTATAGTGAAAAATTTAATTTTTAGTGAAAATTTGAATTTTTAGTGAAAAATTGAATTTTAGTGAAAAATTGAATTTTTAGTGAAAATTTGAATTTTTAGTGAAAAATTGAATTTTAAGTGAAAATTTGAATTTTTAGTGAAAAATTGAATTTTTAGTGAAAAATTGAATTTTTATTGGAAAATTTAATTTTTAGTGAAAATTTGAATTTATAGTGAAAAATTGAATTTCTAGTGAAAAATTGAATTTTTTAGTGAAAAATTGAATTTTTAGTGAAAAATTAAATTTTTAATGAAAAATTAAATTTTTAATGAAAAATTAAATTTTTAATGAAAAATTGAATTTTTAGTGAAAAATTGAATTTTTAGTGAAAAATTGAATTTTTAGTGAAAAATTGAATTTTTAGTGAAAAATTGAATTTTTAGTGAAAAATTGAATTTTTAGTGAAAAATTGAATTTTTAGTGAAAAATTGAATTTTTAGTGAAAAATTGAATTTTTAGTGAAAAATTGAATTTTTAGTGAAAAATTGAATTTTTAGTGAAAAATTGAATTTTTAGTGAAAAATTGAATTTTTAGTGAAAAATTGAATTTTTAGTGAAAAATTGAATTTTTAGTGAAAATTTGAATTTTTAGTGAAAAATTGAATTTTTAGTGAAAAATTGAATTTTTATTGGAAAATTTAATTTTTAGTGAAAATTTGAATTTATAGTGAAAAATTGAATTTCTAGTGAAAAATTGAATTTTTTAGTGAAAAATTGAATTTTTAGTGAAAAATTAAATTTTTAATGAAAAATTAAATTTTTAATGAAAAATTAAATTTTTAATGAAAAATTGAATTTTTAGTGAAAAATTGAATTTTTAGTGAAAAATTGAATTTTTAGTGAAAAATTGAATTTTTAGTGAA
The DNA here is from genome assembly GCA_951804985.1 of Dryomyza anilis. NCBI lineage: Eukaryota > Metazoa > Arthropoda > Insecta > Diptera > Dryomyzidae > Dryomyza > Dryomyza anilis. Next base: position 93,531,285 of record OX638132.1, read on the forward strand.
AAATTGAATTTTTAGTGAAAAATTGAATTTTTAGTGAAAAATTGAATTTTTAGTGAAAAATTGAATTTTTAGTGAAAAATTGAATTTTTAGTGAAAAATTGAATTTTTAGTGAAAAATTGAATTTTTAGTGAAAAATTGAATTTTTAGTGAAAAATTGAATTTTTAGTGAAAAATTGAATTTTTAGTGAAAAATTGAATTTTTAGTGAAAAATTGAATTTTTAGTGAAAAATTGAATTTTAGTGAAAAATTGAATTTTTAGTGAAAAATTGAATTTTTAGTGAAAAATTGAATTTTTAGTTAAAAATTGAATTTTTGGTGAAAAATTGAATTTTTAGTGAAAAATTGAATTTTTAGTGAAAAATTGAATTTTTAGTGAAAAATTGAATTTTTAGTGAAAAATTGAATTTTTAGTGAAAAATTGAATTTTTAGTGAAAAATTGAATTTTTAGTGAAAAATTGAATTTTTAGTAAAAAATTGAATTTATAGTGAAAAATTGAATTTTTAGTGAAAAATTGCATTTCTAGTGAAAAATTGCATTTTTAGTGAAAAATTGCATTTTTAGTGAAAAATTGCATTTTTAGTGAAAAATTGAATTTTTAGTGAAAAATTGAATTTTTAGTGAACATTTTATTTTTTAGTGAAAAATTTAATTTTAATTTTTTTTAGTGAAATATTGAATTTGTAGTGAACATTTTATTTTTTAGTGAAAAATTTAATTTTAATTGAATTTTTAGTGAAAAATTGAATTTTTAGTGAAAAATTGAATTTTAAGTGATAAATTGAATTTTTAGTGAAAAATTGAATTTTTAGTGAAAAATTGAATTTTTAGTGAAAAATTGAATTTTTAGTGAAAAATTGAATTTTTAGTGAAAAATTGAGTTTTTAGTGAAAAATTAAATTTGAAGTGATAAATTGAATTTTTAGTGAAAAAATTAATTTTTTAGTGAAAAATTGAATTTTTAGTGACAAATTGAATTTTTAGTGAAAAATTGATTTTTTAGTGAAAAATTGAATTTTTGTGAAAAATTGAATTTTGAGTGAAAAATTGAATTTTTAGTGAAAAATTAAATTTTTAGTGAAAAATTAAATTTTTAGTGAAAAATTGAATTTTTAGTGAAAAATTACATTTTTAATGAAAAATTAAATTTTTAGTGAAAAATTTAAATTTTAGTGAAAAATTTAATTTTTAGTAGAAAATTGAATTTTTTTTGAAAAATTGTTTTAATATCTATTAAAATTGTCCTCTAGAAAGTATAAAGGAAAATTTCAGAAGATTATCTTACTTAGAAGTGCTTCGAAATATTTGAAATTAAATTTAAAATAAAATAAAAAATATATTTTTAAAAACACTCAGCGCTAGCGGAACTACAGTAGATATCAATGAAAATGCACAATAAAAAAAAAGAAGAGTCCCTTAAAGGACATACAAAAAGCGAAAAATTAACGTTGCTACCAGCAATGGGGGATTTTGGCTGAGAATTTATGTCTGTCGATTTCTGTGCTGTGCTGCATGTTTTCAGTTCATTTGGCCCATCATTCGTTCATGTGGCTGCTGATTTCGTGTTGAATTATTGGCCAAAATGTGTAAAACGGACGACAGCGAAAGAAATCGAAGTTAAAACAGCAGTCGTGTCAGGGGACAGTCACCACTTATTCGGGTTAACGTGTATAAATTTATTAAAAAGCACTTTATGCGCGCGCACAGTACGAGATATAGAAATAATAGTACCCCCTCCCCCCCATACCCATTTGAAGACAAATGTACCTCGGGGACAACCAACGAGCAGCCAATGCGGTCAACAAACTTGGTATTAAGAAACAACCACACACATATCCAATTGCAGTTAAAATTTATATTGAATGCTGCACAAGGATATTGCCTGTTATCCTTGTTGCAAAGTATTGTTATAGTTTTATATTTTTATTTTTCAAAGCCAGTCAATTTCCTCTGCCATTTTCCGTTTAGCACTATAGTCGCAAAAAAATAGTTAAAGAAAAGAAAAATCATTTTCCACGTTAATTTCAAATAAATTCATCTTAATGTGTGAAAATTGCAGAAAAACGCAATGAGTTTTTAGTTTTTGGTTTCTTTTCTTGCTAAATTTGTTGAAAACTGCCTGTTTTACACTTCATTGATTACAAATGGGTTTTATTTTTTGAAAATTAATTAATTTGATTTATAATACAAGAGTGTTATGTGTGATGGTAGATTTTAGACGGTAGATGGTAGATATTATATGGTAGATAGTAAATGCTAAATAATAGATATAAAAGGTGTATGTAGACAGTTAGTAAATGGAAAATGGTAGATGAAAGAAAATGATAGATGTATATAGTAGTAGTACATTGCAGATGGGAGATTGTACAGGATAGACGGTAGGATATAGATGGTAGATGCGAGGTGGTATATGATAAATGATAGATGGTAGATGGCAGATGATAGCTGATAGAAAAATGGTAGATGACATGTTAGATGATATCATTTGTACGCAAAATTCGCTGACTGTTTGGAATATCCATATGAATCTCGATATTTACTTCCGTTTTGGTCCCGTCTGGAACGCCCATTATTTTATTTATAACTTTTGATCTATCGTATAGAATTCTATTATTTTTTATAGATTCTATTATTTTTTAAATAGTACTATTCCATACTACATGCACAAAAAAAATCAAATAAATCCATTAATTTTCTTTTTGAGATATTAAGTTTTAAGCGTACGAATGTCCCGTCCGTAACCCCAAGAAATGCCCATATGTAAGATGGTAAAAGGAAGAATGCGGAAGATGGTATATAGGAAATGGTAGAATATAGAAAGTTTTAAACATAATAAAAAAATATTATAGAAGATAGAATGTGGAAAGTAGATGAGATTTTAAACAAAATAATTAAAGATGATAGAGGGTATATTGTACATAGATGATGTTTGGTGAATGGTACGTGGTTAATGGTAGATGGTATTTGATATTTGGTTGATGTTCGAATTAAAATGTTAGATGGTATTTGATATTTGGTTGATGTTCAATGTTAGATGGCAGATTATAGATGAAAGACGGTAGATAATAAAAGGTAGATAGAAGATGGTATAAGGTTGATAGAAAATGTTGGATGGTATAGAATGTGAAAAATGGTGAAAGATAGAATGTGAGCTATATCGAATTTTTTCTGAAATATCTACTAAGATCCACAGCACTCGGATATTGTTGTAAAATATATTCCCAACGATTTGTACTTAATATCAGCACGAACGCTCATGCGAGCAAGTCCAGCTCTGGACTGCTAAGGCCGTCTAGATGATAGATGGTGGAGTGAAAAAGGCAGATGGTAGAGAGTAAACAGTAGATGCTAAATGTAAGATGGAAAATGTTCTTTAATAGATAGTATGTGGTAGATATTTGAAGGTAGAAATAGAACATTAAACATACTAACCAAAGATGATATATGGTAGAATCAGTTCGTAGAGTGTAGAAGGAGAATTGTAAAGGGTAGATACCTATACATTATTAAATTCTTAAACGATCACTTAAATTATCATTTCATTAAGAATCACTTAAAACACAGCGTTCCCCAAAATGAAAACGAAAAACTTTTCCTAATATTTAATTTCGACTTTTGACAAGACTACATGCGCGCGCTCCGCCATTTTCTTGGCATTGTCGACATCTTTGGTAAGACTTTGAAATAATTTGTGCTGGCAAAGCGAACAAATGAGTGTCGTCTTCATTTACAACCGACTGGTAGAGGTTCTTATGTCTCTATTGCATGCACTATTTGTTATAAATATGTGTGTGGCAAGCATTTGTTTGTATTGTTGGTGGAGGCAAACGAAAAACGAAAAAAATTCCATGCATTCGTGCAGAAGTTTTGCAAGTTGCTGCAACCACAAATTGAATTTTACGGTATTTCGTTGTAAGACTAAAATTTGCATTTCTATGCAGTGTAACTCTGTCTGTGGGGCGGAAATGAAAGCAGAAGTAGTAACATGTGTCTGTGTGTTGTACTGAATTAGTATGTTCCGTAGTTATGTTAGGCGTAGGTCGTTGTCTGTCTTCGTGTAATGGAATTCATTATTTTACAGTATTTCTAGATGCATTCTACACAAGAAAACTTTTAAGTGATTTTTTTGCGGCATTATGGAAGGGTTCCCATTGTAGTTTTCTTTTTAAAATTTCTTTTTTTTTGATTTCTTTATTTTGGGGTAAAACATTCGTAATGTAAATGATTGTTTCGTTATTTCAAAATAATAATAGTAAAATGTTTTGAACTAATATTACTTACAAAAACAATTTTGTGGCTTCAACCATTTACAAAAAATTCACTTTGTAACTTATATCTTATTTACTACGATATGATGCATTCATTTATACATTTCAATGCCTCACGTATTCATAGCATTTCATCACTTTAGACCTGTCAGTCTGTCACTGCTAAGTGATGTCTGAGTGTCAACCATTCATTTTGAGTGTCAACAAAAATTGTCGAGTATCAGCGTTTAATCTAAAACGTCAACTATTCATTTCAGCATTTTACTCATTGTATATGTTGTACCTTTGAGTGTCAACATTTAGTGTTGAGTGTCACACTTTGTGCTGTGGGTTTCATTTATATTATGACGGCCATTTTCAGGCGTTGAGTTTAGTTTACTTCAATATTCTAAAAGTATATGACACGAAAAATTCATATAATTAAAATATATATCATATATGAATATATGAATATATGAATATATGAATATATGAATATATGAATATATGAATATATGAATATATGAATATATGAATATATGAATATATGAATATATGAATATATGAATATATGAATATATGAATATATGAATATATGAATATATGAATATATGAATATATGAATATATGAATATATGAATATATGAATATATGAATATATGAATATATGAATATATGAATATATGAATATATGAATATATGAATATATGAATATATGAATATATGAATATATGAATATATGAATATATGAATATATGAATATATGAATATATGAATATATGAATATATGAATATATGAATATATGAATATATGAATATATGAATATATGAATATATGAATATATGAATATATGAATATATGAATATATGAATATATGAATATATGAATATATGAATATATGAATATATGAATATATGAATATATGAATATATGAATATATGAATATATGAATATATGAATATATGAATATATGAATATATGAATATATGAATATATGAATATATGAATATATGAATATATGAATATATGAATATATGAATATATGAATATATGAATATATGAATATATGAATATATGAATATATGAATATATGAATATATGAATATATGAATATATGAATATATGAATATATGAATATATGAATATATGAATATATGAATATATGAATATATGAATATATGAATATATGAATATATGAATATATGAATATATGAATATATGAATATATGAATATATGAATATATGAATATATGAATATATGAATATATGAATATATGAATATATGAATATATGAATATATGAATATATGAATATATGAATATATGAATATATGAATATATGAATATATGAATATATGAATATATGAATATATGAATATATGAATATATGAATATATGAATATATGAATATATGAATATATGAATATATGAATATATGAATATATGAATATATGAATATATGAATATATGAATATATGAATATATGAATATATGAATATATGAATATATGAATATATGAATATATGAATATATGAATATATGAATATATGAATATATGAATATATGAATATATGAATATATGAATATATGAATATATGAATATATGAATATATGAATATATGAATACATGAATATATGAATATATGAATATATGAATATATGAATATATGAATATATGAATATATGAATATATGAATATATGAATATATGAATATATGAATATATGAATATATGAATATATGAATATATGAATATATGAATATATGAATATATGAATATATGAATATATGAATATATGAATATATGAATATATGAATATATGAATATATGAATATATGAATATATGAATATATGAATATATGAATATATGAATATATGAATATATGAATATATGAATATATGAATATATGAATATATGAATATATGAATATATGAATATATGAATATATGAATATATGAATATATGAATATATGAATATATGAATATATGAATATATGAATATATGAATATATGAATATATGAATACATGAATATATGAATATATGAATATATGAATATATGAATATATGAATATATGAATATATGAATATATGAAATTATTCATATATATGAATATATGAATTTTAAAAAATTAAAAATTATACTAATAATCATAAAAAAAGACATATTTCTACTACAAAATTTTATAATGACTCTTAATGGTTTTTTTTAATTTTTTTGTATGAACTACGTACATTCTCCGTATTAATCCTGAATTTATTTTCAGTTCTCACACACACATTCAACTATCCACTTAGACGCATACATAGTTGCTGACAGCAATGTGAAAACGTGCAACCACTTAGTCAGCAGCAAGCGCGGCAACCGAGCAACAGCAACATCAACCGCAGCAACAACAAGTGCCAACGGCAGGCAGCACAAGGCAGGGATGATAGCCGACAATCAGCCAACATGAAGCCGACCATCAATGAATAACGCTTTGGCACAAAAAGGGTAAAAAGTAATCAGCAGCAGGAGCAGTACTGGCAGCAAGCATCTGCACATACATTCAACTACTTCACACACATACGAACGCATTCACGCACATTTTAACACATACCCGTTATTGATGCCATATATGTGTTGACCGTGTCTAAAGTGTGTCTGCTGTGTTGGCCAAGTTATTTCACAATTTAATGGGAACACGTTCACTGATAAAATTTTATTACTAACACACTCGCACTTTGTCACAGACTCTGACACACACACATGTACCGTGACACGCATTTAACATGTTGCGTGACAATGTCAAATGCGTTAGAAAAGGAGTAAAAACATTTATTACAACAAAAACAGTAGCATCAACATCATCAACAACAACAACAAACAACAACAGCAGCAACAGGCGCAAATGATGAATGTAATTTTGTTGTTGTGCTGTATACAGTGTTGCCACTGTCAGTCACGACACATTAAGGTGGCCACAACATGAAAAATTACGTCGCGTAATTTTAGACTATTTACGCGAATTGCTGCTTGTGTAATGGGTGGAGATGGTGGGGAGTGGGAAGAGAGGCGTATTTTGAGTATTTGAATTTTATTGGCAATTCGACGAAGTATTACAAATGATCGTTGATGGCATGAATAATGCACTGAAAGAGTTTGTGTAGGGCAGTAGCGTGCTGTACTGCACAAAACAACATATTATCGATATCTGAGAATTATTTTGCTCTATACGCCATTTTTTGGAAAATGGAGCTTGCAATTGCATATATGAGCAAATCCAAAAAACCTTTAACTTTTGGGCGTGACAAAATATCACAAAAAAATTTGCGGACACATCTTAGCGCTTTTGAATATAAGCTTAAAGACCCTTACGTATTATTAATCTTTTCGCGTGCTTCACTTTTAATGAAAACCGTCAAAGATAGAGGTCGGTAACGCTATAGTGCTTCAAAAATCTAAAGAATTGTTTATTTTTAAATTGTTTATTGATTAAGTCAAGTGAAATTGTTTTTTATGACATAATGTTTCAATATATTTCAGATTAATATCATATAATTAAGTATATAACGAAGAAATTATTATTTTTATTACATTTAAGTCGAATTTAGAAATTTAAAATGTTCCTGTATTTTTGATGCAAGGGGCACATTCAAGTGACATACCTTAAAAATATTGCTATTACAATACGTTGCAATAAAAAAAAAATCAAACCAAGAATTCCTCAAAAGCCGCTCCTCACAAGTCCGATAATAGCTGCAAAATTGTATTTTTTTTGATTTTCAGCGCACATACCGCGGAATAGATTCTATTATGTTATAAATTATGATGAGGAATTTTTTTTTGATAATCAAATTTAACATAATGTATCAAGTAAAGTTTAATCCTCCCAAATTGAAATGATATCTTAGATGTTATTTTGAGGGAATGGTGATTTTTCGTACCATTTAGCCTAAAATTCTCATTTAAAGTACTCCTGTATTTTAAAACTTAGCGACACATACACGCGACATACCTTAAAATCTTTGTTCTTGTATTATCAGTTCATACAAAATTTAAAATTAGTAAAGTCACTCTTGACACAGACGATAATATGTCAGAAAACATGGTTCCACCATATGTTGAAATTTTGTTTTCTCAATAAAAAATGATTGATCAATAATACTGAAGCGGCATTATATTTTTAAATTAACTCGTGGCATACATTTCCGATGACATTTATGTCCAGCCATATTCAAATGAAATAGTTAGAAAAAAGTACTTTTTTCGGGACAATCACGTTTTTTTTTCGAAAGTTCCAGCGTGTCGTTTTTTGTTGATGTTGGGGGCACATTCACAAGTCATATCTTAAAATCTTTATATTTACCTTATTTATTAAAAATTAGATAGAAAGGATACATTAGATACAAGCCGCGGCTCACACGTTGAAAGAAGGCATAGTTTTCGTTGTCATCCCAAAAGTTGTATCATACCTCAACCTCTGTCCAAATTTTGTTTGATATATGGTACACTTATGCGACATATATTTTTTTTTTGTATTCGGGTATTAGTTAGCGATTGTATTAAAATTGTAGCGATATCTTGGAAGTTGTAGCAATAGTGATGATTAGAACAACACAGAACGTGTGCGTATCATCGGTATTTTTGAGGTTTTTCTTACTTTGGCCACATGTAGCAAATCGACGGAGCAACTCATGAACTCAGAAATGGTTGGGATTTATTAATTCAAGTATTCTTTACAATATTCAATTAAAAAAACAACAAATCATTTTTATTCATTGCCTTAGGTCAATATCATGAAGGTTTAAATTTCTGGATTTGTTCTTATATGTACTACATATCCCCTTTCTTAATAATAATAATAATTTGGCGCTACAGTCCTGTACAGAACTTCGGCCGAGCTCTCTCACCATTTTGAGCTGTGCGTGTTATATTTGTACTCAAAGTGGTGGGAACTACAGTTTATTGCCGAATCCGAACGGCGGGTGAGAGCTTTTCATAGGCAATGGTTTTACTCTCGTAGGTTTGCCATCTACTGACGAGAGGTAGCGAGGTATAGATAAATGTTTCTATGAAAAGATGTTGTTAGCCCCAGTCCAGGCTTGAACCGGGGACCTTTCGACTCGCAGTCCAACGCACTAACCACTGAGCTACCGCGGCTTTCTTAATACCGTTATTATTTTTTGAAAATCTCGAATTAGACCTGAGATATTCATTATAGAATTGCAATAAATCTACTATTTTACATCTGAGTTTTAACATTTGGCATATGGACATTTCCGGATGAGATAAAAAGAGAAAATTTCCCTAGAATTGTTATGCCCTTATCCAATGAATTACATGGTATATTAAAACGATGTAGATATTGTAACGCCTCTTAGGAGGCTTATCCGGTATGGAAAAATATATATTATTGATCACTACCCGAGTCCGTTTAGACATGTTCGTCTGTCTGTCTTACCTACTTGGGTGTAGAGTATTCCGATCGACTTTAAATCCAACCCATGTGACTTAACTTTCCTTACTCGTTGTTATTTCAAAATAAAATGTATTCCTATTTTAATATGTTGCTCATTTTTATTTAAAATAAAATATATTTTTGTATAAAAAAATACATTATAAAAATATAAAAAATTTGCCTGCCAAGAAAAACTTACCTTAAGTCGCCGCTCAAGTGTTTGGCCTTGCACTCAGTGCGGCGTTTTAGTCGAAAAGAATAAGCTGCCAAAACGCATTACTTACGCCATAAATAACTGCAAAATGCAAAGTGGAAAATTGCAAAATTTTATCTGCATCTCAGTAGCGACAACACAAACAACAGTAGCAACATCAACAGTGTAAGTAGCAATACTGACAGTAGCAGCAGCAATAAAAGAACATGCGACGTGCAACAAATTGAAAATAATTTCTGCTGACTGCCATAAACATGAAACTCACTTAAAAAGTCTAAAAGTTATACAAAATAAAAATTACAAATAGAACTAAATAACAAAACTGTGTCAATAACAATAACAAAAAAACAAAATATATCCAATATAGTGCGACATAAGTGAAAAGGAGACCATAAAGGCAAACCTATTATATACCTTAAAGGTACTTTTTAGTTTGAAGACACATATCAAGATAAGGAAATTGTGTTGAATTGAAGTAGGGTCATGGTCAGTTTACTAGAACCAGAAACAAAACTTGAAGTTATTCTACTACATTTTAAATACATTTGAAGAACGTGTACACACACGTTGAAAGACTACGAAAGTGAGCAGGTATAAAACAATTCTTAAGTGCTTTTCTTTGTTATACCCTTCTACAAGTATATAGAACATACTTTTTTTGAGAGATATTTCTGAATTTTAATTAAATACATAATGTAGTAAATAAAATGCATATGTAGTAATATTTTTTATATATTTCCGAAAATTAAAAAAATACATAATGAAATAAAATTAAATGCAGATGAAGTTATATTTTATTGATGTTAAATAAATACAGAATGCAGTAAATGGAAATGCATAAGTAGTTAATCATCTATATAAATAAAGAAAAACTGTAGTTATTTTAATAGAAATGTATTCAAATTTTATTTAGAATTTTAGTTATATTCCATTAAAATATAAATACACTAATGCAGTAAAATCCACAATAATGCAGTAAAATTTACTCTTGGGCATAAATCAAATAAATATGTATTTATTTTAAATATATTTTTATTTATTTTTAATACAGTATTTTTCGGTGTGTAATATAAATATATACTGTAGTAATAAACATAAATGTAGATGTAGAATTGTGATATTAAATACTTATATAAATAGAAAATTAATAAAAATTTAATAAGATTTTGTATAGAAATACAGTAAATTTAGTAGATGTATTCCATTACAAAAAACAACTACATCAATGCATTAAACATGTTTGGACGTAAATCAAATACATTTGTTTTTATTTTAAAGATATTTTTTTACTCTTTTATTTTTTTTTTGCAGCACTTTTGTGCAATTCTTGGAATATATTTTATTAAACCTGATGAATAATAATAAAAAAACGTTTTTCGTGTGTTTAAAAAAAAACATTATATATGTTTCTAATTAGATTACATAAAAAGGTCAAAGGTATTACTGAACACAAGAGCAGCAGCCTTTACCACCGCATTGGATTCAATGAATTCTGTGTGGCAAATTAAAACGAACTAATAACAATTATTTATACTAATTAACAAAGGGTATCCCTGGTAGTATTGGTAACGGTTGTTAGGCTCAAACAAGCAGCGGCCACATGTTGGCCATGTTGCCATGGTAATAACCATTGTTGCCAGATGCGAATTGGGCAACGTTACCATGCACAGAAAACAAAAATCACGGAAAAACAGCAGATTATAAAAGGAACTTGCAGTGAGTGGTCGGAAAAACAAAGAAATCTGTGAAAAATCTCTGAAAATGGCAACCGAAAACATGGACAGCGCGCAACTCGAAGCACTACAAACGGATCTAATAGCCGTCGTTTACAATGAGGCCGTAACCCAGTTGCTGATACTTAAGCAGAGCCAACAACTGGACGCCAATGTGGCCGCAACGGCGGCAGCTGCGGCGAGTCGCAGGACATCAGCAACTACAACGGTAGGAATAAAAGATGAAAAAAGTAAAAATAAAAAAGAACAGAATATAAAAATTAAGAATCAAAAAGATGATGACGAAAACAGACCTTCAGCGGTGGACATTGTGCTGGAGGACATACGCATGCACCGGGAATTAAGTGGTCTCATCGACATCTACACCGTCGGCTACAATGCACTTTCGACGCCTGAGCCGGACGGCGAAGAAATAACGCGCGAAATAGAGGCACGCAATGCGTTGCACAAACGCGAGGACACTCTGCGAGCGGAGTTGCTGCTGCAGCAGCGCGAATTAAAATCACTAAAACAACAAATCACCTCAGAGCGTGAGGCAGCAGAGCAACGTATGAGCGTGGCAGATGAGCGCATTGGCACGTTGCGACACAAATTGCAGCATGTGCGACGCATTAATGAGTTGGAGTTGAATTTGGTCGAACGCTGGGAGGAGAGTCGCTACACACAGGCCTGCATTGTGGGAGAGAAGGCAGAATGCGCTCTGCAGCAAAAAATTGCGCTGCTACAGCGCAAATTGAACGGAGAGCAACGCATCATCTGTGAAGTGGACGTATTTCGTGCGAAAGAATTTGCCGAGTATCGTGAACGTATCGCGCAGTGGCAGCGCAAATATGCTGCCGAGTCGGCAAAAATGGAGGCCGAGTTATGCGCGAAACGGCAGCGACGTCTTGAATTGTGCAAAATGGCAGAGCGACATCGTGAGGTTTATGCGCAGCGCGTACAGTTCGTGGCCGACTATGCGTTGCATCGGCTGCAGGAGGAGCGGCTGTTGGCGTTGCAGCAACAGCGTATGCAGTGTGCGGTGCAAATACAGGCGTGGTGGCGCGGCGTTATGGTCAGGCGCGGCCTCGGACCGTTCAAGAAGAAACCCAAGAAGAGCAAGAAGGGCAAAGTGAAGGGGAAGTAGTGATTTGACAAGGAGATGTAATTTGAAGAACAACAAATAACTAAATAAAAATGTGTATTTGTTTCAAAAGATTTATATTCTCAAAAATAAATAAAATGTTTGCTCAAAATAAAAATTTTAAGCAATATTCAAATTTAGAAATTTCTTAAATATTCATTCAAAATCATAACAAATACAGTAAAAATAATTCTCACAAATTATATATAAAATTCAAGAGTAAAATAATTGTGAACCTGGGGAACGTAGTAGTATCGTCTGGAGAAGTCTGAACGAAATAATTCTTAGGAAATAAGAGGTTTTGAGTATTTGGAAATAAAAACAATGATTAAAGGAAAAATTAAATAAATATAGAAAAAATATATGAAATATATATATTCCGTAGAACTATGTTTGGCTTCTAATCTAAAATTTACAAACAAAATATTGCAAAATTCAAATTTTACTAAAAATTAAATCCAAAAATGTACCAAATATACTTTTTATAACAATAGTAATAACAACTGTATTTCAACCATGTTCGTTCTTGAAATGCATTAAAAAAATCAAAACTAAAGTGCTACGACACAAAACCGTCCGACGCTCTTTTACAATACAGTGCCAGATTCTAGAAGTTTCCACAATGTCATACACTTCAATCAATGCTGAATTGCTCTATTTTACTTTCGTATACAGCGCATCCCTAGTAGAAATTTGCCCGATGCGTCATCGGGAAATGATCGGGTTTTCGTTGGCTAAGCCCTATTAGAGAAAATATGATCATTGCCTTTGCATGCACTTATCATGCTTACCATAGCAGGGTTTACATTATCTAAACAGTCAATGTTCCCGATCATAGCTACATTATTTGTTCCTCATAGCGAAATTAGCATCAGGCAATGATCGAGATTAATGAGAGAAACCCTTTTATGCTCGGACTCAGACAAGGAAATTGTCGGGTAAATATTAAAATGGGGAATTGCCCGATCAGTACATGATCAGAGCCTGAGGTCAATACATGATCAGGACACTGCGTTACAAGGACAATATGGGCCTCGTCATATCCCGTTCATCTCAAATAATGACATGATCACTTCATGACCATGGCCCTACCAAAATTTCTACTAGGGATATGCGGATTCTAGAACTTGCAACAAACTGCTACACTTGCGAGGATCCGTGATGCTCATCGACTAGTTTCTTCTCTTTCACACACATGCTGTTGTAATGCTGATCTTTTTATTTTTCGTATTTTTCTCGCTCTCTCCCTCTTTTAAAAACAGATTGAGATTACTTTACCTTTTTAATCTTAGTTTTATATTTAAAATAAACTTTATTTAGTAAATTATGTATTTTTACTCAAATACATATATATTTTCGACAGTAATTTAAAATTATGTCTATTTAGTGCTTCTCTATTTCGAATCTCTTTAACATTTTTCTAATAAAATTTTCCATTTTAACGCTATTTTAAATAGCCAACATCTATTTCACTGTCAAAATTTCACAATTAATGAGTTTTTGTTCATGATTTATTATTTTTTTTATCATTTTTCGTTTTATTTTATTATATTTTATTTGTTTTCATCTTTCTTTTGTGTTGTATTTGACATTATTCTGCAATAGTTTTTGTTGACTCTACTTCATTAAATTGCAAAAAATGCAGTTTATTGTTCTGTCATACTTTGCACAGAATACAACAGAAAAGAGTTATCAAAACTAAATTAAAACTACTTAATGACAAAATCAGATAAAAAACCTAAACCGAAAAAAAAACAATGGAAAATAAATTATTTCAGTGTTTTTTAAATAAAAGTATATGGAAATATAAGTTAAAAAATCGTAAGTAATTTCTACTTTACACTCAGAAAAATTAACATGCAATTAATAGTTTTTCTATTTGGTTTTAAAAATATTTAGTAGGATAAACTGTTGTTTCAATTGATTAATATCATGGAATACTACAAAATTTTATTGAAAAATAATTAAAATTATTATTAATTTATTAGGGGTTATTGTACAGATTCCTTACACGAAAATTTGCATTTCGAAGAAATATCATTTTCGAAGAAGTTCCAATTTTGCGAAGTGTTGATTTTCGGGAAATATTTTTTTCGCTAAAATGTCCACTCTTGGGAAATATCCCTTTAGGGTAAGGGTTCAGTAGGTAGCAAAAGTATTCATTTTATTTCGTTTTGTCATTTTTTTCGATATGTTAATTTCGAAAAAGTGTTCGATATCGTATAAATTCTCATGAGTCTCGCATGACATTCCACTCTGCCACTTGTGTTTATATTTATTCGACATTGGTACGATATATGAGAGAATTTGTGTAAAGTCAATGTGAAAAATGTTTAAATCTATATATATAAAACTCTTGGTCCGTCTGTCTGTCTGTTTGTTCCAGCATCACGTTTAAACCGCTCAACCGATTTAAGTGAAATTTTGCACCAGGATATTATGGAGTCTGGAGGGTGTCATAGGCTATATATGGGCGGGCTTGGACAAAGGAGCGTGGCACCTCCCATACAACCTAAACTTTCAAAACGACATAACTCGACACAAGCTAAGAAGATGAAACAAAAAACTCAAATACAAAAAAAAATACAAGAGCAAAAACAAAAGCAAAAATCTTATACAAAAACAAAAGTAAAAGTAAAGGCACAAAACTTAAGCTATAACTCAAAAACAATAGAAAAATAAAAAAGGATAGAAAACAAAAACAAAATCAATCACACTAAAATTCACCACACTAAAATTCACCACACTAAAATTCACCACACTAAAATTCACCACACTAAAATTTACCAGACTAAAACTCACCACACTAAAATTCACCACACCCAAACTCACCACACTAAAATTCACCAAACTAAAATTTACCACATTAAAACTCACCACATTAAAATTCACCACACTAAAACTCACCACACTAAAATTCACCACATTCAAATTGACCCAATTAAACTGACCACACTAAAATTCACCACACTTAAATTCAACACACAACAATAAAATTCACTACACTTAAACTCACCACACTAAAATTCACCACACTAAACCTCACCACACTAAAACTAACCACACTAAATCTTCTACTGGGAAAAACTCTACGGAGAAGAATTCTACGGGAATGAATTCTACGAGAAAAATTCTATCTACGGGAAGAATTCTACGGGAAAGCGTTCTATGGGGAAGAATTCTAAGGGAAAGCGTTCTATGGGGAAGAATTTTACGGGAAGATTTCTACTGGGAAGAATTGTACGGCGAAACATTCTAGGGGGAAGCACAGTCTGAGAAAGAATTGTCTATGAGAAAAGTTGTTTTATCGGATAATTAGTTTTGTTTTGGTTACAACATTTATAAAACCAATAAAAAAAATGTCCAGAGCGAAGCACGGGTCCCTGATATAAATAATAAAAATGTTATTTATATTAATAAAATTGCTCAATAACCTTGCATTCACATAATATTTGCACGAGTCGTGTACGGGTCCAGCTAGTCTTGTTCATAGAATTACCTTATTATTGAAATGTCCGGGATATTTTATAGTTCGTCAAAATGTACCTTCTGGTAAAATGTTCATTTGGGGGTTCTTTCATTTCGGCGAAAGTTCTTTTTTGTGAAATATTCCCTTTATTCGGAAAAGCGTCTATTTCGGAGAAATTATCATATATGTTGAATGTCCAAAAAAGTAATGACATTCGCGGTAGTGTCCTATTACTCTTTGGGAATTTTTGGGTAAATGTCTATTTCGTGGAAATTACCATTTGGGAAAAATATCCCTTTTCGAAGAAGTGCAAATTTCTGGGAAGTGCCGATTTCCGTAAATTGTCTTTTTCGACGTAAGGCCATTTTGTGGGTAATTATCCATTACGAGGAAATTCCCATTTGGATAATTTCGGAGAAATTACCATATCGTCCATTTTGGGGAAGTGTTCAGTACGCGGAAGTATTCATTTCCTTTTCATCTTTTTTTTTTATATGTTAATTTCAAAGAATTTATCATTTAATTCAAATGTCCATTTCGGGGAATTGTTCATTTCATCAAAATGTTTATTCAGGGAAATGTCCCTTTCGAGGAAGTGTCTCTTTCGGAGAAGTTTTTACTCGGAAAATCATTTAGGGATCATCTGTTTAAGAGAAATTATCACTTTTATTAAATGTCCAAAGAATTATGGCAATTGGGAAAATTTCCTGATATGCTTAGAACATAATACATTTATAAAAGTTCCCTAAGACAAAAAAGTTAAACTTTCAATTTAAAAACTAATTATTTCACAAACACATCAATTATCACTTGAATACAATATGAAATAAAATATAAAATCGAAAAAACGTATATATAATAAGCCTTTTAAAAGTTAAAAGCATTTACAATTGACTGCTAATGGAATCCGTTTAATTTTCATTACTTCACACAGAACATCTTCATCTGCCGTGGTGCAGTTATTATAGACAATAAAAAGAGAAACCATGTGGTTGCACTGCAAAATCCGCTGTAATCATAGTGAAAAATAATTACTTTTTTATATCCAAACGAACAGTTGTTGGATGTGTGGAGAAAAGCGCATTATTCAATACGCAAAACTGCTGCAAACATGACAGCCAAGTATTTTTTGACAGCAACATAACAACAAAAACAGCAGCAGCAACAGAACAGAACAGCAGCTAAAACAATACCAGCAACATGAAGAGCAGCAACAGCAGCAGCACAAGGACAATGCATTCCATGCGATGTCCTGTCCTGTTCTGTCGTGTCCAGTCCCTTCTGTCCCTCTCAGTGTGTTAAGTGAGCTTATCGTGTCTCCTTTGTAGTTGCTGCAGCGGTTGTTGTCTCTGCTGTTGATCCTGCTGCTGCTGCTCTTATTGTTGGTGTAGCCGTCAAGTGTTTTCATTAATTTATATTCTTCAGAAACGCAGACAAACAGAAATTTTGTTTGTATTTTTATAAAAAAAAAAAATAATAACAGTGAAAAAATGAAAATACATTAAATGCAAATTTAATAAATTACATATCATACCATTAATTACATTACAATGACAAAACATGAGAGACAGAGTGCGAAAGGAAGCGGTACGATGAAGATATAATAGCGGTCCTTTATCATCAGCTCATAAACTGTAAAACAGTAAAAAAAGTGTTGGAATGTAAATGATGCATATCATGCAGTGGGGAAAAACGAGTAATCATTATGACATTATTTAAAGGAAAAATAAAACAACAAAGGTTGGTGGTATTAACACATCTATGTTGATTTGTAAAGGGTTTTTCAACAGGGACGCTACAAAAGTAGAGCGACAGGGACAGCATACGACGCCATATTTCTCTTCAGTAAGGTTTGCCATTTCATGATGGAAAGATATACGAATTAGAATGTCGGTAATAAATTTTATTAATTTCGACTCGTTTGTTGACTCGTATATCTTTCCATCATGAAATGGCAAACCTTACTGAAGAGAAATGTCAAAAGAGCGGCAAGAAATATGGCGTCCCTTGAAAAAAACTATTGTAGCGCTCTTACTGAATAAGCCTTTAGTATTTAAATATATATGGGATAACAGTTACAATAGCTGATATTCCGCAATAAGTATATTCTGAAAAGAAACTAGTACCATTAGCTACTCAGGATGTTTGCAATAAAGAGAGGACATCCTAAATATATCTATTACATATTATACTGTTACGAAAACTCAGTCTACGGAAATTTGTTCTACAAGTTTGGATTGCGTACAAAATAAAAACACTCTTATGTTTGGTTTAAATTGTAACAATTAACTTTATTACTTCACTTTAATAAACAACTTTACTAATAACAAATTCTAACAACTGCTGCATGTCTACAATTTAACTTGACATTTATCACACGAGATGCACTCGACCACATTACAATTATTACTGAAGTGCTGTGCCTCAGATGCGGCGCCCTTATATACTGCATGCATCAGTTCGACACATTTCGACATGTTTCGAGAACCTTCTACTCGCTTCGTGAATGGCGCATGCTATTGGCATCTCATTCGCACTCATGTGTTTTAATGTTCTGATCTTCCATTCCTTTCTCGCACATTGCATAGTGCGCTGAATTATCTTCCGTCTCTTTCTAACACATTGTTTAGTGCGCCGAATTGTCTTTATTTTTGTTGATTGCTTGCGCTATGGGGCAAATTACATCTTTTCGTAACAATACGTATTAATATCTCGAATAAAATATGAGTTGGCTGGCTCCAGATTATTTGCTTCTTCTCAATATATTTCTCAAAAATAATAATTAAAATTGTGTGTTTTAAATATGCCAGTCTGCGATGTTGCTGAGACATTCGATTCGAACATTCGAAGGTTTCTGAAACCACCTTTGCTGAAAAAAAGATATCTTGATCTCTTTTGCACTTATGTGCACGCAGCGCAAGACCGGATTCTAGATGTTTCCAGAAACTTCTTAACTTAACGAGATTCTGAGATGCTCACGTATTTGTCTCTTTCACATTTATGTCATTCATTGCAGTTGATCGACTGCTCGCTCACTGATTCAGTGCGGTGAATTATCTTGCGGCTCATTTTTTATTTAGTAGCAGTGCTGCTACCGTATAGCAAATTACAAAATTTTCGTAACAATACGAATGTTTTACGTTTCACTTTTATTTTTAAAAACAATACTACTTAATTTAAGCCATGCACCTAAATAAATGTTGGTAGGATCTGTGTTTAATAGAACGAATTTTTGAGACTTTAATAATATAGTGCTTTTTATTTTTAGTGACTAAAATTACCGTAGAGTCTAGTACGATAAGTTGAAATTCAAAATTTTGATATAAAAATGCTGAAAATAAAATATTAAATGTATGTCTCTCGTACGAGTGTCAGTAAAAAAAGTCGAAATCTTAAAATATCTAAATTTATTTAAGTTGCAAGTAAAAACTGTTTAATTTTCACTTATATTATGAATATTTTTATTTAAGCAAAGTTTATTTTACTTTTTTAATATAACTATATTCTGCATTAGTCAGTTTAATAACTAGTATAGAAATAGCTACATGTATGGGTTTTAAAGGCTTTTCAAAAACACCTCTCACAAAATACTCACACAATCCTGGGTATTTTTCTTTAGTAATAACAACCTTCAAGTGATATATTTCACACCTCATTTACCCTGATTTGTATGCAAATAATGTAACAAAAATACAGTCGCTCATACTGTCAGTCAGTGAGTCAGTCACTCATACAGTTAGTTAGTCCGTCAGTCATAGAGTCAGTCACGGTCTTTAGGGTCATGTGTCGCTGTTTCTAGTGCCGACCGTCACATTTGTGAAACTTTGTATAAGCAACAGAACGTGGCTTTTAAATTGCATATCTTTGGAAATGACAGCCATATTTAAAGTCTTGTTGAAAACATAAGTGTGGCTGTTAAAAATGATAGAAAAATTTATGAACCTTGAGATGAGGTCTTTTTAGGTTATCTGCGGTATCAAGAAATTTTTGTTTGGAATATATTAGAGAAACGTACCATAAAATTAGATGTTTAGAAGTTTGCAGCATAAGGAAAAAAAAGTGGTAAACTAAATAATGGGAATAAAGCAATCATAATACACAAACAATATAATAAAAAATATTAGTAATATTCAATTTTACATTAATTTAACTTACAAAATTTAATGACTCATTAAAAATCTCATTCCTTTCAAATAATGTAATGTATACAACATTAAACTTCTTAGAAAGAAGAATTTTTGGTTTGTATAGAGTATGTATGCTAAGGTAGAGTATATGCAGAGTAAATGCTATTTCACAATAAAGACAATTATTAAAAACTCATTATATCAGAAATTAGAATAGAAATTTTTATGAAATGCTCAGCGTTATATTTCTTCACTTATATTGAAACTTATTACACCAGACTAGAGCACGACACTCCAAAAACTTTCACACGCATAAAAAAAAAGTTCCTCACAAACGAAAAATTAGACAAAAGAACATCGTTTGTAGATTTCTTTTGACCAATCGAGTTTTTCGTTTTATACTGGAAAATAATTAACCGGAAAGAATTGTCCTAGAAAGGATTGTCTCTGAGAAGCATTATCTCGGACAAAATTTCTCTCGGGAAATAATTATACTATGAAAATATAGATCGGGAAATAATTTTGATGGGATACTTTTTGGGAAAATTATTTTGCGGTGAATTATCTTATTTTATTTTTGGTTACTTCAAGTGATTTCTGCTAGTAAAAGTTAAAACCGAAGTCATAACTAAATCGAATTCGATATAGAAACGGTTTTATGTTGATTTTTTGACCTTGCGTTATAGACATATACTTAAGCCTGAATCACACGATTGAATAAACAATCAACTTTTGAATCAATTATCAAATAAGTTTAATATAGATCGTGTGATTGCCCAATTTTTGCATGGATATTTAAATTGTTTTGAAAATTGATTTAAAAGTTGGTTGTTTATTCAAAAGTATGATTCAGGCTTTAGTATCCAAACCTATCAATATATTTGAGATAAAAGACAAAAATGTGTAACATTTTCAACAAAATCATATATATCCCATTACATCCAATTAAGAAAATTGCTATCGAACTTCTAGACCCTTTTCAGACACTTTTTAAAATAATAAAAAAATAATCCCTTATTCAACTAGATTTTCAAAAAACTGTAAATGCAATTTTCTTTCAATTGTTAAGACTAATTACAATATACCTACAAATACTATTATTCCCATATTTTTTAAGTTATTTGAAACTAAGGTCGAAAAATATTGTGTTTTTAGACTATTTTTGAACGTTTTTTTATTGTTATGCAGACCATAGTTAAACTAACGATCAAAATTACTAACTTTTATTCATCGGTTCTCATTTTTAAAATACGCCTTATTAACACAGTTACCACCAAAAACTCTAAAAGTATAAAATGTTTACAAAAACTCTACGTAATAGGAAAAAAACTGAGTAGAAGTTCCCAGTAGAAGTTTTAGTGTGGTAAGTTTAGGTTTGGTGAGTTTTGGTATGGTGAGTTTCAGTGTGGTGAATTTCAATGTGTTGAATTTTAGTGTGGTGAATTTTGGTTTGGTGAATTTCAATGTGGTGAATTTTAGTGTGGTGAATTTTGGTTTGGTGAAATTCAATGTGGTGAGTTTAAGTGTGGTGAATTTTGTTGTGGTGTGTTTAAGTGTGGTGAATTTTATTGTGGTGAGTTTTGTGTGGTGAATTTTGGTGTGGTGAATTTGAATGTGGTGAGTTTTAGTGTGATGTTTTTCGTTGTTTCATTTTTTTATTGTATTTTTGATTTTGCTTTTGTGTTTTGTGTTTTTGCTTTTACTTTTATTTTCGTGTTCGATTTTTGCTTATGTTTTTTCTTTTTTTTTGTATTTAAGGTTTAGTTTCATCTTCTTAGTTGGTGTAAGTCCCAAGTTAAAACGCGTTAAAAGTTTAGGTTGTATGGTAGGTACCACGCCCCTTTGTCCAATCCCGCCCATATATTAGCCTTTGTCACTCTCCGAACTCCATAGTATCCTGGTGCAAAATTGCAGTCAAATCGGTTCAGCGGTTTAGACGTGATGCTGGAACAAACGGACTGACAGCCACACAGACAGACGGACCAAGAGTTTTATGGAATATCCATGGCAAAATCATGTAGGCTATTGTTCTTAATTGAAAACAGTAACAAAAACTTCTAAAGTTAATAACAATAGTTAGTAGTTGTTGTCAATTTTATCAGCATATATTTCCTGTGGAGCGACAACAATAAAGAAGCTGTTTTGAGTTTTCTTTGTGCCAATATCTGACAGAAGAAAGTGTCTCCAAAGTTATCTGTACCATGAATATGTCTATGAACAGGGACGTTAAATTTTTTTTCTGTATATTATTTTTTAACCTTTTTTTATTAGTTTTTATTACTTATTACTTTTAAACAGAGTTTTTATCATTTGTTATAATATTAAAAAATATTAAAAGAAATTGTAAAATGGATTTTTTTTATATTTGTAACAACCCTGTTTTGAAATTTTAACTTTCTATGTACGATATCTAATTTTGTGTTTTGTGTCTTAGATGCCGTTGTTGTGCCGACAGTTTTCATTCCAATTTGGAAACTCGAGCTCATACTTGAAGCAATAATAGTTATAAAGTCGTATCTAATTTCCATTTTAATGCATGTGACGTAAAAGTTCGGGGCGTTGAACTCAATATAAGCATGGCCCCAATTCGCATCTGAAGTCAATTCAAACTGTTTTTGTTTTTTTTGGGGTTATTTTTATTTTTATTTGTATTTTCTATTTTTATTTTTCCAGACACTCATATCCGGTGCTCGAGTTATAAGCGCCATTTTGTATCAGTAACGAACTGATACAAAATGGCGCTTATAACTCGAGCACCGGATATGAGTGTCTGTAGTTTCGGGCGATGCAAATGTGCTATATTTGAATTTCATCATTGTTGTTGTTCAAAAGTTGTATGTGTTTTAAAAATACCCTTATTTAAAGCAGATATTGTATAAAAATTTCACTAAAAAATTAAACTTTTACAAATTTTACAAATTTAAAATTCAAATTTTCATACAAAAAAAAAAAAAAAACACGTTAATTACATTTTTACTAAAAATTAAAATTATCACTAAAAGTACAATTTTTACTACAAATGCAATTTTCACTAAAAATTTATTTATTTTTCTTTAAATTTAAATTATCACTAAAAATACAATTTTTCACATAAAATTAAATTCAAATTTTCACTAAAAATTCAATTTTTCACTATAAATTCAATTTTTCACTAAAAATTCAATTTTTCACTAAAAATTCAATTTTTCACTAAAAATTCAATTTTTCACTAAAAATTCAATTTTTCACTAAAAATTAAAATTTTTCACTAAAAATTAAAATTTTTACTGAATATTCAATTTTCACTTTAATTTAAATTATTCACTAGAAATTTCTTTACTAAAAATTATTTTTTTTTACAAAAAATTCAATTTAAAAAAAAAATATATAAATAAACTTTTAATTTTCTAATGATGTCTACTATTATGTTTCACTCTTCGTTTGAAAAACTAAAAAATAAAAATTAATTAAAAACGAAACTACACTTGAATTACAAAATGCACTCTGTCAGAACAGCAAACCTACTTTTCAAAAGTTTTGCACTTATTCTACTGCGAGTGCATAGCAACATTTATTACATACGAAGTGCTCTTTCTACTTTTTTTTTTCTACTGGGTGGAATTTTGCACCTCATGAAGCATGTAGATGAAGGGGAAGAAGAACGATGGGTTTTACGTATGGCAAATGGTTATGGTTTTTAACAATCTTTAGCCACATATTAAAACACTCAAACAACCCATTGACTGTGCGTCGTCTGCAGTCACTTGAAGGCTTCCAACTATGACAGGCGAGCAGGCTCAGGCTCAGACGCAGGTTATGTTGGTTAGCATAATGACTTAATTGCTGGCAATACTTTGGATCTGAAGAGGGTATAAACAACAACAAAAACAACAGGAATATTAACTCAAAAAAAAAAACATAAAGTGTACAGAAAGTAATACGCATGTGGTTTAATAGGATTTGTTTGCCACATATAAATACGTAGGTACAGAGTAACCTGAAAATACATAGATACGCTGACACATATAAATAGCAAGAGCCTTAGTAAAACCTTAGTAACCTAATACATAGCAATAGCTGATGACAGAAGATGCGGTTAAAAAACTTTTTCCTCGAATCTTGTGTTCATTATAAACTTCTTATTATCTTAATATAAGTAAAAGTAAAACCTGTCTGGCAAAACTAAAGTATTAAGTGATCTATACAAAAAATGTATATCGCAATTTTCAATACATCACATTTCCTATAAACGTGAATGAATATAATCAGTTTAACCCCATTAACCCAGTTTAACCAGAAATGATACCCAAAATTGAAACTTTCTGAGAAACAATTCAAGATTTAGACAGGCAAAAGCTGTCGTGAATTTGTGTTTTTGGAGAGATATAGGAACTCTCTGGTTCATATTTTACAAACCTTGAAAGTTTTTTAATTTTGAAAGACAAATTGATAGATTTACATTTTCATATCATTTGGTACAAATATTGAGCTCTTCGATCAGAAATTGACAGATATAATAAGATTTTTGAAAATGTAGTTGATGACTTTTACTTCTACAACGACGATATCTGTTTTATAAAATAACAGTCTAATAAGTCAAACAAAACTTAGACCAAATCAACTTAGAATTTGTTACATTTTTGTAAAACATCCCTATATCTGCGGTTTCGTGGTGCCGAATATATGATACCTTGAAATATCACTTTAATCATATTTTATATCCTACACATTACATTTTTGCATATGTAAATTACGAAAGTAAACCTTAATATATGTCTACATGTGTAAGTCATAAATGTGTGTATTTCATTTGTGACAGATATCCGCGATTTATGGCAACAGATTTGATGTAATTTGTGTAATGTAATCATTTATATGCGTATGTAGTACTTGTTGGAGAAAGAAGTGCTTGAGCCGGAAGTGATTATGGAAGAAAGCAGTGCAAAAGCCGTTGATTATTAAGAAGTAGAAAAACAGTATAAAAGGGAGAAAGACAATGTTTAGATTTATTATATTAATCGACATACGTTGTACGGGAAATTTATCTAGAGTTATACAGGGTACAACAAAATTATTTAATTATTTGAGTAAAAATTTAAATTTTCTTTTAAAATAAAAATAATAATAAAATGTAATAAAAATTACAAAAGGTTTCCAAAGAATGGTTTTTCTCCGACAGTTCTTTAGCGGAATCATTTTTCACAGACAATTTTCCGCGAGTAAATTGTGCCAATAAATCTTCCCATTTTTCTAAGATACAACTCTTCCCTATTCTTCCCTCTTTCCAGGAAAATTCTATCCCAAAACCAATTTTCGCCGATGGAATTCACTTACGTGTTAAATTTTCCATGTGCCAATTATTCCCAAGGACAATTTAAGCCGAGACAATTCCTACCCGAGGACATCTCTTGAGACAATTTTTACCAGGAACAGTTCTACACTTTGACGGTTCTTTCCAGAATAATTCTACACGGAGACATTACTTCGCCGACGGTATTCATCCACGGGCCAAATATTCTCTATGCCAAAATATAAAAATTCATCCCCTATATAGTTCTCTCCAGATCAATTCTTTCCCGATTCAAATCTTTGCCGAGATTATTCTTGCACGGACCAATTTTTTCCAGAGATATATTTTTTTCTAATTCTATGGGAAGACATACACAATTCAACGCTAAGACATTTTTTACCCCCGAAGAATGATATTGGAGATGAATTGTCTCAGGGGAGAATTGTCTCTGGAAAATATTATTTCAATCATAATATTTCTTGCGAAGATTTATCCTGAGAGAAGAATTGTAATTTAAATTTTCAATAAAAAAAATCAATTTGAAGATTCACTTTAAGTTCAAATTAGAAATTTTCTATTAATACCATAAATTCACTGGAAATACTACCCTGTAATTTTAATCTTCACACAATTATTAACCATATTTCATGTTTGTGGCAAGCGGCACTTGTTGCTATATGAATCTCAGTTGTCAGCATGACAAATGAGTGCCATCTGCCTGCCTGCTTGACGAAGCCGCCAACGCCATTTAAAGTGGTTCAAAAGTCGTGGCCCGCGGAATGTCTATGCGTTTGAAACACTGCTCTAATTATTGACATTTGGCCCTAGGCTCTGAAACAGGTTTAAGCGACTGTTGCCTCCTTCTGTGTTTTCCGTCTTCAGGATAAGCAATGGATTTGCACTTTGGCATTAATGAAGCATTTGTGAAAAGAATATTTGTGTCTGTCTAAAGTGTTCACACACATCTGTGTGTCTGTGCCGGATATCCATGAGATTATGCTATACATGTGGGTGACTTTAATTTATTTTATTCGACAACTGCAGGCTGCCTACGACGTTAGTTCGTATTTTATTGGGATTATATGTTATTTATCATGTCTGCTGTATATCCTGGTATATTCTTAAATAGAAGTACTTTCGTAAGAGAGACAGTATTCGTTGCGCTCCCCCATCATTTTTATGTATTTTAATATAATAACTTTTGCTAATTTTTTTATTTCTTAAGATTTATGAGTACGTGTTGTTGGTGCCGATTTTGTTAATTTTGAAAGCTGTATCCGTTGAGATTTTTGAAGAATACAAAATAATTAAAATTTTAATTCAAAATTTTTCATTAAAAATTCAATTTTTCATTAAAAATTCAGTTTTCACTAAAAATTCAATTTTTCAATAAAAATTCAAATTTTCACTAAATATTCAAATTTTCACTAAAAATTCAAATTTTCACTAAAAATTTAATTATACACTAAAAATTCAATTTTTCACTAAAAATTCAATTTTTCACTAAAAATTCAATTTTTCACTAAAAATTCAATTTTTCACTAAAAATTCAATTTTTCACTAAAAATTCAATTTTTCACTAAAAATTCAATTTTTCACTAAAAATTAAATTTTTCACTAAAAATTCAATTTTTCACTAAAAATTCAATTTTTCACTAAAAATTCAATTTTTCACTAAAAATTCAATTTTTTTACTAAAAATTCAATTTTCCACTAAAAATTCAATTTTTCACTAAAAATTAAATTTTTCACTAAAAATTCAATTTTTCACTAAAAATTCAATTTTTCACTAAAAATTCAATTTTTCACTAAAAATTCAATTTTTCACTAAAAATTCAATTTTTCACTATAAATTCAATTTTTCACTAAAAATTCAATTTTTCACTAAAAATTCAATTTTTCTTTTTCACTAAAAATTAAATTTTTCTTTTTCACTAAAAATTCAATTTTTCACTAGAAATTTAATTTTTTATTCAAAATTCAATTTTTCACTAAAAATTCAATTTTTAGTAAAAATTCAATTTTTCACTAAAAGTTTAATTTTTCATTAGATATTCAATTTCTCACTAATAATTAAATTTTTCACTAAATTTAAAAATGTTCACTAAAAATTCAATTTTTGACTAAAAAATTTAATTTTTCATTAAAAATTCAATTTTCACTAAAAATTCAAATTTTTTTCTAAAAATTCAAATTTTCACTAAAAATTAATTATTCAATAAAAATTCAATTTTTCACTAGAAATTTAATTTTTCACTTAAAATTCAATTTTTCACTAAAAATTCAATTTTTCACTAAAAATTCAATTTTTCATTAAAAATTCAATTTTTCACTAAAAATTCAATTTGTCACTAATAATTCAATTATTCTTTTTCACTAAAAATTCAATTTTTCACTAGAAATTTAATTTTTTATTAATAAATCAAATTTTCACTAAAAATTCAATTTTTAGTAAAAATTCAATTTTTCACTAAAAGTTAAATTTTTCATTAGAAATTCAATTTCTCACTAAAAATTAAATTTTTCACTAAATTTAAAAATTTTCACTAAAAATTCAATTTTTTACTATAAATTCAATTTTGACTATAAATTAAATTTTTCACTAAAAATTCAATTTTTCACTGAAATTAAATTGTTCACTAAAAATTAATATTTTCAATCAAAATTCAAATTTTCACTAGAAATTCAATTTCTCACTAAAAATTTAATTTTTCACTAAATTTTAAAATTTTCACTAAAATTTCAATTTTTCACTAGAAATTCAATTTTTCACTAAAAATTCAAATTTTCGCTAAACATTCAAATTTTCACTAAATATTCAAATTTTCACTAAGAAAATTCAATTTTTCACTAAAAATTCAATTTTTCACTAAAAATTCAAATTTTCACTAATATTTCAAATTTTCATAAAAATTCAATTTATCACTAAGAATTTAATTTTTCACTAAAACTGCAATTTTTCGCTATATACAAACGTAATTAATTTTTTCAATTTTAATATATTCCAAATTAATTAACTATTCTGGTTCTGGACTCATGTCTGAATTGCTTCCCAAAACTTGTCTGTATACTAACTTTTCTTTAATTTTGATATATTCCAATATTTTCTAGTTCTTGTGGTTATATTTTATACAAATATTAGTGGAAAAATTACATTTTTTATGACACTGCTATATTCTAAATAAATTAACTACTCTAATTCGGGAATCAGGTGAGTTTTCTTTTAAAAAATGTGTCTGCAAATTATCCTTTTCTTATTTTTTATATACTTTAAATAAATTAGACATTTTAATTATTGCATCATGTCTGAATTCTTTACCAAAATTCATCTAAAAGTAAACTTAATTTTTATTTTGTAATAGCAAAACATTTTATAAAAAAGTATACGTTTATAGAACCTCCAACAGTTTTTTAAAACTTTTAATAAGTTTGTTTTTAAATTTTGTATAAGTAGCTTGTTTCAAACATGGCTAATCGTAACATGTCCTGCGGCACAAATTTGGTATTATAATCAGCCACACTGCCCTCCATTTCCTGTACTTATTACTAATGTTATTTGTATTTGTATTATAAGTATGAGTGTTTTGTGTGTTTTAGATGTGAATGTGTGTATGTGTGTGTGTGAAAATACCGATTGTTGTAGTTGGTAAACCAACTGAATTCACGCAGCTGCATTAAACGGATTAAATTTGGCAATAAAGCCGGCTTAAAGCACCTTGTGCTGTGGTTGTCAGGTTACTATTAGCTGATATGCTTGTTGCAGTTGTTTTAGAAATGTTCAAAGTTTGAAGCACGATGTTTGTATTGTTATTAAATACCTTCAACGATTTGTGGTTCAGTGAAAAAGCAGTATTTTACTGTCGAACGATTTCATTCTAAGAATTAATACTTTTTAACTTGTTTATAAAAATACTAAAAAATATATTTAAATTAATCAATAATTCTGCCAATACTTTGTATACTTGCTGCTATAAAAGAGACCAATCCAAAATAAAATTTTAATTTTTTTAATTTGATATCTTTAAAGTATTTTAGTGCTAAAATGGTGTCTGAATTCTTGACTAGAATTTGTCTGAAACTTTTTTTTTAAACTTTTATATATTTCAAATTCAAAAGTAATCATGTCTGAATTGTATACCAAAAAATGTCTGAAAATTCATTTTGTTTAGATTTTATATTTTCCAAATCAATTAACCATTATAGTATTGTAATCTCGTCTAAATTCTTATTGAAAATTTATCTCAAAATTATTTTTTGTTTTCTTTTTATATATATCATGTCGAAAAACGGTACCAAATTTTGTCTGAAAGTTAACTTTTTTTAAAATTTCAATGTATTCCAAAGCAAATCAAAATATTTTTTTAAATTACTTGCAACTTTTTCAACTCATTATACTATTCTTAAATAATGTCTGAACTCTATACTAAAGTGTAACTTAAAATTTACATTTTTTAAAATTTTATATATTTCAAATCATTGAATTATTCTTGTCTACGGTATACACCAAAATGTGTCTGAAACTTTACTATTTTGTTGAATTTGTAATTTTTGTTTAATTTCAAATATTACCTTCACTTCAGTTATACAAAATATAACATGTCCTACATAAGCCGACATAAAATTAAAACTCATAAATCAACGACACCATAAATTTCCATATGCTTAAAGTATGTTATGTAAAGCAAAAGAAGTAGTAGTAAAAGTAGTATTATTTAGTAGTAGTTGAAGTGAAAAAAATTCTGCATATATAACGTCCTACAGCTTTGTTGCATATCCTGTCATTAATTTGCAACAGGAATTAATTTCGAAAAAGTTCACTCGCCCAAGTGTTCTCCACTTGGTCACCCATAATATGTAGATGGCAAATGGCGACAGCAACAAGGATTTTTCCTATGTTGTTGCCAAATGAATTTTCTGTTGGTAATTTGCAGACAGACCGGAAATTTAAATTTACTCGTTAGAAAATTTTTAATTTTTAAATATGTAGGAAAACAATGTGAAAATGAAGTATTTTCGCAGTGTACTGAAGACTACTGTAGTATTTTAAATGTTTGACATGTTTTTAATTTGTTCAACGTTGATAATCAGCTATATAAAGAGGTTTTCAATAAGAGCGCTACAAAGAGTTTTTCAACAGGGACGCTACAAAAGTTGAGCGACAGGGACAGCAAACGACGCCATATTTCTTGCCGCTCTTTTAACATTTCGCTTCAGTAAGGTTTGCCATTTAATGATGGAAAGATATACGAGCCAACAACGAGTCGAAATTATTAAAATTTACTACCGAAATTCGAATTTGTATATCTTTCCATCATGAAATGGCAAACCTTACTGAAGAGAAATGTTAAAAGAGCCGCAAGGAATATGGCGTCGTTTGTTGTCCCTGTCGCTCTACTTTTGTCGCATCCCTGTTGAAAAACACTATATTAACAAATGTCTATATTTGGTTTACACGACGTATGAGTAACATTTATGATTTTTTAAATATTTGTCTAATATATTAGATGTTTTCGAAATGCATATTTTTTGGTACCATATTAAACGTCATTTATTGTAGAAAAATATATATATTTTTTTTAAATGTGGTTGAATCAACGTATAAATTAAGCGACTGTTATATTTATAAACAGAGTCTAGAGTTGAAGGTTAAACTTTTCGGCGGTTCCTGAATAACTCTAACTAAATAACATTTATTAAATAAATTAGTCAGATACCAAAAATTAAATAAAATAAAATAAAAAAAATGTTTTGGTCTAAGACAAACCTTTCTTTTTGAAAATTTTCGGTTTCGGTCTGAGAGAAGCCTTTATTTTTGAAAAATGTACGTTTCCAGTTGAACAGCGAGAGATAAAAAGGTTTTCAAAAAATATCTCTCATTAGGCTTATTTGAGAAGCGGAGAACAATTGATGGACAATTCTGTTTTTAGATGACTCCGAATATTTCTGAAGCACATACCGATGTTGACTTTTGATTAAATATTTAATAAAAAATATCGTAAAAAAATTGGTTAAAAAATGTTTGGTAGACAAAAACAACAATTTTAAAGAAATTTAAAAAAAAACATTTATAAAAAAATGTTCAACAAAAAGATTTTTATTCAAAAAATGTTCGAAAAATTTTGAAAAAAAATGTGAAAAATATATGTGGGCGACAACGTCAACGCAATGGTCGAAATCACCAACAATGTTCGAAAAATTTCGAATACAAAAATTTTAAAAAATAATTTTTGGAAGTCAAAAATCAACGCAATGATCGAAATCACAATTTTCACAACAAAAACAAAATTTTGACAAAAATAACAATGTTGTTATTCAAAAAAGATTTATATTCGAAAAAACATGTTCGAAAAATTTTGGAAAAAATATTTAAAAAAAATATTTGGGCGACAAAATCAATGCAATGGTCGAAATTACCATTACAAAAAAATATATATATTCGAAAAATAAACAACAACAATGTTCGAAAAATTTCGAATAAATTTTTTTTTTTTAAATAATTTTTGGAAGACAAAACCAATGCAAGCTTGAAATCACCATTTTAAAAACAAAAATTTGACAAAAACAACAATGATCGAAAAATTTCGAAAAAATTATTAAAAAAAAAAAAAAAATTGGACTACAAAAACAACGCAATTTTCGAGAAAAAAACTTAAATAAAAAAAAATTAAAAGCGATGCACTTGATTGGAGATGAATCATCCCAAAAGTCCCTATGAGACACTGCGGTGTTTCTGTAAGCCAACTGGAACAGATTCGATGACGAACTTGTATTTTGAAATTTACAATTGCCATAATAATTGTATGTAGCAATTAATGTAGTAATTTTAATTATTAGTTTTTAGTTGAGAAATAAATAATAAATTTAATTCTGTCCCACTCTGCTCTATACGTCCAATAATCTCGCCTGGATGCCAATATCCATATTTTGTGAATTATTTTTAAATGAGAACAATTAAAGCATTAACCAAACACCTTTAAAATATAGGTTTTCATGTCTCTCAAACAAAAACCTATATATTTTTTAAAATAAAAAGTATAGCTCTACCAAAGACCCTTATAATTTTTGAAAAATAATATCTCTAGGGAAAAAAACAAATGGAAATAAAGGTTTATTGATATTTCAAACCTCTGTTTATAAATGCGATTGAAATATAAAATTTAATGAGGAATTGACTTGACTTAAAAATGTATATACCCATAAAAAGGAAAAATTATTAAAAAGGAAATACACATGCTTTATGCGATAAACAAATGAAACACTCAGACAAATGTGACTGTGGCAATATATTTTACATAATATGCAATATGTTATTCTTGAAAATTATTTGTTTTTAAAAGAGACAATTCTTATTTATTAATATTTATAAAATTAGCTTAGTCAACAGAATATGATGTCATCGTAAATGGTTTTTAATATTTTAAAGATTAAAATTTGCTGCACTCAATGCAACAAGTGCATTAATACCTAGGGCAGCTCTATTTTTAATGCAACATGCAATTGATTTTATTTTACTTTTTAATAAAGACGACAACGCAACGAAGCAACAACAATGTAAAACCCATTCAAAGTGATTTATTCCCAGGACGATGTTGATGATGACGACGACGATGTAGAGTGCAGCTTAAGCAGCCCTCAAAGGCCAGCCGCGCATGGAACTTGGGCAGATATTTCTATTTTTTTTTATTTTTTATATTTTCTGCTTTTCCTGCTTTTTCTGATTTTTTTACTTTTTCTGCTTTATTCTGCTATTCCTTGTGGAACAACGCTGCTTTCAACTGCTGCAACGGTCAGAGCAACCTCGTCGTCGTCATCAACATCATCATCTTTTCGCACAACTCATCAAATGGCGCACAGAACTTAACTTATTTTTGTACTCAGGCTAAGAGCCGTTTTCGTGTAAGTGAGTTGCGACAAAAGCTCACATTTTTCTTCAAGTTTTCTTTTTTTTTAAATTTTCTTTGTATTGTTGCTGCTGGCCAAGGCTTAAGCTGCTTTGTTTTGCTGCTGCTGCAGTTGCTTCTGTTCCTGCGGCTGTTATTGTTGCGGCTGCTGTGGCCACTTTTGTCGCTGCACTCGCTACTTTTGTGAATTTCCAATGGTTTGCTGTAAATAATTTTTATTGCAAGTACGTGGTGCTGCTGGTCGTGTGCGCCATTTTGGTTTTAATTTAATGCTGAACTTGGTGGGTCATAAAAAGGCGTGCGCATCAAGAGTTTTGCAAAACCAGCGTCACGTTGCTGCCTGATGAGGCGAGGCGGCGCGCAGTATTATTTTCTAGATAAAATGTTGCATAAAATGTGATTTAAAATGTGCACTAAGTACATGAATATTGAAATAAATGTTTTAGCATTTCATATTTTAGACATTTTTATACTACCTACAGAAAAAAATGTATGTAGTTGTTTTCCATACAAAATCAACTCCCAGTATGCTATGCGTTTCTTGAGCTATATAAAACTTAAAATTGAAATAAATAAAAATATAGAATTTTTATTTTAAAAACTGTTTTTGTTCGACATAAACAACGTAAGTACCTATTTTTCGAAAACAAAGTTTACAAAAAAAAAAAAAATAAAATTAAAAAATTAAAATTTGTTGATAAAAAATATTTTAAAATTTAATTTCATTTCGTAATAAAATGCCTTCGAAAAATATTTGAAATTAAAAAATGAACAAATTATGTTTTATAACATATTTTTTGTATCTAAGGAAATTAGCTATACGATATCTGCACAAATGCATACTAAGTTTCCTCTGTAACATAAGCACTACTGCATTGTACAGTATTTAGTGCGTTTTGCAATGACAGTTTACTAGCGACCTTACTTCACTGCATTAATTAAGACATTTTATTTTCAAGATATTCAATGTCTTGAAAAACAAAACCAAATGACACTACATGAAAATGCAAAGAGGACAGCGAGTACACTGAGTGAGCGCAACGAGTAACAAACAACAATTATTTTATACAACCGTTCGACTTTCGACGGTAGTCATGTTGTTGTCGGTATTTATGTGTTTATAAAAATTACAATCGAAAAAAAAATAAAATAGTTGAAAAAAAGTAAATTGCACTGCGTGTACTCAGTGACAATAGCTGCGATCGCGTGGTTTTTGATCCTGATCCGTAGATCATTTTCATATACAAAACCAAAACAAACAATTAGATCCAGCTTCGTTTTTGGATCACTTCCTGATCTGGTACTGTACGTATCAAAAGTAAATTTGTTTGTGGTGATGTTATGCTATTGTGAATGGCACTTAAAAAGAAGAAGAAATCGTGTTGAAAAGAAAGGGCAGATGAAAACAGTGCTGCCAAATTTAGTAAAATAGAACCGATGGCGTTCCCGTGAAACATATCTGGATCAAGTACCACGGGAACGCAGCTAATGTCTTCATTCTACATTCGAATGTATTATACATTTCTGCAGAAATCAGGCAGAAAATTTGAATTGTTAAGAAGTTCTTGTCCAAACGAGCTTATAAATCATTATACCCTACACCTATAAGGTACAGGGTATATTAACTTTGTGCATACACCCAGAAAAAAATCATGGTAAATTGATAGTATTTCAATAGAAAAACAGTAATTTATACCATTAAAATTAGTCAATAGGATGCGTCCCATTAGTTCAGTAATATTGAAACTGTTAATAAAATGTGTGGTTGTACCATAAATTTTATAATGTGATATTTTAATTACAATAAGAAAGACCTATACAAATTTAATAATACGTATTATTAATTTTATGGTAAAGTCGAATTACATTTTCCTAAAAATTTATTAAAACAAAAATGTATTTTAGTTAATTTATTGTATAATTTATTTTATTTAAATGTCGAAATTTATATTCACTTTTACAACACACACATAAAAAGACAATTCTTGCTGCAAAAGATTATAAAACATTTAATGTTTGCTTTGGTTTCCAATAATTGATTGTAGTACTTGAGTCTGCAGTTATTTTATATTAATAATAATAATAATATCGAAATATTTAAATTTATGGTAGTGTATTTTTCAAATACTATTGAATTAATTAGAAAACTTTTGATTTAAAAAGAAAAAACTATTAATACATGAACCATATGATCAATAGTCGTACCATAAAGTACTTAATGGTACATTTTCTTCTGAGTGTATATTGTAACGCCCTTTAGGAGGCGTGTCCGATATAGAAAAGTATATATACTCTTGATCAGCATCACTACCCGAGTCCGTTTAGTCATGTCCGTCTGTCTGTCCGTCTGTCTGTCCGTCTGTCTGTCCGTCCGTCCGTCCGTCCGTTCGTCTGTCTGTCTTGCTGTCTTGCTATCTTGCTGTCTTGCTGTCTGACCGGATACAAGATAACTTGAAAAATAATGGTCAGAATGTAATGAAATTTGGTTTCAATACGTTTTAGCTAAAAAATGGTTCGGAGTTTGGATTTGAGCAAAATCGGTCAACGGACACGCCCACATCCCTTACAACTCATTTATATATTACTATTTAGGAACGATTAACTCGAAAACTATTACATATATATTTATAAAATTTAAAACATATTGTTAGAATTCGCTTAAAAATATATTATTCAAAAATGGGCGTGATTCGCCCACATTTGAATTTTTTTCATTTTTTACCGATTTTTTGTATTGAAAATTTTAGACGTAAATTATTAAAAATTATCCCACCAAATTATACCACTAATATATTCACCAAGAGTGTAGGGTATTCTATAGTCGGGGTCGACCGACTATAAAAGTCCGCCCCATGTGACCGAACTTTCCCTTGTGATCTAACTTTCCCAACTGGTTTTTATTGTAAGAATGATACGAAAATTCTTAGAACAAACATGAGCAAATTTTGTTTTGCCTTATCTCGGTGAGATTGGTGGACTAACGTGGCACCTCCCATATAACCCAAAAATTAAAAACAAATTATATCAGTATTTGGTATAGCAAATTTAATGAAATTTTGGTCAGCGTTATATTTATCCATTCTAAACAGTCTCGCCGAATGTGGGCGGTATTGGACCACGGGTCGTGGCACACCCCATAGAAGGTACATTTTGAAGATGGTGTATGTCAACAGTTATTATAGTGATTTCAAGATATTTCACACCAGGGTATCAACCACCTCAAATTATTTAAACTCACCACTCCAAAACTCACCACAACAAAACTCACCACTCCAAAACTCACCACAACAAAACTCACCACACTAAAACTCATCACACTAAAACTCACCACACTAAAACTCACCACACTAAAACTCACCACACTAAAATTCGCCACATTAAAACTTCTACTGGGAAAACCTCCACGTTGAAGAATTCTACGGTAAATCATTTTACGGGGAAAATTTTCCGAAGTAATATTCTACAAGGAAGATTATAATCTTTGCACAAGTTGTGTACGGGTCCAGCTAGTCATCTATAAGCAAAATTGCATATAATTAATATAAATCAATCTTTAGCAATTTAATTTTTAAACTTTAAAAAGTGTTTTAAATAAAATTAAATATACATATTCTAAAAATAATATTTAAAAAATAAATAATTTATTTTTAGCAAAAAGTAAAGTAATGCATTTTTGTAACAAACTTTTTGGCACAATAACAGATCAAGTTGTGCGGCACAATGAAAAGTTATTCAGTCTCTAACAGAATTTTCTATTTTATTTATTTTCTTGATATGTTTTTCTAATTTTCATTTTTATATTTCTCTTTTTTACAGTCTCTCCATTTGCTGCGACTGCTTTATTTAGAGGCCAATGTATTCTAAGCTTTTTGCCATCGACCACATGAAGGCGCATCGGTCAATGTACAATCATTTTGGAAAATTGCAGACAGTTGAATGAACTTAGAGCAAGTATAGCTAAGTATTAGAGATCAGGCCAAAAACCAGTCAAGAGGTTAGGCAAATACACTGCGTTAACAAAGTGCTATAACTTTGTATATTTTTGGGTCACAAACTATTGAAACATTTGGCAAAATTTGTGATATTTTTTGTGTATTTTTTTATAATTTTTTTATAATATTATTTTTTAATGTAGTTTACTATAAGACGTATTAATAAATTTTTCAAATAGTAATGCACAATATACACAAATGAAAATAAAATTCTTAAAAGTGACGACGAATTTTTGCAAGGACATTGTTCAAAAATTCCAACTGTATTTTTGAAAATATTGTTTTAATGTGTTTCATGCAAATGTCATCAATTAAAATGTGTCCAAATGCCAACTGAAACCGAGTGCCAACATTTGCACTAAATGCTGTTCTTGTTGCTGCTGTTCTTGTTGCTGCTGCTGTCCATGTAATTCATTGCTGATGGCGTTAATTGATGTCCGCTGGCATCAGCAATATGCCGAACATGGCCTACAGAAAAACCCTATCCAAATTGCAAATGAATTTGCAAATTCAAATAAAAATGTAAATTATTTGAAAATGCACGCGGAACACAAAAAGTTCAGTTGTAGGATGTAGTTGCATCATAGGCATTACATTGCAAATTAAGGCGCAGCTGACAGCAGATGTCATAGTAGTTGTCAGTTGTTCGGTCGATTGGTCAGTTGGTCCTTTTTTTTGTACATGTTTCACTTAACGTTTGGCAATCGGTGTGACACAGTTTTGTTTGTGACATTAATTAAAATTGCGTTGACAAAAACCTGACAAAAACATGACATCGAATGCAGCAAACAATTTTATGAGTTTTGATTATCGCTAAAAGCGTCGATATTAATGTGTGACATGTGCTAATGATCGCATAAAATGATGCTTATTTTATGACAAAGATAAGGTTTAAATTTGTTAATTGCAAATTTTTAAGAAGTACTAAAATATATCCTTTAGGTTGATTTTATGAAGTTTGGTCTTCGTCGAATTTTCTGTCTCAGTTGAATTTGTTAATCTAGATATCGGGGAACGCAAAGAACCGATTTTGGAACCTGAATCGGTACCGTTTCATTTTCTGGAACCGGAATCAGTACAGTTTGATTTTCTGGAACCGGAGCCGGAATCGGAACCAAAGTAGTTACTTCACAATTTTATATGATTTTTTAATTTGTAAAAAAAATCGATTTTAAATAAATAATTCTTATACATTAATAGAATTTACATAAAATACTTTTTATTAAAAACAATTTTGAATGCAAGACTTTTGAATTAAATAAAACTTATGAATTTAACTTATAAAAATAATTAAATTGAATTTTATTTGATATCAAATACGAGCATATTAAATATTATACGCAATATTTCGTGGTTTTTTCGTTATAAAGTTATATAAATCGAGAGTGTTATTGTAAATTTCAACAAAATACACAAAAGAAATTTTTTCAGCTTCACATTTTTCAACTAAATTTTAGAAATTTCAAAATGAAAAGCAGATTTTCCATTTAAATTGACAAAAGTCCAAATAAAATTTTTCATCTCAAATTGAGAAAAGTACAAAATTATTTAAGGTTTTACATTTCAAAATGCGAAAAAATTCCAATTCGATTTGTAGTTTTCCATTTAAAATTTATAAAATTCCAAAAAAAATTCAGATTTTTATTTGAAATTGAGAAAAATTCTAAAATTATAAATAAAAAAAATATATTTTTTATTTGAATTCAATTTTATATATAAGAGACGTAAAAAATTAAAATTACAATTAATATTATCATATTTTAGAATAAATAATTAACAATTTAAAATAAAAATTTAATTTTAAAATTTTTTAGTTCTAATTTAAACTAAAAAAAGAACAATTTTATTTGCAATTTTCGCAATTTCTTTTGAAATTCAAGTGAAAAATCTTTATGAAAATAGTCAAATTTTCAAAATTAAAAAAAAAAAAATAAATAATTTTATTTGAAATGTTTACAAATTCAAATTAAAAGTTATCAATTTGAGTACAACAATTGTTCTTTTTAATTTGAAGTGTGTTTAATTTTTATTTTAATTGAATTTTTCAAATTTTAAAGTTGTGCAATTTATTTACAGTGAACATTTTACAACAAAGCATGCTCGCAATCGTATTTAACGTATTTGCAATTTACAACGTAGTACCAAATTCTTTAAGTTCCACATCTTAATGAACCGTGTTGCCAACCGCTCCCTTGACTCTTGCTTACAATGCAAATGGCCGTCAATTGACTGCGTTGCCACTTAATGCATTCGCCATTTTGTGTGTTGTGTAGTACGCATTTTTGCATTCTTCGAACATCCGAACACGACGTGGATTCGACTCGTGCTGCGTGATCAATGCGCGTAGCAGACGGTCCATGTTTTTGTGCAAACAAAAGCAACAACAACAACAAAATTAACAACAACAAAGAGCAACAACAACAGCCATCACTAATATAAGAAAAACAACTACACAGCAAATGCACTGCCGTCGACTTTAGCCGTCGATGTGTGGGCGTGTGTGGCAGATCTGGCAACACTGGCAGCAACTTTGCATTTTATGCAGCTCTTGCATGGCATGGCATTCGGTTGAATGCCGCAGCACGTAGCTGCAACAATAAAAGGAACAAGTAGTAGATGGAATGCATTTCAATTCGGCGCACACAACATAGTTGCTGCATGTTGCTGTTGCAGCTGATGTTGCTGCGCATTTTGCAGCTGTTGTTGCTATTGCTGCTGCTGTTGTTGCTATTGCTATTGCTGCTGTCGTTGCATGACATAACTGCAAAACATTGCAGGTGATTTTTGTCTTATTTTGCGTACAAACAACATGGATGCTCTAGACAAAAATCCATTTACACTTTATCACCAACACAGTTTACTCTGTTTTCCATCGGTATCTTTGTGTTTTTCAATCACTTTAATCGCATCCAAATTGAGGCACTTGTGTAAATATTGCTAAAATATTGTGGCAACGTTGAGGTATTTTCAATTTTCTCACGTTTCTATTTTCTTCTGTGCTGAATTCGTATTTCATGACTTGTCCTCTGTTCTGAAAGTACTCTGTTCGCAAGTATCCATTTATGGTGTTGCCACAATATAAAAAAATGTTTTTAATACATCAATGTCAACGAAGTTTTACATCGTCTATTGGTACTCTATATTCTTTGGAGACATAGATAGCGACTAATATTTCGAATTACTGAATTCGTAAAGTTCAATAATCTTAAGGCGTTTTATTCAAGTTCATTGGAGTTCATGAGACATAAGGTAATTGGAAAGTCTGAATATAATGAGAAATATTAAAAATTCTCAAGAAAAAAAAATACTCAAATTTTAAAATGATTGATTAATACGTAGGTCTCATATGAATTATTGCCTGCATAATCTTATTTTGTGAAAAATAAAACAGAAGTCCTTTTGATTTTATCTATGTTCTCAATACAATGTCTATTTAAGTTAAGACAATGTCTATTAAAATAATTTCTATGACATTAAGAAATAAAATCCTAAATTTTATTTATAAAATACAAATTTGTGAATTAAATTTTGAGTAATGTTTATGCATTTTAAGATAGCGGCATGTATCCTCTTTAAAACCCCATTTAAGAAAATAAATTGCGATTCTTGGTTATAAAGTTATAAGCACTAAAGGGTTTTCAATAAGAGCGCTACAAAAGTTTTTTTCAAGACTTTTTCAACAGGGACGCTACAAAAGTAGAGCGACAGGGACAGCAAACTACGTCATATTTCATGCCGCTCTTTTGACATTTCTCTTCAGTAAGGTTTGTCATTTCATGATGGAAAGATATATGAGCCAACAACGAGTCGAAATTATTAAAATTTACTACCGAAATTCGAATTCGTATATCTTTTCATCATGAAATGGCAAACCTTACTGAAGAGAAATGTCAAAAGAGCAGCAAGAAATATGGCGTCGTTTGCTATCCCTGTCACTTTACTTTTGTAGCGTCCCATTTGAAAAACCCTGTATTAAATATCTCAATTTCTCCCATTAATTTCATGATATAGAAACTATAAAATAAATAGTCGCAATTGGGATCAAATAAATCAATTTTTAAAACTAAAATTATATCCTATTGATGTAATGTTTTTCTACTATTTAGTTCTTTAATTTTAACATTTCATTTTATAGTTTAAATATTATAAATACTATAGTTTGAATACTATGTTTTTGTATTGTTTTGATAACCCGAGAAATAATTTTCTTCGGGAAGAATAGTCTTTGGAAAATTGTCTCGAGGAAATATAGTTTATGAATTTTTTTTTTTTTGGGAATAATTGTTTTGGGGGAAAAATTGTCTCGGAAATAAATTGGTTTGGGGTAAAATTGATTGACTTAATTTTCCGTGAAAGAAGTATCAGGGATGAATTGACTTTAAAAAATACTAATCTTGGAGCAGACTAGTATCGTCTTGTGAATGTATTTTATATTGGAAGATTTTTATGGATTTTTAGATTTTTATGGAGGAATAGTCTCGGAGAAGAATTACCTTAAAAAAATTTCTTTAAAATGAATTGACGTTGAAAAGAAATGCCAAGCGGTTGAATAATTTTGAGATGGAATTATCACGGGAATGAATTTTCTTGGGAAACAACAGTCTAAACGAGGATAAGTCACCGGTAAATATTTTCCATAAAAGGATAATCTCGAGTAAGATTTATATCAAAAAAAGAGTTGTCTCAGAGAATAAGAGGTTTGAGACAGCATTGTCTTCGGGAAGTATTTCTCGGAGAAGAATTGTCTGCAAACATTTTTTTGCGGAAGAATTGTCTTATGGATGAATAGTCTTGTAAAGTAACGGGAGATGGTTTTATGAGAATGGTTTTTGTAGTGTAATTATGGAGAATATAAATTGTATCTCGAAGTAATTTTCTCGGAAATTAATTATCTGGACTTTAGAAAGAAAAACAACGGGAGGGAGTAGTTTTGTAGACAAATCATCAAGAGTAGGAATTTTCTAGGAGAAGAATTGTCTCATGGGAAAAAGTCGATAAAATAAATGCCTAATGCATGATTTATCACGGACATAATTTTTCACTGAAGAATTTTCCAGAATTGTCTGCTAACATTTCCTGCATTTTAAAACATTTAATACACAGAAAAAATTTTGTTCATAAATGGAATGAACGCCGTTAATTGCGACATCGTTCATAACATACTTATATGGAAAAAATGATTCTATTTTTGAACTATTCTTCGTATATACGAATCGCACAATTTGAGCGAAATTTATATAATAAACGCTTTCATAATTGTTATGAATTGCGTTCATTGAGGTATTCATATTAGGCAAAGCAGCGCAACCTCCACGTCACGTGCAATTCAGCCGAGCAGTTAGTATTTATATGATGTACAGGCTAATAAAAACTTATAATAAAATTGTCACATCAACTGTATTTTGTTTAAAATAACAAAAGGATTTTTCAGATTTGTACATTCAATTTTTTTTTTATAAAAAGATGTAAAAAGCAATAATTTAAAGAAAACAAAAATCCCAAAGAGAATAATGACAACATCAACAACCAACCAACCAACTTAATTAATTCTTTTGTCTGCTTTCAAATTAACAAATTAACGCACACAGTTGATAACAAAAAAGTTATGAGACTAATAAAAAAAGTATCTGACGAAATTAGAGCCA
This sequence comes from Dryomyza anilis, assembly GCA_951804985.1. NCBI lineage: Eukaryota > Metazoa > Arthropoda > Insecta > Diptera > Dryomyzidae > Dryomyza > Dryomyza anilis. The sequence goes on from OX638132.1 coordinate 93,574,447, forward strand.
GACTTTATTATTAAATTAATAAATAATTGAAATTAAACGCATAGATCATGTAGTGACTAACATAAAGTTTTATTAAGCTCTTTGAAAGAATTCTGTTCGTTTAGTGATTTATTGCGGAGACAGCTGCTTTTTGTATATGTTATAAAATACTTTTGTAATTACATCGTGTCGCAATAACAAAATCCATTACAATGGAAATCAATTAACAACACACGTGACACAAATATGTTGCTCTTGTTAACAGTTTTGCAATTTTTATTGTTGCTCTTGCTGTCAGTGACAGTGAAAATCCTATTTAAATCGACTCGTTTGTAAAACATCACAAAGAGCTTAACATATATATGTTATGTGATCATAAGTTTGAACATTTTAAGCTCTGTTATGCAAACAAAAGTGCGCATTGATGATTTCAAATTCATAAAATTACTAAAATTCATTAAATTCACAAAATTCATAAAATTCATAAAATTCATCAAATTCATAAAATTCATAAAATTCATAAAATTCATAAAATTCATAAAATTCATAAAATTCATAAAATTCATAAAATTCATAAAATTCATAAAATTTATAAAATTCATAAAATTCATAAAATTCATAAAATTTATAAAATTTATAAAATTCATAAAATTCATAAAATTCATAAAATTCATAAAATTCATAAAATTTATAAAATTCACAAAATTCATAAAATTCATAAAATTTATAAAATTCATAAAATTCATAAAATTCATAAAATTCATAAAAGTCATAAAATTCATAAAATTCATAAAATTCATAAAATTCATAAAATTCATAAAATTCATAAAATTCATAAAATTCATAAAATTCATAAAATTCTTAAAATTCATAAAATTCATAAAATTCATAAAATTCATAAAATACATAAAATTCATAAAATACATAAAATTCATAAAATTCATAAAATTCATAAAACTCATAAAATTCATAAAATTCATAAAATTCATAAAATTCATAAAATTCATAAAATTCATAAAATTCATAAAATTCATAAAATTCATAAAATTCATAAAATTCATAAAATTCATAAAATTCATAAAATTCATAAAATTCATAAAATTCATAAAATTCATAAAATTCATAAAATTCATAAAATTCATAAAATTCATAAAATTCACAAAATTCATAAAATTCATAAAATTCATAAAATTCATAAAATTCATAAAATTCATAAAATTCATAAAATTCATAAAATTCATAAAATTCATAAAATTCACAAAATTCATAAAATTCATAAAATTCATAAAATTCATAAAATTCATAAAATTCATAAAATTCATAAAATTCATAAAATTCATAAAATTCATAAAATTCATAAAATTCATAAAATTCATAAAATTCATAAAATTCATAAAATTCATAAAATTCATAAAATTCATAAAATTCATAAAATTCATAAAATTCATAAAATTTATAAAATTCATAAAATTCATAAAATTCATAAAATTTATAAAATTCATAAAATTCATAAAATTCATAAAATTCATAAAATTCATAAAATTCATAAAATTCATAAAATTCATAAAATTCATAAAATTCATAAAATTTATAAAATTCACAAAATTCATAAAATTCATAAAATTTATAAAATTCATAAAATTCATAAAATTCATAAAATTCATAAAATTCATAAAATTCATAAAATTCATAAAATTCATAAAATTCATAAAATTCATAAAATTCATAAAATTCATAAAATTCATAAAATTCATAAAATTCATAAAATTCATAAAATTCATAAAATTCATAAAATTCATAAAATTCATAAAATTCATAAAATTCTTAAAATTCATAAAATTCATAAAATTCATAAAATACATAAAATACATAAAATTCATAAAATACATAAAATTCATAAAATTCATAAAATTCATAAAATTCATAAAATTCATAAAATTCATAAAATTCATAAAATTCATAAAATTCATAAAATTCATAAAATTCATAAAATTCATAAAATTCATAAAATTCATAAAATTCATAAAATTCATAAAATTCATAAAATTCATAAAATTCATAAAATTCATAAAATTCATAAAATTCATAAAATTCATAAAATTCATAAAATTCATAAAATTCATAAAATTCATAAAATTCATAAAATTCATAAAATTCATAAAATTCATAAAATTCATAAAATTCATAAAATTCATAAAATTCATAAAATGCATAACATTCATAAAATTCATAAAATTCATAAAATTCATAAAATTCATAAAATTCATAAAATTCATAAAATTCATAAAATTCATAAAATTCATAAAATTCATAAAATTCATAAAATTCATAAAATTCATAAAATTCATAAAATTCATAAAATTCATAAAATTCATAAAATTCATAAAATTCATAAAATTCATAAAATTCATAAAATTCATAAAATTCATAAAATTCATAAAATTCTTAAAATTCATAAAATTCATAAAATTCATAAAATTCATAAAATTCATAAAATTCATAAAATTCATAAAATTCATAAAATTCATAAAATTCATAAAATTCATAAAATTCATAAAATTCATAAAATTCATAAAATTCATAAAATTCATAAAATTCATAAAATTCATAAAATTCATAAAATTCATAAAATTCATAAAATTCATAAAATTCATAAAATTCATAAAATTCATAATATTCATAAAATTCTTAAAATTCTTAAAATTCATAAAATTCATAAAATTCATAATATTCATAAAATTCATAAAATTCATAAAATTCATAAAATTCATAAAATTCATAAAATTCATAAAATTCATAAAATTCATAAAATTCATAAAATTCATAAAATTCATAAAATTCATAAAATTCATAAAATACATAAAATTCATAAAATTCATAAAATTCATAAAATACATAAAATACATAAAATTCATAAAATTCATAAAATTCATAAAATTCATAAAATTCATAAAATTCATAAAATTCATAAAATTCATAAAATTCATAAAATTCATAAAATTCATAAAATTCATAAAATTCATAAAATTCATAAAATTGATAAAATTCAAAAAATTCATAAAATTCATAAAATTCATAAAATTCGTAAAATTCATAAAATTCATAAAATTCATAAAATTCATAAAATTCAAAAAATTCATAAAATTCATAAAATTCATAAAATACATAAAATTCATAAAATACATAAAATTCATAAAATTCATAAAATTCATAAAATTCATAAAATTCATAAAATTTTAATAAAATTCCATTTTATAGGAAATTTATAACAATTTTTTAATTCATAAAATTCAATAAATACACATGACACGTGCATTTTCAACAATTTGTTGGCTTAGTGTCAATGTCCGCCCATCTGTCAGTCGATGGCGAATGTGCACATGTGATTGTTTATCCTGCCAACTACTAGGCTGTAAATGTCCTTGTTGAACATTAATGAAATAAATGCATAAATTGGTTGCTAGGTTTCGTGCCATTTTTCGTCCCTCGTGACAATTGTGCTGTTGCTCATGCAACTCAGCAGCAGCCACATCAACAGCAGCAACACATTTATGTTGTTGCCATTGTTGCTTTAATCCTATTATCCTTTTGCACAATAACGATTATTTTAAATAATTATTTCCAATGCTGCTTCTTCTGGTTCGTTTGTTCGGTATGTTGTTCACTCTGTGTTTTTTTTTTGCTTAATGCGTTTGTTGGTTTTATTATTCGCACTTTGATCCGTAGCATGTTTGAGTTTGTTTCGGACCGGAGCCTTGGCCACTGTATTTATCATCGTTTGCCGCATTTGTAAATTGTTGATCTATTTTTTTTGCGAAATTTTGCAATATCATTGCGTTGAATTATTTTGATTTTAATTAAAATTTTTGCCATGATTTGTTCATATCGGGTATATTAGTGTATATATTCTAGAAAATTATTGCAGCTGAGTAACGCACTTAATTAGCATTTGGTGCTGAATTTAACGACGCGTATTTGATCTGAGGTTGCTCTTAAATTGCAATGCACAAAATTTAATTAATTTTGAAATATATTTATATCATTTTATTTGATGTATATATTGCAATTTCAAAACGAATTCGTTAGTTTATTGACAACTATATTATGAAATTAATAATGTGTATTTGCACTCCGGTTCATTATAAATATTTTGTGCTCTATCAGTATTTATTAGTATAGATATGAATTTATTGAAGCCTCTTTATAGTTGCTTCTATGTTTTTTTTTTTTAATTTGAAGTCTACATTGCATAACATATATACTAAATAATCTACGTAATCAACATCGTTTACGAGGAGCAGAGACATTGTTTACATTGTTTACGTTTTCTACCATGTCTACTTTTCCTGATTGTCTACATTGCACACATTGTCTACTTTATTTATTGTCTACATTATCAACATTGGCTATATTTTCTGTATTGTCTACATTATTTACTTTTTCTAAATTGTCGACATTGTGCTTATTTGACATTTTCTACATTGACTACATTACTTGCATTTTCTACATATTCTACATTTTCCACATTATCTACATTGCCTAAATTATCTACATTGTCCACATTATCTACATCGACAAACTTTGTCGACATTGACTAAATTGCTTTCATTGTATAAATTGTATCCATGCTTGCAATGTTTGCAGTGCGTACATATTATCTACATTGCTTACATTACTACATAGTATTCGTTGTTTACATTGCCTACATTGTCTAAATTGTAAACATTGTCTACATTTATATATTGTATACATTATCCACATTATCTACATTGACTAATATATGACATTGACTATAATATCTACATTGTTTACTTTTTCTAAATTACGAAAATTGTCAAATTGGTCTACAACGTATAATATTTCTGCATTATCTACGTTGTATACTTTTCTAAATTGTCCACATTTGCGATATTTTCAACACTGCCAATAGTATCTACATCGACCTGCATTTTCTATATATTCTACATTTTTCAATATTATCTGCATTGCCCAAATTATCTACATGGTCCACATTATCTACATCGACTAACTTTGTCGACATTGACTAAATTGTATTCATTGTCTAAATTGTATTTCATGTTTGCATTGTCTACATTGTATACGTTATATTCCATGTTTGTATTATCTACATTGTCTACATTGTCTACATCGTCTTTATTGTCTACATTGTCTACATTATTTACATTGTCTACATTGTCTACATTGTCTACATGTCTGCATTGTCTGCATTCTCTGCATTGTCTGCATTGTCTACATTGTCTACATTGTCTACATTGTCTACATTGTCTACATTGTCTACATTGTCTACATTGTCTACATTGTCTACATTGTCTACATTGTCTACATTGTCTACATTGTCTACATTGTCTACATTGTCCACATTGTCTACATTGTCCACATTATCTACATTGTCTACATGTCTGCATTGTCTGCATTGTCTGCATTGTCTGCATTGTCTACATTGTCTACATTGTCTACATCGTCTACATCGTCTTCATTGTCTACATTGACTACAATATTTACATTGTCTACATTGTCTGCATTGTCTACATTGTCTGCATTGTCTACCTTGTCTACATTGTATACATTGTCTACATTGTCTACATTGTCTACATTGTCTACATTGTATACATTGTCTACATTGTCTACATTGTCTACATTGTCTACATTGTCTACATTGTCTATATTGCCCATTGTCTACATTATCTACATTGTCTACATTGTCTACATTGTATACATTGTCTACATTTTCTACATTGTCTGTATTGTCTGCATTGTCTGCATAGTCTACATTGTCTACATTATCTACATTGTCTAAATTGTCTACATTATCTTCATTGTTTACATTAAATACATTATCTATATCATCTACGTTTTCTACATTAATGTTTCCATAAATTAAAAATTGGAAGATATTGTACAAATTTTAATCAACAAAAAAATCTTTTAAATATTTAAAGCATAAATCTCATCACTTAGACGCCTTTTACCCACTTCATTTCACAACATTTATTATGTTTATTTTTCAAAATTTTATTATAATTTAAAAGCAAACAATTTGGAAAAAAAGAGAAGCACGTTACAAATAATTGATGCAATAATTCTCCCATTAGTACTTAGTGTCGGCGTCATCAACGTCAAAGCCAAATAACATTAATACCAACACTTGTAAAAAGTGGAAGTCCTTTGGCACGCATACAATAAGCACTTCACACATACACAAATCCAACTCCAACACACAGTCACATACAAAAAGAGCCGTAGTCATTGAGTCGACTACAGGTGTTGCCCACACTCACATCGAATTCAATTTAAATGATGACAACATTTCACATTTTGTGTTTTTTATTTCTATCCTGATTTTTTCAAGTGGCTAAAATGAATGCTGCATTTCAAGCTAAAAAAAAAATAAGCAAATAAAATGAAAAGTATGTTCAAGTATTTGATTTTTTGTCGAGATAAATTCGCTTTTTTCAAACGCATATTCATTTGAAGAATAAATTGCTTTTGACAACAAGCAGCCAAGTTAATTCGTGCACTTGAGGATGATGTGACTAACAACGCAATGCAATCAAGTCAAATTCAATGGGACTGTGGTGAAAATTTGAGAGGGTTTTAAACGTAAATTATTTTTAAACAGAATTAATAAAAATATACATTCAAAATAAAATTAAGTTATTATTAAATATTTCATTTTTTTATTAAATAAATGAATACATGCATCATAAAATTGTAAATGTAGTAAGTTGTATTTTACCTTTGGTTAGTGCTTTGGACTCCAAGTCGTAAGCACGTCTTTAAAATAAATACATACATACGTTTTTGATTTCACTATATTGATGTATTGTTTATTTGTATGGAAAGGAACTACATCATTTTACTACATTTTTAAACAAAATACATTTACATTTGTATTGAAAATAACTACATTACTTAATCTGAATTTCTTTTACTACATTCTTTATTTAGTAAAATTCAATAAAAATGTAATGAGATTACTAAATATGCATTTATTTTTAATACTTTATGTATTTATTTAACTTCAAGTAGACTGTAACAATTTAAGATACATGCATTTATTTTACTACATTCTGTATTTATTATAAGAAAAAAATATGTTCTCTAAAATGATTGTATAAAAAAATAATTTTCAGGAAAAGAACGGAAGTATAACAAATATTCTGTACGGTAGACTTAAAGTTATCACAAGCAATTAAGTTTTGTTTTTCAATTGTATCACATATGTTCAATATGCGTGTCAATAACCCGCTATCATAAAGCAAAAATAAACACAAGTTTCTGCAATATTTAGACAACAATATGTAGAAAATATCGTGCAGTAAAATGAAGTAAAATAAATACAAATGTTTTTAAAAACTAACAAAATATAGTAGAACAACATTTTCATAACAATTACAAAACTCAAGTATTTCTTTGTGAGATTGTAAAATATTATATAATAAATTCTTTTAAAATGTAGCTAAATTTTAATCTATATTTATATTTAACAATTAATATATTTAACAAAACAAAATCCGAAACACAGAACTAAACTCTAAAACAAATGCAAAAATTAAAAAATAAAATTAAAAACAAAACTAAAAATATAAAAGAGTATGAAAATGTAAAAAAGCAATAGTGAAAACAAAAGCAAAACGCAAAAATATAAACAAAAAATCAAAAACAATAGAAAAATTAAAATACAAAGACAAATGTAAAAACACTAAAGCAAAAACAAAACCAAAAATATATAAGCAAAAAGAAAATGTAAAAACAAAAGTAATAGTGCAAAAGTCGAATTCAATAGACGAAAGTACATACTAAAACACAATGTCAATATAAAAAAAAAACATAAATGCAAAAACATAAACACAAAAGCAAAAACTCGAAAACAAAAGCAAATGGAAAATGCAAAGGCATAAAAACAAAAGAAAAAAGGTGTAAACAAACACAGAAAGTCTACCGGAAAGATAAAAATAAGCGCAAAAGGAGAAAAAAACGAAAGAATAGTAAAAACAAGAGCAAAACAACCACGGAAACGCGAAAAACACAAAAGGCTAAAATATAAATAAAAAGAAAATAAAAAAAAAAAACAAAAAAAAAAAACAAAAGATAAATAATAATATAATAGTTTGGCACTACAGTCCTATAAGAACTTAGGCCGAGCTCCCTCACCATTTTGAGCTCTGCGTGTTATATTTGTACTCAAAGTGGTGGGACCTACAGTTTATTGCCGAATCCGAACGGCGGGGAGAGCTTTTCATAGTCAATGTTTTACTCTCGTAGGTTTGCCATTTACTGCCGAGAGGTAGCGCGGTATAGAAAAATGTTTCTATGAAAATATGTTGTTAGCCTCAGTCCGAGTTTGAACCAGGGGCCTTTCGGCTCACAGTCCAACGAAAGATAAATACAAAATGAAAAACAAAATAAGCAAAAACACTAACAAAAAAATATAGTTAGGTGGCATATTGGCAAGGCAAATATAAAAAAGATATTTGACACTTGACAACCCACTGAGACCATTATTGGTCCATTGTGTTCCCTCTGTTTTATTGCATATATATATATATATGTAAATAATATTTAAATCTAATAATATTTAAATCTTAAAAATGCAGGTTAAGAGAGCGCTGACACAAATGTAAAAAAACATGAAAAAAAAAATAAAAAAAAAACATTTAAATTTATTAAAAACCAACAAAAAAACAATATAAAAACCTCATTTCATTTAAGATCAGCATATACACCGAACAAAAAACTGTATTGAAAAATAAATATGTTTTTAAAATGAATACACATGTCTTTGATTTACGTCCAAAAGCAAATATATTTGTTTTTACTACATTGATGTAGTTGTTTTAGTGAGGAAAATAACAACGTAATTTGAATGCATTTCTATGCAAAATTTTAATACATTTGTATTGAAATAACTAGATGTTGTCTATATGTATACGTCCTAAAATATGTAGAGAAATTACTACATATGCTTAAATTTTAACTATATTTGGTTTTTATTTTACATTGTTGTGATAATTAATTTTAGAAAATTATTTTTATATATTATAAAAAAAAATCTTTATTATTTCGGATAGTTAAATGACTGAATATTAATATTGTTACGAAAAGAGGTAATTTGCCCCACTGTGCAAGCATTCAACAATTATAAATGAAACGCAAGACAATTCAGCGCAGTAAGCAATGTGTTAGAAAGAGACGGAAGATCATTCAGCGAACTGAGCAATGTGCGAGAAAGAGATGGAAGATCAGCACATTAACACACATGAGTGCGAATGAGATGCCAATAGCATGCGTCATTCACGAAACGAGTAGAAGGTTCTCGAAACATGTCGAAGCTTGTCGAAACGTTTCGAACAGATGCATGCAGTATAAAAGGGAGCCACATCTGAGGTACACTTCAGTAGGGATTGTAAAGTGGTCGAGTGCATCTCGTGTGATAATTGTCAAGTTAAATTGTGGACATGCAGCAGTTGTTAGAATTTGTTATTAGTTAAGTTGTTTATTAAAATGAATTAATAAAGTTAATTGTTATAATTTAAACCAAACATAAGAGTGTTTTTATTTTGTACACAATCCAGTGATACGAACTCGTGGAACAGTTTTCCGTAGACTGAATTTTCGTAACAATATGAAATTATTTTATTAATAAAAGTAAGATACAACAATTAAAAATATTAAAAAAAGTACATATAATACATAAGACTGGTACCTATAACTTAAAGAAAAATATACAAAGAAATATATACTTATACTTGTATATTTATATAAAAAAAAGTCTCCTGATAATGAACATGGAAGCACCACTAAGTGTCATCAGTTCTGACGACTCAGAGAATTAGCAAGCACTTAAGAGTTTCTTTTGAGTTGTACCACATATGAATGAAACGTGAACCAATAACGAACAACAAAAAAATGAAGACCGTTGAGTTACTTATACTTACTTGGCCATTGCAACCCATGATGGGTTTCGATTACAGAATTACCAAATTTAATTTTCGCTTTTTTATCTTCAAAACTAACCAGATTCACCGAGAAACCCAATGAGTTGTCAGCACTTGTATTCTGCCATCAAGTAATTCGTTCGGATGCTGTTTATACTTGCTACCTCCGTAGTACTCCTTCGACTATGTGAATTTGATGAATACGAAATTGGTTCCGTTTTTAGTCGCATGAACTTTATATAATTAAAAAATTCAGAAAACAAAGACACTGTACAGTTTCTGTACTATGTAGATATTGAATTTATATAATACATTGTATTAGAAAATTATTTTAAATAAATGCAAATGTATTTCAAAACGACCAAATTTAAGTAGAAGTAAATTTTTCAAAACAAAGACATAAATGTAGTTAAATTTACTTTAGTAATTTGTTCGATGTTTCTACACTTTTTGTTCAATATATACCAGAAAATGAACATAAATGTTAAAAAAATGGTTTAACAAAAAAAAAAATAATAATAAAACCATTGTCAAATATACACTTCTTTCTTAAAGCAAATTTCCAAATTTAAACAAATATTTTTTTTGGTTCATTCTGCCTTTGAAATGTTCATCACACACATATTAACTGCTATCTGACGGCAAAAACCGTTGGTGTATTTTTCATTTTAGTTCTTTAGACTTGTAGACAACTCCATGGAGACTAGCAACATGGCGACGACAGCACCTGTATTCTGCCACATGCTGTATTTGAATTTTCGAATTTAAAAATGCCTCCTTTTTTTTTCAGCTTCAATAGCTTGATCTGTGTGACACGTTGTCGTTAACTCAAGAATACTTTTTGAATTTACAATGGGTTTTTTCGGTTTCACTTGACTGTTATTTCGATTACCTACTCTAGGCACAGTTTTTTTGTTTAGTCTAACTGTGATTTTGTTTTTTCATTAGACCTTATTTGTATGGTATGTATTACGAATTGTATTTTCGTTGAATTTACATATTTTGTTAACATTGATTTTCATCTCACTTTTCATCTCACTTTTCAGCACACTTTTCAACTGATTTTCGATTTATTTTTTATGTTGTTATCTGTGACCTGATGTTGTGTCTCTCTTTTGCGTAATGTTCACATGGTGTGACTTATGTTTTATGTATTTTCTGCACATCACGTAACTTTTTTGTTTTTGCTGTCAATAAATTGTAGGTTTTATGTGTTTTAAATTTATGATATTTGAAATTTAATAGGATACCATATAAAAAAGCAATTTTTAGTGGATATAATACAAAGTTTAATACACAACGGTTTGGTAGATTTTAGCAATTATCTTGAATACTTGGTAATGCTAACTGGCAAATTAATATTTTTTTGTTTGCAAAATCCTTTATACCCCAACGTGTTACAATTTATAATAGCTATCAAAAATAATCCACACTTCATCAGCATGTCATCAACATAATTGTGTCCCATAATAACCTAGTTTTACCTGTATTATTATCATATACAGTTAACTCTGACTCTTCCTTGTCATACTCAACTTTTGTCTATTAAGCCACATATCACCGCATAGCTTTCTTCAACAAAGAAAAAAATATTATAAACGAAAAAAAAAAAAAAATAAAACTAATTTACTCACTGCCAAAGCTGCTATTTGTGCGCGCTACCTCCAAATCCTTTGAGACGGAATTTCACAACTCATCGCCTGCTGCTTCCTCCTGCACCGTATCATTGTCGACTTCCTTCCGTTCGCAATTTACGGCCCACGATACTGCAATAGATCAACGTGGCTGACTGCGTGGTTGGTTTGCTGGCTGATAGACTGGTTGAATGGTGTGTGGCTGGGCCGTGTTTGAAGTGAATAGAGTTTCAGTTGGTGCCCAAGTCGCTAGGTGCTTTGGGGGCTCCTTTGTTATTGCTGACGCGCTGACGCGCTGATGCTGGCACGCAATCTATTGAGTGCGTTATTTTCTCAAATGATGCATGAAGAGAAAATGTCGACGACACTTTGCAAAAAAAAACATTGTGATCATGGCAGCTGCTATTATGGCTTAAGCAACGCGATAAACTTTACGAGAGATTTTGGAAATTGTTGTGTTGACAGCAACTTTGTTAGTTATTCAAAATACTATTTTTGATATTCAAGGAAAATTCAAATCTACACTAAAAATTTAATTTTCACCAAAAATTAAAATTTTTACCAAAAATTCAAATTTTCACCAAAATTTCAAATTTTCACCAAAAATTCAAATTTTCACCAAAAATTTAAATTTTCACCAAAAATTCAAATTTTCACCAAAAATTCAAATTTTCACTAAAAATTCAAATTTTCACTAAAATTCAATTTTTCATTAAAAATTCAAATTTTCACTAAAAATTAAATTTTTCACTAAAATTTAAATTTTTCTCTAAAAATTAAAATGTTCACTAAAAATTAAATTTTTTACTACAAATTCATTTTTTCCCTAAAAATTCAATTTTTCACTAAAATTCAATTTTTCATTAAAAATTCAAATTTTCATTAAAAATTCAATTTTTCACTAAAAATTCAATTTTTCTCTAAAAATTAAAATTTTCACTAAAAATTAAATTTTTTACTAAAAATTCAATTTTTTACTACAAATTCAATTTTTCACTAAAAATTCAAATTTCACTAAAAATTAAAATTTTCACTAAAAATTCACTAAAAAATCAATTTTTCACTATAAAATTCAAATTTCACTAAAAATTAAAATTTCACTAAAAATTAAAATTTTTACTAAAAATTGAATTTCCCACTCAAATTTCAATATATCACTTCAATAATCACTTCTATTTTTCACAGAAATTCAAATTTTCAATGAAATTTAAATTTTCACTAAAAATTGATATTTTCACTAAAAATTAAATTTTTCACTAAAAATCCAATTTTTCACTAAAAATCCAATTTTTCACAGAAATTCAAATTTTCAATGAATTTTAAATTTTCACTAAAAATTGATATTTTCGCTAAAAATTAAATATTTCACTAAAAATCCAATGTTTCACTAAAAATTAAATTTTTCACTAAAAATTCAATATTTCACTCAAAATTCAATTTTTCACTCAAAATTCAATTTTTCACTCAAAATTCAATATATCACTATTAATTTAATATTTCTATAAAAAAAAATTTACAAAAAATTGTATTTTTTTTACTAAAAATTCAAATTTTTACTAAAGATTAAAATTATAACTAAAAATTAAATTTTTCTTTAAATTGTTATTTTTTTTTTAATTTTCATTAAAAATTCACGTAATTAAAATAATTACACAATTAAATTTAACATCTCATGATTTAAACATATTTTAAAATTCCTTGAATCAAATATATTAATATTTAATGCTTGTATATCTTATTTTTAGGCATGACACAAAAAAGCTTTTGATTTAATTGCTACTTAATTTGAGTACATTTCCAAAACAAAATAATTTATTCTTGCACACATCCATTAAATTAATTATTATGCCTGAAGTTATTATTTTTTTTAATTATTCAGTCTTTTACATACATATTATACCTACTAATTATGCGAGAAAAACATCAAAGCGTTGAAATGAATTTGCAATTCATTAAAGTCATTAATGCATATGTGTGAGTTATCACACTCATGCAGTCGCCAGACAGACGCAGCAGTAACAGTAGCAGCACAGTTTAACAACATTACCACGAGTCGCATTAATCCGCACTAAACCGCAAATGCCACCAGATTTACCTACAAACGCCTACTGAACTCAACTCAACTCACCTCGCCACACTTCACCATACCACACCCCATGCTAAAAGTACCAACAGCTTCAACTCCATATGTCTCCCACTCTCTTTAATACGGTATTTCTCTTATTTAATTGACAACCCAGTGGGAAATGTGTTGCTTACATATGAAAATAATTTTTTAAGTTTTTTATTCCATAAAATTTTAAATCATTTATTATTTTCGTCAGATTGAGTCTTCAAGAAAAATTTGAAATATGACATAAATGTTTTATATATTTGATCATCGTGTACCCATTGGTCTTCTGTAAAAATGTTTGTTTATTTAATATGAATTATTATATGAAGAATTTTAATTTATACCAAATATTGAAAGTTTGCGATATTAATTATTCATTTATTTGAGTTTATTGAAATTTCATAATACAGTAAAAATAACTACACTTAGCTAGAATACACCAGAATTAAACTGAAAACTAAATGAAATAAATGTCGAATTCTATATTGAAAAATATTAGTATTCATTTCCACATAAAAATGTGCCAAGTTGTGATTTTCCTTTTTTCATTCAGTCTTAATTTTGAATTCACAAAATAATCGTAAGTTCTTTATATCTAACACACAATGTATGCACAAAGTCGTAAGCACTTCATTTGAAGCATACATAATCCTTTGTGAAACAATAATGACCTATTTCATATTGGATCATTTGTGAAACCTACTTCATATTGTATTTTTTCGAGTACTTGTACAACTTTGCAACTGCACGGATAGAAAAGATTTTTTTGAATATGTTGGAATGTAATTATAACGTAATTCGAATCACCACATAAATATTAGGAGTACACCCAGAAAAAAATACTATTTAAATAATAGTTTTTTACTATTAAAAATATTCAATAGGATAAATTATAATTTTAATCGAAAAATACCATTAAATACTAGAAAATACCATGACATTGCCATTGAGTTTATATGAAAATTTTAGTTTTTTTGTATACTATTAAATCAATAATTGTCCTATTGATCAATTTTAATGGGATTTCACGGAATTTTTTTCTGGGTGTAGAATCTAATTACATTATAATTGAATTGTATAATTATTTTGTTCAGATTGAAATAGTATTATACGATATTTAAGCATAAATTGTTTTAATCGCGAATTTTCATGAATTTACTATTAATATATATTTTTCATCAGATATTAATATATGTTTGATATTTCCGCTATTTAACACACCCAACGTCAAAAAAAGGTTCTTTGAATTATATGTATTTGGTTATTCGTGATTGTTACTGGGTGACAACGAATTTAAAAATAATAGCATTATTTTGATTATATGTATGTTTGGCATTACGAAATCACAATAAAAATAACAACGCTGCCTACTTTTAGCACTCAGTAACACTCACATTTATACTTTTCATATAGTTCAAATGTTCTTTTTAAGTACCGCCAATTACTGTTAATACCAGATAGTGGTTGTTTGTGAAATATCAAATTAATCCGTAATTCACTGAGCTCAAAATAGGAACAATTGATGGAAATACATTTTGAAATATAAATAAAAGATGTGTAATAAAAAAAAATAAAAGTTTAAGTTTATAATTATATAATATAAATAAAAAAAATGTAATTTAAAAAAAGCGAAAAAATTAATATTGTGTAAAGAAGATATTAGCACTAAATTTACTCTTATTACATTAAAATTATATGTAAACATAAATATGTTTACATGTAAATAAAATGATTTTCACATTCAAACATATATATGTTTGTAAGAACTTCGAAAATTATTCATTTTGAACATAAATATGTTTCGACGAAAACAAAAATATGTTTGGCTGTTATTATAAATGTTTGACAATGAAATATTACTTCTGTTTGCATTAAGCTCCAAAGATATATGTAATTCCTGCAAAATTATATTTGGGAGAGCCTTTTTTTTGCAGCGTGTGGGTCGTCTAATCTTCAGACTTGTTTGCGGCCACCCACGGTATGTATCACTCAATTTTCCCGTTATCAAATATACGACATTTAAAAATATACGACTATCTCCAATTCACCACTTTCGAGTATATGCGGTTAGAAAATCCAACGTAACTGTTAACGTGCTTTGAACGTTTGAGGATTTTAGAATTTAATATACACAGGCCTGCAGCCAGGGGGTTGTAGGTCTTCTGAACCCCCTAAATGTTAAAAATGTCTGTATAATTTTTTTACAATATTTAATTATGTTTATAAATATAACAATACGTAATATAAACAGTAATCATTTTGACAAATTAAAATATTTAAAACATGTTTTTTTAGGACTCTGCGATTAATCGTTTATCCGGAAATTCTGATTAATCGCAATCATGATTAATCAATTATTCGATTAATCGTATTTTTCAATTAACGGAAAATACGATTAATCGGTTAATTATAATTTTTAATTAATCAGAATTCAAATAATTTTTATTTGAGGACATAGAAACTGCTGTCTACAAAAATATATAAACAAAAATTTTGTTTTTCGTTTAAAAATATTTAATTTAATATACAAATGCCAAATTAGATGCATAGCAAGTAGAATATCATTATATATACTCATGCCAAAAACCATTAATCATATTTCAATTAATCATATTTTTGATTAACCGATTAATCGTTATTTTGATTAATCACAAAAGCTGATTAACCGATTAATCGTATTTTCGGTTAATCAAAAAGTACGATTAATTGAATAACTGATTAATCGTGATTGCGATTATTCAGAATTTTCGGTAAAATGATTAATCGCACAGCTCTAGTTTTTTTTTATAAAAATGAGTTTTGTATGGGTCAGACAGTTTGCCAATTGTTCAAATGATATCCTATTTAGTGTAACTCTAAATTCGGAACACTGAAGCTATTAAATTTGTTTAAACATATCTTAACGTACAAACTTAGTTCGAAGAATTCAAAAAAAAAAAACAACATTTTTATTTTAAGGAATATTATAGGGTTTTTATTTTTTTGTTGTTCATTTTTAATTATAAAAAATAGGTTTTAAGTTCATGTTAATAAAATTTGATTTAAAACATTACCTTGCATCTTATATATCTGATTTCTTCCTTTGGGAATTGCCTCACTATCATTTGACATTTTTTTTTTTACATTTGTAAGATATACAAGAATTATAAAATCGGACATTTATAAAAAAATATTTGTCTATCCAGGGTCTAAAGCCCTTTGAATTATCAGTACCGAATCTGGTTCCAAGATTTTAACATAGTGGTTCAGGTTCCGATTCCGGTTTCAACCAAACAAATTATATGGCTTCCGATTCCGGTTCCACACATTTTTTTAATAACGATTGCGATTCCAAAACTCGAAACGGTTTCGATTCTGATTCCGGTTTATTGCGATCCTTGCTTCTATCAAATTTTTACAAAATCCTAAATAAGGATTTTGATTTTTTTTTAAATTTTATGATGTGGCCTTTATGTTCGAACCTCGATTTCATAAAATGAGACTTTTTTAAGTATTCCCAGAACCCCACCAAGTCTCAAAATGATCCAATTTGAAAATATCCAATGACGCATATCCTAGTTAAACTTTAAACTGATCAATATACTCAATGATTTCCTTTTCCCTTTATGAAAGTCGTATATAGCTATGCGTAGGTTTGCAATGTACTGTCGAGATGTAGCGCGGTATAGAAAAATGTTTTCTATAAAAATATGTTGTTAGCCCCAGTCCAGACTTGAACATGGGACCTTCCGACTCACAGTCTAACGCACTGACCTCTGAGCTACCGACCCTTCATGATTCCACTTACACATTGGTTTAATTTAAAAATATAAGCAGAACTATTCACAATGGAATACAAAAAAAAAAATAAGCTACATAACATGTAAAAAGTTAAAGTCCAAAGATTGAAAAAAATGAGAATTGCCCTATAGTGTTTTAACGTAATAACTATAAACTTGCGACAGTATATAAATAGTGAGTATGAGGTCTTGAATGAAAGTACTTCATTTTTTGCTATTCATTATGACAATAATTAAATCAAAACACAATTGTCTTTAATTTTCTACATAATCAACATTTTTAAAGTCTAAATTTTTGGTAGAATTTTAACTAGATGCTACTTATAACAAACAAAAAACTTCTCCAAAAGTTAATTAGCTACAAGTGGTGAAGAAAAATCGATTGCAAGTAATTTGTAATTTTTGGAAATACTTCAACAAATTAGCAGTTTTCACTGTGGACGAAATTTAAAGCACCTCAGTAAATTAACAGTCGCTAAATACTCTCAACCTCCATGTTTTCGTTCTGTTAACTACTTGTGCCGCAAATTTCAGACTCAGGCGATGACGTTGAAACGAACTTTTCTCAAGTTAAAACTTTGTTGAACATTTATGGCGCGGTTACAAATTTCGGACAAAGTTCTATTGGATGTATATAGTGGGTGGTGAGGGGTGGTGGTTATAAAGACAAGACATTGGGTGCATAGGAAAATGTAGGAACAATAAATTCATTGAATTTTAAAAATTAACAAACGAAGCCAGAATGTATTTACAATGTAGGATATTTTAAATACTGTAAAGAACTAATATTTTCGGCATTTATAAATTATAATTGAGACTTCAATCAAAAGATGAATGGTACACAGAAGTTGTATAAGTGATTTGGTGGGAAGTTTGTAGCTATATAAAATATTTGGAATAAAAGATTTTAATATAATTTAAAGAGACTTAATTTGTCACAATGTTATCAATTTCTAGTTCCTTTTTTATGCTGTAGATGTACATATCACCTAAAATGATATTTAATATATTTTAATACCTATATCTATATATATAAAACTCTTGGTACGTCTGTCAGTCTGTCGGTCTGTCTGTCTGTCTGTTTGTTCCAGCATCATGTCTAAACCGCTGAATCGATTTAACTGAAATTTTGCAACAGGATACTATGGAGTCCGGAGGGTGTCATAGGCTATATATGGGCGGGATTGGACAAAGGGGCGTGGCTCCTCCCATACAACCTAAACTTTCAAAACGACGTAACTCGGCACATACACAAGCAAAGAAGATGAAATAAAAAACTCAAATACAAAAAAAAAAAAAAAAGCAAAAACACAAAAACAAAAGCAAAAATCAAATACAAAATCAAAAGTAAAAGCACAAAACTTAAGCCATAACTCAACCACACTAAAATTCACCACACCAAAACTCACCAAACTAAATTCACCACACTAAAACTCACCACACTAAAATTCACCACACAAAAACTCACCACACTAAATTTCACCACACTAAAACTCACCACACTAAAATTCACCACACTAAAACTCACCACACTAAAATTCACCACACTAAAATTCAACACACTAAAACTCACCACACTAAATTTCACCACACTCACCACACTAAAATTCACCACATTCAAATTGACCCACTTAAACTGACCACACTAAACTTCAACACACTAAAACACACAACAATAAAATTCACTATTAAAACTAAAAATTTTTTTTTTAGTGTTAATTTGAAATTTGAATAATATTCTATAGTGGAAATTTCAATTCTTACTTTTCATTATATTTATTTTTGGTAAATATTTGAATTTTAAATAAAATTTTTGAATTAACAAAAAAAAAAAACAATTGTTTGAATTTAAAAAAAAAATGTTTTGTTTATAAATAACTCTAATATATGAGCGCAAATTTTAGTCAATGACAAACTAATATTTGCACAATTGTGTCTCAAGTGTAAAAGTGTTGTTTTTTTATTAATTGAGTAATAGTTGCCAAACTATTATAAATACTTTTCAACATAATGTTTTTAATTTAATTTTTGATAAACTTTTAAACTGTTCAAACCATTAGTTTAGAAAAACATGAAGTTTCTACACCTTGTGCTATTCGCACTGGTATCGATCTTTGCCACGGCAGCTGCGAAACCTTTTTGGTCCGAACTGTTTAGCAATAGCTTAGCAGGAATAAGTGAAGAGCAAAGTGTTAAACAATCCGAAAAAGTGAAACCAAATAACAAGAAAGGTCCTGTCGTCAGTCCAGATGCCATAGTGTACGATATTGAAAAAAAGTTCGTCAAGGGCATCGACAAATTTGAAAAATTTGTGCAGAGCTCTGTGCTTGACATGAAAGAGGTTGAAGTTATTATTATTTTTTTGTTTTTATTAATTATTTTCATATATTAAATACATACAAAATTACAGGGATTTAATGACTTATTCAGCTATGTTGATGAACTAATTGATTATGATGATTATTCTGATAATGATGATGTTCACGAGGTCCATGAAGAACACAAAGAGAATAAAGAACATAAGGAAAACAAAGAAGACAACGAAAACAAAGAAAATAAAAAACAAAAGGAACATAAGGAAAATAAAGGACATAGAATACATAAAGAACAGACAGAAAATCAAGAACAAAAAGAAGAACATGAATATCTTGAAGAACATGAAGAACATATAGAATCTGAAGAACACGAAGAACATGTTGAAAATGAAAATCAAGAAGAACTTGAAGAATATGATGATAATGAAGAAGTTGAAGAACATGAAAACAGTGAAGATTATAATGAACATGGTGTACATGATGATCGTGACGATCTTGATGATCATGATGATTCTGATGATCATGATGATCATGATGATCGTGGCGATCATGATGATCATGATGATCGTGGCGATCATGATGATCATGATGATCATGATGATAATGATGATCATGATGATCATGATGATCATGATGATCATGATGATCATGAAGATCAAGAGGATCATGAGGATCATGATGATCATGAGGATCATGATGATCATGAGGGTCATGATGATCATGAGGATCATGATGATCATGACGATCATGATGATCATGATGATCATGAGGATCATGATGATCATGATGATCATGATGATCATGATGATCATGATGATCATGACGATCTTGATGATCATGATGATCATGATGATCATGATGATCATGAAGATCATGAGGATCATGAGGATCATGATGATCATGAGGATCATGATGATCATGACGATCATGCTGATCATGACGATCATGACGATCATGATGATCATGATGATCATGACGATCATGATGATCATGAGGATCATGATGATCATGAGGATCATGAGGATCATGATGATCATGAGGATCATGAGGATCATGATGATCATGAGGATCATGAGGATCATGATGATCATGAGGATCATGAGGATCATGATGATCATGAGGATCATGATGATCATGACGATCATGCTGATCATGACGATCATGACGATCATGATGATCATGATGATAAATGATGATCATGATGTTAAATGATATTCATGTTGAACATTGTGATAATCATAACAGCGACAATACTTGTGATACTAACCAAATTAAAAATATTAGTTTTAAATAATTTTTGTTGAGACAATAATTAAGAAAAATAAAATCAATTAAAGATAGTAAATTTTTAAAAACATTGATAAATTTCATTTCCGTGTTCGAATCAAAAAAAAAAAGGTACTGAAATTTGAAAACATTTATATTTGTTTGGAGATCTAGTTGAATAAATTGAAAAATAACACGATTGCGGACAGTTTTTTTTTTTAGCGATGTCGATCGTCTGTTAGATTTTTTTTCGGTATGAGAAATTATTTGAAATCGGAAAGATATTGAAATAAAAAACATAATAAAAGTTTTTTTACATATTAGCCAATGGTCAAGTGATGCCCTCTTTTTTTTGGAATATCTACTAAGATCCACAGCACTCAGACAGACTATATCCATTGTACTGTGAAATCTATTCCCTACAATTTTGTGGTTAATATCACCACGAGCGCCCATGCCCAAGCCGGGATTCGAACCGGAGACCTTCAGAATGCAAGTCCATCGCGCCCTCTACTTATGCAATACACAGTGTTGATAATATGGAAGAATGATAGGTTAGAAGGAATGAGAAAATATGGAGTAGTGTCGATGAATGTTTGTTTTAAATTTACCAATTGCCAATGACAAAAACTAAATAAATTAGAATAGACAAAACAACAAGATCAAAGTTTTTTTTTTATGAAATTAAACGAGATACGTTACGGCGAAGGTAACGTTACCCCCAAGACATGGCAGACTGAATTATTTTTATAATCTCAATTTTCTTTAAACCCGGAAGAGACACTTTTTGTACGTCATATTTAATTTGTTTTTAAAACCATTATGGTATGGTTATCGAACTCTGTGCTACGAATCTAAATTATTTGCTTTTCTCTTAAATAATTCAGGGTTATTTTCAAATAAACAAAACAGATGTTTAATAAATTAATAACATTTTCATTATTTAATATTTGACTTTTATTTTTCTCTTTTCGCAGCAAACATTCACATTGTTTTGCGAGATAATTTTGTTTATCATTTTCATACGGTGTTGTTTGTCGCAGCTGTCAATCATTGAGCCCGACGGCAAAAGATCCTCAGTGCGGTGGCATATTTGGCAGTTAATTCCACTGAAAACCATGCGGCAGCAGCAGCTAACAATTCGGTTAAACCATGTTGGCAGCTGTCAAATTTGACATCTCATCTACATATGTTGCAACTGTGATATATATCACACGCGTGCGTGAACACGATGATGATGATAATGTTGAGAACAAAAAGTTCGTGTTAAATAAAAAAAAAAATATTCGCGATATGCAGGTGGTTACTATTGTTTGGAATTCACACAGCTAAGGTGTAATTTTTGTGATTAATTATACAAAGTGTCATTTATTACAAAGTGTAATGTATTAAATATTATAATCAAAAATTTGAAAATGTTGGTGACCTATTTAAATTGAAGGAGTTGGGATTTAAAAACGTATTATACAAACAAATATTCATCTATAATAAAACTGTTATACAATAAAGCATTCATACAGCACAACTGTTATACAGTTAAACTGTTATACAGAAAACTTATATACAGTAAACTGTTATGTAGCAAAGCTTTAATACAGTAAAACTCTTATACAATAAAACTGTTATACATTAAAAATTTTATAAAGTAACGCAGTTATAAAGTAAAACTGTTATATATTAAAAATATTATACAGAAAACTGTTATACATGAAAAAGTTTAAACAGTAAAACTGTTATACAGAAAAAATTTTACAGTAAAACTGTTATACACTAAAACTGTTATACAGTTTAATTAATATACAGTGAAACTGGTGTACAACAAAATTGTTATGCAGTAAAACTCTTATGCAGTAAAAATATTGTACAAAAACTGTTATAAAGTAAAACTGTTATACAGAAAACTTGTATACAGTAAACTTTCAGCTTTCATACAGTACAACTGTTATACAGTAATACTATTATATAGAAAGCTGTTATACAGTAAACTTGTATACAGTAAACTGTTATATAGTAAAGCTTTAATACAATAAAACTCTTTACAATAAAACTGTTATACATTAAAAATTTTAATAAGTAAAACTGTTATAAAGTAAAACTATTCTATATTAAAAATGTTATACAATAAAACTGGTATACATTAAATTTATTAAACAGTTAAACTGTTATACAGTAAAACTGTTATACAGTTTAATTGATATACAGTGAAACTGGTGTACAACAAAAATTGTTATGCATAAAACCTATTATGCAGTAAAAATATTGTGCAAAAAACTGTTATAAAGTAAAATTTGTATACAATAAACTGTTATATAGTGAAATTGGTATACAGCAAAACTTGTCTGCAGTAAATCTACTATACAGTAAAGCTGTTTTACAGTAAAACTGTTATACAGTAAAACTGTTATACAGTAAAACTGTTATACAGTAAAACTGTTATACAGTAAAACTGTTATACAGTAAAACTGTTATACAGTAAAACTGTTATAAAGTTCAATTGCCATACAGTAGATCTTGTATAAAATAAAACTGTTATACAGTTTTCTTTATTAAATTATAAATTTAATAATTTAGCAAAAACCGTGTTTGAAAAAAAATAAACTGTACATATATTAATCTTTTTATTAAAAGAATCTATAAAAGTTTATTTAAATATTTAAATGAGAAGTACTATAAATTCAGAAAATGCGTTGGCTTTCAATTAGTTTTTTTCTGTTTATAATGAACGTATATAATGCCTGAAAGCATTTAAAAATAAAATTTATTTTCAATATGATTTTTTGCTGCCATTGAAAATTATTTGTAAATATTCAAAGCAACAAATGCAATAAAAAAAACACATGTTCATAATGATTGTAAATATTATATGAAATAAATTATTGAATATTGTGTTGTTTAATTTGTTGAAATTGATTGATATTTTTCATACTATCAAGAAAAAAAAAGGAAAATCCATCAATCATTATTTGTGAAATGTAAACAGCAACGTACAAATATATGAAACATTTAAAATTAAAGAAAAATATACTTATTTTAATAGATATCATCGATCAATGGTGGAATTAATGCGTGTTTTAATGTTTACAAATAGTTAATGCCAAAATAAGTAAACTACAATTTTTCTTTATAAAATGTTTAAAACAAGTATTGAACATTTAATTTTTTTATTATACACTTCATGTGTAGTGTATTTCATGAGCTACTTATAGTATGATTGATTTAAAATATATACAAATTTTAAGTTTTATTTAAATATGTTTCATTTTTTTTTTTTAATTTTGATTTGCCATGCTTTTACTTTATACAAGCTTTAAAGTCGATTTTCCAATTCATTGCGATTATTTAATGAGACACATGAAAAACATATCCGCTTGAACGCACCCAACAAACCGACATTGTTCAACCCATCCAACGCCCATGACAAACATCGACCCCATCACTTCAACGTCAACCAAAACACTGAACACAGGGTAGAAACTGCTGTGGTAACCCTTTCATTGTAGTTGCCATGTTTAACATTGACTGTTTAATCAAGTGTAGTTATTAAGTAGCTGAGCCAGTTACCGATTTAGAATCGAATAGATCAACAACAACAGAAGTCAAATTAGATGCTGTTTGATTGAAGCGATTGACTGATGGAGCACGAGAGTATTTATTTTTTCAAATGGTGATGATTTGTGTTTTGTTATGAATTCTTTTGTGTGGATATGAATTCTTCCTATTATTTTAAGTAATGTTTCTTTTATATAATTTTACAAAAGAAATTTTGAAAAATTAAATGTGTTTAAAAATTAAATAAAAAAAAATATATATATATACAGGGTGTTTGGTTCATCGATGTCATTCTATGACTCAAAAAAACAAGTAATATGTCCAAATTCACACCCAGTTTAATATACAGGGTATTTAGTAAATGTTTATTACTGACATATTCAAGAATATTAGTTATAAAGTATAATCTGTTAATTAATGACTATACTTTTTTTACTCAACTTTTAGAGAATTAAATTACCTTTCCAATGGTATATCACATCTTTGAACCACATAATTTCATCATTTTTTAAAATTTACTTAAAGTTGAAATTTACAAAAATTAAAATTCAAATATTAATTTGTCCTTGATTTTCTGAAAATTTCGTTACGGATTACTACATTTTTTCTAATTTATAATGTTAGACCAGTTCATTCCCAGTATTTTCTTACCAATCACAGAGAATTTATTTTAATAGGAAATACTGGGTCTTGTGTTTTGTTGTTTGAAATAAAAAGATAACTATTATGTTTGGAAATATGATAGAAAATATGTTCTGTGAAGTAATATGATAATGAAAATAATTTTAATTAATACTAAAAATAGTTATTTCGATGTTTTTTTTTAATTTAAACCATCAAATCACAAGACTGATAATCTTAAAAAAATATATATTTTGGAATATTAGCATTTATTAGTATATTAGCAATATTAGCATATTATAAGCATATTATTATTATAAGCATATTATTATATGTATATACTAGCTGGACCCGTTCACAGCGTTGCCCGTGCTAAGTTTTTGTATATCTTTATAAAAAAACGGATCTTTTGCCCTTTTTAGTGCATCCCTACGTCGCCATTTTTTTCCGCTCACGTGCCACGCCATTTGTCCAATCCCATTCAAATTCTACGTGAAGATTACAATGTTCAATA
This sequence comes from Dryomyza anilis, assembly GCA_951804985.1. Lineage (NCBI taxonomy): Eukaryota > Metazoa > Arthropoda > Insecta > Diptera > Dryomyzidae > Dryomyza > Dryomyza anilis. Next base: position 93,600,176 of record OX638132.1, read on the forward strand.
TGATCCTTTGTTTCGATTTTTACAACTCTGCTCTTAGAAGGTCCGGAGATATAGCAATTTTAATGTTTTGGTTATAAGGAAGGTCCATCACTCCGTGGTCTAATTCGTCCCACATTATACTCGATAATTCTACGTGACTATTAACATTTTTAAAATGATACGTTGCTTCGCTTTGTACAACTTTGCTCTTAGTAATTCAGGAGTTATACAACTCTGCTCTTAGAAGGTCCGGAGATATAGCAATTTTACTATATATAGCAATTTTAATGTTTTAGTTATATGGTAGGTGCCACGCCCCGTGGTTAGATCCCGCCCACATTTGGGAAAACGATAAACAACCTCAATATACATCAGTGGTCCAAATTTCATGACTCTGGCTTTTTTAAGTACACAGATATTTGCAATTAAAAGTTCAGGCTTATCACACCCATTTTTGTACCTTAGGGGACGAATTTCAAAAAATCCCGCCTTAGTGCGCATCTACGTCGGGAAATAAACACCCTGTCCAAATTTCATGTTCCTACACGTTGCGAAAAAAAATGGCTCTCCCAAACATAATTTTGCAGGCATTAACAAGTATGTTTGGAATTTTATGTAAACATAATATATAATTGAATGATAAATCATTTGTAAACAGGGTTGTGTTGAGACTTGAATAGTGTTGTAATGAGCTCTGACTTACATTATAATATCACGGAAACATTTTAATGTTTACTACATCCAAATAAAATAAGTATTTGAACCGAATCATAAATATGTTCAAATTAAAACATGATTTTGAACGACCTGAATATAAATATGTTTCCAGTGAAACATATCAGTTGTTTCAGTTCAAAAAGTAGTATGTTTGCATAGAAACACATTTAAATATTTTTGGAAAAAAATCCTGAAAATAGAATAAAAATAAAATGTTGTTTTTTTTAATTTTTATTAAAAATCTTTATACATGCACAGTGAGAATTTATAATAATTGAATTCATACACAAATTTTTTAATGCATAAATAAATAATTCGTTTAACACTGCAAGTACAAGTTACAGCATCAATGAATGCACAATTGCACCAGCAGACGCTAAACAGACGATCCAAGCTCGCTTTATATTTGGTACAGTTACAGTGGATCTCAGTACAGCACATAGCGTAGGCAAGGAATTCGCGGAGGTTTTTGCAAAAAAACATGCCAAATTCTGTATGAAAATCGAAACACAGATTTTTATTTGTTGTTTTTTCACTTTAGTTACAGAAATTATATACTGCACTTTATACTCTGTTACTATTTGTACTTTTTGTAACACAATTTATATATTTATTTAATTTACAGATAACAAAATTATTACCGACGCGAGCACGTTTTCTCAACGAACAACAAAAGACACGTACGCAGAAAATGCCGATGAACGAGTGCCAACTTCGTATACAAGAAGAATGTTGCAAGAATACACTTATTTAAATCCAATTTCTTTATTGTTTGTTTTTAAACATCAATATGTTCAAACGATGGCAAGAGATGGAGTATATAGAAAATGCTGTACAACGTTGCCAACTTCGTCAGTCGATAAATTATCGAATTTAGACGAGCGTTGCGAACATACGTTGTATTTAGATTTGATTAGCAATTTCTGTTTTTCGATACATAGTTTTAACCAAGTAAATTGTTTAGAAATAGTTTATTCAAATGCAATTAAAATTTTATGTTGGTATTGTAACATATTTATAATAAATTTGACAGATTCTGCTGGACAATATAATAATATGAACAATAAAATAAATTCAATTTCGATTATAATTTAATAAAACTTCATTTCTAATACATGTATGGTAATGTCATATTACTTTTTAATTACATTCAAACATATTCAAACAAATCTTTTCTATCCGTGTAGGTCTAAGGGTTTTGTCTGGGCGTTGATCGATCAGTCAGTCAGTCAGTTAATCAGGACTTGTTTTTTTATATATATAGAAGATTAAATGTAGTGGACTTAATATTATGATTGATTTTTCTCATAAACTTTATGTAATAAGAAAAAGTGAGAAAAAAGATTTATGCAAACAAAATTATTATTGCATTGCAAAATATATTTTTCTTTCAAACATATTTATGTTTTTAGTTGTTCTTGCAAACATATATATGTTTAAATGTGAAAAACATTATATTTACATTTAAAAATATCGTTGTTTAGTGTTGTTTAATGTAAAACAAGTAAGTTTAATGCTACTTTTTTTGACTAAATTTCATTTTTTTAACTGTTTCTAATTTGATCTTTATGTAATATTGAACAGAATATGAAAGTTTAAAATTTTCTAATTAATGTGAGTATTATTGAGTGCCCCTAGAAGTAGGCAGCGTTGTCATACTAATTTAATTATTTTTAAATTCTTTGTCACCCAGTAACAGTCACGATTAACAAAATACATATTATTTATAGAAACTTTTTTTAAAAGTAGATAGGAACTTAAATAGCAGTATTGACACACATACATATAGTAACATCTGATGAAAAATATCTCATTTTACTACAATATTAATGTAGTATATATATATATGCGATTAAAGCAATTTATGTTTAAATTAATAAAACCTTTTAATGTTTATCCGCCAGTCCTCTTTAAGTATGGCCACCAAGCACACAAAGAACTGCAAAGTTTGGCCCTTATTTGCACAGCATTTCGCTGTGCAGTCATTCACGCCCCGATTTCAAGGAAAACTTTTGTACGCCATTGTATTGTTCATTTTCGTTGTTGCTCACTTCCTTTAAATTTTCAATATTTATGCACTTTAAATCCACCATTCAATCGAATTTTAAAAGTAATTTAAAAGTGGAAAATTATACTTCAAACACTTATAGAAACTGTTATTAAATTAAACATCAACAAAAGTAAAAAAATACTTTATAAAAAAATTAATGAGAACCATTGTAGCATTTTCAGACTAAAAACTATGCAATAATATATGAATTGATCGTTCAGTGCGCATTAAACACCATGACCATGGTCATAATGTAACCGAATACGCCCCCGTGCTACCGCCCATCGCCCCCCATGACTATAAACTGCAGCACCAAGTAATAATACACATGAATTATATATTTTTATGGGTAAACGTGTGCGCGAGATCATTCCTTTTTTTTTCGTTAGATTGAAACGCGTATTTTATGGTTTATTGTGCTCCGCCCCCCGTACTACCTTTTATTAAAATTGCATTTTAATTGCAGTTGTTATTGTGGGCGCCAGCGTAAATTGTCTGAAATGTATATTTGTTCACCTGTAAATACGCAAATATTTAATGTATGTTGCATGGTATTTTTTAATGCGTTATATGGCAGAATCACCAGACAGACGGACACTAGTAGGAGTAGGGTATGGGAAAAAACACGACTTTATTAGAACAGTTGAGTGTCGCTGTATTTTTACTGTGTCTATTCTGAACAGCAATTATATTTTTGGCATTTTATGCTTAAAACCAAAAAATACATAGAAAACTTTTAATGGCTTTTCGGGTGTACATCCGATGCACACCATGACAATTTGCAAATTGCGAATGAACACATGCAATTTAAATATCTCTTGACCATATAAAATAGCACAGCAGAGTGTCATATAATAGAGCAGCAGAGAGTTGCACAATTTTCTTGATAATAACTGAATTTTTAATGCACTCCTTATAGCAGTTTTATTATTTTGTCGAGTTGTATTTAAATGATTTAATTCGTTGCTTTTAATTCATTTGTTATATAGAGAAATGAGGATGAAATCAAAATTTTGATTCATTTGACTGGATAATAGAATAAGTTTTTTTTAATAATAATTGCAAAAAAAAAAACAGATTTGTATTAAATGTGAAATTTTTATGATTCTCTGATAGTTATAAATGTGCTATCGAAATAACTAATTAATCCATTTACGGCTATTGGCTAAAATAATTCACAAAAATTGAGCAATATTAAAAAAAGCAATATATAAAATAAAGGAATTTTTGGGAGAAAATAGCAATTTTGAGTGAAAATTGTATTTGTGAGTGAAAATTGGATTTTTTTTTAGTGAAATTTGTATTTTTGAGTGAAAATTGGAATTTTAACTGAACATTTTATTATTGAGTGAAAATTGGAATTTTAACTGAACATTTTATTATTGAGTGAAAATTACAATTTTGAGTGAAAATTACAATTTTGAGTGAAAATTACAATTTTAAGTAAAAATTGCAATTTTGAGTGAAAAGTGCAATTTTGAGTGATAGCTGCAATTTTTGGTGAAAATTGCATTTTTTTTTAGTAAAAATTGTATTTTTGAGTGAAAATTGTATTTTTAAGTGAAAATTGGAATTTTGCAATTTTAAGTGAAAATCGCAATTTTAAGTCAAAATTGCAATTTAAGTTAAAATTGCATTTTTGAGTGAAAATAGCAATTTTAAGTGAAAAGTGCAATTTTGAGTGAAAATTGTAAGTTTGAGTGAAAATTGTATTATTGAGTGAAAATTGCAATTTTGAGTGTAAATTGCAATTTTAAGTGAAAATTGAAACTTTAAGTGAAAATTTGCAATTTTGAGTGAAAATAGCAATTTTGAGTGAAAAGTGCAATTTTGAGTGAAAAGTGCAATTTTGAGTGAAAATTGCAATTTTGAGTGAAAATTGCAATTTTGAGTGAAAATTGCAATTTTGAGTGAAAATTGTATTTTTGAGTGAAAATTGTTATTTTCAGTGAAAATTGCAATTTTGAATGAAAGTTGTATTTGTGAGTGAAAATTGGAATATTGAGTGAAAATTGCAATTTTGAGTAAAACTTGTATTTTTGAGTGAAAATTGGAATTTTAAGTAAAAATTGTATTATTGAGTGAAAATTGCAATTTTGAGTGTAAATTGCAATTTTAAGTCAAAATTGCAATTTTAAGTGAAAAGTGCAATTTTGAGAGAATGTTTAAATTTTGAGTGAAAATGACAATTTTGAGTGAAAATTGCAATTTTAAGTGAAAATTGCAATTTTGAGTAAAACTTGTATTTTTGAGTGAAAATTGGAATTTTAAGTAAAAATTGCATTATAGAGTAAAAATTGTAATTTTGAGTGAAAAGTGAAATTTTAATGATTATGTAAATTTTAATTGAAAATTACACGTTTTAGTAAAATTGCAACTTAGAGTGGAAAATGCAATTTTGCATTTTTATTAAAATTGTATTTTTAAATTAAAAATGCAATTATGAATGAACATTTTATATTTGAGTGAAAATTTAAATATTAATTGAAAATTATACTTCTTTTCAATACAATAATTAACTAAATTAATTTGTTAAAATCCGTTTCACATTTTCCAACTGCGACCAACGTCATTTCAGTTGGCTCCAAAGCCATTTGACCGTTTTGTTGCTTATGCCTCTGAATGCCACAGACGGCATAAAATGTGGCCGCAGAATTTAGTGCCGTCCTCAATGACTTCAAATCTCGGTCACGTTTAAAGCGCACTTTTAGAGACCACAAATTCACCGTTAAGTCATTCACACACACACACACATATATCTGAAATTAACACAGTTGCATGAAGTGCTGTGCAGTGGTCCATGCTATTGTACAAAATGGCACTAAAACTGTGAAACAAAAAAAAAAATAAACTAAAAACACAAATTTAATAGTTTGTGTGTGTGATTTTATGTGGAGAAAATAAATTTAATTAGCTGCTAGTTGCTGGGCGTTGCAGCTTAATGCCGCCAGCATGCTGCAGCAGCAACGGCTGGCTGCCGCAACAAAGCGTTGAAAGTTTGGCTAATAAAATAAAATTAATTTCGTAGTAGACTGGATATTTTTTTCATTTTAGTTTTAGTTTATTTCAATTTTTTAATATTTTTTTTTAAATTTTGAATTTTAGTTTTTTAGTTTTAATTTTTGGTTTTTATTTTTTTGTTTTTTATTTTACATTTTTTATTATTTAGTTATTTTTTAGTTTTTGAATTTTAGTTTTTCTTGTTTTTTTAATAAACTATAAAACGAGTTTTTGGCGCAGCTCTGCACTTCACTTGCAATGCAGGTCATTAGAGTCGCTCGACTTAAGGCTGTTAATTTGATAAGTTTTATTTTAATTTTGCACTTTTTGAACCGAAACGTAGACTGTTTATTACTTTTGCTAAGTGAAAAAGCCAGGGGTTAGCACGCGCAAAATGCTCTCAGCAAGGAAGAACATTAAAAAGTTTTGATTATATTTCATAAGACGTTGTTTTAAATCGGAAATATATAAAAAATATATTTAAAATAAAACTAGTAAAAGATTTAGAAGTTATCTTTAAAAATTAAACGCAAATTTATTTCATTTTGGTATCGGTTTTTCCTACTTTTTAGTTTTCAGACTAGGTTACAGTTTTGAACTCGTTTCGGTTTTTGTATTAAGTTTAGTTTTTGTACATATTTTCAGTATCTTAAATAAAAAAGCAGAAGTATTTTACTTGCAAAAAATTAGAAGCCAATAACCGCAAAATATTAATTATAAAAATTAATTTATAAATATTTTTATTTTGTTTGTTTTCCATACTTTATTAAAAAAAACGTTTAAAGAAGTTATAAAACCATAATCATTTTTGTTGATTTTGTATATCGATAATATCGTCGTGATAATGAGTGTAAATATTAAGTGTGTTTAAGGTTTTCTCGAAAACCACATTCGAAAATTTTGAATGGTGAATATTTTTATTTCAAAGCATAAATATTGTACAAAAAAATGCTCTTAATCAGAATTTGTTTGGGATTAGGAATTTTGAAATTTAAAATTTTCACCAATTTATTAAATTAAAAGAAATTGTAGAATATCCAAAATTTCTTTCATGTTGTCTTAATTGCAGCTACCACAGCTTTTAACTTCACTTTTATCTCTAACACTAATTAACCTGCATAACGATCGCCTAAAGTGTAACGCCTTAAAAGATTTAAAATTAACCCCTTCAATTATAATTTCCGGCAGGTAACATTTTTTGTATGCGCCGCTGCTGCCAAAATCTACTAAAGAGCCTTTGAGCCATATTCAGTGTCGACAGCAGACACATTTGCTTTGTTGCTTTTTCTTTTTCTGTATAGCTTTACTGAAATTTAAGCCACAGCAATGCGTTGACTTTGAGGAAAATGTTGTCGCTTTGTAGAGAAAATTCTGAAAATTGCATGGTGAGTTTGTGAAGCACGAATAACAGGACTAGTTTCTAAATGTGAAGCAAAAATAATATAAAATGTATTTTCGATATATCATTCGAATGAAAATCGTGGCGTTTTTAAGAAATTTTAAATCGAAATTGTACGACTTTTGTAGTACTGAGTACTATATAAAGGATTTTTCAACAGGGACGCTACAAAAGTTGAGAGACAGGGACAGCAAACAACGCCATATTTCTTGCCGCTCTTTTGGCATTTCTCTTCATTACGAGCCATATACGAGCCAACAAGAGTCGAAATTATTAAAATTTACTACCGAAATTCGGTAGTAAAAATTCGAAAAATCATTTTCAGCAATGAGGCTCCTTTCTGGCTCAATGGCTTCGTCAATAAACAAAATATGCGTTATTGGTCAGACAGCAATCCACACGTACTCCATGAGTCATCATTGCATCGCGAAAAAATTACGGTTTGGTGCGGTTTATGGGCCGGCGGCGTCATTGGGCCGTACTTCTTTCGTGATGATCAAGACCGGCACGTTACTGTGAATGGGAATCGCTACCGTTCAATGATAACCGAATATTTTTGGCCCCAATTGGATGATATGGACTTGGAGGACAAGTGGATCCAACAGGACGGCGCCACAAGCCACACAGCGAATGCCACAATCAATTTATTGGAAACCAGGTTTGGAGAACGTGTTATCTCACGAAATGGTCCAGTCGATTGGCCGCCTCGGTCGTGCGATTTGACGCCGTTAGACTATTTCCTGTTGGGCTACGTCAAGTCTATGGTCTATGCCAACGATTGATGAACTTCGTACGAATATCGAACGTGAAATTGCAGCAGTATCGGCCGATTTATGCTTGAAAACTGTCGGGTTCAGCGTCTGGACTTCTGCAAGCGTGCCAGTGGTGGCCATGCAAAAGAAATCGAGTTCCATACATAATGGCATTGAACGTACTTTTACAGAAATAAATAATTTTATTGATATCCAAAACCGTTTTTGTTTTATTTAAAAAAAACTTTTGTAGCGGCTCTTATTGAACAACCCTTTACTTCCAAAAACTGTATATTTTATTTTTCATTAAATTGACAACATATGTACATTATAGTAAAAAAAGAACATCCGTTTCCAATTTAGTTTCTAGATATTTCGATTTAAATTTGAATCTTTTTGCAAGGGTTTTATGGGCGCGTGCCTGTTTTTGATAACACGGACATACACGGGCACGCCGATAGGTGACACGCACGAGCACGAGACCGACGAGTAAAATTACAGGCACGCACGAGAAGCACGATAAAATACGGGATTTTAAAAGACACGAAGAAACACGGAAAACACAACAAAACACGAAAAAAGCACGGAAAAACATGAAAAAGCAAGCGAAACGTGAAAAATTATACCGGAACCGTTTAGATTTTTGGAACCAGAATCGGTATTAAAATTGTGTTGAACCGAAACTGGAATCGGTACATATGTATTTTTCTGGTTGAAATCGGTACCGCTATTATAAAAATATCTGTACCAGAACCGGAACAGATATTATAGTCCCTGTCAGGGAACGCAAAGAACCGGAATCGAAACCGTTATTAAAAATGTATGGAACCGGAATCGAAACCCATTTCATTTTTTGGTTGAAACGGGAATCCACAATTTAAAAATCTTGGAACCCGAACCGGAACCGATATTTTAATAGGCTTTAGTCCCTGTAATAAATAATTCAAAACTTTATGCACGAACTCAGATTTTCGGGTTTACGTAACACGTAAAAACACGTAAAAACTCGTAAAAACACGTAACACGTTTACGTGACACGTAAAAAGCACGGCACGCGCCCATCTCTAGTTTTAACCCAGAAATGCTAAAAATTCCAACATATCTATATATATAAAACTCTTGGTCCGTCTGTCAGTCTGTCTGTCGGTCTGTCTGTCTGTTTGTTCCAGCATCACGTCTAAACCGCTGAACCGATTTAACTGAAATTTGGCCACAGGATACTAAGTAGTCCGGAGGGTGTCATAGGCTATATATGGGCGGGATTGGACAAAGGGGCGTGGTACCTCCCATACAACCTAAACTTTCAAAACGACATAACTCAGCACATACACAATCTAAAAAGATGAAACAAAAAACTAAAATTCACCACACTAAAATTCACCACACTAAAACTCACCACACTAAAACTCACCACACTAAAACTCACCACACTAAAACTCACCATACTAAAACTCACCACAATAAAACTCACCACGCTAAAACTCACCACACTAAAAATTCACCACACTAAAACTCACCACACTAAAACTCACCACACTTAAAACTCACCACACCGAAACTCACCACACCGAAATTCACTACACTAAAACTCACCACATTCAAACTCACCGCACTAAAATTATACCGGGAAGAGTTCTACCGATAATAATTCTAGGGTAAAGCGTTCTATGGGGAAGAATTTTACGGCGAAGATTTCTACTGGGAAGAATTCTACGGCGAAATATTCTACTGTCTAAAAAGTTGTTTTGAGAAAAGTTGTTTTGGCGGAGAATTATTATTTGGTTACTACATTTATAAAACCAATAAAAACTTCTACAGCAAAGCACGGGCCCCTGATATAAAAAATAATAATAATGTTTTTTTATATTAATAAAAACGCTTTATATCTATGAATTCACAAAATCTTGGCACGAGTCGTGCACGGGTCCAGCTAGTATTCTATAAAATAATAAAATATATTAATAAATTTAACAACACGTAATAGAAATGCAATAAATTTTAAAATATATAAAATAGTGAGAAAATCCTGAACAATAGCGCTCTTAAAATTGTTTAAAAAAATTTTCATTTTCAAACTTAGTTCATAGAATATTTAAAAAAAAAAATTCAAAGGTAATATAAAATTATAAATCTCGACATAAATTTGGAAGATATACAATAAAAAAAACGGTAGTAAATCAAAAACTACTCGTCTCTTCTTAATAATGATTTAGAATTATATTCAATTTTTTAATTCTCTCCTTTTTTAAATTCGAATCTCGATTTCATAGATCGAGACTTTTGTTTTATTGTTCCCAAGACCCAACTAAGTCATTTCACTTTTTTTGTAGTTGGGTTTTGGAAAAGCCCAAAGGATCCAATTTGTTCAAACAAAAAAATACCCAATGATTTAAAATTTGCCCAAAGATTAACTTTCCCTCTTTAGTAGTTAAATAAAAAAAAATGTAAATTAATATTTTGTAAATTTTAAATGCATGAGAATATACCATCTCATTCCATAACATGCTCGACTTGGAATGTTTTAATTGTTATTCGATTTTAGGATTCTGTATATCCTGCCATTTATTGGTACAGATCGGTCGATTCTTCCCAAGTTATAATCAAAAATGTTTTAAAAATAAACCCAATAAACATTTCGTCAAGCGCTGTCGAAATTTTTTAAATTTTCCTTATTCTCAATAATTGTTTTCGACTAGTCCCCAAGCTTTAATAACAATGTCAAATTCATGAACTGTATAGAGTTGAATAAAACTAGAGAAATAGTTTATATGAACTATTTTAAAAATATCAAATCAAGTGTTTAAATCAAGTCTGTAAAAAGTTGAAATACACTCGTATACTCAACATTATAAAATAAACTCACTCAAATAAGCTCACTAATATTGAATATTCTACACTGTTTAAAAGCAAGATAACAACTTGCCCAATAATTATTAAAAAAAACATAACTTTCTACACTTGTGGCACAGTATGAGGTTTGGTTGACGAAAACTGTATACTCCATGATATATATCATGGTATACTCTATTTTATTTTGTTTTTCATATCATTTCTCTTTCAGACTTCAAACAGAAAAAAATATGTTCATTAATGTTTGTGTTTGAAGTTTAAATGATATAAGCAATCGCGACTACCACCACCAAATATTTAAAGAGATGTTTTCATCAAATAAAGATTTTTATTAAGATAAGTACATCTTCCTTTAATAATACGTGGAGATCTAATGCATTCTTCTATAGGTTTATTGAAATCGAACAACATAATTTAAGAAAACAGAATTATTACTGATAACGGTACGTCGGAGCCTCGATTGCTTAGTACATTGGACTACGAGCCGAAATGTTCTGTGTTCGATCCCAGTGACGGTCAACTGTCATTTTATAGAAAAACATTTTTCTGTCCGACGCGTTCTCTCTTCGAGAGTAAACAATGTCCCATAAAAGCACTCACCCCGCGGTTCGAATTCGGAATTAAACGATAGATTTTAGATCAATGAAAATACAACACGCACTGGTCAAATGTTGTGAGAGCTCTGCCTAAGTTCTTCAGAACTGTAGCGCCAAACTATTATTATTAATATGGTGTATAATTAAGACTTCTTCTTTTCCATTTATGTTATTTTATTGCATTGCTATTCAAGACAAATATACGAATATGTTGAGAAATTTTATGATTAGCTAGTTTTAAACTAGTGTAGCTTTGTTATATAGGTTAATATTAATATCAACTACTCAAAAAAGCAATTAATGAACCAAGAAATGAGTGCGATTCTCAACTATATGCATAGGGTAGAATTCAAGCAATTGTCAAGCTTATTCCGTAGCTTGAAATGTTAATGTATTTCGAATTGAATACCTAGATTCGTATATGTTTGGAAACTGTGTAGATTTTAAGTTTGTTATATCTTGAAATATAATTTGATAAATAGGATGGATAGCAAAAAGCCGTTTTTATTGAGAAGGCTATATTTCACAACTTTTTAAATAACGTTTCTCTACGCTATTCTCAACACAATAAATTGAGAAAAATACTTGATTTAAACTTGCAAACTACATTTATTCATGGGCAAATGTTTATTGGGAACGAAGTATTCTAAAAACGAACTATCCATATTTAAAATTTGAGTATACTAAACATAGAAAATTTTATACTTGGAAATTTTTAAATTTTGTAATTTTCAAAGTAGACTTCAAACTTTTGATTTTTAAATATTGGCGGAAATGGGACGATCGATATTACTCATCTGTACAAAAGCATTTGAAACCCACTTCAAGACATTAATTTAGTTCAAAACATTTACCGTCGTTAACTCTATGCTTGAAAATCAAATGAATGTGTTGCTCACAACATCAAGGCAGAAGTAGTGTCAAAACAAAACACAAACAAGACGTAGTTGTAGTGAAGAGATCTACCTAAAATGATGTGCAATAAAAATTCAAATGCTGAAACGAACTGCTTATGACACTGAGTACTTAGTACATTCCACATTTTTTATCATTCTTACTCTAAGAAATTTTAATTAATATTTAAATATAGACAAATTCAAAAGCTATAAGATAATCATACAATATTTTATGTTAATATTTATTGTTAAGTATTATTTATCGAACAACTTTTTTTTTATTTAATCAAAAAAAAAAGGTTGGTTTGGATATTTTGCTTTTCGAACAATGCGATGTTTTTTCGTCTAACATTTTTTTTTTGAAAACTCAACTATGTTTCTCATATTTACGAAAATATTATTTGAAATCCAGTAAACGTCTTTGTTATATTTACGAACATAATTATGATATAGAATTACTATATTTTTTTTGCACTGCATAACACAAACATACGCACCGCATATTTGTCTGAAAAATTGACCCTAAAATTTTAGGACTTCACACCGACAAACTCCTGTAAATGTGTGCAATGTACGTGCCAATGTTTGTCTGTGCGTCCGTCCGTCGGTCGTTCGTCCTGCCGAAAAGTGCGCTCAAACGGGTTCAAAATGTAAAATAAACACAAGCAGCACATGCCTAAACACCTACACACCAACACTAACACATATACATTGACACAAGGATACAGTTACTAAAACAAACAAAACACTTATTGTATGGCAGACATTGCGACGACTTGAAAGCGCGCCAAAAATGACTCTCAATCAAAGAACAGCCCAAAAGTTCAATGCGAAACACGAGCTACGAGATGTGAGACACTTACTCAAATATGCCTACGTGTGAGTGTGTGTTATATGTATATGCGTGTGTGTGAGTGTGGATGCGTTATGTGTGTCTGCATGAATAGCAGCCACAATTACCAACACTTGTTTGGCGCCGTCAGCCATGATTGCGAGGCAAACACACACACATTAGAAGCATTTTGCAAATGCTGTCAGTTGGTGGCACGTTGCACGATGTCGCTTCAGATTAAAGCCAACTATAAACCCGGTAATGATCAGGTGTTACTAATGCCACTAGTGTTGTTGGCTTAAGGACTATGAAATGTTGAAGGAAAATTCTATTTTCAGTGAAAAATTAATTGGAAGTGCACAGATAAATTTAAATTTTTAATAATTGAATTGAATATTTAGTGATAAATTGAAATTTTCGTGAAAAATTGAAGTTTTTCAGATAATATGTAATTTTAGTGACAAATTGAATTTTTTAGTAAAAATTTGAATTTTTAGTGAAAATTTGAATTTTTTAGTAAAAATTTGAATTTTTTGTGAAAATGTGAATTTTTAGTGAAAATTTGAATTTTTAGTGAAAATTTGAATTTTTAGTGAAGAATATAAATTTTAGTGAAAAATTAAATTTTTAGTGAAAATTTGAATTTTTAGTGAAAATTTTAATTTTTAGTGAAAATTTTAATTTTTAGTGAAAATTTTAATTTTTAGTGAAAATTTTAATTTTTAGTGAAAATTTTAATTTTTAGTGAAAATTTTAATTTTTAGTGAAAATTTGAATTTTTAGTGAAAATTTGAATTTTTAGTGAAAATTTGAATTTTTAGTGAAAATTTGAATTTTTAGTGAAAATTTGAATTTTTAGTGAAAATTTAAATTTTAGTGAAAATTTGAATTTTTAGTGATGAATATAAATTTTAGTGAAAAATTAAATTTTTAGTGAAAATTTGAATTTTTAGTGAAAATTTGAATTTTTAGTGAAAATTTGAATTTTTAGTGAAAATTTGAATTTTTAGTGAAAATTTGAATTTTTAGTGAAAATTTGAATTTTAGTGAAAATTTGAATTTTTAGTGAAGAATATAAATTTTAGTGAAAAATTAAATTTTTAGTGAAAATTTGTATTTTTAGTAAAAATTTTAATTTTTAGTGAAAATTTGAATTTTTAGTGAAAAATTGAAATTTTAGTGAAAAATTAAATTTTTAGTGAAAAATTGAAATTTTAGTGAAAAATTGAATTTTTAGTAAAAATTTGAATTTTTTGTGAAAATTTGAATTTTTAGTGAACAATTGAATTTTTAGTGAAAATTTGAAATTTTAGTGAAAATTTAAATTTTTAGTGAAAATTTTAATTTTTAGTGAAAATTTGAATTTTTAGTAAAAATTTGAATTTTTTGTGAAAATTTGAATTTTTAGTGAACAATTGAATTTTTAGTGAAAATTTGAAATTTTAGTGAAAAATTAAATTTTTAGTGAAAATTTTAATTTTTAGTGAAAATTTGAATTTTTAGTAAAAATTTGAATTTTTTGTGAAAATTTGAATTTTTAGTGAACAATTGAATTTTTAGTGAAAATTTGAATTTTTAGTGAAAATTTGAATTTTAAGTGAAAATTTGAATTTTTAGTGAAAATTTGAATTTTTAGTGAAAATTAGAATTTTTAGTGAAAATTTGAATTTTTAGTGAAAATTTAAATTTTAGTGAAAATTTGAATTTTTAGTGAAAATTAGAATTTTTAGTGAAAATTTAAATTTTAGTGAAAATTTGAATTTTTAGTGAAGAATATAAATTTTAGTGAAAAATTAAATTTTTAGTGAAAATTTGAATTTTTTAGTGAAAATTTGAATTTTTAGTGAAGAATATAAATTTTAGTGAAAAATTAAATTTTTAGTGAAAATTTGAATTTTTAGTAAAAATTTGAATTTTTAGTAAAAATTTGAATTTTTTGTGAAAATTTGAATTTTTAGTGAAAATTTTAATTTTGAGTGAAAATTTGATTTTTTATAATTTTTATAAGATTTGTATTATTATTTGTTCATTTATATTATTAATGAACAAACATACATCATATTGATGAATTTTGTTCATCAAACCATATTCATTTAAATATCATAAAACTTATAAGAATTGTAAATAATTAAATGTGTAAATGGAGACAAATTTTAGTTTGAAATTTGATGTTATAAAAATATTAAATATGAAAATCACTGAAAAAATACGATTTTAGTTCAATGAATGAAATCATCGATATGATGAATACTGGTTGTTGGTGCAATTTTTTTTTGTGTGTGTAGTGACAAATTGCATTATAGTGCAAACTCGAATATTTAGTGAAAAATTGAAGCCTTAACAAAAAAAATAAAAAAATTAGTTGTGAAAATTTAATATTTAAAGCACCTAATTATCATCACCACGTAACCAATTAACTATCTCATTAAAATGTTGCTTAGTGCCATTTATAAAGTTGCAAAGTTTTTCTTTGAGTGTGTGCTAGTGTCCGTCCGTCTGTCTGTCAGTGTCTCTTAGTGTCTGCAAGTAACACATTAGTGCAACTTTTCGATTTGCTTCACTTTTGGTGAAGTTCTGCCATCAAAAGTACGAAAGTTCCTCAAAGGGCGCAACGACGACGATGTCCTTCGTCCTGCGTGCGCATAAAAACCAAAATATTTACACTTTAACTTTGAAACTTTTCAGCTGCATACTTAGAGTATATAATTAATGACTGATTCTAGTTGCCAAATACACTGTCAGAGACAGAAACCAAGACGGACACACACACACACACAGAGTGCCTCACATATTCAAACACATACTAAGAAAAACATGTTGGCAACAGTTTTAAAGCGACGTAACACTTTAACGCTTCAACATCCGGGCAATTACACTGACACTAAATGAGGCAAATATTTTGAAAAAAAAAAAAAAACAAAATCAAGTACATGGCAACACGAAAAGTTATAGAAAAAGACTAAAAACTGCGCTGTATAAAGTGTCAGTTTAAGTAGCAACTTTAGATGGAAACGGAAGTGGCTTTAGTAGTAGTAGTTTTATCTACACTCAGAAAACGAAATTTTAGTAGTATTTAAAACTATTAATTATAATAGATAAGAATCAATATGCTGTTACTATTAATTTAAAAGTTTTAATTGTTTTTTTAATACTGTTCCGTGTATATTAAATATTATTATAATTGATTATGAATTAATTATGAATTTTATAGTATTATACAATAAGATTTCTTTCTAATTATTTTTTTTTTTAATAATACATAAATATTTTTTTAATAAAATCATTTAATGACTAAACACAATTTAAAAGTTAATAGTATATTAATAGGATGGAATACTATTAAAATAGTAGGTATATATTAGTTATTTTGAATATTATATTTTATTAAGAGAATAACTATACTATTAATAGTAAATTCAAGTGCTTAAAACTATTGTTTTCAAATGTAATGAATCAATATGCTGTTAGTATTAATTTAAAAGTTTTAATTGTTTTTATTAATGCTGTTAAGTGTATATTAAATATTATTATAATTGAATTTTTAACTATTATAGATATACTAATAATACAATATTAATTATAAATTTTATAGTTTATACTATATTTGTTTTTTTATATTTATTACAAAAAAAAAAATATACCGGTTTTTTTTATAAAAACATTTAACGGCTAAAAGCAATTTAAAAATTTTGGTATAGCTTTGAAATAGTGATTTAAATAATTTTATATTAATAGGATGTTATACTATTAAAATAATATGTTTATATAAGCTATTTTGAATATTATATTTTATTAAGAGAGTACCTATACTATTAAAAGTAAATTTTTTATGTGCTTAAAACTATTGGTTTTAAATGTAATGCTCCTGTTAATTTAAAAGTTTCAATAGTATTTGTGTGCTATGGTTTTTGTAATAATAGCTGCGTTCCTGTGGTACTTGAACCAGATCTGTTTCACGGGAACGCCATCGGTTCTATTTTAATAAATTTGGCAGCACTGTTTTGTTTTGCCCTTTCTTCTTCAACGCGAATTTTTCTTCTTTTTAAGTGCTATTCACAATAGCATAACATCACCACAAACAAATTTAAAACAACCTGGTTCTAATTTTTTGTTTTGGTTTTGCATATGAAAAATGATCTACGGCCAGGGTCAAAAACCACGGGAACGCAGCTATTATGACTAATATAATTGACTTTAAAATGATAATATATATATGACTGATATGAATCGTTGGACTGCGAGCCGAAAAGTCCCCGGTTCAAGCCTGGACTGGGGCTAACAACATCTTTTCATAGAAATATTTGTCTATACCGCGCTACCACTCGGCAGTAAATGGCAAAACCTACGAAAGTAAAACATTGCCTATGAAAAAAGCTCTCACCCGCCGTTCGGATTCGGCAATAAACTGTAGGTCCCACCACTCTGAGTACAAATTTAACACCCACAGCTCAAAATGGTGAGAGAGCTCGGTTCTTATAGGACTGTAGTGCCAAACTATTATTATTTATAATATGAAATTAATTATAACTTTTATGGTATCATACTATTAAGTACTGTAACGTGACCGGTTATCCAGGTTCAGAGCTGGGATATCCTCAGCTGGCTCTAGTAGTCCGCGCGTCACAAAATTTATTATTGTGCAGGGAAACCCTCATAGAAATGAACACACCGACACAAGTCTTTAATTTATGCGATATACATCGCGTTTATTATGAGTTAATATTAATTAAGTATTTAGTTATTAGCAAAATTCCCTCGCCGCTTCTAAAATCTATATATATAATTTCAACCAGACTTACTCCAGGCCGCCTTGCTGGAACTGCGCTTATCCTTGGTCCTTAACCAGGAGAGGAAACTGAACCTCCGGTCACGGTACAACGCTCCTACGGATCTCGCCTGCAGAAAGCGTTGTAACCGATAGGTCTTGTCGAGGTCGAAGTCAGGAACAGAGAGAGCGAATTAACGCTGTGCAGCGCCTTTTAAGGGCCTGCGATTGGTGACTTGTTGCCTCGATTGTTGATTTGTTGACCGATCGTTGGTGACTTGTTGCCCGCCGCTCTTGTAGTTTCGTCCATCTGTGTGAGCTTTCTCGCTCACCAGTAAGAGTGTGTTAGTCAAACACTCGTTGCCTTCTTCGCTTCACCAGCGAAAGTTTTGCTCACTGATGGGTATTGGTGGCTTTCGTGCCACGTGCCTCGCTTATGTCGACGGCGTTGATTCCCACGCCGATTCTTGTTGTGTGGTTACCATTTGCCCCCCAAATGGTACCGTCACAGTACTTTTATATGTTAAACACTAGTAATAAATTTTATATAAATGCCCGAATTTAATAAAATAAAGTATAAGTCAAGTATCACTTGGTTATTGTTTATTAAATTGTATGTTAAACGTATAGTATTTAAACTTAATAGTTAATAGTGTACTATTATAATTAGCAATTTTAGTTATTATCAATAGTAAAGGATAATTAAGGAATTAATTACAATTAATAATAAATATAAGAGTATGATGTTCATGTGAATTACAAAATTTTTTAATAGTTTTTTGTACTATTCTTATTTGTATTTTAATGATTATTAGAGATTAGTTTAAAATGATTATAAGTATACTTTAATGAAATATTAATTATAAATTATATATTATTTTATATATTTTTGGTATAATTTCATTTACATAAAATCATTTAAGAAATAAATAAAAAAATAATCATTTATTTTGAAATCAGTTAATTCGTTTTATTATAAGAGTATTTGACTATATAAAATATAGTAAACTATATAAAATATAGTATAAAATATATAAAATACTATTAATAGTATTAAAACAGTGACAATAATAGTAGATAGGTAAATTTAAATAATGCTTACCAAGAAGTATAGTGTATTTCCTTTAATATTTATAGTATTTTTCTGTAATATAAGTATATTTATAAGTGTAGTTGACAATGATTTTTATATGGTATTTCCACGCTGTTTAACACTGATAAAGTTGTTTCTAGTATTTTGTGTAATTTTTTCTTGATATATTAACTTGTCAATGTCTGCAACGTATCAGAGTTTTTTTCAAATATTTAATTTTCTGTAAAAACAAAGTTTTTTTTTGCAAAATTTTACATATATGTAAATAAAACAACAAGAAGAAACACATAGCATGAAAATTTGCAAAAAATATATACAACATAAAACATGCAAAAAAAAACCAAGCTTGATGCCAAAAATTTAAATTTTAAATGTTGTCACGACAACCAGTAATGGCTGCATGTGGAATGGACAAACACTTTGTAATATATTTTATGTGCGGTTTTTAGCAGGTTTATCTAAAATGCAAAAACTACACATAGAAAAATTAATGTACATTTTAAGGATTATTGTGCAATATAATCCTAAAGTTACACGGTGCGACAGTCGCTTTTTCAGATTGGCTCTAGTTTTTGATAAATATCCATTTATATTATCTCATAGTATTATTTTTAATATTCCAAAGATATTAAATAGATTTTTCACTTCTTCTGACGAAACATATTGGTTATTCTTCGAATCTTTGCTGACCCCATACCAGACTCCTAAACAATACCAGATGCTTATGGGTATAAGTATATACTACACTTTTATCAGTGCACAAAAAATATCGGAGTTCAATTAAAAAATTGTAATTTTCTCGCACAGTGTAATCTATATATATAAAACTCTTGGTCCGTCTGTTAGTCTGTCGGTCTGTCTGTCTGTTTGTTCGAGCATCACGACTAAACCGCTGAACCGATTTAACTGAAATTTTGCACCAGGATACTATAGAGTCCGGAGGGTGTCATAGGGTATATATGAGCGGGATTGGACAAAGGGGCGTGGCACCTTCCATACAACCTAAACATTCAAAACGATATAACTCGGCACTTTCACCAGCTACGAACATGAAACAAAAAACTCAAATACAACAAAAAAAAATTAAAAGCAAAAACACAAAATCAAAAGCAAAAATCAAACACAAAAACAAAAGTAAAAGCACAAAACTTAAGCAATAACTCAAAAACAACAGAAAAATAAAAAAAGGATAGAAAACAAAAACAAAATCAACCACACTAAAATTCACCGCACTAAAACTCATCACACTAAAATTCACCACACTAAAACTCGCCATACTAAAATTCACCACACTCAAATTCACCACACTACAATTCACCACACTCAAATTCACCACACTTAACTCACCACACTAAAACTCACCACACTAAAACTCACAACACTAAAACTCACCACATTAAAACTCACCACACCAAAATTCACCACACTAAAATTCAGCACAATACAAATCACCACACTAAATTCACCACACTAAAATTCAGCACAATACAAATCACCCTGATATTAATAATAAAAATGTTATTTAAATTAATAAAATTGCCCAATAACCTTGCATTCACATAATATTTGCACGAGTCGTGTACGGGTCCAGCTAGTACATAATAAAATATTCTTTGTGACAAGTCATAAGCCAAAGCACCATTTACGTTATGTCTTTTCAGTATTTATTATATTTTTGTTGCTGTTTTTGATATTATTGTTGCAACATTATGTTATAGTTGTCAACACCAACTGAATCAGCAACAGCAGTAGTTACAATAAATAGTGAATTCCGTAAAGTTTTGCAAAATATGTTTAAAACAAAAACATTAAGTTTAACCACTTTAAACCAACACTACAAAACGATTTAAATTTTGCAATAACACATATGAAAATCAAAAAGAAAACATTTTAAATATTTTTACTATTTTATTTTTAAATTTAATGTTAACATCTTATACAATAACAGCAATGTAAGCTCAAATCTAAAGTGCGCAGCAGTAAATTCTACAACAAAATGTCTAAAAAAACTATATAAAAATTGCATAAAACTGTTATTTGTTGTTTAAAATCTGTCAACATGTCAGTCGAATTGCAAGGAGACCAAAAATATATATGTTGCAGCAGAAAACTCAGCAGAGCAGCAGTGAAAATAAAGTTTTTTAGTAGCCAAACTTTTACACACATTTTTGAAAGTGCAACAGAGCTTGTCAAACATATTTTCGGCATATTATTTTGCTGATTTTATGCATATTATTTTGCTTATTTTTTTTTGTATTATACTACTAATTTTAATAAGGCTATTAAACAGAAATTAGAGATAGAAAAATATTTTGACTACAAAATTATTTGTACAAATGCATTTGGAACTCACTTCAAGACATTAATTTTATTTCAAGACATGCACTGTCGCCGTGTGCTGCTCACAACAACAAAGCACAAGTAGGGTCAAAACAAAATACCAACAAGACGTAGTTGTAGTGAAAAGGTCCATATATAATGATGTGCAATAAAAATTCAAATATACTGAAATGGATGGTTTATGACACTTACTCAGTGTATTCTTAATTTTTTTTATCACTCATACACTAAGGAAATTTTATTAATATTGATATATAGATAAAATTCGCTAGGTATTACAAAATCATATAATATTTTATATTAAGTTTTTAATTTTAACACACAATATTTTTTTCATTTTCAAAAACAAATTTTAACTTTTCGACCAATGTGTTATTTTTGTCGGAAAATGTTTTTAATAATTTTGTTGTATTTTTTTTAAACACATAAAAACCGTCAAACCGAGAGACTTCATTGCATTCTGTGGACTGTCATTGCAAAATGTACTAAATATTGAAGAGTGCAGTAGTGCATATTTTGAAGAGGGAACTTCAAATATATTTGGGCACATGTCTATTTGGCATCGTTGTTTAAATATAAAAATGTTCCTTTTAAGGTTGGCATTTTTTGATATTTTTTTTTAGTTTATCTTTATGCATTTTATAAAGTCTTTAAAATTAATTTATCTTAAAACCTAGTAAATAAATTTGAAAAAATAAACAGCCTACAAAAAACTCAATTGAAATCTTTATTAGCTGAGTCCTTATATATCAAATCAACCGAATAGGTTCAAATTGTTATTCAAATTTGGAAGCATGTGTGAAATAACAGCAAAAAGAGAAAATTGGGAAAATTTTACCTTTTCAGATGCTGTGGTTTAAGAGATTTAATGCTTTAAAATTTGAAAAAAACTGCATAAAATAAACAAAATTGGTGCTAATAAATTGAACGTAACTTAATAAAATAACGAAACGTAAAATTACATCCTTGTTTTTGGTTCGACTCTTGAAAATAAAGAAGAGACAAATAATTAAAACTTAAAATCTCAAAAACTGGACCCTATTTAACAAAACTATTTTCGGAATCAGCTCCAGTATCAAATAGAAGCGCAATCAGAATAAAACAAGAAACAAACATTTGGATAAAAAAAAAAATATATCGACAAGTTTTTAACCAAGATCTTGCTTGCACAAACTGGAATCATTTTAACATTTTGTTTTAGTAAGTAAAACTTTTTGTACACACCAACTCTACTAGAGTTCAAGACTTACCTTTTTTTGAGATCCAAAGTATCAAAATTTCAAAAAATGTATCATTATTCACTTTTTAACGATTTTTTTATACCCTACACTAAAAGTGAAAGGGTATATTCAGTTTGGTACGCCGTTTGTAACACCCATAAGGAAGCATCTCCGGTATGGAAAAGTACATATATTCATGAAAAGCATGACCTCCAGAGTCGATTTAGCGATGTCCGTCTGTCTGTCTGTCCGTCTGTTGAAATCACGATTACAGAAAAAATAGAAGAGCTAGAGCAATGAAACTTTAGATTTAGATTATTTATATATCTAAGCGGTCTGAGCAAGAAAATTGGCATGATCGGTCTATTGTGACCTGAGAACCGACCACTTATGTTCAAATACCTCGTATTAAATTTATATCTACAGATCAATTTTACTGTATACGTGCTTAGGAAAACTTTTTTTTGGTCAAATATATATTGACTCATGCTCAAATACATGAAAATAATGGTTTCCGGCGAAACGACTTGTGGTTCCAAAAAGAAAAAGTAAAATTCGGTACACCTACCCATTTGTAAATATGTGTATCAAATTAATGGAAATTTTTCAGTGATTGAAAGTTTGTAGTTATTTTCAGGATTCGTATACCCTGTTGACCTATATACCACTTTTAATGGTAACCACACATATGTTTAGGGTATTTATAGTCGGCTTAGACCGACTATAATTTTGATAATCCTAACTATCATAATTACACCTACTTTAAAATTTCCCATGTGATCTAACCTTCCCAACTGGTTTTCTTTTGGTACACAATGCGACCCGTGCTGCCAAATGAGTTTAACATGCCTGCTTTAGAGTAACGGATTAAATAAATAAATATTATGCATCAACAACCTAGTAGAAGACTAGTAGGATATATTGATTACATTGGGTATAATTCCCTATTCAAGGGGAAGAAATATGTCTGACAAGAACTTTCTCGGAGAATAAATATCTCTGGAAAGTTTTTTTTCTGGAAAAATTCTATTGTGATGAATTGTGCAGGAAAGAATTGTGGCATAGCTTCTGTCAAAACATTTTTAAAAAAATAAAGTATATATTTTTTGCTAAAAGTCAACAACACCTGGCTTTAGTATTAAAGTCAAGAACGTGGCATCTCAGGGCATCGCGTTAAGTTTATGCAGCACACGTGGCATCATTAAGCGGCAACATATATACTAAATAGATTCACACACACACACCCAGATATGTACCATAAAAACAAACAAACCAACAAATATTTGCCTAGTACGCAAGACATATGAGTTATTATTATGTGAACCATTTGTGACTCGCATGAAAATGAAATTTAACTTGACCCCCTTTTTTATGCTCATTTTTCAGAGAGCAGTCGTTTTTTTTGTATGTTAAACCATATGCAATATCATACTACCTTGCTTAAACTTAATACTTTCTACCAAAGCTTCACAGTAAGCGTAACATTGAATTTTTAACCTTTTTCAAAAGGTCTAAAAAGTCCTTGCTTTAGTACTGCCTGTTGCTGAGCAGAGTTTAAATTGCCAAAGAATTAAATTACTTTGAATCGACTTATGCACAAAATGTGAGATGTGGTTTTGAGCACAGCCAGCTACATCATCGTGCTACGTGCTTCTTCTATTCAATTGAACTTTATGACAGACTTTGGATATAATTTAATTGTGAGTGCTTCTTCAATATTCTGGATAGCCTGCATTACTTAGTAAATGATATTAAAGAGTTTTCAGACATAATTGAATGATATATTCGAAAGTGTGTTATGTGCCATATGTACTATAAACACTATAAACATTTAGCATAAAATAATGAAATAACATGTTTAATAGGTAATATTAAAATCAAATTCAAAACTAAAAGTTTATTCAAACATACTTTAAACTGTAGTTCAATAATCGAAAAAACTAAAACTTTAGTTGAATTTTGAAAATATTTGAAGTTATCTTTGAAGTAAATTGTTATTTAAATCATTTTTATTAGTTTTGGATTTATATATTTCTTGGCAAATAATTCTTTACTGTATGTTGGTAATAATATTTATGAATATTTTAATTCTTTTTTTTCAATATAGTAATTGGTTTAAAATTTTTGTTTGTCTTAAGACAAGAAAGTCTAACTTACTTTAGTCTGTTTTGATAAAAAATAAGAAGTATTAATTTAAGGTGATAAAAACATGAAAAAAAACAACATACCCGAGACAAAATTTTTGGCATTTTTCTGGAATATTTCGTGCATATTTCCGGAAAACGCACAGATAAATAGAATATTTTGGGAATGAATAGCAGGTTGCAAATTTTGTCTGGGGTAGTTTTTCGATATATGAACAAGTCTGGTTTATTTTTAATTTCCAACATAAAATCCCGAATTTGTACGTGAAAAAATTTCATGTGAATACTTGAAAAGCGATGTGACTATAATGATAATAATAATAGTTTGGCACTACTGTTCTATAAGAACTTAGGCCGAGCTCTCTCACCATTTTGAACTGTGCGTGTTATATTTGTACTCAAAGTGGTGGGACCTACAGTTTATTGCCGAATCCGAACGGCGGGTGAGAGCTTTTCATAGGCAATATTTTACTATCGAAGGTTTGCCATTGACTGTCGAGAGGTAGCGTATAATAGAAAAATGTTTTCTATGAAAAGCTGTTGTTAGTCCCAGCCTAGAATTGAACATGGGACTTTTTGGTCGCATTCCAACGCATTTTTTGAAATTTTTTGTTTTTTTTTTCAGGACAGATTGACGTGCGAAAGAAAGTAAAGGCCACATTTTATATATACCCTTTTTAAATTCTAAAAACCTATTGAAATTATATTTATGAATTGGGTTGATAATGTCAAATATTTTGTCTAGCAGTTTTTAGTTGCTAAAATATTTCTTTTTTATAAATTTAATTTATATTTTTAATTTTGTTTAAACAGTTAGGATTCACGTATTAGTATTCCAACTTACAACCAACTATATTTAACCTCACTATCCAAACTAAACAAATAAACTAAAGCTTTTTTCTGACTGCCTGGCAAGTCACGTGCGTTCCTTAGTTAATTTTGTTGCTGGTATTGTTATCACTGAAGTTATTACTATTGTTCTATTGCAAAATTGTTGCCTGTTTTCAAATGTAGAAAATGCAAAAAAAAAAAAATATATAAAACATGCCTGCAACACATAAGCTGTGTGTTTCATTACATTTAAGTAACAAATTCTGTGCAAAAAGACCTCTATAGTTTTTTTTTTAATTTTTTTTACATACAATGTAGGTATTAGGGCAACAATCCCAGGATATCCAAAGAAATAATTTCGATTTTTTTACTCCTTTCGGTTTTGTTTAAAGTTAAGGTTTTTCATTTTATAACGATGCGGCTTCGGTGTACCGGTTCGGAGTTACGGTTTTGGTTTAGATTTCTGTTTTTGTATTCATTATACAATTTGTTTATATTTCAATATCTTCAACATAATACTGAACTATTTTTCTTACTCCAGAGATTACCTATATTTTGATATACATAATACGTTTAACTAGTTGGACCTGCGCACGATTTGTGCAAACATTTTATGAATGAAAGGTTATGAAAAAGTGAAATTTTTAATAATATAAATATCATTTTTATTATTTAAAGTAGGGATGCCCAACTCGCCTCGACAATTTTGTGGGTAAGAAGTCAAACAATTTTGATGATGGAGGTAATATTGTATTATAACTAAATTTGTTGATTTTTCATTGATGAAATAGTTTCCAGGTGTATCACTGGATATTATTTGCTGAAACTGTTCCAATAGGCATATATAAACATGCAGGTGCGATTTGGCTACAACCCTTTTGCATTGGACTTTTTTGAAAAATGTGTTCTATACGTATTTGGCCAGAACCAATGCCACTTGCGTCATTGGCCTTTTTTTTGGAAAAAGTTCCGCCTTTGGGATTTGGCCAGAATCCACTTGCGTCGTTGGACATTTTTTGGACAATTTTGTTCCTTTGGGATTTGGCCAGAGCCCACTTGCATCATTGGACAATTTTTTGGAAAAATGTCCGCCTTTGGGATTTGACTAGAATCCACTTGCGTTATTGGACAATTTTTTGGAAAAATGTTCGCCTTTGGGATTTGGCCAGAACTTACTTGCTTCATTGGACAATTCTAGGAAACAATTTGTTCCTTTGGGATTTGACCAGAACCCACTTGCGTCATTGGACAATTTTTTGGAAAAATGAACGCCTTTGGGATTTGGCCAGAACCCACTTGCGTCATTGGACAATTTTTTTGAAAAATTTGTTCATGTCCAATGACGTCGGAAGGGTCTGGGTTATGGCCAAATCTCGAAGGAACCAAATTTTCCAAAAAAATGTCCAATGACGCAGGTGGGTTATGACCAAATCCCAAAGGAACATATTTTTCAAATTAAGTTTGCTCTTGTGCACAACCAGCCTACTGGGGTAACTTTCTTGAATAAATATATATGCTTTTATTCTTGGGAAAATGATGGATGAACTTTTTTTCATATCTTAATGTAAAAGTGTTTCTTTTCGTGGCGAAAATAGAGTTGTACTTCATTTCGTGGCAATGAAACATATATGCTTCATTTCTTGGGTTTAATAGAGATGTGGTTGTTTTCGTGGTGGAACTGAACTTGTGCTTCTTTTCGTAGTTTCGAAAAAGGTGCTGTTTTTCGTAAGCAAATTGAAACGTGTGGATTTTCGTAAGAGTTGTCGATATACAAATACATTGTAATAATTTTATTTTACATTTTAAAAAAAATTTAGTCAAAAATTCTATTTCACAATTTCTACTGGGTTATTTGCTACAAATGACTGTGGGTTTACACTGAATAAAATCTATTTTTACGATAAATAGTTTGGATTTATTTAATTCATTATAATAATTCATACACTATTATATGAATAATGTTGTATGATAAATATATATAAATATATGGTTACTATATAGTTCAAAAATATGTACTTTTAAAATGAGTGCATTTGCTTAATATATGGTTTATTAAATTTATAATATTTCCTTTCTACACAAAACCAAGTATCTCTATTGTACATTTCTCGACGTAAATGTATTCTTGTTTTCTCATAAAATTAACAAACAACAATTAATGTTTCCACTCTACTTCAAACATTTTAAATTTTCAGTGCATTTTTTGGGAAACGGTGCAGCGTGATCAACTGAGAGTTTTTGCAGTTTACACGAACTTATATTCGTTGTGCTCGCTCAAACTCTAACAATCCTCTCAACCTTTCTGTACGTACGGGCTGAGTTGGGCATCTCTAATTTAAAGTATGCACCTGTGCTTGCTGTGGAAATTTTTTCTTAGTGTTATAAATGTAGTAAACGAAGCAAACATAATCCCCGCCAAAACCAATTTCTCAAAGACAATTCTTCCTCAGACTGTGCTTCTCCGTAGAAATCTTCCTCATAGAGTTTTTCCCAGAAGAAGTTGTAGTGTGGTGAGTTGTAGTGTGATCAGTTTTGGTGTGATCAGTTTTGTTGTGGTGAGTTTTAGTGTGGTGAGTTGGGTGTGGTAAGTATTCGTGTGGTGAATTTTGGTGTGGTGATTTTTGGTGTGGTGAATTTTGGTGTGGTGAATTTTGGTGTGGTGAGTTTAAAGAAGTTGGGGTGGTTGATACTCTGATGTGAATTATCTTGATATCTTCCTACAATGATACCTCCAATCCCGCACACATTTGACGAGACCGTTTAAAATGGATATATATATATATAACGCTGACCAAAATTTCACTAAATTTAATATCCCAATCGCTGATATGATGTTTTTTTTTCTTTGAGTTATATGGAAGGTGCCACGCCCAGTCCACAAATCTCACCAAAATAGAGCATATACTCTACCCAGATCCAACATACATATTATGTCCAAAATTTATTCAATTCGGTTCTGACGTTTCGACGTCTATTTGGAACATACATACATACATACATACATACATACATACATACATACATACATACATACATACATGCAAACATTTACAAATACATAGTACTTAGATAAACAAATAGAA
Organism: Dryomyza anilis; assembly: GCA_951804985.1. Taxonomy (NCBI): domain Eukaryota; kingdom Metazoa; phylum Arthropoda; class Insecta; order Diptera; family Dryomyzidae; genus Dryomyza; species Dryomyza anilis. Next base: position 93,628,723 of record OX638132.1, read on the forward strand.
AAAAGATTAATAAATAAAAATATTTGATTAAAATACCCATTTAATTTCGAGACCCCAACATTTTATTTCTCTAATTCCGAAAACACGGTTATCAAGTGGCTTCAGAAATTTTACCCCTAGTAAGTATATTTATACTGAGACCCAAATCTCATCGAGTTATTCAAAGCACTGCGTCTGCCGACACCAATTTCCATTTATTAAAATGGACTCCCCTCCCGAAAAAAGGACTACATTGTGCAACAGCAGCCATGCTCTATATGCATGAGCAAATTTCATTGCGCTCTTTCAGGCGTGTTCAGTTCAGTTCAGGCATAGTTTTTGTTTTTCGCACAGCAATTTTTTTTCCGTTGAACTTTATTTAAATTTCGCTCACGTGGCAGCAAAGCAGGCAGAACTCTGTACTCTGTAGACAGCAGTACGGAAGTGAATTTCTTTGTTAGAAAATTCCATAGGAAGTCAGACAATGTTGTTGGGTGCAACAATGTGCGAGGCGCAATTGCAAAAAAAGGCACATTGTTGCCGTCAAATTTCTTTTTTGTTTTTTTGTATTTTTTATTTATTTTTTTTTTTTTGGTATTGTTTTTGAAATTCATCATGTAGAAATAATTGTATAATATGTCTTAAATGTTACTAAAAGAATACACAAAATCAAAAAGAAATTAAAAAGAATCTTTAAAAAAGAAATTAAACAAATAAAGTAACGGTTACGGTATACCGGCTCATACGTCATGAGCCGGTATACCGTAATCGTTTCTTTATAAAAATCAAAAACTAAACCGTAGCGGAAACCAAAACGAGATAGAAAACTGAGACCTTTATTCGGTTGGATTTAATGCTCGACTTAAATATTATAAATATTCAATTTATATATATATTTTTTTTTTGTTAATAACACTTTGTTGATGCAGAGAATTTGCAAAAGGCTGAGGCATTAATATACAACAATACGACAAGTCTACAATCCCATGTATTACACAGAATGTCCATCTTTAAAATCGTTTCTCTGTTTGTTTCTCTGGTCGTGCATTAAGTTAATTAAAGGCTCAAACGCACACAAAACAGCAACTTCCGCCGCACAAACTATTAATGCCTTGCAAAACAAATTTACCTTTAAAAAAAAATTATTTAATTTCCGCATATACAATGGTGCAACCCTTTTGTTAAATTAGAATTGTGCCTTTTGCTAATTTTAGACACGTATGTGCGTCATCATCCTGGATTCCAGTCCATACAAAGACCTTCGTCCTTGCGCGAAAGCCTACATTCTACTCATGCTCTAAATTAGCCGAATTCTGTCGTTCAGGCATTCAGTCAGCCTGTTATTTTATTAAATTGCGCTCGTAAATGTTTTCGAAACTGTGTCGCTATTGTGCCTTTGCATTAGGCATATTTAGTGGTTCATTTCAGACGCGTTTCTGGCTAAAAGCTAAAATTAAATAATACAAAATACCAGCTTAATACACATTTATGCGATGTGACAACGGTGCGTAGTATTTGGTACTTTTGCGCGGCAGTTATGAGAAATTTTGTGCATTATTGCGCTTTTATTATTTGAATTAATCATCAGACTACATATTTTCACTAAAAATTCAATTTTTAACTAAAAATTCAATTTTTCACTAAAAATTCAATTTTTCACTAAAAATTCAATTTTTCACTAAAAATTTAATTTTTCACTAAAAAGTCAATTTTTCACTAAAAATTCAATTTTTCACTAAAAATTCAATTTTTCACTAAAAATTCAATTTTTCACTAAAAATTCAATTTTTCACTAAAAATTCAATTTTTCACTAAAAATTAATTTTTCACTAAAAATTCAAATTTTCACTAAAAATTCAAATTTTCACTAAAAATTCAAATTTTCAGTAAAAATTCAAATTTTCACTAAAAATTCAATTTTTCACTAAAAATTTAATTTTTCACTAAAAATTCAATTTTTCACTAAAAATTCAATTTTTCACTAAAGATTCAATTTTTCACTAAAAATTCAATTTTTCACTAAAAATTCAATTTTTCACTAAAAATTCAATTTTTCACTAAAAATTCAATTTTTCACTAAAAATTCAATTTTTCACTATAAATTCAATTTTTCACTAAAAGTTCAATTTTTCACTAAAAATTCAATTTTTCACTAAAAATTCAAGTTTTCACTGCAAATTTCAATTCTTCAAATTAGATTTTTAACAAACATTTAAATTTTGTTCGCAAAATAAATAATTCTTTAAAAATGTATGTATAGCTTAAATAACTAATTGCATTTAAATTACACAAGAATTATTCTGACAACGATGACAAAAATAGGGAAACACATTGATTAGATTTAAATGTACGTTGCATTTGTGAATTGCATTAAATCAGTGCTTTGCAATTACAACTATTACATCTATGTGTATAACTGAATTATCAAATTATAATTGTGAATTATTGGAACTGCAGAGATATGTGCACTACGTCCGCCATTAAGCCGTGTCAATAGAACGCATGACTATTGCCAATGCGCCTAAAAGCAGGCAATGACAAATGTTGAAAATCTCACAGATCTCAATACAAACACCAACCATCCACCCACCCAACCATCGATAAATTTCAAATTTATAATTATTATTTTGATACTATTCAGTTTGATTAATTTACACAAATCTGTTTAACTTTATAGATGTCTCTATATATAGTTTATATATGCTTGGGTGTCAGTTTGTGTCCGGTTTAATTTCGTGCATTTATAGTAGCTCCCTTCAGACTAATTTTAATACTGAATACCGCATAGTTTTGTAGTTTCAACTATGTTTGTTGCTTTCTGTGTATTACAAATACACTCTTGTTAATTGCAATTTAAATACAATCGACAGAACACATTTGATATGTCAGTTAATTACTTCAGTAATGTTGTAGGTAAAATAATTGTAACAACTTTGTGACTCTCTGTAGTGGCCACTAACGCAGCTGTCTGCATTTAATTTTCGGCCAATTAATATAAATTATGCTCTGGGTGCTGCCTGGCTGTATTTGAAAAACTAATTTAAATGGAAAAGTAACCGCTTCAATTATTCGGTAACCGTTTGTTTGTGTTTTTTATTCATATATTTGATAAATACTAAAATTACCATGTAAATAGTTTAACATACAAGTTTTTTAAACAAATAATCTTTAAAATATCGATTACTTATAAAATGTTTGTTATGTTTTGGAAAATGTGATTTCGAACTAGTTTTAAAAATATTTTTTTCAAATATGTATTAATGATTCTCATGTAGATAGCTATTATTTAAGTTATCTAATAAGAGCAACTTCAAAATAGATTAACCATTTTAAAACGAGTAACCATTTTAAAACGATTAACTATTTTAACCGAGCTACCATTTTAAAACGAGTAACCATTTTAAAACGATTAACCATTTAAACCGAGTAACCATTTCAAAAAAATTATAGTTATTGAGTGTAACGAGTAAACATTTTAGGACGAGTAACCATTTTTTATCGAGTAATCAAAATTTAATTTAACTTTAATTTAACCGATACTCTTTACTACAAGTGAAGGTTTGATCAGGCATTTGCAACACCAAGAACGAAGCGTGTCTGGTATTGAAAAATATATATATCGTCGTTGTAGAACGAAAAATCACCAAATACATTTTAAAAATGCAAAATATTCATTTACAAAAATCTTTATATATCAGTCAGCTTTTAATCGCTGTCCTCAATTTTTTTACCACACGATAAGAAAATGTAAATCTATCAATTGATATTTCAAAATTCAAAATGCATCAATTACTTTTTATAATATTAATTAACAAACTCGAAATTTAAGTTTTTATAAAAATGTATTTGGTGACTTTTCGTTCTACAACGACGATATGAACTTAATCACCGTGATCTTCTGAGTCAATTTAGCAATGCTCGTCTGTCTGTGTCTCTATCTGTCACACTCTTGAAATCCCGATTACAAAAAAACTGGAAGAGCTAGATCAATAAAACCGCGACTTTAGACTGCACGCTGTCTGGTATTAAAAATCGGCGTGATCGGCTTAAAAATATACCATATGTAACACTAAATCTACGGGTTTCTTTTACTGGAAGAAGTGATATCGAGTAACCATTTTATGACGAGTAACCTTTTTAGATCGACTAACCATGTTTCTGGTTAACCGTTTAATAATGTTGTATTTTTCAAATGAAACAAAGTGATGAAAACATCAGTAAAAAAAATACACTTTTTTAAAAAACTAGTTCTAAAAATACTTAAAACCGAGATTTTTCCTTAAATTGTCAGTGTATATTTTAATATTAAAATATATGACAGTACTCTTATTAACTTTTCTGAGTTTATTAATATAAACTCGAAAATTTCGAAAGTATTTTTCAAAATTAACTTATTTCCGAGTACCTTAATATTTTGAATTTATCTCTTACGCATTTTAAGTTTGGCTCGTAAAGAAATAAAAGTAGTTTTAAATTGTGCTGAGATTGAATCCGTTTACGCTTTGACATAATTGCGAAATTTTCAGCGGCATTTTACAAACGCATATCCTTCGCATATCCTAACTGCAGACAGGACTTTTGTCGTTGTCTTTGCCGGTGTGGCTGCACACAATTTGCACTGAAGCACGCCTAATTTAATCAGAAATTATTTGCCTTGAGCAACCGGCTGCAGAGTATCTCATAAACTCAGCTATAATCCTTGTTATATAAAGTCGAGACAATTTTCAGCAGTGGCTAAGATTGCATCCTTTATGCAGAAATAGGCGTATGTGGGTGTGTAAATTTTACTTGAGTTTGTCGTCATTGATTGAACCTGGTTAAACTGAAAAAAAAAAAAAAAAGATAGAAAAATATAGAGAAATATGAAGATAAATATAGCAGAATTTGAAGAGTTTTTAGAGCTAGTAGGAAATACCAAAAAAATGTATGAATGCCCATAGTAAAAACTATATCATGAACTCCTTCATTATGGGATGTTTTATGCTTGGAAAGGGGAAGAGATAAGTTGGAAAAATTTTCTGAAGGAAAGAAAGCAGAAATATTAAAAGGTGAAGAAAAGTAAGAGAAATTAAATAAAGGAAAATTAAAAAAAAACTTTTTAAAAATCAAGCTTTTATAAAAATCTGTACTAAAAAATTAAAAATAAATTTACTAAAAATATAAAATATATTTATAGTAGGTATGTATATTTATAATGAATACATATTGATATATGAAATAAATTAAATTAAATCTTATTCAAATTATATTATTAAGAAATACGTTTATAAGAAATAAATTTTAAAATTTACTAAGAGGTTTCCAAATACAAAAATAAAAGCGTGCGGCGAAAATATTAAAAATTACCAGCATATTACATTTGTAAATGTGTAGCCTAAATATGAATTTTAACTATCAAAGGAATACAATTATGATCATATTTATATATATACCTTATACATCACAAACCTACAACTTTTTATACTTTAAATCTCGCAACCGTTCAGCACACTATAACCCTTCACAGCATAAGGCAAGATTGTATAGGAGATATAACGTCCCTTTGTCCACTTACACTCAGATTCTACATGGCGATTATAATGTAAAATGTGAGCTTTTACTTCAATTTTCAAAACTATGTACTACTTTTATAAGTCGAGAGTTGTAGCATTTTAAAAGGATTCCTTATTTGACAGGTGCCACAAACCTGTGAAATTACAACCCTTTATGGCAAGGAGAAATATCGTCGGTGATACTGCAAAACCGTCTAACTGCATGTGAGAATTACGCCTAATTTTGTGTTATAATATCATTGGGCTTCCGATATCAGCACTGCCTACGAAACTCATAGATACTTCCATACAGATCTACCCTTTCTCCAAAATTATATTGAAAACTATTGCAAAGTTGAATTAAATTGCAAAGTTTATTAGTGCTAGAGTTGGACTGTAATATTCAATAATTTTGCCGCACGCTTTTATTTTTGTATTTGGAAACCTCTTAGTAAATTTTAAAATTTATTTCTTATAAACGTATTTCTTAATAATATAATTTGAATAAGATTTAATTTAATTTATTTCATTTATTAATATGTATTCATTATAAATATACATACCTACTATAAATATATTTTATATTTTTAGTAAATTTATTTTTAATTTTTATGTACAGATTTTTATAAAAGCTTGATTTTTAAAAAGTTTTTTTTTATTAGTTTTTTTATTTTTACTTTTTTAGTCGTTATATGGTCATTAGAATTATTATTTTGCATCGATCGGTTCAGTGGTTACCGAGTTATAATTTCTGCCCTTAACACCTTCTGTCGATGTAATTTGAACTACTTTCTAGTTTTTGAAAATTTCCACAACGATTTCCTGTACGAGATCAGTTAAGTGATAACCGAGATATAAAATTTTGATCTTAACACCCTCTATCGATATAATTTATAACTACACTCTAGTGTATGTTAAATTTGGTGCACGCAAGAGTAATTGTACCAAGTTTTTCATATATCGGTTCAGCAGTTACCGCGATATGTTTTGTCCTTACCGCCCTCTATCGATATAATTTCGAACTATACATTAGCATATCGTCGTTGTAGAACGAAAAGTCACCAAATACATTTTCAAAATGCCAAATATTCATTTACAAAAATCTTTATATACATTTCTGTTAACTTTTAATTGATGTTTAACCAAATGATAAGAAAATGTAAATCTATTAATTGATATTTAAAAATGCTTCAATTCTTTTTTATAGTATTAATCAACAAACTAGAAATTTAAATTATTCATAAAAATGTAGTTTGTGACTTTTCGTTCTACAACGACGATATGTTAAATTGGGGTCCCGAAGGAGTCACTTAATGAAGTTTTGCATAGATCGGTTCAATGATTACAGAGACATAAAATTGTGCCTTTAACGCCCCCTCTCGATGAAATTTAGAACTACTTTCTGAACTGCATTAATTTGAGTGCCCGAAAGAATTACTGCACCAAGTTTTACAGAGGTCGGTTTAGTGGTTACTGCGATATAAAATTTCGTACTTAACGTCCTCTAGCGATGGAAAATCAAAGCTCTAAGTAAATAAAAAACATATAAATAAATATGACATATTTGAGTCTTCAATGGTATACAGACGTAAAATTCTTCTCCATAGAACGCTTTTCCGTAGAATTCTTCACCGTAGAGATATTCCGAGTAGAAGTTTTAATGTGGTGAGTTTTAATGTGGTGAGTTTTAGTGTGGTGAGTTTTAGTGTGGTGAGTTTTAGTGAGGTGAGTTTTAGTGTGGTGAGTTTAAGTGTGGTGAATTTTAGTGTGGTCAGTTTAAGTGTGGTGAATTTTAGTGTGATGAATTTTATTGTGGTGAATTTTATTGCGTTGAGTTTTAGTGTGGTGAGTTTTAGTGAAATGAATTTTATTGTGGTGAGTTTTAGTGTAGTGAGTTTTAGTGTGGTGAGTTTTAGTGTGGTGAATTTTAGTGTGGTGAATTTTATTGTGGTGAGTTTTAGTATGGTGAGTTCGTTTTTCTTTATCTTTCCTTTTTTGTTTTTCCTTTAGTTTGGATTTTAATTTTATGTTATTGCTTTTATTTTTGTATTTTTGCTTTTGTTTTGTGCTTTTGCTTTTGTGTTTTTACTTTTAATGTTTTTTTTGTATTTGAGTTTTTTGTTTCATGTTCGTAGCTGGTGAAAGTGCCGAGTTATATCATATTGAAAGTTTAGGTTGTATGGGAGGTGCCACGCCCATTTGTCAAATCCCGCCCATATATAGCCTACAATTCTTTCCAGATCATACCGCATCTGTGGTAAAAATTTCAAGAAAATCGGATCAACAGTTTTATTTATTATAATAATAGCATTTCATCTTTCTACGTGAACATCGCACTTCAGAGGGTCCATTAATAATTAATGTAACCTCTAGCGGAGAAAATTCGAAGTTCTAAGTTTGCCAAATTTTGTCTCGTTGCCAATACTATACATGTTTTAAATTTCAATTTTCTAGGTGAAGAACGCACTTTAGAGGGTCCATTAATAGTAAATGCGCCCCCTAGCGGACAAAATTGAAAGTTCTGAGTTTGCCATATTTTTCCTCGTGTCTAAAGCTATACATATTCTAAATTTCAACATTCTAGGTAAAGAACTGACCTCACACGGTCCAAAAATAGTTTTAGCGCCCCCTAGCGGCCAAAATTCGAACTTTAAAATTTATTTTTATATGTGCCACATCGAAAACTATATGTGTTCCAAGTTTCAACTCGATCGGATATATGGAAGTGTGTTAAATTTGTTATTTTTGTGCCCGACATACTAACAAACGAACAAACGAACAAACGAACAAAGGTACAAACAAGTGAAGTTAAATAAAAGCTTGTAATAATAATAAAAAAGAAAGGAGGGAACTATTAATAGTATTAATGAAGGAAGTCGAAAATATTGGTAGAAATATTCTATATGAGAAAGATATCGTATACTCAGAAAAATATCACTTAAAATCGCATTCAAATTTGTCAATAGGAGAGTTAAACAATAAGTTAATCAATAATAAAACGTATACAAAAAATAATAATTCATACAAAATAAAAAATAATTTTATAGTATTTTGTAGTATTTATTGAAATTTACATAATGAAATAATAGTTGATCCTATTGACAAATTTCAATAGTATTAACCATTAATTTTATAGTATTTTTTCCTTAGTTTAGATGGGAATGTTTTGGAAAGTCTTGGATTATAACGAATATTAAGCGAAGATGATGAAGTGATAATGTATCATTTAAGATGAAAAATAATCATTGAAATATTGAAAAATATGAAAAATCTGGAGGTGGGAAAGATGTGGGAGATTATGCTGATGATTGGGAAGATTTTTGGTTATATATTATTTTTAAAGTACTTTGGAAAATAGAATAAGAAAAAGATTACTCAAATTAAAAAATAATGATTAGAAGATGGTGGAGAAAATGGAGGAGAATGAAGGGATTAAAAAGATAAACAATATTAAAAATATTAAGAATATGGTATGTGGTTTCGATTAAAAGAATGAGTCTGATGTAGAGGTTGGAAGATCAGCATATTAGGTAAATTGAGTGATGATAATAAGGGAATCAATTGCGAATATTAGAAAGCTTATGAAAATGAAAATATTGCTGAAAAGAGTGATGAAGAAAAGGTGGGGAAAATCAAAGAGACGAGGAATCTGAGGAATAAAGGAGAATTTGAAATTGCGAAAGGTAACTAGGATGGGAAAATGAAATGAAGGATTCGGGTAGATAGAGGAGTTTAGGAATACGAGATTAATAAATAAGGAAGATCAGAAATTTGTGCAAATAAATTCAGAGATTTAGGGTGTGTGAGAATTCGACTAAACTAAATTCGGTCGGTAATGCAGTGTTCAACTTTTCAATTTAGTAAATTTTCGAGTAGTCTAAGTTGAACTAAATTGGATGACTGCAAATAGACATATGATAATCAATTGATTACGGACTTTAACAATTACCGGTTACCGAATGGCGATCGAATTAAAAACTGTTCAATTTAGTTTAGTCAGCAATTTAGTCGAATTCGCACACACCCTAAATCTCGGTTGACTTAAATATAATATACATTTTTGTAATGAATTAAATGTAATCTGCAAGTGAATGTCCGAGTAGATGAATGAAATGAAAATGAGGGCTTCGAGGATTTCAAAAGATGAATATTATATAAGATTAGGGAAAGATTAAGAAGATGTAGAAAATAAAGAATTGATATGGAGTATTGGGTGAGATTGGCTCACTGAAAATTGATATATTTAAATACACTCACAAATGAAAATATTAATTTTGTGTATACTATTAAATCAATAACGGTCCTATTGACAAATTTTAATGCGATTTTATGAGATTTTTAAAGATGTTGACTAGGAGCCGAGAATGAAAATGAAAAGGTTGCATGAGAAAGTGAAAATAGAAAAGTTGAAAAGAAATAAGGAATAATTTGAAAATGGAGTAGATAAAAATATGGATAAGATGCATAAGATGAGAAAGAATAAACATTTGGAATAGATAAAGTAAATTGGAAAGATATTGGTGATGGTAAAGATAAAGAATATGTGAATAATGTATGAGGACTGAGATGTATGGAAAGAAGAGTTTGATAAGTATTATGTGAAAGATAAGAGAGCTAAAAAGATACGGTGAAGATAAGGAGACTGAAAGAGGGAGAATAAGAAAAAGATTATTAAAATAGGGATGAAGTAAAATATTAAGAATATATATTTAAAATATGGCAAATGGAATCAAATGAAAAAAAAGAGGTCAATGACGAAAATATGTTAAGATTAAGTAAGATTAATAAAACAATGCAGATCGAATGGGAAATAATTTAGGAATATAAAAAATTTAATGAAAATGAAAAGTATGAAAGATGGAAAGGTAAGGAAAAATAAGAAAGGTGAGAAAAGTGAGAAATTTGAGGATTAAGGAAGGTTTTGAAGAAAGAGAATATGGAAAAGATTAAGACGATGCCGAAGATACATAAATTGTAAATGATGAACAAATTTGTTAAATTATTGTTAAAATTAGCAAAATTGAGAAGATGTGCAAGGCGGAATAATACAGCATTCGAAGAGGAGATATGTGGAAATAAAAAAAATAATGGGGAGATGAAGAAATTGGGAATGATGTGTGCGATTCGCCAAAATTTGTTGGTAATAAGAATGCGATAAGAATTATGTGAAAGAAAAGAGTTATGTTTATTGTATATCAATCACAATTGTTGCCAATGACAATTGTTTACTCATTTTGCAACTATCTATCTATATATATATAAAACTCTTGGTCCGTCTGTCAGTCTGTCTGTCTGTTTGTTCCAGCATCACGTTTAAACCGCTGAACCGATTTAACTCAAATTTTGCACCAGGATACTATGGAGTCCGGACGGTGTCATAGGCTATATATGATTGGAGATTGGACAAAGGGGCGTGGCACCTCCCATACAACCTAAACTTTCAAATCGACATATCTCGACACATACACAAGCTAAGAAGATGAAACAAAAAAAATATACAAAAGCAAAAACACAAAAACAAAAGCAAAAATCAAACACAAAAGTAAAAGCACAAAACTTAAGCAATAACTCAAAAACAACAGAAAAATAAAAAAGGATGGAAAAACAAAATTAAAAGCAAATAAAAAGAACAAAAGCAGAAACACAAAAATATGCAAAAACAAAAGCATCAAAAAAACACGAACAACAAAAAACACAACAACAAAAACCCAAATATAAAAGCAAAAACACAAGAACAAAAGCAAATACCCAAAGCAAATACACAAAAGCAAAACATAAATGTAAAAAACACAAAAATAAAAGCAAAAACACGAAAAAAAACACAAAAGCAAAACACAAAAACAAAATCAACCACACTTAAATTCACCACACTAAAACTCACCACAATAAAATTCAACACACTCAAATTCACCACACTAAAACTCACCACACTAAAATTCACCACACTAAAACTCACCACACTAAAATTCACCACACTAAAACTCACCACACTAAAATTCAACACACTCAAATTCACCACACTAAAACTCACCACACTAAAATTCACCACACTAAAACTCACCACACTAAAATTCACCACACTAAAACTCACCACACTAAAATTCACCACACTTAAACTCACCACACTCAAATTCACCACACTAAAACTCACCACACTAAAACTCACCACACCAAAGTTCACCACACTAAAATTGACCACACTACTGGAAAAACCTCTACGGGAAAGAATTCTACAGGGAAGAATACTACCGGAAAGCACAGTCTGAAAAAGATAGATGAAAGCACGGGTCCCTGATATAAATAATAAAAATATTTTTTATATTAATAAAATTGCTCCATATCCTTGCTTTCACAAAATCTTTGCACGAGTCGTGCACGGGTCCAGCTAGTAACACATAAATTGAAATTGTTAAGTTTGTGACCCATGCCAGAACAGGAAGGTTAGGTAGAAGAGAATGTAAATATTAGAAAAATATTACCAACGATGTGTTTTGCAGAGACTAGAAAATAAAAACAAAAAAAATGAAAAATTCAAAAAGAAAATAAACATTAAAAAATATAAAGCAGTAAAATAAAATAATAAAAATATATATATAAAATACAAATATAGAAATAGAAATTCATAAAATGAAATAAGTTCCAAAACGCGCTAAATCAAATGCTGCGCCAAAGCAAACATAAGAAATCGATGCGATAAAAAAAATCAAAGTTTTTGAGTGCTTTTTGAAAGCTTCATAAAATTGAATAAACGACGAAAAATAGAAACAAAATAAATAAACGCACACACATGCATTTGCAGACGAACACTCACAGACATGCAAAATCACATCCCCACAGAACGGATACGGATGCTGCACATCCTACGTGGAAGTATAGACGAATAAAAAAGAGAAATATAAAACAATTTTGTATCTTTCAACGTTTGCTATGCAGCGTGTATCTAATATCTGCAATATGCAAAATGAAACCGGAAACTCAGAAACGCACTCACACAGGGGTTTTTGACACACACACACACACACAGATGTAGTACATATGTGTGTATAATGCAAGCAAATAAATCAATAGTTTGACTTTCTTCTATTTTTTATTTTTAACAATATTGTTTACTTTTCGAAGATGCATAAAATATATATTCGCATTTATGTGTCATTCATTTAGACTGTTATTTTATTGACTTTCACTTCAACTGTGTAGTAATTTTGTAGAAGTTCTAATAACATTACTCAAAATGATGCCTTCTATAATTTTTCCATATAATTTTTAAGTTATTTTGTTAATTTTTAACTAAAAATAATATTAATAGTAAATATTTAAATATTAAAGCACAAAAGCATCCTTCCTAATTCTTGGAATACCTTGGAAAATGTAGGAATACTTAAAACTTATGCAAACAAACCTTGACAAAAGCGTCACAAATGAGTCACTTAGTTTTGCAGACATGCAGTTAGTCATTCAATTCTGTCAAATTCTACTGTCAGAAAACTAACTGCACAAAACTTTTCTTTGAATGTCACTCGTTTCTTCTTCATCTTCTTCAATATTTGCAACGACTTTTTGAAGTTTAGAACTTTGAAATGCAGTAACTACAATAATAACATAATACCAGTGTAAATTTTTTCAGAAGCGAGTCGATGAAAGTTCTTTTAAAAACAAGAATTATAATTTTGAAGATATGTTAGTTTGTTTATTATTATATGACTACGTTTTTGAGAATAAGAAATATCAATATTAAACCCTTAGTCATCAAAGACATCAATTTCATATCTGTCGCCAGCAGAAAAATATTACATGAAGTACAAAATCTTATTAGAATTGCTGTGTTTGCATATATGTGTTTGGCTTTATTAGAAAAAGAATCCTCCTGTGGGAATTAACAGTTAATGAAATACATATCAGTAAACTTGCAATATAGTACACTTCACCCAATAACTTCCCGAATCTATTTGCCCAATAGGGATACTTCACCGTTTTAATGTTTCACTGAAAGATATATTCCTAAAGAACACTTCTGCAAATATAAAATTGTTGGCCGAAATGCTTATTTCCCCGAATACACACTTCCACGAAACGGATATTTCCTTTGAACTAGAAGAGAAATTTACTTTTCCCAATAAAAGACACTTTCCAGTCTGCCATGTCTCGAAGGCCTTCGATGCCTCGAATTTTTATCGAATAACTTCGAGAAAAAAGTTCGATTTCGTTGCTTTATCGATTCTAATTTTTATAATTTTTCGTAAATTCAAATACATTGACAAGATACGATATATAAACATTTATCGCATCGATATCGTAATCTTTTTCGAAGCAATATCAAACATTGATCATTTTTTTATCAATATCGTTTCGTTTTCAAAAAATGTCTCTTACCGAGAAAACTCTGACAAAACGCATCGATATCTACCTACCATGCAGGTCCAATTTGATGCTCGATATCGGTACGAAAAAGTGTCCGATATCGTGTGATTTCTCCTTTTTTTCGTATTGATCTCGTAACGATTTCGATACGAATGGTATACAGGGTTCCTTGTAATGCTGCGTTTTAAAAAATTGCCATTTTCTAGAATTAGACATTTAGTCGAAATGAACATTTAACCGAATTGGCCGTTTTCGTGAATTAGTTTTTTTCTCCAAAATGGTAATTTCTGCGACAAGAAACTTTATTAGACATTTTTCTAAATGGAAATAACGAAATAGACATTTCACCTAAAGCCAAGCGTGGGTGACTCGATTAGTTAGTGCGTTAGACTCCAAACCAAAAGTCGCTGTTGCATTGAACTACAATCCGAAAGGTTCCCAGTTCGTTTCCAGCGACTGTCATCATCTTATCATAGAAACGACGTTACCCTCGGCATTCAAAACGAACCTACAAGTATCAAACATTGATTAAGAAAATCACTCACACCACTCTGCGGATTCGGTATTAATCTGTAGGTCCCACCACTTTCAATGCATATATAGGTTCTTCAAAGTTTCTTCAGATCTCTAGCGCCAAAGTATTATTATTATAACATTCAACTTAAGTTTCCTAATTGCGTTGAATTTAGTATTGAATTAGTGAAGTATTTGCAGAATATAACATTTAGTTTTACATGTTATTGGATTTGCTATATTTGAATAAATATTTGTGGCTTCACTAGAGTATTAAAAAAACACAATTTTTAAAATATGTGGGTATTGAGAATTAGGACACTTCTTCAAATGAGGCACTTTCCAGACATTTTCATTATCATAAAATAGACATTTTACGGAAATAATCATTTACAGAATATATAAATTTTCCTGAAATGGTAATTTTCCAAATAGATACTACCACGAATAGACACTCCTTTTAAATTTATACGGAGAAATACAGACAATGGATATTTTCCGAAAATTGACTCTTCCCTGAAATGATCAGTTTCATGAAAGTTACATTTCCCACAATTAGATATTTTTCGCCAATGAACATTCAACGAAATGATATTTAACCGAAATATATTCTCGAATTGGTTATTTGTTAAAAATGATAATTTCCACGATAAGAGTTTTTACCCCAAAAGGACCATTATGTTCCTTACGAAAAATGGTACTTTCATGGTGAAACCTCTTATCGTGTAAATTACCATTTTAAATAAAATAACCAATTCGATAATATATTTCGCCAAAGTTATATTACACCGAAATTGACATTTTTCCAATGGTGTTTTTTTGATATGGTAATTTCTTCAAAATGAACAATTTCTCGAAATGATTATTCCCCCGAAATTTTCTTTTCTCCGATAAGGGATACTTCCCAGATTTAGCAATTTTACAGAAATGGCCATTTACAGAAATGGATGATTTTCCGAAATTGTTTTTTCCCAGAAATAGATATTTACCCAAAATGAATATTTTCCCAAAATGAATATTTTCCCAAAATGAATATTTCCCCAAAATGAATATGTCCCTGAAATGGATGTTTCTCCGAAATGAATATTACTCCATAATCCATTGTAGCGCCGGTAGCTCTAGGTTAGTGTGTTAGACTGAGAGCGGAAAGGTCCCCGGTTCAAACCTGGACTGGGCCTAACAACATCTTTTCATAGAAAACATTTTTCTATACCGCGCTACCTCTCGGCAGTAAATGGCAAACCTACGAGAGTAAAACATTGCCTATGAAAAACCGTTCGGATTCGGCATTAAACTGTAGGTCCCACTACTTTGGGTACAAATATAACACGCACAGCTCAAAAATGGTGCGGGAACTCGGTCTATGTTTTTACAGGACTGTAGCACTGTATTATTATTAATGGTAATTTCCTCGAAAGGCCAATTTATCTGAAATGTACCTTTTGTATTGATTACAAAAACCAACAATATAAATATTTCTTCCACATTTAATTCAAAACATAAATTTTATATATAAATTTTATATTTTTCCTCAGAACTCAGAGATGAAGTCCGGAAAGCATGTTTTTAAATTCTTTAAAAAAAATCGTTTAATGTAATCTTTGTGCTAATTTTATAAATTCAGTTGTATGGTTGTGTGGTAGGTCTTCTTTTAGATAAGGCGCCACTGCAGCATCGTCGACACTATTCAAATATTTATCATTCCCATCGGACTCAATTAGCAGACTTAATTATTTTGAGACTTAAATTTTGACATATGATTTCATTGAATTATAAAGTCAAGCATTATCTCAATTGCAGTGCATGGCATGTTGCTGGGTCTCTTTTTTCAATTTCGTTAAGAAATGTGAAACTTCAAGCTACATAAGAAACATGCTTAACTAAAAATACTAAGTAATACAATAAACATGAAGTGTAGTTGGGTGGTCAGTGCAAAAAGCAACTACCCTGCAGGATAGTAATACAGTGATGAGCTACAATTAAATTGAAATTGTTTTTTATTTGAATTTTAAGACCTATGACTAAAAATTAATTCTAATGATTAAAAATTATTTCGAATCTCTTATATTTGCTATGCGTATAAGAGAAAAACTGAAAATGATCTCGAATTTCAAGTTTAATTTTAAAATTTTTATTAGCAAATTTTATAAACATTTATCTCGAAATGTATTGTAAATATATTTATAAAATCAAATTGAAAATATCTACAAATTAGAAAATCTCTTTTTCGGATAATTTAAAGTAATAAATTATGGACTTCACTTTTTGAAAAAAAAAAAAAAACGCAATCTCAAAAACTTCTTTACAAAATTTTTGCTCTAGACAATTTTTTCCAATTCTGTTTTGAAATAAATTTAGAGAACTAGACAATACTTCCTCGAGATAATTCGTTCTCGGTATAATTATTCTTTTAAAAAACTCCTCCTAACAAGTATTTCCTGAAATTATGCTTCCCCGAGATAATTATTCCCAAAATTATTCTTCTATACAATTATTCGTTAACTCCCTATAAATTACTATATATTTATAGGTGATTTTTTTAAGAAATTCTTCTCATAGCGATTAAAAGTTGATTATTGAATTTATTGCGCTTACAAACTCTATCTAAAACGAGTTGGGAAAGTTAGGTCACATGGGTAAGTTCGGTCACATGGGGCGGATTTTTATAGTCGGTCGGGCCCGACTATGGAATACCCTACACCTTTGGTGGGAATGCTTACCCTCAGAAAATTATTCATGTATCAGAAATTTACGTCTTATATCCCCATAAATTAAAAATTTATATAAAGTATAAAAAACTTAAAAAAAAAATTGAAAAATATAATTGGGCGGACCACGCCTATATTTAAAATTTTGAAAGTCTAATATTTCATAGATTTGATTTTAATAATTTACGCATCAATTTTCGACTATGAAATCCGGGAAATAATGAAAAAAAAATGTGGGCGGATCACGCCCATTTTTGGACCACATATTTTTAGGTGAATTCTAACAATACGTCTTAAACTTTATAACTATACCTTGAATACTTTTGGAGTTATTAGTTCCGAAAGAGTTATATAAAAGTGACTTGTATGGGAGGTGGCCGTGTCCGTTGACCGATTTGGCTCATTTTCAAACTCAGTTCCTACTTTTTGCTAAAATATATTGAGACGAAATTTCATCGCATTCTGATCAGTATTTCTCAAGTTATTCTGTATTCGGACAGCAAGACAGCAAGACAGCAAGACAGCAAGACGGACAGACAGACGGACATGGCTAAACGGACTCGGGTAGTGATGCTGATCAAGAATATATATACTTTTCCATACCGGACACGCCTCCTAAGGGGCGTTACAATATATGCACAAAGTTAATATACCCTGTACCTCATAGGTGTAGGGTATAAATAGTATGTACAAATTATTAATATGAACTATATACAATTTTAGAGAATCTGAAAAATTCGCGCTCGTTTAATTATAATCCAAAATATATAATAATTGGTTAGTATTTAGAAAATCGTTACAACTTTTTTATATTCTAAAGTTAATATCATAAAATTTAAAATTATGAAATAGATTTTAATTTATTTAGTTATATCTATTCGTGATGCTTTATTTTTATTAATCTGCACTCTCTGATACTTAATATGATGTATAATGTGATTCAATTGTAAAACATAAATAAAATCGTTTTTAATAAACTTTAATTTTTCAAATTTACTACTAATTCTATTATTCGTGCAGTAATACTGCTTTAATTTTTAAAATAATATAATGGGCATAGTCATCGCTCTCTTTATTTCCTACACACCCAATGAAATGATTTCCTACTCGCGCGCAAGTCTCTTCAATTTGCGCGTGTTCTAATTGAACGCAGTGGTGCTCAATTTCGAGGGCATCAAATGATGCATCGCATAGCAGTATCGCATCGTACGATGTGTCTGTTTGTGTGGTCGGTCGTATTCGGTTCGATATCAGTTAACGCCATCTAGTGTGACCGCCACATAACCACCACCATAAGAATCAACAGTACCACTTGAAATACCTTCGTCCCGCACCCGCCAAAATGTTATCGTCAGCCAAACCATTGAATGACTCTTCAGGGACCATTTTTTTTATGATGGATCGCAATTTCTAGCATTTTGTTGTTATTATTTCTTAGACACTTCTTTTTTTAGTATCGGTTTTTTTTATAGTTGTTATACCCTCTACTTACTGCTGTAGTTGGCACTTTAATATTGTTGTAGTTCTTAATACTGTTTGTGGCGGTCTTTGTATTAATTTGTTATTACACTCAGAAAAAATATACTATAAAATTAATAGTTTTTAATATTGAAATTAGACAATAGGATAAGCTATTCATTCAATAGGTAAATCCCAATCTATACTACAAATGACTATAAAATTATTTTTGAGTTTGTATGATAATATATATATATTTTTTTGTATACTATTAAATCAATAACTGTCCTATTGACAAATTTTTGTGGGATTTTATGAATTTTTTTCTAAGTGTAGTAGAACTTACGCTTTAATAGCATAATTTCGCGGTTAGTTGCCATTCTATGTGCTTCTCTTCTTGCAATTTTATTATTTTTATTAGTTTTGTTTTGGTACATTTTGTTGCAACAGTTTATACAAAATCTTTAGCATAAAATACATACTTAAGCTGTTTTCATATATTTAGTTGATACTTATAGTACTTATTGTCATTATGAGGGTTTATTGAGCAATCGTTTTTGAAGTTTTTAATTTCTAGAAATTGGTGCTTGAAATTGGGGACGATTTTATATAGTTTGTAATATATTTTTCAATAAATGTTCTTTAATATCTAATTTTAATACTATTAGAATTGTTAAAATTGTTATATACAAAAACTTAAGCTTTTGATACACGATAAAATGCGTAATTTAATGGAAATTTATTATAAAATTTTGGCTTTAGTCAAATCTTAACGGAGAAAATTGTTTTGTCATTTTGTCATATACACTACTTTTTTTGTTTACAAGAAAATTCATCTCGAAACTATAATTATTATTAACTGAAAAATGCTTCCCAAAGACGTTTACCCAGGGACATTTTTTTCCTGTGATAAATATTTTCCGAAATTATTCTTCCTGATAATTCTGCTACGAGAGAAATCTTTCCGGAAAAAATTTTAATGTTTTTAAATTTAAAAAAATTTTAACATTTCCAAACAAAGTAATTCTCCAGACAATACTTCCTCGAGACACCACTTTCCTCAAAACGTTTTAATTCCCGATACAATTCTTTTCGAAATAAGTCTTTATCAATTCATTTCTTACCCGAAACAATTCTTTCTTGAAATAATTATTCCCCAATATAATGCTTTTCACAAATTATAGATAATAGATACAATTTTTGACTTATAAAATTCATTCCTGGTACCTAATAGTCATACATTTATTACTATTCCCATTCATGTCTGAGTCAATTCGTCTTTGAGTCAATTCTTTCCCTAGATAATTCTTTTCCTACATAAATATTCCGCATTCTATTTTTATTTTCACTACGACACTTCTCTTACGAAATAATATATACTCGACATGATTCTTCTTCATAATAATTCATTCCCGAGACAATTATTTCCCTTAATAAAAATTCTTTCATAATTATTATACCTTAATACAATTCTTCCTCGAGACAATTCTTTCTGGAGTCAATTCTTTTCCGACATAAATATTTCTCGAGGTAATATTTTATGACAGCCGTGAAATAGCGCCGTATATAAAACGATGTCTACTTCGCCTGGGATCGAACCAGGAACTTTTCGGTCATAGTCCAATGCACCATCGACTTTCGCCAGTCGATTATTTCTGAATTATTTCGCGATAAAAAATCGTCTATAATTCTTTCCATATAAATTTCTTTCCAAAAATTGTTATTTTTCAAAAAAATTCTTCTCCTGCGCAATTCTATTCCAAGAAATAATTCTTTCCTATAAATTATTATTTATATTTCGCGAATTTTAATGAAATTCTTCAAAGAGCGACGCAAATTTATCAATCCTTATATCGGAAAAGACTTTCTGGATAAAAGATTTGTTCCGAAATGAAATGTTCCAGGAAATATTGCCTCGTGTATAATTCTCCGTAACCCAAAACTGTTTTAGTCATTTGTAAAAGTAGAAAGAGTAACGTTGAATGTTTAATTCGTATCGGTTGTATACCGGTTGTCAAAAATATTCAGTGAAAGATGAAAATCAACTGACAAACACGATTTTTTTTTACTTATTTTTTCTAAAAACACAAGTAGTGGACTTTTTAATTATTGATTTTCATTGATATCATAAAACTAATTTGATTATTCCGCAAATTCCAACCTTTTCATAATGTTTTCAAAAACACCTTACCTTCACCTTAACCTAGAACTGTTAAATATCAATTTTCACAAACATATTTTCGCCATATGACCTGACCCAATGAACCTTTTCATCTCTCTGACCTGCTGGTCATCTATAAAAAAAACCCGCAAATAAACGAAAATAAAATTTAAGCACAAATCTTTTTATATTCATAAATGGCATAACACACAGCCCATAAAACAGTTCTGTGCCATTGGCACCATTCTCACATCAGCAAAACAATCAAAGTGTTGCTCGAAAAAGATTCCAAGAAGACTCTCTAAAGTTGCAAAAATGAATACAAGTCGTGAAAAAGAACTTAAAACCATTTAAGAACAATTTTGTTGGCAGTTTAATTTCATTTTATTGGCAAAACCAAAGCGCTGACAGAAGGTGTTGGCCCAAAATGCTTGAAACATGGAGTATGGACAAAATAGATGAATATCGTAGGCTATAAAAACACTTAAGAAAAATGTTATTGGTCCACGAAGAAAACTTTGATCAGCTGCTGCTGATAATCCTTTGGAATTTCTTTTTGTTGAAGCTGACGCGATTAGAAAATTAAAAAGTGTTTCTTTTTCTTTGTTTTCTCAAAACTTTTTATTTGTTGTTCGATTTGTTATTTTTTTATAGTTTATGTAGTTCTTGAGAAATATTTTATTGAGAAAGTCATAAAGAAAATTCATTCATTGTGAGGAAAAAGTTTGTGCGAACTTTTCTTGTGCACAAGTTGGATATGATTTTGGTTTGTGTCAGTAATTCTATGGATTTTTAAAAATCCTATGTTTTAATTGTAGTTGGTATGCTTTGCCAAATGATTTAAAGACAATCTTTATAAATTTAAAATTAACTCAAGATTTAAATTTCCACTCAAATTTTTAGTGTGTGATAACTCAAAAAGTTAAATGATTAATTAAAATTTTAAATATTAAACAAAAAAAAAAGATTTTTTACCTAAAATTTATATTTTAACTCAAAATTTATATTTTCACTCAAAATTTATATTTTTTACTCGAAATTCAAATTAACACTAAAAATTCAAACTTTTACCCAACATTAAAATTTTCACTCAAAAATAAAATTTTCACTCAAAATTAAAATTTTCACTCAAAATTAAAATTCTCACTCAAAATTAAAATTTTCACTCAAAATTAAAATTTTCACTCAAAATTACAATTTTCACTCAAAAATAAAATTAAAATTTTCACTCAAAATTAAAATTTTCACTCAAAATTAAAATTCTCACTCAAAATTACAATTTTCACTCAAAATTAAAATTTTCACTCAAAATTAAAATTTTCACTCAAAATTAAAATTTTCAGTCAAAATTTATTTTTAAATAAAAATTCAAAATTTCACTAAAATTAAAATTTACGCTCAAAGTTGAAATTTTTACTCAAAATTTTTATTTTCACTTGGAACTTACATTTTTTTCACAAAAAAATCTAATTTGCACTAAAAATTCAAATTTTCACACAAAATAAAAATGTTCACTCAAAAGTAAAACTTTCACTCAAAGTTGAAATATTCACTTAATATTTATATTTTCACTCAAAATTTATACTTTCACTCTAATCAAAAATTACACTCAATATTTTTATTTTTTTCAAAATTCAAATTTTACTCAAAATTCAAATATTCACTCATAAAAATTTAAAGGGTTTTTCAATAAGAGCGCTACAAAAGTTTTTTAAATCAACCAAAAACGGTTCTGGATATCAATGAAATTCTTTATTGCTGTAAAAGTACGTTGGATGCCATTATGTATCGAACTCGATTTATTTTGCATGGCCACCACGGGCACGTTTGCAGAAGTCCAGACGCTGAACTCAATTTTCGACGGTTTTCAAGCATAAATCGGCCGATACTGCTGCAATTTCACGTTCGATATTCGTACGATGTTCATCAATAGTCGCTGGCTTGTTGGTATAGACCATAGACTTGACGTAGCCCCACAGGAAATAGTTTAACGGCGTCAAATCGCACGACCGAGGCGGCCAATCTACTGGACCATTTCGTGAGATAACACGTTCTCCAAACTTGGTTTCCAATAAATTGATTGTGGCATTCGCTGTGTGGCTTGTGGCGCCGTCCTGTTGGAACCACATGTCCTCCAAGTCCATGTCATCCAATTGGGGCCAAAAATATTCGGTTATAATTGACGGTAGCGATTCCCATTCACAGTATCGTGCCGGTCTTGATCATCACGGAAGAAGTACGGCCCAATGACGCCGCCGGCCCATTAACCGCACCAAACAGTAATTTTTTCGGGATGCAATGATGACTCATGGAGTACGTGTGGAAGCCATTCAGCCAGAAATGAACCTCATCGCTGAAGATGCCCAACGCTTGAGAACGACGTGTGAGAGACACGTTTGGGCATTCTTCAACTGAAGCCCCAGCGGCAGCAATATTCTCGACACTACGGGCACTTCTTTGTCTCACTGGCACGGGAACATTTTGTACTGTGCCTGTGGATTCAAATTTTTCCACTAGACGCTCAATTGTTGATCTGCTAGGACGATTATGACGACCATAAATTGGACGTAGTGCTCTTAACGTTGAGGCCACTGACTCCGAATTTCGGTGGTAAATTTTTATAATTTCGACTCGTTGTTGGCTCGTATGTCATTCCATCATGAAATGGCAAACCTTACTGAAGAGAAATGTCAAAAGAGCGGCAAGAAATATGGCGTCGTTTGCTATCCCTGTCGCTTTACTTTTGTAGCGTCCCTTTATTTTTACTAAAAATTCTGATTTTTACTCAAAATTCAAATTTTCACTCTGAGTACAAATTTTCACTCTAATTTAAAATTTGGCCACATAATTTCAATTTTCTCTTAAATTAAAAATTTTCAGTATTACTGAAATGCTCACTCAAAATAAGAATTTTTATTAAAAAAAACGTTATTAAAAATTAGTAAAACCAAAAAGACGGAATTCAAAAATGCAGAACAATTCATTCTCACAACGAAATGACGTAAATCAAATCGATTGAATTAAATCATCGACCACTTTAAAAGTGTTAATCGGTATTCGGGAATTTGTGCGTCTGCTGTTGCTGCATCTTCTTTTACTGATTGTCACTGAATTGGTTGTTTGCAGGCTACATATTTTTTTTTTCCTTTTTTGGCTGTTCGTTCTTCCACTCGAATTTTTAATCGATTTGCGAAAAAGTCCACTCAGCAGCTGCAATTTTTCATGCACGACTTAATGCTCTATTTATGTATAGCTCACAATTTAAACACACCGTCCCAGACCCAGACTCCCACAAGATATCTCTCCTATACTGCCTGCTATTGTGGTGGATTTAGTTCGGTCTCCGTCCACAATTCAACGCAATTTCAAATATGCCACCAGCTCAGACCAAGTAATCGCTCGCCCACAAAACAGCTACTCGATTTACGAACAGACACATATAACTCAGACACCCTCATAACTCAGACATCCCTCAGAGCCACAGTTCCCAGCACCAGCACCTTCTGAGCCACCGCAACCAATACTCGCACCCGGCGTCGGGTACAATTTTCAATTTTTGATCCTGCGGCATCAAGTGTAATCGAGTGTGTACCCTACACACAGCCGCACCCGCTCGTCCATGTCTATGCTTGTTTGTATTTCAGAGCATGTGTATAATTTATATTTAATAAATTTTGCTGTTTACTCGTTTTTATTTTACACAAATACACTACCCGGCCGGGTGGATCTGGATTTCATTGATATGTGCATCGAAGCAGAGCAGCATAATGAATACAACTATGCGAAATATTGCAGTACCTACGGCATTGAACGGATTTTTGTAGAATATTTTCTGTCAGTTCAAACTCAATTTATTTCATATTTAAAAAAATATTAAAATTGAGAATAATCTGTATTCAAATATTTGAATATTAAAGGATTTGGAAATTTCGTTTAATAAAATTAATATAATATTTAAATTATTACTGAAAATATTTCTGCTACGAGTGAACATTTATGTTCTGAGTAAAAATTTAATATAGATATGAAAATTTAAATTTAATTTGAATTTTAAATAAAAATATGAATTTTGAGTAACATTATAAATTTTGAGCAAAATTATAAATTTTGAGTGAAATTATAAATTTTGAGTCAAATAAAAATTGAAATTCTGAGTGTACATTTAAATTTTAGGTGAAAATATGAATTTTGAGTGAACATTTGAATTTTGAGTGTGTAATGAAAATTTGAGTTAAAATATTAATTTTGTCTGCACAATTGTGAATAAAACTTTGAATTTTGATATAAAATTTGGTTTTTGAATGAAAAATGGAAATTTGAATTTCGAGTGAAAATTTTAATTTTGGGTAAAAAATTAAATTTTGAGTGTATATTTAAATTTTGAATGAACATTTAAATTTTGATTGAAAAATTTCATTTTGAGTGAATTAATGAAAATATAAATTTGAGTGAAAATCTGAAATTTGAATAAAAATTTGAGTAAAAGAATTTTAATTTTGAATGGAACGTTGAATTTTGATATTTTCGATTTTTGAGTGAAAATTTGAATTTTGGGTGAAAAATTGAATTTCAGTTGAAAATATTAATTTTGGGTAAAAATTTGAATTTTGAGTGAAAATTTGAATTTTGTGTGAAAATTTCAATTTTGAGTAAAAATTTCAATTTTGAGTGAACATTTCAATTTTGAGTGTAAATTTCCATTTTGAGTGAAAATTTCAATTTTGAGTGAAAATTTAAATTTTGAGTGAAAATTTTAATTTGAGTGAAAATTGGACTATTTAATTCAATTTTGAATGAGTTAATTTTGAGTGAACATTTTTATTTTATATGAAAATTTGAGTTTTGAATGAATATTTGATTGAATATATAACTTTTGAGTGCAAATATACGGTTTTAGTGAAAACTACAATTTTGAGGGAAAATTAGAATTTTGAGTGTACATTTTAATAAAGGGTTTTTCAATAAGAGCGCTACAAATGTTTTTTTCAAGGGTTTTTTTAACAGGGACGCTACAATAGTAGAGCGACAGGGACAGCAAACGGCGCCATATTTCTTGCCGCTCTTTTGACATTTCTCTTCATTAAGGTTTGCCATTTTATGATAGAAAGATATACAAGCCAACAACGAGTCGAAATTATTAAAATATACTACCGAAATTAGAATTCGTATATCTTTCCATCATGAAATGGCAAACCTTAGTGAAGAGAAATGTCAAAAGAACGGCAAGATATATGGCGTCGTTTGCTGTCCCTGTCGCTCTACTGTTGTAGCGCTGCTGTTAAAAAAACCCTTTATTCAATAAAAATTGGATTTTTGAGTATAAATTGAAATTTTTAGTAAAAATATGAACTTTGAGTGAAAATTTAAACTTTGAGTGAAAATTTGCATTTTGAGTGTAAATTGAAATTTTGAGTAAAAATTAGAATATTGAGTGAAAATATAAATTTAGAGTTAAAATTTAATATTTGAGAGTAAATATTAATTTCAATTTACATTTCAGCGAAAATTATGAATTTTGAGTTCAAATTATAATTGTGAGTGAAAATCTGCATTTTTAATTTCAAATTTGAAAGTGATTGAAAACTTGTATTTCGTCTGAAACTTGAATTTGGTGTGTACATTTGAGTGATATTATAATATTTGTGAGAATTTGTTTTTCTACTGAATACATTTGTTTGTGTTGGAACATTTAAATTTAGTTTGCACATTGAAATGTAAGTATTAAGTTAAATTTAATAATAAAATATAAATTTTGTTTACATTTCTTTATGCAGAAATACAAAATTTAAAGTACAGAGAAGCAATGAGTACAATTTAAGACACATCACACTCTGCAGTCAGCATTCATCTATTTGTGTTTTCTTCAAAAGTAGCAGCAATCATTATTGCCATGCCATGCGTCCATCCATGCAAATCCATGCTTGAATGCCTCACAGTAGTGGCGAAAATATGCACACATTGCGGTCAAGCAGTCGGGCAAATGGACTGGCGGACAGAAGGACACTCGAACGAATGAAGCGACCAGCAGTATAATGCGCGCGTTAATGTGTTAAAGTTCACATAATAGACAACGACTGAGAGTGCATTACTGGATCAACTTAGTGGGTGGAAAATATGCAGAATGTGTGTATTGCGTGTGGTCAGTACGACGTATTAGTCAAAGACAAGAAATGCAAAAAGTTTTTGAAAAATTTTATATATTTTTTATAATAAAAACTACTACACACAATTTATATTATAAAAAATATATAATCAAAAATATTTTAAAAATTTAAGAATCTTAAAAAGAAAAATTAATAAAGATTTGACTAAAATTAAAAGCAAATGTATTAATGTAGTTATTTCACATACAAAAACAACTATTTCAATAAAAACAAATACATATGCTTTTGGACGTAAATCAAATACATATGTATTTATTTTAAAGACATTTTTATTTATTTTTAATACAGTATTTTTTCGGAGTAGTCTTGTAATTGCATCGTCATGTAAATATTGTGCTTATTTTTGCCACACAAAAAAGCATTAAATTAAATAAATCCAGATTAATATGTAAACGTTTTTAACAATAATAAATGTGTATTTAAATTTTATGCAAATTGTTGTTTTTATATAAAAAAAAATAATTTTTCCCATGTAACAATATTTTTTTTTTAGCCAATATATAAAATCTCAGTTTTAAATCCAGAAAGTATGCTATATAAAATTTTTCAGCAACACAAACAAAAAATGTTTGAGGCTTTTAATTTACTCGCAGCAACTACATGAAACAATAAATGCCGACAGTGTTAACAGACTGCCAACACTTTTTCACCCACAACTTTTGTGCTAAAAAAAAAAGAAAAATACAAAAAATAAAAAAATTAAAAAAAGTAATAAAAAATAAAAAGTTATAAAAAATAAATACATTTTTTATAAGTTTAAAATAAAAAAAGGACAACAATAAAATCTCGTGTCTGCGCTTTATTCATGAGCGCACAAATTGCAGTTTCATGTTTCATCTCGTTTTGGTTTCTGTTTTTTTTCACATAGCCTGCTGCTCTTTCGCATACAATTTTTGCTCTATTAATTTATTTCGAATTTGCTGTTGTGTGTTGTGGCAGTTTTTGCGCCGACAAATTACTCGGCTCACATGTGAGCAACTGACACAAATGCATTAACTAAACGATATAATCAATAAGAAGAGCTCTTAGAATTTGTATTAAATATAATGGGAATTATAATGTATTAGGGAAAGCCCAAAATTTTAAATTATGCGTACATTTTTGCTGCCCAATATGAATTTTGAACTCTAAATATTGAGTAACAATTTTATTTAAAGTGAAAATTTAAGTTTTGAATATGAATTTTGAGTGGAACTTTGAATTTTGAGTGAGACTTTGAATTTTAAGTAAAAAAATATAATTTTGTGTCAAAATTTGTTTTTTGAGTAAAAATTAAAATTTGGAGTGAAAATTTGAATTTTGAGTAAAAGATAGAATTATGCGACAAAAATTGAATTTTGAGTGAAAATTTTAATTTTAAATTAAATTTTAACTGAAATGTTGATTTTTTGAATGAAAATATGTATTTTGTGTAAAAATATGAATTTCGACTCAAATTTTTTATTTCGAGTCCAAATTTGAATTTTCAGTGAAAATTTGAATTTTGAGTGGGAATTTGAATTTTGAGTTAAATTTTGCATTTTAAGTGAAAAATAGAATTTTGCGTCA
Source organism: Dryomyza anilis (assembly GCA_951804985.1). Taxonomy (NCBI): domain Eukaryota; kingdom Metazoa; phylum Arthropoda; class Insecta; order Diptera; family Dryomyzidae; genus Dryomyza; species Dryomyza anilis. The sequence continues at coordinate 93,657,143 of OX638132.1, forward strand.
AAATTTGAATTTTGAGTGAAAATTTAAATTTTGAGTAAAACTTAGAATATAAATTTAAAATTAATATTTTGAGTGAAATAAATTGGACGGGAAATTTTAATATAATCGAATTTGAATTTAAAATAAAAAATGTGTAAATTTTGAGTAAGAATTTGAATTTTGAGTGGAAATTTGAATTTTGCGAGAAAATTACATTTTGATTGGCAAATTTAAAGTTGAGTAAAAAATATAAATTTTGAGTGGAACTTAGAATTTAATTGGAACTTAGAATATTATGAATAATTTTAATTTTGAGTGATATTTTTAATTGTGAATGAACAATTTTATTTTTTATATAATTTTTTTTTTGTCAAGCATTTTCTGAGCATTTTAATTTTTATTGATAAGTGAAATTTGTACAATTTGTATTTTAAGTAAGAACATTTTTTGTGATAGAGTTAATCTAAGTGAAAATTTGAATTTTGAGTATTTGAAGAGAATATTAATTTTGAGTAAAAATGAGATTTCTTAGTACATTTAGATTGCCACTTTAATTTTTTTGTGAAAATTTTAATAATGATTGAATATTGTAATTTCAAAATTTAGAAATATTTTTATTTTAAATTATAATTTGTATTTTGATAGAAAATTTAAATTCTAAATAAAAGTTTCAATATCGAGTGAAATATTAAAATTAAGTAAAAATGTTCATTTAAATTTGATTTTCGTGTGTGAAATTTGAATATTTATTGGAAATTTATTAAGTATAGTGTAAAAATTTGAAGTTTTTGTTTTTAGTATGATTTTTTACTGATTTTTTTTTAAATTTTATTTCCATCTAATTTTGTTTTATTTTTACAAAATATTCTGGGTCTGTGAAAAAAACCCTACTAAATAATTTATTGGGATATGAAAAATTTGATACTCTTTTTATCATTTTATTTTTCATATCCCTTTTTTATTGCAGTTTTAATCAAAAACTGCGCAAATTCATACCGTGTACGTATACTGTGTGTGTCTTTTGGTCGATGCTTTTGTATTTTGGCCGTTGTACTTTTGACCGCGCAATTGTTTGGCCGTCATTGTTTGCACTGCGTTGGCCAAATTTATTGGAATGGAAAACTGCAGTTGGCGGAAGTTGTAGTTGCAGCGTATAAGACTACGCAACAGATTCTCGTAGAACGTTGTCTGTCTGTCTGTCTGTCCGCTGTACCGAAGGTTCGTTGGTTGGATGGTGGGGATGGTTGGTAGGTGAGTTTCAAAGTAAATGAGGTATGTGCCGTTGGCAGCAGTTGGTAGTCAGTCGCTGATCAATGGCAAGTTTTTGTGTTCATTAGTAAGTTTTTAATTGCATTGTGTGTTGGTTTTAATTAAGAATGACAGATGGTGGCGCCAGACAGACACAATGTTGTGTATATTACTCAGGACTTAATTGTCTCATTAATAAACAATAAACGGATAAATGGAATAAAAATTTCTGATTTAATATATTGAGTTTTCACAGGAATTAGCGCCAAAGAAAAATTATTTATAAAAATTATAAAGTACAATTTACGCTCGATAATTGGAAAAATTTGTCGCATAAAGTAAGTTTTTGGTTTTGAAGTATTTTAAATTTTTACTCAAAATTATAAATTTCACTTAAAATTATAATTTTCACTCAAACTTACAATTTTTACTCAAAATTATAATTTTCACTTCAAATTATAATTTTCACTCAGTATTATAAATTTCGCTCTGAATTATAATTTTCACTCAAAATTATAATTTTCACTCAAAATAATAAATATTACACAAAATTATAATTTTCAATCAAAATTATAATTTTCACTCAAAATTATAATTTTCACTCAAAATTATAATTTTCACTCAAAATTATAGTTTTCACTGAGTATTATAAATCTCGCACTAAATTATAATTTTCCCTCAAAATTATAATTTTCATTATAATTTTCACTCCAAATTATAATTTTCACTCAAAATTATAATTTTCACTCAAAATTATAATTTTCACTCAAAATTATAATTTTCACTCAAAATTATAATTTTCACTCAAAATTATAATTTTCACTCAAAATAATAAATATTACACAAAATCAGAATTTTCACTCAAAATTATAATTTTCACTCAAAATTATAATTTACACTCTAAATTATAATTTTTACTCAAAATAATAATTTTCACTCAAAATTCTAATTTTACTCAAAATTATAATGTTCACTCAAAATTATAATTTCACTCAAAATTAAAATTTTCACTCAAAATTATAATTTTCACTCAAAATTATAATTTTCAGTCAAAATTATAATTTTCACTCAAAATTATAATTTCCACTCAAAATTATAATTTTCACACAAAATTACAATTTACACTCAAAATTATAATTTATACACAAAATTATAATTTTCACTCGAAATTATAATTTTCACTCAAAATTATAATTTTCACTCAAAATTATAATTTTCACTCAAAATTATTATTTACACTCAAAATTATAATTTTCAGTCAAAATTATAATTTTCACTCAAAATTATAATTTTCACTCAAAATTATTATTTACACTCAAAATTACAATTTTCACTCAAAATTCTAATTTTCACTCAAAATTATAATGTTCACTCAAAATTATAATTTTCACTCAAAATTATAATTTTCACTCAAAATTATAATTTTCACTCAAAATTATAATTTTCACTCAAAATTATAATTTTCACACAAAATTATAATTTACACACAAAATTATAATTTTCACTCAAAATTATAATTTTCACCAAAATTATAATTTTTACTTAAATTACACTCAAAATTATAATTTTTACTCCAAATTATCATTTTCACTCAAAATTAAAAATATCACTCAAAATAAAATGTGAAAATTTCACTTCACTTTTACTTTATTTCTCTCAATATTTTTTTCACTCAAATTCAAATTTTGACTCAAAGTAGTAATTTTACTCAATATTTTAATTTCACAAAATATTTAGATTTGCATCGTGATTTAAATTTCAAATTGGAAAATTAAAGCTTAATACTTCAATTATATTTTTTTTTCTAGAATTTCTACATGTGGTAATTAGAACATGTTGTCGCATTAATGCTGCGTATTAATTATAAATTCTCAACTATTAGCATTTAATTTTGAACATATGTTTTTGTATTAATTATAATATTTAGGCATTGCATGGGATTTTTATGTGTTTAGCGGCATTTATATGGTTTGGAATTAATTACTATTTAATATCGTAATTTTGTAATTTTATTTAATACTGTCTGAATCAAATAAATAAATATTTATTTATAAAATATGTTAATTTGTTAATTGAAATTTACCTTGGACTAAAACTATTTTAGAGTTATTTTATTTAGTTATAAATATATGACTTTTAAAATGAGAGCACATGAATATTAATTTGTATTGTTATATATTAATTTAATTTTTAAAAATTGTTTTTTCAATTTTTAACATAATATTTATTTAGTCAAAAAAATGTTTTATATATATTATTAAAATTTTCAAATAATTTCACGTTCTGGCTGAAAAATGTCGTCTGTAAATAAAACTACAAAAAAATGAATAATAAACTATTTTGTATAGTGTTTAGTATTGGTGTGGTCTATAACAAACATACCGACATTAACAACAACAACAAGGAGACCAACAAAGACCATATTCTGCACAACTGGGTCACGTGTCAATAGCACTAATACCCATACACACTAAAACACACACACACAATACTAACACAGCGGGAATCACAGGATCACAGCAAAAGCACAAAAGTTTTATTTATCGTTTGCCCCGTGTGCTATGCAACGATTTTAGTTGTTGTTCTGTGTTCTGCGTTCTGTTTTTGCGCTCTCAAAGCTGCTAAATGACACTTTCGTCCTTTCTATTGTTTTATTTCATTCTATTTCATACAACACACACACACACACACAGACATTTTCCAGTTATTCCTGAGTCTTGTTGTTCTTTGTGTGAGTTTTTGCTGTGCGCCAAAATGTATGCTATGTTATTTGTTTGCTGTGATGAAATATTTTCACTTGTATTTTCGTACGTGAAATTCATTATTTTCCTGACAACACTGGAATTACTTGTGTTTTTTGAAAGACCTCTAGGAATTTCACAAATTATTACAGTTCTGCAATAGCTCACTAGAAATATTTCATACAAAAAAATTTGACAAAAAAAAAAAATTTAAATTATTTGTATTTTATATTTTCAAAACTTTTAGTTTTAGATAAAATAAGAAATTGTTGAAAAAATTTAGTCAAAAGGTAATTTTTGATTTTTGTATTGGATATTAGAATTTTGATTCAAAATGGTAACTTTATAGTGAACATTAGACTTTATTTTGAAATTTTAAGTGAATGTTCAATGAATATTTAAATTTTGAGTGAAAATTTAAATATTTTGGGTAAATTTAAATTTTGAGTGAAAACTGAGTGAACTATGAGTTTTTTGATAATTGTGATTATTTGAATTTTGAGTGATAATATTAATTTTGATTTATTATTTTAGTGAAATTTCGAATATTGGGTCAAGAGTAGTATTTTGAGTAAAAGTAGATATTTAAGTGAACATTATAAATTTTGAGTGAATACTGCTGTTTTCAGTAAAATTTGGAATTTGAAGTTTTTAGTGAATTTTTATTAAATATTTGAATTCTGAGTAAAAATTTTAATTTTGAGAAAAAATTTGAATTTTGAGTGGAAATTTGAGTTTTGAGTGAAAATTTGAATTTTGAGTGACAATTTGAATTTTGAGTAAAACTTTGAATTTTGAGTGGAAATTTGGATTTCGAGTGAAAATTTGAATTTTGAGTGAAAATTTTAAATTTGAGTGAAAATTTGAAATTTGAGTGAACATTTTTATTTTGAGTTAAAATTTGAATTTTGAGTAAAAATTTGAGTTTAGAGGCAAAACATGAATTTTGAGTGTAAATGTGAATTTTGTAATTTTTTAAAAATTTAAATTTTTCAAAAATTTTGAGTAAAAATAAGAATTTTGAGTGAAAATTTGAGTTTTGAATAAAAATTTTAATTTTGAGTAAAAACTCGAATTTTGAATGATCATTTGAATTTTGAGTGAAAATTTTAGTTTTGAATGAAAATTTTAATTTTGAGTAAAAACTGTAATTTTTAGTGATCATTTGAATTTTTAGTAAAAATAGTAATTTTTAGTGATCATTTGAATTTTTAGTAAAAATATGAATTTTAAAGTTTGAGTTAAAATTTATTTCTTTATTTAAAATTAAAATCAGAGTTATTAGTCAAATATTAGTTTTTTTAGTGAAACTTTATTTAAATTGGAAAAATCATAATTTATTTATTTATTGAAAGAAATTTGAAAATGTTTACCCATATTTCCGACTGAGTCATCGATTATAGAATTTCCCACCGCTTAACAAAAGCAACTGATTGCATGTCATATTTGCAATATGCGCTGTACTCTGTTAGCAATAATTTTTAGCTATTATCCTTAAAAATGTGCTCGAACACAACACAAGCTCACCAAGCCACATGCATTCGATATAACATAAGCCAGCAAGGTAGGTAGTTAGGTGTCGGACGGTATAGCTCCAGAATAACCAAAATAACATGGAAAACACACGACGAAGCCAACGAACGAATAAATAAAGTGTGAAATATGAAGTGTCCGTAGATTTATTGCATGCAAATTTCGATGTTATAATCAATGCGTTGTGTGAATTTTCAAACAATATGTTGTGGAGTTTTCTATTTTAAAGCAGTCACTCTATCATGAATTTAAATAATGATTTTAAGTGAAAAGAGTATTTAGTGATATTAGAAAATTCAATTAGTGAATTTCGTTTAGGTATTTAATAAAGAAAATAAGCAACATTGTTGAACAGAAATTCAGTTTATATGATTAGAGTTAGACATCTGCACAAATGTGTTTGAAGTTCCCTTTGCAAAAAATGCACTATAGTATTACAGTATTTAGTGCATTTTGCAAATACAGTCGACAGTATTATAGTGAAGTCTCTTCAGCGACTACACCTCACTGCAGTATTTGTTTCGTTGGTTTCAAAGAGTGTCAAGACATTTTTTTTTTTTTAAACATTCAATGTTTTGAAAAACAAAACCAAACGACACTACTGTCGCTCAACAAGCAACGAATACAGTGAGTGCAGCATGTGAGGGTAACGTGTAACGAGTGAGAGAACATCGGCGTTCGACGGCAGTAATTATGCTTTCGGTATTTATTTGTTTATAAAAAATACAACAAGCCTTACTTTAAACGAGTTGGGAAAGTTAGGTCATATGGGGCGGATTTTTATAGTCGGTACACCTTTGGTGGGGATATTAATTGCATACCTTAATTTATATCCCCTTAATTTAAAAATTTTATATAAAACTATAAAAAACTAATAAATAAAAATAGAAACATATAATTGGGCGGACAACGTCTATATTTAAAATTTTGAAAGTTTAATATTTCATAGATTGGATTTTAATAATTTACAGATCAAATTTTCACTATGAAATAATGAAATAAGAAAGTGGGCGGATCACGCCCATTTTTGGACCACATATTTTTAGGTGAATTATAACAATACGTTTTAAATTTTATATCTATATCTTGAATACTTTTCGGGTTATTAGTTCCTAAAAAGTTATATAAAAGTGACTTGTATGGGAGGTGGGCGTGTCCGTTGACCGATTTGGCTCATTTTCAAACTCAGTTCCTTCTCTTGGCTAAAATATATTGAGACGAAATTTCATCGCATTCTGATCAGTATTTCTCAAGTTATTCTGTATTCGGACAGCAAGACAGCAAGACGGACAGACAGACAGACAGACAGACAGACGGACATGGCTAAACGGACTCGGGTAGTGATGCTGATCAAGAATATATATATACTTTTCCATATCGGACACGCCTCCTAAGGGGCGTTACAATATATGCACTAAGTTAATATACCCTGTACCTCATAGGTGTATTGGTTAATTGTGGGTATTTTGTTTTAGGGTAATACAATTCAAAAATATTTTGTTTAAAATATTTTTGCTTGAATTTGTTTTTTTTTATTGATTTTTTATGTAAAATATTCCCAAAAAGAGAAATTCCAAACACATTTTTTGTTCATGATTGGTAAAATTGCTGAAAAAGTGTTTAACAAAAATTAAAGTGGGTAAAAAGGCTGGTAATGCCATATGTGCAAAAATAAAAACTACTATGTTGTCAAAAGTTGTATATGAGGAATGGGGACCCGAAAAACTTATTATACAATATTTGGAACCCGGGCACTCTTTTATGGAATGTGATGCTTTACACGGTCAAATTGGCAAAAAATGGAAACAAACCGAAACAATGGTAGATAAAAGACGGATATTATAACGATGACTGCATAAAGATTTTAAAATTCTCAATAATGGCGTAAAAACTAGAACTAATAATGACACCAATGACAGTATTGTTCCATTATTGAAAGATATTCGATATGTCGAATTTATAAAAAATTCGAGAAATATTTTTTATGAAAAATCAATGAAAGTGTTTAAAAAAAATCTAAGATAATATCTGTGTGAATGAATTAACAGCATATGTTCAAGTTGAGGTATTAATACCATCGTAATCCTGATATATGAATTCATTTTGTGTCAAATTTTGATACTGATCCTTCTTATAGTTACTAAGATACAAGCAAATAACCTAAAAGCATATCTACTTGTTATTAAATATTCATTATTATTTATAAAAAAAAAGTTCGAAAAAAATTCTAACAAAAACATTTAGTAGACATTTATTTTATTTAAGTTTTTTATAAATTTGCAAATATAATTTTTAAAATATGTTTAAAAATAACATTCTGAATCAGTTGTTAAGCTTAAAAATGCTCTCCTGAAAAGTTGTAAAAATAGACTTATGCTTTTATTTCATATTGCCACAGATATTTATATTTCTTTAACATCAGTTATGGGTTTAAATACACACAAACTAACAAATATAAAAAATAAATTGATAATGTAGAGATAAGACAATCATTTGGAATGTAATACCGGAGAATGTATTTATAAACGAAATGTGTAATACATGCATTTAAATTGAAATACATATATATTTTTTTTTTTGCAATATCTACTAAGATCCACAGCACTCAGAAAGACTATATCCATTGTACTGTGAAATCTATTCCCTACAATTTGTTGGTTAATATCACCACGAGCGCCCATGCCCAAGCCATGATTCGAACCCGAGACCTTCAGAATGCAAGTCCAGCGCGCTACCTCTGGACTGCTGAGGCCGGCGAAATACATATATAATATTTCATTTTTATTTTCAGTTAAAATAATATATATATGAAATTACATTAAAGTTGTTAATTTTTCTAATAAAAAAATGTAAAATGAACAATCTGTATATTTTATTTATTTGGGATTTGCTGTGTTTTAAAAGAAGGTAAAACCCCGAATTCGATCAGAACAGACAGAAATAAGAAAGCAGTAACTTGAGTTACTATCTCTTTTTAATTTTAAAATTCATAGAAAACATTGAATACTGCTTTGCACAAAACACAGCAACTTGAGTTACTGTGTTTTATATTAAGAAAATAATATAAAAATGCTCAAATATATACTGAAGAGTTTTTAATGTATATCTGTTAAAATACATAAATGTTTTAATATTTGTGAAAAACTCAAAAAACAGAATTAAGTCTTTATTAATATAAATGCAAATTTAGTTTGATTATCACCATATAAACCGAAAGGATTTAGCAATTTAATATAAGAAGCACATCCTTAAATACATTACCACAAAAAATTAAAAAAAATATGAAATTTAATTTTTGGCCATAAAAATTGATTTTATTTCCCAATGTGCAGTGTATTGATCTTTCAGCCCTACCTCTAACTTATTATCGCTTCCAACGATTAACATTGTGCATTGTGCAATGACATCCTCTGTGTTATGGTTAATTTGTAAAAAAAGTGTCATAATTAATATTTAATCTAGTGACTTTTATATAGAAACATAATAAATTTAAATTTTTGTGGAGGGTTTTCTTTTTAATAAACGGCCACAAAAATATCAAATGGAGCGTTTGGATACATCCCAATATACTCATCAGTGATTTATGTGTGATGACGTCATGAAAACATCAAATGTTTCATATAGCGGCCATTCCTTGTCAATCCGTGCGCTTTTCGACAAAAAATTACTTTATAAGCTCCGTTCTTTTTAAAATTTTACAAAAAATATTTGACAGGTATTTTTTTTTTAAATAGTCTTTTTTTCTGACAGTTGTACCCCTTAATAAATTGAGAGTTTCGTCGATATTTAACTTTTGCATTTAGTTAAACTACTGCAGTACGTGAACCATAAGTTCATTATTAAACAATTTGATCTCATTTTAAAGGTTATGAATTGGTATTACTAATGATTTACTCAGTTTTAAAACATCTAATACAAACATAATAAGAAATAATGGTCCGAAAGTTTTAAAACCGATTTTGGTGGTCAGCACATAATTTTTTTAAATTACTCTAATGTTGAATTTCAACGATATTTTTGACTTTATAAAGGGTAGAACCACCAATAAAAATTTTGTTTTATATAAAACATGAAACACGTGTAAACTATTTTTCGACATAGAATATAAGTGCAAAGTTTCAACGAAATCAAAAATTGTAAATCTCAAAAGTACCCGGTTTGACGTGGAATGGCCGATATATGAACTCGATGTAGTTCGGATTCGAACTTATGTCGTCAGAAACGTCTAGAGTTGGTAGCCTCTGTAAGAAACTTTTGCATTTTTCAAAATACACAGCATCCCTCATAAAACTAAGCTGACATTCCACAACTCCACCGCTACATTTTCGAAATTCACTGACATTCTAGCTTAATACTGACAACTTGTTTGTGTTGTTTTTGCTCTAAGCCACGCATTTGTATTCTGAAATAATAAAAAAAGCAACAAAAAAATGGTAACGAAATTTTTTCAAATGCAAACTCATCTGCGATTTCATATTCCATTTCGTTGCGTTTCGCTTTGTATTCCAAGAGCTTAGCGCGCACTCAGCCAGCCTGCTGTCCGCCGAATGTCCACAGCTGTCAGACTCACGCCGTCATCATGCCAAGCGTGACTGGGAGGCGTGCGTGAGTCACTGTCACAGCTGTTGTAAATTTGAGGGCAGCGTTTTTCATCGCAATCATTTTTATTTGGCAATATTGCGACACAAAACAACAGCAAACAATCTAAGCTATTTGCATTCGGCTGCAGCATCATCATCGATGTCCTTTGGCAGTATTTTTTATTTTGAATTTTTTATATATTGACTTTTTGCTTTGTTTTTTTTTTTTAACAATTGCGAACAATTTTCCATTTTTTTTTTATTTATTTTGTTTTTCTGCAAATATAGTAAATAAAACTTATCAGCAACATGCAACTGCGATACGTAAAACTTGAAAATTTGTGCTTTTCAAACATTTCGCAATAAAAGCAAATGCAAAAAAAGCGCAAAAGGATATCTGAAAAAAAAACAAATCTAGTTGCAAGGACAAAACGTGCTGTTGGTGTTATATAGTGGAACTGCATGTTGTTACTGTATTCATTTTTATTTTTTGTATACGGTGTATTTGTTATGTCGATGTATAGACGAATGGTTACATAAATACTACGGCATGTGTCAGTGCATATTTTATGCTTGTTGACCCGCATTTGTTAGTTTTACGTTATATATTTTTATTTTCGGATTTATTCGGATTTAAGACTAAAGCAGTTTTGCAAATTAAAAAAAAAAATATTATTTTTTGTTCAACTATTTATACAATGTACAAAATTTTTACAGAATAACTTTGAACTTTTTAATGTTTGTATAATTCTTCTAAAGAGTTTAAGTGATTAGTATAATCAAAATTATATAAAATGCATTTTATTATATGCTAATGTATATTAGTATTTTCCTTTAGCATGGCTCAGTAGTTAGTATGCTGGACTGTGTGCTAAAACATACCAGGTTCGAATCTGGTAAATGGCAATATCTAAAGTAGTAATATTGATGTAGGGAAATTTGGCTAGTAGGTTTAAAGATAACATCAAGAACTGTGAATATTGATAAATAATAAGTAACCTACAAATATGCGAAGCGAAGAATATTAAAAGACGTTTATCGACCGAAAAATTCAAAATGTTCCTATCTTTGAAAAAAAAAACTGTAAATTTGGAAACTTAAATTTGTGGATCTAAAAATCTGAAAATAAATATCGTCACTATCATACCAAAGGGGCGAATGTGAAATTTTTGACATTTGCGTTTTTTTACATTTTTGAATGTAGTTTTTCCTCAAGTATACTGTGCTAAAATCGCGTGTCTTTTTGTTGGAAATATCTAGCCACAAAAGTCAAAACCAAAAGGGCGAATTTGAAAAATTCAAAATCTTGTCATGCCAAAAGGGCGAATCTTTCCTTTTTCGCCATAACTATTTATTGGTACGAGATAAAATAGTAGTGTGAAGGCATTTATTGTTTGTTTTTAAAGCACATATCGATCTGCATCATTAATTAAAAATATTTTGTCAAACATTAATTTGCCATTTGTTATTTGCAGGAAAAAATGTTTGGCAAAATATTTTTAAATAATGATGCAGTTCGATAGGTGCTTTAAAAGCAAATAATAAATGCCTCCACACTACAATTTTATCTCGTACCAATAAATAGTTATGGTGAAAAAGGAAAGATTCGCCCTTTTGGCATGACAAGATTTTCAATTTTTCCAATTCCTCGTTTTTTTTTTCTATAACTTTTTATTCGTGCAAGTTTAAAGGTATTAATTGTCTGTTTTTAAAGCACCTATCGATTGGCATCATTATTTAAATTTGCCAAAAAAATGTTCCTTCAAATAACAAATGGCAAATTAATGTTTGGCAAAATATTTTTAAATAATGATGCAAATAGATAGGTGCTTTAAAAACAAACAATTAATTCCTTTACATCACTATTTTATTTTGAGCTAATAAAAAGTTATAGCATAAAAAACAAAAATATTTGCGTTTTGGTCAGAATATAGCCTCGAAAAATTCGTATTTATAATTCAGTAAATTGTCCAAATCCAAAGATATTTTATATACGTTATAATAATTCATGAATAAACCAAAATGACAGAAAAAATTGAAAAAAAACTAAATATTTCTAATTTTTAAAGCACTTTAAATTTTATTTCCTAACATTTTTAAAAATGCACATTCACCCCTTTGGCATGACAGTGACGATATTATTTCGTTAACGGTTACGTAACAAAAATCTGTGTTTTTTTATTTAATTAATATTTCTAAAGTTTAAAAATAATCCTTGAATTTAAAATAACGAACAAATTTTGATTTTTCTCTAAGGGTGTCCTACTGTCCCGTCCGGAACTAAAAAAATAGATTTATTATCATTTTGATGCAGCAACATTTTTTAAATAGTTATGTCCTCTGTTTCTAAGCAGAATATCCTTGACATTATCAATAATATAAACATCGATTTTCAAATAATTCTAGGACATTTTTTACAGCTGATTGAAATAAAAATATCAAAAACCATTTTTTTTCTAAAAAGTCGTAAAAATTTAAAAAAATACATCAGGATTTTTCGATTATTTTTAGCAAAAAATCGTAGTGAAAATTTTCCTATGGAACGTCCGTTTTTATTCTGCGATTTATTTCAAAATATATAACAACTTTTGGGAAAAAGTGTACATATCGTCGTTGTAGAACGAAAAGTTACCAAATACATTTTTAGGAAAAACTTAAATTTCGAGTTCGTTGATTAATATTATAAAAAGTAATTGATACATTTTAAAAGCTGAAATATCTATTGATAGATTTACATTTACATTTTCTTATCATTGAGATCATCGATTAAAAATTGACAGATATATAAAGATTTTTGTAAATGAATATTTGGCAAATGTATTTGGTGACTTTTCGTTCTACATTATCTCAGTTATGTTTTAAAATAAAAAAAAAAAAAATGTGTACGCAAAAAGTATTTTTAGAAAAAGAAAAAGCTTTTTGTCTCGTCCGGAATATTTTGTGATTTATTATTAAACAAGAATACATTTTATAAACAATGTTCAACTGGAAAAAAGAAAGCACATTATCTCAGCAAGTTTTTAAAATAAGTGAAAAATATAAAATGAAATGAAATGAAAAAAAAATAATTTGTACGCTAACTTTTTGAATTTTCCATTTGAACCACAATGTACACTTCCATTTTTATTCCATTCGGATCGAACACTATTTAATTTATAACTTTTAATCTAAAACTTTTAATCTAGATTTTTTTAATATTTCGCAGATGTTTAGGTCTGTTTAAATACTACGTGTAAAAAAATATATATAATTTTTTTTCGTATTATTAAAGTTTAAGGCGTACCAATAGCCTGTCCGGAACCCAGGGAAAATCTCCATTTGGGAAATGGGCCCACCGGAACCTCAAAGTTCTGGTACCCAAATCGAAAATGTCAAAATTGAATATATATTATTTCACAATTTGTTTTAACAATTAAAAAAATAAAAATTTTACGAATTAAATATTTGTTTTGATCTGATGTTTTAAAAAAGTAAATAAAAATAAAATTTCTTTATTTCATTTTTCGATTTCCATAAGTTTCGTTGAATTTATTTCAACACTAGCTGGACCCTTGCACGACTCGTGCCAAGATTTTGTGAATTAAAAGATATGGAGCGATTTTATTAATATAAAAAACATTTTTATTATTTATATCAGGGGCCCGTGCTTGGCTGTGAAAGTTTTTCTATTGGTTTTATAAATGTAGTAGCGAAATAATAATTCTCCGCCAAAACAAATTTTCTCAAAGACAATTTTTTCTCAGACTGCCCCGTAAAATTCTTCCCCATAGAAAATTCTTCCCGGGTAGAAATCTTCCCGTAGAACTCATCCCGGTAGAATTCTTCCCGGAAGAAATCGTCCCGTAGAACTCATCCCGGTATAATTGTTACCGGTAGATTTCTTTCCCGTAGAATTCTTCCCCGTAGAATTCTTCCCCGTAGAGTTTTTCACAGTAGAATTTTAGTGTGGTGAGTTTTAATGTGGTGAGTTTCAGTGTGGTGAGTTTAGGTGAGGTGGATTTTGGTGTGATGAGTTTTAGTGTGGTAAGTTTTGTGTGGTGAATTTTAGTGTGGTGAGATTTAGTGTGGTGAATTTTATTGTGGTGAGTTTCAATGTGGTGAATTTTATTGTAGTGAGTTTTAGTGTGGTGAATTTTAGTGTGGTGAGTTTTAATGTGGTGTGGTTGCTTTTGTAATTTTTTTTTTTTGTATTTGAGTCTGTGCTGAGTTATGTCGTTTGGAATGTTTAGGTTGTATGGGAGGTATCACTCTCCTTTGTCCAATCGCGCCCATATATAGCCTATGACGCCCTGCGGACTCCATAGTATCGTGTTACAAAATTTCAGTTAAATCGGTTCAGCGGTTTAGTCGTGATGCTGAAACAAACAGACAGACAGACGGACCAAGAGTTTTATTATTTTTAAATATAATAATTGATTTTTTAAAATTTAAATTACAACATTTAAACAATTTAAATATTAAAAATTTAACAACTCTAAATAACAAACTTCTTTTATAAACTTTTACAAAGCTACATTTTGCATTTTTCAAGAATAAAAAAAAAAAAACAAAATAAGTTGTACAATAAATATTTGTTCAAAAACAATAAAAGTGTTAAAAAAAAAATGAAAATAAAAATTATTTAAAATAATATTTTAAAAAATAATATAAAAAAATGTTTGTACATTTTATGTTGTATTATAATTGAAATGTTACTTAATTATTGTATGCGTTCATTTAATATATTGATTGGAATCCGTACGATATGTCGAAAAAAAAAATATCGAAACCTTAAAATGTCGAAATTTTAAAAGCCTTAGAACGCCGAAACAATATTTGGCCGAATCCAAAAATGTCGAAAAATATCTTAAAACAAGAAAATGTCGAAAAATCTTTGAAACTATAAATACAAAAACATTTTTCTATAGGATCAAAAAATGTCGAAAATTAAAATGCCGAAATATCAAAATGTTGAAATACAAATTTCAAATCGTACTTGAGCCATTCCATACCAAATCTCTAGGATTTACAACTCACCCGATTCGATTTCAATGAATTTTTGGCAACTGATAAAGGGCATCTAGATCTGCATTGACTATTTAAATATATTATTCCGACCACTATTTCCAGAGATACAGTCCTAAGTTAAACAAATTGTCAAAGATCACTTTTGCATGGTGGTTCATATCTAAATATCTCTTGATGCTAGAAACTCCGTTAAGGTTTCGTTTTAAAACTAATCAAACAATCTTTTGGAAAATGTAAGTCTTCTTAACATTATCATATTGGTAATGCACATCATCCTTGAACGTCAAATTTCATGTAAATTATAGTAAATTTTTAAAAAAAGATAAATTTTGTTTATTTATTATAAGTGTTCGAGCTAAATTCGGAGATGGATATTTGAATGTATTTCGACATTTTCTATCATTTTTCGGCCAAAAATTATTTCGCTATATTAAATTTTGACATTTTTAGTTTTCGACATTTTAGTTTTCAACATTTTTCTTTTTCGACATTTTTGTTTTCGACATTATTGTTTTCGACATTTTAAGGTTTCGTCATTTTTATTTTCTACATTTTCGTCTTCTGTATTTTTAGTTTCGATATTTTAAATTTCGGCTTATCGTACCAGACCCTTATTGATTTTGTGATTTTTTATTTAATGTTTTTGCTTTTCTTATTTTGGGTTTTTCCTTTTTTTTTGCTATTGAATTGTTTTTTTAATTGTGTTTTTGCTTTTTTTTAGTTTAGCATTTTTACGTTTGACTGTATGGTTTTGCTTTTATTTTTAATTTACTTTTATTTGTTAGATTTTTTTCTGTTTTTGCTTTTGATTTTGTTTTGGTTTTTTAGTTTGACTATTTGTTATTGCTTTTACTTCAGAACTTTTTTTATTTTAAGTTCAGCTTTTTGGTGCAAAGAAGAATAATTTATATATTATTTTATAATCAAATCATATACATACCAATCATAGCTTTAAATAAAAAATTAAAATATTACCCATTATGTTATTAATTCTTTCATTAATTATAAAAAACTGCAAATAAAAATGCATTAATAACATTTTTTTTTTTTAGATTTTTTGTATTTTGTTTCATTTTCGTTTTCATTATTCTAAAATATACACATATTTTTTCCTGTAATTACAAATGTAAAATATTCCAATCTAATTATATTTTGAAATTTAAGGCAGCCAACACAGCAGTGACCCAATTTATTTTACTCCTTCTTCAGTTCGCTGCTCGTCGCGTTATAAACACGACTGGCTGAATTAATGGCAGCAGCCTTTGAGGCGTTTCACGATTAATTGAAAGTCTGATGCGTATAGCGAAGGCCTAAAATATGCCGCAGTGTATAGAGCATTAATTATGCCAGGATAACAAAGGATGTGCACAACACACGATGCGCATTTCAGGCATATACAAAATTTTTTAATTTATTCACAAAATTCTAATCATCTAGCTTTTATAATCTGTAGTGTGTGTACAAAATAATTATAATTGTTTCTAAATAATACAAACATAATACATACAAATTTTAATAAATATTTGAATATGGGGAATATTTTCTATTGAACATTTAAAATACATTTTAATTGATTGTAGCTTAACATATAAATGATAGCATAAACATAAAAATGATTGTTACAAATATTTAAATATTTCATAAACTATAATTTAAATGTTTGAGAGAATTTGCGTTATCCACAAATTTATTATTAGATAATTGTAAAAGCATTAATAATATTTATATATTCAACACAATAATTAAAATAATTGAGATGATTTCAACATGTTGAACACAATAATTTAAATGTTTCAGATTTTTTAAATTGTCGACATTTATATAATTGAACAAACATTAAAATTTTTGATACAAACATATATATATTTCGGATGCAATGTTTTAATATTTAGTCTGATATTTATCTTAAAATTAGTATAGAATTTAATTTGGAAGCATGAAAATAATTGCTATAAACATTTAAATATTCTGGACATATCGTCGATAAATATAATAGAGTTTGTGGTAGTCATAATTAATATCTGGCACGTTCCGATTTACGATCAAATACCGAAAGGGTTGAATATGAAATTTTGTAAACAAACTTTTATTAATTCAAAGTCTCAGTACAAATAATTGTTTCTCTAGTAAATTTAATCCGCTTCAACGATATAAATTATTTCAGCAATTTATTTATATTCAGACATCAAATTCAAAACCGTTTATTAATAAATTTTCATAGAAAGGATCTGCTAAATACCCAAATATTTGAATAAAATAAGAGTAGATGTTAGATTTAGGGATTTAAAAAAAAAAATAGAATAACATTTATTTTTTCTTTCACAACATACACCAAATACACAAATAGTGTTAATAATTCCCAATTTTAAATTTCATATTTAAACTGCGTTCGTAAATTGCATTATAAATCAATTGTCTAAATCAAACTCTGTACCTATCATAATCAGCTGGACGGTGATGGCGGTCAGCTAAATAATCCCCTATGTAATGCAGAGACACAGGCAAAGGCACCACAATACCAGGATATCAAAACAGTTTCAAAGGCAACAACAACAGTAGACCAATGATAAACTAGGTTAACTGGCCGGTTGTAGAATACAATTTGGTTCAAGGTGATTAGTCGAAAACAATGGTTGGTAATACACATCAGACATACATCATTATAGATACAAAGTGATATTGAGAACCCGAAGGTATTATGTAATAGTAGAACAAACAACTATTCAAAATGTATTTTAGTTAAATTTGGGGAACATTGAAAATTGTATACTGTAGAACTGTGGCAATCAATAATTGTATTTAAAAATAATGTGAACCAAAAATATGATAATTCAAAAATTAATTTATAGCAAGTTTTCAATTATAATAATAGTAATACTAATACTAATACTAATACTAATACTAATACTAATACTAATACTAATACTAATACTAATACTAATACTAATACTAATACTAATACTAATACTAATACTAATACTAATACTAATACTAATACTAATACTAATACTAATACTAATACTAATACTAATACTAATACTAATACTAATACTAATACTAATACTAATACTAATACTAATACTAATACTAATACTAATACTAATACTAATACTAATACTAATACTAATACTAATACTAATACTAATACTAATACTAATACTAATACTAATACTAATACTAATACTAATACTAATACTAATACTAATACTAATACTAATACTAATACTAATACTAATACTAATACTAATACTAATACTAATACTAATACTAATACTAATACTAATACTAATACTAATACTAATACTAATACTAATACTAATACTAATACTAATACTAATACTAATACTAATACTAATACTAATACTAATACTAATACTAATACTAATACTAATACTAATACTAATACTAATACTAATACTAATACTAATACTAATACTAATACTAATACTAATACTAATACTAATACTAATACTAATACTAATACTAATACTAATACTAATACTAATACTAATACTAATACTAATACTAATACTAATACTAATACTAATACTAATACTAATACTAATACTAATACTAATACTAATACTAATACTAATACTAATACTAATACTAATACTAATACTAATACTAATACTAATACTAATACTAATACTAATACTAATACTAATACTAATACTAATACTAATACTAATACTAATACTAATACTAATACTAATACTAATACTAATACTAATACTAATACTAATACTAATACTAATACTAATACTAATACTAATACTAATACTAATACTAATACTAATACTAATACTAATACTAATACTAATACTAATACTAATACTAATACTAATACTAATACTAATACTAATACTAATACTAATACTAATACTAATACTAATACTAATACTAATACTAATACTAATACTAATACTAATACTAATACTAATACTAATACTAATACTAATACTAATACTAATACTAATACTAATACTAATACTAATACTAATACTAATACTAATACTAATACTAATACTAATACTAATACTAATACTAATACTAATACTAATACTAATACTAATACTAATACTAATACTAATACTAATACTAATACTAATACTAATACTAATACTAATACTAATACTAATACTAATACTAATACTAATACTAATACTAATACTAATACTAATACTAATACTAATACTAATACTAATACTAATACTAATACTAATACTACACCGAAAAAATTACTGAAGTACATTATACTACATTTATATCTTCGTTTTGAAAAAATGCAGTTCTACTACATTTTGATCGTTTTTAAATACACTTCTATTAATTTGTCTGGATTTTACTACACATTGAATATGTAGTATGTATTTGCTTTCTGTAGTTTTTATTTTTGAAATACGTGTACTTCATAATACATAAAATGTATTATGCAATTATTTTGTGTATTATAGTATAAAAATTAAATTATAAATTATTTACATATTATTATAAATTCTTCTATAAATTACATTCTATAAATTTACTTTAAATTCCCAAGTATACAAAAATATGTATCACTTAAAGTTAATTGTTTTTATAAAAATTTGGTTAAAATTGAATTAATTATAGAAAATCCTAAAATTAACAGCCCTATTAAAATGTCTCTAAATATGAAAAAATAATTTACTTTCAAAAACAATTTACTTTTATGTCTTTGTTTTGAAAAAACATATTTCTACTACACTTTGTTGGTTTTTAAATACATTTGTCTTTCTTTGTCTTATTTTTACTACACCATGTATTGAAAATTCGTTCTCTACATATTGCACAAACTGTATGGATGTTTTGATTTTTTGCTTTCATTTGAATTCGTGTGGGATCACTGACGAAAAATAAATACATATGCTTTTGGACGTAAATCAAATACATATGTATTTATTTTAAAGAAATTTTTAGTTGTTTTTAATACAGTATTTTTTCGGTGTTATACTAATAGTAATTATACTAACTAATACTACAAATAATAATAATAATATAAATAATAAAAGTTTGGCAATAACCATTTGACCTGCCCTTGTTATGTTTTTAGAAAAACATATTCTATTTTAAGAGACAGACGAGATAGAAAACTGTCAGCTCACAGTCCAGCGCTCTAACCACTGAGCCACAAAGCTATAAGAGCTTTCAATAGTAATCTTTTATATCAGTAAATTTTAGCTGGAAAAAATAATGCATTGAATAGAATGATATGAGATATTGAAAAGAAATTCATCGCTATCTTTAAAACAACATAGAAAATAACTAGTTGAAGTATTCACTCTTCAAAAGCTATTCAAAGTAAAATTAGTAAATTCAGTGCTCAAAAACTCATAATCCACATGTGCCATATCTGGTGAAAATAGTCGAAGTTTTTCAACAGCAAATACCATTATGAGCTGGTGACCTATTGGTTGATCATCACAAATGCAGCAGAACAAATTTTCATTTCATGTCTTGGCACAAAGCGACAATTTTTGATTGACAAATCATAACAACCTGCTGTAGCAGTATCGTATTCGACTCAAAACAGACCTATCAGAGCAAGTTCATCATCAACGTATCTCGTATAGAAGAATACAAAATTAAAAAAAATTAAAAAAAAAACACAGTTTGCTCTACAAATCGATAAACCATCTAATGATTGGAAAACTGTTTACCACCCAGTGCTCACGTTTGAGTTCCACTTTGACTCCACAACAAATGTGTCTGTTATTGAAACTAGTGCAATATTTATCTCATCGACCATAAACTCTACAACACCGTGAGTTCACGGTATTTTACTACACAATGTATTTAAAACTCGTTTTCTCTATATTGCAGAAAATCTAGTATTATTTTATTTTTGTTCATCTCCATTATTAAGAAAATATTTGTCTTAGACATCAGTATTTAAAAAAAAAACTTTTTAAGGGAATACTTAACTTATCATTGCTACTAAAAAAAAAAATACAAATTGTAGTACAAGTAAATTTTGATATAGTAATTTTCTACATATTTGTGAAATTTAAATCAATGAACTAACGTAAGTTACCACAACCAGAAAAAAATACTATATAAATAATAATTGTATACTATTAACAATAGTCAATAGGATAAAGCTCTATAGTCATCTCTCATTAAGTCGGTTCGGTCAGATGCTACGGACAGTTTTGGTTTATTTATATACCTCCTTCGCAGTCATCCGCCGTGTGCAAAAAAAAAAACAACACCAACAAAAAAAAAAAACAATTTCTGCAATATGAATCCAAAGAATTCGTTATTATCTGCACGAGGGACGACCTTTCGTAATTCGTTCGTCAGTGATTCCACACGAATTCAAATGAAAGCAAAAAATCAAAACATCCATACAGTTTGTGCAATATGTAGAGAACGAATTTTCAATACATGGTGTAGTAAAAAATAAGACAAATAAAGGCAAATGTATTTAAAAACCAACAAAACAGTTTTAACAATTTTAACAAATTAGTGGCTTTTTGACAAGTCTTCCATATACATTCGAATATTATTTTAAATTTAAAATTATTTATTTATTATTGGTAATGCTAAACATTTGGTTTTAAAAATATAAAACTTAGCTGAATATCCGAAAAAACATGTTTCAAATAAAGCCAATATCCTGCAGTATACTGGGCCAATCCCAAACAAATTAATTTTACGCAATAAATTTCGAAGCAATCTTGAAATTTTGATATATTTCTTTACAATATCGATTCGATTTTGAAAAAGCTCTCGTACTGAGAAAACTCAGACAGATCGTATCGAAATTTACCTACAATGTAGGTCCAATTTGAGAAAGTTATTGTATCAGATATTGAATGAATTCTCATGCAGCTCGCATTGATCTCGTTAATTTTTTCATATTCAACTATATTACGTTTTATATCGAAATTTGTTTATTAATTCAATTTAAAAATTATTATTTACTTTAAAATAAAGAAAAATGTTTTAAACTAAAATTAAACATAGTGTTTTAAAACTAAACAAAATTATCATAATCAAGAATTCGTGGCATGCCCCTAAAGGTATGCAGCATTTACGGTGAGAAATGTAATTTGAAATGCATACAACATACATCTAGGGACAGCATTACAGCGTTGAACATAAATTTTGGATTGGATGTCGCCCTGCCATATTATTCATAGCCCCTTTTTGAGAGACCAAATTTTATAAAACAATGAAAATAAGCAATGCTAATGTTGATAGAGGTTGGCCGTTAGTAAAATGGGTTTTTGTCTTTAGCAAGTACCATTCAAAATAAAATTGAAATAAAAAATATAAAAAAATATAAATAAAAATTTTAAAATTTATCGTTTTTGTCTAATTTTAACTCAATTTAATAAAATATAAATATTGTTTTCAACTAACAATTATACTTATCAATAAAGTAAATCCAGCTAAATGCTTATAGAAATGTATAATGCTTTCATTCAAATAGATTTGATTTTTGTTTTTTCTGATTTCAAAGTGTTGCCTTTGCAAATATTTTACATCTTAAGTGCTGCGCGTTGATTTGCATTATTTGTGGCATTTTTAAACGCAGATTTGCAATTGTTAGTTGCTGCAAAAAGTGCTTAAAATAGAATGACTTAAAAAGCTTTCAACCTGGCATTGCAACTTACATCAGTGGCAGCACAAACATTGAGTTTTATGTAAATGTCAAGAAAAACAACATGAGTCGAAGACAATGCGTACAAGTTGCAACTACTTTCTGTGGGTGCCAAAAATATAAAAAAAAACAAAAAAAAAAAAAAACAATTTAAAAATAGTACGAAAAAGTACTTTCCTACTAACAACAGCAAGTGCATTGAAACACTCGTACAACACACACACAAATCCTAGTCACACACTTCGCGTGACAACCGCCAGAGTGCGTTGCTGCTAACCTCGACCTCGCGCCAGCTGCACCGCCCACCTGCTATTTCGTCCTTATTGTAATCCTTATGCTGCACCATGTTTTGCTTTTGCAAACGATGTCAAGCACTATTGCCTCAAATAAGAGTAGTAAATGAAAAAAAGAAATATTTTTTGCTAGCTGTTGAAAAATGGTTCCAAATGGTGTGAAATGCACACGAGAGTAAAACCCATATGGAAAGTGAAAATTACTAGTAAGCAACTTGAGCAGCTAACGCACCGTGTTAAGCGTTGCCATAATGCGTCGATTTTTTTTAGTTTGTAATAAACACAAATTTTATAAGCGCAGTATTTCTAATATATGCGTATTTTATAGGATGATTAATTTTTGTAAGCCAAAATTTTTAAAAATTTGATAAAATTTATTTTCTTCATTCTGCGTTTTGTTTTGGTTAAATGTCCATAAGTATCAAAAAAAAGAGACATAAGAGACGAAAAGGAGATTTAAAAGTGATAGTTTATCTGTCTGTTAGTTTGTTGAAATCACGAGTACAAGAATGCAAAAAGAGCTAGATCAATTTAACTTAAAAAATATTTTATTTGCAAATATACGCTCTTTAGTAATTTATTTTATTTAATAAATATCGTCGTTGTAAAACAAAAAGTCACCAAATACATTTTTAAAATGCCAAATATTCATTTACAAAAATCTTTATATATCTGTCAATTTTTAACCGATGATCTCAATTTTTTTACCACATGATAAGAAAATGTAAATCTATTAATTGATATTTAAACTTTTCAAAAGCATCAGTTAAATTTTACAAAATTATCAATAAGCTCGAAATATAAGTTTTTCATAAAAATGTATTTGGTGATATTTCATTCTACAACGGCGATATAACGGAGCACACCTTCTAGACAATCAGTGCCAATCGATTTGGTGACTATTTCTAATATTTTTCAAATAGAAAAGCGAAGCGCTGCTAGCTCACCTTCTAATGGAATGCTACACACAAAAAAATAATTGCTTGACGTACAGTTGTTTCAACGAATATTCATTTGCATCTACCAAATTTAGCCAGTTTCAACTGAAATTCATTTGTGGTAAACAATAGTATGAAGCGTAACCAACTATTAGTTGAAGCAACTGCAACATTGATTAGGGAAACAAATCCATTATCCATTTTCATTTTTTTTGTTTCCATTGCCACGGCAACTAAATTAAAAATGAGACCTAACCAATATTTAGTTGACTTAATAGATAGCTATATAATATTAAGTTGTAGCAACCAATATTTATTTGATTCAACTGTGAAATCAGTTGTCTTGCATAATAGCGATGCCAAAGCAGGACAAAACCAGGTGCGCAAGCTTTACATTTTTCACTCGTTTTGTTTTGCGGACAGCGCGTGCCACGTCTTAGTCTTAAACAATATTTGGAATTGTTTTAAGGCGATTTCAGATTTTTTCACTATTTTTTTGTTTTGTGCTGCGGACAGTGCGTGCCACGTCTTAAACAAAATTTGGAATTGTTTTAAAGCTTGTTCGTTTTTACTGTTCGGTTTTTTCATGCTCAAATATACTTTCTTCCACTAGAGACATACTATTCTACAGAGTACTTCCTATTGTGTTTCTATATGTTGTATTTATATATGCAGCCCTAGCGCTCCAACGTGTTGCAAACACGAAGTCAGCAGTACAACGAATCGTCGGCAATGTTCGATCTCGGGAACGCTGTTGTGATTAAATTGGCTACCACAACTAAACAAATTGGTTGTGTCAATTGTATTCATTAGTTGTGTGAACTGATACGCGGTGTTGCAACAACTGAATCAGTCGAATGTTGACAGAACTAAATAAATCGGTTGGCAAAAAAAGACGGTTGCCCCAATTGATTCGTTTTTTGGGTGTAACAGTAATGATTCAAACTATTTTGAGAGACCTTCTGAGAGCCGTTCTCTGAGAAACGATCGACCTGCGTGAGAATCTGTGCTAGCATAGATTCTTACGCCTGAAATTTACTACTGGGTAATTTTAAAGCCTGTTTTTTGTTTTCAGCGTATTTATATTAGATCGCCTCATGCTCTATACATGCAAATACACTTTTTATTTTTCAGTTATTCAGATTCACATATATAAAATTATAATTCCACTGTAAACCAAATTTTTCGCATTTTGAATTTGTCGGTCGTCTTTTTTCTAGAAATTCAGTGGTATAGCAATTTTGTTTGAATAAATAAATTGATAGAAAATGCTTTGAGAGATTAAAAATTTTGTAAAAGGCTAACAGATCTGAGAAAAAATGTGATAATGTTTTTTAAATCGAACAATTTATTTTTTTATTAAATTTTATTTTTCATTGTGATTTTTTTCTTAACAATGCTTTGTTTTTGTCGGACAAAATTATTTTTAAATTTTTTAAAAATTTGATTTTTTTTTCCAAAAAATGATTATTTTTTTCGTAAAATTTTGTATTACAAATGTAAAGGAATTGTAAAAAAATTAATTGAAATAGCGTTTTTATTAAAAAAAAAATGTTCTAAAAAATTGACTCCAAAAAACAATTTTTTATAATTTTGTTTTCGTATTGAAAATTATTGCATTACAACTTCGAAATAAAAATCGTGTTTAATTTTCATTAGACTTTTAATTATAAAATAAGCATCGAAGTTCAGTGCACTCAGAAAAAATCTTAATACAAATTGGACATTAAGTTATATGAAAATAAATATTTGCATATAAACACAAACAGCCTAATCAATAAACGAAATAAAGTCGAGTCTAAAGATGGTATCGTCACTATCATGCCAAAGGGGCGAATGTGCAATTTTTGACATTTGCGTTTTTTTACTTTTTTTTAATGTAGTTTATCCTTAAGTATGACGTGCCAAAATTGCGTGTCATTTTGTTGGATATTTATAGATACAAAAGACAAAACCAAAAGGACGAATTTGAAAAATTGAAAATCTTCTTATGCCAAAAAGGCGAATCTTTTCGTTTTTTCGCCATAATTTTTTATTGGTATAAGATAAAATAGTAGTGTAGAGGCATTTATTATTTATTTTCTAAGCACCTATCGAACTGCATCATTAATTAAAAATATTTTGCCAAACATTAATTTGCTATTTGTTATTAGCAAGAATATTTTAAATTATCCTATTGACTAATTTTAAAAGCAAAAAAAACTATTGATTTTATAAGATTTTTGTCTGAGTATAGAACGAGTTAATTTTTCTGTTGTTTGTCTCCAAATATTTACATTTCGATCGGAAAACAATATTGGCACATGCTCGATAATAAGTTCAGCTTCCTTTAATTAGATACAAACATAATAAATTCACTTTTTTATGCCATTCCAAATCGTGGACCGCCTAATCCTTTCCATACCTTAAAAACGTCTCATTCAACTGCTGATCCAAACCGCATGGGTTCATTTAAAATTTTGATATGGGTCGGTCGCAAAATAAAATTAAAACAATAACAGCAAAATGTAAACAAAACACGTACCGACTTTAGAAACAACAAAAAAAAAAAACAACCGTAGAATATTTGCCACAAAAGAAAATATTCAAATCTCAGGTGTAATATTGCTTTCAGCAGCAACCCAGCAACCATGAGACGGTGTTGCTACAGCGAGGCGTTACCCCATTGCGAGCAACACCAGCATAAGAAAAACAACAAACTCAAAGAGCAGACAAAGAAAATAGAAATAGAGAGAGTAACAAAGCGAAAGAGAACTCACAAGGAGTGGCGCCATATGCAGCACATTCTAGCGCAACATAATACAAGAAAATCAGAGATGTCGCTCTCCGGCAAGCACTCATTTATGTATACAACATGTTGCTAACCCACTGCATGCATGTTGCATATGACAAGCGAAGACCAACGCACTATTTAAATTATTGCATAGGCAGTAGTTGTGCGCTCCGGAGGCTTGGCAACATTTGCGAGATAATTTTAGTACATGTTGTCTGAGTTAATGCAACAAAAACATTGTTGCTGTGCATAAGGCGCATGCTTTGTTGCACAGTTTAGATACTTCTTGATGCGTTAGATTCGTATTATCTGTGTCTTGTATCTAACTTAGAATAGATACATTCCACAAAACTACGCCGCATGTTGCAGGCAACAATTTCGATGTTGCATATTATGTTGCCAACACCAGGCACGAACGCATAGTCGTAGCAACGATAACAGAAGCACTGGGAGAGTGCGCTATCAAAAAGTATCTGTTGGTTGATTCAAGTATCTCAGTTTGAAATCGTGGCTTCAGACAGTTACAACATCGTTGTCGTGACGTGTGTCAGCAACAAAAACAACATCAACTACAACGAAATGACATCCACGATGTTTTTCAAATATTGGCAGCAATATTTAGAGCACCAAAATAAATATTTAAAACAGAAACATGTGTGTTTTTGTAATTCTTGACTCCTAAGATTGTTTAACTGATTTTTACTAATGTTAGATACGAAGTATTTGTCAGATACATTTTACTTAAAGTGCTCGAAAGTCATTAATTAAACTGCTGCTGCTGTGCGACTGCAATTAATTGTAGTTTGTCAACTGCTTTAGATGCATATGATGCATATGTATTAGAAATAGCTGCCTCCGCAAGCGTGTGACATATGCCGCCGCGTGCCATGAACGATACATCATACTACGTAGCACCACGCATTATTAATCACAATTTATATGTCACATTATATCACAGAATGCACTAACAATGCAGAGTTCAAGTGCGACTTTGCAATTAAAAGTCGCTACGCACAATTAGATACAAATGTATCTGCAAGATACAAATGCAAGTAGTGGATTTAGCAGTATTATTAATGGCGCTATAATCAGCAGACAGCAACATCCAATTCGAATGCGTTGAAGTTATTGAATAATACAAAGCATATTTCCAACGGATATTTGATTGGAGGCAGTATCTATAAGATACATTTAACTATAGACATCTAACTAGAAGTATTAAATTACATCGAATTTTCAAGTTTAAAATTATTTCAGACTTCGAACTTTTGAGGTAAGCACAAAATTAAAATTTTGAGTAATAAGCTGAATTTATAATAAATCAACATCCAAAAATATTGTATGTTAATGCTTTTTTCAATTTTTTTTTTATTTGTTTAATATTTTAATTTTAAAGTTTTAATTTTTATGTAAAATATAAATATATGTATATAATTTAATAAAGTACATTTTTATTGAGTATCTTAAATTTAAATAAAATAAAGAAATAAAAAAATAGAGAAGTGAGTACAATAATTATTTGAAATTTATGAATTAATTAATATAACATTTAATGTAAAAATATTTAAAAAAATAGTTTATTTACACGTTCAGTTTTTCGATAAAAATATGTTAGTATTCAATTTTATTTACATTTAATTTTCAAACCCACAAAGTGTCCGCAGATATTACCCAAAGTATCTAGATACTACGTCAAAGCAAGTTAATCGGAAATGCTAATCAATTATCGCACTTTTAACAGAAAAAGTATCAAAATAATATTATATGTCCCCTTTATTGTATATGTGCGCCAGTAAAACAGCCACAAATACCGCAAAACATACAGCATAGATACATCCGTGAGATACATGTCACATACATATTTGAAGATTTCATTTTATGCTTTAAAATCGCAATTTGATGATAGTGTGCAAGCATGCGCCACGGCTCAAGTACAAAACGGAAAATAAAGTTTCACAAAGTACGCGTTTGCATCGCAACTACATAATGAAACTGTAGAAGATGCATCCGACAGATACGACCATAGACATGCTAAAATATACTTGGAAAAATTCAACTCTAGATATTTTGTTTTTGTGTATGTGTGTGTGTATGTTGAATATATATACAGACTATATGTAGTATGAAACGATGTGAATGCATCTCATGGATACTATTGTGAGCATGCACTCGTTCGTTGTGCGCTACGTAGTATCTGCAAAATAACGCTTATTATTAAATTGAAATTTGCATCGGTAATTGGCTATTTCAATGTTATTGGCAACAGCAGCGAATGCGGATGCAGATGCGAAGGAAGTAGATATCACGATTGTTATTGTTGTCGTTGCAGCGATACTCGCATCCGCAACTCGAGTATCTATGTATCTGCCGTTGTGTTTTCGATGCATTTTCTCTAGACGCCAAAAACATTTTGCATGTAATTATTTTAAGCTATCAAATGACGTTGCGGCGGTATTGGTTGCGGTATCCGGCAAATGTTGAATATCTGCAGATTGAAATTTAAATTCTTAATTCGGTGATCTTAGCACAATTTAGAATTTTACATATAACATTATTTAAGTTGTATTGCATACACTGTCGAGAGCAATTGTTGTGAGAGAGGATATTAGCAATTGCAAATCAATTTTCAAATCAATTTTCAAAATTTTCAATTATATTAATTTTTATACTAGTTTTTCACTTTTTTTAAATAACATTTTAACACCAGTATAAAATCGAAATTCTAATCGGTGTTAAATGCATAACGCTTTATTTATGGTTTTCGTATAAAGTTTTCTGTTTTACTTAAAATGAAATCAAATTGTATCTGCATAAAATGTACACTTAATAAGACAATTATTGATTCAATAGTATACAAAAAATAAATATTTTCATATAAACACAAACACAATTTAATGGTATTTGTTGTATTTAATGGGATTTACCTATGAAAATAATAATTTATCCTATTGATTTTATAGCAAAAAAACTATTGATTTCATTGCATTGCTTGTTTTCTATTTTAAATTTTACTATTGAGTCTTTTGTGTATTTCAAATATTTAACATATCGTCACTATCATGTCAAATGAACGAATGTGCAATTTTTGACATTTGCGTTTTTTTACAGTTTTGAATGTAGTTATATTTCTAGCCACAAAAGTCAAAACCAAAAGGACGATTTTGAAAAATTTAAAATTTTTTAATGACATAAGGGCGAACAATAAATGCCTTATACCATTATTTTATCTTGTACCAATAAAAAGTTATGGCAAAAAACACTCTTTTGGCATGACAAGATTTTCAAATTTTTGTTATTTGCTAGAAAATATTTATAATTAATGATGCAGATCGAACAAACAATACATGCCTTTACACTACTATTTTATCTTGTAGCAATAAAAAGTTATGGCAAAAAAACGAAAAGATTCGCCCTTTTGGCATGATAAGATTTTCAATTTTTCCAATTTCTTCGTTTTTTTGCTATAACTTTTTATTAGGGCAAGATAAAATACTTGTGTAAAGGTGTTAATTGTTTGTTTTTAAAGCTTCTATCGATTGGCATCATTATTTAAAAATATTTTGCCAAACATTTTTTTCTGCAAAAAACAAATGGCAAATTAATGTTTGACAAAATATTTTAAAATAATGATGCCAATAGATAGGTGCTTTAAAAACAAATAATTAACGCCTTTACATCACTATTTTATCTTGCGCTAATAAAAAGTTATAGCATAAAAAACAAAAATATTTGCGTTTTGGTCAGAATATAGCCTCACAAAATCCGTATTTATAATTCAGTAAGTTTTCGAATCCATTAATATTTCATAGACGTTATAATAATTGATGAATAAACCAAAATAACAGAAAAAATTGAACAAAATCTAAATTTTGTTAATTTTTTAAGCACTTCAAATTTGATTTCCCAATATTTTTAAAAATGCACATTCGACCCTTTGGCATGACAGTGACGATATAATAACAGAAAATAGCAAAATAACTAATAACAATAGCAGAAATTTGTAGTATTTAAAGAAACTTTTTATTTTCATGTTACTTTATATTCACAGGAAACTTCGTGCAATTGCCAGATAAAATCTATGTTTTATTGTAATTTTTAACTTCTTTTAGAAAACTCTACAAAAGGTTTCTAGTTTTTTTATAAAGCATTATTTCTACAACAACTGTTTTTATCTCATGATTATAATTAACAAGTCTGAGGACTACTTTTTGTTATTTGTTGCATTTCTTAAAAAGTTTCATTTTATTTGTGTAAATTACATAACAAAAGACACTTTATATATAATACAAAATATAACAAAAATATTATTCTAATCTTAAACTTTAAATACTTTTTCAGCAACATTTTATTATATTTACTTTTAATAGCATTTATTTCTACTTTTTGTAAACATTATTTTACTTTTTGCATTATGTGAAATACTTTTCCTATTATACAACGTGCATCAATTTCTCCATTGAAAATTCCATTTTAATTTCTCATTTCAACTATAATACAAAACTTCAATTTCAATAACGAATTCCTAAACGGATGCACACTGACACGCTACGGTATGTGTTATGCAGTTATCGAGTCATTCTGTCAGTTGCAATGTCACTCACTCAAATAATTCCTTTTTTTCGTCTGTCAATTCGCAAAGTTTTCATAGATTTTATTCAAGTTGTAGAATTTAATGTTGGCAAAAGCACAATTGCAACTGCAGAACGAGAGAACAGAAAAATAATAGCTGCAAACATTTTCAACAACAGTGTGATTATTGCTGACTGCTCGTCAAGCATTGTTGCATATCGAGTGTCAATGGTCGCTGTACTTCTTTTTGAGTCCATCTCGTCGAAGTAGAGGAGTGTGTTGTGTCCTTGCTGACAGACACCCTGCTCATCATGTAGTAGTTGCCACTACTGCTTGTGTGTTTCAGTGCAGGCAAATGTCATCAAATATGATATCCTTGCGTTTGCAGTTGTCGTCCTTGGAGTGTACGTTAATGTATCCGATCATTGTGGCTACGTGGTATGAGTTTCGGAGACATGGTGTCGTCTGTACTTTTACAACAAAACAGGGCTCTGTTTGTTTGGTTTACTCCCATTCAGTCTGTAGAGTACCAACTCATTTTGATTATGAGTTATTCCTACTCTTGAAATTTTCAACATTAGTATTTTCTTACCATGCGTATTTTCTTTAATAATAACAAAAAATGACAATTAAAATTTCGAGGTCAAATTGAAAGTGAAAGTTTTTTTTGTGACAAATTGATTTTTAGTGAAAAAGAAATTTATATTGAAAATTTTAATTTTTAGTGAAAAATTAAATTTGAAATGAAAAAATTATTTTTTTATTTCAAAATCATGATTTATATTGAAATAATTAATTTTTAGTGAAGATTTGAATAATATTTAATCAAATAAAATAAAACAAAAATAAAATAAAATAAAACAAAATCAAATAAAATCAAATAAACCAAAATCAAATAAAATGAAACAAAATCATATAAAATCAAACAAAATAAAATCAAATCAAATAAAATCAAATAAAATCAAATAAAATGAAATCAAATAAAATAAAATCAAATAAAAACAAATAAAATAAAATAAAATCGAATCAAATCATATAAAATCAAATAAAATCAAATAAAATCAAATAAAATCAAATAAAATCAAATAAAATCAAATAAAATCAAATAAAATCAAATAAAGTAAAATAAAATCAAATAAAATCAAACAAAATCAAATAACATCAAATAAAATCAAATAAAATCAAATAAAATCAAAAACAATCAAATAAAGTAAAATAAAATCAAATAAAATCAAATAAAATAAAATAAAATAAAATAAAATAAAATAAAGTAAAGTAAAATAAAATCAAAAAAAATCACATAAAATGAAATCAAATAAAATCAAATAAAAACAAATAAAATCAAATTAAATCAAATCATATAAAATCGAATAAAATCAAATAAAATCAAATAAAATTAAATAAAATCAAATAAAATCAATAAAATCAAAAAAAATCAAATAAAGTTAAATAAAATCAAAAAAATCACATATAATCGAATCAAATAAAATCAAATAAAAACAAATAAAATCAAATCATATAAAATCGAAATAAAATCAAATAAAGTAAAATAAAATCAAATAAAATCAAATAAGATCAAATAAAAGCAAATCAAATCAAATAATAAAACAAAATAAAATAAAATAAAATCAAATAAATTCAAATAAAATCATATAAAATCATATAAAATCAAATAAAATCAAATAAAATCAAATCAAATCAAAGGAAATAAAATCAAATAAAATCAAATAAAATCATATAAAATCAAAAAAAAATCAAATAAAATCAATAAAATCAAAAAAAATCAAATAAAGTTAAATAAAATCAAAAAAATCACATATAATCGAATCAAATAAAATCAAATAAAAACAAATAAAATCAAATCATATAAAATCGAATAAAATCAAATAAAATCAAATAAAGTAAAATAAAATCAAATAAAATCAAATAAGATCAAATAAAAGCAAATCAAATCAAATAATAAAACAAAATAAAATAAAATAAAATCAAATAAATTCAAATAAAATCATATAAAATCATATAAAATCAAATAAAATCAAATAACTTCAAATAAAATCAAATAAAGTAAAATAAAATCAAATAAAATCAAATAATATCAAATAAAGTAAAATAAAATCAAATAAAATCAAATAAAATCAAATAAAATCAAATAAAATCAAATCAAATCAAAGGAAATAAAATCAAATAAAATCATATAAAATCAAAAAAAAATCAAATAAAATCGAATAAAATCTAATAAAATCAAATAAAATCAAATAAAATCAAATAAAATCAAATAAAATCAAATAAAATCAAATAAAATCAAATAAAATCAAATAAAATCATATAAAATCAAATAAAATCAAATAAAATCAAATAAAATCAAATAAAATCAAATAAAATCAAATAAAATCAAATAAAATCAAATAAAATCAAATAAAATCAAATAAAATCAAATAAAATCAAATAAAATAAAATAAAATAAAATAAAATCAAATAAAATCAAATAAAATAAAATAAAACAAAATAATATCAAATCAACTAAATGGAAATTAAATCAATTAAAATCAAACAGAACCAATAAAAAATAACGTTATATAAAATCAAATAAAAACAATTAAATCAAATTTAATTAAATAAAATTAAATAAAATGAAATAACATAAAATCAACTAAAAGAAAATCAAATCAATTAAAATCAAACAGAACCAATAAAAATGAAGTAATATAAAATTAAATAAAAACAATTAAATCAAATACAATCAAATAAAATAAAAAATAAATTAAATAAAATAATATCAAAAAAAACATAAATTAAAATCAAATAAATGAAATAAAAATCAAATAAAATCAAATAAAATAAAATAAAATCAAATAAAATCAAATAAAATCAAATAAAATCAAATAAAATCAAATAAAATCAAATAAAATCAAATAAACTCAAATAAAATCAAATAAAACAATTCAAATCAAATTAAAGCAAATAAAATCATTAATATAAAATAATGCAAA
The DNA here is from genome assembly GCA_951804985.1 of Dryomyza anilis. Lineage (NCBI taxonomy): Eukaryota > Metazoa > Arthropoda > Insecta > Diptera > Dryomyzidae > Dryomyza > Dryomyza anilis. The sequence goes on from OX638132.1 coordinate 93,691,424, forward strand.
AATTAATTTGTCGGGCTCTAGGTCTACCAAATGCAATATGTATTTTGCACTGATTCAAAAAAAAAAATAAAAACAGCAGCAGTAATTGACAAAAAACCAAAAAATTGTTGGCTGACCGTACAGCTATTTCGGAAGCAGCCAAACTTCCTCATCAGCGGTCTTGTATGCAGTTGGTGCTTAGCTAAACCTATAACATCACTTTGTATAATGAACAAAATGCGAATTCTGTTCAACAGCAAGTGACAAAAATTAAACTTGGTGCAGTTTTTGCTGCTTGCCTTCTTGTCACTTTGTGCCGAAAATTGTTCATTTGTGTGTGATCTTGTTAATGATCATTTCACTTTCGTATTTCATTTTTGTTGATTCATTTTTGATATACATACTACAATTTTCACTTCTCTATCATTTTCATTAAAACAACAATTTAAAGCGGTCTAATCTACGACCTTCTTCCCTGTATGTGGGCGAATCATATGTATTAAGTTGACCGCTCGCGCCTATTTTCACTACCACACAGCGTAGTTAAAGCCGTTATTTAAGTTTAAAGTTTTAATAATCTCGCACTGCGTGTTTTTCTGTACACATTGTTTCAACAGACAGGTCAGGGCAGACGGACATCTCAAAATCGACTCATGCAAACTTTTTCATATAATTAGTAGATTTTTTTAAAGAATTCAGATATTATTTTTTAATTTGTTTAGACTTACCTTGAACATAACCTCAACAACAGCTTGCATAGCCTAAGGCATTTTTCGACGCGTCTCGTCTATAACAAAAATACATTCTTACTTTTATGTGCTGCCTAAAAGTATGCTATACCCAATAAAGGCGCACATTAACTGCACGTACGCACACATGCGTCGGTGGAACACACACTGCTTTAGGATAAATATCCAGCACTTAGATACATAATTTATATACTTAGTATGGCGTATGTTTTTAAAACGCACTGGGGAGTCTACTACAATGTTGTACAGAATAAAGAAAAACATTTATTTTTAGCTTTATTTGAACCTTAGGTACGTTATGTTGATTTTAATTTTTAATGTAAAATATTTGAAATTTTTTTTTTAAATTTTCCGTACTAAATTCAGTGTTGTTTTAAGCTTTGGGCAGTTGCTTTAATGTGCTTCAAACAAGGTCAACCTTGTGCTACTGTGTCCTTTTTGCAAAAAAATGTCCTGCGGCTGTTTTACTGTTTCTTGTATTTATTTTTATATTTTTTGCCAGTATTTTTTGTTAGTTGCCGCATGGCATTATTGTCAGACATTAACTCTTCTGAAGGATAACATTGAAATTTTATCCTTTCTACTGTCGTCTGTCACTGTAACTGTCTTCGTACGTTTTTGCATTGCAATTATAATGAGTGTCCAACAGACAAAGTAATGCGAAACCTTGAAAGTGCTTTTATGTTTTATTTTCGCAGAACATACCCAGTAAATAAAGCATCAGAGATATAGAAATATATTTCAATTCTTGACTAAAGTCTAGGAAATGAGTTGCAGAGTAGTACGTGAGAAGTAATACGATTTGCAGACAAGTTAATTAAACGACAAATGACGTTGAAGAAAACCACGTTAAGGCGCTTACCTGGTTAAACCCTTTAGTGTGCTTTAGGCAAGCTAGAACTTTTGCATTTTTACTTGAATTTTTTTTTGTAACTTATAAAAGTAAGAATGATTTATCTTCTAAGGATTTTTTTTATGAAAATATATTTAATATTAATGTTAAGTAAAAATATTTTTTATTTATTTTGAAATTTTAAAATATATTTTTGGTGTTAAATTTAATTTTATTGACAAATTGAGATTTTAGTGAATAATTGAATTTTTAGTAAAAAAAAAATCAATTGTTAGAAAAATTTAATTTTATGTGAAAAATTGAATTTTTAGTGAAAAATTTAATTTTTAGTGAAAAATTTAATTTTTAGTGAAAATTTGAATTTTTAGCAAAAATTTGTATTTTTTTAGTAAACATTTAAATTTTTAGTGAAAATTTGAATTTTTAGTAAAAACTTGAATTTTGAATTTTGCGTATTCTTTTTGGTTGTTAATAGTCAAGAAATTAACTTCTAAAAATGCAGGAGAATAAATCTTGTTAATTTCTTAATAACTAAGAATTTTGGTTCTTAATATTTAGATCATAAATTCTAGAATTTGAATAACATTTCGTTGATATTAGTGAAATTCTGCTATTTTTTATTCGAGCCGAATTCAATTTTAGAAGTTTATTTTCCTCTGTGTAGATGCTGCATAGTTTAAGGCAGTATTAATGCATTTATTGCCGAGTTGTAGCATTTTTTGTGCTGAACTGCATGTGATGTAACTGTACGAAATCAATAAATTAAAATTTAAAGACTTATAATGTCTTAATTAAGTCATTAAATAAAGGTATTAGGTTAACATAAAATATTTGCTGCATAGTTTTAGATGCAATATTTAAATAAATATACCACAAATGCATTCATGTCGCTTTAATTATATTCTCTGACCTAAACACAAAATAACTTTTCGAAAGATTAGCATATTGAATAAGAGTAATTAATAGAATAATTTCATTTATGCATTTGTGTTAGCCTACTTTCAGGTGGTGCAGTGATTTACACCGACGATTGACTTAACCCAATTTATTTTAAATGCATATTAAATATACAGCTGTTCTATATTTATTGTCCATAGATTGTATAAATGTACATTTGTAATTAACATAGCGTTGGTGGCAAATTTTCACAATGTGCACGAAATATGGCAACTATGTACAATTTACACGGCAATGCAGCTCCAAAATTATGCAATGCAAATTAAGAAGCGGCTCGTAATGAATATTGTTTCATAAACTGGGGACAAATTAAATTAATTGTTGCTCCATTAAACACTGTGAGGGGGGTTTAAAATAAATTTAATGCGCATATATTGCATATTTTTAGGCACAGCATTCAAATTATACAATGAGATAATAATTTAGCAATCAATTATTATTATATAGGTTAATATTTAAATTAACTTAAAACAAATATTTCTACATAAATGTTTATGTAAAATTAAAATTTTTAGTTGTGATTTATTTGAGATTTTGAGTAAAAAATTTAATTATGTGAACTAAATTGATTTTTGAGGGAAAATTTAATTTTTGAGTAAAAAAAAAATTGGGCGAAAAATTTCACGTTTTAGTAAAAACAGAATTTTGAGTTAAAAATTAAGTTTTTAGTGCAGATTGAATTTTGAGTGAAAAACTGAATTTTTTGTGAAAATTCAATTTTGAGTAAAAATTAATTTTGAGTAATAAATTTTAATTATTGAATTTTGATGTTGAAATATTTAAATTTTAGTGAAAAATTTATGTGCTTCTAGTGAAAAGTTGAATTAGCAGTGAATAATTGAATTTTGAGAAAAAAATTAATTTTAAGTGAAAATTTTAATTTTGAGTGAAAAATTGAATTTTAAGTAAAAATTAAATTTTGAGTGAAAAATTGATTTTTGAGTGAAAAATTTGAATGTAGGGTGAAAATTTTAGTTGAGTGAAAAATTTTATTTTGTCTGTAAAATTGAAATTTGAGTGAAAAATTTAATTTTGAATGAAAAATTTTAATTTTGAGTGAAAATTTTAGTTTTGAGTGAAAATTTTTATTTTGTATGTAAAATTGAATTTTGAGTGAAAAATTGAATTTTTAGTGAAAAATTGAATTTTTAGTGAAAAATTGAATTTTGAGTGAAAAATTGAATTTTGAGTGAAAAATTTGAATTTTGAGTGAAAATTATAGTTTTGAGTGAACATTTTTATTTTGTATGTAAAATTGAATTTTTAGTGAAAATTGAATTTTAAGTGAAAAATTGAATTTTGAGTGAAAAATTGAATTTTGAGTGAAAAATTGAATTTTGAGTGAAAAATTGACTTTTGAGTGAAAAATTGACTTTTGAGTGAAAAATTGAATTTTGAGTGAAAAATAGAATTTTAAGTGAAAAATTTGAATTTTGAGTGAAAATTTTAGTTTTGAGTGAACATTTTTATTTTGTATGTAAAATTGAATTTTGACTGAAAATTGAATTTTTAGTGAAAATTGAATTTTAAGTGAAAAATTGAATTTTGAGTGATAAATTGAAATTTGAGTGAAAAATTTAATTTTGAGTAAAAAATTAATTTGGAGTAAAAATTAAATTTTGAGTGAAAAATTATATTTTTTAGTTAAAAACTGAATTCTCACTGAAAAATTATATTTGGAGTAAAAAAATCAATTTTGAGTGAAAAATTATTTTTCGAGTGAAAAAAAGAAAAAATGAATTTTTGAGTTTAAATTAAATTTTGAGTAAAAATTTAATTTGGAGTGAAAAATTTAATCTCTGGTGAGAAAATTAAATTTGAATGTAAAATTTAAAAAAAAGTTGTATTGAAAGTAACAAATTTTTAAAATCAATTTATTTTAATAAATTTAAAATTTTGTCTTTTTTTTGTATTTTGTTAATTAAAAATGTTCCATTGTCTTTGCTGCAAAATACAAAATGTGCTTCCATTTGGTGGCGTTCATTAATCAAGCCCGGCAGGTATTACAAAAATTACCAAAAATATGTCCCGCAATGGGCCGTTTGTTGATGAGCCGAACGGTACGAGATCGAATGGAACGCGGGCGTGGTAGCAGCCAATTTAATCACAGTACGTTGTCATAATAAATCGTCTTAAAACGTTGACGAAAGTGAGTAAAGACAACACAACACGACAGATGTAGTAAGAAAATCCACAGTTGTTGTGATATATTCAAATCTTGTTGCATAATTTATGGCGTTATAAAGTAGGGGAGTGGAAAGAGAAAGAGAGAGAAGACAATGAGAGCAGCTTCGAGCTTAAATAAAACATCTAAAATTACTCATGTTCTGTAGAGCGGAACAGAGCAACAACCAGAGTCACGGAAAAAGCCAACTTAATTAGAACATTTTTGACACGATGACTTAGCAACAACTTGTATCTGTTTATTTGGCTATGGCTTTGTGTTGATGTTGACTTGGCTTTTTGTCTCTCAAAGTGTATTGTTGTGTGTGTGTGTGTGGAGACCTATGCCTGTGTCGACGTAGAAGGAAACATGATTTTGCAAAAATTTATCAAAGTCGCTGCATGTCAAGAAACACCTTAAAAAAAAATAAAACAAAAAACCAACATTTCGTTGAAATATTTCTGAGGTTGACGTAAAGCCGCAGCTGCAACTAGTGGCAACGGTTTTTTTTTGTGAGAACAAATTTTGTGATATGTGACTTATACTACAAACAAAAATAACAAAGTAATATTATTAAAAAAATATTATATAAAATAATATAAAATAAAGAAAAAAAAAAACAAAATTAAATTATATAAATAAAATATAAATTAAATATAAAAAAATAAATTATAAATAATAAATTATAAGTTTAAATTATATAAATATAATTATAAAAGTATTCAAATTAAATTATAAAACTTAAATTATAAAAATTAAATTATTAAAATTAAATATTAAAAATTAAATTAAAAAAAAACTAAATTACAAATTTAAATTTAAAACTTAATTAAATTATAAAAAATAAACCATACAAATTAAATTATAACAATTAAATTATAAAAAATAAATTATAAAATTTAAAAAATTTAGAATAAAACTATAAAAATTAATTTATAAGAATAAAATTATAACATTTAAATAATAAAAATTATTTTACAAAATTAAAACTAAAAGAATATATTCCAAAAATATACAAAGTAAAAAAAAAATAAAAAGTTTAGAAAATATATGCACATTGTTTTTAAATTAATTTTGTAGGTGGCCAAAAATCCATGATGTTGCTATTCTTTTGTGAATATGTTTTTCTTTATTATGCTTCATCATTGTGCTTAATTAAAAATAATAATCATAACGACAGTAGCAACAGCCACATAACCCACACAAATAAAACATTAGCCACACACACAAACACAACGCTTTTATCAAAAACTGAAATATACGGAAAAAAACATAGCATATATCAAGGCGCTCGTGCATATGCTACGTACGCAACCAAGGTGATAGCATCTTCCGCATCAAACGTGCGATGAGTTGCATAGAAAATTAGAAGAACGTCGTACATTTCATCGCATGTTGAGCAACATTATCTGTTTTTTGAAATAATTGAATATTTTATTTTGTTTTTGCGCAATTTAGATTGAAAATTTAAAATAAGATTGTGGCATTTTTATACAAATTGAAACCCAAAAAAACAAAATTATTTTTTGGCAACCCAACTAAAATCGATGAGAAAATGTTGCATATAGAAAATGTAGTTCTACTACACTCTATTAGTTCTTAAATACGCGTATTTAATTGCATTAATTTTACTACTTACTGCTTCGTTTTTAATTAAAGGGTTTTTCAATAAGAGACGCCACAAAAGTAGAGCAACAGGGACAGCAAACGACGCCATATTTCTTGCCGCTCTTTTTACATTTCTCTTTAATAAGGTTCGCCATTTCATTGTGGAAAGATATACGAGCCAACGAGTCGAAATTATTAAAATTTACTACCGAAATTCGAATTCGTATATCTTTCCATCACGAAATGGCAAACCTTACTGAAGAGAAATGTCAAAAGAGCGGCAAGAAATATAGCGTCGTTTGCTATCCCTGTCGCTCCACTTTTGTAGCGTCCCTCTTGACAAACCCTTTATTTCCAGAATGTAGTAAAAAGAATACATTTGTTTTATAAAATTTAGTACCGATTGCAAAAAATGATTTTTTTAAGTACTAAATGTAGAAAAAATAATGAAAAATATATAATCTACATATTTTAGAACGTACAAATAAATAAAAAATGTAGTTATATTCAATACAAATGTAGTAAAAATGTGTGCTGTAATAAATACGAAGGTAGTTGTACTAAAGAATACAAAATAAACTACATAAGGACTGCGTCGAATAAAATTGTCGGTTACATATCTTCCCATAATGTGCTATTGCAAGATTCAAATTAAAAAAATTTGATCATAGTAGCTCTGAATTAAATGGCAGAAAATAATTTGTGTCGGTTATAGTCAATACAAAATTTATTTAACGCGAAAATGGCAAACGAAGTGGAAGTGCGAGAAAATATAATTAAAATTTTTCAAAAACAACCTAGTTGGTCTTTTAAAAAAATTGCCAAGGAGGTAGGGGCTAACCCTAAGATCATTTCTTGCGTTTTCAACCGCTTTAAGGAAGACCTGAGTATTGATCGGAAGAAAGGTTCTGGTAAAAAAAAGGCCCACATGATCGTAAAAGTCGAAGAAGGTTGTGAATATTTTAAAGAAAGATCCAAGCATATCCGGAAGGAAATTGGCGAGAAAGGCGGATTGCTCAGAATTTTTCGTGCGCAGGACTAAGAAAGAAGCTGGGCTGAAGACGTACAAGGTCCAAAAAGGTCCGGATAGAAATGCCGTCAAGAATGAAACCGCAAAACAACGAACTAAAAAGCTGAACCAAGATTTTTTAAAAAATTCGATTGCTGCATAATGGACGACGAAACTTATGTTTTAGTGGACTTTTCTCAGCTACCTGGACAGGAATTTTATTCAACCGATTCTCGAGGAAATGTCGCTGAAAAATTCAAATAAAAAAAGTCCCAAAGAAATTCCTTGTTTGGCAGGCAATTTGCAGTTGTGGAAAAAGGAGCAGCTCATTCGTGACATCGGGTACAATTAATAGCGAAATATATGTGAAGGAATGCTTGCAAAAGAGATTGCTTCCATTTTTACGCCAACATGAAGTGTCCACATTTTTTTGGCCTGACCTCGCTTCATGTCACTACAGCAAAACGGCCTTAGAGTGGATCCAACAAAATGCAGTGATTTTGGTGCCTAGAGAAGCCAATCCACCAAACTGTCCAGAACTCAGGCCGATTGAGAGATACTGGGCTTTAGTAAAAAGGGAGATGAAGACAACAAAAAAAGTGGCCAAAGACCTTCAAGACTTTAAAAGAAAGTGGTCTTCAGCAGCTGTGAGGGTGTCGGTTACTACCATTACAACATTAATGGAAGGGGTTCTGGAAAAATTAAAACTTTTTATTAAAAAATATTAATTTCTAGTTTTTTTTTTTTTAATCCAAAAATGATTTGCAAAAAAAAATATTTTATTCTATAAAAATTGGATTACTAGATTTCTAGATTTTTTCATTTTTGTAGCGGACAATTTTATTCGACGCAGTCCTTAAATGTTATAACATTTTTTGTCCCTGTAAGGATGCTGAAAAATACCATTAAACATAATTTTAAAAAAAAATATATATTGGGCGTCCTGAGACACGTTTGTGGTACCTGGAAATATGGTAAATTCTGAAAATTCAAAAATTTTGAGTTTGCTAAAATGGTTGTTACATCTGTTTCACTATTTTAAAATTGTATATGAGTCATTCTACATCAATTCAAATTATGGCAGCACCATCTCAGAAATTAATGTAATTTTAATTGTGTGTTGAAACAACGTAAAATTAATAAATTGTCCAAATGACAGCTTCCCAGATGGTGTAGTTTCAGAGATTTTGTGGTTTATAATTAGAAAAAACTGCATAAAAATAACAAAGGTGGTGCTAATCAATTAAACGTAACTTAAGCTGTTGTCAACCAAAATAAAATACAAAGGTCTGATTTTAAAGATAATAAAATTGCCAACAAGATGTTCTACAATTTGATTTAATAGTGGTCAGTTTTAAACAAAGTATATTTCTAAGGGCATATCTCAAAACGCAACCTTTTTAAAATATTTAAATTAATATATGTTCAAGGTTAACGTTTTATCTATTATTTTAGATTATTTTAAAAAGTCAACCTTCATTCATTTAAAAATTTTTAAAAGGTTTTTATACAGTTTTTTCCAAATGCAAACCACCAAATTGCTGAAACCACACCATTTGGGAAGCTGAAAATTCTCCAATATCTTCATTTTATTTTGTTTGACTACACATCCAAATTTCATTAAATTCTGAGATGGTGCTGCCAATTACTTGGTTAATTTGATATAGAATGACCCATATATCTTTTCAACTCCACTTTCTAAAGGCCATGTCTCATTAATATTTTTTAGAAGAGAGTTTCTTAGTTATGTTTTTTGTTTTATATCTTTGCCTGTATTACAGATACCATCCAACTCTAGAACAATTTTTTCTTAAAACAAACCGAAGAATTATTCATTGAAATATGTTCATTGTGGAGCTAATTAAATAATATTTAAATTACTTTCAAACTAGTTCAATTACTTTCAATTTATTTCGATCGTTCTAATTACTTTCAATCAACTTGTCATTCGATTTTCATTGGGATCCGTACGAAATATCGAAAAAAATAAAATGTCGAAATTATAGAAGCCTCTGAACGCCGAAACAATATTTGGCCGAATCTCAAAATGTCGAAAAATATTTTAAAGCTAGAAAATGTCGACAAATTTTTTATACTATAAATACAAAAACATTTTTTTTATAGGATCAAAAAATGTCGAAAATTAAAATGCCGAAATATCAAAATGTTGAAATACAAATTTCAAATCCTATATGAGCAAGTCCACACCAAATCTCGTAGGATTTGCATTTCACTCTCTTCGATTTCAATGATATTTTCGCAACTGAACAAGGGTATCGGGATCTGCATTTACCATTTTTTTCCGACTGTCAATGATAACTTTTGTATGGTGATTCCTATTGAAATATCCCTTGATGCTAGAAACTTTGATAAGGTTTTGTTTTAAAACTAATAAAAAAATCATTTGGAAAATTCTTCTTAACATGAACATATGACCAATGGTCGTTATCCTTGAACTTCGAATTGCATGTCCTTAAAAAAAGTATTAAAAAAAAAATCGAAATTTTTGTTTATTTTTCATAAGTGTTGAAGCTAAATTCCAAGATGGTATTTTGAAGGCAGCATATTTAAAAATCTCCGCATGAATCCTAGAGTAGCTAAAAATCAGAATTCGTTCTTTTTTAATGTCTTTATATTTGAGTTTTTTCGACATTTTCCATCATTTTACCTGCAAAAAATAATTTCGTCATATTAAATTTCGACATTTTTAGTTTTCGACATTTTGTTTTTCAACATTTTAGTTTTCAACATATTATTTTCGTCATTTTTGTTTTCGATATTTTCAGGTTTCGGCATTTTTATTTTCTACATTTTTGTCTTCGGTATTTTCAGTTTCGATATTTTAAATTTCGACTTATCGTACCAGACCCTTTTCATTACATTCAAAAAGTTTACATTGAACTCAGCTGTTTTTAATAGCTTTCAGATGATTTACAATCATTTCAATCACCTTCCATTACTTTCAACCGATTTCATTTAGGATATTAAACATTATACTTCAATCACTTTCAATATATTTAAATTATGCTTAATATGTTACAATATAATTTTTTGCATTCAATTGCAATTCAATTTTATTTATTTTTCATTATTTTTAATCAATGTTTTATATCAATATATTTAATATTTGGTACTATTAATAGCCCATCAACTAATTTTAATTTTTGTCAAATACTTTCTATATATTCAAGCGATTAGGGTCACTTTCAATGACTTTTATTAGATTTCAACCACTTTTAATTACTTTTAACTTATTAAATTTAGTTTATTTAGCATTTAATTTCAATTTATTTATTTTATTTTCAAAATATTTCAAATTTAACATATAATTAAAACTACTTTAAAACAATTTTTATTACTTTAATTGTATTTGGACCGATTTTAATGATTTTCAACACATCTGCATTATTCTCAAGAACTTTCAATTATTTTCAACTGTTTTAATTTAGTTTATTTAGCATTTAATTTCAATCACTTTCAAACTACATCTATAATTTTTAATCTGTTGCAATATATTTCAATTAATTTCAAGTGTCACTTTCATAAAAATAATAAATAACATTTTAAATTGGTTATTTTTAATAAAATTGGATTTTTTAATCTATCAATCTATGTGTGTTCCATACAGTATTTAGAAAAAATAATTGCACATTTCTAGCACAGAAAAACATATTGCCTGTCTCATGTCTCAGTTACTGCTTACTTTTACAATACAATATTGAAACATTAAAATTGTCAGCAGCATCATTATTATAATCAGCGCATGATTTGACAATATAAAAACCAACACTCTGGCGAAAACCTTTATACCCGCTGACTTTGGTCTTCTGTCACATATATTATTTTGAAGTTAGATGCCTATCTTTATTATTTATGTGTCTCCAAATGACATTTAGCAACTTTATTCTTTCTAAAGTGAAATACTTATTTTATTTTTTATTGTCCTCATGTCAAGTATTATATGTTATTTATTTTGTAAACATTTATTTTAAAAATTCAAATTATTAAGTTGAATTTATATTTAAAAATACATCAAAATTTTAACACATTTTATTTATATGAACAACTTCAAATCATAAACATATTAAATACTTTGAGCCGGAACATTTGTCACAATATTTTTATTTGTAAATTATTCAAAGTTGTAACTTTTACAAATTATTTGTGCGCATATTTTTTGAGTGTTATTTACAATGTAAAAAAAAATAAAATATTAAAAAAATAAAACAACAATATGGATTTGTTATGCAAATTTTTGTCTGTAGCTGTACATTTTATTTATTTTTTTAAAAAAGTGTAAATTTTATCACGCTGCTATTGAATAATTCAACTTATGTTGATGAAATTTTAGAGGCAATGATTGTTTGAAATTGTTTTTTTTTTATTACAGTTGTTGATGATTGTTTAATATATTTTCGATTTTAAATAATTTTTCATTTGAGTACGGATCGAAATCTCAATGCAAGAACAATACTGAACCTGCAAGAACAAGATCGAACTTTCAATACCACCAGAAGACTGAGGCAAGCAGAAAAGAAAGTATGACATTCCAATGCAAGAACAAGAAAAATAACAAGTATACGAGTACAAGAACAAAAACAATACCCACCTTAGTATGAAAGAACAAGAATGATTCATAAAGAGTGCAAGGTCAACCTTCCATTGTGGAACATGTTTTACTCTGCAAAAAAGAATAAAGTCCACAAGAGAGTCAGATCTGGAACGACCATTGCAAGAGCAAGAACGAAACTGCACGGAGAAGAACAATAACAATATTGACATTCCAATGCAAGAACAAGACTGTGACTATATGAACCAGAACAAGTTCTACATTCGAATTACATAACAATGTCGAACTTCCAATGAAAGGAAAAGACTGACCGTGCAAGTACAAGACATATGCTGCATAAAAAACAACACGATTAATCAGTCGATGTAATAAAATTGATCTTCTACTGCAAGAACAAGACTGACCCTGCAAGATAAATTATCGACTATCTAATACAAAATCAAGGCTGACCATGCAAAAAGGAATAACATTGACTTACCAATGCAAGAACAAGAAATATACAGCCCAAGTATAAATAAATACTCCCATAAATATTTGAGAAAAAAAAACTTTGTACGTAAATTCATTACCAACCTTTTTGTTCCGAACAATTTCTCCCAAATATTTATGTGTGTATTTATTTAGAATTGGGCTGATAATGACCCTGAAAGAATAAAAGCAAGAACAAGATCGACATTTGAATGCAAGAACAAGGCTGAACATGCCAGTAGAAGATATTGCTACCTATGGAAAAACAATATTTGTTTTGCAAAAATTGTATCATCACTAACATGCCAAAGGGGCTAATGTGCATTTTAAAAAATGTTTAAAAATCAAATTATAAAGTTCGAATTGCTTTAAAAATTAGTTAAAATTAATTAAAAAAAAGAAAAAATTGTTATTTTGTTTTATACATGAATTAGCATAATGTATATAAAATATCTATAGATTTGGACATCATACATAATTATAAATACGGATTTTATGTGTCTATACCCTGACCAAAACGCAAATATTATTGTTTTTTTGCCATAACTTTTCATGGGTATAAGATTAAATAGTAATTTAACGACATTAGTTGTTTCTTTTTAAGCACCGATCGATCGATATCCCTTCTTACGATCAACACTGTGCATTGCATGAATAGGGGGCATCCCCTGTGCGTTGGTTAATTTGTAAAAAAAAAAAAAAAAATATTTAAAAATATTTTTTTGAATTTTTGTTATATGCAAGAAATTTTTTTGGCAAATTCTTTTTAAATAATGATGCCAATCGATAAATGCATTAAAAACCCAACAATTAATACCTATACACCACTATTGTATCTTGTACCTCGAAAAATTGAAAATCTTGTGATGCCAAAAGGGCGAATCTTTTTGTTTTTTTGATATAACTTGTTATAGGTACAAGAAAAATATTAGAGTAAAGAAATTAATTGTTGGTTTTTAAAGCACTTATCGGTTGGCATCATAATTTAAAAATAATTTTTTGAATTTTTGTTATTTGCAAAAAAAATATTTTTAAATAATGATGCCAATCGGTAGGTGCGTTCAAAACAAACAAATAATGCATTTAAACTACTGTTTTATCTTACACCAGTAAAAAGTTATGACAAAAAAACGAAAATATTCGCCCTTTTGGCATGAAAAGATTTTCAATTTTCCAAATTCGCCTTTTGCTTTTGTCTTTTGTTGCTAGAAATATCCAACAAAACCATTTTGGTACAGTATACTTAAGGAAAAACTACATTCAAAAATGTAAATAAACGAAGATGTCAAATATTACACATTCGCCCCTTTGGCATGATAGTGACGATATCTTCGTCTGCTACTTGCACTTCTCATCATCAAATGTATAATTTGTTTTTAAGAAAGATCCTAATTCGAAATATAAATTTTGAATATGTCGTCGATGTAATTATATAAATCCCATAACTTTCAAGCACAAATATAACATAAATTTTCCTAATACAAATTCCAGTTTTTAATAGTGACAACAAAATGAGGTCAAGTATTAAATATGAAAAACAACAAATGCACAAAAGTTTTAATGCGAATTACAAAAAGTTTTATTTAAAAAAAGTACGAATTTCAAATGCTGTTTAATTTTTATGATAAATTGTTTAATATTTTTATTATTGTAAAAGTCAACAATATAACTAATTTTTTCTATTTAATAAAATTTAAACTTGCTCGTTTAAAGTCCCCTGACAACTATCAAAACTTAAAATAATTTCAGACTACCAGAAATAAGTATAAGAGCCGATGCTGTAACTCATATGACACAAATGTCATAAAAGTCATAAAAGTTTTTCACTTAAATTTTCCACCTTATAACATAAAGTAAACGCAGCCAAACTTGAGCCATTTACATTATTAGTAACAACAAGTTATCTGTGTATGTATATTCCCAAAACAACTTAATTTTGTGGAAATTTAGTTGCTACTTTCAACATGACATCTACTTCTAATGGTGACCCTTAATTTAGCGCTGATATATTTTCCGAACCCTCGGAGAATTGCTTAATACATTTTAAGTGCCAACATTAAAAGTGCCATTGACAACAACTTTTACAAGACACAGAAGATGATGCAGTAGAAGACGTTCGAATAAGAGGATTTTGTAGTAATATATGGTATGTGTTGTCTATGGAGAACTATATGATAGTCTTTAGTTGTCGACAAGCGGGCGGTGCCCCTTGATATTTCTGTCATATGTTTTTCAATGCTTTCATATCTAAAATAGCAGCATAATTTTGTTTACAATATAAAGACGTAACATGCAAACATTTTAAATCTCTTTTCTTTTCAACTATTTCTATCAATAAAACAAACAAAAAAAAAAAAATCACAAAGGAAACAAGACTAACCTAAACAGATTTATGACTACTTATATTGTTTTGACTATTAAATGTTTTTTTTTCATTTTCTATTATTCGAGAATAATTGTTGCATGTTTGTTGTTGATGTTTTAGAAGAATTCGTTTCTTTGCTATGGTTCCTTTGCTGGTCATAGTATTTATCATATATTGTCAAAATAATTATTAATATTTTTTAGCGAAAAATATGATTATAAAAAAAACTTTTGATTGTAAAAAACTAGTATTTTGAGTGAAATATTTAATTTTGATTGAAAATTTTAATATGTGGTGAACATTTTAATATTGAGTGAATATTTTAAATTTGAGTGAAACCTTTCATTTTGAGTGAAAATTTTAATATCTTTCTATTAATTTCTATAAATTTAAATTTGTATTGAAAATTTAAAATTTGAATGAGCCGAAATTTTATTATTTAGTGAAAAATTTAATTTGGAGTGAACATTTTAATATTGAGTGTATATTTTAATTTGAGTGAAATTTTAAATTTGAGTGAAAATTTTAAATTTGAGTAAAAATTTTAATTTTCAGTAAAAATTTTACTTTTCAGTGAACATTTTAATTTTGAGTGAAAAAAGATTTTTTTAGTGAATATATAACTTTTGAGCCGAAATTTTATTTATGAGTGAAAACTTTAATATTGAGAAGAAATTAAAATTTTTGAGTGAACATTTTTAATTTTAAGTAAATATTCCAATTTTCAGTGGAAATTTAAATTTTGAGTGAAAATTTTAATTTTGAGTGAAAATTTTAATTTTGAGTGAAAATTTTAATTTTGAGTGAAAATTTTATTTTTGAGTGAAAATTTGAATTTTGAGTGAAAATTTTAATTTTGAGTGAAAATTTTATTTTTGAGTGAAAATTTGAATTTTGAGTGAAAATTTGAATTTTGAGTGAAAATTTTAATTTTGAGTGAACATTTTCTTTTTGAGTGAACATTTTATTTTTGAGTGAAAATTTTAAAATTTTAATTTTGAGTGCACATTTTTATTTTTAGTGAAAATTTAAATTTTAAGTGAAAATTTAAATTTTAAGTGAAAAATTTAATTTTGAGTGAAAATTTTAATTTTGAGTGAAAATTTTAATTTTGAGTGAAAATTTTAATTTTGAGTGAAAATTTTAATTTTGAGTGAAAATTTTAATTTTGAGTGAAAATTTGAATTTTGAGTGAAAATTTTAATTTTGAGTGAAATTTTTAATTTTGAGTGAACATTTTATTTTTGAGTGAAAATTTTAATTTTGAGTGAAAATTTGTATTTTGAGTGAAAATTTGAATTTTGAGTGAAAATTTTAATTTTGAGTGAAAATTTGAATTTTGAGTGAAAATTTAAATTTTGAGTGAAAATTTTATTTTTTAATGAAAATTTGAATTTTGAGTGAAAATTTTAATTTTTGTAAAAATTTTAATTTTTAGTGAAAATTTAATTTTGAGTGAAAATTTTAATTTTGAGTGAAAATTTTAATTTTTAGTGAAAATTTAATTTTGAGTGAAAATTTTAATTTTTATTGAAAATTTGACTTACTGTGAAAATTTTACTTTTGAGTGCACATTTTCATTTTGAGTGAAAATTTACAATTTTGAGTGAATATATAAGTTTTTAGTCGAAATTTCTATTATGATCGAAAACTTTAATTTTGAGAGAAAAATATAACTTTTGAGCCGAAATATTAATTTTGAAAATAGAAATTTTTAGTGAAAATTTTAAATTTTAATAAATATTTTAATTTTTAGTAAAGATTTCAATTTTCAGTGAACATTTTAATTTTGGGTAAAAATTTTAATTTTGACTGAAAATTTACATTTTTATTAAAATTTTACTTTTGAGTGAACATTTTCATTTGGAGTAAAAACTTTAATTTTTGAGTGAATATATAAGTTTTTAGCCGAAATGAAAATTTTGAGTGAACAACTTAATTTTATATATTAATTTTTAGTTTAAATTTGAAGTTTTGAGTGAACATTTTATTTTTGAGTTAAAAATTATATTTTGAGAAAAAATTAAAAAAATGAATGAAAAATTAAATTTGAGTGAATTTTGTGGAATGATACGGAACTGCCAAAATCAAATATAATCGAAGGGAAACCAAATGGGAATAAAATATAGAAAAAAATGATCCCATTTCTTGACTTAATATCCACGATAAAATCAACACATTCCACCCTACCATGTATTTTTCCAACATTATATTTATTTATTTGAATTGTAATTTTAACTCCAATAGCTTTACAGCTGCATACACGTTGAAGTTTAATGCATTAGTCTTGAGTGTTTTAACTATATACAGACGTCGAACAATTCCCCTGCCGGGGGAATAGATGGCCACACTTGCAGCAGCTGTTGGCAGTGCATCAAGAATGTAGCTGCAAATACAAAATAGTTTTTGCAAATATTACACGTTTTGGCACCAATGCATTTAAGAGTAATTTTTTTGAAAATATTTTGCATAGATTTTTGTTTTGCTAATTAATTTTCACGCACTATGTTTTGCTCAAAACATGACATGCAGTACCTGCTCTGACAGTTGCTGACATTCGAAAACAAAAACTTGCAAATTAAAATAAAATAAAATTGAAAAACATGAAAATTACATTTCTTTCTCATATAAAAATAAATGCATTATTTTGCTGTTTCTCATTTGTGTGCGCATTTATTGGCTTTTTTTTATTTTTTCGCACTGGCAACATTACGCTGACTTTCAATTAGCGTATGTTTCGGGTACAACTTCTACTATGAGTCGTATGCGGCGTGATGGCATTTTTAAAATAGCTATTCAAATGGCAGCTTCTCGAACTTTTCGCAACATAAAAACTAATATTTGCTGCATGTTATGATGTGCAACTGCAGCTAATTAGTTTGCAAATTAAGTGAAATTTTTCGCTGTTTTTAATGGTTAAGGAAGCAAATATGTTCTATGAAAAGAACAAACTAAATATGATATACAAATTTTTATTATTGTTAAATTAGGTTAGAATTATAAAAACAAATTAGAATTGTATTATATTTAATTTTTTATATTGTTTGAAGTTTAATATTTTGAATAAAATATTTTGAATAAGGGGTTTCAATTTTCAACTTTCATTCCATTTCCGTTATTTTCTTTTTTTTTTTGGATTCAAAATTGAACTTGTCTTAAGGTGAGGGAATTTTTAATGTGAGTAATATTAGCCGCGGTAGCTCAGTGGTTAGTGCGTTGGACTGCGAGCCAAAAGGTCCCCGGTTCAAGCCTGGACTGGGGCTAACAACATCTTTTCATAGAAAACATTTTTCTATACCGCGCTACCTCTCGGCAGTAAATGGCAAACATTTCCTATGAAAAGCTCTCACCCGCCGTTCGGCAATAAACTGAAGGTCCCACCACTTTGAGTACAAATATAACACGCACAGCTCAAAATGGTGAGTGAGCTCGGCCGAAGTCCTATACAGGACTGTAGCGCCAAACTATTATTATTATTATTAATATTAAGACTTAAAATATGCGAATTTATTTTGCAATTTTGTTAAATTATTGATGACTGAAGAAATCTCTAATTTATAAAAGGTTTGGTATTTCGAAAATAAATAACCGTATTAAATATCTAACATTGCAAAATTTTTAAGTTTTACTCCTTTCAATTTAAATATTTAAACTCTTTGCGACTTTTCTGTTATTATAGACAGTTCATTAAAATTTTAGTAAATACAAAATGGCAGCCATAATATGGATAAAGTTTGCAGACTCAAGGTCACAATTTGTAAACACAAATCGTAATTAATTATGTACTTTTGTTATTCTTTGTTGCAAGATCAAAAAAAAAAAATATAAAAAGGGCTTAAGACAATGCGCAAATAAAAATATAAAAACTTTGTTAAATTAGTTTGTTTTTCTTTTACAAATCGCCCTTCATTTCATATTCCTACAATTTTTGCTATTTATTTGACTTATACTTTTTTATAATATTTTTTCGTTTAGAATATACATGAAATAACAATAAATGATGTACACGCAGAAAAAAAAAACTGGAGTTAATATTAATTTAATATAATTATTAATTTATAGTTAAATTAATTTATCTTTTTCAATATTTTCCTGCTCATAAATTAATACTTAAAGAATATTAGTTATTTTAATGCATAATATACATACTTTTTTAAATTATCGATATTGAAATTCACTAATAGAACTTCACACTTTAATACTGTAGGTAATTAATACAATTTGTATCAAAAATCATCTGCACCTATTGGATGCATACAAAATCATATAATTCAAGGCTATTCTTTTGTCATTTACGAGTAATAATTAATTAAAATATGACAGCTGTCAACATGTTATCCTTGAAGTCGCACGTGTCTTCCATTCACTGCAATTTTAGCTACTGCCAAAAATTACTCGTTATCTCTTTCTTTCACTTCCAATCTGTAGTGACAATAAACGATGCCGCAGGAGTCATTAATATTGTGCTCTCATTTCATATGACAAGATAAGCAAGTCAACTTTGTTATAATAACATGGAATTTAAGTCAATTGATAGGAGCTTAAAAAAAAAAAACTTTAATATTTATCATATTGATATCTTCAAGGAAAAATATCATAAACATAATTCGTAAGTCATTAAACATATTTATACTCACGAATTCGTGTTGAAGTACCACTTTTAGAGGTTCGAAATGTGTTAAGTTTAATTGCAATCTAACTTAATGGCTAACCTACATATTCTGTTTAAACTGCATTGAAAAATTTATAAATGACAACCTAAACCTAAAGTGACACAGAATTTTAGTCAAAATTCAAAATTTTGTTTTGATGTACTTAAAATACTGTTTTAATTATATATTTTGTACGCATATATATTATGTTAGTAGGACTAGGAACACTAAAGGAACTTCAAAATGTGGAATATGCAAAGACAGATTGCTGATGAAGGGATTGCGCTGCCTCAGAAACAGCTGTATTATTAATATATATATACATAAAGAGTTTTTTTAACAGGGACGCTACAAAAGTAGAGCGACAGGGACAGCAACGACGCCATATTTCTTGCCGCTCTTTTGACATTTCTCTGCAGTAAGGTTTGCCATTTTATGATCGAATTTCGGTAGTAAATTTTAATAATTTCGACTCGTTGTTGGTTCAGATATCTTTCCATCATGAAATGTCAAACCTTACTGAATAGAAATGTCAACAGAGCGGCAAGAAATATGGCGTCGTTTGCTGTCCCTGTCGCTCCACTTTTGTAGCGTCCCTGGTGAAAAACCCTTGAAAAAAACTTTTGTAGCACTTTTTTATATATAAATATATATAAATAAATATATATATATATATATATATATATATATATATATATATATATATATATATATATATAAAATAATATATTGTTACAAAATATGTAATTTTCTCCACTGTGCCATTAAACGAATAAACGAGATGCAAGACAATTCAGCGTACTAAGCAATGTGTTAGAAAGAGTCGAACTGATGTATGTAAGTATATAAGTATATAAGGGCGCCGCGTCTGAGATGCAGTATTTCATAAGTGAATGTAAAGTGGGCGAGTGCATCTCGTGTAATAATAAAGTCAAGTTATATTGTGGACATGCAACAGCTGTTTGAATTTATAATTTGTGAAGTTGTTAGTTAAATTTAATTAATAAAATTAATTGTTGTAATTTATATCAAACATAAGAGTGTTTATATTTTACACACAATCCAGAGGTACGAACTTGTAGAACGGTTTTCTGTAGACTGAATTGTTGTAACAATATTATAAAAAATGTTTATCATTTTTTTTTTAAATACAAAGTTTGTTTTCGAAATTTTCTGTTCTCAAAAAACATATTAAATAAATATCAGTAACTTATTTTTTCAAAAAAAAAAAATTAAAACCAAAAAAGGAAAAAAAGTTTTTAAAATTCTTATTTTATTTTCCGAGAAAAATTATTCAGCCGGAAAATGAAAAAAAAAAAAAAAAACTGATTTGTAATAAAAATCACATTTTGAGAATGCCTGAATTGTGACAAAATCATCGTATTTTCTGTCCGTAGTATGAAATCAAAATTGGCAGGAAAATGGCAAGCAAGGGCAGGGTATGGTGAAGCAAAATGGTAGGGACACGCTTGCTTTCCTTGCTGTGCTTTGTTGTTCTATTTGTGAAAACAAACACACGCAAACATTGTATATCATGCCGTTTTTTGATACCTAAGAAAAAAAACATCTGCAATCCAGACAAATTATACTTAGTTACTTTTTTGAAACCTCAGAATAAAATGTGTTAATATCTAGAATAATTTGGCTTAGTTACTTTCAACAGACAGACAAGCACACAAACAAACAAACAGTTGGCGACATCGCAACACAAAGCATACGAACGATTATTACAGACAAAGAAAGACCGATAAAACAACAGCAGATACATGAACACGTGTTCCTTTTGCGAAGAATACATCAACACTTTTGCGTGTTCTTTTTGTTTTTTAATAATCAATAAATTAGCTTCTTAAAATCCAGTAGAATAAAGTTTGTTTACTTTTTTTAGAACTAAGTAATTTGCTTTCTTAATATTCAGAAGACAAATTCTTGAATTTTAGTAGTATTTTATTGATATTAGTCAAATTCTAGTATTTTTCTTTCTAACCGAATTCTTCTCGAGTTTTAGAATTTTATTTCCCTCCGTGAAGAAATGCCGAATATTGTTTTGCAAAAAAAAATCACTTCTGATTATTTTTTCACTTTTGTACTTTTGTCAGCATAATAAAACACAGCCAATAGAATTCAATACGAATAAATGTTGAAGTAAAATTTCATATTTTTCAAACAAAATAATTCTGTCAACTACATTTTAAATAACCAAATCGATATACATCCTAAAAGCGGTCTTATAATATTAAAAAAAAAAATCATATTTATGCTAACTTTCCCTATCATGTTGCTGCTATAAAACATGTTAATAACTTAAATAACACAAATTTCTATATAATTTTTTTGCCAGCTACAGTCAGAACATATTTAGCGAATTATTTAGCGATTATTTAATTTTTTAAAATTTCGATCACCAAATCACAAAAACCCGCAACTATTTGATTATTTATGCAGCATAACTTACTAGTATAAAATCACTGTTTTTGGTAAGAAAATATTGGTATTGAACAGGTCTATCATTACACGCTGCAGAAAAAAGGGCTCTCCCAAACATAATTTTGCAGGCATTACATATATCTTTGGAGCTTTATGCAAACAAAAGTATTATTTCATTTTCAAACATTACTATAATAGCAGCCAAACATATTTTTGTTTTCGTTCAAACATATATATGTTCAGAATGAATAATTTTCTGCGTTCTTGCAAACATATATATGTTTGAATGTGAAAAACATTTTATTTACATGTAAACATATTTATGTTTACATTTAACTTTAATGTAAAACGAGTTGGGAAAGTTGGGTCACATGGGGCGGATTTTTATAGTCGGTCGGGCCCGACTATGGAATACCCTACACCTTTGGTGGGGATATTAATGTGGGATATTTAATTGCATACCTTAATTTTAAAGTTTTTAATTATGCTGAACCTCCCCACCCTCAGAATATTATTCACATATCAGAAATTTACGTTTTAAATCCCATAAATTAAAAAATTGATATAAAAGTATAAAAAAACTAACAAAAAAATATAAAAATATAATTGGGCGGACCACGCCTATATTTAAAATTTTGTAAGGCTAATATTACATAGATTTGATTTTAATAATTAACGGATCAAATTTCCACTATGAAAACCCGGGAAATAATGAAAAAAAAATGTGGGCGGATCACGCCCATTTTTGGACCACATATTTTTAGGTGAATTCTAACAATACGTTTTAAATTTTATAACTATATCTTGAATACTTTTTGAGTTATTAGTTCCTAAAGAGTTATATAAAAGTGACTTGTATGGGAGGTGGGCGTGTCCGTTGACCGATTTGGCTCATTTTCAAACTCAGTTCCTACTTTTGGCTAAAATATATTGAGACGAAATTTCATCGCATTCTGATTAGTATTTCTCAAGTTATTCTGTATTCGGACAGCAAGACAGCAAGACAGCAAGACGGACAGACAGACAGACGGACATGGCTAAACGGACTCGGGTAGTGATGCTGATCAAGAATATATATACTTTTCCATACCGGACACGCCTCCTAAGGGGCGTTACAATATATGCACAAAGTTAATATACCCTGTACCTCATAGGTGTAGGGTATAAAAATGGGGTTTTCGATAATGAAATTTTGAGAAAATCAATGGCAACCTAAAAACTAAAAATTTTTTCGTACAAATGTTGAATATTTCATATTTACCTAAATTTCTTTGCACTTTCTTCAATTTATTTTGCCTTACCTTTTACGTTTGCTTTTTCATATTTATATTTAAATTTATATTCCATCATATTTTTATTTTCAGTTTAATTCTCATTTTCATCTACCTTACTTCTTTATTTTTCTTTTCCTTTTTCTTTTCCTTATTATTTTTCTTTTTTTTTGTTTCATTTTCATTTAGATTTGTTTTCTTTTAATTTTTTGTTATCCTTCTACAACAATCTGTCCGTCTTGCTCTCGCTATTTATCTAGATTAAGCATTTTTTTTTTAATTTGCTCCAAAACATTTACTAATGTCAACAGGCAACGCCATGAGATCCTTCATTCGCTACTGTATCCTTGATACTAAGCAGCAGTCGCACACACACATACACAAATAGACAGTTCTGTGAACTCACCCACACACACACACCCACATTTATATTTAATGAGTTTTTCTGTTCAACCGATTCATTGTTTGCGCACTGTTTTTGTTCTCCTGTCCATCTATTTATCCGACCAAACGTCCATTCATTCATCTATACATCTGTCGTTCAGTTGGTTTGTCTTTCAATTTATCCTTTAATTTGTTTGTGTGTGTTTTTTTTTATTTTGTATTTTATTGTGTGCATTTTCTGTGATTTGCTAATTTTTATTGCAGCCTGATTGATTAATTGACGCTTTGTTTCATTAATTAGTCGGGTGTTTTTGTAGCCAACGGCCGAGTGTCGTCGTGGACGTTCTTATTTTAGTATTATTTTTTAGTACTTATTTTAATTTCACTAAATCAGGAATTATATAAATCAAATTAAGGTACTTCATAGCAAGTGTTTAACTAATTGACAGCTAGTTAAAATGGTTTAAACTTTAGTTTTATATTTATGGTGTATTTTTAATTTAAGTAGCTATTTTTAGATTGCATTTTTTAGTCTCCTTAAAATAAATTCATAAATAAAATTTGTAATAAATATTTTTTTACACATTAATTTAAAAAAATAGAAACTGCATCAAAACAACCACAAAAAAAAAAAAAAGTTTTGCGGCGCACTTTGAGGCGCACGATTGATTTGTAAAAACTTTGCACCACTTTTGCGCTCGCCGTTCCAACAACTTGAACTAAAACTACAGACCAAGTAAATTCATATAATTTTGCGAAATTTAAATAAATACCGTACCTAATGTTGGCGCTGTTTTGGCGAAATATGCATGGCCTGGTTTTAGGCGCAAAGAGCAAAGTACCTCCTGCTGCTGCTATTGATTGCCACTTGCTTTGACAATTAATTACTCGCATTATTTGCAAATGAGCGCACGGCAAACGGAAGCAAAAGCTAATCAGTGCAGTACCGCCCTACGCGGCCCCAGAAAGTGCTGCCAAATCAGTGCAAAATTAATGCTAATTATGTTTTAGACAAACTTTGATGACGACGACGATGAGGATGCTGTCACCATAACTACAGCTCATTGATTATAACCATTTTACTAATAGCAGCATTTGATAGAGACACAGCTGCTTGGCAGCATTCTTTTTGTTGTCTTTGCTGCTTTGGCATCATTGCAAGCAGAATTTTTGTGGTTTCTTATTTTTCTTTCAATTTTATTTACTTGCATTCGTGCGTGTCACGATATTATGTCACCAACTGTTGCCAATTTAAAATATTATATTTAAGATAAAAAAAAAATGTGGCATACTTTGCGGTTGTTGGAAATTCTATTTTAAATGAAATTCAATTAGATTTAAGTGTTTGTTTTAAAATACAATAATTTATGTAGCATTCTAAGAAAACTATAATAATTACGTAAATAGGTTTATTAATTAAAATAAAATATCTTTGTAATTGCTCGGCCTACTTTTTGGCTTATTGTATTGAATTATAAAACTCACATATTTCTAGGAAATATTTTTAGAATTACTTCAAAAATAACATTTCAAGAAAAGCATTTCTTATTTTTAATAATTTTGGTTAAATTTTGTTTTCTTTAACTTAATTGTTTCTAATTTTGATTATTTGTTTTGCTTGATACAAAAAGTACTTAATTTTTACTGATTTAATTTTTAGTGAAAAACTTTATTTTTAGTGAAAAATTAAATTTTAGTGAAAAATTGAATTTTTAGTGAAAAATTTAATTTTTAGTGAAAAATTGTGAAATTTTAATTTTAACTTAAAAATTGAATTTTTATTGAAAAATTTAATTTTTAGTTAAAAATTGAATTTTTATTGAAAAATTTAATTTTTAGTTAAAAATTTAATTTTTAGTGAAAATTTTAATTATTAGTGAAAAATTTAATTTTAGTGAAAAATTAAATTTTTAGTGAAAAATTTAATTTTTAGTGAAAAATTTAATTTTTAGTGAAAAATTTAATTTTTAGTGAAAAATTTAATTTTTAGTGAAAAATTTAATTTTTAGTGAAAATTTTAATTTTAAGTGAAAAATTTAATTTCTAGTGAAAAATTTAATTTTTAGTGAAAAATTTAATTTTTAGTGAAAAATTTAATTTTTAGTGAAAAATTTGAAATTTTGAATTTCAAGTTAAAAATTGAATTTTTATTGAAATATTTAATTTTTAGTCAAAAATTGAATTTTTAGTCAAAAATTTAATTTTTTAGTGAAAAATTGTAAAATTTTAACTTAAAAATTTAATTTTGTGAAAAATTGAATTTTTATTGAAAATTTTGATTTTCAGTGAAAAATTTAATTTTTAGTGAAAAATTTAATTTTTAGTGAAAATTTTAATTATTAGTGAAAAATTTAATTTTTAGTGAAAAATTTAATTTTTAGTGAAAAATTTAATTTTTAGTGAAAAATTGTAAAATTTTACTTTTAAGTTAAAAGTTTAATTTTTAGACAAAATTTGATTTTTTAGTAAAACTTTGAATTTTTAGTTAAAAATTTAATTTTTAGCCAAAAGTTTTATTTTCTAGTGAAAAATTAAATTTTTAGTGATAATTTTAATTTTTAGTATATAATTGTTATATATTGTAATATTTCACTAAAATTAAATTTTTCACTAAAAATTCAATATTTCACAAAAAAATAAAATTTTTCACTAAAAATTAAATTTTTCACTAAAAATTAAATTTTTCACTAAAAATTAAATTTTTCACTAAAAATTCAATTTTTCACTAAAATTAAATTTTTCACTAAAAATTAAATTTTTCACTAAAAATTAAAATTTTTACTAAAATTAAATTTTTCACTAAAAATTAAAATTTTTACTAAAAGCAAAATTTTCACTAAAAATTCAATTTTTCACTAAAAATTCAAATTTTCACTAAAAATTCAATTTTTCACTAAAAATTCAAATTTTCACTAAATATTCATATTTTCACTAAAAATTCCAATTTTTACTAAAAATTCAAATTTTCACTAAAAATTCAAATTTTCACTAAAAATTCAAATTTTCACTAAAAATTCAAATTTTCACTAAAAATTCAAATTTTCACTAAAAATTCAAATTTTCACTAAAAATTCAATTTTTCACTAAAAATTAAATTTTACTAAAAATGCAATTTTTCACTAAAAATGCAATTTTTCACTAAAAATGCAATTTTTCACGAAAAATTCAATTTTTCTATAAAAATTTTCACAAAAAATTGAATTTTTCGCTACAAATTCAATTTTCACTAAAACTTAAATTTTTATTAAAACTCAATTTTCACTCAAAATTAAATTTTTACTAAAAATTGAGATGTCTATTAAAAATCCTTTAAAAACACAACTAAATATTTATTTTTTTTATTATAATTTAAATATTTTAGTATACGTTCAATTTTTCATTATACATTTTCTGAAATTATTTTTACTATTAATGCATTTTTTAATAGTAATTTAATTTTAAAAAAATTGAAATTGAAATATTTATTTAGATTTTTTTTTTATTTAGAGTTAATTAAAATGTTATAATCAAGCAGAAGCAGCTCATAATTAAAACAACGTCAAAACGCTTTTGTGAACCTATATTAGAACTTTACATGTAGTAATTATTTGACGGTTTTGTGAGTATTATTAGCTGCCTATAAAATACAACGTTAACTAAATTTGTGTTGAAAAAAGAGGCTGCCATCAAGGACATAGCTGCCTACTAATGATCAAAGTTTAGTCGGAAGTTAGTTAATGCTTAGCAACAGCAGTAGCAAACGCTACAAATGATTGTCAAGCCAAAAAGGGGCGGCCGTGCCATAAAATGCGGCGGAGGCGTTTTATTTGTTTCACTTGTTGTTAATCAAGAACGCGAACAATTTCATAAAAATTTATGAGCTCATTAAAAAGGTAGTTGCTGTCAATATTATTTAATAACACAACAAACGCCTGCAGTTGGCTCTATAAAAATAAATCAAAATTTAAAAATAATTTATATGGAGTTTGCATAGCTTCCAGAATGAATACATCATATAATTGATAAAAATAGAAATAAAGATATTCATTTATTTAAATTTCTTGCTTTTATTTCATAAATAGTCAATTCTATTGTGTTGGGCAAAATACACCCTTCTTCATCGTCAAAACTCACTGTCAACAAATTAATTCTGCGTCTTACCAACAACAAGAACAATGCATAATTGAAGATTGTCATCAATGCATTCGAAACAGAGATAATTTTGTTGCTGTAGTTGTTCGAATTATTGTTGTCGCAAGGGATATTGTTTGATGTCGCGCATCTAATTGCTTATATCCTAACGAAACACGTGTCTGCGACACAATACACAATCGTTGTTGACGCAGGATAATTTGCCACAGCTGACGCTCAAAATATGCATAGAGGTTATAGCGGTTGTAGTAATTATGATGATGATCATGACAATGATGAGGAAGAGAAGAATGATGAGGAAGATAACAAAAATATTGAGGAGGATGATGATTATGATAATTATGATGATTATAATGATTATAATAATTATGATAATTATGATGATTATAATGAATTCGATGATTATGATGATTATCATGATTATGATGATTATGATGATTATGATGATTATGATGATTATGATGATTATGATAATTATGAAGATTATGATGATTATGATGATTATGATGTGATTATGATGATTATGATGATTATGATGATTATGATGATTATGATGATTATGATGATTATGATGATTATGATGATTATGATGATTATGATGATTATGATGATTATGATGATTATGATGATTATGATGATTATGATGATTATGATGATTATGATGATTATGATGATTATGATGATTATGATGATTATGATGATTATGATGATTATGATGATTATGATGATTATGATGATTATGATGATTATGATGAATATGATGATTATGATGATTATGATGATTATGATGATTATGATGATTATGATGATTATGATGATTATGATGATTATGATGATTATGATGATTATGATGATTATGATGATTATGATGATTATGATGATTATGATGATTATGATGATTATGATGATTATGATGATTATGATGATTATGATGATTATGATGATTATGATGATTATGATGATTATGATGATTATGATGATTATGATGATTATGATGATTATGATGATTATGATGATTATGATGATTATGATGATTATGATGATTATGATGATTATGATGATTATGATGATTATGATGATTATGATGATTATGATGATTATGATGATTATGATGATTATGATGATTATGATGATTATGATGATTATGATGATTATGATGATTATGATGATTATGATGATTATGATGATTATGATGATTATGATGATTATGATGATTATGAGATTATGATGATTATGATGATTATGATGATTATGATGATTATGATGATTATGATGATTATGATGATTATGATGATTATGATGATTATGATGATTATGATGATTATGATGATTATGATGATTATGATGATTATGATGATAAATTGCTGTATAAGATTTAAGTTTTTAAGATGTAAGATTTTCAAAAATCAACAGGACTAATCGATTAGTCCTGTTGATATTGATACAAAACTAGTTTTAAAATTTTCCTGTTATGCAAAACTTTTCTTTTGCAATCCATTCATTTTTGCATTATGCACTTTAACACAAAGCTTTCATTATCATTTACTCGTTTAATAGTTACCAGCAATTTTTGCACATAAACCACATGTTGCTGCAAATGAAAAGCTTCTCTAATATGTTGCTAATGCACTTTCATATTGCATGTGATGTAGTAAAGTTTTCCGTTTCTTTTTTTTTTTCTTTTTTTTAACACTTATCATTAGTTTTGTTTTTGTTTGTGGTAAAACAATGAATTTTCAATTTTCCACACGATGTTCTCATCGCCATCGTCATCATCGTCTGCAACGAGAAATTTTACTAGTTTTTCTTCACAAATTTGTTTTTAAATGCATTAACTTGGATTTATGAGTTTTTGCCACATTGCTCCGTATGGTAGATCCGATGTGTTTTACTCGGTTGAACATGTGTCTCAGTGAGTTAATGTGCTGTAATGCATATGACTGCCTATTTTGCATTTCATTAACAAGTTTTTATTTTTGTGACAAAATATTTAATTTTTAATAGTTTTACTAATTTGTAGAATATTATTAAATATATTTTATTTTCATTTTTAGTGTTGTTCTTAATGGTCTAGTGAAGAAATAATTATTTATTTTTTGTGTGAAAAAATGAATTTTAGTAGACAAATCACCTTTTATAAGAATAATATATGGTTTAAGTACATAATTTTATTTTGAGAATAATAATTAAATTTAAGTGTTAAACATAATATGACCCAAAACGCAGCCTATCACTTGACATTTATACGCATTTTTCAACATATATTGCTCCGAAAACATATGAAATCAAATACTTTTAATATTTTTTATAAATGTATCTAAAAGTACACTTCTGTGGTAAGATTTTCTATGTATATAAAATTTTTTTTATGCCTTGTTTTTTAGGAGTTATGAAAGTTTAAAATTGTTTGCTACGTTTCATCATTTTGGAGTAGGTTTTAAAGTGGTCTTACATTGTCTTAAAAGTCTTATCTTCTGGTGGACTATTTTCAACATGAAATTCTTAATTTATAAGCTCTAGAATATAAGTAACATACTACATTTTAATAATGGCGATTTTTTTTTTTTTTGTTAGTTCCATATTAGCAAAAATGTTGTGATTGTTACGTTACACGAAATATCTATTACACTTCCTGTCCGATCTACGTTAGCACAAAAAGTAAAATTAAGCATAACAAATGGATTTAATTGTTTATTTTAACAAAAGATAACACGAAGTAGTGGTCTTACGATTGGACTCTCAAGAAGTTAGAAAAAATTGAAATACATAATATTTTTTTTAAAACGAGTCGGAAAAGTTAAGTCAGATGGTCCTGCCCATCTGACTTAAAGTCGGTCGGACCCGACTATTGAATACCCTACACCTTGGTGGGGATAGTAATGAGGCATATTTATTTGAATACCTAACTTTTAAAGTTAATAATTATGATGATCGCTCTCACATATATTACAAAATGTGGGCGTATCACGCCAATTTTTGTAACATATATTTTTATGTGAATTATAACAATTATTTTTCAATTTTATAACTATATTTTGAATAATTTTCGAGTTATTGGTTCCTCAGCTCATTTCCGTACTCAAAATCAATTTTTTTTTGCATTCTTACCAGTATTTCTCAAATTATCGGACAGACAGACGAACATGGCTAAACGGACTCGAGTCGTGATGCTGATCAAGAATATATATACTTTTCCATAGCGGCCACGCCTTCTAAGGGGCGTTACAATATCTGCACAAATTTATTATACCCTGCACATCATAGGTGTAGGATATAATTAATTTCAAAGTGGAATGCGGTACAAATTATAAATCGTAACCTTGGTTTTATGTGTAAATAGTGACGATTGCTCCATCAATCACTTGAATTCGGTGGAGCGACGTAATATCACGGATACTTTTCGCCGCTCCTT
Organism: Dryomyza anilis; assembly: GCA_951804985.1. NCBI lineage: Eukaryota > Metazoa > Arthropoda > Insecta > Diptera > Dryomyzidae > Dryomyza > Dryomyza anilis. The sequence continues at coordinate 93,722,423 of OX638132.1, forward strand.
TTAGACAAATGCTCTTTGTTTCTTGAAATCTTCAAATTTCTTTAACCTTTTCAATTTGTCAATACAATTCTTGTTTCTCTGAGACTTGCCCAGGTTTTCCTAAACATCAAACGTATGTTTAAGGTTTGAAAATCAAAATTTTTATATATTAGATTATTAATAAACAAATGTTTGCTACGTTACAAATCCGTTTTGGCTGTGTACACAGACTCTAATAATTACACTGCTAATTTTTGATTATCTTTAGAAAATAGACTAAAATTACTCGAAGAAAATTAGGTCTTTCACTTACTCGACGTGCTAGATTTTGTAGTAGAAGACTTTTTGGAATTTTTGTTTGTTACGTTACTTTAGAAAATGCGGTCAAATTATTTTCGTTTAAAATACTAATAAGATTTTTTTCTTTTTATTAATTTATTTAGTTATTTTCAGTTTTCTTAACTCTATCTCAGAAAAGTGCATAACACAAAAACAAAATAATTAATTGGATACAACACACCAATTAACTATGCTAAATTCACGATGCAAAGAAATAATTTAGCGTTGATATTTGTGTCGATCATTAATTTGGGATGTGTAAAAACTACAAGTAATAAAAAAACAAGCGTATTTTGAAAATTTGTGGTTTCGTTTTTTGCGTGTTGGGCCATATATTTATAAATATATTTTTTTAAGTTTTCCAAACAAAGAGATCGGTTAGGCTTTAGAAGAATACTTTCATTTTCAAAATCTCCTGGTTATTTGCTACTTACTTTGATGTATTGTATGTAGTTTTAGGGAATTTGAATCTCCAAAATTTGGAAACAGAATTTGACAACGGTCTTTTAAACTTTTTTTAATGCTCGAAAAAAAGGTTTTCTTGTTTGGGGAGTTTCTAACTCCACTGAAAATTATTCTTAAAGAACATTTACAAAAATATTTCTGCAAACATTTTTCCTTTTTAAAAAATAGTTTTATTTGAATCCTTTTTTGTATTTTTTTTTTAATTTTCTTGCTACCTCTCACTAAAACTTTATTTGAAAGTTTAAGAAGGGTTCCTAAAAATGTTTTCAATGAATTTTCAAAGTTTTCTTTTCTTTAAAATCAAAAATTCGTTGGAAGAAAATTCATGAAGACTTTTAGAACTAAATTCAATTAATATAATTTATGATTATGATTTATGAATGATTCTTTTCAGTGAATTTCATTTCAAAGGTATTATTTTAGATTTTATAGATGCATTCTCTATTAACTTTATTTAAAAGCTTTGCATTCTATCTTGTTTTAATAAACTTAAAATGAGCGTCCCAAAAAAATTCCTTAAACAAATCTTTCTCAAAAAGGTTTATTTAAAAAAGTTTTTTGGAAAAGTTTTCGAAAAAGCTTTGTGTTAAAATTTTATTTGAAAACTTTGCTTTTATTGATAAATTTAAAAAAAGAAAATTTTGAAATTTATATTTTTTTAATCATCCAAATATAAATATTAAATTGTTTTTTTTTTCACTTCTTATACTTCTGTATTGTTCTATAGATATATTAAAAAATAAATCTAATTTTTAATACTGAATTACTTAGCACGTTTTGTAAAAACATTATAAACTGACACCTATTATTCTGAGCACTTCAGCGACGTCATCATCAATATTGAAGTACTTTTCTTTTTATACCCCTGCAACGTACCTCAATGTTATCTCTTTAACAATGCGCATAAGAATATAACTCGTTACCCTTTCTCGATTTACTACAACTTGCAAAACATATTCAATATTTATTACCCGCTGACTCCACAGACAGGAAGTGTGCGTCATGCTGTGGCTTGCCGCGCATATAGCATATAATCCCATCTACCTTTAACACTTTACAACCTTTTTAATATTCCTTTGTAAACCCTTCAGTATGTGACGCACAATCACAGTGCAAAAATATTATTTTTCGTTACTCGATTTTGCTGAAAATTTTTGTTTTATTTTAGCAACACCTACTCGTTACCGTCAGAGGAACTTCAATGTATTGTGGAATGCGAAAGTGATTAATCGAAACATTACTCGTTTGTGACTAAAATCAGTTGTTGTGATTTCCGATTTTATGTTTATTTTGCAGTTTATTATTTATAATAAAAAATTTCTATAATAGAAATAACTTAGATATTAATACCAATAATATAAGTACCTCTAGTAAATACCTCAAAAATAATCCCTATAATTTATTATTATCTTTAATCTATACTCTCCCGTGGTAAGCTCTTTAGAGCTCTTTTATTATATGCACAATTCATAGTAAATAAACATAAATTATGCTGTTCTTAACATTCTTATTTTTTTCCCAACTTCAGACACAAAAACTCACCTGCTACTCAATAAGATTTACTTGTTTTTCTACTTATACCTCTTAAGTCTTCATATTTTTTTCCCCATATTTACTTGCCATATATTAAAAAATCATTTATCAGTCACTAAGTAGCCTTTGTAACCTTTCTGCATGCACAACTAACTCATCGCATATGTGCTTCAGTAAATCATTTTCCCATAAATTTGTTTTTTAATTTCATATTTTGACTTCAAGTCATATTTTGTTATTGCTTTTTTATAAACATCTAAAAGTTAAGTATCTGCTTTTATAGCATTTATTGTTTCCTCATAATTTTCAGATGAACTTCCTGTTATTGGTGTAGTTTTTTTATGTTCTAAATAAAGCCAAATGTTGATGTGTTAAATATTTCTTTATTATCTTATTTTCATCTACCGCCGATTTATTTGAGTTATTGAATAATTTCTGCTGTTTTATGATACGTTGCCATGTTTTTATTTTCAGGTATGAAATATGGCCTAAATCGAATACCTTATTTGCTATTAATAGTTTTTCTATTTTGGGATTATTCGATACACGGAGTTGTGTCAATCAACGATATGTCTCGATATGCTTTACATGTGAGTTGGGTTTGTGTTTTGATGGGAGAAATATATGGTATTGAAATGCTTGAGATTTTGGAATGAGGTTAATCAAGTTGGGTGGAAATAGTTTTGTGTATTCTGGAATTATTTGCAATAAATTGTATTTCAATGTATAAGCATTAATTAGAAAACTTTTTCTTTTCACTAACTAGATTATGTTAATAGAGAAATAAATTACATTAATTAAGTGCTTTTGAATGATTTTTCTATTTAAATTAATTAAAATAGTCTAAAGAAAGAAAAACATTTCTTATGAACACTGTAATTCTATATAATTCATGGGGGCAGCTTTTTAGGTATAATATATATTTTTTTTGTTTTTAGAAAATTGCAACGAAATAATAGAACACTTAATTTTAGAGATTTAAAACTATGCAGTACTTTACAAAATTATTCAAGACTAAATTTAATATACAAGTTACCAAATTTATTTATTTATCTAGTAAAAATTTAAGTAGTTATAGGTCACAGAAATCTGCACAAATGTACTTGAAGTTCCCACTTAAAAATATACACTACTACACTCTACAGTATTGAGTGAATTTTTCTATGACAGTCTACAGTAGTATAGTATCTCTCCACTCACTTCACATCAGTGCAGTATTTGTTTTATTTCTTTCAATTAGTGTACACCAATTTTTGCAAGACATTAATGTTTTGAAAACCAAAACCAAATTACACTACTTTCAGCAAGTACAGTGAGTGCAGTAAGTGCGCGTAACGAGTGAGAAGACGAAACAACAGCATGCCACTCGGTGTTCGCCGACTTAATATAAAGTATTATATGATTTTCTTATAGCTTTTTGATTTTCTTTTTTATATTTCAATATCTATGAAAACTTCTTAGAGTAAGAATATTAAGAATTAAAATGATTTTAAAATGCCAAACCAATTGGTATCAATTTTAGTACATACTCATATTGCACAATAATCGCAACAGGCTTTAAAAAAAAAAACAGCGCTCGAAGACATGTCCAGCTATATTTCTTCGTTAACTCACACATCACATGACTGAAATATTTTTCTTGTGAGAATGAAATCCCACACTTGAACGTGACTTGCTGCACGTGGTGTTTTAGAATGGAATTGATTCTGATAGCATGGCCAAGGAGTGTGTAAAAAAAAAATTAAATTAAATTTTAAAAAGCACAAAAAATCTATAGAAATCAATAAAAACTTTTTTAGAATTATTTGGAAAAAAGAAAATGGACCAAGAAACGTTTTAAGTAGTACTACTTAAAAAGTTTTGATGATTAATATACTCAATATGATTATATGTTATATCGAATCATTTTTTTGTTTATATAGTTGTCAATATAAACATAAATATAATCTTGGAATTTTATAAACTATTTTTTAAGATAATAAATGTTTTAGTATATAGCGTCGGTGGCACGCTGGGTAGTGCGTTGGACTACGAGTGTAAAACATTGCCTATGAATTATCGTATCCAAGAAATTGACTTTACGAGATTTAATTAGAATCGATAAAGCAATGAGATTGAACTTTTTATCGAAGTTATTCGAGAAGGCTTCGAGGGTACGGATGTCTTCGAGACATGACAGACTGGGATATACGATATTTTAAAATACTTTAAGTTCTAAATTGGATATTTATAGATTCCTATTTATACCAAAGTCAGTATAGAAATTATGTCATCAGTAATTTGCAAAATAATATAGAAAAACATATCGTCGGTGATACTGCAAAACCGCCAATATACATTTTCGAATACCTTTTACAAAATGAATTTTGCAGAAGAATCAGAACTATCTTCAGTCTCAATTCTGCACTTACTTTATACAAAATTAAGTATGCCATAATTTAAAATGGCTTTTATCTAATTTATCCGATTAAATATATCATTAACGAGTTGGGAAAGTTAGGTCACATGGGTAAAATCGGTCATATGGGGCGAACTTTTATAGTCGGTCGGGCCCGACTATGGAATACCCTACACCATTGGTGGGATATTTAATTGTATATCTTCATTTTAAAGTTTGTAATTATACTGAACCTCCCCACCCTCAGCATATTATTCACATATCAGAAATTTACATCTTATATCCACATAATTTAAAAAATTGATATAAAAGTATAAAAAACTAATACTAAAAATTAGAAAAATGTAAATGGCCGGACCACGGCTATATTCAAAAAATTTGTAAGTATAATATTTCATAGATTTGATTTTAATAATTTACGGTTCAAATTTCCACTATAAAAACCCTGAAAAATAATGAAAAAAAGGTGGGCGGATCACGCCCATTTTTGGACCACATATTTTTGTATGAATTAAAACAATATGTTTTAAATTTTATAATTTTATCTTGAATACTTTTCGAGTTATTAGTTATATATAAAAGTGACTTGTATGGGAGGTGGGCGTCTCCGTTTACCGATTTGGCTAATTTTCAAACTCAGTTCCTACTTTTGGCTAAAATATATTGAGACGAAATTTCATCGCATTCTGATCAGTATTTCTCAAGTTTTTCTGTATTCAGACAGCAAGACGGACAGACAGACAGACGGAAATGGCTGAACGGACTCGGGTAGTGATGCTGATCAACAATATATATACTTTTCCATACAGGACACGCCTCCTAAGGGGCGTTACAATATATGCACAAACTTAATATACCCTGTACCTCATAGGTGTAGGGTATAATTAAGAGTAATTTTCACATGCAGTTAGGCGGTTTTGCAGTATCACCGCTGATGTACATTACAGATGAATGAAAAATGTTTAGTTACGTTACCTTACTTATTGATGGTTTTATTTTTAATTCAATTTTGTAGATTTTATTATTTATTTCTTATTTAGAACTATTTTAATAGTGTTGTTTTTGATGTTTTAATTAGCTTGTGTAATGTATTTTTTTTTGTATTATTCTTGTTATTTTGATTGCAAAATACTTTAGCACAATTTACGCTTAGAATATTCGAGAACTAAAAGAAAACGTGTAAAAGTGTTAAACATGTGTGTGGCACATGTGAAGAGTACTTCAATTTCAAGTATATATTTTGAGTGGGTGTTTCTCTTACGTAACAAAAAATAAGATATAAATGAATTTGTAACAAAAAGTTAATAATTGAATTTAGTATTATTGAGAAAATATATAAAATTCTTTAGGAAATCAGTAGATCTTAATACTTTTTTTTTAAATTCACTATAACTAACGAATGAAATGCGTGCGAAAAGTTAAGTTAAGAAATAATCTACACCTTGATTGGGGATATAAATATGGCATAATTAATTGCATACCTAATATAATAAGTTTTTTATTATGCTGAAAACCCTCATCCTCAGCGTATTGTTCATCTTTCAGAAATGTACTTCTTATGTAAGTGTTTATGAACACAGTACATTTAAATACCACGAATTAATTGTAATTATCACAAGCACTTCATAAATACCACAAATAAATAACACGAATCTTTCATAAATACACAGTAAAATGTTCATAATATTGATGAATTCCGTTCTTCAAATCATGATCATTGAATTGAAGAACCATTCATACAATGAGACTAATGACATCAATATTATGTATGCAATAATAAATATGATGAACGCGAGTTAAATGTCAAAAATGAGTTCATTTATATGATGAACTGGATGTGAAGAATACGTTTCATAATATTAATGAACCAATACATAAAAGACAATATATATGCACATCATATTGAAGGATGCTGTTCATCAAACCAAATTTTAGTCAAAATATTTAAATTTTCGTTCATTTTTTGCCATACTCTTCACTTTTTATGTGGGCTATTCCACACCAAATCGACCAGAGGTTAGAACTCACCTTATTTTTGTAATTGTTTGTTCTATTAGCTTTAAAATGAGCCATCAACGGAGTTTATAGCATTTTAACTTTAAGAGATATTGAAATATGAACAACCATACAAAAAAGATTGTTAGCCCATTTTTTGTAGCTTTGAAGCACGGTATCTCTGGAAGTAGTGGTCGAAAAAAAAATTGGTTAATGCATATCTCAATAAGCTTTATCAGTTGCTTAAATTTCATTGACATCGAGAAAGTAAAATCTCATTTTTTTTTTTTTGTCGATTTGGTGTGGAATGGCCCAAGTAGTTCTTGTTGTTATTTCTTATGCTCGACATGCATAAATTAGTAAAATGTTTTGTAATATTTATAATTACAACTTTTTATTAATAAAAAGTTATATTTATAGCCGCGGTAGCTCAGTGGTTAGTGCGTTGGACTGCGAGCCGAAAGGTCCCCGGTTCAAGCCTGGACTGGGGCTAACAACATCTTTTCATAGAAACATTTTTCTATACCGCGCTACCTCTCGGCAGTAAATGGCAAACCCAGAGAGTTAAAACATTGCCTATGAAAAGCTCTCACCCGCCGTTCCGATTCGGCAATAAACTGTAGGTCCCACTACTTTGAGTACAAATATAACACGCACACTCAAAATGGTGAGAGAGCTCGTCCTAAGTTCTTATGGAACTGTAGTGCCGAACTATTATTATTATTTTATTATTATATTATTATTTATAAAAGATATATTTCAAAAAATATTTATTTTTATGAAATTTTTTTGTTTTCGATTTTTTTTTTGTGTACCATGAATTCTTTATAAATCCCTAGTAGAAATTTACCCTATTAGGGTAGAGATGATAATGTCCAGATCATGATCGTCATCTAACTGATCGGGTTATGAAAAGGAAAAAAAAATCCATGATCAGTTCCCCATTATGACCTTATTACAATTTGAACTATGGATATAAAGCTTTTTCATAAAAATAAGTATGATACAAAGTATGATACTAGGAATACTTCATAAATACAATGTATTATTTATAAATACTCTAAATTCTTCATATAAACAGCAAGTTATTTGCTAATTCAACAAAATCTTCAGAAATATAACAAAAATATTTAAAAATACCATGAATTCTTTATAAGTGCAATAAATTCTTAACAAAAATCTTAATAAATAAAGGGTTTTTCAATAAGAGCGCTACAAAAGAACTTATGAAGAATAAAGGTTTTTTATTATGAATCCATGATATTTACGAAGAACTTTTGTGATTCATAAAGATTTTAAAATATTGATATTGAACTCATGATAAAGGGTTTTTCAACAGGAACGCTACAAAAGTAGAGCGACAGGGACAGCAAACGACGCCATATTTTTAGCCGCTCTTTTGACATTTCTCTTTAGTAAGGTTTGCCATTTCATGATGGAAAGATATACGAGCCAACAACGAGTCTAAATTATTAAAATTTACTACCGAAATTCGAATTCGTATATCTTTGCTGTCCCTGTCGCTCTACTTTTGTAGCGTCCCTGTTGAAAAACCCTTTACAATGAGTTCAATATCAATATTTTAAAATCTTTATAAATCACAAAAGTTCTTCGTAAATACCATGGATTCATAATAAAAAAAACTTATATTCTTCATAAGTACCACAAATTCATAAAAATAATACAAATTATTTATCAATACCATCGATTCATCATAAATACCTTAAACTCTTTTAATACCAAAAATTTCTCATAAATACTATGAATTACGAATTCAAAGTATTGCAAATTCTTTATAAACTCTACGAATTTCTCGTAAATACTAAGCATTATATGACTTATATGGACTTTTTTTATAAATATCATGAATTCTTCATAAGAACCACAAATTCATCATTAATACTTCCAGTTCTTTAGAAATATCGTAAATTCCCAGTATGCCATTCGTATCGATATCGTTACGAGATCATTGCGAGTAGATGGAGAAATCACACGATATCGGACCCGTTCTCGTAACGATATCGAGCGTCAAATTGGATGGTAGATAGATATCGGAACGTTCTGTCGGAGTTTTCTCGATACGAAAAATATTTCGAAATCGGAACGATATCGTAGAAAAAAATTATCAAAGTTCGAAATTGCTGCGAAAAATATTGCGATATCGATTTGATAATTGTATAAATATCGTATCTTGTCAAAGAATTCAAATGTACGAACATTTTTAAAAGTTAGAATCGAGAAAGCAACGAGATCGATTTTTTTACCGTAGTTATTCGAGAAAGCTTCGAGGCATCGAAGGCGTCCGAGACACGGCACACTGGGTTATTTTTAAAATTCTACGAATTCTTCGTAAATACGACAAATAATTTATAACTACTACAAGTTCTTCATAAGTATGACAAATACTTCATTGTTTCCATAAACACTTAAAAATTTTCATGATAAATATCATAATTTAATTAAAAACAACTTCAATTCTTCATATATTACACAAAACCTTTCAAATATTTTTAAATTAACAAAAACCAGAACTTTTACATAAATAGAATGATTATTTTATAATTTTTAATAAATTTTTAATAATTTTTTTTTTAGTTTGTTTTTGTTAGTTTTATTGACAATATATATAAAACAATATAATATATTTTTTCTGTGTAGTTTCTTTTATTTCAGCTACGCAGTTGGCTTCAAATAACTGTCTGTTTATTACCCCGTGGTTCTTGACATGTGCTTCCTTTCATTTTCTAAAAAATGCACTTTTTCCATTTTATTTTCTTTGAGTTTCCGCACAATTTCTATAGCTTGTGCTGCTTTCATTCATTCATTCGCTGTCTGTGACCCTCTTACAATGTGGTTCTACTTGATGCCTTGATGCAGTTTTGACATTTGCTCGTATTACTTCTTGATTTTAATTTTTTTATAGAATAACTCGAAAATATTTTTTATACATTGAATAAACTTTTAAATTGAATTGAACTCAATGAAAAAGGTTTTCGTTTGATTTTAAAAATATACAAAACCATAATGGTCACTGAAAATAATTCATATTATTTTTTGTTTTTTTTTTTATTTAATATTTAAAATAGCAAACCTTTCAAGCGAATTATAATTATTTTTTATTTATTTCTGCTGTTTCATTAAAATGCAGAAAAAAATGAGAAAAATGCATAAAACGAAAATTCACAGAAATACTCATTAAACACAAGCAAGATCCACTGATTTTAAGTGCTTTCCCGTTTATTCCCACATCTGATGAGTTCAGTTCCCCTTCGAGGCATAGCATCGCTTTACATCATTTTCAGCTGACAACGACTCATGTGCGCCACATGCCGCTTCTTGGGCGCATTGTTACTACACATCATTTGCAAGATTCCGCGAACAACAGCAGCAACAGCAGCGGCAACAACTGCGCACTAAAATTGCAATTGCAAATTTATTGCAATTTTATTTGTATTTTTTTGTATTTTTTGTTTATTTTCGCAAACGTCATTTTCACTGAAGCGCACTGTTTCAAGGTTGACAGCAGTGCGATGGGTTTTAAACTGCATAGAATGTGTGCAACATTTGTTTTTCATAAAATTTCGCTGTTGGCCTTGACACTTGCCACCCACACTGCTTATTGGATGCACATATTGTGCCACGTACTGTAATGAAGCAAAAACAAAAAAAAAAAAGTAAAAACTAATAAAATGCGTGAGCTTAAAAGTTCTACAGAAGTTTATTAGTTTTACAGGCAGTGCTTATGTGGGATTTGTGCTCATTGTGCACACTAAGTACTTGGTAGTATTTGTAATAAACATTAAATTATCGTTATGTTATGGGAAATTCATAATATTAAATAATATAAAAAAATCAAAAATGTTTTTAAGAGGTTTATTGATCTTTACGGAAATTTTAAAAATATTTAAAATTCATATCATTGTCGTACAGTGAATGGTCCGTGTGTCGATAAATTCCAGAGAATAAAAATGTACTCACATCTACGCACAGTGTTCCATTTTGAAGTTTAACTCGCCAAAAGTCATAACTTGAACACAAATTGATATAAGATATTTAGGATGAATTTACGTTTCTTTTTAACAAATAAATACAAATTAATACAAATTATATACAAATACAACTCTACTTGCAAAAAACGGGAGGAATCGGGAAACTGAAACGCCTACCTCCCCATACAAATGGTAATAAAAAATTTAGAAAATATCTCAAAACTTTTGATAATTTATATGAAGACACAATATATAACGTGATACATTAAGAAAATAACATTTTCTTTGAACTGCCACTCTTACAATTTGTAAAAAATTCGAAAATAAAAAATTAAAAAAAAAAAAAAAATTACAAAAAAAAAAAATTACAATTAGTCAGAATAAAAATCAGTATCAGAAACATTAATATTATTTGAGGGATTTTCAAAAACTATATGATTACTCTGCTACTCATAAATCGAACAACTGGTGCCGTATGATTACAAAGGTCATAATGTAATTTGAAGAAAGTTGTTCAGCATGGGCAAATCGGGGGGGCAAAATGGATTTATGGATTATATTACAGGACAGACCAAATATAGTACGTATTAAGATTTTTGCCAGTATTATATGGTAAAGAAAAGTTGTAGTACACGAAAAATCATGATTCATAAAATAATAAAAAATTTTCTACTGGTATTATAGTAGCAGTGTTGATGAACACGCACAGGAATATGATAGGAAATACACATTGCATAGCACACGGTGATTTTTTGAATAGATTTTTTGAATATGTTTGAATGTAATTATAATGTAATTCGAAATCACCACATACATATTAGGATTAAAATCTAAATACATTATAATTGAATTGTATAATTATTTTGTTCAGATGGAAATATTAATAATAATAATAGTTTGGCGCTACAGTCCTGTATAGAACTTCGGCCGAGCTCTCTCACCATTTTGAGCTGTGCGTGGTTATATTTGTACTCAAAGTGGTGGGACCTACAGTTTATTGCCGAATCCGAACGGCGGGTGAGAGCTTTTCATAGGCAATGGTTTTACTCTCGCAGGTTTGCCATTTACTGCCGAGAGGTAGCGCGGTATAGAAAAATGTTTCTATGAAAAGATGTTGTTAGCCCCAGTCCAGGCTTGAACCGGGGACCTTTCGGCTTGTAGTTCAACGCACTAACCACTGAGCTACCGCGGCTACAATATGGGTATATTATTATACGATATTTTAACATATATTACTTTAATCGCAGATTTGCACGAATTTACTATATTAATGTATCTTTAGAAATATATATTTTTCATCAGATATTAATATATGTATGTTTGATATTTCCGCTATTTAACACACCCAACGTCAATAAAAGGTTCTTTGAATTATATGTATTTGGTTATTCGTGATTGTTACTGGGTGACAACGAATTTAAAAACCAGTTGGGAAGGTTAGATCACATGGGAAATTTTAAAGTAGGTGTAATTATGATAGTTAGGATTATCAAAATTATAGTCGGTCTAAGCCGACTATAAATACCCTACACATATGTGTGGTTACCATTCAAAGTGATATATAGGTCACCAGGGTATACGAATCCTAAAAATAACTACAAACATTCAATCGCTGAAGAATTTCCATTCTTTTGATACCCATATTTACAAATGGGTAGGTGTACCGAATTTCGATTTTTTTTTTTTGTGAACCACAGGTATTTTCGCCGGAAAACATTATTATCATGTATTTGAGCATGATATCAATATATATTTGACCATAAAAGTTTACCTAAGCACGTATACATAAAAATTGATCTTTATATGCACATTTTATATGAGGTATTTGAACATAAGTGGTCGGATCATAGGTCACAATGGACCGATTTTCGCACATACAGCGTAGGTATATTAGTAATCTAAGTTATAAGTTTCATTTATCTAGCTATTCAATTTTAAAAGTAGTAGGGATTTCAACAGACAGACAGACAGACGGACATCGCTAAATCGACTCAGGAGGTCATGCTGATCAAGAATATATATACTTTTCCATACCGGAGATGCTTCCTTCTGGGTGTTACAAACGGCGTACCAAACTGAATATACCCTTTCACTCTTATGCCCGTAACTTCAACGAATAGATATCTACTGGTGCTTAGTTATCTATCGTGTAAGCAAAATTTCGTAACTTCAACGCATAGTTAAGGAGTAAAAACACCGGATAGGTAAGAGATATCTGTTCGGTACGAACACCAATAGATATCTACTCGTTGAAGTTACGGGCATTAGTGTAGGGTATAATAATAGCATTATTTTGATTATATGTATGTTTGGCATTACGATATCACAATTAAATAACAACGCTGCATACTTTTAGCACTCAGTAACTCACATTAATACTTTTCATATAGTTCAAAAGTTCTTTTTGGTGGTAGAATTTGTTTAAGTACCGCCAGTTAATGTTTATACCAGATAGTGGCTGTTTGTGAAATATCCAATTAATCCGTAATTCATTGAACTCAAAGAAGGAACAATAGATGGAAATAAAGCTATTAAGTATATATAAAAGATGTGTATTAAAAATAATTAAGTTTTAATTATATAATATAAATAAAATGAAATTTAAAAAAAGGGAAAAATAAATATTGTGTAATGAAGTTATTAGCACTAAATTGACTTTTTTACATTAAAATTAAATGTAAACATATATATGTTTACATGTAAATAAAATGTTTTTCACATTCAAACATATATATGCTTGCAAGAACGCCGAAAATTATTCATTTTGACATAAATATATTTGAACGAAAACAAAAATATGTTTGGCTGTTATTATAATCATATTTGGCAATGAAATAGTACTTTTGTTTGCATAAAGCTCCAAAGATATATGTAATGCCTGCAAAATTATGTTTGGGAGAGCCCTTTTTTTGCAGCGTGCAGGCATTTTTAATTTTGTAAAAAAAGTAGGCTCCCTATAACAGGTTTTACGCAGAAAACTAGTATGCGCAAGCCTAAACCTAGCTGGCAAAGGCGTTTTTTATTTTTTTTGTTATTTTGAAAATCATCTTTGTAGCAGCCAAATGAAAAGAAAAGGTAGCCTATCAGTAGAAATTTCTGTTTTGAAGTTTTTAAAAGTAGCTTTATATTAGGAAAGTGATAGGGAACGGTAGCCTGCCTGTATCAGGCAAAAACATGATATAAAAATGTCCGATTTTAAATTAAAACGTAGTTTTATAGCAGGATAATGAAAGGACTTTTGGAAAGTTTTTGACACAAATATTTACTGAAAAATATCGAATTTTATTTCAAAATAGAAATATTGAATGATATTGGCCGATTTTTGCTTCGTTAATTATACAATTTGTCAAATTGGTGTAACTTTCACAAACAAAGTAAACAAATTTATTTTTAATAAAAATTATTTAATTTTCAATAAAATATTCGATAATAGTTCAGCATGATAGGTGTTAAGTTTAAACTTATATTTTTTGAATCAAAAAAATTAATAAAAGATCAATGAATTGATATCGATTGGTTTTCATAATTTTAAAGTATTTATTTCTCTGGATCTACCTATATGAATGTTTAACTAAGTACAAGAATGGTGTTCATATGGATTCTAACAAAAAATATTTATATTTCTATCTTCGGGCTATTTTGTGGTTTCGACTTAAATAAGAATCTAGTGGAACATAAATATTACTTGAGCATAATGCAGTTTAATACATTTTATAAATTTTTAATTTAAATTTTTTTCTTCTCGTATTTTTACCACATGTATTTACTGTATTGTTTGCAACTTGAGGGTGTTTCTTTGTTTGTTTCGTGAGGTCATTGTTGCAGTGTAAATATTTAACTGACTGTCGCGTCACGCCCCAGGAATTTTCGCTGATCCTGTCAGTGCATTATTCGTCATGCTTTTAAGAATTGGGTGTATTTTCCAACGAACCCTCAATTTGATTTACCTACAAAGTGTTCAATTTCTAAAGTGATTTCTTGAGCACCATAACAAGTCGTTTCGTTGCCATGTCTGTATTTTCCAATTTGAAATTTTATTAGTCGTTAATTGAATATTAGTCACAGGAGTTTGCTACAGCTTTCGATGGTTTTAATTAGTTTTTGCACTGAGTGGCGTCAACTCTTTGGGTGTTGTGATGAAGTTTACGCTGATATGATTAATCGATTAGTCAGATACACGATGCAGTAGACTTGAGAGGACAGTGAGTCACAGTAATGATTGTATTTATAGAAACTTATGATAAATTAAAGGGTTTTTTGTACTTTTTTTAAACAAAAAATTATCACCATTAGTAATTAAATAAATAAAAATATGAAAATGTAAAAAATAAATAGAAATAAATATATTTTTTTAGGAAATAATATATTAAAAGAAGAAAAAAAACTTTCGGTCACATGGGTAAGTTCGGTCACGTGGGGCGGATTTTTATAGTCGGTCGGGCCCGACTATGGAATACCCTACACCTTTGGTGGGGATACTAACCTTCAGAATATTATTCATATATCAGAAATGTACGTCTTATATCCCCATAATTTAAAAAATGTATATAAAGTATAAAAAACTAAAAAAAAAAAAATTGAAAAATATAATTGGGCGGACTACGCCTATATTTAAAATTTTGAAAGGCTAATATTTCATAGATTTGATTTTAATAATATACGGATCAAATTTCCACAATGAAAACCCGGGAAATAATGAAAAAAAATGTGGGCGGATCACGCCCATTTTTGGACCACATATTTTTAGGTGAATTCTAACAATAGCTTTTAAATTTTATAACTATACCTTGAATACTTTTCGAGTTATTAGTTCCGAAAGAGTTATATAAAAGTGACTTGTATGGGAGGTGGGCGTGTCCGTTGACCGATTTGGCTCATTTTCAAACTCAGTTCCTGCTTTTGGCTAAAATATATTGAGACGAAATTTTATCGCATTCTGATCAGTATTTCTCAAGTTATTCTGTATTCGGACAGCAAGACAGCAAGACAGCAAGACGGACAGACAGACAGACAGACAGACAGACAGACAGACAGACAGACAGACAGACAGACAGACAGACAGACAGACAGACTGACGGACATGGCTAAACGGACTCGGGTAGTGATGCTGATCAAGAATATATATACTTTTCCATACCGGACACGCCTTCTAAGGGGCGTTACAATATATGCACAAAGTTAATATACCCGGTACCTCATAGGTGTAGGGTATAATAATGACAAAATATTAGCCCACATATTTTTGTAATTGCTATTTTATTTATACAAATCGAATTGTATCGTGGAAGAATGTTTTCAGGCAGAATTCTCTAGAGTAAGTATTATCTCGGGTATTATTTGTTTTAGGAAATATATTTTTTTTTCGGCGAAGAATAGTCACGTGATCCTGGGGAACAATTGAGTCGGGAAACAATTGAGTCGGGAAGCAACTGACGGAAATTAATTGTCAGAAGAAATGCATGTATTTAAACTAATGGGAATATTTTTCTTGAGTCTAAAATGTAGTGGAAAGGAATGGTTTCGGGGATGAATTTTGTTGGTATGGAATTGTGTCGGGGAAGAATTGTCGCTGGGAAAAACTTTTTGGGAACGAATTAAGCGGATGAATTATTATCTCGAATATGAATTTTGTATAATTGACTCCGCAAAGAAATGTATCGGAAAATAATTGTCTCGGGGAAGAATTATTTCGGAGAATAGTATTTGGCATAATAATAATTGTCTTGAAAAAGAATTTCGTAGATGACGGCAATGAATAATTCAACATAGAACTGAATTGGTGGGGATGAATTTCTGGGAAATGAATTCTCGGCGACCAATTCTGCGGCTCTCGAAAATTATAAAAAATAAAAAAGTTACCAAATATAATGCACTCAATTGTAATTAATAATATTTTGTCCATAATGAACCGCAAAACGACAACCATTACCAATTAAAAGTAGAAATAAAAAATGCACATCATTTGTTTCTCTCTAAATTAAAATTTTATTAAATATTGTTTTAAATAATTAAATATTGTTTTAAAATAAAAAAAAATACACTATTATAATGCATAAAATAATAAAATTCAAAACTATATACAAACTAAAACCAAAATTACACAAAATAAAAATAAATAAATCAGGAAAACCACAGGCAATATTTTAAACAAAAAACTTATAGTAATGTAATATAACAATAATAATAAAACAACAACGAAATACAACAATTTATGTCTAAAATAAAATACAATAATTTTTTAATTAGAACAACACAGCACTTTTGCAGTAATTTAATGCTTTAACAACCAAGCGAAATACAGCAATAATACCTTCATTCAATTTTAATTTTCAGAAATTTAATATTTAAAAGCTACAACTTTATATGCGGCTAATTTAAAATTTAATTCTAAGTGTTATTATTGTCGTAGGTCAAAATTAAATCACAACTATTCGGACTTTTAAAAGTGTTTCTTTTTTGTTTTAAAACGAAAAGAGCATTTAAAATCTGAATCTAAAACTTTTCGTACAAGCTTTTGACAATAAGGTTTTCGGTTAATAATAATAATAGTTTGTCACTACAGTCCTATAAGAACTTAGGCCGAGCTCTCTCACCATTTTGAGCTGTGCGTGTTATATTTGTACTCAAAGTGGTGGGACCTACAGTTTATTGCCGAATCCGAACGGCGGGTGAGAGCTTTTCATAGGCAATGTTTTTACTCTCGGAGGTTTGCCATTTACTGCCGAGAGGTAGCGCGGTATTGAAAAATGTTTCTATGAAAAGATGTTGTTAGCCCCAGTCCAGGCTTGAACCGGGGACCTTTCGGCTCGCAGTCCAACGCACTAACCACTGAGCTACCGCGGCTACTAGGTTTTCGGTCCGGAATGCTTAAATGAGAAGATGTTCTAGTGAAAAATAAAAAAACAAAATTGTCTCGGTATAAAATGTTTCTATTGTCTCGGGAAGAAACGGCGTAAAATTGTTTGAAGGTAGAACTATCTCCGAAACGTATTGTTTTTGGAAGAATTTTAGTAGTGAAAAATTATCTCGAGAAAAATTACATCGGGGAAGATATTTTTCCAGTAGGAATTATCTCGAGGAAGTATGTCGGAAATATATGCCTCGGGAAATAACTATCTGAAGAAGAATTGACCACTTAAATAGAGTATTAGTATCTGGTAAATATTGTCCAGTAATGAATTGACTATAGATGCATTGTCTATAGGCTGAAGAATTATACGGGGAAATATTAAATCTTGAAAAATCGCTTGCACAAGAATAGATCGGAGACGAATTCCTTACAGTTTCCTGAAATAATTGTCGAGAGATTTATTATCGCGGTGTAGAATCCAGGCATTATTAATATTATTTATAGCGAACAATCAATATAACTTATGTTATGACATGTTTATTGTTCCCAATTATATATGTTGTGTTGTCAAATTTAAACATAATTATACCACTTTAATTTTGTATTATCAGAAAAAATTTAATTTTTATCATTAAAGCAGATTTTATGCTCAATGACCGCACTTAATGCATGTTTTTGCTGTTTACTGATATTTTTCTATAACAAAATATTTAGAAAACATTCATTAGCAATTGCTAATAATTATAATTAATATTGAAATTAAATGTTAGTAATTAGAAGCCTGCAAATAAAATATTTATGCACATAATTAAACCATGCCTATTGATGATTTTAATGATTTTTTTTAACTAAATTAAATAAAAATGGATTTTCAATTTTTAGTGAAAAATTTCATTTGTAGTGTAATATTGTTTTATTTTTGTGAACAATTTAAATTTTGGTGAAAAACTGAATTTTAAGTGAAAAATTGATTATTTAATGAAAATTTAAATTTTTTAGTAATAAATTGAATTTTTAGTGAAAATTTGATTTTCAATTTTTAGTGAAAAATTTCATTTGTAGTGTAATATTGTTTTTTTTTTGTGAACAATTTAAATTTTGGTGAAAAATTGAATTTTAAGTGAAAAATTGATTATTTAATGAAAATTTAAATTTTTTAGTAATAAATTGAATTTTTAGTGAAAATTTGAATTTTTAGTGAAAATGTTTGTTAAAAATTAAAATTCTATAAAAAAAATGAATTTTCAATGAAAAGGGAATTTTGAATGAAAATTTTATTTTTTTTTTAGTGAAAAATTGAATTTCGAGAGAAAATGAAATTTTACTATATAGAAAAAAGTGAATTTTAATGAAAAATTTAATTGAACATTGAATTTATAAAAAAAATCGAATTTGCAGTGAAAATGGAATTATGAATGAAAAATATAATTTTTGGTTTAAAAAAAAAGAGAAAAATAGAATTTTTAGTGAAAAAAACAATTTTTGGAGATATTTTTAATTTTAGTTAAAAATTTAATTTTTGTGCAAAATTTTTTTTTAGTGAAAAATTTAATTTTTAGTTAAACATTGAATTTCAAAAAAAAAAAATTGAATTTGAAGTGAAAATCGAATTTTGAATGAAAAATATAATTTTTTAATGAAGATTAGAATTTCTAGAAAAAAATGAATTTTTAATGAAAAATTTAATACATAGTAAAAAATTGAATTTTTTAGTGAAAAATTTAATTTTTAGAGAAAAATTTAATTTTTACTGAAAAATTTAATTTTTACTGAAAAATTTAATTTTTACTGAAAAATTTAATTTTTACTGAAAAATTTAATTTTTACTGAAAAATTTATTTTTTATTTTTTACTGAAAAATTTAATTTTTACTGAAAAATTTAATTTTTATTTTTTAGTGAAAAATTTAATTTTTACTGAAAAATTTAATTTTTACTGAAAAATTTAATTTTTACTGAAAAATTTAATTTTTACTGAAAAATTTAATTTTTATTTTTTAGTGAAAAATTTAATTTTTAGTGAAAAATTTAATTTTCTAGTAAAAAAAAATTTTTTTCAGTGAAAAAAGGAATGTTAAATGAAAAAGTAAATTTTTTCGTGATAATTAGAATTTTTAGTGAAAAATTCAATTTTAATTGAAAATCTTAATTTTTAGTAGAAATTAAATTTAAAATGAAAAAAATACACATAGTAAAAAATTGAATTTGTAGTTCACAATTGAATTGTTATCTAAAAATTTAATTTTGTGATAAAAATATTGTTTTTTAAGTGAATATTTTAATTTTTAGTGTAAAAATAAATTTAAATGAAAATTTGAATTTTAATTGAAAAGTTTAATTTAAATAAAAATTTTAATCTAAATTAAAATTTGGAATTTAAGTTATAATTGTATTTTTAGTGCACAATTTAAATTTGCGTGAAATATCTAATTTTAAGTGCAAATTTAAATTTCATTTTTTTGTATTTCTGTATTAAGTACCTACATTAAAAGAAAGCACTTACATGCCTTTTAATGCACTGCATTACATTGCAAAAAGTGCATAAATTACAACAAACCTTTTAGACACCGCCAACAACAACAACTGGATTCATGCAAATAATAGAGACTGGCACAGAGCGCATTAACAAAATTAGAAAATGTGTTGCCACAGCCGCCAAATGTATAAATCTTTGCAAATTTATGTCCGCTTTTGCAACGACGACTGCTGCTCTTTTACGTATCTACTGCTACTACTACTACTACTATTTTTTTAATGCTGCTCCACTTGTTTTGCATTTGCACTGTGTTTGAAGAAGCCAAGCGTTTGCCTGTCTGAAACTTATATCACTAATACACACTCAGCAATACATAACTAAAACAAACGTACATTGTATAAATTTGCTGTAGCGCCCTCTGTGGCACAGCGCACCAAATATAGTGTTACCTAAAAGTATGCAACGTAATTGTAAACATTTCAAAAAAAGCCTCTGTATTAAACCAAAGAATACTCTTTACCTTGTAAATTTCAAGGAAGGCGACAAAAAATATGTAATATGTACTCTTCAAAAAAGAAATACATTTTTCACATTAAAAAGCCTTCACTTTTCAATATTTATAAATATCCCAACTACTAAAATTCAGGAATAATTATAATTAATATATATTTTAAAAATAATACCATTTTAATGTAATCGAATTTTAAATATATTATTTATAATGCTCGACAATGCATATTTTATTAATTTATAATTACTTCAAAATTAAAGCAAAATTTAATCAAAAATTATTCAAATTATTATTACTTTTATAATTATTTTTTGTTTTGTTGGAAAATTGCAGCACACATTTAGATTATATATACAAATTGATGTTGTGTTTATTAATTAGTTTGCAAATATTTGTCTAAACTGTTGTATAATTTTAGGCTGCATAAATATTTGCTTTAATTTGCGCTAAACTACTGATGCTAGATATGGCATCGGATTCATTGATTAACGAAAATATGCAAAATTATGTAACTATGCTCTATTTTATTTTCACATTAAATGCGCAATATGCGTTTAACATACATTTTTTCAATGCCTCAAGGTATGCAATACTTTGGACTTACAATTAAATATTTCATAAACATATTTAATATTTAATTTTTTCAATTATTTTTAATTATAAATTAAATTTTTGACTAAAAGTTTTCAAATAAAAATTAAATTATGCACCAAAATTCAAATTATCACAAACAATTCAATTTTTCACTTACAAATAAATTTTAAACTAAGAATTCAATTTTTCACAAAAAATTCAATTATTCACAAAAAATTCAATTCCTCTTTAAAAAGTGTAAATTTTTAATTAAAAATATTGTTTTCATTCAAATAATAATGTATTTTTTTTTTGTTTTTAATTGAATGAACGAAGCGCAGCATTTCGCACATATTTATCTGATGTTCGTTCTGCTGTTGTCAATTGCTCTGCTTTATTCCTCGAAATTTGGACTGTCATTTATGTTGTTGTCCACTTGACAGGCTTAAACGCCATGCTTGAGCTTTCATTCATCTGTTGCTTTTATCTGTCTCGGTCGGTCGTTCGTTCGGTTTGTCTGCCTGTCCATTCATTCATTTGAATGTGTCTCTGTTGACGCTTTGTTCATGTCCGCTGTCCGTCAAATAGTGCCACAAGCCCAACTTCATTTCGTATTATGCGCTTATTATCAGTGCACTTAGTGTACAAAAATAAAGTAGAAAATATAAAAATAAAATTAATGAAAAATTGAAAAAAAATGCTTTTTTATTTTTGGTTTTCTTTACAAAGACATATTTTTATAAATGTTGACTTTTTTAATAATATTCGTTCGTCTTTTGTAGTTTTATCTTTATTCACAAAGTTGTATTTTTATTTTTTAAAACCAATATATTGTTACGAAAAGAGGTAATTTGCTCCGCTGTGCAAGCAATCAACAATAATAAATGAGACGCAATACAATTCAGCGCACTAAGCAATGTGTTAGAAAGAGACGGAAGATCATTCAGCGCACTGAGGCAGTGTGCGAGAAAGAGATGGAAGATCAGCGCATTAAAACACATGAGTGCGAATGAGATGCCAATAGCATGCGTCATTCACGAAACGAGTAGAAGGTTCTCGAAACAAGTCGAAGCTTGTCGAAACGTGTCGAACTGATGCATGCAGTATATAAGGCCGCGCATCTGAGGCACTGTACTTCAGTAGTGATTGTAAAGTGGTCGAGTGCATCTCGTGTGATAAATGTCAAGTTAAATTGTGGACATGCAGCAGTTGTTAGAATTTGTTATTAGTTAAGTTGTTTATTAAAGTGAATTAATAAAGTTAATTGTTATAATTTAAACCAAACATAATAAAACCAAAATAAATTGTAACAACTTGACTTCTTTTGTTTGCCATTTTCAAATACGGACTGAAGTGCTGCGCCTCAGATGCGACGTTTTTTTTATTCAGGTGCTAGAAATTTCCATAAACTTCTACAGTTAGTGCGTATCAGAGCTGCTATCTTCATCGCACCTACACTACTGTGAAATGCATAGCTAGTCAACACTTAACGATATTAATGCTCACGTGAATGTTGCTTCTCTCTCTCTGTTTTACTACCTGAGTGCACCGGTCGGTCTTTTTCATTTAAACTAATGCTCTTTAAAAATTGATTTGTTACACGTTCTCTGAATTAAATATACCAAATTTTAATTAACCCATAATCAAAATAAACGACTTCGCTGTCATTACTGTTTTAAAAAGTTTTAAAAATTAAGAAATAATAAAAGATGAAATGCTAAAATTCATTATTTATTAATTTATCATTTATTTGTAAAAATATAAATTTAATATTTAAGGTAATTGGTGTTAATTCTTGTATGTGAAAAATAATTCGGTTTGTAGATCAGTGCAATATAAGTATGGACTAAAAGTAACACTGAAAACGAAACATTAACTATGAACTTTAAACAGAAATCGTATACAAATAAAACTTAAAACCGAAATCATAATCGTAGCGATGCGGAAATTGATTTAATGTTAAAAGCGAAAATATTACTGAAACTGTTCTAAAATAAAAAATAGACTAATATCCAAAAATGTTATAGTGGTTACGGTTTTATACAATTTTTACGCCTTTGAATTGATGCTCAATTAACAACAAAATTGTATTTAAATGGTTTTTCAATCAAGGCAAATAAATAATTCAGCGTTAAATTGAATTCTAACTACAGCAGTTGTCAGTAGCCGCAACATTTAAAAGTGGAACCATAGTAACATCTACAATAAAATAGATTTTACTTCTTGTAACAGATTTAAACAAAAAGTTATTTGAAATTGCTGTGAAATATGTTTATAAGCCAAATATATTTATGACAAACATATTGGGTAAATAGTATGTTCTGTGTCTTAAATATTATTTTTTTTTTATATTTTTTCTGTTAATCTTGTTTGTTATATGATTGTTTTAACAATATGTTTTTTTATTAATCATATTATTTTTTTTTAATTATTAATTGTTTGTCACAATCGTCAACTTGATTTCCACATTATTGTGCTAAACAAAATGTTTGCCGTAATTTTATTATGCTAAAATCATATGTTTGTCTGTTGCTGCAATGATAATAATACAATATTATTTTTAAAATATTTTACGATAGGCGATATTTTACAGTTAATATGTTTGTAGGTAACATTTTGTAATCGGTATCATGATATTAACATCATAAAGATCGTTTGTAATAACAACATGAATGGTTGCGTATTACATGAGTTGTTATTTTGTACATTTTGCGATTTGTTTTTCGAACAACAAACATTTATGTTTATATATAGATGTAATTTGCTCCACTGTGCTATTTAATATGAGTAAATGAGACGCAAGACAATTCAGCGAACTAAGTAATGTGTTAGAAAGAGAAGCAAGATCATTCAGCGCACTGAGGAAATATGCGAGAAAAAGATGGAAGATAAGCACATTAAAACACATGAGTGCGAAAGTGATGCAAATGGCATCCAGGATTCATGAAAATTGTAGAAGGTTCTCGAAGCATGCCGAAAGGCGTCGAACCGATGCATGCAGTATATAAGGTCGCCACATCTGTGGCGCAGCACTTCAGTAGTGATTAGAATGTAGTCAAGTGCATCTCGTGTGATCAATATCAAGTTAAATTGTGAACATGCTGCAGTTGTTACAATTTGTAGTACAGTTTTACGTAGACTGAGTTTTCGTAACAATATTTATTTATATTGGTTGTTGTGAAAATGTTAGTGTTATTATTTATAGAAGGCATTACCCATTACATGAAAGCTTCAGTTTCAATCATGAATATTTTATATTTAGGTATAATTGCTTTTTTAATCTTTTTTATTGCTTTTTTTTAATCTTTTTTTAATCATGATTGAACGTAGGCATCCAGCATTCATGAAAATTGTAGAAGGTTCTCGAAGCATGTCGAAAGGTGTCGAACCGATGCATGCAGTATATAAGGTCGCCGCATCTGAGGCGCAGCACTTCAGTAGTGATTAGAATGTAGTCAAGTGCATCTCGTGTGATCAATATCAAGTTAAATTGTGGACATGCAGCAGTTGTTAGAATTTGTAGCACAGTTTTACGTATACTGAGTTTTCGTAACAATATTTATTTATATTGGTTGTTGTGAAAATGTTAGTGTTACTATTTATAGAAGACATTATCCATTGCATGAAAGCTTCAGTTTCAATCATGAATATTTTATATTTGGGTATTATTGCTTTTTTAATCTTTTTTATTGCTTTTTTTTAATCTTTTTTTAATCATAATTGAGCGTAGGCCAGAATTAAATGAATATTATGAAAAACTTTATATATATATTTAAAGAAACATGTTTGTGATAATTATGTTGTAGCTTCATTTCATACATAATACATGAAAATTATAGTTTAAAAGTTTATTGCAACAAATTAATGTGATATAGGTTTAGTTTTATTTTTTATTTTAATTGTTTAAAAAAGCATCGAAAAAATAAGAATTTCAACATACTTGTGCGATTTGTCAGTATTTTATGAGTTATGCATGACATGCGCGCAACATTTATATTTCCCTGCATATAGTTGGGGTGTCAAAGTCAAAAAAATATCCAAATATAGTAAACATTTTGACTGCCGAATTTTTCATGCCTGCTACATTGGTTGGGAATGCATTTGCATGCCAAACACTTGTCTTCGGTTGCCTCAAAAATGCCGCGACATGATTAATTCAACGGACTGCGACGCTCATAATAAAGAACAGCTGTGTGACACCAACTGTACTTAAAAGTTCAACTGTCAAGTAATTTGAGTTTCTTTTTTTTTTGTTGGATTTTTAAAATTTAATTATAAGTGTTGCTGTGTCTTTGTGCATCACAAATTCACGGCTTTTTTCCCAGAACAATTTGATGGCTTGTATTATGTGGGAGTAGAGCATGACGCACATTTTTTTTTTAACTCTTTATTGAAATTCTTGTGGAATGTGTCATGAATGAATGCAATTTTTGCATATATATTAAATAATTATTTTAATCAAAATTTAAATTTTTACTTAAAATTCAAATTTTAAATCAGAATACAAATTTGAACTCAAAATTAAAACATTCTGTCAAAATTTAAATATTCACTCCTAATTTAAATATTTACACAAATATTAAATTTTAAACTAATGTACAAATTTTTACATGAAATATAAACTTTTACTCAGAAAAGCCATTCTGTTGAATATTCATATTTTCACTCAAAATTCAAATTTTCCAAAAAAAAAAAAAAAAATGTTCACCCATAATATTAATTTGAGCTTAAATTTTCTCAAAATGTTCACTAAAAAGTTAAATTTTCACTCTAAATTTATATTTTCATTTATTCGAATCAAATAATCTTTTTTAAAATAAAATACTTTGTAATCAAATTTGATTTTTTTTTTAAATTTGTTTTTTTTTTAATTTGAATTTTTTTTAAATTTGAATTTTACTTAAATTTGAATTACTTACTTAAATTTGAATTTTTGTATATGTATCAATATGATTCTTGCGTTATAGCAATTATTGCACATAATTTAATTTGATCCAAGTATCAAAAAGAATAATCTTTGCTTTGTGACCCTCACTCTGACTTAAAGCATCAGCCGCCTTTTGCCAACATGCAACAGTTCGCGGGTGTTGTGTGTGCCAAGAATTTCTAATTTCTGTTGTTTTGATAGACAATGCTGCTGCTACTTTTATTGTTCTTGCCTTAAAAGTCAGAATATCATTTAAAAAGAACAACAAAAATATATAGCAGACCCTTTAGTAATAACATCAACATCATCAAGCTCTTCATCATCATTAGCACCAACTGTTATAAATTAGACATGGAATCGCGAAATAAATACAGCTAAATTGACAGCAAAATAAATTTAATTGTGCGCAAAAATGTAGTAGAAATACGTAGATGAATTTTAGAATAGAGTAAAATTACGGAAACATTTGTATTTAATATATTATATATATTATATAGTCAATCTTCAAAAAACATTTATAATTATAAAATCATTTCTTTATTACTTTGTTGTATTTTGAATCAGTAGTACTTCTTACACATTGCTTCATTTATGAATAGATGCGAAATTCGAAAAAGTTCCCTATTTCCTGTTTATCAAATCTAGCACACATTGAATTAAATACAGAATATTAACATCCTGTTTTCAATTTCACAGTAAAGTACACAATAACCGGAGTTAATATCATTACCATCACTAGTAGAATGTTGTTGACGCTATTTTAAGGATATATTATTTAATTTTTAACTTGGTCAGAAATGAAAATAATGTACTCTTCAAAACAAATTTAAATGTTCATTAAAATTAAAATTAAAAAATTAAAAATCCGATTTTCACTGAAAACTACAATTTTAACTCAAATTCATATTTTATCACAAAGTTAAATTTTAATTCAAATTGGAATTTTCACTAAAAATTCAAATATTTGTTCAAAATTCAAATTTTTACGCTAAATTAAAATTTGCAAAACTTCAATTCAATATTCACTTAAAATTATACTTTTCATGCAAAACCGAAATTTTAACTCAAAGAAAAATTTTCACTCAAAACTCAAATTTTAACTCAAAATTCCAGTGTTTACTTAAAATGACAATTTTCACCTAAAATGCCAATTTTCACTTAAAATTAAAATGTTCACTTAAAATTCTAATTCTCACTCAAAATTACTAAAAATTCCAGATTTTACTCAAAATTCCAATTAAGAACCAGATTTCCAATTTTTACTTAAAATTCCAAATCTCAATCAAAATTACAATTTATACTCGAAATTACAATTTTCATTCAAAATTACAATTTTCACTCAACATTTTAAATTTCATTCAAAATTGAATTTTTACTAAAAATTTGAATTATCACTGAAAACTCAAATTGAACTAAAAATTCCAATGTTCACTCAAAATGACAATGTTCACCTCTAATTTCAACTTTCACTAAAAATTCAAATTTTTACTTAAAATTCCAATTCTTACTCAAAATTACAATTTTCAATCAAAATTCTAATTTACATTCCAATTTTAATTTCAAATTAAAATGTTCACTCAAAAAAAATGTTTACTTAAAATTAAAACTTTTCCTCAAAAAAAAATGTTCACTCAAAATAAAAATTTTCACTCAATATTAAAATCAAAATTAAAGTTTTCGGTAAAATTCAAATTTTTACTCAAAATTTAGTGTTTTCACTCAAAATTCACTAAAAATTAAAATGTTTACTTAAAATTCCAATTTTCACTCAAAATTACAATTTCTACTCAAAATTCCAAATAACATTCAAAACTCCAATTTCCAATGAAAATTTCAATTTTCAAACAAAATTACAACATTCACTCAAAATTCCAGTTTTTATTCAATATTTCAAGTTAAAATTTTCGTTATAATTAAAAATTTCACTCAAAATTAAAAAAATTAAAATTTACACTCAAATTAAAATTTTCACTCAAAATTAAAATTTACACTATACACTAAAATTTTCACTCAAAACTCAAATTTTTACTTAAAATTCCAATTCTTACTCAAAATTACAATCAAAATTCTAATTTACATTCAAAATTCCATTTTTAATTTCAAATTAAAATTTTCACTCAAAAAAAATGATTTTTTTTTTTTAATTAAAACTGTCCCTCAAAAAAAATATTCACTCAAAATAAAAATGTTCACTCAATATTAAAATCAAAATTAAAATTTTCAGTAAAATTAAAATTTATACTCAAAATTTAGTATTTTCACTCAAAATTCACTCAAAATTAAAATTTTTCACTCAAAATAGAAATTTTCACAAAAAATCAAATTTTTTGAAATAAAAAACCGAATTTGCTTTTAAATTTTAATTCCAAACAAAAATTTGATTTTATTTATTAAAAAATTTATTCAAAATTTAAGAAAAATAATATTTTTGAAAAATTTCTTTATAAATTCTGTGGCAATATGAATTAACAGCATAACTCGAGATATGTTCAGATTGAGTTAATACCATCGCAATTCTGATATACGACTTCATTTTGTGTCAAATTTTGATACTGATCCTTCTTATCGTTGCTGTGATACAAGCAAAAACCTAAAAGCAAATCTACTTGTTATTAAATATTTATTTTTATTAAAAAAAAAACTTTCGAAAAAATTCTGACAAAAACATTTTGCAGACATTTATTTTATTTAAGTTTTTCATAAATATGCAAATATAATTTTTAAAATGTTTTTAAAAATATTTTTCGGAATCAGTTATAAAGCTTAAAAATGCTCTCCTGAAAAATTCGAAAAATAGCCTTATGCTTTTATTTCATATTTTCACAGAATTTTACAGCAAAAATGTGTCATTTTGTTTTTCAAATACAAAAATGTTATGATTACCATTAAAGTGGAATATGGAAAATCAGCTTACGATATGATGCAAATCGTAACTTGTTACTTGTACGCTTCACTGGAGTGTTGCTAATGACAACAACACTTTGCAGCAATGCTATAAAAAGTACATGGGAATCAAAAGCAGGATGCAATGCAAAAGAACGACACACATACATGAAACACATTGAAAAATCATGCTAAAAATTGCACGCATTACTGCTTATGTTGCAACAACGAAAGCAAAAATAAAAGAAAAAGAGTTAGACGAATAATAAGTTGAAGAATACGAGAAAATGGAAAAGAAAGAAATAAACCGCACAGTAGCAACCAAAGGACAATAAAGATACTTTGTGCATAAAAATATGAAATATTTTGAAATAACATACTATGCAAATAAAAGCATAAAATATTTTAAGAATTTAAAGAAAAGCATAAAAATAGGGATTTTACAGACTGGAAAAAAATATATAAACCAAGAAGCAAATATTCAAAAGAAACTTCGCATCAAAGGAGTAACTGTTACCAGATGAAATAGCAGAGTGGGGGATTAAGGGATGGTTGCTTCGAATGGAATTGAATAGAAAACCAAATAAATTGAAAGAAATCATTTTCAAAGGCTCTCAAAACAGTAAAAGACGCGCCATCGACTGATGCAAAAATGCGACAGGACATACACAGCAGGACATATGAAAGAATGCAACTGAGCGGAGGCTCACTGCAACACAGTACGCGAATTGAAGCAGAAGTCGTTTGCCATGGTGCCACCCGGAGGCTCTGACAATAAGGACGAAAGCATGTGTGTGTTTTTCTATGTCATATTTTTCTTTGTGTTGATTTCTTTGTTGCCACAGGCAGCGCCAACAGCATTAAAAAGATTTATTAATATTGGCAAATAACTTGCAATTGTAAGCGCATTAAAATAAACTTGCAAACTATTGCAAAGTATTTTAAACTAATTTAAACTAATTTTTATTTCAATTTGTTGTGTATTTTTTAATTTTCAGTTTTTACAAATTTGATAAATACAAAATAAACAATCGGGTACAAAAATGTTTTTTATTACATACAGATTCAAGAAATTCAATATTCAAGCCGAAATTAATAAAAGAAATGATTTTTGAAATAAAGTCTTGGAGATCAATCCTTCTTAAATATAAATAATACTAGCTGGACCCGTGCACGACTCGTGCCAAGATTTTATAAATGCAAGGATATGGAGCGATTTTATGAATATAAAAAATATTTTTATTATTTTTATCACAGACCCGTGCTTCGCTGTTAATACTCCACCAAAACAACTTTTCTCAAAGGCAATTCTTTCTCAGACTGCGCTTCTCCGTAGAATATTTCGCCTTAGAATTCTTCCCAGTAGAAATCTTCCCCGTAAAATTCTTCTCCATAGAACGTTTTAACGTAGAAATGTTCCCGGTAGAATTATCTCCCGTAGAATTCATCCCCGTAGTGTTTTTCCCAGTAGAAGTTTTAATGTGGTGAATTTTGGTATGGTAAGTTTTAGTGTGGTGAGTTTTAGTGTGGTGAATTTTAGTGTGGTGAGTTTTAGTGTGGTGAGTTTTAGTATGGTGAATTTTTAGTATGGTGAGTTTTAGCGTGGTGAGTTTTATTGTGGTGAGTTTTAGTGTGGTGAGTATTAGTGTGGTGAACTTTAGTTTTTTGTTTCATCTTTTTAGATTGTGTATGTGCTGAGTTATGTCGTTTTGAAAGTTTAGGTTGTATGGGAGGTACCATGCCCCTTTGTATAATCCCGCCCATATATAGCCTATGACACCCTCCGGACAGCATAGTATCCTTGTGCAAAGTTTCAGTTAAATCAATTCAGCGGTTTAGACGTGATGCTGGAACAAACAGACAGACCGACAGACTGACAGACGGACCAAGAGTTTTATATATATATAGATTATATTATGATTGTGACAAATATATTATTTTTATGGGAATCGTAGTATAATTGGACACATATGGAAAAATATGTTTGTAAGCAAACATTTTATGTTACATGTTAATCCCACATGTGTTGCATGTTACTCTCATGAATTTTCAGATATTTAAAATAAATATTTTAATACTAATAATTTACCATAGATCATGAAATAAATATCAACATATTTTAAAAAACCTGTAAATAATTTTTACAGTCAAATATAGTCATACAATTTATAATGGCAATGATATTATGTTTGCTGTTAAAAAATGTTTCAGTAGGCGGACCTTGCTGGTTGGTTTTATGACTTCCTTATTTTATTAATATTTTTTATGAGTTTAAATATTTAAATTATTATGAATTCTGCATTAATTTAATATTTTTATGGTTGTGGTAAATAAATCATGGTAATGAGAAACGACTTTTAATTGCAGGGTCGATTTCTCATTATTTTTTAAGTAATCTTTGTGACTGTAAAACAAATTCTGAATTGCGTTTATTAAAGGAAACATATAAAATAATATTTATGATAAACATAATTTTGTTAACATGCTGTATTAGCAGGATACCTAGTGGTGCAAATGATAATTGTAATATTAAAATGATTACTGCACTATTTAAGTTTAATTTTGTTTCATGCTTTATTTTTGTTGGTTAGACTATTGGTAACTGTAAAATTATTATTGAAATAAGTAATTTTAATCTATTATGTTTGTAGCAATTAAATTATGTTGGCTTTTTTGCATACTAATATTACAAATAAAGTTTGTTAGTTTAATTAATTTTTACATTTTTATGATTCTGATAATCAAGTTTATGGAAAACGTAGTATAATTTCAAGCTCTATTGATTTGCTCAATTTACCACAAATTTTTTGAGGAAAGTTAATAAATTTAAAATGATTTTTGATACTTTATTTTGTGTGCTATAATTATACGAAAAAAATTATATGGGGAAACATAAAGTTGTTTGCACGTTTAATGTGTTGATTTAATTACTGTCTAGTTGTTCAAACAATGATTGTGCTTTAAAAATGATTACTAAAATATTTTAAGCATATTGTCATATATTTATCGCAAATAAATTAATGGTTTGTGTTTTTTTTTTTGTATTACCTATTGGTTGGGTTAATTACTATATACAATATACAATATGATGATTGTGATTTAAAAATGATATCTGAAATATTTAAATGTTATTGAATTATGAAATAAAAAATTGATCCAAATGTTAGAACTGTTTAGAATAATTATGAATGATGTTAGAGACTAATATAACATTTTTTTGTACTATTAAAAATGTTTGCAAAAGTTTTAAATTACGAAATTGTCTCAAAACACAATTATTTCAAACTATGTTTTTTCCATGTTTAATTAAATATTTTCTTGATTAAACACGCACTATTAAAATGCAGATAAATTATTTTAGTTTTTTTATATTAGTGTCACCCGCTACAATTACCATAACATATATCAAAATTTCTTCAACAAAATAGTTTCTAAAAATAACTATATTTATATTAACATTTCAAAGTGTTCAAAAATCGAAAAACATTCATCATTAATAAAGGAAAAACATTTTCAAAATATTCATGTTCATATTTTTCCCGAGGTCAATAGCAATTTGTCATTTGAAAATAAATACATTTTATTTAATTAATTTCAAATATTTATTTACACGCTACGTGCAGCAATTGTTGTCGTGACGTGCAACATACAACATATCGCTGACTGATGTCTGTTGTCAGCCATATGTGGCATTTGGCGGCATTTGCTTTGTGCTCTTTTGTGCTATTTTGGGCAATACACATTTTCAGTTATTTAATTTAGTTAAATATGCGTGATAGGCTGCTGTTCGGCACACGTGCAACATGCTTTTCGGCGGCATTATTGCTGTTGCAACTAATGGAGTGCAGCAGCAAATTGATGCATTTATTATGCTGTTTGACAGTTGCATTGAAAGCTTTTCTAGGTGATTCTTGTGTGGGTCATTAAAATGGGCATTAAATAAAAGCTAAAAATAGCATTTCTTTGAACCAAATGTGATCAAAGCAATATTCAAGTCAAAATATTCAGAGATATTTTTCAAATGAATAATAATAATTTATATTTAACTATTCCGTTTTGAAATAAACTAAATTAAAAAAATATATATATTTTGTTGTCTAAATATAAAATACCGCATACTGAAAGTGAAAACGCATTAAAAGCATGAAAAAGATATATGTTGCTTCTGTTTTTTAAATTTGCTATTGCTAAGTTTCCTCTGCTTTCGTTTCCGGTAACTGTTTTGTACTGTATGTGGCTTCCGTTTTGCTTGGAACGGATGTGGCACTGTTTACATGTTGTTAAACATTTGATTTAATGTTGTTGCACTTAATTGAGTGCAAATTATTGCCAGACACAAAAGTAAATAAAGCTAAAAAAATAAAATTTAAATAAAATAATGATTTTTTTATTGGATATCGTAAATTATACATTTTTTATGCAAATTTATAGTAAACTATGTGCAAAATATCTAATATATGTGCACTATATGTGCACTATATACGCTATATGTTCGCTATATGTGCACTATATGTGCACTATATGTGCACTATATGTGCACTATATGTGCACTATATGTGCACTATATGTGCACTATATGTGCACTATATGTGCACTATATGTGCACTATATGTGCACTATATGTGCACTATATGTGCACTATATGTGCACTATATGTGCACTATATGTGCACTATATGTGCACTATATGTGCACTATATGTGCACTATATGTGCACTATATGTGCACTATATGTGCACTATATGTGCACTATATGTGCACTATATGTGCACTATATGTGCACTATATGTGCACTATATGTGCACTATATGTGCACTATATGTGCACTATATGTGCACTATATGTGCACTATATGTGCACTATATGTGCACTATATGTGCACTATATGTGCACTATATGTGCACTATATGTGCACTATATGTGCACTATATGTGCACTATATGTGCACTATATGTGCACTATATGTGCACTATATGTGCACTATATGTGCACTATATGTGCACTATATGTGCACTATATGTGCACTATATGTGCACTATATGTGCACTATATGTGCACTATATGTGCACTATATGTGCACTATATGTGCACTATATGTGCACTATATGTGCACTATATGTGCACTATATGTGCACTATATGTGCACTATATGTGCACTATATGTGCACTATATGTGCACTATATGTGCACTATATGTGCACTATATGTGCACTATATGTGCACTATATGTGCACTATATGTGCACTATATGTGCACTATATGTGCACTATATGTGCACTATATGTGCACTATATGTGCACTATATGTGCACTATATGTGCACTATATGTGCACTATATGTGCACTATATGTGCACTATATGTGCGCTATATGTGCACTATATGTACACTATATGTGCACTATATGTGTACTATATGTGCACTATATGTGTACTATATGTGCACTATATGTGCACTATATGTGCACTATATGTGCACTATATGTGCACTATATGTGCACTATATGTGCACTATATGTGCACTATATGTGCACTATATGTGCACTATATGTGCACTATATGTGCACTATATGTGCACTATATGTGCGCTATATGTGCACTATATGTACACTATATGTGCACTATATGTGCACTATATGTGTACTATATGTGCACTATATGTGTACTATATGTGCACTATATGTGTACTATATGTGCACTATATGTGCATAAAAGTTTGATCATAATTCCATCAAGTAATGGAGGATATTTGTTCAACAAAAATGGAAGTATAACTGCTCGGTATATGGCACTTAAATTGTAAAATTAAATATTTAATTAAAACTACATTGCATGTCTGCCGTGTATAAAATGTCGAAGCCATCGGCATGTGACTGCTACAGGTTGACAGCGGCACCAGCAGCAACAATAAGACATTTTTTTATCAGTGTCACTTTAGATTTAAAAAAAGTGTATATGCCAGACAGACCAAATAATTTTTTTTGACTTTTCCGCACAAGAAACAAAATCACTTTTTTTTTATATATTTCCACGATTTATTTATTTTATTTAATTCAATTTTTATTTATTCAATTTTTTGTATGTGTTTGTTTACTTATATAATTTCGTGTCATATTTTTGCAAATAAAACAGAAAAAAAAAATAAAAAGTTTATTATAAAAAAAGTTGAATATTTTTAATCAACTAT
Source organism: Dryomyza anilis (assembly GCA_951804985.1). NCBI lineage: Eukaryota > Metazoa > Arthropoda > Insecta > Diptera > Dryomyzidae > Dryomyza > Dryomyza anilis. The sequence continues at coordinate 93,757,523 of OX638132.1, forward strand.
GAAGAATTTTTTTTGATGATTTTGTCATTTTAATAAAGTTAATATGTTAAATTATGCGCTTTTAGTCAAAAAGTGTCTAATAAAAAAAGAGGTAATATAAACATTGTTTGCAGTCCATGCATACTTGGGTTGTGGACATATTTTAGCGCAGATACATTTTACATTAGAGTATGGCTTTCGAATGAATATTTTTAATTTACAAAATATTGAAAAACATAAATTTAAATTAATCATTGAGTATATATTTTTGCCTAATTTTTTCGCAAAATCGATATTTGATTTTTTATAATATTTAAAAATTTATGGCTAATGAACTATTAAAATTAACTTTTTTAAACACATTTTTTGCTTTTTAAATTTTTAAATATATTTATACAATAATGCTATTTTATTATCAGTGATGAATTATTAAGATTTCAAATTAATGATTTTATATTCAGCTTAATTCTAAATAATATTTAGAAGAAAAGTTTAACAAAATATTTTTTTAATAAATTAAAATAATTAAAAAGATTTCATATGTTTTAAGCTTTAAATTTTTGAAGAACTTTTGCGCTAGATATATGCTTCAAGGTTTCTAAGAATGTTTCAGATTTTTAATAAAATTTTACCTTATTAAAAAAACTTGAAAAAAAGCTTCAGCATTTGAAGAATGTCTAAGTTTTTGAGGTTAGCTTTAAGTTTTTGAGGTTAGCTTTAAGTTTTTGAGGTTAGCTTTAAGTTTTTTTTGAGGTTAGCTTTAAGATTTTGAAGATAACTTTATAATTTAGAAGAAAGCTTTAAAAATTTAAAGAAAGCATTAGGCTCTTTAAAGATTAGCTACCTATTAAAAACTTCAAGAAAAATTATAAAATTTTAAATTGAAAGCTGTAAACTTTCAAAAGGTTAAAAAAAGCTTACATTTTTATATAAAAGCTTTTATTTATAAGAAAGCTTTAAACTAAAAATAAATCAAAATACCATCTTGAAATTTTGTATGAACATTTATAATAAATTGACGAAAACTTAGGATTTTTTTTAGAATTTTCAAAAGGGTCCTTTTTAAGGACATCAATTTTGAAGTGCAAGGATAATGACCACGGGCCACATGTTACCGTTTGGAAATTACAACTTAATTTTTCTAAAACCTTGTTCTATTAGCTTTAAAACGAGCCAATAACGGAGTTTCTAGCATTTCTAGTTCAAGAGATATTTAAATATGAACAACAGTACAAAAGTGATTTTTGGCCACTGTAGTATTTTTGAGCCATCTCTGGAAGTAGTGGTCGGAAAAATAAAAAAAAATTGTTTAGTGCATGTCTTTATCTGTGCATACCCTTTATCTGTTGCCAAAAGTTCATTAAGATCGAAAAGGTAAAATTTCAAATTTGACTTTTTTTGGTCGATTTGGTGTGGAATGGCCCATATAGAATTTACATACAAAGATTTATTTCTTCTAACCATTTCTCCCAAATATTAATGGGAATATTTATTTAGAATCGGGTTGTTAAAAAACTTTTTTAATAAAGTTTTTGAAAAGCTTTTTTTTTATTTTAATTTAATTTTATTTCAATAATTTAAAAAGTTTTCAAAGCAACACATGAACATTTTTTAATTCACACCCTTTCCATACATACATAGTGCGTATGTCTTTTTGAAGCCATAATCATCAACATCCTCAATGACTGCTACGTTCTTTGCATCGGCAGAGTACAGAGAGGCTCAACGCAAACTGACAACATTTACAGCAGCAATTGCCATGTTTCAGTTGCTGGTAATTGTTGTTTTTGCAAAACAGCACTCGACAACAACAACAACAAACCAACAAAATAAAGCTCTCTGCGGAAACATGTTTTCATCGTAATCCACTTTGTTATAATAAATACGTAATGCACATCCGATTACCGTAACACTGTGTTGTGTTCTGTTTTGTTCTGTTACGTTGCGTTACGTTACTTTCGGTTACAACAACTATTAAAATAACAGCAACAACCAACAACATCATTACGTAAGTGCCACAGAAAATTACCACGCAGCACAAAAAAGCTGCCAATATGACCCAGAAACTTTTTGTGAAATTTTCACTTTAATACTATGAAATAAAATTATGAAATATTTTCTGAGTTTTTTTTTTGTTCATATTTTATAAAATGGAATTTCACGTAGCCCAATTTGTGCGTGCGTGACTTCCGTGTGGCATGCAAAGAACTCTCGTAATTTGCAAACAACTTTTACAAAGTCAGTTAAGTGACATTGGTATGACTGACAGCTGCTGTGTCTGACTTTGCTGCATATGTGAAAAAAGTTTATTTGTTATTTGTGGCATCTAAGAGTGCAAAGAAAAATACAAATGAAATGGTATTAACTTGGAAATTATATGAATTTGAAGTACTCAGGAGTGAAGTGTGTAAACTATTGAAATTTATGCTTTTTATAAAATGATTGCAATAAAATTCAATATTACTGCCTTACACTAGAGAATGGAAATTCATATTTTAGGGTACAGTCATCTGCACAAATGCATTTGAAACCCACTTTCATGACATTCATTTTATTTCAAGACATGTACTGTGTAGCCGCGGTAGCTCAGTGGTTAGTGCGTTGGACTGCGAGCCGAAAGGTCCCCGGTTCAAGCCTGGACTGGGGCTAACAACATCTTTTCATAGAAACATTTTTCTATACCGCGCCACCTCTCGTCAGTAAATGGCAAACCTACGAGAGTAAAACCATTGCCTATGAAAAAGCTCTCAACCGCCGTTCGGATTCGGCAATAAACTGTAGGTCCCACCACTTTGAGTACAAATATAACACGCACAGCTCAAAATGGTGAGAGAGCTCGGCCGAAGTTCTATACAGAACTGTAGCGCCAAACTATTATTATTATTATGTACTGTCGCCGACTATATGCTTGAAAATCAAATGAGTGTGTTGCTCACAACAATAAAGCACAAGTACTGTCAAAACAAAACGTAGTTGTAGTGAAGAGATTATATTAGATTATAAATATATTCAAATACTGCAATAAACTGTAGTATTATTATTCTTCTACGTGTCCATTACAATCTCATTAAGCCATTCATATCACTCTAACTAGATTTTTTCAAAGTTTGCTTCATTTTGTGTTCTCTTATACCCAATAGCTCTAATTGGGTTAATATTTATTTTTGAAACATACTTTATAAATAGTCAATTTAGCAATAAATCTCACAACATTTTAAAAATTACATTATTGCGATTGCAAGCATCTTTTTATATCCAACAATTTCAAAGACGAATGTTTTTAATATTTATACCAATAGATAAAAAGATGTAAAACTTCCGAATGCCATTCCAACTTTTGAAATTTATCAACTGATTTTTATAATATTAAATAATAAACTTAAACATATTTTGAATAATACATTTGTTCAGTTTTATTTCTCTAACGACGATATAAATCTTTTTTCAGTGATTTTTCATATGATATTTTCTTTAATTTGCAACTATTTATCTAAATAAATTCCATAATTTTTTCATATTTATTCTTTTTTATTAAAACTTCTGCACCTTCTTCGCCCTATGCTCCACCTCAAATAGCCCAACACATTTATCGTAATTTACAACGGCACCAAAAAGTTTGACACCGAATGTTGTCTCCGTTATTTTGACACATTGTTCTGGCTTTTGTTATTTCTTTACGGTTTAAGTTGCTTTGCCAACATTTGCTAGCTTTTCGTTTTAGACCCTTTTTTTTTGTGTGTACTGTGTTATTTTTGTAGAGTCTTCTTTTATTGCTAGGTTCTGATTTTTTTTTTCATAACTTTTGTAGTGTTTTGCACGGAGCCTGGTATATTCGAAAGAAACATAACAGATGGCAGGTCCATTTATTGTAGAATATCTGTTTTTTTTTGTTGGTTTATTCACTATGCCATCAAATGAAAGGTGGTAAGTGATTTGTAAATGTCAGACCCTTGTCTTTTTTTATTGTGTGGCATTGAGTGTTTCTGTCTTCGCGACTAGTGCTATGTCTTCAATAATATCACAAAGTTGAAATTGGAGTTCGTTATGAAAATAGTTAGGAAATTAACTTTGGAAATAAAATGAAAGTATATCATTTTTAAGATTTGTATAATAAAAACTATTTAAAAAAGTTGCAAAAATAACAAATATTTTTCAAACCATGATTCAATCCCTAAATAATCATTTTTGGTAGGGCCGATGCAGTTTAGAAACATTTTTTCGACATATTTCAAACAGACAAGGGCGGAGTTCAATTCTCAAGCTGTCTTACCTGCCTTACACTTACCAAAATATTCCATTTATATGCGTGTTTGCCCGAAATATTTTTGAAACATTTCTAAAAATGCCAGTTTTTAATATTGATCACTACAAAACTATGTTTCAGCATCACGTCTAAACCGCTGAATCGATTTAACTGAAATTTTGCACCAGGATACTATGGAGCCCAGAAGGTGTTATAGACTATATATTGGACAAAGGGGCGTGGCACCTCCCATACAACCTAAACTTTCAAAACGACATAACTTAGCACATACACAAACTAAAAAGATGAAACAAAAAAATCAAATACAAAAAAAAAATACACAAAAACGAAAACACAAAAACAAAATCATAATACTAAAGTAGTAACACAAAAACAACAGCATAATAAAACAAAAGCCAATACAAATTCAAACCACAAAAACAAAAGAAAAAACAAAATCAAAATCAGAAACACTACAGCAAAATCAAAACCAAATCAAAAAGAAAATAAAAACACAAAATCAAAACCAAACATAAAAACAAAAGTATAAATAGAAATGAAAAACACAAATGCAAAAACCACGAAAGAAAAACATAAAAACAAAAGCAAAGACACAAACAAAAGCAATAACACAAAAACAAAAGCATAATAACAAATGCAAAAACACACACAAAAGCAATAACACAAAAATAACAGAAAAATAATAATAAAAATATGAACAGATTGAAGAACAAAAGCAAATACAAAGAACAAAGAACATAAACGGAAAAACACAAAAACAAAAACACAAAGAAAACAAAAGCAAATGCAAAACTACAACATAAAAAGCACAAAAAAAGTTAAAACAAAAAAAAACATAAAGAAGCAAAAGCACAACAGCAAAGACACAAAAAAAATACAAGCAAAAGCAAGAATTAAAAGCAAATTGATTTGTAAAAACAAAAATACAAAATCAAAAATAAAGCCAAAACCAAAAAACAAAAAATAAAATCGTCAACATTAAAAAAAAGTAAAAACACAAAGCAAAAATTAAAAACAAATATAAAAACACAAAACAGAAACACAAAAAAAAAACAAAATTCAAGAGAAAAACACACCAAAACTGAAATTAACTGAATAGCAAAAAACAAAAGCTAAAGAATAATAAAAACAAAATAAAAAATTCAAAATTAAAAACACAAGCAAAAATACAAAAACAAAAGCCAAAACACAAAAACAAAGCATAAAACCTAAAATCAAAATTACAAAGAAATCATAGGTGTAGGGTATAAAGAGTACAAAAACGTAAGTAAAAATGTAAAAATTCAAAAACAATATCAAAGCAAAATTAAAAATGTAGAAACAAACTAAATCAAAACAAACAAAAAAAAGAAAACATGAAAATTAAAAACAAAAACACAAAGTCAAAGTCAATTTCAAAAACAAAATCAACGTAAAATAGTGAAAACAAAAGTAAAACTAAAACGGGAAAAATACAAAAGCCTAACACATTAGAGCAAAAAACCAAATCAAAGAAAAACGAGTTGGGAAAAATAGGTCACATGGGTAACTTGGGTCACATGGGACGAACTTTTATAGTCGGTCGGGCCCGACTATGGAATACCCTACACTCTTAGTGAATATATTAGTGGTCTAATTTACTGGGATAATTTTTAATAATTTACGACAAAAGTTTCCACTACAAAAAATCGGAAAATAATGAAAAAAATCAAATGTTGGCGGATAACGCCCATTTTTGGACCACATATTTTTAGGTGAATTTTGCGAAAAGATCTTGGCCTACATCCCTACAAAATCAAATTGACGCAAGAACTGAAGCCGCTTGACCACCAGAAGCGTTGTATGTTCGTGAATTGAGCTGAGCAACAACTTGAAAATGATTCGGATTTTCATCGAAAAATCATCTTCAGCGATGAGGCTCATTTCTGGCTGAATGGCTTCGTCAATAAACAAAATATGCGTTATTGGTCAGACAGCACTCCACACGTACTCCACGAGTCATCATTGCATCCCGAAAAAAATACGGCCAGCGAAGATTGATGAACTTCGTGCGAATATCGAACGTGAAATTGCAGCAGTATCGGCCGATTTTTGCTTGAAAACCGTCGATTCAGCGTCTGGACTTCTGCAAGCGTGCCCGTGGTGGCCATGCAAAAGAAATCGAGTTCCATACATAATGGCAGTAGATCAACTATGCTTAGAAAATGGTACAAAAACAAAAAGAAATACAGAAAACCCCCATTGCGCGCGCGGGTACAAAATACTTGTTTTAAAGAATTATTTGAAACTCAAATGAGAATAAATATAATTTGTATTATTTATATATATTTTTTTTTAAATACTCAGACTTTACTGCTCTGAATTAGAATTTAATTTAGAATCAACATTATTTTCTATGTACTCGTAATGTTCTTTATTGAAGTACCTTACATCAGCTCATGTCTATCAACATCTTCTACCATGGAGACTGTCACTTTTTTCTGCTTTGCACTTAGCTTTATCTGTTCTTCCTTGCTGCAATTGAACCATATATAATTCTAATACTAACCATTACCTTTCTTACTACAACTTTTATGCTCCACCGTCAGCTGGCCACAGTTAATTCGATTTGCGCCACTGACTGACTGACTGTGACCCACCCACCACTTGTTTTTCTTACAAAAGGCTATTTTAATAATTTACTTACGTTGGTCAGCATTTTTTTGTGTCTTTGGTTCTCCCATTATCGTTGTTATCCTTGCAGAGGCAGCACTAATCTCTATTAGATCTTTTTTTTTTGTTTATCAAATTGCAGGCGCCTTTAACGTTTTCTATTGTCTCGAAAGGAGCGCGCACTTCTTGGGACCACTACAAGGGGTTTCTTTATGTAGCGACGCCAATTTGTAGCGCTTATTAAATCGAAACAACTTGTACTATATAAAATGAAGACACTGAAGACAAGGCTACGTTAAGGTGTTTTTATATTTTTTTGTTGTTTTTAAATCGTTTTATTTTTATGAGTTTATTTTCATTTCATATAAATCGATATTTGATATTTATATAATTCGATTTAATTATTAATATTTTAATTTTGCATTATTAAAAATATTTTATCTGGGTTTTATATGAATTACTTTCTTTCATTTCCAGATTTTGTGCCTGTTTTTTATTTGAATTTTTTGATTTTATTGGTCCTTTGATTTTTATTAATTTATTGGTTTTTTGAGGTTTTTCATTTATTTTTTATATTTATTTAATTTTTTGATATCGTTGATTTGCGATTTTTAAACATTTATTTTATTCTTGGAAAACTCTTTTCTTTAAAAATTAGCTCATTTTAGAAATTCTCTGCAGAAAATCCTTTGTATCTGGCACTTGACACAGAGAAAAAAAATAATTTTAGCATGCGATTGGAAGAAATTTAATGTAAGTTGTATGAAACAACTGCATTCGATTTTAATGATATTTTTTTAAATAGATTTGCCATATTCGATGAGCATTTAAAATATGCTCATTTCAATTTTAAAATGGTTGTAGTTTTTAAAACCACTACGAACTAAGTTTTGATTATAGGAACCGACTGAACTATTGAGAGAACCAAATAAGTTGGATAGACAATGATTGGTAGACGCAAACAACATTTGTGTACTGAGAAAATTGATGTAGTATTTTTTACTACAATTATGTATTTGTTTCGCAAACATTTTATTCTACTATACTTTGTTAGTTTTTAAATGAATTTTAATGTATATGATTTAGTTTTGCTACACAATGTATTTGAAATTTAGTTTTACATGTGCGCATTTCAACCACGACCGAAAAATTCAAAATGCTCAAATCTTTGAAACAACGATGTATTTAGAATCTGATATATCTGAATTTAAATATCTGAAACGAAATTTCTATTCCGTTAACGGTAACGTATAAAAAAAAACTCATAAATTTACGTTACTATACAACACGCAGAGAAAAAATGTGTTTGCAGAAAACATAACAGGGACGCTACAAAAGTAGAGCGACAGGGACAGCAAACGACGCCATATTTCTTGCCGTTCTTTTGACATTCTCTTCAGTAAGGTTTGCCATTTCATGATGGAAAGACATACGAGCCAACAACGAATCGAAATTATTAATATTTACTACCGAAATTCGGAGTCAGTGGCCTCAACGTTAAGAGCGCTACATCCAATTTATGGTCGTCATAATCGTCCTAGCAGATCAACAATTGAGCGTCTATTGGAAAAATTTGAATCCACAGGCACGGTACAAAATGTTCCCGTGCCAGTGAGACAAAGAAGTGCCCGTAGTGTCGAGAATATTGCTGCCGCTGAGGCATCAGTTGAAGAAAGCCCAAATGTGTCTCTCACACGTCGTTCTCAAACGTTGGGCATCTCTGTGACGTCCCTGTGGCGAATTTTGCGAAAAGATCTTGGCCTACATCCTTACAAAATCAAATTGATGCAAAAACTGAAGCCGCTTGACCACCAGAAGCGTCGTATGTTCGTGAATTGGGCTGAGCAACAACTTGAAAATGATTCGGATTTTCATCGAAAAATCATCTTCAGCGATGAGGCTCATTTATGGCTGAATGGCTTCGTCAATAAACAAAATATGCGTTATTGGTCAGACAGCAATCCACACGTACTCCATGAGTCATAATTGCATCCCGAAAAAATTACGGTTTGGTGCGGTTTATGGGCCGGCGGCGTCATTGGGCCGTACTTCTTCCGTGATGATCAAGACCGGCACGTTACTGTGAATGGGAATTGCTAGCGTTCAATGATATTCGAATATTTTTGACCCCAATTGGATGATATGGACTTGGAGGACATGTGGTTCCAATAGGACGGCGCCACAAGCCACACTGCGAATGCCACAATCAATTTATTGGAAAACAAGTTTGGAGAACGTGTTATCTCACGAAATGGTCCAGTCGATTGGCCGCCTCAGTTGTGCGATTTGACGCCGTTAGACTATTTCTTGTGGGGCTACGTCAAGTCTATGGTCTATGCCAACAAGCCAGTGACGATTGATGAACTTCGTACGAATATCGAACGTGAAATTGCAGAAGTATCGGCCGATTTATGCTTGAAAACCGTCGAAAATTGGGTTCAGCGTCTGGACTTCTGCAAGCGTGCCCGTGGTGGCCATGCAAAAGGAATCGAATGCACTTTTACAGGAATAAAGAATTTCATTGATATCCACAACCGTTTTTGTCTTATTTAAAAAAACTTTTATAGCGCTCTTATTGAAAAACCCTTTATATTTCAAATCATTAATTTAATGATTCTAATTGGCTGTTAAATTTATTTACAAATTTTTTAAATTGTTTTGTTGTTCATTTCATAATGTTTGTTTATATATCTATATTAAAATAAAAGTTTTAAAATTTAGAAATTCATGAAAGTTAGATGTAACATAATATTAATTGAAAATATTTCATCCTCTATTGGTTCTCTTGAGCACCGAAGGATCGTAGCGTGTGTAAGCCTCTTTTATAGGTATTACAATGCTAGGTGTGCGAGGGAAATACATGGCCTGATTCCACCAGGTCGTGTATTCTCTCGTTCTACTCGGGCGTCGAACCAAGCCCACCCCTTCGTAGTTCACTCGGTTCTCAACAGAACCACGCATTACAGAGATAATTCGTTCTTCAGTCGCACGATACGTTTGTGGAACAATCTTCCTGCGTCTGTTTTTCCCGACATTTTTAATATTGGGAAATTTAAAGCAAACATCCACCGACACTACTCCATCTTTCCTCCTCCCTTGAACCTATAATCCTTTCTTGCGATCAACACTGTGCATTGCACGAATAGGGGGCATCCCCTGAGCGTTGGTTAATTTGTAAAAAAAAAACATTAATAATTATTTGGAAAGCATAAAAATAATGATCCAAATTAATATAACGATAAAATTTCAATATTTGTATAAGCGTTTTCGATGTCCCATCCGAAACCAAAAAGATACATTTATTACCACAGTAAACTGCATATTTTTTTAAAGAGTTGAATCCTCTGTTTCCAAAACAGAATTTCCTCGGCATTTCCAAAATGTAAACATAATTTTCATAGTAATTCTAAAAAATGTTTGACAGCTAATTGAAATCTGTTCCGTCCAGAACTTTGAGTACCAAAAGTGTAAAACTACAGTATAAAAAATATCAAAAAAAGTAAAAAAAAAAATGAAAAAACTTAAAAAAACATTTTTAAATTTGAATAATAACACTTTTCATTTCGTGATAATGATTATTGATATTGTCATTTACAAAATTATTTTTTAGCAAATAATCGTAGTATAAATTTCCATACGGAACGTCCAGAATTATTCTGCGATTTATTATTAAATAACTGTAAATTTTAAGAACAAAGTGTATATAAACAAAAATAAAGTAAATTATCTCAGCTATGTTCAGAGATAATTAAAAAAATATATATATTGTACGAAAAAAGTATTTTTAGAATAAAAATCGTGCTGATAATTGCTATACGGAAATTTTTGTCCCGTCCGGAATATTTTGTCCGGAATTTTTCTGTGATTTATTATGAAAAAAACTATAAATTTTAGGAACAAAGTGTAAATATACAAAGAAAGCAAATGATTTCAAATATTTTTTTAAATATTTCGAAAAAAAAAATCATTTGTTACAAAATTCGCTGAATTTTTGGTATATCCAATGAACCTCGATATTTATTTCCGTTTTTGTCCCGTTCGGAACGCCCATTATTTTATTTGTATCTTTTGATTTACTGTATAGAATTAGATAATTTTTTGCAGATGTTGGGTCCTACTTAAAATCAAGTGAATTCATTAATTTTCCTTACCGATATTTAAGTTTTAGGCGAACGAATGTCCCGTCCGGAACCCCAGGAATTGCCCATATTGCATAAATTTAAGTGTCTTTTTTAGGGCTGTGCGATTAATCGTTTTACCGCAAATTCTGATTAATCGCAATCACAATTAATCAATTATTCTATTAATCGTATTTTTCAATTAACCGAAAGTACGATTAATCGATTAATTATAACTTTCAATTAATATAATTCAAATAAATTTTATTTGAGAACATAGAAATTGCTGTCTACAAAAATATACAAACACAAATTGTGTTTTTCTTTTAAAAATATGTAATTTAATATACAAATACCAAATTAGATGCGTAGCAAGTATAATTATTAATACTCTGATTAACCGATTAATCGTTGTTTTGATTAATCACAAAAGCTATTTAACCGATTAATCGTATTTTCGGTTAATCAAAAAATACGATTAATTGAAGAATTGATTAATCGTGATTGCGATTAATCAGAATTTCCTATAAAACGATTAATCGCACAGCCCTAGTCTTTTTGTTAATAACTAAAGAATGTACTTACTATAAACTAATATATTTAAAGTATAATGAATAAATGCAGAACGTAGTAAAATTAAATGCATATGTGGTAATTTATTTTATAACGTATAAATAAATATTATATTTAGTCATTTTTAAACAAATGTTCTGTAAATTCTTTCAGAACAACATTCATGAATTTATGAGTTCCACAGGGTCCGTGTTATCCCGGTCCCTATTTCTAGCATTTATCAATGACCTTCTGTCATTTACCCAGAACCCAATTCATTTCTTTGCAGATGACATTAACATTTTTTTTTTACAAATTAACCAACGCTCAGGGGATGCCCCCTATACATTCAAATCACAGTGTTGATCGTAAGAAGGGATGATTGGGATGATAGGTTATGATGATAGGGGGGAAATATATAGTAGTGTCGGTCGGGAAAAACGGACGCAGGGAGATTGTTCCACAAACGAATCGAGCGACTGAAGAACGAATTATCTCTATAATGCGTGGTTCTGTTGAGAACCGAGTGAACTACGAAGGGGTGGGCTTGGTTTGACGCCCGAGTAGAACGAGAGAACACACGACCTGGTGGAATCAGGCCATGTATTTCCCTCAAGCAAGTGTTGTTGTAATACCTATAAAACAGGCTTACACACCCAACGGTCCTTCGGTGCTCAAGAGAACCAATAGACGATGAAATATTTGTATCCCCTATTAAATATATCGCACGTTGTTGGATTCGGTCCAGGAACTCCAAGGAGGATTTTGAGGCCCCTGCCCAAATGTGTGAATTGAAATCCATTTTAGGACGTATATAGGAAGTGTAGACAGGGCGTAACCCAGTCTGCCACGTCTCGGAGCACTTCGATACCTCGAGGCTTTCTCGTACTAACTTCGATAAAAACGTTCAATCTCGTTGCTTTATCGCAACTAATTTTTAAAATTTCTCGTACAAAAAAATTGTATGACAAGATTCGATATTTATACATTTTAAATATCGATATAGCAATATTTTTTCGAAGCAATATAGAACAATAATTTCAATAACAATTGCAGAATATTGCAAATGTCTTCAATGTGGACTGTAGAAATTTTCCTTTGGACCAACAGTTATAAAAAAGACGATAGATATATTGGGTTTATGGTGCATTTTATCTGCATAAACCAAAACTGCCTCCCAAATTTTGCATAATATATTGTTTGCTCAAATATTCTGTGCACCTACTTACAGGACATGAGGTATTTGTAATGAAGTGAAGGAAAATTTAATTTTTTTCTTCTGTGGCAAGAAAATATTACAATAACTTAGAAACATATTTTATTTAACGTTATTATTAACTTAAAAAATAGCTATGGCCTATAGAAAATATTGTTATAATTTGATCTGCATGTATGCAATTGATTTGAAAATATATTTGGTTTTATTTCACTTTATTTTATTTAAAATAAATTTCAAAACGTAGTGTGCTTTCCGTTTGTTTGTTTTTATTTATTTTTATTTTTGATGTCAAAAAATTTGTATTCAAAAATTTTAAAATAAAAACAATGACTGAGTTCGTTGACTGTATTTCGAACATGTTTTCGTTTATATAAAATTTAAACATTTCAATATACAGGAAAAGCCCAGTTAACAGTAGAAGCAAATGACAGCTGATTCTAACACTGAAAAGGAGGTTGTTAGGAGTTTTGTCGATGCAATCGATTTAGAAGATGGACTGATGAGGGCATGATAAGTGAGGGAGAGATAAAATAGTTAGTTAAAGATGCTTGGTAAAATAGATTTATTATTTTTTTTTTGTTTTATTTTGTCATTGCGAATGTCATATATTGATGACGCACTCATTTATGTCAATAATGTCAATGCGAAAATCTCGATATCATTGCACTATTTAATGCGATATCGAACCAGAATTGTTTTTATTCTCGTTACGAAAATACTGCGATATGTCGCAACGATCTATGCGTGCAATTTAGTACGTTTTGCCATGCGATAATAGACCGAAATCTGATTCGATATCGTACGAATTCTTTGACATATCGTATCGTTCTCGCATCAATATCGAAACGAATGGCAGACTGGGAAGTCAGCAGGAGTGAAGTAAGTTTTACACCGTTTTAAAAAACCGAGGCATTTCGCCGCTTCTTTCGATAAATTAAATATGTGGTCATTCGAACGGAGATCACATTGAATTGATATGCCCAGAACGTCAAGAGCAGCTGACTGCGCAATATCCACTGCACCCATATTGAGGGGAGGTAGGGGCGAATAAATTCATTTGTGGGATAACAGACAACATTGGTTCTTACTTGCATTAAAATCTACTCTATTTGCAACACCCCACTCCCCACTGTCATCTGCAAAGGAATGAATTGGGTTCTGGGTCAATGACAGAAGGTCATTGATAAATACCAGAAATAGGGACGGGGATAGGAAGGAACCCTGCGGAACTCCAGAATTGATGGAATGTTGTTCTGAAAGAACACCATCCATCGCAACTCGTATTGAACGACCCTGGAGAAAACTCGATATCCATCGAGTAAATGGTACACCGACACCAAATGCAATTAGTTTTGAAACGAGGGCTTTATGCCACACTCGATCAAAAGCCTTGGAGATATCAAGAGCAACAGCCTTGCTCTCCCCGAAAAGGTGAACACAATTATTCCACTTTTCGGAGAGGACCGCCATCAAGTCACCTGTGGATCTGGTCCTACGGAAACCGTATTGTCGGTCACTGAGCAATTCGTTGTGCTCAAGATAGTTCACAAAGTGGAAGTTAATTACGCTCTCCATTACCTTGGAGAGTGCAGAGCATATTGCAATGGGTCGGTAATTGACAGGGTTCGTGGCCTCGCCCTTTTTTGGAACTGGCTGGACATTGGAAACCTTCCAACAAGATGGAAAAACTCCTGTCGTGTAGGAGATGTTGAAAAGGTTACGCAACGGATAAGCCAGCGTTGACGCTCACTTCTTCAACACATGGGCAGATATGCCATCTGGCCCAGAGGCTTTGTTAATGTTGAGGTTTGCTAAAACCTTTTTAACTGCCCGAGTTCGAAAATGCATCTCCGGCATTGCAGAAGAAACAAAATAGACATCGGGCAGTGGTTGATTGGAATCTTGGAATACAATTCGCACATTGCAAGTCCTCCGTGGTTTTCCTGGACCTAATTCAACAACGTGCGCTATATTTATATGGGATCAAAAATATTTCATCGTCTATTGGTGCTTTTGAGTTCGAAGAACTGTTTGGTGTGTATAAAACATGCTATAGGTATTACTCGGTAAGTGTTCGAGGGAAATACATGGCTTGATTTCACCAGATCGTGGATCACTCGTTCTTATCGGGCATTAAGCCCACCCCTACGTAGTCCACTCGGTTCTCAACAGAAATACGCATTAAAAAAAGAGAATTCGTTAATCAGTCGCATGATACGTTTGTGGAACAATCTCCCTGCGTTTCTTTCTCTCGATTATTTTGATATTAGCAATTTCAAAGCAAACTTTCACGGACACTACTCCAGCTTTCCCCCTCCTTTAATCTATTATTCTTTCTAACGATCAACACTGTGCATTGTATGTATAGGGGCCAACTCCTCAGTTTTGGTTAATTTGTAAAAAAATATACCTACATATTTTTTCGATTTTGTTTAATTATTTTGGTATCTTAAGCGCTTTAATAGTATTTTTGTGTGCAAATTATTTTGCTAAAATTTGCTTCCTCCTCTTTCTCCTGCTGCATTAATTTATCATGTGAGGTATTTTTTATATTTTTGCTACGTAATCAGCATCCTGCGCCGAACAATTAAATGCATGAGTCTGCAATAAAGTATGATGCATGACCAGGACGTGAGTGTTAGTATGTCTTAAATGTTTAGAAATAAAAATGTTTGTTTGGCCAGAAGTGCTGTGTGTGAGTGATGGCTCAATTCTTGAGTTTTAGTAAGCAGCTTCCTCAGTGATTTCAAGAAAACAATAACACAAAAGGAGAAATTAATTAATTAAAAACAAATTCCACATTTTCTGAACAATATTAATATCAACATAAACATTTCTAATTTATCATTCAACTGATCATAATATTTAGATGTTGTCATTATTTGCGGCAACTGACAAAGCGTTCAACTTTCCCATTGTCAATATGCGATAAAATTTATCAATTAAATATTGTGAATATTACATTATGTTTTCAGTAAAACACATAAATGTTTTTGATTAAACACAAAATTAAATAATTGTAAAATATTGTGACATTTTCCATCTATGAAATGAAAAAAAAAATATTATAAAATTATAAAAATAAAAGACTTTATATGCATTTTCTTATTTTCAGTCAAAACTATTTTAGAAAGTCATTAAAACTTTTCCTCGTATCGTGCAGGTGAATCTTATATCACAAGAATTCTTAGTATTTGTATTTTTAACAACTCTAAAGACTGCCGACAGCGCCATAAAGTCACACGCACACAATCACGCACGAACGCACATATTCACGCCACCTGCGTGTCACATTTAAGCAACTCGCACTAATGTCGACATTCTAGGCATTGTTGATATACGTAATACGGATATAGATTTGTGTTGTTTACTTCAAAGCTTCTATAATGTAATCACAATGTAACCGCAGGGGTTGTACTTATTGTTGTCAGTAATTAATACCAGGAGGAGCTCATTTGTTAGCACCACAATGAGGTGTAAAATTGCAGTAAATATTCGAAAATAAATGACACATGATTGACATTAATTACAAATTAATTCGATTTAAAATCATTGAAAGCTGACAGTTGAATAATGTGTTTTATGATTTGCCCCAAAAATAAAATGATAAAATTATACCCAAAAGAAATAAAATAATGCCCAAAACCGAATTGAAATAAGCCCCATAAAGTTCGGTTTCTTCTAAGAGTTCGACCATTTACGCAGACCCAAACACAAGCAAAAATTGAGTTTATTGCAAATGGATGAACCCCCAAACTTTATACAATAACACCAAATGAAATAACTCCCAAATTATACAAAAGAAATAATCTCCAAATTGAATGAAATAACACTTTAAATAAACTTGAAATATAATAAAACCTAAAAATTATTCGTTCATTTTTTTCATTGGGGGATTTATTATGAAATAATACATATAAAGAGGAAAAACGAAATACAAAAAAAAAAAAATATTTAAATAATCCATAACGATTTTTGTATAAAACAAATTTTGTGAGTTATATTTCACTTTATTTTGTGGGTTATTTCATTTGGAGGTAACTTCATAGTGCCTTAAACACCACTGCATATCAATCATACGTCATGCTGTGTATGAAACATTATGTGGCTAATTTTTGAAAGTCATTAAAATAAAATAAAACAAAAAAAAATCTTAATTGATGGTTAATAATGATAATCGGTTTAATTGTATAATTGCAAATTCTTTAGATATTTTCTAGTATTTTAATAGAAATAAAAAAAATATGTTTATCACTCATACGTCATGTAGTGCAAATTTTAAGTGCGATTGAAATTCTAATTCTTTAATTATACTACTTAACAAAAAAAAAGTTTGTTATGAAAATCACATACTTCAATGCTATTAATTACGCGGTTGAATTTTTTATCTGTTTTTATACCCTACTCCTATGAGGAACAGGGTATATTAACTTTGTGCATATATTGTAACGCCCCTTAGGTGGCGTGTCCGGTATGAAAAAGTATATATATTCTTGATCAGCATCACTACCCGAGTCCGTTTAGCCATGTCCGTCTGTCTGTCCGTCTGTCCGTCTTGCTGTCTTGCTGTCCGAATACAGAATAACTTGAGAAATACTGATCAGAATGCGATAAAATTTCGTATTGTTATATTTTAGCCAAAAGTAGGAACTGAGTTTGAAAATGAGACAAATCGGTCAACGGACACGCCCACCTCCCATACAAGTCACTTTACATAACTCTTTAGGAACTAATAAGTCGAAAAGTATTGAAGATATAGGTATAAAATTTAAAATATATTGTTATAATTCACCTTAAAATATGTGGTCCAAAAATGGGCGTGTTCCGCCCACTTTTTTTTTTCACTATTTCCCGGGTTTTCATAGTGAAAATTTAATCCGTAAATTATTAAAATCAAATCTATGAAATATTAGCCTTTAAAAATTTTAAATATAGACGTTGTCCGCCAAATTACATGTTTCTATTTTTTTTATTAGTTTTTTATAGTTTTATATAAATTTTTTAATTTATGGGGATATAAGACGTAAATTTCTGATATGTGAATAATATTCTAAGGGTGGGGAGGTTCAGCATAATTAAAATCTTTAAAATTAAGGTATGCAATTAAATATCCCACATTAATATCCCCAGCAAAGGTGTAGGGTATTCCATAGTCGGGCCCGACCGACTATAAATGTCCGCCCCATGTGACCGAACTTACCCATGTGACCTAACTTTCCCAACTCGTTTTTTTGTTTGTTTTATACACCATTCTTAATATACTGAAGAAAATAAATAAATAATGTAATTTATGTTTTACGCCTTTTGTGTTTTTCCCTATTCTTTTTTTTTGCTTTTTGAGTTTTTTTGTTTTGTTCTCTGTTTGTTTCTGCTATTGTTTTTTAGATTGACTTTCATTTCATTTTATCTTTTGTTTTTACTTTTTTATTGCTTAGATATTTTGTGTTTTTGTTTATTTTTTTTTTGCTTTTTTTCTTGTGTTTTTTTTTTTGGTTTCGTGTTTGTGCATTTTTGTGTATTTTTGCTTTTGTTCTTGTGTTTTTACTTTTGTTTTTGCATTTTTTAAGTATTTTTCGTTTTGTTCTGGTGTTTTGCTTTTGTATTTGTAGTTTCGTTCTCGGTTTTGTTTTTTCGCTTTTATTTTTATGTGTTGCTTTTTCTTGTGTTTTTGATTTTGTTTTTGTCTTTGTTTTTCTTTTTGCGTTTGAGTTTTTGCTTTTATCTTTGCTTTTGTCTTGTGCTTATGCTTTTGTTTTTCAAATTTTGTTTTTGGATTTTTGTGGTTTTGTGATTTTTCTTTTGTTTTAGTGTATTTTGTGTTATTGCTTTTGTTCTTGTGTTTTTGATTATATTGTTGAGTTTGTGTTTTTGCTTTTATTTTCGCTTTTATTTTCTGTTTGTTTTTTGTTTGATTATTTTGATATTTGAGTTTTTTGTTTTATCTTCATGTCTGCTGGTGTAAGTCCCAAGTTATAACGCGTTATAAGTTTAGGTCCATTTAAAACATATGTCACTCTCCGGACCCCATGGTATCCGTGTGTTGCAGTTAAATCAGTTTAGCGATTTAGACGTGAACGCTAAAACAGACAGACCGACATCAATACGGTGTCTTTCAGAAACTGTCAAAATTTGTATTTTTCATATAAATTATGGATAAATAGCAATTTTATCTGAATTTTCTAAAAAAGGCTACATAATAGAAAAAACTATGTATGCCATAGGAATGACTATGATTGGAAGTTATGATTATCCAGAGCAAAAACATAATTATTTTTATTAAGAGTTAAATAAATGAAAGAGGACCATAATTATGTTTACAGGGCATATTTTAAAAGTAGATCTATTATAAAAAAATGCATGTGTACTTGTTAAAGCCCATAACCTATTCTACTAACAGCCATCATCTATTAACATTACTTATGCTTATTATGTGTGTTTTATAAAATGTTGACCCTCAAAAACAGTGTACACATCGAACACAAAGTTTCAATTAAACACTTAAATGCTACCCCTAGAAGCATGTATGCATTTAAAATTTATGCTGCATACCGTAAATGCTGCATACATTTAGGGGCATACCATGATTTTTAAATTAATTATATATTTTTTTTTTACTTTAAATATTTTCAATAATAATTTAAATTATTTAAGTAATTTATAATATTTAAAATTATTAATTTTAATTTAATATATCTATTTAGTAGTAGTAAAAATCAAAATACAAAATTACAAAACCTTCAAAGTATAACCAAAGTACACAATCAAGTATTTTATCTTGAAACTTAGTTTTGTGCATTGTCAACATTAAGTGCCTTCAAATAACTACGTATAACTGCAGCAGTTTCTTGTCGTCCTTGCAGAGTTTCCCACTTTGCAGCTTTGACTACCTCAGTGTTTGTGTTCAAATTCGTTGAATTTGTTTTGCTGAAAGTTATGCACTACAAATTGAGTGCTTCAAGTATTAGCGAAGGTCGTTCAATTATTTTGTCCAAATGTTGATGTAACTTTAAAATTTTTAATATTCAAAACTGCATAGAATGAGCACCGCGGGTGCTGTTTTTGTTGCATTCACAACCTTTTACAGAGGCCTTTATGAATGTGCAAACATCGGCCCAACAGAGGCCAACGAACTGCATGCATGTTGGCTTGGTTCGGAGTCAAATGAGTTGCGTCACTTAATTGCTTTGGCCTGCGGTTATTTGCGTAAACTGATTGTGTAGATGCGCGCTGTGATGAACTCATTAGTGAGTGTTTGGGGGCGCACTAAATGTTGCTACACACGATTATATTACATATGTTTTAAAGTGTTTTTTTAGAGGATTTACAAATATTTTTGTTAGATATTTTATTAGATATTTGAAGATTTTTTTATTTTTTTTTTATTTTGAAAGTTTTAAATCATTTATTTTATTTCCATTTTTATATATTTTTAGAAATACTTTTATAGATTTTTATATATATTGTGTAGAAGATTTTAAAATGTATTTTATGGAATTTTTTAGAGATTATTTAGGAGATGTTCAAACATTTTTAGAAGAGATTTTTAAATTTTCTTAAAGAAATATATTTTTTTTAATTTTTTTTTTGAGCTTATTCAGAGATTTTTGCTGTTTTGAGATTTGTTTAAATTTTTGAAGTCTTTTTGTAGGATTTATCATATATTTCTATACTTTTATTTTTTTATTCTTTAGATTTTTTTAGGCTTTTTAGACTTTTTGAAATTTTTTAAAATAAATTTTTTTAATTATATTTTTAATTTTTTTTTTTAAATTTTCAATGACATTTTTTATAAATATTTTTAGGAGTTATTGGTTTATAATTTTTTGTTTTTTTAGAGATTTTTATTTTTTTATAGTGCTTTTAATGATTTTTAGAGATTTGATCGTTTATATTTTGCCATACATTTATTAAGAGACTTTTAATGACATTTCTTATATTATAAAACTTCGTTCTGAGTCATTTATGTGACTTTTTACATATTTATTTATTTATAAATTTTTGTTTTATATGTATACGTGTTTTTGAAGATTCATGTATGAATGCTAATTGGAGATTTTATAAATATTTCTGATTTTTTTTTTTTGAGATTTTATTTTTAAATATTTTTCTATGATTTATTATTTTATTTATTTTTTATTATTTTTACTTTTTCGAGATTTTTATTTTTTTTAGAGATTTTTATTTATGTCGAGATTTTTATTTTTTCGAGATTATTTTATTTTTCGAGTTTATTTTTTCTTTTAAGTAATTGAATTATTAAAAGCGCATAAGTAAATTAAAAATAACCAATTAAAATAAATCAAAATTTTATATACAAAAAAATAGCAATAAAAAAAATATCAATTTTAAGTCAATCATTGTTTATATTATGTAAAAAAAAGCGCAAATGCAGTTGCATAAAAACCCACTGAGTGCCCAAAACCGAACCGCACTGCTTTCCGCTTCAGCAGTTCTCTGGGGTTTTTATTATGTTCTGTTTTAACTGCTAATGCAGCTCAGTGCCAAGCCACTGCACACATGTGGTTTTAAATAGCCAACATTTTCGGCATAAAATTAAATGCTAAAATAAAAAATAAATAAAAAAAAAATTAAAAAAGCTAAAAAAATGGCGTAAATTAACTGAGAAATGAATATATTACATTTCAAAAAAAAATGGTTGCCTACTTTTTGTGGAGAAAAAAAATGCATTTTCAAAAAATTAAATTAACGCATGCCTAAATACATGCGTAAATTTAATATTTAGTACGTTTAACATACAATAAAATACAAATGAAGTATCAATAAAATTACATTGTTATATAGTTTAATATTTTTAATACGTAGGCTTTAATTAAAAACTGTTGCATATTTGGGTACATCAAAAAAATAAATAATTTACGTATGAAATATATCGTCTGTATATCTGTCTGTATATCTGTCTGTATATCTGTCTGTACTACATCTACATTGCTAAACCGATTTGACTGCAATTGCACACTACACGGATAGAAAAGATTTGTTTGAATATGCTCGAATGTAATTATAACGTAATTCGAAATAACAATATAAATATTAGGAGTAAAATCTAATTACATTATAATTGAATTGTATAATTATTTTGTTCAGATTGAAATATTATTATACGATATTTAAACATAAATTTCTTTAATCGCGGATTTGCATGAATTTACTATATTAATGTTTCTGTAGAAATATATATTTTTTTATTAGATATTAATATATGTATGTTTGATATTTCTGCTATTTAACACACCCAACGTCAATAAAAGGTTCTTTGAATATTATGTGTAATTGGTTATTCGTGATTGTAACTGGGTGACAACGAATTTAAAAATAATAGCATTATTTTGATTATATGTATGTTTGGCAGTACGATATCGCAATTAAATAACAACGCTGCATACATTTAGCACTCAGTGACACTCACATTAATACTTTTCATATAGTTCATAAGTTCTTTTTAGTGGAAGAATTTGTTTAGGTACCGCCAATTACTGTTAATACCAGATAGTGGCTGTTTGTCAAATATCCAATTCATCCGTAATTAACAGAACTCAAAATAGGAAAAATAGATGGAAATAAAATTGTTAAGTATAAATAAAAGATGTGCAATAAAAAACATAAAAGTTTAAGTTTATAATTATATAAAATAAATAAAAAATAAAATAACATGTAATTTTAAAAAAAGGGGAAAAATGCATATTGTGTAAAGAAGTTACTAGTACTAAATTTACTCTTTTTACATTAAAATTATATGTAAACATATTTATGTTTACATGTAAATAAAATGTTTTTCACATTCAAACATATATATGTTTGCAAGAACGCCGAAAATTATTCATGCTGAACATAGATATGTTTAAACGAAAACAAAAATATGTTTGGTTGTTAATATAATAATGTTTGGCAATGAAATAATACTTTTGTTTGTGTAAAACTCCAAAAATATATGTAATGCCTGTAAAATTATGTTTGGGAGAGCCCTTTTTTTGCAGCGTGTAGGATGCTACGGACATCGGAGAGTGACAAAGGCTATATATGGGCGGGATTAAAGAACGAGGCGTGGCACCTCCCATACGACTAAACTTTTAAAACTATATAATTCGGCACTTACAATAGATACAAATATGAAACCAAACACTCAAACACAAAAAAAAATAACAAAAAACATAATCAAAAACAAAGACAAAGAAGCATAAATACAAAAGCAAAAATACAATATTAGAAACAGAAACAAAAACGGAAGCAAAAAAAAACAACAGTTAAAGAACAAATGAAATAATGCAGAAAACAAAAGAAAAAAACACAATACCAAAAACACAAAACCAAAAGCAAATGCAAAAACTCAAAAAAATCAAAATCTTAAAAGCAAAGGGATAATGACAATTAAAATTAAAAACACTAAAATAAAAACGAAAGCAAAAACATAAAACTAAAAGAAAAAACAGAATCAAAAACACAAACGCAAAAAGAAAACAAAGGGAAAATGCAAAACCGAAAAACAAAATCAAAAACACAAAAATAAAAGCAAAAACACAAAAGCATTTAAAGAGAATCAAAAACACAATAGTTAAAACCCAAAAGTAAAAACACAAAAGCAAAAACTCAAAATAAAAAAAAAAATAAAAGCACAAAAAGCTACAAACTCACAACACCAAACACAAAAAAGGAAAACAAAAAGCAAAATCATCGAAGCAAAGGGATAAGGACAAAACGCAAAAAGAAAAAGAAAATCAAAAACAGTAAAATAAAAACAAAAACATGAAAGCAAAAACATAAAACTGAAAAAAAAAAACAGAATCAAAAACACAAACGCAAAAAAGAAAACAAAGGGAAAATGCAAAACCGAAAAACAAAATCAAAAACACAAAAATAAAAGCTAAACACAAAAGCATTTAAAGAGAATCAAAAACACAAAAGTTAAAACCCAAAAGTAAAAACACAAAAGCAAAAACACAAAATAAAAGAAAAACAAAAGCACAAAAAGTTCCAAAACACACAAAACCAAACACAAAAAAAGAAAAAAGGTAAAATCTTAGAAGCAAAGGGATAAGGACAAAACGCAAAAAGAAAAAGAAAATCAAAAACACTAAAATAAAAACAAGAAAATTAAAGTAAAAACATAAAACTAAAAGAAAAAACAGAATCAAAAACACAAACACAAAAAGAAAAAAACAAAAAAAAAAAGGGAAAATGCAAAACCGAAAAACAAAATCAATAGCACAAAATCAAAAGCAAAAGCATATAAAAAGAATCAAAAGAACAAAAGTTCAACCCCAAAAGTAAAAACACAAAAGCAGAAACACAACATGAAAAAGAAAACCAAAAGTACAAAAAGCAAAAATACAAAAATGAAAGCAAGAGAGAAACTTAAAAATTCAAAAAAGCATAAACACAAAAAAAGAGAATCACAGAAAATGCAAAATGAAAAGCAAAAATGAGAAAAAACACTAACAAAAAAGAATAAATACACTGAATATAAAATTTAAGAAAATCAAATTTTGCATTTTGTTTTTTAATTCACAAAATATTGGTACACTTTTCTTTACTTCAGCACTTATAGTAGAAAATGAACATCTGTGCTTAAAAAATGGTTTAAAAAAAAAAAAGTAAAACCGCGTTGCTTAGCCCGGAAAAAAAATGAAATGTGTGCTCTACTAAAATTAATTAAATTTTGAAAAAAATGCATATTTTTGGCAAGTTATTAATTTCAAATTTGTAAAATCAATAAAATTTAAACAATCGATACAATCATTATCATACCCTACTTTGACTATTTATTATATAACATTATACAACATTATATAACAGTGATTAACATGCACGCATGAGCTTTCAAAATTAATTCAAAGTCTTCATTACTAATTGAATTTGCAGCAAATGGTTTAAAACTACTTTCTATTTAAATGCCCAACTCAACCATTCGACCACTTTAATTGCATAAAGTTATCTACAAATAGTTTCTGGATTTAATTTCTAAATAGACCTATTCACTCTGCATATGTTGCCATATTGCGCTCTGCGCTGCAGACCCTTCAAAGCTGTGTCTTGATTATCCTTTTTGGCCATTTCCATTTGCCCGAAGCTATTTATTGAATTACGCATCCTTTCTGGGCAGCAACTCAAGCAAACAAAAACAATGCCCAGCCAGTGAGGCCAATAAGTGAATTATCCTTTTCTAATACCAAATCTGCTTTCAAATTCTTTAATCAACGAAAATAATTCAAATCTTGTTTTTGCATTTCAGCAGACCATGCCGACCGAACGCATACGAGGACCGAGCACACACTCATACGCGCATTAGTTGCAAGTTGTTGAAAAAGGACAATGGAAAGGACATAAATTACTTCCGCTTACTTGAGCGTTTCTTTATGCGTATCCAACGACAATTTAGTCACTGTTGTCGTTGTCGTCGTCGTGATCGTGGTATGTGGTGCGTCGCATGTTGACCTGTTTCTCGCTACATTGTGTCCTTTTCGCAGTCATCGCTAGGCACGCAGCGTTAAAAGTTTTCTTTATAATTTTCAGGCATGAATAATTATAGCAAACTCGAAACAAACTTTTCTATTTTTTTTGTTCTATGTTGTAATATTTCGTATATGTTTTGTATTTGCAAAGATTGTATTTGTTTGTGGAAGTTTCATCATTCGTGCGTGATTTTCAAGTTGGAAACTATTACGCATCAGTACATCGTGTAATAAATTTTGTAAATAATTAAATTAAGTATAATAAAAAAAAGTTATAAACATTTAATGTTATATAAAATAATATATTCAAATTAGTATTACGTAGCTAAAAATTAAATTATTAAATTTAATTCTGTTTACTAAAAACTTAGAAATGATACTTTTAAAAAAGAAAAATAACACAATTAAATTTGGGTGAGCACAATTATCGTATTATTCCCAGTGGTGTGCTATATTGTGGCTTATTCTAGGACTGTTATTTGCATGTGATATGTTCTACAGAGTTTATGCGTCGTGAGTTTCAATGCTTAATTTGTGTGTAGTGAGTTTATGTGTGGTAAGTTTTTAAGTGGTGAGTTCATGTGTGGTGGGTTTGTGTGTGGTGAGTTTGTGTGTGGTGAGTTTGTGTGTGGTGAGTTTGTGTGGTGAGTTTTTGTGTGTGGTGAGTTTGTGTGTGGTGAGTTTGTTTGTGATGAGTTTGTGTGTTGTGAGTTTGTGTGTGGTGAGTTTGTGTGTGGTGAGTTTGTGTTTGGTGAGTTTGTGTGTTGTGTGTTTATGGGTAGTGAATTTTGTTTTATTCCACATGATCCTTTTTTGAAATCATAAATTTTTAAAATCAAAATTCCGTATTTTTAATATCGCGTATAAAAATCTGAATTGTTTCCTCACACAAAACCTAGTTATTATAATTTACTAATATAATAATTAAAATGTTAATAAAATATTAAAAAAAATAATTCTGAAATCTGGATAGGTGAATTCTGGTATGGCAAATTTAAGTGTGGTAAATTTTGTTCTTTTGGAGGCTATGTATGGTTAGATATAGTGTGAACATTTTATAGGTGAAGTGCTTTTTCGTGAGCTGTCTTTTGGTGTGGTGAGTTTTAATAATAATAGTTTGGCTATTTAGTTTTGAGTATCCGCGGTAGCTCAGTGGTTAGTGCGATGAAAGGTCCCCGGTTCAAGCCTGGACTGGGGCTAACAACATCTTTTCATAGAAACATTTTTCTATACCGCGCTACCTCTCGGCAGTAAATATAAAACCTACGATAGTAAAACATTGCCTATGAAAAGCTCTCACCCGCCGTTCGGATTCGGCAATAAACTGTAGGTCCCACCACTTTGAGTACAAATATAACACGCACAGCTCAAAATGGTGAGAGAGTTCGACCTAAGTTCTTATAGGACTGTAGTGCCAAACTATTATATTATTATTATTTAGTTTTGAAGCGCCTAGACCGAGCTCACTTAACATTCGAGATGTGGGGATTGAAACAAATGAATGTTTTGCCCGAACGCTGCAAAAAAAGGCTCTCCCAAACATAATTTTGCAGGCATTACATATATCATTGGAGCTTTATGAAAATAAAAGTATTATTTTATTGTTAAACATTATTATAATAACAGCCAAACATATTTTTGTTTTCGTTTAAACATATTTATGTTCAGAGAGAACACTTTTTTTTGACGTTGGCTGTATTAAATAGCAGAAATTTAAAACATACATATAGTAATATCTAATGAAATATCGTCGTTGTAGAACGAAAAGTCACCAAATACATTTTCAAAATGCCAAATATTCATTTACAAAAATCTTTATATATCTGTCATCTTTTAATCAATGATCTCAACTTTTTATCACATGATAAAAAATGTTAATCTATCAATTGGTATTTAAACTTTAAAAATCCATCAGTTACTTTTAATAATATTAAACAACAAACTCGAAATTTATGTTTTCATAAAAATGTATTTGGTGAATTTTCGTTCTGCAACGACAGAAACATTAATGTAATGAATTCATATAAATCTGCGATTAAAGTAATATATGTTTAAATATCGTATAATAATTCAATTATTATGTAACTAGCTGGACCCGTACACGACTCGTGCCAAGATTTTCTGAATTCAAAGATATGGAGTGATTTTATTAATATAAAAAACATTTTATTATTTATATGAGGGGCCCGTGCTTAGCTGTTGAAATTTTTTTATTCGTTTTATAAATGTGGTAACCAAATAATTCTCCGCCAAAACAACATTTCTCAAAGACAATTTTTTCTCAGACTGCGTTTCTCCGCAGAATTATTCCCAGTAGAAATCTTCCCCGTAAAATCCACATAGAACGCTTTCCCGTAGAATTCTCAATTCATCCCGGTAGAATTCTTTCCCGTAGAGTTTTTCCCAGTAGAAGTTTTAGTGTGGTGGGTTTTAATGTAGTAAATTTCGGTGTAGTGAGTTTAGATGTGGTGAATTTTAGAGTGGTGAGTTTAATTGTGGTTAGTTTTGGTGTGTTGAGTTTTTGTGTGTTCAGTTTTAGTGTAGTGAATTTGAGTGTGGTGAGTTAAAGTGTGGTGTTTTTAAGTGTGGTGAGTTTTAGTGTGGTAAATTATAGTGTGGTGGGTTTTAGTGTGGTGAATTTTAATGTGGCGTGTTTTATTGTGGCGTGTTTTAGTGTAGCGAGTTTTAGTGTGGTGAATTTTATTGTGGTGAGTTTTAGTGTAGTGAATGTTAGTGTGGTGGGTTTTAGTGTGGTGAATTTTAGTGCGGTGAGTTTTAGTGTGGTAAGTTTTAGTGTATCGAAATTTGAGTGTAGTGAGTTTTATTGTGGTGAGTTTAAAAGTGGTGAATTTTAATGTGGTGAAATTTTAGTGTAGTGAGTTTTAGTGTGGTCAATTTTAGTGTGTTGAATTTTTGTGTGGTGAGTTTTAGTGTGGTGAGTTTTAGTGTGCTGAGTTTTAGTGTGGTAAGTTTTAGTGTGGTGAGTTTTGGTATGGTGAGTTTAAATGTGGTGAGTTTTAGTGTTGTGAATTTTAGTGCGGTGAGTTTTAGTGTGGCGACTTTTGGGTATAGTGAGTTTTAGTGTGGTGAGTTTTAGTGTGATGAGTTTTAATGTGGAGAAATTTTAGTGTGGTGAATTTTAGTGTGGTGAGTTTTAGTGTGGTGGGTTTTAGTGTGGTGAATTTTAGTGTGTTGAATTTTTGTGTGGTGAGTTTAAGTGTGGTGAGTTTTAGTGTGGTGTGTTTTAGTGTGGTGAGTTTTTGTGTGGTGAGTTTTAGTGTGGTGAGTTTTAGTGTGGTGAGTTTTGGTGTGGTGAGTTTTAGTGTGTTGAATTTTTGTGTGGTGAGTTTAAGAGTGGTGAGTTTTAGTGTGGTGAGTTTTAGTGTGGTGAGTTTTAGTGTGGTGAGTTTAAGTGTGGTGAGTTTTAGTGTGGTGAGTTTTAGTGTGGTGAGTTTTTGTGTGGTGAGTTTTAGTGTGGTGAGTTTTAGTGTGGTGAGTTTATGTGTGGTGAGTTTTAGTGTGGTGAGTTTTAGTGTGGTGAATTTTAGTGTAGTGAGTTTTAGTGTGGTGGGTTTTAGTGTGGTTAATTTAAGGGTGAATTTTAGTGTGGTGAGTTTTAGTTTGGTTAGTTTTAGTGTGGTGAGTTTGTTTTTCTTTTTCTTTCGTTTTTCATTTAGTTTGGATTGTGGTTTTATGTGATTGGTTTTGTTTTTGTATTTTTGCTTTTGTTTTGTGTTGTGTTTTTGCTTTTTTGTTTTTAAATTTTTTTTTTTTGTATTTGAGTTTTTTGTTTCATGTTCGTAGCTGGTGAAAGTGCCGAGTTATATCGTGTTTAGGTTGTATGGGAGGTGCCACGCCTCTTTGTCCAATCCCGCCCATACATAGCCTATCATTCCTTCCAGACCATACCGCATCTGTGGTAAAAATTTCAAGGAAATCGGATCAGCCGTTTAGACGGAGAAGCGGAACAAACGTACAAACGTACAAACGAACAAACAGATTTATTATATTAATGCCCGTAACTTCAACGAGTAGATATCTATTGGTGTTCGTACCGAACAGATATCTCTTACCTATCCGGTGTTTTTACTCCTTAACTATGCGTTGAAGTTACGAAATTTTGCTTACACGATAGATAACTAAGCACCAGTAGATATCTATTCGTTGAAGTTACGGGCATAATAATAGGATATCAGGGACCTGTGGATGTATTTTTTTATTGGTTTTATAAATGTAGTAATTGTGTGGTGAATTTTAGTGTGGTGAGATTAAGTGTAGTGAATTTTATTGTTGTGTGTTTTAGTGTGGTGAATTTTAGTGAGGTGAATTTTGGTGTGTTTCAATGTGGTGAGTTTTAGTGTGGTGAATTTTACATTTTTATTATTTATATGAGGGGCCCGTGCTTAGCTGTTGATTGTTTTTATTGGTTTTATAAATGTGGTAATAATTCTCCGCCAAAACAACTTTTCTCAAAGACAATTTTTTTTCAGACTGCCCTGTAAAATTCTTCCCCATAGAACGCTTTCCCGTAGAATTCTTCCCGGTAGAAATCTTCCCATAGAACTCATCCTAGTAGAATTGTTCCCGGTAGAATTCTTTCTCGTAGAATTCTTCCCCGTAGAGTTTTTCACAGTAGAAATTTTAGTGTGGTGAGTTTTAATGTGGTGAGTTTTAGTGTGGTGAGTTTTAGTGTGGTGAGTTTTAGTGTGGTGAATTTTATTGTAGTGAATTTTATTGTGGTGAGTTTTAGTGTGGTAAGTTTTAGTGTGGTGAGTTTTAGTGTGGTGAATTTTAGTGTGGTGAATTTTAGTGTGGTGAGTTTCATTGTGGTGAGTTTTAATGTGGTGTGGTTGCTTTTGTATATTTTTTTTCGTATTTCAGTTTTTTGTTTCATCTTTTTAGCTTGTGTTTGTGCTGAGTTATGTCGTTTGAAATGTTTAGGTTGTAGGGCGCCCATATATATCCTATGACACTCTGCGGACTCCATAGTATCCTGTTACAAAATTTCAGTTAAATCGGTTCAGCGGTTTAGACGTGATGCTGGAACAAACAGGCAGACAGACAGACTGACAGACGGACCAAGAATTTTATATATATAGATTAAATTTTACTCCTAATTTGTATATGGTGATTTCGAATTACGTTATAATTACATTCAAGCATATTCAAACAAATCTTTTCTCTCCGTGTGGTTGTTTCGTGCATGCACAAAATTCGCATGTAGTTCATTGCATAAAATGATATTATAGGCCTTTCAATGCAGAGATTTTGCAGAAGACCGCTGATGAGGAAGCTTGGAGCTGTATGGGCAGCTTGGCTAGACCTTGAGCCATCAAAAACAATATTTTTGTAATAATTTTAAAATTTAAATATTTTTAATTAAAAAAAATCTTAAATTTATAGGAAAAGTATCTCAAATGAAATATTTTTCAAGTACATAATTTGAATGCACTTAGTGCATTAGAATGTTTAATGTTTGCGTTGACTTTGACCTAGTCCTAAACAAAATGTTAACTGCGAATAACCAAAACTGAAACACAGCGTAATAACTTAGCAAAGTGCGAAAATATAACAGATTTTCCGAAAGTAGCTCGAAGCTTATTACGCCAAGCACATATTGTATTGTAGTAGTTGCATAAGTAGGCTTTTTCATAAAAGCTTTTATTACAATGCAATCTAAAACACACACAAGAACCTTCGGAACTCAATATTAGGTCAGCAAAAACAAAAATTACTATTTTGTTTGTTAAAAAAAATAATTTTTAATGTGTACAAAATATATAAGCTTATAAAATATAAATAACAACTAATTAAAATTAATAACAATGACTTAAAAATCTCTTTTAATGATCACTATTTATTTTGGCATTTAAATTTTAACTTCTCTTCGAATTTTAATTTAAACGTCGAACCAAATTTTTGTATCATTCTTGGAAAAGCAATTTTACTTTTAATACGCTTTTTCAAGAGGTATCTATATTTTACGTTGAAAATATTAAAAATAATTAAAATGATATCCGTACATTTTTTTTGGCATGCAAGAACTCATGTCAAACTACATCATTTGTTGGACGTACCCTTTACAAACAGAGACCTACTGAGGTGAAGCACTATCTTTTGCCCCACAATAAATAAGAAAGAACAACAAAAAAAAAATCGAAAATGCGTTGGCCATCATAAATCTTTTTGCTTGAGAATCGCATGTCCTGCTTGATTGCTTCCAATTATGTTCAAGCAATTTTACCTGCATCGTAGCCTTTGTTTTTGCTGTTGCTCAATTTCTGTATTTTTCGGTGTGTTATTTTTGTCAGAAAAAAAACAAAAATAATTGTTCGGTTTTTCTTGGTCAATATCAGACATCAGCGCCTTTACGCGTAGCTTCCAAAAATATATTAAATTTTATATTGTGACGAAAACCAATTTAGCGATGTTTTAAACACTTAAATGGTTTCACTTTTGGTCGCCGATTTTTATGTTTATAAAAAAAGGCATATTCTAAAATTAAAAAAAAAATCAAATTATAATATATTAAATTATATAGCAGTGTGCCATTTCTATTTTACATATATTTTTTTTTTTTAATAAGTGCTTTTTAAATAAATAAATTCTGCCCCTAAACCAAAATTCTGGCTACATGCCTGATCATCATTGATATATCAAAGAAATTATGACAGCATTCGACCTAATATAGGAAGAATCATTAAGCATTGATTGATAACCTTTCCCACTGAGTATTTAATTAATTGACAACATAATATCTCGGATATGGCAGTAATTTCAATTAAAATTACAATACAAGTGGTCAATACTCTGACGTTCTTTCAACATTAAAATCCGAATGCGTCACATTTGCCATAAACGAGACTCAAACCACTAGTTAATCTTTAGTTGATTTGCTATAAAAAAAAGTGCTTTTATTGCATAAAATGTTTTACAGCATGTATCATGGTGGCAAATGCGCACTTTAGAATTGCATTATTCCGCCACAGAAATGAGATACAATGAAACTATTGCGTAATAAATATAAACCGCAACCGTCACTGCCGATACTCCAACGTCTTTATTACGAAATTTAGCAACTAGGCGAACGTATTTTCTGCACCCAAAGAAATTATATAGTAAAACCTTTTAAATTATTATAAATTAAATATTATAAATTAAAAAAGTCTGATTTTCTGCCAAATCTCTTAATCTACAAAAATATTAAAATCTCAAAAAAAAAAATATTTTTTTTCACTAAATCGATACAGCTTTTCGAAACAAATCTTTTTATATCAAAATCTCTAAATTAGGTTTTCGAAAAAATATTTTTTAGGTAATTTGAAAATTGCGAAGGTTACTCCTCTTCCTTATGATGAGTTAAAAATATAAAATAAGATTTTTTTATATTTTGAACCCTCAATCTACAATAATATTAAAATCTCGATAAATTATTTCTTCGAAACATTAAATTTTTAGGTATATAAAAGAGATTTTGGAGATTTATAACTTTTCTAAATTTTTCCTATGATGGGCAATAAAGTAAAAATACATTTATTTTAGAGATTTTGAACATTCAATCTCCAAAAATATTAAGAACTATAAATTATTTTTTTGAAATATCGATTTTATGATTTTGGAAATTGAGATGGTTCATAATCTTCGTTATGATGAGCTAAAAATATAAGATACATTTTTTTTTGAGATTTTGAACCTTCAATCTCTAAAAATAAAAATATCTCTAAATTATTTCTTCGAAATATTTTTTTTTTTTTTGGTATCTCATTGAGATAAAAATATCAATTTTTCAGATTTTTTTCATTTTAGAGATTGAGAATGTTTCATAAACTTTGCTATGATTGGCAAAAATGTAAATTTACATATATTTTTGAGATTTAAAACAAACAATCTCCAAAAATATCAAAAAATTTAAATTATTTTTTCGAAATACCGATTTTATGTAGATTATATGTTTTTGTAAATTGGGACGGTTTCATACTCTTCGTTCTGATAAGCTAAAAATGTAAAAAATATATATATATTTTTTTGGAGATTTTGAACTCCCAATCTCCAAAAATATCAAAATCTCTAAATTATTTTTTCGAAAAATTTTTTATTTTTTGGTATCTTAGAAGGATAAAAATATCAATTTTTTTTAATTTTATAATTTTGGAGATTGAGAAGATTTTATAATCTTTGTTATGATGAGGAAATATGTAGAATTAAAACATATATTTTTTGAGATTTCGAACTTTTTGGAGATTGAGAATGTTTACTGATTTTAACGTTTTTGGATATTGTTCCGCTAGGGACATAAGAGCTGATTATATTTTTTTAATTCCAATTGGTTTAATGATTAAAAGTATTAAAAAAATGGTTTCTAAAGGTACATAAAATGTAGTGTATTGTTTTTCATTTTTGTTTTTTATTTTGCAAAAAAGAATTTTTTTTCGATGCAATGCGATGTATATATAATTTTATTTTACGATGGAAAAATAAAAACAAAATGTAGTAAAAACAAAAGCATTTTGTAGTTATATTCATTTTATGTGTTTATTTTACGTATTCTATTAATTGAATTCAATTAATTTATCTTGAATTTTAATGTTGTTTTTCATACATTTTTTAATACACTGAGGGAAAAAAGTAATAAAAAAATTCGTTTTGACAAGTTTTTCACCCGTTGCCTTTTTTATGTAATTTTAGATAATTATTATTCAAATTTATTACGTATATAATAAAAATTTTAAGTAAATACTTTTTATTTATAGTAAATAAATATTTTTATTAATTTTTATAAGATAATAAAATTTTAATTTAATCACAAGATCATAAACATGTCCATTGGTATTTTAAAACTATTTATTTCATGATTTTTTTTTTACTTTTTTCGAAATGTTTCACTCACGGTGGTTTTATAGGTTGGACATACGACCACATCTATATATATAAAACTCTTGGTCCGTCTGTCGGTCTGTCTGTCTGTCTGTTTGTTCCAGCATCACGTCTAAACCGCTGAACCGATTTAACTGAAATTTTGCCACATGATACTAAGGAGTCCGGAGGGTGTCATAGGCTACATATGGGCGGGATTGGACAAAGGGGCGTGGTACCTCCCATAAGCCCTAAACTTTCAAAACGACATAACTCGTTGAGAAGATGAAACAAAAAACTCAAATACAAAAAAAAAATACAAAAGCACCCACACATTAAGACTCACCACAATGAAACTCACCACACTGAAATTC
The DNA here is from genome assembly GCA_951804985.1 of Dryomyza anilis. Taxonomy (NCBI): domain Eukaryota; kingdom Metazoa; phylum Arthropoda; class Insecta; order Diptera; family Dryomyzidae; genus Dryomyza; species Dryomyza anilis. The sequence continues at coordinate 93,791,980 of OX638132.1, forward strand.
ACCACACTAAAATTCACCACACTAAAACTCACCACACTAAAACTCACCACACTAAAACTCACCAAACTGAAACTCACCACAATAAAATTCACCACACTGAAACTCACCGCAATAAAATTCACCACACTAAAACTCATTACACTAAAACTTACCACACTAAAACTCACTACACCAAAATTCATCTCACCTAAACTCACCACACTAAAATTTCTTCTGTGAAAAACTCTACGGGAAGAATTCTACGGGAAAGAATTCTACCGGGAACATTTCTACCGGGATGAGTTCTACGGGAAGATTTCTACCGGGAAGAATTCTACGGGAAAGCGTTCTATGGAGAAGAATTTTACGGGGCAGTCTGAGAAAAAATTGTCTTTGAGAAAAGTTGTTTTGGCGGAGAATTATTATTTGGCTACTACATTTATAAAACCAAAAAATAAAACTTTCACAGCCAAGCACGGGCCCCTGATATAAATAATAAAAATGTTTTTTATATTAAGAAAATCACTCCATATCTTTTAATTCACAAAATCTTGGCACGAGTCGTTCACGGGTCCAGCTAGTATTACATAATTTTGCTGTGGTTACTTTCAGAAAATAATTCTTTAATAATGTTAAAAATATTTCCATAATATATTTTTAAAAATAATTATTAATACTTTTTTGTGTGGAGTAATACTTTTTTATTACAAAAATATTTAAATCAAATTTAAATAGATTTAACAAAATTTTATTACGTTATTTTTTTTAATGTACAGCAGTTATCTTTTGTATTAAACAACTACAAATGTAGTTAATTTAAAGACATTTTAATTTATGTTTAAGACAGTCTTTTTTGAGTGTGTTTTTGTTGCGATTCGATGGATATATAATTTTATTTTTTCAATGGAAAGACAAAAACAAAATGTAATAAAAACAAAGACATTGTGTAGTTATTTACATTATATTGGTTTATTTTACGTATTTGATTAATTAAATTCGATTAATTTATCTAATTGTTTTTATACATGAATTCAGTAGAGATACAGCATAAATTAAAACAACTACAAATGTAGTTATTTTAAAGACATTTTAGGTTATGTTGCATACACTCTTTTTTGGGTGTACGACATCATCCTCTTCTCTTTCTATTTCTATTTCTCATTCTTGTTCTTTTTCTTTTGATACTACAGCCATAGAATAAAGTTTTACATGAGCAACAAAAGTTTATTTGGTGCGGCGCTGCAACTTTATGTTGATTGAAATTTATATGACGTTCGCGTTCTTAGGTTGAGTATTTTATGCATCGCCTGCTGGATGCCGCAAATGGTAGTAAACAGCTGTAATAAATTTTGCTAAACACAGTAATAAAAGAGGCGGCCAAACCGACGGACGGACTGGCAGGCAGATGATTGTGACAACAGAAGGCATTGCAGAAATTTAACAACAATCATTATAATTAACTTGTCTTAAGTTTTTGATACTTTTTCGTTGATTTTATTTCGGTTTTTGCAACTGCAACAAAATTTAGATTTTATGCAATTTGCAGTATTTTTGAGTTTTTGAGTTTTAGCTGAGACTAAAGCTTTTTTGAGCCTTACTTAAAATTCGAAATGGGTTTAAATTTGCTCAACATTTATGAAAACTTTTGTCTGAGCTCCTAATGCGTTGATGTTGATTATGCAGATTGCAGTCTTCCCAAAGTTTGACGTAGTTGTTAAGTGTTGTTTAACTTATCAGCGCTACTTGAACAATGTAAATATTAAATGAAAGCTCGATATTTACTGCTAACTAAGGTTATTGCGGTGGAGCTTTTGACGTTGCTTTTGAAAGTTTTGTTTTTGTGAGTCAAGATAGAAGGTAGTTAGTTGTAAAATTAAATGTTATAACAAAGTACAAAGATTTTTATTTTATTTTATGAAAAATATTTGAAATGCAAAACTATTTCGTATTCAAATATTTTTGAATTACATATTTATAAAAGTAGTTATAAGTTTTTTTGTTCTCCTTCGGCTCTTCGTATATTTAACCACTTTTCACAATATATCTCAAACATTATAATTTTAATGACTTTTATAAAATATTCTCAATCTCCATAAGGGTTTAAATATTTAAAAAAGATTTTCAAGATTTTTGAACTTTCGGAGATTTTGCCTTTGGATATATCAAAAAGTTATCATTTGCAGATAAAAAAAGTTTAAATTTCATATTTCTTTTTTTAGTAAGATCTCTTTGAAAATATAACGACTTTTTTCCATATATCCCAATCAGAATAATTTTAGAGACTTCTATATATCAATCGCATAGATTTTCAAAACTCGTCAATCTCTAAAAAAATTTAAATGTCCAAAAAGTTTTTCGATATTTTGATCTTTTGAAGATTTTTTCAATTTCGATATATCAAATCTTAAAAAAAATTCAAGATTTTTAACTTTTGGAGATAAAAAAGTTCAAAATCTCATTTTATATATCAAAATGTTATTCGAGATTTTAATCTTTTCGTAATTTTGCATTTTTACAATTTACATTTTTTATTAAATGATATTTAATATATTTTTTTAATACCAATTATTGCGTTTTTTCAAAATCACATCCTATTATAATGCACCAGAACCACATATAGAGTTCGCAGATTTTCATTTGCTGACCTTAGCGGCAAAGAATAAGGATGAAGCATAAAATAATCTCAACTGCACAAAACTGAACGAAAGCCAGAAAATCCAATTAAGCTCTGCGCTGTATAATAAAACAAAAAGAAAAAGAACAGATACCATTTCATTTGTGTTCGGGACTGTGAAACCGAGGATATCAACCTCATTCTCACGCAGCCAAGACTTCATATGTTCAGCTCAATTAACTCTAGATAAAGTTAAGATTGTGAACAAGCGATAAGAACATCCAATTAGGATGATATCCACAGTCCGCAGTGCTACAAAAAGAAAGATAAATCTTTTTATTCGGGCACTTCGTAGGAAAAACTACAAGTTCAAGTGTAATTTTTGTATATAGTGCAACTTATGTTGACTAAAATCGAACGGTTTTATGTAGTTTTATTTTTCAACTAAATTAATTACCCAACATTTCAGTAACACGAATGCTATTTTTAATGTCTTAATGAATATAACGCATAAGGATGATATAAAGAATGAAGCAAGAAGGTATATGGAAAGTGCAAGAAAGATGTAATGAAGATATGTAGAATGTACAAATGTAGAAGAAAGACAAGGTATAAGGAAGAAATATCGGTTATAGAAAGGTATGCAAGGCACCGGAAAAGTAATTAGGCTTTATGGTAGGTGCATGGAAGGTAAAAAAGTTGTACGAATGGAGGATACACGAAAGGTACATTTTATTTACTAAAAATTAAATTTATCACTAAAAATTAATTTTTTAAATTAATTTTTTCATAAAATTAAATTTATCACTAAAAATTATTTTTTTTAATATCAATCAATTTTACAATAAATTTTTGTTTTACTTAATTTATTTTTCATTAAAAATTCGGTTTTTCAAAAAAAAATAACTTTTTCAAAAAAAAAACAATTTTCACTAATTTTTTAACAAAAATAAAAATTTTAACAAAAATTCAATTATTTTACTAAATTTATTTTTTTTTTACTAAAATTTTTTACATTCCATTTTTCATAAAAATAAAATTTTTCACTAAAAATTCCCTCTTTCACTAAAAATTCTATTTATCATTGATAATTCATTTTTCACTAAAAATTTAATTTTTCACTAAAAAAAATAAAATTTTCACGAAAAATTTACTTTTTACATATTTTTACTACCTTTAATATCAAATTCAACTAAAAATTATATTTATCACTAAAAATTAAATTTTTCAATATAAATTAAATTTTGCACTAAAAAATAAATGTTTCACTCTAATTTCAATTTTTTACTAAAAATTCAAAACTCAATTATTCACTAAAATTTCAATTTTTTACTAAACATACATTTTTTCACAAACATTCTATTTTTCACTAAAAATACATTTTTTTTAGGAAAATATATATTTTTTTTTGTACTAAAAATTCAATTATTCACTAAAAATTTAATTTTTTTTAAATTCAATTTTTCATAAAATTAAAATTTTCATATAATTAAATTTTTTACTAAAATGTCTATTATTTACTAAAAATTAATTTTTTAAATTAAATTTTTCATAAAATTATATTTATCACTAAAAATTATTTTTTTTAATATCAATCAATTTTACAATAAATTTTTGTTTTACTTAATTTATTTTTCATTACAAATTCGGTTTTCCAAAAAAAATCACTTTTTCAAAAAAAAAAAAAAAAAAAACAATTTTCACTACATTTTTTACAAAAATAAAAATTTTAACAAAAATTCAATTTTTTTACTAACATTTTTTAAATTCAATTTTTCATAAAAATAAAATTTTTCACTAAAAATTCCCTTTTTCACTAAAAATTCTATTTATCATTGAAAATTCATTTTACACTAAAAATTTAATTTTTCACTAAAAAATTAAAATTTTCACTAAAAATTTACTTTTTACATATTTTCACTTTAATTTCAAATTCCACTAAAAATTATAGTTATCACTATAAATTAAAATTTTCAATATAAATTAAATTTTGCACTAAAAAAAAATATTTATCACTATAATTTCAATTTTTTACTAAAAATTCAAAATTTCATTTTTCACTAAAAAATTAAATTTTTTAATAAAAAAATGAATTTTTCACTTAAAATGTTTTCATTTTAAATTGAATGTAATAATTTAAATTAAAAATATTGTTTATTCCATAGCTCAAATGTTAACTAATGCAAAACATTTGACAAAAACTAGGAAACACGTGTCTACACGTATAAAAGTATCAAAAAATCACTTGTTTCAATATTACATATGATTTAAGTATTCTTTTCTTCGAAATGTACCAAAGTAAAAAAAAATCTTGATATGCAATTTGAAAGATTAACATTTAGAGAACAACTCATAGAAGAAGTTTTTTCTGTAAAAAGCCATTAAGAACTATAATACACATCGGCAAATATTGATACATCTCGAGTTTGCACGTGTCTATCATAAGCGTAACTTGATGTAACCACTAGCGTAACTTAGTATGATCCAGCATTAGCATTACTATTAAATAAAGTACATTGAGTATTCTAAACCATAAATAAACCAGATTGGCCAAAGGGAGTGGCACCTCCCATAGAACCCAAAAATTCAGTACGCTATATCTCAGCCCGATGATATCGATTTCAACTAAACTTTAAAATTGGATTTTACTCATCTTACTTAATCTCACCACTCAAAAACTCACCACACATAAACTCACCACTCCTAAACTCACCACACCTAAACTCACCACACTGAAACTCACCACACTAAATTCATCACATAAAACTAACCACACTTAAACTCACTACATTAAAACTTCTACTGGAAAAACACTACGGGGAAGAATTCTACCGGGAAGAATTCTACGGGCACGAGTCGTGCACGGGTCCAGCTAGTCTGAAATAAAATTTGTTGCCAAATGCAATTTTTATTTTGTAGACAAAGGGCACCAGCAATAGTAAAGTTTTGCGCTACTAAAGAACTCAACCCATTCGACCCATTCTAATACAGCCACTTCAAGTAGCTGCAATTTACGTAAAAGCTCCACGTTATAAGTTGTTTTTTTTTTCTATAGTTTTGTTTCCCCATATCAACTGATGCAGCGCAACACCTGCGGACACATATTAAACTCTGTTTCCGAGACCGTCGCAAAACCACGCAGGATTGTCAGATTTGTATCTAAATCGAGAAGCTTTTTTTTCAGCTTTTGATGAGCTAATTAAATTAATTACTGACTTTTGCTAATTTAGTGCACGAGGAGATGTGCGAAAAGGAGAAGCAAAAAGCTGTTGCTGTTGCGTGACAAAACGGAAGAACAAATACGGTGAGTGCGATAATTTAAACCCTGGAGATTACTGGCTGTGTGAAAAATAATATGTTGTGATTGACGTTGATTGAGTTGATTAAAGTAGTCGGGATCTGTGTGTGTGCATATTGCAATGAGTTTCAAAGTGCAACAGTTGCTGGTGTAAAAGCGAATCACAGACGCGATGTGATTTCAATTAGTTGATGGCTAATTAGAGATTTAAATGGGACATATAGATGTCTAGTAATATTTGTGGTGTAAAGTGTATAAACTAAAGGAACCTTTATTAAAAATTTAATGTTTTTAAATTTATACTAAAAATTTTATTTATTTCTTTCATGCATTATTGATTTGCATTAATTAATTTATCAATTCCCTGCACTATTTTATTAAGTGGCAAAATTTTTTACAATATATATTTTTTTTTAATAATCCAATATTTTAGTTTTTGTTTTATTAAAAATATATAAATATAACGATATAATATTTTTTATACTTTTATCTATTTTACAGAATTCCTGTGACTTAAATAATAGTGATTGGAGTAACATGAATTCCTGCTAAATGAACAGAACGTCAATTTCCTGTATGACATAGGACGATACTCTTCCTGTATTTGGAAGAAGACAGAAAGAAAAAAAAAAGTGATAGCACTTTCCGACGTTAATGATGAAATTAAAAATATAAAAAATAATTGAAATACCCCATGTATTTCAATAAAAAAATAATTATGTTCGACAAAAACAACATATTCGAATAAAATGATACTAGAAACAAAAAATGTCGAGAATAAAACCATGAATTTTATTTCAAAAAATAAAAATTGCTTTACTTATACTTACAACATAAAAAAAAAACAAAAACAACATAAGAAAATAAATTTCACCAAAAAAAAAAAACAAAACGAAAAATTGTTTTGTTTCAAAATAAAAAAAAATAACTGCAAAAGTTTGTTTTCGAATGTAACAAATATTGTGCAATAATGTCTTTCATTAAAAATGTTTAGTTCATTTTGAGTGAAACACAATTGTTTTCACTGTTTGAAAATTTTATATAGAGTAATGTTTTTTTAATTTATATTGATTTTTGACGATATTCTATTATTTTGTAGGCAAGAAAGTATATTCAATTTTTGGATTTCGTTCTAAGCCCATTGTTTTGTATCAAGCATAACAACATTTTTCAATATTCCAAAATGCAATTTATTAGCTTAGACAATGTAATTTAATAAATAACTTAATTAAATCGAAAATTCATAAATACATCTATTCTGACACACAGCATATTGTTACTAATTGATATCGTATTTTGTTGCAATATGTAAAATATTTCAATTGCACCTCAAACTTGGAATGAAACTGAAATTGTATAGAATGCCACAAAGTGCTAAATACATCAGTGATACTAAAAATTCCTATGATGCCTGCATTGTTTTGCAATACTCTCATTTTCTAAAGAAGTAGGTAACTGAAACCCAACATAACATTGCAACATCGACAGCAAATCATTGAAATTATCGACAAAACCTATTTAAAGACATTGATTTCAATCTCAAAATACAATACACTCTATGCAAGGAGTCATGTTAAACATTATTGCTGGATGTTTTTGTAGTTTCTAGCTTCAATTTGGGTCGTTTGTATAGAGTAATATTTTCAATGTACTTTCATCATTCAGCACTTTCATTTGATTATATATGTGTGTGTATATAAATTGAAATCGAATCCACAGCAAAATAGGCACAATACGAAAATTTGTATATACATGTTTTGCTTTTGGCAAATGTTTTATTCTTCAATTTGAATATAGAGTTTGCAAAATAAAACAGAATACGGAAATACATATATTTTATGATAATGTTGCCGATTCTTTTATTATGGTTTATTAAAAGTTAAGACACTTAGATTTAAAAGTTTTAAATAAAATAAAAGAAATTAATCCAAAAAATAATTGTGATAAAACTTATTAAATCATTGAAATTTCTAAACATTTGTAGATATTGCGCCGAAATTCACATTAATCCTGCCAAACATTTTTTATTTGTTTTTATTATTTTTATATTGGTATGTTAGTTGTATTCGATTCCAAGAATTTGTCAAAATAAATTGACGAGTATGAAAATTTTGCTGAAAAGTATTTAAAATAAAATAATATTTACACTACTGCAATTCATACCAAAGGATACATCATATTCAAAATTTTGTAGCGCACAAAAAGCGGATTATCTGCCAAACAATTTGTTTAGAGTTCAGCGATTGCAATGCACAGAACCCGCATAAATTCCAAAAATAAACATAATTCGTTTTCATTCATATTTTACGATGAGGTGGCGTAACAGAATAAAGGTATTTAGTAAATTCAAATCAAAATCCACATTTATTTAAAATAATAATAATAATAATACAAATATAAAATATAAATGTATATATCTGTGAAAATATGAATAAGCAGCATAATTTACTACCTCCCAAGAAAGTATTTTAAAAATGTACAACTGTTTTCTATTAATAATATTTAAAAATAAATATTTTTGCAAATTTAAGTAAAATTTTAAAAAATAATTAAAGTTCACAAAAAAAGGGACAGGATATGCAATTTAAGCCTTCTTTATAGTAGTTATTAAAAAAAATTGTCACTGCTTCTGTAGGAAGAATAAATATATTATGTTCTTATAAAAAGTTTCTGGAAGTTCAACTCATTTTAAAAACTTAGAAAAAACTAGCTGGACCCGTCCAAAGATTTTGCGAATATCCCGTGCTTCGCTGTGGACGTTTTCTTTATTGGTTTTATAAATGTAGTAACCAAAACAAAACTAATTCTACGCTAAAACCACTTTGCTCATAGACAATTATTTATCAGACTGTGCTTCCCCATAGAATTCTTTCAAGTGTAAGTCTTCCCCATAGAGTTTGACCCAGTAGAAGTTTTAGTGTGGTGAGTTTTGGTGCGGTGAATTTGGGGTGATGAGTTTTAGTGTGGTGGGTTTTAGTGTGGTGAGTTTTAGTGTGGTGAGTTTTAGTGTGGTGAATATTAGTGTGGTGAGATTCAATGTGGTGAGTTTCAATGTTGTGAATTTTAATGTGGCTGTTTTAAGAGTAGTGAATTTTATTGTGGTGAATTTGAGTATGATGAATTTTAGTGTGGTGAGTTTTAGTGTGGTGAATTTTACTGTGGTTAATTTTGTTTTTCTGTTTTGCTTTTTTTATTTTTGCTTTTATTTTTCTTTTTTTGATTTTGATTTGTGTTTTTGTTTTTATTTTTGGGTTTTTGTTGTTGTGTTTTTGTTGTTGCTTTATTGTTGTATGTATGATTTTGTTTTTGCTTTTGTGTTTTTGCTTTTGTGTTTTTGTTTTTTTTGTGTTTTTGCTTTTTTGTGTTTTTGCTTTTGTTCTTTATACTTGCTTTAATTATGTTTTCCATCCTTTTTTTGTTTTTCTGTTGTTTTTGAGTTATTGCTTTATTTTTGTTCTTTTACTTTTGTTTTTGTGTTTGATTTTTGATTTCGTTCTTCTGTATTTGTTTTTTTGTTGCTTTTTTTGTATTTAATCTATTTGTTTCATCTTCTTAGTTGGTGTAAGTCCCAAGTTATAACTCGTTAAGGTTTAGGTTGTACGGGATGTGCCACGCCTCTTTGTCCACTCCCACCTATATATAGCCCATGTCACCCTCCGGCAAAATTTCAGTCAGATCGGTTCAGCGGTTTAGACGTGATTCTGGAACAAACAGACAGACTGACAGACGGACCAAAAGTTTTATATATATAGATAATGCTCTAAGTTATAATCAAATTAATATATTTTGATTGCATTTCAAGAACAAGTGAAAAAAAGTTTTTTAGTGTTTGCTCTCAAAAATTTTTTTTTTGTAATACAAACGGGTTTTGCAAATAATAAATGGTGCTAGGTAATGTTAAAATTTCGATATTGGGGTAAAGTAGGAAATATATTCTGGGGTAAAGTGGGAAACCTAATTTATGCAACGGCCTATATACTTGAAATGTTCGAACTTGTCGATCAGAATCTACATCTGCGTCCATTATTATTCAGAATATTCTGACAATTTTTTTTATTATCTTACTATAATATATTTGACTTAGCTATGAAAAAAACAAAACATTAAAAAAAACTAAATAGCATTTTGGAATTTTTTTTGAAGTTTCCCACTTTACCCCAAGATGTTTCAACAAATCCGAAATTGAGCTGTTTTGAAAAATCGGTCAAAAATGAAATAAAAAGCATACCAATGATATTCTGTTAATGCAAAAAGTTAGATCATGAGACATTATATCGAATAGAACCTTCAAAAGAATTTAATAAATTATTCAAAGGTACTATTTTTTTTAAAGAAATTTAAACGTTTCCACTTTACCCTAGTTTTTGTATATTTAATAAATATTTTTTACGAAAAGGAAAGAACATTTTATATATTTTATTTTCTTTTCTATACTTTTATTTTCTATTCTTTCATTTCTTTTTTTCATTTTCTTTCATTTCTTTTCATATTTTTTTCTTTTCCATTATACTCATTACTTTACTTTCTTCTTTTTATTCTTTTCTTTTTCGTTTCGTTTTGTTTTTATTTTCTCTTTCCTCTTCCTTTTTATTTTACTTTTTCCATACCTTTTATACTTTCCTATTTCATTTTCCTATTGATTTATCATATCTTCGACTGCAAATAATTATTGCTCTTGATTGTAGTTTAAATGAAAATTTATAACATTCCCAAAAATGTTAATTATAAAAAACAATGTTTATAAATTTATGCCATTGCTTTCACTTCTTCGCTGACACCAATTATAGAAATTACATTTTCTATGGTTTTGCCATTTTTCATTCTTCACTTGGCACTCTTTGCAGCTGCCTTTTGCTGTACAGTGTGACTTCTTTTGTTGTGTCCAACTAATGCTTCTGCAATTCATCACATGGTCTGCATCATTGTCGCCGCTGTCAGCGCTGACAAGCGACGTCCTTTGTCCTCCTTTGACCACATAGCTGAGTTACATTAAGTGCAATTGCATTTCCGTTACTTCCGTCGGTCGTTCATTGTCCTTTTTGTTGATACTTTTTTTTTAAATTAAATGTGACTTCATATAGATTTGAATTTAAAATTTATTTAAAGTGATGTTTTACCTGTTTTATTAAATTTATTTTCCGCACTGAAATATTCTGATGTATATAGTTCCAAATTATTTAATTTATTTAAATTGTTCGTTTAATTTAAGTATAATCTGCACCCAGAAAAAAAGACCATCAAATCCAATTAAAATTGGTCAATAGGACAATTATTAAATTAATAGTATACAAAAAATAAATCTTTTCATATAAACTCAATGGCAATTTCAATAGTATTTTCCGATTAAAATAATAATTTATCCTATTAACTCTTTTTAATAGTAAAAAACTATTATTTATATAGTATTTTTTTCTGGGTGTATGAACTCAATGGCAATATCATGGTATTTTGTAGTCTTTAATTGTATTTTCCGATTAAAATAATAATTTATATTGTTTATTTTTAATAGTAAAAAACTATTCTTTATATAATATTTTTTTCTGGATGTGAAAATTGCAATAACTTATTTTCAGAGATATTTATATAATGTATAAATTCCGATAGATAAGTTCAATAAGTTCCATTCTTATTATAATTTTTGAAATTTATTAAATTTATTTTATATCAAATTAAAATTATAATATTCAATAAAAAATATATATTTGTTACATCCACTGTGTCCGCCTCACTCATCCCTTCGTTGAAGAACTTGTGTCACATATTCTTTTTCGGACTCACTCTGTAGACGAAATTGTATTAAAATGACAACGTACGTGGTGATGGTCAAAACGCGCTAAATATAAAAATTTAAAAATATATAGGAAATACCAATTTAATCGAATACTTACCGCACCAAAGTCTCGTAGATTGATGTCAAAAAAGCCACCGCACGAAAACAGCAACGGCTGATGCAACAACTGCAACGAGTACTCACGAAGACACATGCTGAGTTTTGGATCGGTGCCGTCTGAGCGCAGGTCGTGCAGCACGCGTGCAAAACGATCGTACTTATTATTGGGTCAATAAAGAGTTAAAATGATTTTTTTATTCATATAATGCATTACACATACCGTCTGTATACAGGTCTGACAGAGCCAACACGGCACCAACATATTGATCAGTATGTTGGTGGTATAGACCAAGCGAACTGAAAAAGAAAAGAATTCTGTTGTATAAATGTTTTCTGTTATTGTTTTAAGTTGTATTAAGGTTGCATTAAAGTTGTATTATGCTTCAGTTTTATAAAGGTCCCATTAAAGTGGCAATTGTTTTATATTGCAACCATAATAAGGGTTGCTTTTAAATTGCATTAATGTTGCAATATAGTTGCATTCAAGTAGCATTAAGGTTGCTTTCAATTTGAATGATACATAAAAGTTGTATAAAGGTAGCATAAGAAATACATAAAGATTTCACTGAGGTTGCATAAAAGTTCCATTAAGGTTTTACTTTGACATAATTAAGTTTGCATTACGGTTGCATTAAGGTTGCATTTAGATTACAGGAATGTTATATTCAGATTGTATGAGGTTCGTTAAGGTTGGGTTTTGTTTGTTTTAGAGTTGTATTGTGGTTGTATTCAAGTCGTATTTAAGTTGCATTAAAGTTGCATATAAATAACAATAAGATTGTATTATATTTGCATTAATTTTACATTAAGGTTGTATTATGGTTGCATAGGACCACCAATAAGGTTGTATTATATTTGCATTCAAGTTGCATTAAGGTTGCATTATGGTTCCATTCAATTATGACCCTTAATGAAACCTTCAAGGTTTAATAAAGATTAAAAAAATGCGAAAAGTTTGAAATAAGGTTGCAAAAAGGTTGTATTAAGATTGCGTTACTAATGTATTAAGCTTACATTAACATTTAGGGGCCATATGTTTAAAGGTCATACTCACAGTTTATCAAGTAACTAAGATGCGTCTGAATGTATTGGTTTATGTAGCACCAATTGACGGTGTTCGTAATCTCGACGCAATTGTGCAGTAATAACACCATTACAGGCAATGCAAAATACCTCACGATATCGTCCACCAACTGCCAAATGCGCGACAGCAGTTTTTGATTACACTGCAGCGCCATATACAGCCAACGACGCTCCGTCTGACATTTTACCGTGAACAGCTGTCGCCGCACATACAGCAAATCGTCGAACAACTGCTGCAACAACGTTTGTACCAACTGCACCATGACGCAGAGCTCGACGCACTTGATCTGTATGACTGCCGCACAGAAACCGTACAAGGACCTGAATATAAACGTATGAAACGGCGACAACCAGTATGAGATGCACATGTGCAAAAAGCACAATAAAAATAGCAGACTGCCTGATTTGTGCCACAAACAGCGACGAAATTCATTCGCAAACTTCGACGCATCCAACATCTGCACGCGTCGCTGCAACGTACTCCAACGTATGTCGTGCTCGAGCGAATCAATGGCCGCAAAAAGTCGACGCAGTTGAGTTTGACGCAGCAAAACCGTCAGAAGACTGATCAGCTGCATAGCAGATCCTGACATAGTTTGCGCTAAGCTAAGCACAGTTGTCACACTGTCCAATTTGAAATCTGTTATGTAATTTATGGCGGATATTTTAGTTTCATTGGCCATCCACAAAGTCCCGGTGAGCAGCAGCAAGCAGTAACCGGTGTACAGCAGGCGCAGTGAGATATGATAGCTTTTGACAGATTTATCAAAGGTAAAACACGGCGGTGGCGCAATCACGAATAGTGCAAAAATCCATTGTAGGGGACGCGTTGCGCACAACAATAACGATTGACACTGCGTTCGTGTTTGATGCATGCTGTACACAGAAGTACTGTCCATGACTTCTTGAAAATACTGCAAGTCTTTTAAATTGTTTGCGTGCATTAATCGAGATAAAGGAGCTAATTATACAAATGGAAGTTTTATCTAAAAAAAATGGGATTAATATCTATTATTGCTAAAATATGTCTTTGTTTTTAATTATATTTAACTAAATGCAGTATTATTCTAGTGAAGACATGTTTTTTTTTATTTTAATTTAAGTGTTGCGTTTGTAATAATCGTAATATTTTTGAATCAAAGGCATAATTAATATAATATGTAAGGAATGGTGTATACTGGTTACGAAAACGTTAGAGAATGGTTACAGAAAGTTAACAGAGTATTTTCAGAATTGTAGCAGAATCGTTACAGAGTGGTAATACTGTTACAGAGTACTGAGAGAATAATTACAGAATGGAAAGAGTTTAGTTACAAAATGGTTACAGAGTTGTTATGGTAATAAAAAATGGTTTCAGAATGATTACAGAATGGGTAAATAATGGTTCTAGAATAGTTACAGAATGGTTACGGAATGGATTCAGAAAGGTTTCAAAATGGTTATAGAATGGTTACAGACTGGTTACGAAATGGTTACGGAATGATTGGTTATAGAAACAGTTTGGTTATAGAATGGCTACAGAATGGTTACAGAATGGTTAGAGAATGGTAAGTAATAAATATAGAATAGTTACTAGATGGTTACATAACGGATTCAGAATCGTTACAAAATGGTTACAGAATTGTTATGGTTATAAAAAATAGTTTCAAAATGGTTACAGCATGTTTAAATAAAGGTTATAGAATAGTTACTGAGTGGTTACAGAACGGATTCATAATGGTTACAAAATGGTTATAGAATGGTTACAGACTGGTTACAGAATGGTTACGAAATGGTTACGGAATGGTTGCAGAATGATTACAGAATAGTTACAAAGTAATAACAGAATAATTACGGAATGGAAACAGTTTGGTTATAGAATGGTTATAGAATGGCTACAGAATGGTTACAGAATGGTTACAGAATGGTTACAGAATGGTTACAGAATGGTTACGGAATGGTAAATAATGGATAAAGGATAGTTACAAGATGGTTACAAACTGGATTCAGAATGGTTATAATACAAAATTGTTTAAGAATTGTTATGGAATAAAAAAATTATTTCAAAATGGTTACAGCATCTGTAAATACTGGTTATAAAATAGTTACAGAATGGTCACAGAACGGATCTACAAAATGGTTATAGAATGGTTAATGGTTACGAAATGGTTACGGAATGGTTGCAGAATGGTTACAGAGTAATACCAGAATAATTACGGAATGGAAACAGTTTGGTTACAAAATGGTTATAGAATAGCTACAGAATGGTTACAGAATGGTTACAGAATGGTTATAGAATAGGTACAGAATTGTTACAAAATGTTTGCGGCATAATTACAGATATGTTTTCATAATGGTTTCAGAATTCTAACTGAATAGATACTGAATGATTACACAGTAGTTACAGCATTGGTACAGAAGTCATTAGAAAGCCAATTTTATGAAATTTTGGTCAGCGTTATATTTATTCATTCTAAAGACTCTCGCTGAATGTGGGAGGGATTGGGCCACTGGGCGTGGCACCGTTCATAGAAGGTATGTTTTCAAGATGGTGTAGGTCGACATTTATTAAACATAGTGATAATAAATTATACCAAAAACCACAAATTCTTTAAACTCACCACACGAAAATTAACGACACAGAAACTCACCACAACTAAACTCACCACACTAAACTCACCACACTAAAACTCACCATACTAAAACTCACAACACTAAAACTCATCACACTAAAGTTTCTATGGGGTAAAACTCTACGAGAAAGAATTCTACCGGAAATTATTCTACCAGGAAGAATTCTACCGGAAATTATTCTATGTGAAATAATTTCACAGTAAAGCATTCCACTGAGAAGAATTATATGGAAAGTATTCTGCGGGGAGGAATTTTATGGAGATGAATTCTACGATGATGGATAGTTCAAGGAATAATTGTCTTTGGAAAAGTTGTTTTGCGGAGATTTTTTTGTTTTGTTACTATATTTATAACACCAATAAAAAAGTCTACGGCGAAGCACGGGTCTCTGCAATGTTTTATAAAAATTAAATAAATATTTTCTTTTAATTGTCGAATTAAGCTGTTCTTATTAGTTTAAAACGCCACGAATTATATATTTAACCCACCATACTTACACAAGTTCATACAGTGACTCTTGGTGGACGGCACAAACTGTTGTATATATCCCCAGTTGACCGTGTCTGTGATCGTTAAACCATTGTACACAAACAACACCATCATGGGCAGCGCACAGTAACGCTCGAGGCCGTCGACCACCAACCAAATGCGCGACAGCAGCTGTTGATTGCACTGCAGTGCCATATACATCAAACGCCGCTCCATGCGACGTTCGGTCGTCAGCAGCTCACATCGTATGTACTTCAGATCGGCAAGTAACTCAAGCAGCAGCTGTTGCACAAGCTGCACCAAAACACAAAACTCAACGCACTTTATCTGTATGAGAAGACCAAAGAACGTGTTCAATGTCACGAATGTAATCGAACCGTCCGGCGACAAACGGTATGTGACATAAATGTGTGAACAGCACAAATAGATCAGGAGACTGCCCGATATGCGCCACAAACAACGACGAAATTCAGGTGCAAACGTTGACGCATCAGTGACGCCGCGCATGCGTTGCTGCAACGAACACCAACGTATGTCGTGCTCCAGTTGCTCGATACTGACAAATATAGCGTGCAGTTGCCGTAGACCCAGTAGAGACGTTAATTGACAGATCGACTGCACAACAGACAAAAACATAATTTGCGCCACACTGAGTGCTGTGGTGAGGCTGCCCAATTTAAAATTGATTATGTAAATGGTGGATATTGTCTTATTTTGGTAGGCGATCCAGAGCGTTAGAGTGAGTAGTAGCAACCAGTAGCCGGCGTAGAGTAGACCCAATGTAAAGTGGTAGCTGGTAGGTGACACATCAAAGGTGAAGCAAGGCGGTGGCGCTAAAACGAAAAATGCAAAGATCCATTGCAGGGGACGTGTAGTGCGCAGCAATAACGATTGGCACTGCTTCTGCAGCTGGTTGGTTGATGTTTTGTGCATGTTGCACTTTGAAGTACTAATGGCGACAACTGTGTGAGGACGCAGAAATTACAAAGTCTTGAAAATCAAGATAGCAATGCTAATTTATCAAATAGAAGAAATGTATTAAAAAAATACTTTGTTTACATTTCAATACTTCCTTCGTGTTTTATAACGTTTTTTGGATTACTCAGTTTTAGCTTAGTTTTACCGGTTCATGAACACTACTATACAAAATAAAACTTTTATCAAATATGCAAAATATATTATGAGAAATTTTTAATTCATTATACAAAATATGCAGAAATGATAATGCGAAATGTTTAATAAATTATACAAAAATACAAGGACCACAAAATCAGAAATATACAAAATAAAAAATACAAAAACAAAATTTGCTATTGAATAATATCGAGTAATTTGTATTTATTTCTCTTTCAAACACTTTTTTAATTTTTATTTTAGCTTATATTAGAGCAAAGTTATGCGCCTCTTCCGACATAACTAAATGTTGCCCATACGCAACGTGGTACACATTTAACTCACAACTGCGTTGCTGGAAGAGTATTTTTATAAATCACTTAATACATGAATACGTGAAATTAATTTAAATAACATAAATAAATTTATTTTAATATGGCTGTACAAAAAGTAAACTTTTCTTTTGTAATTTTTGCACATTGTCTATATTTTTTAGGTTTATATTAAATATAATATTGCATGCGTATACTTTAAATAACAATAAATAATAGTAATAGGTATGATTTTTTCAACAGTTTGTATATGTATTTAAAGTAAAAAGCCACACAAATATGTATTTTAATGCATGAAGTATAAATTGTAGAGCATAAAAAATGCATGACATGAACGGAAACACAAACTACGCCATGACAATGAAATCGCATACAAATTGAGTTAATTTTGCGTGGCACTTGCGGTTTGCAAAATGTTTACATATTATTGGAGCACAAAATTTATTAATTAAATTGTTTTTCTGCAATTGTTTTAAGTGTTGCATGCAAATGAAATTTGAAATAAAATTAAATCGCTTTTATAAATGTATGAGTTTGCAGCTATAAATTTATAATACATGAAAAATTTGCAGAATATGCAAATTATACAAAATATACAAAAATATGCAATGAAAAACATGCCTAATATGCAAAATAAGCAAAATAAAACAATATATGCAACTTATGCAAAATATGCAAAATATGCAACATATGCACAATATGCAAAATATGCAACATATGCAAAATATACAAAATATGAACACTATGAAAAATATGCAACATATGCAAAATATGCACACTATGAAAAATATGCACAATATGCAACATATGCAAAATATACTAAATATAAACACTATGAAAAATATGCACAATATGCAAAATATGCAACATATGCAAAATATGAAAAAATAAGCAAAATACACAAAATAGGCAAAATTAGGTAATGGAAAACATGTAAAATAATGAATGAGTTTTCTGCTATAAATTTGTAATACATGAAAAATTTGCAGAATATGCAAATTATACAAAATATACAAAAATATGCAATTAAAAACATGCCTAATATGCAAAATAAAACAATATATGCAAATTATGCAAAATATGCAAAATGTGAAAAATATGCACAATATGCGAAATATGCAACATATGCAAAATATACAAAATATGAAAAAATAAGCAAAATACGAAAATATGCAAAAATAGGAAATGGAAAACATGTAAAATAATCATATATTATTCCATATGTAAAAAAAAAGCAATATATGCAAAATTTTCAAAATTTTCACAATATGAATATTATACAATATGAAAAATTTGCAGAATATGCAAATTATACAAAATATACAAAAATATGCAATGAAAAACATGTCTAGTATGCAAAATAAGCATAATATGCAAAATATGCTCACTATGAAAAATATGCACAATATGCAAAATATGCAAAATATGCAAAATATGCAACATATGCAAAATATACAAAATATGAACACTATGAAAAATATGCACAATATTCAAAATATGCAACATATGCAAAATATGAAAAAATAAGCAAAATACGCAAAATAGGCAAAAATAGGTAATGGAAAACATGTAAAATAATGAATGAGTTTGCAGCTATAAATTTGTAATACATGAAAAATTTGCAGAATATGCAAATTATAAAAAATATACAAAAATATGCAATGAAAAACATTCCTAATATGCAAAATAAAACAATTTATGCAAATTGTGCAAAATATGCAACATATGCAAAAGATGCACACTATGAAAAATATGCACAATATGCAACATATGCAACACATGCAAAATATACAAAATATGAACACTATGAAATATATGCACAATATGCAAAATATGAAAAAATAAGCAAAATACGCAAAATAGGCAAAAATAGGTAATGGAAAATAAACATATATTATTCCATATGTAAAAAATAAGCAATATATGCAAAATTTGCACAATATGAATATTATGTACAATATGAAAAAAATGCAAAATTTGTAAAATATGCAAAATATGCAAAATTTGTAAAATATGCAAAATATTCGAAATATTCACCATATTCGAAATATTCAAAATACTCAAACTATGAAAAATATGCACAATATACAAAATATGCAATATATGCAAAATTTGAAAAAATATGCAACATATGAAAAATATTGTCAAAATATTCAAAATATATAAAATATGCTAACTCAAAATATGCGTATACAGTGTATACGAAATTTACGAAGTATATTAAAATGTCCATAAATTGTATTATTCAAATAACGTGTACCAAATAAACGTAATATTATAAATAAATAATAGTTAAAAAAAATAATTTAATTTAATCAAAAAAAAATAAATTGTTAGTGAAAATTTTATTTCTTCCGAAAAATTAAATTTTAAAATACAAGTAGTGAAAGAATAAATTTTATGAATAATTGATTTTTTTTTCTTTTAGGGAAACATTTGAATTTATACTGAGAAAATGTATCTTAAGTAAAAAATTTAATTTTTGTAATATATATGCAAAGTGTCTCAATTATGATATAGCCAAATAAAAGAAAATTAAATAATATATAAAAATTGATTTTTTATTGTTGAAATGGGTTTTAAACCTATGAATAAATATTTCTAACTAGGAGTTGTGCTAATTTTAATAATAATTGCAGCACACAGTTCATTCATTAAATACCATGTAGTATGCATGGTGGCCGATTTAAATTGAGTGTCCGTTTTTTTTTTTTAATGAAAACATATGCTTGACATAAAAACCCAAAAACTAGATTGTGAATCTGTGAAAAATAAAACGATTCCAAAAACTATGCTGAAAGACAGGAGAATTTGTATAAAAAGAAAGCAGCAGGCAGCATATAAAGAATAAAAAAATTATATGAAAATATTTGAAAAACGATCGCAATGCCATGCGTTTAATGTATGCAAATTAAAAATGCCAACGGCCATTTCCAAAGTAAACTGGCACACATATGAATGAGAGGGAAGTCATAGAGGTAATCGGATGGATTGTGGGGAAAAGACAAAAGTGGCCATTTCATATGTAAAATATTAAATATTGAATTGATAAATTAATATATGTGAAAGTTGATTTGATTCTTTTTTAAGTCTAAAATTGATTTTTATTTAAATTATGTTATTTTCTGTTAATAAGTGATTTTTTTTAGTAAATAATAGATATTTTAGAAAAAGATTTGACTTTTAGAGAAATTTGAATTTTTAGTGAAAATTTGAATTTTTAGTAAAAATTTAAATTCTAGTAAAAAATTGAATTTTTATGAGAAAATTATTTATAAGTAAAAACTTTCATTGTTAGTGAAAATTTTAATTTTAGTGTGGAAATAAATTTTTTGTAAAAAATGAATTTGTAGTGAAAAATTCACTCTTAGTGAAAAACTGAATGGTTATTGTGAAATAAATGTTTAGTGAAAATTCGAATTTTTAGTGGAAAATTGAATATGTAGTGAGAAATTATATTTTTAGTAAAAAAAATATTTTTTTAGTGAAAAATGGAAATTTTTGTGAACATTTGAATTTTTAGTGTAGAATGAAATTTCAGTAAAAAATTTAAATTTAAGTGAAAAATATAAGTTTTAGAGAAAAATTTAATTTTTAATGAAAAATTGAATTTTTAATGAAAAATTGAATTTTTAATGAAAAATTGAATTTTTAATGATATAGCGTAGTTTTACAAAAAAGCGAAAAATATAATTAAAACAACGAAACACTACCAACCATCTGCCATAAACCACTGAAAAGTAATTTGCAATTATTAACTGTTGATGTCGGTTAACAACATCGAAAAGACACATCGCTCACCTGCTGTGAACTGATGGGAAAAAAATGTCAGGTGTAGTTTTGTATTTGTAAATATATAATGTTTAATTGCGACATAATTTAAAAATGTCTGTACAATTTATAGCCAATTTGCATCGTCACAAAAGGGTCTCAAGTGCGGTTTATACTTGGTCAGTGCTGCATTATTCATTATTCGTTTGCAGTATTTTTGGTATTTCGTTATGATTTGACTTAAGAACTTTTTTAATTATGTGTGTGGCATACAAATGAATGTCTCTGTTGGCAACTCAATATATTGTAGAGGTTTTAAACAGGCAGCCATGTTGATTTCGCAAATTACACCTCACTTATTCTTTTTCTCTTAACGATGCTTTTGGGATTTTGCGGTTCATTAAAAATTGGTGTTCAATTCAGCGCTGTTTTTATGGTATTGAAATTACTCGCGTAGGTACTATATAATTCTTTTCATTTATTGAAATGGAATTTAATTGAAAGGCATAATATGAAATATCATGTCTCATTTTAACAAAAAAAGGTTATCGTACATTATAAAAAATTGAGAGCTTAAAAAGTTATTTTCCGACAATGTTTCTCCAACACAATTCTTTTTCTTACAAGATAGAAATCTAATTTTATTTTGCATTTTTTAACAGCTTTTGAATGTATTTAATACATTTTAAGAACTAAATTTGTTTTCGATTTTCTATGCAAATATTGCACATTTTGAACTATTTCAAAAATTTAATTACTAAATGATCTAAACTAGTTTTACTAAACTATTAAAGGCGCATAAAATCATTTAAAGAGTTTATATAAAATTTACCTCATTTTTTTTAAATTTAAATTGAAACTAATTGTATTAAAAGTTATGTAACCAATTTACACAACCATTAGATTCATATCAAATAAAAGCAATATATGTTAAATATTGGCTCAAAGTTAGAAAAGTTTCAACTATATTAAAAGCATGTTCTTCCTAATAGTTTGTTTCACTTTACGAAGCCTTAAAACTATGCTCTAGATCTTCTTCTCCTACATTGTTGGCTACTTCACTGGCATGTTGACAGATTTTAAATATCACATGACAGGTGTTGGCAAAATTTTCAAATTCTCTGCAGTTCTTACTTGTGATTTAGTGCAATAAACACAGGACACAATAAAGCAGCCTACACAGATGAAAATTTGCTTTTAAAACTAAAGAGGAATTAATATAATTACGTTTTTCAACAGAAAAAAACTTTTGCATATTCAGTATAATTGCTCTTCATTATTTTTTTGTCACTTAAGATATTAACTTCTGCAAAATAAGAAGCAATACTTCCTTGGATATACATGACATTTTATTTAACCTACATTTTTGATTCGAAGACATTAAGATTTGCATACTAAAAACAATTGCTCTTTGTTGATTTTTTGAATAATTGCTCTTAGGTATTTATCATATCAGAGAAATTTTGTTCTGCATATTAAAAATAATCTATTTTAGTTGTTTAATTCATATCTAATTACGTTTTTCAACAGAAAAAAACTTTTGCATATTCAGTATAATTGCTCTTCATTATTTTTTTGTCACTTAAGATATTAACTTCTGCAAAATAAGAAGCAATTCTTCCTTGGATATACATGACATTTTATTTAACCTACATTTTTGATTCGAAGACATTAAGATTGTCATACTAAAAACAATTGCTCTTTGATGATTTTTTGAATAATTGCTCTTAGGTATTTATCATATCAGAGAAATTTTGCGCTGCATGTCAAAAATAATTAATTTTATTTGTTTAATTTATATTTTAGAAATAAACTTCTGCATATTAAAATAAATAGTTTATTAGGCATGGCATCTTAGGAATAATTGTTTGTACTTATTTTTTTGTATATATTAAGGATATTTATAAAAGTTTGGCACTACAGTCCTAAAACTGTATAGCATTTAATATAATTTAGTTTTTCAACAGAAAACAACTTTTCATATTCAGTATAATTGCTCTTCATTGCATTTTTGTCACTTAAGATATAAACTTCTGCAAAATAAGAAGCAATTGTTCTTTAGATACACATGAAATTTTATTTTACTTACGTTTTTGATTCTAAGACATTAAGACTTGCATACCAAAAACAATTGCTCTTTGTTGATTTTTTGAATAATTGCTCTTAGGTATTTTTTATATCAGAGAAATTTTGCTCTGCATATTAAAAATAATCTATTTTAGTTCTTTAATTCATATCTTAGAAATTAACTTCCGCATATTAAAATAAATAGTTTATTAGCCATGGCATGTTAGGAATAATTGCTCTTATTTTGTGTATATATTGAAGATAATAACCTCTGTAAATTAATTATAATTGCTTTTAGTTTTTTTTTTTGAGAATAATGAATATTAAGAATAATTGCTCTGAATTACATTTGTGTTATCCAAGTAATGAAATATTGATATCTATGAATAATTACTCGTTTTTACTTTTACTAGTAACATAGATCAACCTTTACGTATCAGAAATATTTTGTTTGTAGGTTTGTAGCTTTTTCGTTAACATGGAAAGTCATATTAACTGTTATTGTTCTTTGTGTTTTTTTCTGATGTCCAAATAATAAACTTCTGCATATCAAGAATAATTGCTCTTATTTACTTGTTTGATATACAAGAAATTAGCCATCACTTATTTAGAATAATTGCTCTTAGTTATTTTTTTTTATGTCCAAGACATTTACCACTGAATATCAAGAATTATTTTTATTAGTAACATTTTTGTTTCCCAGGGTATGGACCTATGCAAAATAAGAACAATTCAAGATATTAAAAAAAAAAATACTCTTTGTTGATTTAAAAAGTACGTAGTCTATGAAAATAAAGAATAATTATTCTTAGTTACTTTTTTATATCCAAGAAATATAACTCCGTATATTAAAAATAATTATTTTTGGTTATTTTATAATATCAAAGACTTTTGGTCTCTGCTTATAAAAAAATAATTGCTCTTCGATATTAATTGCACTGCCATATTAATATCTGTCGAAAAAGGTTGCTCAAAGTTACTTTTGTTTTTTTGTTTCCTAAAATCAAGAATTTTAGATTTAGCTGCCCGCATAAATACTTCTTAATTCTTTTTAGAAAATTTTTTTAAAAGCTTTTTCCCTCTGTGTATGTGGCAGGACGTACAAAGTAGTAACAGCATGTACAACCTAAATACTGCCTAAAAGGCATAGTTGTTTGAATATGTGTGAGTTTCTATATGTTTTTAATGTCTGTCCCCATATATGTGGCTTTGTTTGTTTAGATTTTGAGGCATTTTTCACTGCTGCTGTGTCCTTCGTGTTTTTGTTCTAAACACGTTGTATATAAAACTGTTACAATGACATGCAACACAATTTGTTGTTGCTCCTGCTGCTGCCACTGCCACTACCACTGACACTGCTGCTGGTGGTGTTGACAACTATAACTTAATGTTACAACAACAGCAGCAGCAACAAAACAGAAATGACTAAATGCAGCAACGACATAGTGCAATTGCGCTTTTAGTGCTTTTTGGCTTTTGACTTGTCGTAAAGTATATTTTACAGTATTTTGTGTGTATTTTTTTGCTTTTGTTATATTTTTTGTGTTTGGTTTTTTTAGGCAGATTTACTGCCAACCGCACATATAATAATTTACAAAGTGTTTTTTTTTTTTGGTATGTTATTCATAGAGACAGCAAATAATGTTGTCGAGCAAAGCATTTCGCAATTTAAAACTTTTATTACATTAAATTACTATTACTTTTTATATTTTTTAAATAATTACAATTTAAAGTGACTACACGGAGGGAAATAAAATTCTAAAACTCGAGAAGAATTCGGTTAGAAAGAAAAAATAATAAAATTTGACTAATATCAATAAAATACTACTAAAATTCAAGAATTTGTCATCTGAATATTAAGAAAGCAAATTACTTAGTTGTCAAAAAAAGTAAACAAACTTTATTCTACTTGATTTTAAGAAGTTAATTTATTTAATAAAAACCAAAAAGAACACGCAAAACTGTTGCTGTATTCATCGCAAAAAGAACACGTGTTCATGTATTGTTATTGTTTTCATCGATATTGCTATGTCTGTACGCTATGTTTTGCGGGGTCGCCATCTGTTTGTTAGTCTGCTTGTCTGTCTGTTGAAAGTAACTATGTCAAATTTTCTGGATATTCAGACATTATGTTCTTAGGTGTCAAAAAAGTAACTAAGTACAATTTGTCTGGATGGCAGATATTTTTTCTTAGGTATCAAAAAATGGCATGATATACAATGTTGGCATGTGTGTGTTTTCACGAATAGAACAACAAAGCACAGCCAGACAAGCAAGCGTCTGTGTATGTATGAATGTTAATTATATAAAAATAGAAAAAACTAATTTTCCTATGAATGTTGGTATGGTTTCAGATCGTAAACATTAATTGAGAATAAATTTCGCATAAATACCAAGTTGATTTCATTCCATTGTTATCTAAATACACTATACAATGCTTATGGGTAACATGCGGAAGGTACATAACCAACAGTAGAGCCAAAGAGAAGAGCAAAAGAGAAGAAAGTGTATAAGGTAAGAAAACGGTTTCAGAATAATATATAGAGATTAAATTAAATAATAAAAATAAAATACGCAATTCTCACTCACGAGACGCACTAGTTCACTATCAAATCACAACTGAAGTGCTGTACCTCAGATGCGGCTCCCTGTTATACTGCATGCATCAGTTCGACACGTTTCGACAAGCTTCGACTTGTTTCGAGAACCTTCTACTCGTTTCGTGAATGACGTATGATATTGGCATCTCATTCGCACTCATGTTTTTTAATGCGCTGATCTTCCATCTCTTTCTCGCACACTGCCTCAGTGAGCTGAATGATCTCCGCCTCTTTCTAACACATTGCTTAGTGCGCTGAATAGTCTTGCATCTCATTTATTATTGTTAAATGCTTGCACAGTGGGGCAAATTACATCTTTTCATAACAATATTTTTATGATTTTCATGAATTGCAAATTTATTTGAACACTTTGATGTTTTGTTTCTCGGGGCATAGGAATAATTTGCATGAATATGTATTTTGAAAGCAAATGGATTTTAACTTCTTTTGAGAAAACACAATAATTGCTTTAATGGATTTGAATGTAAGAAAAGTGTGAAATTTGTAAATTTTGTAGTCATACCGGATACAGTAACATTTTAAGTGAAATTTAAAGAACATATATCAAAAAGCAGAACCAATAACGGCTCCAAAAAACTATTTGAGATGTGCGTCTTATATTTGTTATCAAAGTGGTGGCACCTCCAGTTTAATGCCGAATCCGCACGGCAGTGGTGATTGTTTTTTATAGGTAATGTTTTACTTTCGTAGGTTTTGATTGACTTCCCAGAGGTGTTGAGGTTTAAAAAAAGGTGTTTTATAAAAAGATGTGGTTAGTTCCAGCTCATATACAAACCTGTTGTACAAGATACTTCGGCTTGTAGTCGAAGGCAATAACCACTGTGCTACCGATGCTTCAGAACCGATACTGATACTGAAAAGACTATATCATAAATAACCAAGAACCATTATATTTTTGTCCAGCAATCTTTTCTATATAAAAATAAAGAAAAACTCACAATCTTTGAGTTTGTATTTAAATATCTAGATTAAATTTATATTATCAATTAAAAAAAACAGCGTTATTTGGAAAAGTTATTTGGAAAAGTATTTTTGCAAGGAACTATAAATAGTAATAGACATCTGCACAAATGCACTTGAAACCCAATTCAAGACATTAATTTTATTTCAAGACATATTTACTGACGCCGACTCTTTGCTTGAAAATCAGTGGACTATGTTGCTCACCACAACAAAGCACAAGTACTGTCAAAACAAAATAGAAACAAGACGTAGTTGTAGTGAAGAGGTCTACAATGATGTACACTAAAAATTCAAATACTGATATGAACTGCTTATGACACTGGTTACTCTGTGAATTTTACATTTTTATCATTTTATCATTTTACTATAAGAAATTTTCATTAATTTTGAAATATAGAAAAAATTCCAAAGGTGTAAGGAAATCATATAATATTTTATATTAAGTTTTTATACCCTACACTAACACACTGAAGAAAGCATCTCCGGTATGAAAAAGTATTTATATTCTTGATCAGCATGACCTCCTGAGTCGATTTAGCGATGTCCGTATGTCCGTCTGACTGACTGCCTGACCGTCTGTCTGTTGAAATCACGATTACGGAAAAAGTTGAAGAGCTAGAGAAATGAAACTTTAGATTTAGATTAATTATATATCTAAGCTGTATGAACAAGAAAATTGGCATGATCGGTCTATTGTGACCTGAAAACAGACCACTTTTGTTCAAATACCTCATATAAAATTTACATCTACAGATCAATTTTACTGTATACGTGCTTAGGTAAACTTTTTTGGTCAAATATATATTGACATCATGCTAAAATACATGAAAATAATGTTTTCCTGCGAAACGAGTTGTATTTACTAAAAAAAAACATCGAAATTCGGTACACCTACCCATTTGTAAATATGGGTAGCAAATGAATGGAAATTCTTCAGCGATGGAAAGTTTGTAGTTATTTTCAGAATTCGTATACCCTGGTGACCTATATACCAATTTGAATGGTAACCACACATATGTGTAGGGTAATTATAGTCGGCTTAGACCGACTATAATTTTGATAATCCTAACTATCATAATTACAATTACAACCTTCATAATTACAATCTTCACAACTGGTTTATGTTAGCTTCAAATAATTGCCTTTAGTTACTTTCAACATATCGACAGACAGACACACGAACAAACAGATAGTAGTGACAAAACAACAACTATACGAACACGTGTTCATTTAATTTTGGGATGAAAACAACAACAACATTTTTGATACCTAAGAAATTAGTAACTGAATTCAAGAACAATTCTACTTAGTTACATCTTTTGACAACTAAGAAAATCCATTTCTTGAAATTAAGAATTTTTTGGTTTAGCTGTATATCACTCTGTATACATCTTGATTCCTTGTGCATTTTAAAACTTTTTTCCCTCCGTGTATATCTTGCATAATAAGAAAGCCTTCAAACTAAATTTCCAATGTTCGAAACCCACAGGTTTTCGCTGAAAATAAATGTCGTTCTAGAAAACCTGTCCTAGAAAGAACTGTACAAAGGTTTAGAAAATCCAAACTATTTTATAATTCGACAGACATAGGACAGATTAGGTAGAAGGATGCATATCGCTATTTTGTCTCCTAAAATTTCCTCATCTTACGAGTAAATAATATTAATAGTTTGGCGCTACAGTCCTTTAAGAACTTAGGCCGAGCTCTCTCACCATTTTGAGCTGTGCGTGTTATGTGGTGGAACCTACTGTTTATTGTCGAATCCGAATGGCGGGTGAGAACTTTTCATAGGCAAGGTTTTACTCTCGTAGGTGTGCCATTTACTGCCGAGAGGTAACGCGGTATAGAATAATGTTTCTATGAAAAGATGTTGTTAGCCCCAGTCCAGGCTTGAACCGGGGACCTTTCCGCTCGAAGTCCAACGCACTGAGCTACCGCGGCTACATCTTACGAGTACCAACATAAAATTTCCACAAATTTAATTCTTGGCTTCGGACGCATTTAATTGTAGATTTTGTTGACATAAATTAAAAATTACTTAAATAACTGTTTCAGAAATTGTAAGAGAAATCTTAAAAATAATTTTATGGATTTAAGTCAGTGACGAAGAATACATGTCATCGCATACGCTGTACCCTTTTCGAACTTGATTCAATAGATTTATAAAATGTGGGAAAATTTAAAAATTTCTTTTAAGTGTGAGTTTAACTTGCACAACATCAAAATTAATTCTCAAATTTAAAATGTCTCACAACTTTAAAAATTTCACTAAAATTTTAAAATTTCACTCAAAAAATGTCATTAAAAATTAAAAAAGTGAGTAAATTTAAAAAGTCTGTTCATAATTTTACTAAAATATCTAATTTTTCTCAAATTTAAAAATTTCACTCAAAATTAAAAATGTCAAATGTCTACTCATAATTTTACTAAAATTTTAAATTTTCACTCAAATTTAAAAATTTCACTCAAGTTATAATTTTAAATTCATACTTAAAATTTTTACTCATGGTGGGGATATTAACCCTCAGAATATTATACATATATCAGAAATTTACGTCTTATATCCCCATAAATTAAAAAAATTTTTAAAATAAAAAAAAATAAAAAATTTGAAAAATATAATTGGGCGGACCACGCCTATATTTAAAATTTTGAAAGGCTAATATTTCATAGATTTTAATAATTTACGGATCAAATTTCCACTATGAAAACCCGGGAAATAATGAAAAAAAAAAGTAGGCGGATCACGCCCATTTTTGGACCACATATTTTTAGGTGAATTCTAACAATACGTTTTAAATTTTATAACTATACCTTGAATACTTTTCGAGTTATTAGTTTCGAAAAAGTTATATAAAAGTGACTTGTATGGGAGGTGGGCGTGTCCGTTGACCGATTTTGCTCATTTTCAAACTCAATTCCTACTTTTGGCTAAGCTATATTGAGACGAAATTTCATCGCATTCTGATCAGTATTTCTCAAGTTATTCTGTATTCGGACAGCAAGACAGCAAGACAGCAAGAAATTTAAATATTTAAAAAGTCTGTTCATAATTTTACTAAACTATGAAACTAACACACCAAATCGACCAAGAAAAGTCAAATTTGTGATTTTACCTTTTCGATTTTAATGAAATTGGCAATTGATAAAGAGTATCGAGACATGCACTAACGTTTTTTTTTTTATTTTTCCGACCACTACTTCCAGAGATACAGTGGCTCAAAGTTGGAAAAAAGGCCAAAAATCACTTTTATATGGTTGTTCATATTTAAATATCTCTTGAACTAGAAATGCTAGAAAGTCTATTGATGGCTCGTTTTAAAGCTAATAGAACAAGCTTTTTGAAAAATTAAGTTGACATTTTTAAACGTTATCATGTGGCCCGTGGTCATTATCTTTGCACTTCAAAATTGTGATCATTAAAAAGGACCTTTTTTAAAATTCTGAAAAAAAATCCCAAATTTTCGTTAATTTATTGTAAATGTTCATGTAAAATTTCAAGATTGTATTTTGATAGCATCATATTTTAAAAAATAATTTTATAAATTTTTCAATATTTTTTGTATTGAAAAAAAAATATTTTTTTTTTTAAAGTAAAATTTGCAATACTTTTTCAATGTAACACTAATTTCGAAAATGGCGTCAGTTTCATCAAATTGTCTCTAGTTTTTGAGATATATACCATTTTTCTAAAATCGTAAAAACTATATGCCAAAATCAGTATCTCAAAAACTAGATTCAATATGATAAAACTGACGCCATTTTAAAAATCAAAGTTACATATATATTCAGGAATTATTACAACTTATAATTATTATAACTTTTACAAAAAATAAATAAAAATTTAGAAAATTATTTTTTAAAATATGATGCCATCAAAATCTTGAAATTTTACATGAACATTTTAATAAATTAATGAAAATTTATAATTTTTTTCAGAATTTTAAAAAGGGGCCTTTTTAAGGACATCAATTTCGAAGTGCAAGGATAATGACCACGGGCCACATGTTCATGTTTAGAAATTACAACTTAATTTTTCTGAAAATTTGTTCTATTAGCTTTAAAATGAGCCATCAATAAAATTTTTAGCATTTCTAGTTCAAGAGATATTTAAATATGAACAACCATACAAAAGTGAATTTTGGCCCTTTTTTCCAAGTTTGAGCCACTGTATCTCTGGAAGTAGTGGTCGGAAAAAATAATGCATGTCTCGATACCCTTTATCAGTTGCCAAAATTTCATTGAAATCGAAGAAGGTGAGTTCCAACCGTTGGTCGATTTGGTGTGGAATGACCCCATATGAAAATATGTCATTCAAATTAAAAAGTTGCATTCAAACTTCAAATATTTAGCCAAATATAAAAAATTCACTGAAATTGAAAAATTTCACTAAGAATTAAATTTTACACTCAAATTAAAAATGTTCACTCAAATTAGAAATTTTCATTCATATTTCAAATTTTTACGCAAATTTGAAATTAATTCAAAAATTCCAAGTATACATCATAAATTAAAATTTTTATTTTTAAATTTTATAATTATTAAAATTTGTATATTTCATTGCTAAATCTACGAGTTGCATGATTTCTGCATAATTGCTAAATCTATATCCAATATAATTCATTTTAACCATACCCGTCTTTATCTATTTCTAATTTCTATTCCAGCTAAGTTTTTGCGGTTGTTGCACATGCTCTATGCGCCACGACGTGCAAATATCTCAAAGTTGAAATTAATTATCGCAATTAATCAACGCAAAATCCCAACAAACTACAACACTTAGCAGGGCATTAATCAGGCTTCGTGGCTAATGCACATTCGCGGTGGTTTTTTTTTTTCAAAAACCTTCTTTTGTCAGACCCATGGCTGCTGCAATCTTTGCATACACACATCGACCTCTCTCCATCTCACTCTGGCTCTCTTTATGTAGCTCTCTTTATCTGGTGCATACAGTTGTTATGATTCCGCGGCCATTATGCCTCCTGCCTTCTGAATTAGTGCCACAAACGACATAAAAATGCAGCCACAGAATTTAGTACCGGATTCACAGCTACACTTAAAGCGCATTTTCAAAGACCACAAAGTCACTTCACAGACACACACACACACAGACTCATTTAAGTAAGCCACTCATACAACGATAGAAAGTGTTCAGTGCTCCCTGGGAATTGTAGAAAATGGTATTAAAAATATGAATATTTTTTTATTTTTTATTTTCGGTTTATTTTTATGGCGCCAAATTTAATTAGTTGCAAGTTTTTGGCGCTTAATGTCCGCCAGTTTTGCATGCTGAAAGTTTGGCTAATAAAATCAAATTAATTTCAACGTTTAAGACTGAAACAGAATTGGATTTTTTTATAATACTCAATTTTGAAAATATTTAATATATTTAATATATATTAATTTATATTTATTGGACTAAATATATATTATGCCATAGATCTTGTCTTCATTGATATTTATTAATAAAAATATTGAAAAATATAAATAGCGTCGAAAGACAATGTATTTTTACATATTGCAGATTTTTTTTAGCAAACATATAAAATTAAAATCAATACAAAATGTAGTAAAGAAATGCATATGTAGTAATTTATAATCATTTTTCATAAAAAAATACATAATGTAGAAAAAACAAATGCATTTATTTTATTATCACTCACTGCCTGGTTCAAACTATCGTTAAAGGATTAAAAAAGATTCATGAACTACTAAGTCTATGTGAAACCTATGATTGCGGCATAACAAGGTAATGATCATATTTATTCAGATAGTTCTTATTATAAAAAACCCGGTAATTGGCTGAGGATGCATTGGTAAAATTTCTTTTAGGAGTTTGCATAAAAAGAAATAATAATATGAGGTTTTGTTAAAAGTAAGGACAAACAATGCTAGAACAAGATATCGACTATTGTATCTTTTTCGTGTTCATTTCATGGAACATCAGTATTGTTTTGGCGCTTGTTCTGGCAGAGTATGACTTGTACTTGTTTTAGCTTCTAAAAGTCAATGCTTTTCTTACAATAACTGCAAGAACAATTAAAAATCAATTGATATGCAAACTTTTCCATTCTGAATTCAGAAATTATCAATTGATATTTTCTGAATTCTCTATGAAAAGATATGAATTGATATTTTCTGAAAATCAAATGTTATATCTGAATTACAGTTGACGTGTTTTGAATTTTAAATAAAACAATTACAATTGATGTATTTTAAATTGCAATAGTTCTTATGTGAATTACTTTTTAAATGGTGTTGATGATATCGTCACTATCACGGCGATTGTGTTATTTTTGACAATTTCGTTTTTTTCCTCAAGTATACTGTGCCAAAAGCGTGTATGGTTTTGTTGGATATTTTTAGCCACAAAAGACAAAACCAAAAGGGAGAATTCCAAAAATTGAAAATGTTGTCCTGCCAAAAGGGTATAGTGTAAGATTAGGTCTTCAACATACAATAGTGGTATAATGGCATTTATTATTTATTTTCAAAGCACCTATCGATCTGCATCATTAATTAAAAATATTTTGTCAAACATTAATTTGCCATTTGTTATTTGCAGGAAAAAATGTTTGGCAAAATATTTTTAAATAATGATGCAAATCGATAGGTACTTTAAAAACAAACAATTAATAGCTTTGTATCACTATTTTATCTTGTACCATTAAAGAGTTTGGCATGACATAATATCTTGTCATGCCAAACTCTTTAATGGTACAAGATTTCCGTTTTTTGCTACAATTTTTTATTGGTACAAGATAAAATAGTGATGTAAAGGTACTAATTGTTTGTTTTTAAAGTACCTATTGATCTGCATTATTATTTAAAAATATTTTGCCAAACATTTTTTCCTGCAAATAACAAATGGATAAGTAATATTTGGCAAACTTTTTATAAATAATGATGCAGATCGAAAGGTGCTTTTAAAACAAACAATAATGGCCTTCACATCACTATTTTATCTTGTACCATTAAAGAGTTATAGCAAAAACACGATAAGATTCGCCCTTTTGGCATGACAAGATTTTTAATTTTTCAAATTTCTTCGGTTTTGTTGCTTTAACTTTTTATTGGTGCGAGATAAAATAGTAGTGTTAAGGTACTAATTGTTTGTTTTTAAAGCACCTATCCATTGGCACCTTTATTTAAAATTTTTTCCAAACATTTTTTCCTGCAAATAACAAATGACAAATTAATATTTGGAAAATTATTTTTAAATAATGATGCCAATCGATAGGTGCTTTAAAAACAAACAACTAATGTCTCTACATCACCATTTGATTTTGTACTCATAAAAAGTTATATCAATAAAACAAAATTATTTTGCGTTTTTTTCATTATATAGCCGCACAAAATCCGAATTTATAATACGGTAAACTGTCAAAATCCGGAGATATTTTATATACGTTATAAAAATTGATGAATAAATTAAAATAACAGAAACATTTGAAAAAGAAACAAAATTTTACTAATTTTTAAAACACTTCAAACTTAAAATTTGATTTCACACCATATTTATAAATGCACATTCGCATCTTTGGCATTTCAGTGACGATATGCACAACCGCTTTCTAATTAGTTTTCGATAATTTTCCACTTATAAATTTTGTTTTATGCAAAGTAATAAAATTGTATGCAGAAATTAGCTGCCTTAAACAATTTAAAATGAAACCTTGCAATTAAAACCGCCACCATACTTAGATCATTAGCCACAGCCAACCTCAAAGCAAGAGTCGAGTCGAGAAGCAAAGTGTCGACAACAGACACCTTTGGTTTTGTGCGTTGCTTTGAAGTCAAAAAGCAGGAAACTGGCTGAAAAGTTATGACGGTAAATGTAGCTAACAGAGTTTTGGCTGCCCCTTTACGTGAATGGCGCGCTGGAAAGTGGAAATACTGAAGAACACAAAACCATTCAAAAAAGATCAACTTTGAAAAACGTCTGCTTATAAAACGTCAAAGTAAAACAGATGCAGTTTTTTTCGTGGTACAGCATACCATTTTGTGGATGCGCATCGTCAATGTGTTTGAGTGCTGTGTGATTTAGGCACCTTTGAAATATACGAGCCTATAAAAAAATGTTTTTTTAGTTACTTAAATTAGTCACTCTTTAGACTGCCACTTGGTGCCTTTTAGTCTGCACAAATGGCAGG
This sequence comes from Dryomyza anilis, assembly GCA_951804985.1. Classification (NCBI taxonomy): domain Eukaryota; kingdom Metazoa; phylum Arthropoda; class Insecta; order Diptera; family Dryomyzidae; genus Dryomyza; species Dryomyza anilis. The sequence continues at coordinate 93,826,966 of OX638132.1, forward strand.
GAAATGTGGTGTTTTGTTATAAAGGGCTGTAAAAAGGAACCACAAGTGGTTCACACTGTTCACACTACCTCTAAATTGGCCTCTAAAAATGAAGGACTTTACACAAAAAATAACCGTGACCATGTAGAGTGTCTGTTGTTATGGTTTACTCCTTCCATTCGTAACTGTGTCGTCCTGCCAAAAAGGGTTTAACATTGAATATCATCAGCTGCAGCAGCAACACATAGGCACTTGGCGTAACGACTTGACGTAACGACGACTTGTAATCGCGCCAAAATAACTTCCATTCAAAGTTCAATGCGAGGCATGAGTCGGGATACGTGTTAGGTTCTAATATAATCATGATGTGTGTGACTAGTTTGAATAACAGCTAAAATTACCAACACTTGTTCAATGCCAGCAGCCATGATTATGGCGCAAACAAACGTGTGAAGCGCTTGGCAAATATTGCCATCACAATGGTGGCACATACCACAATACTAACTACCACTTATGAGTAGAGCAGGTGTTGAAAAGGGTTTAAACTAGGACGAAAGATTAAAATGAAGTTTAATATAATACAAATACCCACTTTACGAAATTTTCCCTAATAATTAAAAATTAACTTTATATTAAATTTTTTCAATTAAATAATTTTTCACAAAATTCAAGTTTTCACAGATAATTCAATTTTTACTAATATAAAAATATTTTCACTATATAATGAAATTTACCTATTAAAATTCAATTTCTCATTAAACTTTTAATTTTTGACTACAATTAATATTTTGTCGCAAAATTCCATTTAACACCAAAAATATAATTTTTCACACAATTTTACATAAAAATTCAATTTTTCACCAAAAATTCAAATTTTCACTAAAAACTAAATTTTTACTCAAAATTAAATTTTTTCACTAAAAACCCAATTTTTCACTAAAATTCCATGTTTCACTAAATACTTAATTAAAAAAACACAAAAAATTCAATTTTTCACTATAAATTCAATTTTTCACTAAAAATTCAAATTTTCACTAAAAACTCAAATTTCAAAAATTAATATGTTCACTTAATGTTCAATTATGCTCAAAATTTTAAGATAATATTGTTAGAAATATCCACTAAAGTATTTAGTATTTTGTGTATAAAAAAAACATCAACCTATCTTCCTAGGAGCCTTTCTATTTTTGCACTTAGAAAAATTGTACAAAACTTGCGTTCAATTTTCTTTCAACTTTCTTCTCTCACAAAGACTCACAGGGTTTAAAACTTGCATTTAAAACCTATTTTTTGCCTAAATACCCCCTATAAGTGCAGCAACAAAACACTGCGTTAACTGCAAAGTTTGGTCCTTATTTGCACCATCAATTCGCAGTGCAGTCATTTGCGCCCTGATTTTGAAGAAAACTTTTTTATTCTTTTGTTTTCACATTTTTTTTGTAATGCGAATTTGTTTCGCACTTTGTATGTAACTGGTTATAAAAAAAAAATTATACTGCATATGAAGAAAAAATACAGCTAAAGTTACGTAGAATATTCTTTGAAAAAAATTGAAAAATTGAATTTTTAGTGAAAAATTGAATTTTTAGTGAAAAATTCAATTTTTAGTGAAAAATTTAATTTTTAGTGAAAAATTCAATTTTTAGTGAAAAATTTAATTTTAGTGAAAAATTCCATTTTTAGTGAAAAATTTAATTTTTAGTGAAAAATTCCATTTTTAGTGAAAATTTCCATTTTTAGTGAAAAATTCAATTTTTCGTGAAAATTTCCATTTTTAGTGAAAAATTCAATTTTTCGTGAAAAATTCAATTTTTAGTGAAAAATTCAATTTTTCGTGAAAAATTCAATTTTTAGTGAAAAATTCAATTTTTAGTGAAAAATTCAATTTTTAGTGAAAAATTCAATTTTTAGTGAAAAATTCAATTTTTAGTGAAAAATTCAATTTTTAGTGAAAAATTCAATTTTTAGTGAAAAATTCAATTTTTAGTGAAAAATTCAATTTTTAGTGAAAAATTCAATTTTTAGTGAAAAATTCAATTTTTAGTGAAAAATTCAATTTTTAGTGAAAAATTCAATTTTTAGTGAAAAATTCAATTTAAGTGAAAAATTCAATTTTTAGTGATTAATTGAATATATAGTGAAAAATTGAATTTTTAGTGAAAAATTGAATTTTTAGTGAAAAATTATATTTTTTACAAACAATTAAATTTAGTGTCAAAATTTCATTTTTTTTTTTTGTGAACAATAAAATTTTAGTAAACATTTGAATTTTAATGAAAAATTTAATTTTTAGTCATTTTTTTAATACATATTTTAAAATTTAATTTTTACTGAAAAATTTAATTCATAGTGAAAATTTGATTTTGATTGAAAATTTAATGTGTAGTGATAATTTGAATTGTTAGTAAAAAATTTATTTTTAAGTTAAAATGTTAAGCTTTAATGAAAATTTAAGTTTTTAGTTAATACTGATTTTTTTTTCGTGAGATATTACTTTTTAAGTGAGAAATATACTTTTTGTGAAATTTAATTTAAAATAGTGAAATTTAGTTCGAACAATTATAGATATAAATTTTGTTTTGTTCTAAGTAGTATTGCCAATTGTTTCAATATTTATTTTTGTTTTTGGCATTTGTTTTATTCAAATAATGTATTAAAAAAATAATGAGAACATCGGATCATCACTCGAAACATGCGCTTGCTCCAGCAGTCAATCACTTCAAAGAGTTCTTAAAAATTGTGTATTTTATAATATTTCTGAACTGTAACGCGTGCAGCTACTTAATAATTACACTTGATTAAACATTTCATGGAAGGCAGCATGCAAGAATAACAAACAAAAAGGAAAAAACTGAAAAACTCCAGCACATTTTTTTGTGTGTTCACTGCTGTGTGATATAAAAGGCGTGGGAGTGGTGAATGGGTTGAAATGTTACGGGTTAACCACCGAATCAAGCGGATATGTTTTTCATGCGATTTATTGAATCAACGTCATGTATTTAAAATGTTTGCGAGTAACACTTATGTTCGAACTGTGGAAAAGTGGGTCAACTTAAAATTATAAAAATAAAGAAAAAATATATAAAAAAATATAAAAATTATAAAATTACAATGATCATATAAAAAATGTTTATTAAAAGTGTTAAATAATATAAAAATATTAATGTGAGTTAGTACGAAGTTAGTTCTAGAATGCATCGAGGCAACGCAGGTCACCGCAACATGCCAGACCAGGTGCTCGGTCTGGCATGTCTCGGTGACCTGCGTCTCGTAGCCATTTGAGCTACTTTCAAAGAAAGTATTTGCATATTTCAAATGCATATTTTTTGCTACTAATTACTTTTCTTATTTATATTAAATTTCAAAAATTATTTGCTCCACTTTTGTGCTCATATTGAAAACGCATTATTGCCAAATTTGACGGATGATTTCATTTTTCCTTTTTTTCACATAAAATGACTTTTACTATCATTTTATTGCTGCATGTAAATGATAAATATTGATTGATGAGTTTTTATATTTTTAAATTTATAAAGTACCAATTGTAAAAAAGTATTTACTTCCACATACAGTAAAACATACAGTAAAAATTATTCGATATATTAAATTTTGAACACATTCAAAATATTTAAACAAAACACAAAACAAATTTAAAATTTTTATATTTATCTTTAGTGATTAAAAAACACTTATTTAGTAATAATTTCAATTACTTTTTTAATTATTGTGTTATTTTTGGAGCAAATTGTTGATTTAAACACAGATGCTTTTTAGTTTTTCATAGAAAAATATACGGTGGACAATTTTATCAATTGATACTGTATTAAACAACATAGAAAATTCGATAAAAAAAGTATTTAAGTTAATAATAATGTAAGCTAGAAATAAGATTAGGCTTAGGGTATAACTCTAAAGGTCATATCTTCTCTGAAGGAATCTATTTGGAATTTTCGTTTCGTTACTATGATCATCATGTTCATCGTGATGTTCATCATCATGTTCATCGTGATGTTCATCATTATGTTCATCGTGATGTTCATCGTCATGTTCATCGTCATGTTCATCGTGATGTTCATCGTGATGTTCATCGTGATGTTCATCGTGATGTTCATCGTGATGTTCATCGTGATGTTCATCGTGATGTTCATCGTGATGTTCATCGTGATGTTCATCGTGATGTTCATCGTGATGTTCATCGTGATGTTCATCGTGATGTTCATCGTGATGTTCATCGTGATGTTCATCGTCATGTTCATCGTGATGTTCATCATGATCATTGTGATGTTCGTCATGTTCATCGTGAATTTTATCATGATCGTCATGATGTTCAACATGTTCATGATTTTTATGAATATCCTTTGCATCTATTTTATGAGTAACTGTTACATTGCCCGTAACTTTATTCGTTATTTTTACATTTTTCGTAACGTTCTTTAAATTTTGTTCATTAATTTTTTCTGTAAGCTCGGTTATGTTATGTTGATTTTCATCGTGATGATGAGCTCTATTATTATGATCATTCTCATGATCAGCTACATCATTATGATCCTCCTCGTCATGGTGATCTTCATCGTGATGATCAGCTAAATCATGATGATCCTCCTCGTCATGGTGATCATCTTCATCGTGATGATCATCTTCATCGTGATGATCATCTTCATCATGATGATCATCTTCATCCTGATGATCATCTTCATCATGATGATCATCTTCGTCATGATCGCCGTCATTATCCAAACCGAAGAGACTTCTAAATCTCTGCAATTTTGAAGAATTTATATTCAAACAACATAAAAATCAATAATAGAATTATGATAAAGAAAAATTTAATGATTCAATTCAATGTTATTTTAATCCAATCGAAATAAAAAATTTTGAAAAATCGAATTTTGGAACTACCAAAACAAATTGGCAGTGTTAATTCAATTTTACTTGCACGAAATTTTTCTAATAATTAAATATGAAATACTGTTTTTGTTTCTCCTCACCTCTTTGACTTCGTTAACAGCATGTTGCATAAATTCTTCAAACTTTTCAATACCCTTTACAAAGGCATTATCATCGAACTCTAAACTTTCAACTTTTGTATTTTCCACGGGCTTCACAGTTGTGGTAATATTCTCCACGATTTTTGTAATATTTACACCAGTTATATTTGAAAATATTGATAAAGCGTCGGGTGATTCTTTAAGCGAGATTGGCAAACGAATATGTTTTGCGTTTAAGTCGACTAAAATCGACAAAAATACAAAAAACGCATAACACAAAAAATTCATTTCTACTACAAACTGTGTGTATAGACTACAAAGTATTTTTACAAATAGAGAGTTAAATTTTAAATGTAGAATTATTTATAAACTTTGAAGTGGTTCAAAACTAAAACGGCATTCGGAATAACAACAGAGATATTTGAGAACAACTGTATAAATATTTACTATACATAACATGCGATTTGAATAGTAAAAGACAGCTAGAAAATGCTTTAAAATAAAGTAAATTAATTTACTTTTCGACACTATAAGTAAGATGTGGAGTTATTAAAAATACGGTTTTAATTTTTGTGTAATATATATTAGACATCTGCATAAATGTATTTGAAGTTCCCTCTACAGATTTTGCACCACTGCACTCTGCAGTGTTGACCGCTTTTTGCAATGGCAGTCTACTGTATTTTGGTAAAGTCTCTTTCAGCGACTTCACTGCAGTATTTGTTTCATTGGTGACAAGTAGTGTCAAGACATCAGGACATTCAAAATATTCAATGTTTTGAAAAACAAAACCAAATGAAAATACTGTCGCTGAACATGCAACGAATACAATGAGTGCAGCGTAACGAGAAACGAGTGAAAAGACGAACATTGAAAGCAACAATACATCTGCCGGGTTTTCACCAGATTCACACAAATTTAAATGGAATTATTTAAAAATCTTATCTAAATTGTTCTAAATCAGAAACAATATTCAAATTGGTCAAAAGACAAAATTCAAATTATATAATAAAATATGATAATTGTAATTTTTACTATTTGTTAATACATAAATAAAATTCAAGGAAATACTCCAAGGCTGAGTATAATGTCTTGAAAAAAATCTTAGAGGCCATTCGAAAAACGTTTCCCTTATGATGTTGGATAGAATATAAAATCTAATAGTTGATTCTGTGTTATTTAAATAAAAAAATAAAAAAAAAACAAATTAAAAATTCTAATATAAATTTTAATTACCTCTCACAAAATCTTCTTAAATTTAGCTGTATTTAGCATAATTAAAATTGCATTTAAAATTAGTTTAAAATTTGAATAAATTATGCGTGCAACAAGTCGTTTTCCGTATGTCACGTAATTAGAAGGCGCTGCGCACTGCTACAACAAATAAACACGAAATACAAAAACAACAATATATCCCTATAATACTCGGTCAGTGTGCAACTGCAATTAAATGCCTTCAACTCAATGCATTTATAATTGAGATGGAATTCCATCAAAGTCCCTCATTGACTGCAATCACTTGAAATCTCACGCACGCACTCACGTCTCACAATCCCAAAGACAATCGAGCGACTGGCTGACTGGGTGGGTTCTCCAATGGTGGCTTCTCTCAATTACGTGTCTCGTGCGAGCTCAATGCATCCGACGCACAGAAGAGTGCAGCTCATTTGTCATACAATGAAGTGCAATGATTCAGTGTCTTGGAGGCAGACGACTACTTATGGGAACAGTGGAAAATGCATGAACAAATTTAAAAAATAACTTAACCAAAAATATCTTATTAAATACTATAAAATGAAATTTGTCATATATATTTTTTACTTACTAACAATTCAGAAAGAATAATATTTCACAAAGAGTTAATTTTCTCAACTTATAAATGGAGGTAAATTTGAGGAAATGTAAACATTTCTCAAATATACCCATTCTGCCATGTTTCGGAAACCTGCGATCCCTCGCAGTTTTCTTGAATAACTTCGATAAAATAAAACATTTTTTAATTTTTTCATTCATTGAAATGCTTTGGCAAGATACGAAACAATTATTTTTCAAAGCAATATCGAATTTTGATAATTTTTTATTTCAATATTCTTCCGATTTAAAAAATGTACCGAGAAAACTCAGACCGATTGCATCGAGATATCGATCTACAATGAAGGTTCAATTAGCGTTCGATATCGCTACGAGAAATTGTCCGATATCGTATGAATTCGCTTTCTTTTCACATTGATTTCGTGACGTTATCGAATCGGGATACTGGGTTAATATTTCTCAAATATATTTCAAACACAAATATTTCGGAAATTTAAATAATTTTTAATTTTAAACTTATCTCAAACATGAATATTGCTCAATTAAAAATATTATTCAAATATAAAAAAAATCACATATGTAAAGAAAAATAATTTCGCATAAATTAATATTTCTCAATTTGTTTTTTTTTTTTTTCGAAATATTTGTTTCTCAAACATTAATATTAGTCAATATTAAAGATTCTCAAATATTCTACCACTTTGTCAATCATTCGAAATATTTGAAATTGTCGACATTCTCAAGGGCAGCGCATTTCTTCCTCACAGCTGCGTGGCGCTCAAGTGTAATCATCTATTAATTTAGTTTCTCTTATGTGGTGATGTGCCGTGCTGTGTGTCTGGCATCGTTTTCTAATTGTGTTGCAACTAATTGAATTTCAATTGACCAACGAATCGATTGTTTTCCACACGTTTCACTCGTGGTGCTCCATGGAGCGAAGTGCAACCTCGGTTTGATTGAGACTTATGATGTTTTTGATCTTTGATTTTTCAATAACATTGCATCGACGTTTAAGTGAAAATAATATGGAGCCAGTGGATCTTTTTAATTAAAGAACATCATTGCAAAGGATTCTTGATATACAATATGTGGAGATTTCGAATAATTTACAAAAGTATTGTTAATCAATTTTAAAAATAATATTTAATTAAAATTTTAGGTAGATTTCTATCTATACTTGAATGGCAAACTTAGTCAGAAACAAAAATGTAATAAAAGAAATATGATATCTGTCATGCCAAAGGGGCGACTGTAAATTTTATGACATTTGTACGTGTGTTTTTAATTTCATTTTTGAATGTAGTTATTTTTTCATCAAATAGTATATATGATGAAAAAATAATTACATCAAAAATCGTGCGTCGTGTATATTTCAACATGACGAATGTGGTTTGTTACTTATTTAAATCCTGCCAAACGGACTGACATTAGTAACAATACGATAAATTATTCCATTTTTTGGATTGTATAAATTTATAAACTAATAATAGTTTATTCATAATTGTTTTATTATTCTAGTTTAGATATATTGAAATAGTAATTTTAACATTAAATTCACTGATTTTAAATCATATGTTTAATTGCGAAAATAATTATTGTCTACTTTATCCATATTTCTGTTGAACACAGAACGTGTAGAATCGGAACCAGAACAGAAAACATTAGTATGATCTACAATTGTATATTTTGTTAGAAACAGCAATACGTAATTCATAAATTTCGGAAAAAAATAAGTAAAAAACGAGTTGGGAAAGTTAGGTCACATGGGTAAGTTCGGTCACATGGAGCGGATTTTTATAGTCGGTCGGGCCCGACTATGGAATACCCTACACCTTTGGTAGGGATATTAATGTGGGATATTTAATTGCATACCTTAATTTTAAAGTTTTTAATTATGCTGAACCTCCCCACCCTCAGAATATTATTCACATATCAGAAATTTACGTTTTATATCCCCATAAAATAATAAATGTATATAAAAGTATAAAAAAACTAAAAAAAAATGGAAAAATATAATTGGGCGGACCACGCCTATATTCAAAATTTTGACAGGCTAATATTTCATAGATTTGATTTTAATAATTTACGTATCAAATTTCCACTATGAAAACCCGGGAAATAATGAAATAATTTTTGGACCACATATTTATAGGTGAATTTTAACAATACCTTCTAAATTTTATAACTATACCTTGAATACTTTTCGAGTTATTAGTTCCGAAAGAGTTATAAAAAAGTAACTTGTATGGGAGGTGGGCGTGTCCGTTGACCGAATTGGCTCATTTTCAAACTCAGTTCCTACTTTTGGCTAAAATATATTGAGACGAAATTTCATTGCATTCTGATCAGTATTTCTCAAGTTATTCTGTATTCGGACAACAAGACAGCAAGACGGACAGACAGACAGACAGACAGACAGACAGACAGACAGACAGACAGACGGACAGACAGACGGACATGGCTAAACGGACTCGGGTAGTTATGCTGATCAAGAATATATATACTTTTCCATACCGGACACGCCGCCTAAGGGGCGTTACAATATATGCACAATGTTAATATACCCTGTACCTCATAGGTGTAGGGTATAACTACTTAAATATCCAGAGAAATTTGTCTTTTTTGATAATGAAAAAATGAATATTTAGTAATAAATTTTATTTTTTGGTGAAAAATTGAATTTTTAGTGAAAAGTTAAATTTTTAGTGAAAAATTGAATTTTTAGTGAAAAATTAAATTTGAACTTTTAGTGAAAAATTGAATTTTTAGTGAAAAATTGAATTTTAGTGAAAATTTGAATTTTTAGTGAAAATTGAATTTTTAGTGAAAAATTTAATTTTTAGTGCAAAATTGAATTTTTAGTGAAAAATTGAATTTTTAGTGAAAAATTGAATTTTTAGTGAAAAATTGAATTTTTAGTGAAAAATTGAATTTTTAGTAAAAAATGAAATTTGAAGTGAAAAATTGAATTTTTAGTCAAAAATGAAATTTGAAGTGATAAATTGAATTTTTAGTGAAAAAATTAATTTTTTAGTGAAAAATTGAATTTTTAGTGAAAAATTGAATTTTTAGTGAAAAATTGAATTTTTAGTGAAAAATTGAATTTTTAGTGAAAATTTGAATTTTTAGTGAAAAATTGAATTTTTAGTGAAAAATTGAATTTTTAGTGAAAATTTGAATTTTTAGTGAAAAATTGAATTTTTAGTGAAAAATTTAATTTGTAGTGAAAAATTTAATTTTTAGTGAAAAATTAAATTTTTAGTGAAAAATTAAATTTTTAGTGAAAAATTAAATTTTTAGTGAAAAATTAAATTTTTAGTGAAAAATTAAATTTTTAGTGAAAAATTAAATTTTTAGTGAAGAAGTGAAACTTTAGTGAAAATTGAAGTTTTAGTGAAAAATTGAATTTTTAGTAACAAATTGAATTTTTAGTGAAATATTGAATTTTAGTTAAAATTTGAACTTTCATTGATAGTTTCAATTTCAGTGAAAAATTGGATTTGTACAAATTAAATATCCAGTGAAATATGTCTTTTTTGATCATGAAAAAATGAATATTTCTGTGGTCTCAAGCAATAACAACATAAGTCATTTTTTACTTTTCAGGAGAGCATTTTAAGGTTTAACTAATTATAGCATAAAATTGTATCAAGATTTTTAAGGTTTACCAGCGCAAATATCTCACATATTAGTAGTATATTTTGTAAAAAATACTAGTTTTATAAATTGTTATTCCAAATTGAAATATTTATATTTCATGTGCATTAGTCTTGTTATGTTGTTATTACACAAAGCAAAAAAATAAAATGAGCAACATATGCCGACTTATGTTGTTATGCCGAATCTAAAATTTCGAATATGCTAAATTTATGTTGTTTTACCATACTAAATATTGGTTCATTTTATGTAATCATATTTCTATGAAACTATACAACATTATTACTGTCAATTCCCATATATTTTTACAAACATTATTTGGAATATTTACGATTCATTATTTTGTTTTATCATAAAAAGATGGATTTATAACTTATTAAGATATATTATTTTTAAGTCAATCTAATTATCAGTTTCTATTCTATAATTTCCGTGTCGTGATTAGTTTTATTAAGAGGGTTAAAAAACATCAAAAATATGAAACACCGACTTTAATTTTGAATTTATGCCTTGTAAAATTCCAGAAATATTTTCCATCAACAAAACTCTTGTTATATTTTAAAAAAGACAAGATGTACGTCTAAAGGAAATTGTTTTATTTACAATATATAATAGTTTGGCGCTAGTCTTGAAGACTTTACTCCCTACTTATAGTGATGGAACCTACTGTTTAACGCCGAATCCGAACGGCGTGGTAAAATGTTTATTCATGCTGGGTTTTACTTTCAGATGTTTGATATTGTCTGGCGAGAGGTACCGCGGTATAGAAAAATGTTTTCTTTGAAAAAGATATTGAAAGTTGCTGACATCGAACCCGATCGTAGTCCAACGTACTAACCAATCAAACTACAATATACTCACTGCAAACAAGTATATGAAAAGACTCGAGGTATATTTTTAGAAAAACTACTAGTTTAGGCGATTTAAAAACTTCTTTCATTATTCGCACTTAACAGCTTTAAATGTGCCTACACTATTATAGTTCGAACGACAAAAACTCACGGCATTGTACAATTTTGGCGGGAAAGGCTATACAAAGACTAAGTACTACCAGAAAAATGCTTTAATTTTAATTAAATAAAATTTACTTACCGAATTATAATAGAGTACCTTTTCCAAGTATTCTTCAAGTGTTTTAAGATTTGCATAATATTTAATACAAGTAAACGTATTTGCAATTAATCCGATTTTAGTCACATTTAATTGTGGTATTTGTTTCATATTTTAAAGATGTTTGTCAGAAGTATAATTTTAATTATTTTCAAGTATGTTCAAGTTCAGGACTGTGATATTTTTGACCAATACTGCTTTCAACTGTAGGTCCTACCATTTGAGTACAAATTAAACATGTTCAGCATAAATGGTTGGAAAGAGATCGGCCTAGATTCTTCAGAACTGCTGTGCCATTTTATTTTATTTCGTATATAACTGAAATTACCTTTGTCTTATTATTATTATTAATTATTATTATTGTCTGTAAATATTGTGCATAAAAAAATAATGAATCCTTTAAAAGGGGGAGTGTTTCTATCAATTAGTGAATGCGTGATAAATCAACGAAATTTAATTCCTAAAAAATGTGTTTGTGTGCAAAAAAACAAGGGAAACAAATACAAACTCAGAGCAACAAATATTCTAGCAGTTGTTGCTCTATGGAAATTTATCAGTGCAACAACTACTAGAATAGGGCAACAACTAAAGTGCCATGGAAATCGACATTTATCTCGAATAGAAAAATGTTCACTTTGTGCGTTATTTTGCAAGTTTGTTTTGTGTAAACTTAATTTTTTGTGATAATTCACATTAAACGCGTCATTTGTAATGACTCAATGCATATAATATAAATTTAATACATTTAACTTTTTTATTATAAAATAAATAATACCATTAAGTTCCACAATGGAGGGTAAAGTATTATAATAAATAATTGGAAACGGATGCACAGATTGAATGTGTTATTTACAACGAAAAGTCCAATTTTATATGTTGTTGATTTTTTGCTGTGAATTTCAATTTCAATATTTAAATAAAATAAACTTTAAAATAAAATAAAAATCCATTTTCCAAAATTTTACTATTCTATTAAAATAATAATACGTAATTTTGGAATTCATAGAGTACATTATTAAATTTATGGTAAAACAACATATTGTATTAACAGTTTGAATATTGTTAAAGTAATGGTATGCGTCCTATTGAACAATTTAAATAATAGTTTTTCTATTGAAATACTATTTTGTTTCTTAGATGTTATTTTATTTCTTTAAATTTTTAAGTCTTTCCATAAAGGAGTTCTATTCTTGAAGTTCTTTGATATTACAAATTAAAAAATAACTTCTAAATTATTTTGAATTATACAAAATATATTTTTTATTACTTTTTATTACAAATACAAAACTATATGTATAAGCTCCGGTTACTAATTTGTTTAACTAACTTAATATTCCCCCATTGACATTGAAAAACAAAAATTCGCATTAATAATAAATCCTCATTAAATCATTGTAATTTTTAAATTTAGCATACTTTATTTAATAAAGTCACTGTCCTCAAGTCTGTAAACACTTTTTAAATTCGTTTTTCGACAACCTTGAAATATCAATTATTTACTTTATTTCAAATTTCTTACTTTGTAAACACATTATGGTCCCTATTTCATGCACTCATACCATGGTTCAGTCATTCAGTCTGTCATTTACTTTTTGTTCGCATTATTATCCTTAGTAATCAAAGTTCTGCTTGAACCAACCACCCGCTAAACACTCAACAAAAACTTTGTCCGACATTTTCTAACCGCGCAGTAAATTTTGGCAAAATTTAAACTTGTAAAAGTTAGGTCTGAAGTTTGCCGCCTCATGAGGACGTCATTGAGAAAAGCAGTTGAGTGAATGATATTATTGGTTGTATTGCGGGTGTTGTATTGCGGTAATTGGTAACTAGAAATGTGTAGAACATTTTTGAGTATTTAAAATTTTCTTATTTTCGAAGATGAATTATCTACAAAATAATTTCACTTTATGAGAATACATCATATTTTATCGATAATACAACTTTTCCAATTTCTTTTTGCTTTGGTATTATAAAACTAACCCTACCTTTCAACAGTCACACATAAAATAAGAAAATTAACAATAAAATAAAAACAAATCATCACCATAAAGTTTTGAAAGCACTTTACAGCTCTGAGTCATATCTACTCGGCCGGCTTGAGTGTTCATACCATCGCTCGGAGTGAGGTTATAATGAGTTTTAATTGCGGCCTATTAGGGTGGCATCCACATATTTCAGAAACGCACAGAAAAGTCTAAGGACCAAAGTCTATTTTAAATATATACACTGAAAGTTTGTCCAAAGCAATGAAAGGGTAATTAAAAGTAAACCGAATACTGAAGAGTGCAGAACATAATGCAGAGGAGGTAACGTAAATAAATAAAATAGGAAATGCGTGCAAAAAAAAATAGGATTTTAATGAGTTAGCGCATGGCTGAAGGTGCAAATATTGTTGGTTGGGTTAAAACTTGGTGTGAGTGCGGTTAATTATGAAAGGATTAATGGGAATACGGATCTGAGTTGTGTATTTCTGTTTTACTGAGTGCGATAACTCACACATATGCATACATGATTTTAATGAATTGCAAATTTATTTGAACACTTTGATGTTTTGTTTCTCGGGGCATAGGAATAATTTGCATGAATATGTATTTTGAAAACAAATGGATTTTAACTTCTTTTGAGAAATCACAATAATTGCTTTAATGGATTTGAAAGAAATATGTGAAATTTGTAAATTTTGTAGTCATACCGAATACAGTAACATTTTAAGTGAAATTTAAAGAACATATATCAAAAAGCAGAACCAATAACGGCTCCAAAAAACCATTTGAGCTGTGCGTCTTATATTTGTTATCAAAGTGGTGGCACCTCCAGTTGAATGCCGAATCCGCACGGCAGTGGTGATTGTTTTTATACCCTACACTAAGAGTGAAAGGGTATATTCAGTTTGGTACGCCGTTTTTAACACCCAGAAGGAAGCATCTCCGGTATGGAAAAGTATATATATTCTTGATCAGCATGACCTCCGTCTGTCCGTCTGTCTGTCCGTCTGTCTGTCTGTCTGTCTGTCTGTCTGTCTGTCTGTCCGTCTGTCTGTTGAAATCCCTAAGACTTTTAAAATTGAAGAGCTAGATAAATGAAACTTATAACTTAGATTACTAATATACCTACGCTGTATGTGCGAAAAAATTGGCGAGATCGGTCCATTGTGACCTATGATCCGACCACTTATGTTCAAATACCCCATATAAAATTTACATATACAGATCAATTTTACTGTATACGTGCTTAGGTAAACTTTTTTGGTCAAATATGTATTGACATCATGCTCAAATACATGATAATAATGTTTTCCGGCGAAAAGACTTGTGGTTCACCAAAAAAGAAATCGATATTCGGTACACCTACCCATATGTAAATATGGGTATCAAATGAATGGAAATTCTTCAGCGATTGAATGTTTGTAGTTATTTTCAGGATTCGTATACCCTGGTGACCTATATATCACTTTGAATGGTAACCACACATATGTGTAGGGTATTTATAGTCGGCTTAGACCGACTATAATTTTGATAATCCGAACTATCATAATTACACCTACTTTAAAATTTCCCATGTGATCTAACCTTCCCAACTGGTTTTAGTTAATGTTTTGATTGACTTCCCAGAGGTGTTGAGGTTTTCTATAAAAATATGTGGTTCGTTCCAGCTCAGATTTAAACCTGTTGAACGAGACATTTCGGCTTGTAGTCGAAGGCACTAACCACTGTGCTACCGATGCTTCAGAACCGATAATGATACTGAAAAGACTATATCATAAATAACCAAGAACCATTATATTTTTGTCCAGCAATCTTTTCTATATAAAAATAATGCAAAACTCACAGTCTTTGAGTTTATATTTAAATATCTAGATTAAATTTATATTATCAATTTTAATAAAAAAACCAGCGTTATAGTTATTTGGAAAAGTATTTTTGCAAGGAACTATAAATAGTAATAGACATCTGCACAAATGTACTTGAAACCCAATTCAAGACATTAATTTTATTTCAAGACATATTTACTAACGCCAACACTTCGCACATCAATGGACTATGTTGCTCACCACAACAAAGCACAAGTACTGTCAAAACAAAACAAAACCCAAACAAGACGTAGTTGTAGTGAAGAGGTCTACAATGATGTACACTAAAAATTCAAATACTGATGTGAACTGCTTATGACACTGGTTACTCTGTGAATTTTACATTTTTATCCTTTATCATTTTACTATAAGAAATTTTCATTTATTTTGAAATATAGAAAAAATTCAAAGGTGCAAGAAAATCATATAATATTACATATTATGTTTTTTTTTTTATTTGAACACTTTTTTCATTATTTAATTTTAAAAAAATACATTGTTGGATATATTGCTTTTCGACTTATGCGTTGCTTGTGTCCTACACTGTACTCACTGTATTTGTTACACTATATTTGTTGCACGTTCAGCGACAGTACTGTCATTCGATTTTATAATTCATAACTTTGAATGTTTAGAAAAAAATCGTTTACACTACTTGACACCAATGAAACAAAGACTGCAGTGAAGTCGTTGGATAGACTTCACTATAATACTATAGACTGGAATTGCAAAATGCACTCAATATTGTAAAGCATTTTTTATAGAGGAAACTTCAAATACATTTGTGCACTCACTGTATTTGTTGCATGTTCAACGAGTGTAGTGTCATTTGGTTTTGTATTTCATAACATTGAATGTCTTGAAAAAAAAAAAACCTTTACACCACTTGACACCAATGAAACAAATACTGCAGTGAAGTGGAGTCGCTGGAGAGACTTCACTACAATATAGACTTAAATTGCAATACTGTAAGAATTTTTTAAAAAGGTAACTTCAAATACATTTGTGCAGATGTTTATTTAGTATTTCAATCGAAAAATGTGTCAAGTAAAAACTTGAGTATGAAGTTGAAACCAGCACTACAGAATTATATAGAAATAATCAGAAATATTGCAATGAGTAGAGTAGTAAAAACACATCAAAATACGTCAAAAAGTTTTCAGTTACAGATTTGTAAAGATTTGATAAAAATAATATTTGAAATTCAAAAAACTTTTTAATAAGTTTTACCGCTATCACAATGAGATATAAAATATATGTTTACTCAAAGATTTAAAAAACAAAAATATTACTTTACAGTTTAAAAAAATCCCACAATTATATAATATTTTTCACGAACATAACTCAACCAAAATAGCATATAATAATGCATACAAATCTTAACATTCCTGCCGTTTCCCATCTAACACAGCCGCAAGCTAAATAACCCCCCCAACAAAATAACCTATTATTCCACGACGTAGCGCAACGTAAGCCTACGTAAGAATGTGTTAACGTGTTGGGAATTGCAAAATAACATGCGAAAAAGGAGAAATATGTTAATAAAAAGATTTCCATTCAGAGTCATGCTGAGATCGAAAAAATCAGCGAATTTATCTGTCGCCCCTGGAGCATAAAAAAAATAATATATATAGCATATATTATTTAGATTTTTAAATTAATTTAATTCGTGAGTTGCTGACGCGATGTCACTGTTAACAGCTGCATCTAATTTGCATGTAATAAAAATTTAAATTTAGACAATTTTGTATAAAATATTATGGTGCGCATTTGAAATAGAAAAAAAATACATTTATGCAGCCACCTTTGTATGTTTCTGCTGCCATCGACACAGTAAAATCTCTAGTAATCTGTGCTGTTATTGTCAAGTTAAAATAACAAATGGCAGCAACATTCGCCGTAAGCATTTTTATCAGCATTACACAAAACAGCGGTTTTAGTCGTCAACATTGCAGAGAAGTTGTTGTTAATGAATTTTCGTACAGTATCCTCTACTTCTTCTACTTTGTCGGTGTAGTTAATTCGCTGTGTTTGAGGAAATCTCAAATAATTTACACTTAGAAAATTTATATTACATAACTAATTATATTTGTAAAGACTGTAATCATAATTAAGAAATGCTTCATATGGACATTTTCTTCATAAAGCTATATTCATAATTATGTAAATATAATTAATATATAATTAATATGCATTTTATAATGAAAAAATGTACAAATATAATATTAATATTAAACAAAGTCATGATGAAAAATTTATTAATGAAAAAATTACTGGTATTTTCCTTCAATGTATGAATAAACTAAACAGCCACATTTATTGGCTTTTACCGGTGATCTGCACAGAAAAAAAAAATCTTCAATATGATGATATTTATGAATGATATTATGAATTTTACACCAACTACCAGATTCATCAAATTGATAACACCGTTCATTAAATGACATATTAATGAATGCATTCATTATTTATGTAAACAAAATATTCAATGCAATGAATTTGAATTGTCATATTGATGAATTTATTCATAATATTTTTTCAAAAAAAAAATATTTTT
This sequence comes from Dryomyza anilis, assembly GCA_951804985.1. Classification (NCBI taxonomy): domain Eukaryota; kingdom Metazoa; phylum Arthropoda; class Insecta; order Diptera; family Dryomyzidae; genus Dryomyza; species Dryomyza anilis. Next base: position 93,844,919 of record OX638132.1, read on the forward strand.
TTTTATAAAATTATTCAAAAAAAAGTGATGTAAATTTTTTTTTTAAATAACAGTAAAAAAATTATAAAAAAAAAAAAATTTGAAAAAAAAAATTGGGACAAAAAAAATTGTTCCGAAAAAAAAATTCGGACAATAAAATTTCCGAAAAAAAAAAATTGTCCAACAAAATTTTCGAAAATAGATTTTTTATAAATATAATTTTTTATTAATAATAAGTTGTAATTATAAATAAATATATTTTAAAACATGCCGAGCAAGCATTATATAAGAAATAACATACAAGAACTACTTGAGAACTGAGAAGTACGGCAAAAAATGAACGAAAAATAAATATTTTGATTGCAATTTGTTTTGATAAACAGCATTCTTCAATATGAAGTAAAATATATTTTATTTTATGTATTTGATCATTAATATGATGATATGTATTCTTCACACTCAGTTCATCATATTGAAGAACACTTTTTCGACAGTTACCAAGCGTTCTACATATTTATTATAGCATTCATAACATTCAAATATTGTGAATGTTTCTTACAATGAATCAATGAAGCATGGTTTTAAAGACGGAATTCATCAATATGATACACATTTTTTTTCGGTGTGATCGAGAGTATGGAATGAGTTCTAACAATTTTTGTCTGAAAGTATTTCGAGTAGCATACAAACTGAAGCTTTTATAGTATGGACATTAGATTTATCACTATCGTAGAAAGTTTAGGAAAATAGGTTACAAAGATGACAAGTGTGAGGAGCTTAAATTGTAAGTAAAATAAACAGATTATATAGGAGTTGCTGAGAATGATGACGAATTTGATGAGATTGACAAGATCAATTATAAGAATGATAAAAAGAACTCCAAACAATTTTGTACATTTTTTAATTTTCTAAATAAAATGTAATTATTGCAATCATATATACATTTCTTATCAATCAAAAGCAACACAATACCAATTTCTATGTTTAGTATGCAAATAATAAAACATAAAAATGTAATTCAAATCACAGCCATAAGAAGTTTATTGACAACTTAAACAATGGAACGAAGGAAAAATAAGAATAAAGAAGATAGGCTCATGTCAGTCTAGGAATTGGAACTATAAAAATGCACGATGTATGTAGGAAGAAAATAAAATAATGATTTACAAAAGGCAGATTCTAAGAAAATAATTTAGTATAGTTTAGGAACAATGCGGAGATATTTCAGTAAATAATACAAAGGTAATAATATGAGAATAATCATAATGTAGAAATCCATATTCTACTAATAATAAGTTTATGTTTCAATAAATAAAATGTTTGGCAGTTTCTCAAAATGTCTCTTTTTAAGACTTAAATTTCTAAATTAATATTGAATTTTTAAATATATATAATTAAATTAAAACCTATCTAAAAATCTCAAAAGTTTAATTTAGACCACAATTATTGTTGTAATTTCATAAGTTGCCTGGTTTGTTATGATATAAATGAAAGTATTACACAAATAAAATTAAAATTTAGTCAAGGTTTTAATGAAAATTGGATATATTTACTTAGAAATATTGAATTTTTACATATTGTGAATATTTTGCGTATTATAATTTTGTATATGTTGCATATCTTGCATATTTTGCTTTTTTTTTTTCATATTTTACATATTTACAATATTTTGTATTTCAAGCAAGTTTTTAATATATACATTTTTTTGCATATTTTGCATATTTATTATTGTATATCACGCATATTTTCAATATTTAAAATTTATTTTGCATAGTTGCATATTTTTGTATATTTTTATTGTGTATGTTGTATATATTGCATATATTGCATATTTTGAATATTTTTAATGTTTTGCATATTTTGCTAAGTTTACATATTTTCCGTATTTTGATATCTTGCATATTTTTGCAAATTTTGTATATTTTGTAGGGATATTTTGCACATATTGCATATCTGGGATATTTTGTATTTTTTCAAATATTGCATATTTATAACATTTTGCGTATTTTCTACATATTTCGTATATTCTGTATATTGCATATTATGCATATTTTGTATAATTTTCATTCCTCGTATTTTTCAAAACTTTAAACTTTGAATATATTAATTTATTTCTCATATAAGGCATATGTTAAACAATTTAGTTATTTCACAAATTTTTTAGTAAATTTTTTCTTTACAATACTGCTATGTGAGCTCATCAAATTTAAATGCATTAAATTAATGCAAATCACGATATAGATTTTAATAAAATTTCAATAACTCATTTAAAATTCCATTTAAATATTTGATGTTTTTGGTCATTAGTTGAATAGCAAATAAATTCATCAAATTTTACGTTGATTTAGAGATTAAATTTATACAAATTTAATTTAATTATGGCCTCGAACGCAATGGTTTCAATTGACCACATCAGCTCTGAATGCTAATTTAGTCCGTTACAGATTGTGGTATTATTTTTGTCCTGCCACTGCATTAGTTTTGGTTTAAATGCAACGCATTTAAATGCAGAAATATTCTATAAGTTTGTGTGAGAATCATTATAAAATATGTTATCGAAAACCGCGCAAATCATGGCAGCCAGTTTAATTAAAATCAAAATAAATCAACTCATTGCAAAAACGCACTGACAATGCAAATGACACAGACAATGCAGCCCAAAATACACAAATGCAACAAAAGGATATGGCAGGACAATTGGAGGCAGGTCAGCGGGTTCGATAGGATAACAAAACCTGCAACACAAAAATGAACACAACGCACAGCAAACGAACCAGAAGAACAACAGAAAATAATTATTTATAATAATCAGCATTGTGCCAAAGTATAACAGTATTAAAGCAACCATAAGAGGCACAATTTCCGCTGAGAGCCAAATGGGAATAGTCCAAAATGAGCTCCAATCCATGTGCGGCAGCACCAATGTACTTGAAGCGATCGCGTTTAACGCGACAACAACATCCTGCATTTTAAATATTGAACAATGTGTGGCGCGCAACAAGGATTAACACTCAGATGAGTGATAGTCATAAATGGCATCATGAAATTTATAAAATCCACAATTCATAAAATTCATAAAATTCATGAAATTCATAAAATTCATAAAATTCATAAAATTCATAAAATTCATAAAATTCATAAAATTCATAAAATTCATAAAAACCATAAAATTCATAAAATTCATAAAATTCATAAAATTCATAAAATTCATAAAATTCATAAAATTCATAAAATTCATAAAATTCATAAAATTCATAAAATTCATAAAATTCATAAAATTCATAAAATTCATAAAATTCATAAAATTCATAAAATTCATAAAATTCATAAAATTCATAAAATTCATAAAATTCATAAAATTCATAAAATTCATAAAATTCATAAAATTCATAAAATTCATAAAATTCATAAAATTCATAAAATTCATAAAATTCATAAAATTCATAAAATTCATAAAATTCATAAAATTCAAAAAATTCATACAATTCATAAAATTCATAAAATTCATAAAATTCATAAAATTCATAAAATTCATAAAATTCATAAAATTCATAAAATTCATAAAATTCATAAAATTCATAAAATTCATAAAATTCATAAAATTCATAAAATTCATAAAATTCATAAAATTCATAAAATTCATAAAATTCATAAAATTCATAAAATTCATAAAATTCATAAAATTCATAAAATCCATAAAATTCATAAAATTTATAAAATTCATAAAATTTATAAAATCTTTAAAATGATTACTAAGTTTATAAAGTAAAATTACAAAAAGGTAAAACAGCAATAAAAAAAGACTTAAATAAATTGAAAATCTACTAACTAAAGAAAATCGAATGGCAAATCACTCACTAACATAGTGGCAGCATTTTATAGCACAAAATAAAACTACACTGAAAGTATGTCGTTGTGCTTTGCCGCTTTTGAAAGCATTTAGCGGATGACATGTAGGTGGGGCATTTTTACGGGCCACCTCCATGTCGCACTAAGCTTGGTGGTATTGGCGCGCGATGCGGCACTCAAATCGACGACTGATGCCGACAGACGCGATGAATGCCGTGGAGTCACTTAAAATATCACTTGAAACGACGGCCACTCGTTGCGCTGACGAGCATGAATTATGCAACAGCGATGAGTGGTGGCGAGTGGGTGGTGGTGATGGTGGCCGACTTCAGTTCGTTTAAATATGGCTGCGCACAAGGATGCGGATGCGGAAGAACATGTGGCGGATGGAATTGACAATCAATGCAAGTCGGCGGAATCATTGGGAAAACATTAGCAATAAATCGGTGGCCACAGAGAGAGATCAATAAAAACTTGCGTATAAATGGATTGCTAAAACGCATTAAATAGCAATAATAAAAAATTATATTGTTCAAAGAAGATGCAGATAAATTTCATATTTTCCAATTGTATGTATGTATAATAAAATAATAATTAAATAACATGAACAATTTTAAAGAGTTAAAAAAATATACCTTAATGTTTAAATTTCATATTATCGAAAATTGCAATCAGTACATTTTATCAATTCATCATTACAACATGTGGAAATCGCCGCCTAAAGTTGATGATACTAAAACCAATATCAATTATTAATCACACAATTAATTGCTGTATAAACTTTTGTTTTTATTAAGTAGAACCGCCAGACGATAACAAATAAGTTGAGTGAAAAAGATTTGAGACAACATTGTGTCGAATTTAGTTAATAAACAATTTAATTAATAAACAATTAGGATTATCAGACACTTGGAAAAGGTTACTAAAAACGTAATTTCAATGTATGTTTATTGATTGCTTTATTGATGACACAGCTGCTAAAATTTTAGATATAAAATTTGGTTTTTACATCATATTTCATTAGTACAATTCATTTATATAATTTATTAAATAGGCTGAACATCATTATTCAAATAATATTACTACAAATATTTATGTAATTTTTTATATTCTTAAACTTTAAAAACTACTGATTTTTGTTTGTATTTTAAATTTGTAATACATATGTAAAATTTTTAAAATCTTTTGATTTTTTAAATTAAAATAAAAGAAAACTAAACTCCAATATACACAGCTATATAATAATACAATCTTTCACCAGCGCACGCAAATAAAGCAGAAATAATGAAGGTTAAGATCCAGCATACTAAAACTTCAAACACATACTAAATTTAATCCAAATGTTGCAGATACATTTTCACAATTCACAGTTACACTGCCAGACTATATAATTTATTCCAATTGATCAGAAACGCGAGTCATGCGTTGTAAGTACGCAACAAGCAAAAAGTAAATTATGCAGTATTCAGCACAATTAATTTCAGATAAATATTTCAATTCAAGTAATAAATTCATAAATTCAATAATTTATTAAGTCATAAATTCACAAATTCCTAACTAAAAACATTTATAAAATACATAAAATTAATATATCATAAAATCATTAATCCATAAATTCATAAATTCATAAATTTATTAATTCATAAATTCATAAATTCATAAATTCATAAATTCATAAATACATAAATCCATAAATTCATAAATTCATAAATTCATAAATTCATAAATTCATAAATTCATAAAGTCGTAAATTCATAAATTCATAAATTTATAAATTCATAAATTCATAAATTCATAAATTCATAAATTCATAAATTCATAAATTCATAAATTCATAAATTCATAAATTCATAAATTCATAATTCATAAATACATAAATTCATAAGTTCATAAATTCATAAGTTCATAAATTCATTAATCCTTATTTGATAAAATTCATAAATGCATAAATCCATATATTGCAAAATTCATTAATTCATAAACTTATTAATTCGTAAATTCATAAATGCGTTAATTCATAAATTCATAAATTTATGTATTTATGGATTAATGCATTTATGAATTCATAATTTATGATTCATAAATTCATAAATTTATAAATTTATAAATTCATAAGTACATAAATTCTCAAATTCATAAATTCATAAATTCATAAATTCATAAATTCATAAATTCATAAATTCATAAATTCATAAAGTCGTAAATTCATAAATTCATAAATTTATAAATTCATAAATTCATAAATTCATAAATTCATAAATTCATAAATTCATAAATTCATAAATTCATAAATTCATAAATTCATAAATTCATAAATTCATAAATTCATAAATTCATAAATTCATAAATTCATAAATTCATAAATTCATAAATTCACAAATTCATAAATTCATAAATTCATACATTCATAAATTTATAAATTTATAAATTCATAAATACATAAATTCTCAAATTCATAAATTCATAAATACATAAATTCTCAAATTCATAAATTCATAAATTCATAAATTTATAAATTCATAAATTCATAAATTCATAAAGTCGTAAATTCATAAATTCATAAATTTATAAATTCATAAATTCATAAATTCATAAATTCATAAATTCATAAATTCATAAATTCATAATTCATAAATACATAAATTCATAAGTTCATAAATTCATAAGTTCATAAATTCATTAATCCTTATTTGATAAAATTCATAAATGCATAAATCCATATATTGCAAAATTCATTAATTCATAAACTTATTAATTCGTAAATTCATAAATGCGTTAATCCATAAATTCATAAATTTATGTATTTATAAATTTATGAATTTATGGATTAATGCATTTATGAATTCATAATTTATGATTCATAAATTCATAAATTCATAAATTCATAAATTCATAAATTCATAAATTCATAAATTTATAAATTCATAAATACATAAATACATAAATACATAAATACATAAATTCATAAATTCTCAAATTCATAAATTCATAAATTCATAAATTCATAAATTCATAAATTCATAAATTCATAAATTCATAAATTCATAAATTCATAAATTCATAAATTCATAAATTCATAAATTCATAAAGTCGTAAATTCATAAATTCATAAATTTATAAATTCATTAAATTATAAATTCATAAATTCATAAATTCATAAATTCATAAATTCATAAATTCATAAATTCATAAATTCATAAATTCATAAATTCATAAATTCATAAATTCATAAATTCATAAATTCATAAATTCATAAATTCATAAATTCATAAATTTATAAATTAATAAATTCATAAATTCATAAATTCGTAAATTTATAAATTTATAAATTTATAAATTTATAAATTTATAAATTTATAAATATATAAATTTATAAATTTATAAATTTATAAATTCATAAATTCATAAATATATAAATTCATAAACTCATAAATTCTCAAATTCATAAATTCATAATTTCGTAAAATAAAAAAATTACTAAAATTCATGAAACAACATCACATATAACGCTGCGCGGAGTTGCTTTCAAAATGCACTAAGTGGACACGCAGTCAATTAGCAACAACGTTAATACAGAGTCAGAGTCACTAATAGTTGGCAACTCATTCGAAGTGGATGCAACGCCACAATGAAATGTCTTGCGTGTTATGAGAGCTGCAAAAATGATACAATGTAATTATTTAAGAGTTTGAAGAGTGTTTAAATTCATTTGATATATTTTGTACAGGTTTTATGCTAACAAATAATTCTCATTTTTATAATAAAAGTTAGTTTAAAATAAAATAATTTTTAAGTTAATTTCAAAGTCCTTTTTCTTAATATTAAAAACTATCTTTAAAAAAAAAAAAACAAACAAAAAATATTGTCAGTTCAATATCTGCAGTTACACCAACTGCTGACATTTTCCCAAACATGACATCAACCAAATGCCGGACACTTTACACTTAGTGACCATTTTGTGAATAAATTTCCATTTGATTTGAATTTTCAATTCGATTGCAATTTCGGCATGTTCAGCAGACGTTGCATAATTTAGCTGCTGTTGCCAGACAGCAATTAACGCCATCATCCATTGCATAATATGAGCAGCAGCAACAGCAACATCGACCGCAGCTGTTGCAACATTTCAGACAATGTTGTCACTGAGTTGTAATTGTCATGCATTCGCATGTTGCCGTTTAATTGATGATATTTTCATGCAACATATGAACTACATTGAAGGAGTTAAAGTTTACATTTTATTTTTTTCGAAAAATTTGAATATTTTTTTTTCAAAAATAATTTAATTTTATTTAATTACGGTTATTTAAAATTTATTCATATACACCACTCTAAAATCAGAATATCAAATGTGCTATTTCATATACAAAAAAATACTTTTAATAATTTTTCTATTTCTGAATTATTTTTAATTCAAAACAATGCATTTTAAAGCTGTTAAATGTTATATATTTTTAAACTGGCACTTGTAGAATTTTTTAATAAATTGTTTGGAGAAGTATTATATTCTCCCTGCTGGAGGCAAATATAGAAGACTCTTATTTCCAAACGGTTGAATGTTCAACGATACGATAGACGTCACTTGAAAGACGTCAGTAGCTGTATTTTGATTTAAAAGTGAGAAGCATTTATAACAATATAAAAATGCATATTTTCATTTCAAAGCTTAACCAAATCTTCACAAATACCCACAGTTTTTGTTTTCAATTTTAACTACAAAATAAATCATAAATCCTGGAAAAAAAAACTAATTTCATTGATATTATGAAAACGTAATTGGCCGATCTAACATGGTATGCCCTATGTACAAAATAAAATTTCATCAATATTTTGTAAATGGTATAAGTTTTCAGATTTTGCACAACTATGTAAATTTTGAGTAAGCGCATCATTTTCGGTATTATCGAAAAAGTTATGTTTTTTTGAGTATAGAGTATAACATTTCATGACTATACAAAAGATTTACTAAAATTTTAAATAAAAGGTATTTAATTACTTTAAAACTACTATAATATGCCAAATAAAAAATAGAAAAAAGGTATGAATAAAAAATTCATGTTCGTCTGCATGTTTTCTTGGCCGCAGACAATTATCCAAATTGTTCCATGGCCAAATGTCGAAATGCTTTGTGGCCCAAACATTGGCCAACTTGGCACTTTGACACTCTTTTAGCTATGGTAAATTTTGCGCCTTGCCCCTCCTCCTCCACCGTCTCCAAATAAACTAAAGTAAATTCATCGGCCAACAACTGTTGGTAATTCACATAAATTGTTGTACGTTGACCATGTCGACGCGGTGGGGTCGTTGGTGAAAGCTCACAAAACTTTTGCGAACAAATAAAGTAGACAGTGAGACAGATAGACAGACGGACAGACGAACGGAGAGCAGGACTAAAAATACAGATATTTGTCGAGAAAAGAAATCCAAACAAAGAACTAAGAAGATGAAGCGCAACGGTCAGAGTAGGTAGAATAAGTTCGCAGCTGATAAGCTTCAATTCGGCGCAATGTGTGCGTGTTTTTATCTGTTTCTATATATGTCTGATTCTATATATATATATATTGTAGTATGTGCACTGATAAGTCCTGCTTTGTGCTCAGTTGCAGAATGTTGATCTGTCATTGTGCCAAAAAGTTGGCTACAAAATCCATTTCTTCACATTTTCTTATTGCAGAAAAATAAAGCAAAACTTTTCTGATTTTTCGTTTGTACTGCTTACAAAATGCAGCAGCATTCTTTGTGGTGCTTTTAATGGACCAACAGCGTATGGGGGGGATAAGCTTAAGATTTGCTTTGGTTGTGCAAAGATTTTGAATGCTGACACAGAGTTGAGTGCAAAGTTTTCATTGAAATAAAGCATCAAGAATATAAAATTAAAAGTTTAAAATTGTAGACATCAAAAAAAAAAATAGTGTAAAAATATATTTTCTAAAAATATTTTAGTTTATTTATAAAAAAAAAAACTACAAATCATATTTTGCCTTTGCCATGTTACAATTACATTTGAATTCTGAATGTGGTATTTTTATATTTTTCGTAAGGAATTAATTTAGGGCTATACAAAAAAAAGTTCATACTCTTTATGAATTTGTTTATCAATATTATGAATTTGAATTACGACTTAGCTAATCACCAAATACATTCCATTTATGAATAGGTCATAAAACCTTAATTAAAAAGTTCAGAATATTGATAAACGCATTCATTATATTTATGAAAATTTTCATGGTATATATGAACTTATTTACTATTTTAAAGTAAAAAAATGTATTATAAATTAAATTAAGGAAATGTCAGTTTTATCATTTACCAAAAAAAAAATATTTTAATGTTTCAAAAAAACATTTTTAATTTTTTAAATTTTTTGATCAATTTTTACGACACAAATTTTAAGCAACTTTTGGGATTTTTATAAAAAAAAACTAAACGTTTTATTTTTAAACAGCGAACGAATTATTAATATTTCAAGGTTTTGCTACATAATAGTTTGAATGGATTTTGAAAATCATATAATATATCAAAAAGGTACTTTTTTTCCAAAAATAAACCACTGTGCACCGCGTCGGTGCACTATGGGTCGGAAATCGCATTAGCGTCTCATAAATACTTTGTAACGTGACCGGTTCTCCGGGTTCAGAGCTGGGATATCCTCAGCGGGCTCCAGTAGTCCGCACGTCACAAAATTTATTATTGTGCAGGGAAACACTCATTGAAATGAACACACCGACACAAGTCTTTAATTTATGCGATATACATCGCGTTTATTGTGAGTTAGTATTATATTAATTAAGTATTTAATTATTTAGCAAAATTCCGCGTGCGTTGTCTCTGCGTACTGTTGACGGGCCGCTGCTGCATACGGGCCTCTGCTGCATACGGTCCCTCGCCGCTTCTAAAATCTATATATATATAATTTCAACCAGACTTACTCCAGGCCGCCCTGCTGGAACTGCGCTTATCCTTGGTCCTTAACCAGGACGGGAAACTGAACCTCCGGTCACGGTACAACACTCCTACGGATCTCGCCTGCAGAAAGCGTTGTAACCGATCGGCCTTGACGAGGTCGAAGTCGGGAACAGAGAGAGCGAATTAACGCTGTGCAGCGCCTTTTATAGGCCTGCGATTGGTGACTTATTGCCTCGATTGTTGATTTGTTGACCGATCGTTGTTGACTTGTTGCCCGCCGCTCTTGTAGTTTCGTCCATCTGTGTGAGCTTTCTCGCTCACCAGTGAGAGTGTGTTAGTGACACTTTTGTCGCTTCGCTCACTGGTGAGTATGTGTTAGTCAAACACTCGTTGTCTTATTCGCTTCACCAGCGAAAGCTTTGCTCACTGATGGGTATTGGTGGCTTTCGTGCCACGTGCCTGTGCCTCGCTTATGTCGACGGCGTTGATTCCCACGCCTATTCTTGTTCAACGTCGTAAAGTAGCGTAAATGTGTGGTTACCATTTGCCCCCCAAATGGTACCGTCACAACTTTAGGTGAAAGCCATCGGCAATGAATAAAATATAGATTTTAGAAAGATAAATTATTGAATTTTCAAAATCAAACATTTTTTGCATTATTTTTATTTTAAATATACGAAAAACATGCTTAACATGAAAAAAAAAATTTAAATGTATTTTGAGCAATGTTTTTAAGTGCCTGATTCGAAATACTTTGAACCAAAAGTATATTATGTGAAACCATTTTGGAATGGTATGATATTCAGATTTCAAACAGTGTTTTTAAAATTGTCGTGATATGCTGTACACTGTTAAACATTAAAGAGTAGGAATTCTAAAACTTATACATTGATTAAACTATTAACTATCGCTGTGTTCCTCGCCTAAGGAAATTTTAATGAATTTATATATACAATTTAATTGTTATTCATAAAAATGGATGCAAAAAGTGCGCATATTTTCGCAAAATATGTGAAAGCCCAAAATGTAAGACGGGTAAAAGAAATCTTATACGAAAGAGTTAATTAAGTATAGTTTGTGATACTACTTACGTCCTAACAAATATTTCTATGCATATTTTATAAAAAAAGGGTAGAACCGTTCAGAATTTATAGCAATTTTATTTAAAAAAAAAAATAATTTAACATCGAAAATAAGCGATGACTACCATTCATTCTAATATTTATACTATATAAAATACGGGTAGTTCAAATACCCGCAAAACTTGGGTATTAAATGTTCGAGCTAACCGAGTAGTTCGTTCGTTGTTCGAACTATTCAAGTAGCTCGTTTGTTCGAGTAGCTCGTTTGTTCCAACTAGCCGGGAAACTCGTTCGTTCGTTTGTTCGATTAACGTTTGTTCATTTGATTGCGTGTTAATTTGCCTGTCCGTTCGTTTGCTTGATGTGGGAGTAGGTCGGAAGTGATTGGAAAAATGTGGGTGGAAATATATGTCTGGGCAAAAGTGTGCGGAAAGTGATAATAACAACGAACAATTTTTTATTGCAGAAATCGTACCTAGCAAACATCGTGGGAAATCGAAAGGTACCACTCTCTGTGATATGGATAGCGAACCTCATTTGAAGACTAATTAGAAGACCTCATTAGAAGACCCTCAAAAGGCGGTCAAAACCACATTTATGACCCAAACATTTTTATTTCGGAAATCGATAGAAAACATCATTAGAAGGCTAATGGTACCCTTTGGAGTGGTCCCATTTATGACCCAAAAACACAATTTTTTAAAAAGATATTTTTTAAAAAGATATTTCACAACGTCAGCTATATATTTTTGCAAGAAAAAATACGTAACTGAAGTTTGAACCCTCTTTGGGGGGGCCCTCCAAAGGTTACTATTAGGCGTCAAATAATGTCCGCTATCGATTTCAGAAATACAAAATTTTGGGTCATAAATGGATTTTTGACCTCCTTTTGGAGGTCATGGACCACCGAGAGTGGGGTCGTTGGTGAAAGCTCACAAAACTTTTGCGAACAAATAAAGTAGACAGTGGACAGATAGACAGACGGACAGACGAATGTGGAGCAGGACTGAAAATACGGATATTTGTCGAGAAAAGAAATCCAAACAAAGAACTTAGAAGATGAAGCGCAACGGTCAGAGTAGGTAGAATAAGTTCGCAGTGTTTTTATATGTTTCCGCTATCGATTTCAGAAATACAAAATGTTGAGTCATAAATGGATTTTTGAGCGCCGAGAGTGGTACCTTTCAATTTGCCACTATATCTGCTACCGATTTCTGCAACCCAAAAAGGATTTGATTAAATAATTCGTATTTCCAACTAATTATATTAATAGATTTAACTATTGTTATCAATTAATCACAGTTGATATATTTACGTTCAACATTAAATCCTCAATAATCATTGCTTTGGATCTAGAACTCAAAAAATATAAACTGAGCTTTAAAAATTATATTAGCACAGAAAAAAAATTCTCCTTTATATTTATGAAGTTCGTTCTTTAAATTATTTTTCATTGTATTGAAGAACAATTCATAATATTGATCACCCTAAAAAATCAAGACTACGTTTCATCATAATTATGAATAAGTATCATGAAAAATCATCATGAAGAAATTTGTTCAAATTATCAAATATCAATCAAAATACGTAATTATGTAATTTTTTCCGATATCGTCGTTGTAGAACGAAAAGTCACCAAATACATTTTTATGAAAAACTTTAATTTTGTGTTTCATATTATTCATTCATATTATAAAAAGTAATTGACGCATTTTAATAGTTGAAATACCAATAAATAGGTTTACATTTTCTTATCATGTACACCCAGAAAAAAATTCCCTCAAATCCCATTAAAATTGGTCAATAGGACAATAATTGCTTTAATAGTATACAAAAAATAAATCTTCTCATATAAACTCAATGGCAATGTCATGGTATTTTCTAGTATTTAATGGTATTTTCCAATTAAAATAATAATTTATCCTATTGACTATTTTTAATAGTAAAAAACTATTATTTATATAGTATTTTTTTCTGGGTGTAGTAATCTCCGATTAAAAATTGTCAGATATATAAAGAATTTTGTAAATGAATATTTGTCATTTTGAAAATGTATTTGGTGACTTTTTGTTCTACAACGACGATATTTAGTGTTTTGAAATGGTTTTTGTTTATTATTTATATTTTTATACAGGGTGGTCCGCTTTGGGGTAAATATATTTGAGTGACTGATTTATTGGTTCATTTCATGAAAAAAATTGTTCTGGAGTTATCTTCTATTTGGAACACCCAATAATAAACAGGGTGTTTTTTTTAAATTTACTTTACAAAAATTTGGGTTAACAGTATAATTAATTATAACTTCTACAATTTATAGACGAGAACAGAAATATTACATTCATTTTAAAGATAATCGATCATAGTTGCTAAAAAATTGCTAAAAAAAAAATTAAAATGGCAATTTATTTGGTGCGCTAGGAGATATTGAGAAATAAAATGATTTAAAAATATTTTTCTGTGAAATTATAACTCAATGTGTAAAACAATATAATATTTAATTTATAGTTTCGGTCATTCAACAAGATTCAAAATATTTTTAATTATCAATCATGCAAAATATTATTAAAAAAAATTAGAATAATTTTATTTCAAACTCACTTTACATAAAGTAGTACAAAAGCATGCACAAAATCAATTTTACTGTTTAACGCCTAAAATTATGTCAAAACTGCTGACTTTGCACCAACGTCTACTGCAGTAAGGTTGTCAGACTGTTGACCAACTTACTAAAGTCCTTTCAAAATGACCAACTGACAAAGACCGATGATGTAAAGAAAATAAAAAATAAACTAACACATAAACTACAAAAACATATATCACAATTCTAAATGCACTTCATGACATAAACAACAAAATAAATTTGTTTTCTATTTTTTTTCACAACTTCACTACTTTTCCACAGGAAATATAGACCTTTATTTGAGCGACAAAAAAGTGTAGCATATACAGAGGCGCGTCACAGCGCAAAAAGATAAACAGCAGCTGCAGAACTGCAAAGATGCAGCAGTGAATTGAAGAAAAATCCGATAAAAAGTCGAAAATATAAGAAAAGACAGAGTGGTATAGGAGAAGAAAGTGTCTCATGTTTGGTTTTTATTTATTTTATTTTTTTGCATTGCATTTTTGATACTCGAACGTATGACTTTTAGTGGCTACTTTTTGGTTGCTACTTGTAGCCCGCAGAGTCAGCCAATAAGACGAATAAAGAAAGAAGCCACAGCAGTTGTAGAATTTATGCGCATCACTTGACAAATTTATTTCAGAAATCAGAAAGATGAAAAAAACTAGTTGGGTTCTCTTGCAGTTTATGCTGTGAGATAAAAGGAAGCAGCCAATGTGAGGAGTTCAAAGAAGTGTCGATAAACTTATTGTTATTGCATGAAAAAGTTAGAAATGTTTGTTGTTTAGTTTGACATTTTTTTTGTCCCGATTGCTGACAAAGGTTGCACTGCATGATGCATGTTGCAAAATATTGAAATATTCGCTTTTGACTTTTATTTATTTTTAACCGATAAAATTATTAAAAATAACAAAAACATATCAAAAGCAAATTGAGAAAATAAGACAAAATACATGAAAAAATTAAATTTTACATGTTTGGACAAAATTGATTAATTTAAAAAGATGTATAAAACGAATAAAATGAAAAAAATTGATAAAATTATCCACATTAAATACAAATTTTCTATATTATTTTTTAGTTAAATTTTGACTACATTTATATAAAAAAAAATTTATTTATTTCGAAATGTAACATTTTTCATAGAAAATTCAGTTTTTCACTAAAAATTAAAATATGTCAAAAAATTAAAATTTTCACTAATAATTTAATTTTTTACTAAAAATTCCTTTTTTTTACTATTATATCAATTTTTACTAAAAACTCAATTTGTAACTTAAAACTCAATTTTCAGTACAAATTTAAAATTTTCACTTAAAATTCAATTTATCACTAAAAAGTCAATTTTTAACTAAAAATTCAATTTTTCACTAAAAATTCAATTTTTAACTAAAAATTCAATTTTTCACTAAAAATTAAATTTTTCACTAAAAATTAAATTTTTCACTAAAAATTAAATTTTTCACTAAAAATTAAATTTTTCACTAAAAATTAAATTTTTCACTAAAAATTAAATTTTTCACTAAAAATTAAAATTTTCACTAAAAATTCAATTTTTCACTAAAAATTCAATTTTTCACTAAAAATTCAATTTTTCACTAAAAATTCAATTTTTCACTAAAAATTCAATTTTTCACTAAAAATTCAATTTTTCACTAAAAATTCAATTTTTCACTAAAAATTCAATTTTTCACTAAAAATTCAATTTTTCACTAAAAATTCAATTTTTCACTAAAAATTCAATTTTTCACTAAAAATTCAATTTTTCACTAAAAATTCAATTTTTCACTAAAAATTCAATTTTTCACTAAAAATTTAATTGTGCACAAAAATTTAATTTTTTACTAGACAAAGTAAGTTTTTCACTAAAAATTCAATTTTTCATTAAAAATTTTATTGATTACTATAAATTCAAAATTTCACTAAAAATTCATAATATCACTTAAAATGCAAAATTTCACTAAAAATGCAAAATTTCACTAAGACTTCAAAATTTGTCTAAAAATGCAGATTTTCACTAAAAATTAAAAATTTCACTAAAAATCCAAAATTTCGCTAAAAATCCAATTTTTCAATAAAAATCCATTTTTTCACTTAAAATTAAAAGTTTCACTACTAATTCAATTTTTTCACTAATAATTCGATTTTTCCCAAAAAAAAAAAAAAAATGTTCACAAAAAATTAAATTTTTCACTAAAAATTAAATTTTTCACTAAAAATTAAGTTTTTCGCTAATAATTCAATATAGCAATATGAAATTAAACTAAAATGAAACTAAAATCTAAATGTTTTACTGAACATTAAATTATTTTTCTAAAATTTTTAAATACCTACAATAAAATCTTCTATTAAATAAATTTTAATATTTTTCAAAATTTAATATCTTCATCTCTGTGTGGTTTTTTCCAATTCCTCCGCTTACCATGGTTTCGCGATTTACTTTTCAATTTGAGCACAAAAGTATTCATTTGTTTGCCTTTGCGTAATTGCGGCTTGAGATTTACATTTTAAAGATTAAAATTCTTTTCTCAAGTTTCTCTGAAGATTTGCCTCAACAAGAAGCATTTTCTGCTGTCATGCAATTGAATTTATTTTTTTTATTTCTTTTTTTCTTAATAAAAAACGCAGAATAAAGCAATGACCGCACGTAAAACTCATTCAAAGTGATTTATTGTCATGGCAACGTTGGCGTTGCTGACGATGCTGAATGCAGCTTAAGTTGTTCGCCGAGGCCAACTTTGACTGCTGTTGCTGCTGCTTCTACTTCTTCTGCAACGACGACTTCATCAGCAACTACTTCATTAGCTATAAGTTGCTTAATAAAAAACTTCTTTAACTTAAACGTCATCAGCAACAAATTCAACAGCGACATCATCAACAATATCACCAAAAGAAGCAGAAGTTGTCACCACGATGCAGTTGCGCGTAAAAGTATGCAACACTTTTAGTTATTAATGCAAAGTGTATCTAAGCAAATTGGCGCTAAATTATTTATATAAACTACATGGTAAATTGTAAAGTTTATGCGTATTTAACCTCCATCCATATCCACCAGTCTCTCCTTCGTCCGTCTGTATACATGATAACTCGAAGACAACTAATCCGAATGCATTGAAATTTAATTTTAATCTAAAAAGTACTTCGAAGTTCAAGAATGAGCCGCAAAGATAAATTTTAACGCCTAAGTCTCATACAAGTCCCTTCGATTATGTTCTTTAGTCGGGCCCGGCTGACTTTAAATTCCTCCCAACATTACTTGCTCAAATCGTTTTTTATATAAGAAAATAAAACTTAAATGGCAATAAATTCTATTGAAGTAAAATTAAAAAAATATATTTATTTTTGGACACAACTTTCAGTTATTTGCTGTTGATACTAACCATTATAAACAAGTTTGGTGGTATACTTGGGACTTCCTTTCAAGATGTTGCAAAATGAAAATTGCAAAAAAACGATAAAAAATTAACATGAATGAATATAATTGATTATATGGATTATATATTTTTAAAATGGATAACATGGATAAAATTTATGATATATATAAAATGGATAAAATAGATAAAATTGATTAAATGGATAAAATGGATGAAATGGATAAAATGGATAAAATGAATAAAATGGATAAAATGGATAAAATTGATAAAATGGATAAAATGGATAAAATGGATGAAATAGATAAAATGGATAAAGTGGATTAAATGGACAAAATTGATTAAATGGATAAAATGGATAAAAAGGATAAAAATGGATAAAATGGTCAAAATGGATTAAATGGATAAAATGGATGAAATGGATAAAAATGGATAAAATGATCAAAATGGATAAAATGGATTAAATGGACAAAATTGATTAAATGGATTAAATGGATAAAAAGGATAAAATGGATAAAATGGATAAAATGGATAAAATTGATAAAAGGGATAAAATGGATAAAATGGATAAAATGGATAAAGTGGATAAAATGGATAAAATGGATAAAGTGGATAAAATGGATAAAATGGACAAAATGGATAAAATGGATAAAATGGATAAAATGGATAATATGGATAATATGGATAAAATGGACCAAATAGATAAAATGGATTAAATGGACCAAATTGATTAAATGGATTAAATGGATAAAATGGATAAAATGGATGAAATAGATAAAATGGATAAAATGGATTAAATGGACAAAATTGATTAAATGGATATAATGGATAAAAATGGATAAAATGGTCAAAATGGATTAAATGGATAAAATGGATAAAAATGGATAAAATGGTCAAAATGGATTAAATGGATTAAATGGACAAAATTGATTAAATGGATTAAATGGAATAAATGGATAAAATGGATGAAATAGATAAAATGGATAAAATGTATAAAATGTATAAAATGGATAAAATGGATTAAATGGACAAAATTGATTAAATGGATAAAATGGATAAAAATGGATAAAATGGTCAAAATGGATAAAATAGATAAAATGGATAAAATGGATAACATGGATAAAATTGATGATATATATAAAATGGATAAAATAGATAAAATTGATAAAATGGATAAAATTGATAAAATGGATAAAATGAATAAAATGGATAAAGTGGACAAAATTGATAAAATGGAAAAAAAATGATAAAATGGACAAAATGGATAAAATGGATTAAATGGATAAAATGGATAAAATTGATAAAATGGATAAAATTGATAAAATTGATAAAATTGATAAAATTGATAAAATTGATAAAATTGATAAAATTGATAAAATTGATAAAATTGATAAAATTGATAAAATTGATAAAATTGATAAAATTGATAAAATTGATAAAATTGATAAAATTGATAAAATTGATAAAATTGATAAAATGGATAAAAAATGGATAAAATGAATAATATGGTCTAAATGGATAAAATAGATGAAATCGATAAAATGTAAAAATTGAAAAATAGATAAAATCAATAAAATGGTTAAAATAAATAAAATGGATAAAATGTATAAATTGGATAAAATACAATGTATAATGTAAAAATAGATAAATTAAATGAAAAAAAAAAGAAATTGATAAGAATTTAAAATGGATACAATGAGAAGAATGGTAAAATAGATAAAAAGATAGAAAGGATAAAATAAAAAATTTTGATTTAATGGTTAATATTGATGTAAAAAAGTAAAAAGTAGCAAAACAGGATAACATAAAATGGATATAATATATAAAATGTACAAAGTTGCTATTAAAAACGTGTAATTTATAAAATTGAAGAAATTATTAAAATAATAAAATGAATAATATTGGAATAATAAATTAAATAGATAAAATATTAAATAGGTGAAATTAATAAAATGGCTAAAAATAAAATAAATATAATGCAAATAAAAAAGACATTATATGCAAAAATTGTATGAATAAATACAATAAATTTTATAAAATTGAAAAATAAACCCAAAACTGTTGATTTGAACCACTATAAACATGTTGTGAAAAAAAAAGTTCTTTTAAGTTTAAACAAAACTTGCGACATAGTGAAGCAAAAAGTGTGCACTGCAAAAAAGAAAAATGCACTTTAACAAAATGTTTCCAAGATGTTGTAAAATTTATGAGCTTCCAAACAATTGCAACTTTACACCACACGCGTGGCAAAAGTAATCGTGGCAA
Source organism: Dryomyza anilis (assembly GCA_951804985.1). NCBI lineage: Eukaryota > Metazoa > Arthropoda > Insecta > Diptera > Dryomyzidae > Dryomyza > Dryomyza anilis. Next base: position 93,864,991 of record OX638132.1, read on the forward strand.
CAAATGCTGGCAACACCTACAACAGCTACTGAAACAATACATAGTAAATCTTCTTCGTCGGAGGCGATGGCGGTGGAATCGGCGGCACAGTAGCCACAAAGCATTGTCGAAAAGGCCATAAATACGCGCATTCAAAGTAACACTTCTACTAGACTTTCTGGAAGGGTTTTACATTGCTTTCGGCTGTAAAGTTTTTGTGTAAAAATAAACTATTGTGGTTAAAGTGCATTTGGTTTTTGCACACTTTTCCTGCACGCTAATTAAATTCGTTAATTGGTGCATTTCTTTTCTAGATTTTTATTTTATTTCGTTTAATTATTTAATTTTACAATTTAATTAATATAAAAATTTTAATTTTAGTTAAAAATTTAACTTCAAATGAATATTGCATTTCTAGTGAAATTTGTGAATCGTAGTGAATTGTAGTGTAAATTTTTTTTTTTTTTTAGTGAAAAATTGAATTTTTAGTGAAAATTGACTTTTTAGAGAAAAATTGAATTTTTAGTGCACATTTTAATTTTTAGTGAGAGTTTACTTTTTTGTAATTTTTTTTTTTGTTAAAAATTGAATTTTTAGTGAAAATTCCAATTTTTAGTGAAAATTTCAATTTTTAGTGAAGAGTTCAATTTTTAGTGAAAAATTCAATTTTTAGTGAAAAATGCAATTTTTAGTGAAACAATGAATTTCGGGAATTACAGTCTTTATAAACTTATTTTCTAATTACAACAGGCTAAACATATAAAAGGGTACAAAATATAAATTTCCGTTTAGCATGCAAAGTAAATAACGCTGGTCTAGTGATTCAGGAAAATACTTGTCGTCCTTGTTATTGTTGCCATATATACGTTATAAGTGTTTGAGTCGCTAAGTGGACAACACTTGGGCGAGTGAACTATTTTAAAATGAATTCCTGTTTTGCAAATTAATGACAGGATATGCAGCCAGCAGGACGGCGCTTGGTATGCATGAAACTCTACCATATACATTTAGTTCTGAACACTCTACACAGTCGGCAGACTTTGCACTGTGACTGGAACAAATTTTCAGTACGGCGTCAGCAGGATTTATGAATTTTATGCTGCAGTATTTATTTTTGTGGAAGGACATTGTTTAACGCTGTCTGACAGCAAGTGAAGATTGCTCATGAAAGGAAGGAAAACATTTGGAAAATTGAGTGTCGAAAATTTGTGTTTATTTTTTTTTCTGTTTTTTGCTAAAAGAGGTTAGAGGTTTGTAAACGAGAACTAGAACGACAAATAGAACAATAAAATAAAAAAAAAATAAATGCAGACAATAATAAAAAAAAATGTGTATAGAATTTAATCAAATGTACATAAAATGTTAATGAACTGTTAATGAAGTTAATAAAATATTAATGTAATTAAATAATAATGTAATATTATTGAAATGTTAATGAAATGTTAAAGAAATGTTAATGAAATTTTAATGAAATGTTAAAGAAATGTTAATGAAATTTTAATGAAATGTTAATAAAATGTTAATGAAATGTTAATGAAATGTTAATAAAATGTTAATGAAATGTTAATGAAATGTTAATGAAATGTTAATGAAATGTTAATGAAATGTTAATGAAATGTTAATGAAATGTTAATGAAATGTTAATGAAATGTTAATGAAATGTTAATGAAATGTTAATGAAATGTTAATGAAATGTTAATGAAATGTTAATGAAATGTTAATAAAATGCTAATGAAATGTTAATAAAATATTAATGAAATGTTATTGAAATGTTAATGAAATGTAAATGAAATGTTAATGAAATGTTAATGAAATGTTAATGAAATGTTAATGAAATGTTAATGAAATGTTAATGAGATGTTAATGAAATGTTATAAATGTTACTAAAATGTTAATGAAATGTTAATAAAATGTTAATAAAATGTTAATCAAATGTTAGTGAAATGTTAATGAAATGTTAATGAAATGTTAATGAAATGTTAATGAAATGTTAATGAATGTTAATGAATGTTAATGAAATGTTAATGAAATGTTAATGAAATGTTAATAAAATGCTAATGAAATGTTAATAAAATATTAATGAAATGTTATTGAAATATTAATGATATGTAAATGAAATGTTAATGAAATGTTAATGAAATTTTAATGAAATGTTAATGAAATGTTAATGAAATGTTAATGAAATATTAATGAAATGTTAATGAAATGTTAATAAAATGTTAATGAAACGTTAATGAAATGATAATGAAATGTTAATAAAATGTTAATAAAATGTTAATAAAATGTTAATGAAATGTTAATGAAATGATAATGAAATGTTAATAAAATGTTAATGAAATGTTAATGAAATGATAATGAAATGTTAATGAAATATTAATGAAATGATAATGAAATGTTAATAAAATGTTAATAAAATGTTAATAAAATGTTAATAAAATGTTAATAAAATGTTAATAAAATGTTAATAAAATGTTAATGAAATGTTAATAAACTGTTAATGAAATGTTAATAAAATGTTAATAAAATGTTAATGAAATGTTAATAAAATTCTAATGATATGGTAATGAAACTATAATGAAATGTTAATGAAATGTTATGGAAATGTTAATGAAACGTTAATGAAATGTTAATGAAATTTTAATTAAATAGTAATGAAATGATAATAAAATGTTAATGAAATGTTAATGAAATGTTCACCCTTAAAAGCCTGATTTTTTTAAAAGTTGAAGCGGGAAGAATAAGTAAAATTCTTTGAACAAAGTTTTCATTTTCATCCGTTGGTTCCTCGCGGAACCAGTGGTTAATGATATGTTAATGAAATGTTAATGAAATGTTACTGAAATGTTACTGAAATGTTAATAAAATGTTAATGAATTTTTAATGAAATGTTAATGAAATGTTAATGAATAGTTAATGTAATGTTAATGAAATGTAAATGAAATGTTAATGAAATAATAATGAAATGTTAATGACATGTTTATGAACTTTTAATGAAATGTTAATGAAAAGTTAAAGAATTGTTAATAAAATGTTAATGAAATTTTTATTTGTTAAGGTTCACATTTTGTTTATAAGAATTTTAGTAATTATTTTAATTTATGTTTTAGCTTTTTGTGTTTTTTTTTGTTATTGTTTTACTTTTGTTTTTATCTATCTTTTGAATTTTTTTTCATTTTTTTTGTTTTTTTTTCTGATTTTTGTTCTAGTTTTGCATTTTTGCTTTTGTTTTTGTGTATTGGATTTTATTTTTACTTTTGTTTTTGCTGTGGTGTTTTTTCTTTTGATTTTACTTTTTTTTTTGTTTTTTCTTTTGTTTTTTTGTTTTTTTTTTTTTTTTTGGTTTTGTGTTTATATGTATATATTTTTGCTTTCGATGTTTGTTTTTGATTTTTTTGCTTTTGAGTATTTTTAATTTTATGTTCATTGCTGGTGTAAGTACCGAGTTATATATTTTTGAAAATATAGGTTCTATAAGAAGTGTCACGCCTCTTTTTGCAATGGCGCTCTTATATATGACACCCTACAGACTCCATAGTACCCGCGTGCAAAGTAAATCGGCTCAGTGGTTTTGACGTGATGCTGAAAGAAATATACAGACGAAACATGTATAAATATAAAATACAAAATACACGCTATATTAGATTTTTTTTTAATTTTTAATTTATACATATAAACCTCCTGGTTCATCTGTCTATTTTTATTCTACCAGACCTAATCGCATTTACTCTGTGCATTGATAAATAGGATATGAATTAATTTTTTGTAGCTCTTTTAAATTTTTTGCAAATTTAATTTTTATTGCTGTAACTACTACTGCTGTTAAATACCCTTTTATTGCCTGCAATTATTTCATTATGCCAAACAACCACAAAAGCCTAACCTGTGCGGCAGCCACTACATAGAACCATCAAGTGGCTGTACGTAGAATGTGTAAAATATGAGCAATATGCGTCAGAGTTTTTCTATGTACATTTTGTGGCTCAAGAAAGTTAAATAAAACTTATTTTTCAGAACGTTTCATTACATTTTATAAAGTAGAGTCAACGAAATGAAAAAAAAAACACTCTGTAGGTGTCGATAACATCGGTTGGTGATTTTCTGGATAGCAAAAGTTTTGCAAATTTTATTTGCGAATTCTATACATTTTTCAATTCAAATGGAGTTTTTGATTTTTTACTTGAAGTGCTTTTCCTTTTTGGAAATATTATCTATAATTTAATTATGAATTATAGGGGAATTAACATACTTAAAATAATTATATAATTGCCAAAAACTGTATAATACATTTATTCAAATTAAAATTATTTTATAACTTTATTTTTCTATATAAATTCTGATGCAGTTTTTGATTACCATGTCATATCTGCTTTTACTTGGACATTTCATTTGTATTTATTTTTGCTATTATTGTTTTATGTGCTTCAGACGTTTCGAAAATGTGACTATTAAAAGTGACTCTACATTTCTGGTAATGTCCTTTGGCTGGCCTTAAATTTGTTCGTCGCAACAGCACCACATAAATATGTTAAGTAAGTAAATAAAATTCTGACATGCAGTTTGTTCCGATGTGTTTTTTATGTCAGCCAAGGCAGCCAAGGACTTGGAAGCGGCAGACAGAAAGACAGTCCTATATTTCAATAGATAGATAGACGAACAGTTAGTCAGTCAGTAAGTCAGTCACTCAGTCTGTTGGCAGTAGAGTCGCTCAGCATGTTGTCCATTCCCTACTTTCAGGCGCTGCACACAATAGTCACGGCTCGCCTCGGCGCATTGCCATGTGTTGGCTATTAAAATATTTTATGTTCTATGTAATAAAAGTTGAGATTTTGTTATTGCGAGGAGTGCAGAGTGAAGCGTGAATATTATGCAATGAAATGATTAAAATGTTGATAACTGACGATGACTTAGTTGAGGAGGTTCTGATGATGATGTTCATGATGACGATGACATCTTTGACAGGCGTCGCTGAGTGAGCGATAAATGTGTCGCATTGTGCTTTAATAAAGCATTTTGTTAGTAGCTGTTTTAAAAAGATAAAACTTGCAGATAATAAACATAAAGATTTCGTTAAGTAAATGGACGGTAAAATGACACAAAGAACTAAAGTCTTCAAAGTGGGCTTCTAAAAAAATAAAAAAAATTGTTTCTTATGCAAATGGAAAATTTAATTTGAGCTCAAGACTAGATTGCTCGGCTTTAAAATATATAATTTAATTTGAAATAGATTTTAAATTTATTTTTTTGAAAATGGGTTTTGAAATGGGTGTTTCTGTCATAGAAAAAAATGTCTTGACAACATTTTTTATTTCGAAATTTTTCGAACATTGTTGTTTTTGACATCCCATATAACCCAAAAACTAAAAACACGTCAGCAATTGGGATAGCAAATTTAAAGAAATTTTGGTCATTCTAAACGGTTTCGCCGAATATGGGCGTGATTGGTTCACTGGGCGTGATTAGACCACTGGACGTGGCATCCCCCATAGCGGGTACATTTTCAAGATGGCGTATGTAAACAGTTTTTATATTGATATCAATATATTTCACACAAGGGTAACAACCACCCCAAATTCTTTAAACTCACCACACCGAAATTCACCACACTGAAACTCACCAAACCAAAACTTATCATACTAAAACTCAGCATAATGAAACTCACCACACCAAAATACACCACACTAAAATTCACTACACTAAAACTCACCTCAATGAAACTCCTCACACCAAAATACACCACACTAAAATTCACCAAACTAAAACTAATCACACTAAAATTCGCCACACTAAACTCACCACTCTAAAACTCAGCACATTAAAATTCACCAAACTAAAACTCATCACACTAAAATTCGCCACACTAAAACTTAACACACTAAAATTCACGACAGTAACACTCACCACAATGAAACTCACCACACCAAAATTCACCACACTAAAACTCACCACTCTAAAACTCAGCACATTAAAATTCACCACACGAAACCTCACCATATTAATATTCATCACACTAAAATTCACCACACTAAATCTCACCACACTAAAATTCACCGCACTAAATCTCACCACACTAAAATTCACCGCAATAAAATTCACCACACTAAAAATCACCACACTAAAACTCACCACACTAAAACTTCTACTGGGAAAAACTCTATGGAGAAAAATTCTACGGGAAAAACTCTACGGAAAAGAATTCTGCGGGAAAGAATTCTGCGGGGAAGAATTCTACGGCGAAATAATCTACGTGGAAGAATTATTATTTGGTTACTAAATTTATAAAACCAATAAAAAAACAGCAAAGAACGGGTCCCTGATATAAGTTATTGTAAATTCATAAAATACCAAATGCATTTTAAAAATCCCATTTAAAATTTTAAAAAAATACAAATACAATTCGTAAGTAGCATTTTGAATTCAAAACATACCAAATAAAGAATTGAAATTTCTTTTATAAACCAAAACAGGACAAAAGAAAATTAAGTTTTGCAGAAAATTAAGTTTTGCAGAAAATTAGTTTAGTTCCAAATTAAAATTTAGAAGTTTCATTTAAATATCAAAAAAATACTATTCCAGTTCAGTCAAAAAATAATCCAATTATAAAATATATTAAAATAAATAAGAATTTTACATTTTAAATAAGTTAAATTTATTCTAAACCTTTATCTAAATTTCAAAACATAACAATAAGTTTATCGTTTAAGAATTTAATGTTAATATTAACTATTCTTAATTTATATTTTAATTAATTCCAATGTTTTCTTCAAACATTCTCTTCTTCTTAAAGCATCTCTTTAGTATATGCCTTATAAACGCATTTTGACGTACCTCCCAACAAAACCCAGACCTCAAGTTTCGCAAAATTTCTTATCATTTTCAACAGCAACACTTGTGATTTCAACATGGATTTAAATAATGCTGATATTTCTAAGAATAGTGTGTATATAATATTCATTTCTGTTGCTTACCCTGGGTGTCACCAACAACCCAACAAATTCAAGTTGCCCCCAACAACACATCAACATGCAACACACACACATTAGCCTCTCATGACCGAACGTAACTGACTATCTGAGTGAGTGACTGACAGCCTCCCCTTCATTCGGTAGGTCCAACATTTGCATACAAATCAGGGTAAATGAGGAGTGAAATTGATATTTAACTTGAAACATTTTTGAGCCTGTCAACCAAAAAAAAAATATAAAACACACTTTTTATACCATTTTTATAGCTTTGTTTAGGTTGCGTTACGTCATTAGAACGCTACAGAGCCTAACCGGCGCTAGGTTCTTAAGGTTTTATAGAGTTGGCGGTGGTAGACCGAATGTCTGTTGAAACTAGGCTGCAGTTTATTTAAATTATTAAATTATTCAAATTAAAAAAAAACAACAAAAAGTTGTTTGAATGCAAATTTGTTGTTGGTTTATTAAATGTACCTAAATACGTTCAAAACAGCTATCTTTAGTAAAAATGAATATTTTTTAATAATTTTTCAAATATATATTATATATTTGAAAAAAATATTATGTATTTTGCAAAATAGTTAAAATTAGATACTTTATTAAAAACCAATTGGGAAGGTTAGATCACATGGGAAATTTTAAAGTAGGTTTTAGTATGATAGTTAGGATTATCAAAATTATAGTCGGTCTAAGCCGACTATAAATACCCTGAAGAATTTTCTTTCATTTGATACCCATATTTACAAATGGGTAGGTGTACCGAATTTCGATTTTTTTTTTTTTTGGAACCACAAGTCGTATCGGAGGAAAACATTATTTTCATGTATTTGAGCATGATTTCAATATATATTCGACCAAAAAAGTTTACATAAGAACGTATACAGTAAAATTGATCTGTAGATGTAAATTTAATGTGAGGTACTTTTTAATATAAATGGTCAGATCACAGGTCACAATGGACCGATCTCGCACATACAGCGTAGGTATATAAGTAATCTAAATTATAAGTTTCATTTATCTAACGGACATCGCTAAATCGACTCAGAAGTTCATGCTGATCAAGAATATATCGTCACTATCATGCCAAAGGGGCGAATGTGCAAATTTTGACATTTGCGTTTTTTTACATTTTTGAATGTAGTTTTTCCTCAAGTATACTGTGCTAAAATCGCGTGTCGTTTTGTTGGATATATCTAGCCACAAAAGTCAAAACCAAAAGGGCGAATTTGAAAAATTGAAAATCTTGTCATGCCAAAAGGGCGAATCTTTCCGTTTTCGCCATAACTATTTATTGGTACGAGATAAAATAGTAGTGTTAAGGCATTTATTGTGTGTTTTTAATGCACCTATCGAACTGCATCATTACTTCAAAATATTTTGCCAAACATTTTTTCCTGCAAGGAACAAATGGCAAATTAATGTTTGACAAAATATTTTTAATTAATGATGCAGATCGATAGGTGCTTTAAAAACAAACAATAAATGCCTTCACACTACTATTTTATCTCGTACCAATAAATGGTTATGGCGAAAAAGGAAAGATTCGCCCTTTTGGCATGACAAGATTTTCAATTTTTCGAATTTTTGTTATTTGCAAGAAAATATTTTTAAGTAATGATGCAGATCGATAGGTGCTTTAAAATCAAACAATAAATGCCTTCACACTACTGTTTTATCTCGTACCAATAAATAGTTATGGCGAAAAAGAAAAGATTCGCCCTTTTGGCATGATAAGATTTTCAATTTTTCCAATTTCTTCGTTTTTTTGCCATAGCTTTTTATTCGTGCAAGATGAAATAGTAGTTTAAAGGTATTAGTTGTCTGTTTTTAAAGCACCTATCGATTGGCATCATTATTTAAATTTGCCAAAAAAAATGTTCCTTCAAATAACAAATGGCAAATTAATGTTTGGAAAAATATTTTTAAATAATGATGCCAATAGATAGATGCTTTAAAAACAAACAATTAATTCCTTTACATCACTATTTTATTTTGAGCTAATAAAAAGTTATAGCATAAAAAACAAAAATATTTGAGTTTTGGTCAGGATATAGCCTCACAAAATTCGTATTTATAATTCAGTAAATTGTCCGAATCCAAAGATATTTTATATACGTTATAATAATTCATGAATAAACCAAAATAACTTTTAAATTTTAATATTTTTAAAATTTTTATAATTTTTAAAGCACTTCAAACTTTAAAATTTGATTTCCCAACATTTTTAAAAATGCACATTCGCCCCTTTGGCATGACAGTGACGATATATACTTTTCCATACCGGAGATGCTTCCTTCTGGGTGTTACAAACGGCGTACCAAACTGAATATACCCTTTCACTCTTAGTGTAGGGTATAACTTAAATTAAATATTTAAGTTGTTAGTCAAAAATATATAATTATTTATAATTTTTTTATGAAATATTTTTGATATCAAGTCGAAGCCTGTTAATTGTTTTCATTTACAAAAACAAGAAACAAACAAAAGAAAAAGTGAAAGTAAAAATACAGGACAAAAGAACCAAAAAAAAAAAACATAAAAATACAAATATAAACAAAAATGGAAACAAAAGAAAAATAACAAAAACAAAAGCATAAATAAAAACCAAAACAAAGAACTAATCGAAAAATAAGAAAATGTAATCAAAAGAAACACAAATAAAAAAAACGAAAACTAAAAGAAAAAGTAAAAGTAAAGCAAACACAAAATCTAAAAAATATATCAAAACTAAAAACACTAAATCAAAGTAAAAAAATGTTAATACGAAAAGCACAACTAAATGAAAACAGAAGCAAAATCGAAGAAGATAAACAAAAATAAAAATTACCCAAAATAAAATTTTGAAATCAAAAACAAAAATCTAAAGTAAAACGCAATAGGAATCATAATGCATAAACATGAAATAAAATAAAAACTAAACCAAAACCACAAAATACAAAAAAAAATAAAAAACTAAATGAAACAGATAATGATAATGAAAAGCCAAACCACAAAAAAATTACCCAAAATCAAAGAAAAAACACAATAGCAAAAATAACCATAAAATTCAAAAATATAAAACTTAAAATCTAAATAAAACCCTAAAAGCAGAATCAGAAGTAATAGCAAAAATACAGTTGCTAAAATATAAAAAAAGTAAACGCAAAAAGTAAAGTTTTCATTTTAATTCATAATAAAAAAAAAAAAATAAAAAAAAAACAATTCCGAATATACATTAAAAAACTAATGAAAAATAGAAGCAAAATACTAACCATCAGTAATGCAAATAACAAATTAATAAAACTATAAAATTAAAATCAAAACTCTGGATTTCTTTGATTACATTAAATAGATATATATTTTTAATTAACAAAATATTATATGAATGTTATACGAATACACGGAAATATTAGTTCACGTTCGGTAAAATAACTTTAATTCGATTTTGTATGTGCCATATATTTGAAGTTCAATCGATATTTAATTTTAAAACACATACAAATAACATGTTTCTCCACAATTTCTAAATGCACATCAATTTCGACAATTCTATTGTTATGCAAACATATAAAAATCTTTATATTTCGCCTTAATTAAATGTATTTGAAATGTCAAATGTAATAGTTACCCATAACAAATGTTTCAATTACCAGAAATAATATTAATATCGACTATTATTGAAGTAATATATATTTATTTATACATAATTCTCCTACTATGATATTTTCTGTATTTTGCACATTAACTTGATCACATTTCATTTGAGCCTGGCACCAATTGCTGTTGCCTGGGTAACGATATTATTTCCAATTAGTAGAATTCTTTGCCAATCCATCAGAAATATTATCTTTTGTAATGTTTTGTTATTGTTTGTCCTCTTCAGTATGTCAGTTTAAATCACCGACAATATATTAGTATAATATCCAATTAGTTACACGTGTCTTTATGCCTAAACAAATGTGTATATTTTTTTGGTTCTCGAAAAGCGTAAATCAGTTTCATATTGTCCAAGGTAAGAGATGTTTAAATGTTAGTTTTTATTTCACAAATTTTTAGATATTTGCAATTCAATAGAATTAATTTGGTTTCAACATTTAACATTTAACATTTAACATTTAACATTTAACATTTAACATTTAACATTTAACATTTAACATTTAACATTTAACATTTAACATTTAACATTTAACATTTAACATTTAACATTTAACATTTAACATTTAACATTTAACATTTAACATTTAACATTTAACATTTAACATTTAACATTTAACATTTAACATTTAACAGTTAACATTTAACATTTAACATTTAACATTTAACATTTAACATTTAACATTTAACATTTAACATTTAACATTTAACATTTAACATTTAACATTTAACATTTAACATTTAACATTTAACATTTAACATTTAACATTTAACATTTAACATTTAACATTTAACATTTAACATTTAACATTTAACATTTAACATTTAACATTTAACATTTAACATTTAACATTTAACATTTAACATTTAACATTTAACATTTAACATTTAACATTTAACATTTAACATTTAACATTTAACATTTAACATTTAACATTTAACATTTAACATTTAACATTTAACATTTAACATTTAACATTTAACATTTAACATTTAACATTTAACATTTAACATTTAACATTTAACATTTAACATTTAACATTTAACATTTAACATTTAACATTTAACATTTAACATTTAACATTTTATGTTTAACATCGTCCATTTATTTAAGGTTTTACCTTATAATTCGTTAACGTTTAATAGATATTTGATATGGTTTTAAATCCTATATCTATAAATATACAAAAATAAATACACAAAAACAAATATTGCAAAAAGTATTTCACATATGCAAAACTGATTTATTCAGTTGTCCTCTTCACAGTATTAATAAATCATTGCAAAGCACTTTGATCATAAAAAAGCCACACCTACGCCAGAACAAATAACAGTTCAAAGAATTTTCATATCAGCAAAACGCCCTCTACAATCAGCCGCCGCTCAAAGTGCTCCAGATAAACAACGCCCTCTACAGGCAACCGGAAAATCCATTCAAACTATTAAAACATTAAACTTTTATTTGCCTACGTGTGTCTTTTGCAACAATGATGATGCTTTTTGCCAGCATGGCTTCTGAACCTGGATACGGCTGCCCGCTTATCTCTAATCTTTAAATCTCGACATGAAGATCTGAAGTAAATCCTCAGAAGTCATGGTTTTTTGCCTGTCGGCCGCATGACAGGCAGACTGAAAACGACACGGACACGAACTCGAAAGACCCACCTACCGGACCGACGTGCTTTTTCAGCCAATTTCCAAATAGTTTTTGCAACAATTTCAACTGATTGCCGCATACAAGTGGCACGGACTGGCCTGACCATGAGCCTAAATCTATGCAACATTTTTTTTTTACTTGTTCATCTTTTGACCAAGTTTCTGTAGCTTTTGTTAGATGTGTAGAATTTACGTGATTTCAAGGTTGTATAAGTATAACCCGGAGGTGACTCAATAGTTGTTGCCTCAATTTACGTAAAATATTTTTATTATTATTGCCAATAAGTTGGTCATAGATTTCGTACAGTTCAAGTGTTAGCTTTTGCTTTATCTTTGACTTTATTGCGTTTTTTATTGTGAAAAGTTTTAGACTTTTAAGTGAGTTTTATGCTTATTGCCGTCAGCACAAATTATTTTCAATTTATTGAACTTGAGCTATACTTTTGCGATGCAGATAATATTTAGCAATTTCTCATTTGGCATTTGTCCGGTTATTTGTGGGGCAAGTAATGCATTCTGGCAGATTTATTTTCGATTAAATCAAGGTATCTTGCAGTTGTTAGCAACTACATAGTTGAACGTCGAGGGGCTATTTAGAAGGCTGATATAAAAATTTGTTATATTCAAATTTTTAGAATAAATTTTAAGAAATAATTTCACTTTTACCAAAAATTTAAACTATTTAATCAAAAATTTATTAAATTTTTAAATTGTTGTTTGTTTTTTTGACCAAAAAATGTTTCAATAAAAATTAAATGTTTGACACCAAAAATTAAATTTTTCACTCAAAAATTCAATTTTTCACTAAAAATTCAATTTTTCACTAAAAATTCAATTTTTCACTAAAAATTCAAATTTTCACTAAAAATTCAAATTTTCACTAAAAATTCAAATTTTCACTAAAAATTCAAATTTTCACTAAAAATTCAATTTTTCACTAAAAATTCAATTTTTCACTAAAAATTCGATTTTTCACTACAAATTCAATTTTTCACTACAAATTCAATTTATCACTAAAAATTCAAATTTTCACTAAAAATTCAATTTTTCACTAAAAATTCAATTTTTCACTAAAAATTCAATTTTTCACTAAAAATTCAATTTTTCACTAAAATTTCAATTTTTCACTAAAAATTCAATTTTTCACTAAAAATTCAATTTTTCACTAAAAATTCAATTTTTCACTAAAAATTCAATTTTTCACTAAAAATTCAATGTTTCAATAAACATTAAATGCTTGATACTAAAAAATTCAATTTTTCACTAAAAATTTAATTTTTTACTAAAAATTCAATTTCTCACTAAAAATTCAATTTTTCAATAAAAATTCAATTTTTCACTAAAAATTCCATTTTTCACTAAAAATTCAATTTTTCTATAAAATTTCAATTTAAAACTAAAAGAAAACTTTTCATTGAAAATTCAATTTTTGATTGCAAATTAAATTCAATTTATAATTAAATATTCAAACATTCCATTAAAATTTAATTTTACACTTAAAATTAAATTTTTCACTAAAAATTAAATTTTTCACTAAAAATTAAATTTTTCACTAAAAATTAAATTTTTCACTAAAAATTAAATTTTTCACTAAAAATTAAATTTATTATTAAAAATAAAATTTTCACAAAAAAAAATTCAGTTTTTCACTAAAAATTCAAATTATCACTAAAAATTCAGTTTCTCACAACAAAAACTATTTGCACTTAAAATTCAATATTAACTAAAAATTAAATTTTTCACTAAAAATTCAATTTAACTAAAAATTAAATTTTTCACTAAAAATTCAATTCTTCACTTAAAATTCAAATTATCACTAAAAGTTCAGTTTCTCACAAAAAAAAACTATTTGCACTAAAATTCGATTTTTCACTAAAAATTCAATTTTTCACTAAAAATTCATTTTTTCACTAAAAATTTCATTTTTCACTAAGAATTCCATTTCTCACTAAAAATTCCATTTTTCACTAAAAATTCAATTTTTCACTAAAATTTAAATTATTCAGTAATTATTCAATTTTTCACTTAAAATTAATTTTTTCACTAAAAATTAAATTTGAACTAAAAAAATTAATTTTTCAGTAAAAGTTCAGTTTTTAAAGAGAATTCAATTTAATTTTTTTATAAAAAATTTAATTTTTAACTAAAAATTCAACTAAGAATTCATTTGGTATCTATTGCTTAAAAATAAGAAGTAAAATATTGTGAAATAAAAAAAAAATGAAAAAAACGATCATCCGAATTGCATATAATATTTTTACGTATCGCATTAAACAGCCATTTTATACCTCATTGAATTGCCTATAAAAGAGGCCACTTCGGTTTTTAATTTCCATATGATGCCCGCGATGCTTATATACTTTTAAAAGTACCATCACAAATTTTATATTCTGCGGAACATTATGAAAAGAACTCGAAATTTTCCGCTGCACAACCACACTCATATACTATATATCAATATCAAAAACATATATATATCTTGTTGTCCTGATAATAAATGTTTTTAACTCCTTTCGTATTACATTTTTAGCCAGTAGTCCCCTCATCGTGTCTTATGTATGTGAGTCTGTGTTTGTAATAAAATTTTATCAGCGAACGTGTTTTCATTAAATTGTGTTAAATGACTTGGCCAACACAGTCGCTTGACAGAATTGAAACCAGCAGCATGAAGGATGTCGCCAAAGTGTGGAAATGTGCGTAAATTTACAAAAAATGTTTGTGTGCTATACTCATGTGAAAGAAAATGTCCTCATGTTGCTCTGGTTGTTATTTGTAGAACCTTTTTCTGACCACGCGTGGTACCCCCAGAGTCGATGTTTCACAGCGGTTGCTGGTTGTTTTTAAGCTGGCGACATTTGACCGTTGACGTGACCATTACGTTGAAATAAATATTTTTGTATTAAAATAGCAAAAATTATTATTAGAAATTGAACAAAACCCGAAAAATATATTCACAGGTTATTGGCAGTATATAGGAAGATTTCTGGTAAGCGCGCAGTATTCTGGCAGATCTTACACAGGACACAGCATATAATTGTTTTTTTTTTTCACCAAAAACCGTAGATTTTACACAAACACTTATTTTAAATAAATGTTTATTTTCCACGGTAGATTTAGGGAATGTTGATGGAAGTCTACTGAAAAATGTTGTGTTGTAGCAGATGTCTAACAATTTATCTTGAGCTGCTATGCGCGTTATACATTTTCCATTTATCTAGGTGTTTTACGAATATGTGACTGAAATCGGTATCCAAAAACAAAATATATAATAGGTTCAAGGCAATTTAGAAACATATTTTCGACAGATTTAAGTAGACAAATGCAGAGTTTATATAAAAAACAGTATTTTATCTAACCATACGCAAAATATACCGGGAATCTGCCTATAAGATTTCATACAATTTTATAATCTCCCAAAACAAATTTTCTGGAAGTTTCTGGAATATTTAAAGCATATTTTCAACAAACTCACAGATAAATGAGAGTTTGTAGGAAGCGTATGGCACCCCATACAAAATGTTTGGTTTAGAAATATTATATCTTCATATTTCAAATAGACAAAGCGGAGTCTGTATCACAAGCTATCTGTTGTCAGACCATACCCAAATATGAAATGAATCTGCCAATAAAACTACACAAAATGTTTCAACCTGTTATAAACTTCCCAAAACATTCCTTTAATCTGTGTGTTTGCCGGATATATGCCCGAAATATTCCTAAAAAATTACAAAAATTTTGTCTCGGGCAGATTATTAAATATTATGCAATTATAAAGGCAAGTTCACGGCATATTTTGGGCATGTGCAGAAAACAGACAGCTTGTGATACGACTCCACCTTCCCAGTCTGCCATTCGTTTCGATATTGATGCGAGAACGATTCGATATGACGAAGAATTCGTACGATATCGAATCAGATTTCGGTCTATTATCGCATGCCAAAACGTACTAAATTGCACGCATAGATCGTTGCGACATATCGCAGTATTTTCGTAACGAGAATAAAAACAATTCTGGTTCGATATCGCATTAAATAGTGCAATGATATCGAGATTTTCTCATTGACATTATTGACATAAATAAGTGCGTCATCAATATATGACATTCGCAATGACAAAATAAAACAAAAAAATAAAATACTAAATCTATTTTACCAAGCATCTTTAACTAACTATTTTATATCTCCCTCACTTATCATGCCCTCATCAGTCCATCTTCTGAATCGATTGCATCGACAAAACTCCTAACAACCTCCTTTTCAGTGTTAGAATCAGCTGTCATTTGCTTCTACTGTTAACTGGGCTTTTCCTGTATATTGAAATGTTTAAATTTTATATAAACGAAAACATGTTCGAAATACAGTCAACGAACTCAGTCATTGTTTTCATTTTAAAATTTTTGAATACACATTTTTTGACATCAAAAATAAAAATAAATAAAAACAAACAAACGGAAAGCACACTACGTTTTGAAATTTATTTTAAATAAAATAAAGTGAAATAAAACCAAATATATTTTCAAATCAATTGCATACATGCAGATCAAATTATAACAATATTTTCTATAGGCCATAGCTATTTTTTAAGTTAATAATAACGTTAAATAAAATATGTTTCTAAGTTATTGTAATAATTTCATGTTCTCATGTCCTGTAAGTAGGTGCACAGAATATTTGAGCAAACAATATATTATGCAAAATTTGGGTGGCAGTTTTGGTTTATGCAGATAAAATGCACCATAAACCCAATATATCGTGTTTTTTATAACTGTTGGTCCAAAGGAAAATTTCTACAGTCCATATTGAAGACATTTGCAATATTCTGCAATTGTTATTGAAATTATTGTTCTATATTGCTTCGAAAAAATATTGCTATATCGATATTTAAAATGTATAAATATCGAATCTGTCATACAATTTTTTTGTACGAGAAATTTTAAAAATTAGTTGCGATAAAGCAACGAGATTGAACGTTTTTATCGAAGTTAGTACGAGAAAGCCTCGAGGTATCGAAGTGCTCCGAGACGTGGCAGACTGGGTTTATCGGTTTGAAATATTTCGCAATAAATTTTGAATTCGATAAAAACATGGCCATTGTCTTCCTAAAATATTTCGAAAAAATGACTCAAAACTGCCGAATATCTTCCATTTGGAATTATTGCTGAAAAATTACGCTTTATAGAATGGAGTTTTTCAAATTATAAAGAATTCAACATTTTTCATTTTTTTCAACATTTATTAACAAGTTTATTGACCGCTTTTGGCGGGTATTCAGTCTCTTCTTTAAAGCTACTATCGCAGATATTGCTGCTGTTTTTCTTTATTTTGCCTCTTGCCAATTCCAGCAAGTAGTTCATAATAAATTTGTGTGTTAAGCCAAAAATAAGCGACTTCGGCGACTATCTTTCTTTCGGTTTCTACTGCGATTTGCTACTTTTTTGATTAATAATTCAGCACAAAATCAGCAGCCGAATGAACGACGGATGGCCAAATGAACTGAAAACATAGCGCACAAATCGACAAACATTAATTTTGAACTATTTTCGGATAATTTTTTTTTGTTATTTTTTGTAACGTCTGTGCCGCAGGTCTTTCTAGAAACCCATATTGTAAGATTTTTCTTTTAGCACTGTTTCTATTTTTAGCTCAATTTAATGTCAAATATATCGTTGCACCATATTGTGTGACACGGTGTTGAATTTTTCATTTAGCACAACGCAAGGATATATAAATATTTTTTACAGCTCGATTATTGGTTTGGCAGATAATTCATCGGGGGGGCGATGTAACTGAGGCTGTCCGGTAGTTGGTGGTAAATTTTAATAGAGATATTATTAATTTTTTTTCGCAAAAAGCTGATATACAATTGCTGATTGCAATTTTTCATAAGATATGAAATTTTATTATTATTTAGACATGTATACAAATTTTTATGTCAAGTAAAATTAAATTTTAATTTTCTCTTAACATTTAAATGTTTAGTCAAAATTTAAATTTCCACTCAAAATTTTAATTTTCACAAAAAATTTAATTATTCACATAATGTTTAAATAACTGTTACTCGAAATTTAAATGTTTTCAAAATTAAAATTTTCACCTGAAATTTAATTTTTTAAGAAAAATTTAATAAAAATAATTTTCACTCAAAATTTAAATTTTCACTTAAAATATAGATTTTAACTAAAAATTTAAATTTTAACTTAAAATTTAAATTTTCACTCAATCTTAAATTTTTCACTCCAAATTGAAATTTTCACTCAAAATTTGAATTTTCACTCAAAATTTAAATTTTTACTCTAAAACTATTTTGCACTCAAAATTTATATTTGCACTCAAAATTTAAATTTTTACTCAAAATTTGAATTTTCACTCAAAATTTAAATTTGCACTAAAAATTTAAATTTTCACTCAAAATTTAAATTTTCACTCAAAATTTAAATTTTCACTCAAAATTTAAATTTTCTTTAAAAAAATATAAATTTTAATTCATAATTTAAAATTTCACTCAAAATTTATATTTTCGCTCAAAATTTAAAGTTTCTCTCAAAATTTAAATGTTCACTCAATATATAAAGATTCACTCAAAATTTCCATTTAAACATAACATAGAATTTTTCCATAAATTTTAAATTATCAGTTAAAATTTTAATTTTCACTCAATTTTAAAATTTTCACTAAAAATTTATTTTATTACTAAAAACTTTATTTTTTATTCAAATTTTTTATTTTCGATAAAAATTTAAATTTTCACCCAAAATCCAAAGTTTTACTCAAAATTTAAATTTTCACTCAATTTTAAATTTCACTAAAAAAAATTTAATTTTTACAAAATAATTTAGTTTTTACTTATGTAATTGAAAATAAAATGTTTTTCTGTTATATTAAGTATTCTGGTTGATGCTGTAGTTTGTGGCAAATATAACTTTGGAATTCTGCCTTGTGAATTCTTTATTTTTTTTTTGTATTTTTAGCTATACTGTTGCAAGTTTTATTTGTCAATTTCTATTTGCGTCAATTTTTCATGACAACCAAAATAGCAAATACAAAAACAACGGGCACGAATTTTTGGCAAATTGGTGCATAACATGTATGGGTTGTGTGAGGTTGTTGGTTCAGTGGTTGTTTGATTAGTTATCGGATCGTTGGTGCTAGTATGGTCATTGGTTTTGCACCAGCTTTCTGTGGCTGTATGTATTTGTTAACATGGCTGAAATGAATTTTACAGACACGTTTGCCAACATACCAAAAATGTCGTGTTTCAACAGCGCGTTGATTGAGCGGCAATATATAAATAAAAATAAGTAAATTAGTTTTCAAATATTTAATTTGAAATGTATGAAAAACTACAATATGTTTTCAACCATAAAAATCTTGTATAAAATTAAATCAGCAACTAAATATATATAAACTTATAGCACTTTTGTAGTTTATGCTTGGTATTATTGTTTAATACAGATTGAAGTTAAATTAGAATTAAACTGATTGCTACTCCTCGATTATACGGTTTTGAGAATGCACATTTCTAATGCATCTAAATTTGAGCCTAAATCTAGGCAACAATTTACGCAAACATTTGCAATATTCTCTGCTTTATTTATTGCTACTACATTTTATTGCAAGCCATAAATTTCATATATGTTGCTTGTATTTGTTTCTATTTTATGGTTGTGTTTGCGCTGTTTTATTCCTCCATAATTTATTTATTATTTAATTCACTTTAAATTATATATATTTTATATATATATATTATATAAATAAAGTTTTATGTAAAAACAAATAAATAACTACGAAAGAAACGAAACAAAAAATAATTAATTTTCCAAACATATGTATGTTCGAAATATTGTGACAGTAATTTGAAAATTTTTTAGTCATGTTAAATATTGATAAACACTTGATTAAAGTTTGTAGCTTTTGAGTTATATTGGAAACCATTTATACACTGAATAAACAAAAAAAATATTTAACTCTGAATAAAATTGTGTTTTCAAAATTCTAATTTAGTTTCAAAAATTCTAATTTACACTAAAAATTAATATTTATAACAATAATAAAATTAGTATTTGAAATAACAATTTTCACTCAAATTAAATTAAAAATGTTTATTCGAAATTAAAATTTACACTCCAAATGAAAATATTGACTTAAAATTAAAATAATCACTGCAAATAAAAATTTAAATTTAAATTTTTATTCTAAAATAATGACTCAATGTAATAATTTTCATTCAAAATTAAAAATATCAATCAAAATTTAAAATTTCACTTAAAATTACAAACTTTACTCAAATTAAAAATATCACTAACAATTTATATTTTCACTCTAAATATAAATTTTCACTCAAAATAAAAATGTGCCTTAAAAATATATTTTTTTTTGGATAATTTGACTTTTACGGAAAACAATATATATTTTCACTCAAAATATAAATTTTCACTCAAAGTAAAAATGTGCCTTAAAAATATTAATTTTCACTCAAAATATAAATTTTCACTCAAAATATAAATTTTCACTCAAAATATAATTTTTCACTCAAAACATAAACTTTCACTCAAAATATAAATTTTCACTCAAAATATAAAGTTGCACTCAAAATATAAATTTTCACTCAAAATATAAATTTTCACTCAAAATATAAATTTTCACTCAAAATATATATTTTCACTCAAAATATAAATTTTCACTCAAAATATATATTTCACTCACAATATAAATTTTCACTCAAAATATAAACTTACACTCAAAATATAAATTTTCACTCAAAATATAAATTTTCACTCAAAATATAAATTTTCACTCAAAATATATATTTTCACTCAAAATATAAATTTTCACTCAAAATATAAATTTTCACTCAAAATATAAATTTCACTCAAAATATATATTTTCACTCTAAATATAAATTTTCACTTCAAATATAAATTTTCACTCAAAATATAAATTTTCACTCCAAATATAAATTTTCACTCAAAATATATATTTTCACTCAAAATATAAATTTGCACTCAAAATATAATTTTACACTCAAAATATAAATTTTCACTCAAAATATAAATTTTCACTCAAAATATATATTTTCACTCAAAATATAAATTTTCACTCAAAATAAATATTTTCACTCAAAATATAAATATTCACTCAAAATATAAACTTACACTCAAAATATAAATTTTCACTCAAAATATAAATTTTCACTTCAAATATAAATTTTCACTCAAAATATAAATTTTCACTCCAAATATAAATTTTCACTTAAAATATATATTTTCACTCAAAATATAAATTTTCACTCAATGTATAAACTTACACTCAAAATATAAATTTTCACTCAAAATATAAATTTTCACTCAAAATATAAATTTTCACTCAAAATATAAATTTTCACTCAAAATATAAATTTTCACTCAAAATATATATTTTCACTCAAAATATAAATTTTCACTCAAAATATAAATTTTCACTCAAAATATAAATTTCACTCAAAATATATATTTTCACTCTAAATATAAATTTTCACTCAAAATATATATTTTCACTCAAAATATAAATTTTCACTCAAAATATAAACTTACACTAAAAATATAAATTTTCACTCAAAATATATATTTTCACTCAATATATAAATTTTAACTCAAAATTTATATTTTCACTTAAAATAAAAATGTTTACTCAAAATATAAATGTGCACTCAAAATTAAAATTATCACTCAAAATTAAAATTTTTACTATAAATTAAAATATTTACTAAAAATTCAAATGTTCACTCAATTGATCACTCAAAATTAAAATGATCATTTAAAATAGAAATGATCACTTAATATTAAATCTTTTACTCAACATTTAAATTTTCATTATAAATAAAAACTTAAACTAAAAGTATTTATTTTTAATCAAAATAAAACTGTTAAATTTTTGACTCAAAACTTAAAATGCCATAAAGAAGTTTTTTTATTTTTAATCAAAATTTATATATTTTTGAACTGAAATTTTAATGTTCACTCTAAATGAAATTTAACTTCGAGAAACCATTTTGTTTTGTAGGTATTTAAAATGGAGTTAAAATATTTTTGGTTAATTTAGAAATTAGGTGTGGAACGTAAACAAAACCCTTTTATTAATTAACGTTTATAGGAAAACTGATTTTTATATATATTTGAACACATTGTTAATAAAAATTTAAATACTCAAATATATGTTGCTTCAGAAATAATTTTAGAAAATTTTTATATTTGAAATCGGCTTTTTAGTATTATTCTAAATTGAAACTATAAAAATGCAAACCGTAAAAATGTTAAACTTTTTGTATATAGCCAAAGTTCCACCAAAAAGCTTTACCTAATATGTATCGATTTTTTGCCAATATAAAAAAAAATATTAAAAAACTAAAAATTTTAAATAAAAAAAGTTCCTAAACTTTTAACAAAGTTTCCCGCCGCCTTCCAATTAAATATTACAAAACCTCAAAACAACAAAAGTTTTTCAAATACTTTGCCGGTGACAAGCACCTTTTTTAAGAGCTATTACAGAAGACAGGATTTCTTCAACAAGCTAAAGTCCCTTTTTCATCCCCAGTTGATGCAGGATATTTTACTGTCCTGTCCTGCATTGGTACTGTTTTTGGTCTGCTGTGGTATTAAACTTTGAACATACAAAGTTTTAACCAAAAGTCTGCATCTCAATTGAACAGTCTTTGACTTCGTTGGTTCGTTGCGAATGTTTGATAAACTAGTAGGGTATAATGTAAGTTCTCCGAGGTTGTGGCTGTGGTTGATGGCCTCAAAGTGAAGAACTTCCGCTCAATCAAATTAATGCCTGGTCGACAAATGGCAAATGCGCATTTATTGTGGTGGATTCAACTATTTGGAATTAGAAGCTCTCTTTGTAATATGCTGAATTTCCATTTTGCAAACATTCCGAAGACACTGTACGTGCACTTTATTCATTAGGGCGCTATAAAATATTTATGGTTTATTTTGAGTTTTGGGTTTGAGCATTCCGTTGTACTTATTGGGAATTAAATTGAATTTTGATTACCTTGTGCTCTTTTGAAATTATTTGGTAAGACATGTTTTTGTGAAAACAAGTTTATGATATTAGTTTGAGGTCCAAAATTGTACAGAATTAAAAGTATATAAAATTTCATTATTTTCTTTATCGATTACTATTTTCAAAATTTGCAATATACCCTACTCATAACTTACAGTAATTTGAAAATTTTTCAGTTATGCAGAAAAGTTTCCAAAGTCGAAAGTCAAATTTTAAGTAAGCAGTTTTAAGGACGAGCTATTTCTACGTATTTTCAAATTTACAATTTTATATATACTAAACCACATGAGATATTTTAAAACGGTTTTTAGTTTATGATTTATGTGTTAATTGTTTATAAAAGTCCCATACACATATTTTGATTTCATGATAAAATGTATAGTCTATGTAAAAATATGTAAAGTAAAGTCTTCAAAAATTAAAAAGAAAATCATGTTTAAGTCTATATCTTTAAAATTAAACAAGATATTTTCTCATGTAAGCATATTTTTTTAAGATCTCAATGTAGGCTTTCCATAATTTTAAAAATCGGATAACTTTTGGATTTTTTACAATTATTGAAAGTTTTTCATGACAAAATTTTAAAATTTACTGATTTCTATCGCCATAATTATTAAAGCAACAAACTCCAATTTCAAAACTTAAGTTATCTCAAGTGTTCTCTCTTCAACACTTTTTAAATTTCGGTTGAGTAATTGCGACAATACTGAATTGCACCCGATTTAAGAGCGTTTGGGCACACTGTGCATTGTAATATGATTTCCACAAAAAAACTTTATTTCATGGACTTTGGATGATTTTAAAGCGCTTTCCCCCTACCACTTAATGGACTGCATTAACGGAAGTCCATGCCATGGTTCGTTACATTCATTTCGCGTTCATTATGTGCCTTAAATTGGTCCGATTTATTCCCTCGACGCATTGGTACCAAAAATCCAAACGGAGTGGCCCACAAAATGCCAAGTCCATGCAAACGTAATCAGTTGCCGCAATTGCAAGAGCCTCCGCCGACAGCGTCTCTTCTTCCTGCGTGACGATTTCGCGAACCCCACGGATTTCAGTATCCGCAACAGTGCCAACATCAGCCAATGTCAATAAATTGCTTTTATTGGCATCCAGTGGTTACGCTGGGTCTACCGGATATAAAGTGAATGCTACGCATGATATGCGGCATGTTTTTGGGGATTCTTTACGATTTTCAGATTTCACAAAATACAAAATACAAAATACAAAATACAAAATACAAAATACAAAATACAAAATACAAAATACAAAATACAAAATACAAAATACAAAATACAAAATACAAAATACAAAATACAAAATACAAAATACAAAATACAAAATACAAAATACAAAATACAAAATACAAAATACAAAATACGAAATACAAAATACAAAATACAAAATACAAAATACAAAATACAAAATACAAAATACAAAATACAAAATACAAAATACAAAATACAAAATACAAAATACAAAACACAAAATACAAAATACAAAATACAATATACAAAATAAAAAATACAAAATAAAAAATACAAAATACAAAATACAAAATACAAAATACAAAATACAAAATACAAAATACAAAATACAAAATACAAAATACAAAATACAAAATACAAAATACAAAATACAAAATACAAAATACAAAATACAAAATACAAAATACAAAATACAAAATACAAAATACAAAATACAAAATACAAAATACAAAATACAAAATACAAAATACAAAATACAAAATACAAAATACAAAATACAAAATACAAAATACAAAATACAAAATACAAAATACAAAATACAAAATACAAAATACAAAATACAAAATACAAAATACAAAATACAAAATACAAAATACAAAATACAAAATACAAAATACAAAATACAAAATACAAAATACAAAATACAACATACAACATACAACATACAACATACAACATACAACATACAACATACAACATACAACATACAACATACAACATACAACATACAACATACAAAATACAAAATACAAAATACAAAATACAAAAAAACAAAATACAAAATACAAAATACAAAATACGAAATACAAAATACAAAATACAAAATACAAAATACAAAATACAAAATACAAAATACAAAATACAAAATACAAAATACAAAATACAAAATACAAAATACAAAATACAAAATACAAAATACAAAATACAAAATACAAAATACAAAATACAAAATACAAAATACAAAATACAAAATACAAAATACAAAATACAAAATACAAAATACAAAATACAAAATACAAAATACAAAATACAAAATACAAAATACAAAATACAAAATACAAAATACAAAATACAAAATACAAAATACAAAATACAAAATACAAAATACAAAATACAAAATACAAAATACAAAATACAAAATACAAAATACAAAATACAAAATACAAAATACAAAATACAAAATACAAAATACAAAATACAAAATACAAAATACAAAATACAAAATACAAAATACAAAATACAAAATACAAAATACAAAATACAAAATACAAAATACAAAATACAAAATACAAAATACAAAATACAAAATACAAAATACAAAATACAAAATACAAAATACAAAGTACAAAATACAAAATGCAAAATACAAACTATAAATATGGAAAATCAGGAATAATGTAAAATTTAAATTAAAAAATGCAGTGTTTACACTGTCGCACATTTATACACTAAGCACAACATCTACAAATTTCAAACACTGCACTAACTGGCGACGATGGCACTTTATTCTGTCTCAATAACATGGACGCAGTGTTTGTGAATTTTAAACAATGAACTAAAAAAAAATAATAAAAAAAATATACAAAAAGAAATTCAACCCCGGAAACACAAAACTGAAGCTTTGCCTGAACACGCCTGAAATAATGCAATGAAATTTCTTCATGCATATGGCAGCGGTGACTACGATGCATACGTGGTATGATTTTGTATCTTTTTTTTTGTAATTTTTACACTGCTATTTGTTAACCTTTTTTGGTCTTAATTGTTTTTGCTTTTTAGTAAATTTTGTTAGAGTAGAATTGGTGTCAGTAGACGACGTATTTCTTTGAATAACTGAACTAAATTGGCGTCGAAACATAGACAAACGTGCTTCCAAAAAGCAAATGTAAAAAAACATGAAATTATTTTCAAGCGTTAATAAAAAAAAAATGCAACTCACTTTGCATGGAATGTGAGAAACTTGATAGGAATGCAATGAGTTGGCGGGGTATTTTGTCAGCATACAGCAATTGCTATGCAGGGCAACATACAGCAGCAGCAACAATTGCTGGCAACATGCATAGTAATAACTTGACTGATAACAACAACAATTGCAAAGAGGACATGCTCGTGACTTGCATGCAGCCGATGAAAGATATAACCCTTTTTAAATTTTATTGGGTGTGAAAAGTAACTTTTTTTACAGTAAATGAACCAACTACGATACATGTTTCTATCACCGTTTTTTTTTAGTTTTTATTGTACCTTAAGAAATTATGTTGTCGGATATTAAGTGCATCTGTATTTCCTAAATTTGTCATTCCGACATAGATATCAGAATGGCGGACATATGAATTTAAAATAATTAAGCAGTATCTCAATATTTTTTTTAAGCAAGCATAATATATGAAATTACAAAATGTTGGTACTTAGATGCATGGAAATAATCACTGCATTTAATACCGACTCATGTCTCAGAATTAGTGTTTATATAGTTTGTTAAATTTGGCTATATCTCACTAATTTTTCAATTAAAACAGCAAATTAAATTAAATTGAACAGAAAAAACAATAATTCCGAAATCAGACCCGTTTTAAATTTAATTCAATATTATTTCAATTGAATTTGGTATACTTACAGATATATGTTTTCAATTATCTAAACAATACCAAGCAACTCTAGTGCTGTACTAAAAATAATAGTTATTATAATTAATAATAATTTAATTTCAGTATAGAAATAAACAACAATTTGTTCCTGTTAATTATAAATATTTAAGTTTCTTTTATTTTTGGAATCAATGTTAAACGTTTCTTAGGGTGTCGGAATTATGTTCATTTACATTAGGGTTCTGATAGTGTACAACTTATGCTATTGAATGTGTGCAAAATTTGCATAAATCCTTTTTACATATATACTATATATTATTTTATTTCAATATTTAGCAATTAAGCTATAAATGCCCTACTAAACGTATGCGCAACATTTGTTAAATTTATTAACATATCACATACTTTGTTATTTTGAATTATTTAACTATTAAATTACATAGCTAATTTACCATTACAAATTAAAATTATTGTTATATGAAATTTAAAATTGTTTATCGTATTAATATATCCAATGAAACAAAAATTAAGTACCAAATTTGAAGTTGTAATTTCAGGATTTATTACAGCGTCGTTTTAAAAACAATTTTTGGGAAAAATTCTTTGCTATTTAGCAGTTAGATTTGTCTATTAAACTTTGTTATAAATAATATATATTTATCAGAAATACCATTTCAAATGCAGGGCATAATGTGTTAACCTTAAATGTTGCTCATACGTCATGTAAGTTTAAATGGCATATACAATGAATTTTAACTATTTGTGTTTTTTACTAAACATATTTAAAATAATATATTTGTGAGTTGCATACTTTTATCTCTTTAATATTTAAATCGTTTTTATTTTTATTTTTTTTTAATTAAGTAAAAAGTCATATATTTCGCAAAAAAAAATTGTCTGTATAGGGACTTCAATTGTCTAATAAACTGTATTATAACAAAATATATTTATCATCAAAATCATTTAAAATATAGCGCAAAATCTAATTACCTAAAATGTTGCTCTTACCTAAAATGATTTAAAAGTAGTTTTTGGTATAACATTCACAACAAAAACAAAATTTTATTTGTGCATTCTTTTACCTCTTAAATATTAAAGTAATTTGTCTGGCATATTTTATAAAACTTAAAAAATAAAAAAGCTTTTCAAGCTACTTAAAATAAAAGCGACCCAAATATGGTGCATTTTAAATAATTAAATTTTTTATTAAACTTAAATAATGTCGGCTACACAAATATGCCATAACATAAAATTATTTTCAACGTCTGGCATATAATTCAATTGCATAGCGTCTGCTAAAGCGGTCAACTCAACTCAAACCACACACACAACTTTTACTATAAACTCTGTATAGAAAATACGCTTCAATGCGAATTAATTTTGAACGTTCAAAGGTAGTCGCACCGGCATTAAAATTGCTTTCAGCGCTTAAAGGCAGCAGCAGCAGGTCGTGCTAAAAGCCTGTTGTCTGTATGTGGGTCAGAATTTGGTGCAGCAGAAACTAACGTTGCGAAGCAGCAGAATTCAATTTTCATGCGAGCCACAAATGATCAAAATAATAATAATTCATATTCATGTGTTTAATATGTATTGAACACTGGCACAGGCACAAAGTAGGGTCATTGTTTATGCAAAAGTGCTCAACTCTGCGACCCATTCTGAACCGTATTTAATATGAAAATATTAAAGTGCACAGACCCTGCAGAAAAGTAAAAACTACTACTAATGCCCAATGGCTGCCATCGCTTTAAGTCTAGGGTGTTCCTAATAA
Source organism: Dryomyza anilis (assembly GCA_951804985.1). Lineage (NCBI taxonomy): Eukaryota > Metazoa > Arthropoda > Insecta > Diptera > Dryomyzidae > Dryomyza > Dryomyza anilis. Next base: position 93,893,890 of record OX638132.1, read on the forward strand.
TTATGTATGATGCTATTTAAAAGCAATAAAAACAAAAATAAAAAAAAATGTATAATATTTGTTTGTTATTTCTGTCGTGAGCTTATGTAAGGAAATTTGAATTTTAAATTTTTGTATTCATAAAAAGAATGACATCCGCATCCGCAGCGCAAACTATTTCCGCAGTTCTACAATACAGAGATGGTCGTCGTTGTGTTTGTATAGTAAGTGCCGCCATTTTGCCGAAAAAATAATTTCCTTAAGCAATTGACAAAATGCTTTGACTGGCGCAACCCTTTATTAGCATTGGCCTTGTTGGTAGTGCGGCACGTCCTTGACTTTGGCTAATTTTAGATGTGCGTAGCATGTGCGTCATTACACTGCGAAAAAGAGCTGTGCTTATGAAATTTATATAAAATTTCAATTGTTTTTAATCAATTTCAAATATGTATATATACATAGTGTAGAATTGAAGTTGATATGATATGTACTATGAATTGAATTGTAGAATTGAAGTTAAAATAATATATACTTAATGTAGACTTAAAGTAAGCTTAAATTAGAATTAATGTAGACTTAAAGTAGACTTTATGTAGAATTAATGTAGACTTAATGTAGACTTAATGTAGACTTAATATAGACTTAATATAGACTTAATGTAGACTTAATGTTGACTTAATGTAGACTTAATGTAGACTTAATGTAGACTTAATGTAGACTTATTGTCGACTTAATGTAGACTTAATGTAGACTTAATGTAGACTTAATGTAGACTTAATGTAGACTTAATGTAGACTTAATGTAGACTTAATGTAGACTTAATGTAGACTTAATGTAGACTTAATGTAGGCTTTATGCAGATTTTATATAGACTTTAAAAAGACTTAATGTAGACGTAATGTAGATTTAATTTAGATTTAATGTAGACTTAATGAAGACTTGAAGTAGATTTAATTGAGACTTAATATTAACTTGTGTCTTAATATAGATTTGATCCCGAAATTTTTGATATTCCTGGATTCCACAAAAAATAACAACCGGAAATTCCAAAATGAAATCCCTGGATTGCCAATAAAAATAACGTGCAGATAAAATAAAACCACTAAATTTGGAACTTTTTGTATATTTTTGGAAACCTTGGTAACTTTGGTAACCAGTTACAAGAATTTTAATAATTTTGAACTAATTAAGGGATCTAGGAATTACCTTTTCTAATCCCGAAAGTCTCGGGATGGTCAAAATTCGTCAAGAATGGAACCACTAATACTTAACGTATACATGTTACTTAATGTATACTTAATGTATACTTAATGTATCCTAATGTATACCTAATGTATTCTTCATGTATACTTAATGTATTCTTAATGTATACTTAATGTATACTTAATGTATACTTAATGTATACTTAATGTATACTTAATGTATACTTAATGTATACTTAATGTATACTTAATGTATACTTAATGTATAATGTATACTTAATGTATACTTAATGTATACTTAATGTATACTTAAAGTACGCTTAATGTATACTTAATGTATACTTAATGTATACTTAATGTATATTTAATGTATACCTAATGTAGACTTTTTGTTTCCTTAATGAAAACTTAGTGTTTACCTAATGTGTAGACTTATTAATACTTGATTCATACAACAATTAAAAATAAATTAACTATTATAAAACTCTTAGAATGCATTGTGCAAAAATTTTAAAATCTATTTCAATAATATTTTCACTAAATTCTAAAAATAGTATAAAATAATAGAAAACAATCGTTACAATTTCATTAAAAATCTTTTTTGTGTCTAATTATTGTCATCCCTACCAGCCCAAAACATTCGCTGTCATTTAAGCCGTTAGTCATTTATTGGTCGTTGCTGTGTTATTTTATTAAATTCCACTGCAAAATGTAATTCAAAGTATCTTTGTCCTTTGTCCTTCGGCATTCGACATGTTTTTAGTAAATAGTTGCTGTCAGTTGTGCTGTGCGTTGTCCTTGGCAAACATTAAAATTAAATGAGTCAAATACAGGATTAAATCGCGTAGACCTTTTGTGAAGGTGACAGCGCGTATTTAACATTTCAAATTGTGCGCATAGTAGTTATGCAAAATATTTGACAAAATTCCATTTAATTGGATGTGAATTAATCAAGGCAGTAACAACAACAACGGCATTATATTGTGATGAGATCACCAAAACATTTGATTAGATTTGGTCTTTGGTTTGGAACTAAATGATAGCAAACATTTTAGACTTAATTTTGAGTTGTAATTAAATGACAAAATATCGAATATTTAATTTAAATAAATTATGGAATTTTATGTAAGTATAGCCAATTTCAAATTTAGTACAAAATTTTGCTAAGTCTATGCGGCATATTTAAACTTTCAATCGAAATTGTTTTATCATTTTTATTCGTTATTCAAGTTGCACAAATTAATTATTTTAAAACATCGTAAACGTTTTGCTATCAAGCTAAATTAGTCAATTCGTTTTGATACTTTTTAAATCGATATTTGTAGTCGTATAATTGAAATTGACATTATTTGCTATAATTAAAATGAACTTGCTTTACATTGTATACATAATATATATATATATTTTCTAAAATTAAATATCTATTAAATAATTCAATTCAGCTATACGAACCAATCGAAAGTCAAGAAGGTTTTTTCAAATCAATTTTAAGAATATTAATACAAATTTAAAGTTTTTGATATGTGCTGAAAACATTATTCATCAGTTACAAAACATATTCCTATTAATAACTTTTTTCAAACTATATAAATAACATATGCAAATTATGAATTTAAATTGTTATTTAAGACAAGTTTCACATGCGTATTTGTGACCTTGGTAAGAAAAAATATATAATTTTGAGCACTAAAAGTTTTTCTAGTGCCTGCGCGCATAGCATTCAAAGTTTATTTGTTTGGAATTCGTATCATTTTTGTTCTGCAATTTGACAACAACGTCATGCTGTTAATTTGACTGACGAATAGCATTCGTGGGTATACTGTTATTTTAAAAATTCAACGCAAATTTGTGCATAAACTCGAACAAACTTTAGCGCTACTGTTTTTCCAACGAATTGTGAAAGTTTTTCAAAATTAAATAAGTTTATTTTATTGACAAGGTTTTTTAACAAATTTCATAATTTGCTAAGGTAAATAATAGCATTTGTTGCGTGTAACACAAAAGTGTCAATAATAAATAAAAATTACGTTAAAAATTATAAATTTATATTTTAAAAATAAGCCCCAGCCCATATGCGATATTTTGGCTCTCAGTCCCAACGCAATATAAGGTGAGTGAATTGAACTGCGTCGGTACGCTTTATGAAGAATAATTTAGTACACCAAGGTAGACTATATTGTTTACAATTCTTGAAACCACTGATTAAAATGCCACACAGAAAAAAAAATCTTCAATATGATGAATTTATTCATAAATATTATGATTAAAAAACTAACCGAAACAGAAATTTCGGGCAAAAAAAAATTGTTCCAAAAAATAATTTGTCAAAAAAAAAAAATTAAAAAAAAAAAATGTTTGGAAAAAATAATTTGTAAAAAAAAAAATGTTTCAAAAAAAAAAGTTTTTCGAAAAAAAAATTAAAAAAAAAAAATTTCGAAAAAATAATTTGTTAAAAAAAAAAAAATCTAAAAAAATCTTTTTTCAAAAAAAAAAATTTCTAAAAGTATCGAAATTTTTATTTTTTCAAAAATATATTTTTTATAAATAAAAATTTGTATTAATAAAAAATTGTAATTATAATACATATATTTTAAAACATTTTACTAAATTATGTATGTCGAGCAAGCATTATATAAGAAATAACATACAAGAACTACATGAGAACTGAGAAGTACGGCAAAAAATGAACGAACAAAAATCATATTTTGATAAACATTTGGTTTAATGAACAACGTTCTTCAATATGATTAACATATATGTTGTATTTTATATTCATTCACACATTCTTCACATACAATTCATCATATTGAGGAACACTTTTTCGACAGTTACCAAGGGTTCTTAATATTTATGATAGCATTGATAACAATAATGGCGTTAGTCAATAATATTATGAATGGTTCTTCAATATAATGAATCATGGGTTGAAGAACGGAATTCATCAATATGCCCAATCAACCATGGCACGACAATTGCCACAAACTATTGTGGCATAAAGGTGAAGGTACACACAATTTACACAATTTAGTACACCAAGGTAGACTATATTGTTTACAATTCTTGAAACCACTGATTAAAATGCCACACAGAAAAAAAAATCTTCAATATGATGAATTTATTCATAAATATTATGATTAAAAAACTAACCGAAACAAAAATTTCGGGCAAAAAAAAATTGTTCCAAAAAATAATTTGCAAAAAAAAAAAATTAAAAAAAAAAAATGTTTGGAAAAAATAATTTGTAAAAAAAAAATGTTTCAAAAAAAAAAGTTTTTCGAAAAAAAAAGTTTGGAAAAAAAAAATTAAAAAAAAAAAATTTCGAAAAAATAATTTGTTAAAAAAAAAAATATCTAAAAAAATCTTTTTTCAAAAAAAAAAATTTCTAAAAGTATCGAAATTTTTATTTTTTCAAAAATATATTTTTTATAAATAAAAATTTGTATTAATAAAAAATTGTAATTATAATACATATATTTTAAAACATTTTACTAAATTATGTATGTCGAGCAAGCATTATATAAGAAATAACATACAAGAACTACATGAGAACTGAGAAGTACGGCAAAAAATGAACGAACAAAAATCATGATTAACATATATGTTGTATTTTATATTCATTCACACATTCTTCACATACAATTCATCATATTGAGGAACACTTTTTCGACAGTTACCAAGGGTTCTTAATATTTATGATAGCATTGATAACAATAATGGCGTTAGTCAATAATATTATGAATGGTTCTTCAATATAATGAATCATGGGTTGAAGAACGGAATTCATCAATATGCCCAATCAACCATGGCACGACAATTGCCACAAACTATTGTGGCATAAAGGTGAAGGTACACACCTTTTAAGTTACCTCTGACACCAGTGTTGGATACTAATAATATGTAGTCCTAAAAAGTTGACTAATAACATGTATGGAACATACGCAATAATATGTAACAATGCTGTGATATATAAGTCATACATTCTGATAATGAAACATAAATTTAGTTCCAAAGGGGTGGCTAAAAACAAGTGTGGGACAATGCAATAATATGGCACAATGCTGTGAAATATAAGTCTTACATTTCGATAATGAAACATATAGATAATGGGCAGAGCTAACTTTGTTGTTATGAAGTGGTAAAATAGTGACAAATTAAAAAATGTATTTTGTTCCATATATGTGGCAAGTATAGAATGAAGAACCTAATATATAATGTAACTAATTAACTTGAAAATTTAATAAATTTATATTATTATACACGACATTTACACGACATATTCATAACATCCACTACTTATGTTTATAAAAAGTTGTGTCGCAAAAATATACATCCGAAAAAGCATAATCTATATATATAAAACTCTTGGTCCGTCTGTCAGTCTGTCGGTCTGTCTGTCTGTCTGTCTGTTTGTTCCAGCATCACGTCTAAACCGCTGAACCGATTTAACTCAAATTTTGCACCAGGATACTATGGAGTCCGGAGGGTGTCATAGGCTATATATGGGCGAGATTGGACAGAGGGGCGTGGCACCTCCCATACAACCTAAACTTTCAAAACGACATATCTCAGGACATACACAAGCTAAGAAGATCAAACAAAAAATAAAATTCACCACACTAAAACTCACCACAGTAATACTCAACACACTAAAACTCACCACAATAAAACTCACCATGCTAAAACTCACCACACTAAAAATTCACCATACTAAAACTCACCACACCAAAACTCACCAAACTAAAACTCACCACACCAAAATTCACCACACTAAAACTCACCACACTAAAACTCACCACACTAAAAATTCGCCACACTAAAACTCACCACACTAAAACTCACCATACTAAAATCTCACCACACCGAAACTCACCACACTAAAACTCACCACACTAAAACTCACCGCACTAAAACTCACCACAATAAAACTCACCACACTAAAACTCACTACACTAAAAATTCACCACACTAAAACTCATCACACTAAAACTCACCACACTAAAACTCACCACACTAAAACTCACCACACCAAAACTCACCACACTAAAACACACTACATTAAAACTAACTACACTAAAACTTCTACTGGGAAAAACTCTACGGGGAAGAATTCTACCGGGGAGAATTCTACGGTAAAGCGTTCTATGGGGAAGAATTTTACGGCGAAGATTTCTACTGGGAAGAATTCTACGGCGAAATATTCTACTGTCTGAAAAGTTGTTTTGAGAAAAGTTGTTTTGGCGGAGAATTATTATTTGGTTACTACATTTATAAAACCAATAAAAACTTCCACAGCGAAGCTCGGGCCCCTGATATAAAAAATAATATTAATGTTTTTTATATTAATAAAATCGCTTTATATCTATGAATTCACAAAATCTTGGCACGAGTCGTGCACGGGTCCAGCTAGTTTATAAAATAAATAAAATCACAATTTTATTAAATTTTCAAAAAATCATTTTTTTGTGCTCGCGTAAAAATTAGAAGGGGTGAATATAAACTATAAGCCGAAAACTTGAACCGTTTGTTAAATTAGAGTTGTAGTTTGTCGAAAACTCTGTTCGTAAAGACTTCTATTATTATGCCATGTATATTTTTTATTTTATTTTACAGGACAAACATTCACGTTAATGGCACTGCGTAGTATCTTTATTATTTTTATTTTCAATCTAGACATAAATTACAGTTCAAGTTCCAAATAGGTGAACCAAAACTTAAATGGATCAAAATTTGTGGCAACCAAGCCTCGCCCGGGGCTTTTTGACTGGCAATTGAGTGGCAAATAAGTATATTTCGCATGATTTAGAACAAACACTTTAATGGCAACTGTGTGGCTACCACTTAAGTTGCCACAAAGTGGTTACTTGGGTGATGTACATTTTTTCTCTTCTGTGCATTACATCAAAATATCACAAGTGACCTCATCGTATTTGTTTTTAAATTAATTTTTGTGTCTTATAATTTATTTTATAACAAATTTATGGTTTCAGTTTGTCTACAATAACTTTACAAACACATTATTTGCATAAAAATGTAGACAATTGAAATACTTAATTAATCTGTGAAATAATCATTTATTGACATTTGTGCCTGAAACTCATTAAAAGTTCATAGAATTCAGTAAGATATTTAAATAGATAGTTCAATCAATGTCATTTATAAAACACCATTAATTTTCCACATAGAAAACTAATTAAACAATGAGCCCCTGCATTGAACATTCTCACATAGTTACTACATAGTAAAGTAGTTAAAATGTTCCACCGAACAGTTGTTATTCTTTCCATAATTTTACATATAACACACGCATTATTGCAACCTGTATTGGAAGTAAAAAATATTCCTAATTTTGTAAGACTTTTAAGTGCTGTAAAAAGTGAACGTAGTTACACAACTCTGCTTATATTACGACGCAGTGCATTGGATTGCTTTCCATCAATTATAGATCTACCACCGGATATACCACGTATCATGCTGACTACAAATATGGTGATGCATATAAGAAGTACATACAATATAGAGCTGCTGACACTGGTTTGTTTAAGAGCACAATTCAATGAAGAACTATTGGAAACAGTCTCAAGAAATCTGCAGAATATGCGACAAACGAGAGTGATCTTTTTAGTGAATACACATGAGAATGTGCCGAACCTCAATTTGGAGATAATGAAATATTGCGAGTCACAACAGATGATTAATGTGATAAATATTTTTGCAGACTTCCCAAAGACGGGTGACTTTTACCGCTTAAAACCATTCCCCAACCTACATAGTGAAAAAAAAGGCATAGGCGATAATAGTACCACAGAATATTTTCCCCAGCATTGGCAAAATTTAGGAGGCAAAGAATTGATAACACTTCCAGATCAAATCTGGCCACGTTCCTTCTTTTATTATGATCGTTGTGGAAGGCCACAGTTAAGTGGTTATGCTGCACGTACGGTGATGCTTTTCGCGGAGAAATATAATGCAACCTTAAGTTATATCTATCCTCCTGAACAAGATAAAACCATACATGTATTCGAGATGCGAAATCTGACACTGAACGGCACACTTGACATTGGCATCGGCATGGTGCGCACAGATATGAACGACCTGACAAGTACATCAATGCCATTGGAGTTGACCAAATGGATGGCAATGGTACCGACAGCTGCCAATATTCCAACATACCAAGTTTTTGAATTGGTAATGGATCCAACGGTACTACTTATACTGCTGTTGCTTGTGGTCATCTTTTCTACACTTCACACCATAATGTTGGCCAAAGTTGAAAGCAATGGAAATACTAAAAGCAGCTCCAAAATATCATTTCAACTAAATAATATACTAATCAACGATCATGTTTTGCCTGGTATTCTGGGTCAATCGATTGTCATGCATCGCTCAGCTATATTTTCATTACGATTTTTATATATTCTCATACTATTTTTGGGAATACTCTTTGTCACAATATTTTCGGCATATTTGAAAACACTACTCACAAAACCATCGACACGAAGCGAGATTTCTAGTTTTTCTGATTTGCATACCAAGCACATTCAAATAATTATCGAAGAAAATGAGTTCATAGAGTTTAAGAAAGTAGTCGATGAGAAAGTTTTCAAAAATATTCACCACCAAATAAGATTAGAAAAGGCAAATCAAGTTCAAGAGATGCGTGCATGTTTCAATGCATCGAATGTCTATACGGTGACCACATCTGCGTGGCATATTTTTGAGCAACAGCAGAATTACTTTGCGCGCAACTTATTTCGTATACCGGAGTCAATGGTTTTGATTAATTTTATGGCCTTTTCAATACCTTTGCAGCCCAATTCGATCTATAAAGAACCTTTGGACATGTTGATAATGCGTGTGCACGATGCTGGCCTCACAGACTACTGGAATACGCAGAGCTTCTTCAATTTGGTGTCTAATGGTAAAATATCATTGGAGGATAAAAGTCATGAACATATTTTGTTACCTTTAAAAATAGACGATTTAAAAATTGTGTGGACTGTGCTTGTTATTGGCTGGATAGTGGCTTTATTAGGGTTTTGCAAAGAACTATTGAGTTATAGGTATTTTAAAGATGTCAGCAATCAAATAGTGGGATATAATAAATATGATAATATGTTAAAACATTGTATGAAGTAATATAAGTAATAAAATTTCTTATAACATTCTTGAATTATACTTCATTTTTTCATCTGTTCTTAATTTTTCCATAACTTTTTCTAAAACTGAAACTACGAAACTTTAAAAATTTGTTAGTAGTTATGAAATGACCAACATTTTACGAGGATTTCATAATCTTCTTGCTTCTGCAGCATCTTTTACATTTCCTTCTCTAGCTCAAAACGATATTTCTTTCGTAGTAATATGGAATAATAAGATAACTCTATAAATAGAACTCAAAAATTATTTAAGTATGATGTCGTTCCAGAATCTCGACTCCTAAATTTTGAAACTCTAAAGCTGTGCTTTTATATCGCGTCTTGACTAACTTAGACTATCTCGAAATTGATTTCGCCTTGAATTACTAGTTGAGATCGAACGTTATTTTATGGAATTTTTATAATATCCTTTTTTATTTATTTCACCTTCTTCTCCAGCTCTTTATCCATGTCTTTTTCTTTCTTGAACTCCTTCTCCAGCTCAAACGATATTTCGTTCTCTTTCTAGAACACTAAAATTATCAAAGTGTGATGTCGTTCTAGACTCTCAACTACTTTCGCCCCGAATTTTTAGAAGAGATCTAAAGTGGTATTGTTCGAATTGAATCAGTCTTAAACTCAAATGCTGTAGGTACTGTTATTGTATCTTGTCTTGACTAACTTAAGTCATCTCGAACTTGATAGCGCCTCAAATTACTAGACGAGATCAAACGATATTTTACGACATTTTTATAAATAGCTTCTTTAGCTCGACTCCTTTATAAGCTTTTTCCATGTCTTTTTCTTCAAATCCTTATGTTTGATGAGTGATATTTCTTCCATAGCAATATGGAATAATAAGATAATTTGTTCTAAAACTCCAAAATGGTCAACGTGTGATGTCGTTTTAAAATCGCGACTACTCCGTTGTATTGTACGAATCATTCTTGAACTCTAAAGCTGAACTGTTATAGTATCATGTCTTAATTTAGACCACCTCGAACTTGATTTTGCCTCGAATTAATATACGAGACCGAACAACATCTTACACAATTTTTATAATCTCCCTCTTTCTCTAACTTCTTTTCCATGTCCTCTATTTCTCAACCTCCTTCTTCAGCTAAATCGATATTTATTTTGGAGCATTGTGGAATATAATTAGTAAATCATTCTTAAACTCCATAATTGTCAAAATGTCGTCAAGGTATCGTTTTAAAATCTCGACTACTCTTGCCATGAATTTTGAGGAGATATCTAGAGTTGTATTTTTCGAATCGTTTTTAAATTCTATAGTAACTCGTTTTGACCTATATCAACCTAGTATATCTTATTGACCAACTTAGGCAATCTCCAACGCAATCTTTCCACGTAATTCTAAACGAGTCCCAACGACATCTTGTTCTCATCTAGTAAAGACCCAAACTAACAAAATCTTTGAAACTGGCTCGGAAGTCGATTATTTACAAAATAAAAACGTTTAGAATCTCGATTATCGCAAATAATGATATCGTAATAGAATCTCGAGTACCCCCGTTTGAGGCATAAAACGAGATCGAGCAAATTCTTTCTCGAATTCGAAAATTTCAACAAACCTATATTGATCTGGTACCTTTTGTTGATCAACTTTGGCCATCACCACCACAATCTCTCCTCGTTTCTGAATTACGCGACAATGCGAATGTTCAAAATCTTTTTCATAGTTTTTAAATTAATCTATTTTTACAATCTTGTCTTGACTAACCAACGTACATACAAATTACAAAAAATATCCAATGAGAAGCTGCATATTTTCATTTCGTACGAATTACAATTAGTTTTCAAGTAAGCTTAGAATATTTTCATCTTGATTTCTACCCACAATTTATGTAAAGGGATATTCAAAAAAATGAATGCTACCACAATTTATAAAAGACAAAACTCAATTCATAAAATATGTTCTGAAAACACATTTATAAAGCAATTAAAGTGATTAATAAATGAAAGTTCTTGAAACTAGTAAGACTATGATTAATTACACCCGTACAAGGAAACAATAAGTTATTAAGGAAATAAAAACTATACGTCCAAAGAGTTTAGAAAATGAGGTTGTTGACAGCAGTTGTTCTTTTGTTAGTTGTACACATATCATACGCGAAGTTGCAACCTATAAAAGAAGCTAAAATTTCAGACAAATTCATGGAACTTCTAATAGCCATTCACTCAGAACGGATTTTTACCACTATGCTGATACTACGAAAAATTTCTACAGATTGTTTTCCCTCTATAAAAAGTCTACCGAAAGATATTCCACGTATAATGTTGACCACAAACATGGTGATGGATATAAAGGGTACCTACAATATAGAGCTACTAGCACTGGTCTGTTTGGGACGACAATTCGATGCGGATCTTTTGAAAACTTTGTCGAGAAATCTACTAAATATGCGACAAACACGAATAATATTTCTGATAAATACACATAGTGATGTGACTGCACTTAACAACGCAGTTATTAAGTATTGTGAGTCACAGCAAATGATAAATGTGATTAACCTTTTTGATAATTATCAAACCACCGGCGAATTCTATCAGTACCAACCATTTCCGGTAATACACATTGAAAAGAAACTACTAGGTGCTAGTAGGATTCAATACTTTCCACAGCATTGGAATAATATGCGTGGTAAAAAATTGATTACATTACCAGCGCAGATGGTGCCAGCTTCTTTTATCTACTACGACAAAATTGGTAGAGAATGTTTGGGTGGCTCCGTTGGACGTATTATGCTGCTCTTTGCCGAGAAATATAACGCCACATTGAGCTATCTATATCCGGTTGTACCTGGAAATATTATCCATTCATTTGCATTGCAGAACCTAAGCCTCAATGGCACTTTAGACATAGGCATCTGTCTGTTGCCAATGGATACAAAGGACTTGACGAGCACTTCGATACCGTTCGAGTTGGCCACGTGGATGGCAATGGTACCGACAGCTGCAGACATTCCAACATGGCAAGTTTTTATATTATTAATGGATCCAGCCGTACTACTCATCTTGCTGCTGTTGGTTGTGATTTTTTCTACACTACATACCATAAAAGTGGAAACAGAAAAAAGTGCCCAAAGGGGCACACATAAATTAATATTACATCTAAATTTTGAGAACCTCTTGTTTAATGATCAAATATTACCTGGTGTTTTGGGTCAATCAATTCGCATGCATCGTTCAAATCATTTATCATTACGATTCATATATTTATTGATACTAATACTGGGTATACTCATTAGCACCACATTTTCGGGACATCTGAAGACATTATTCACTAAACCAGCAACACAGCGCGAAATAACAAGTGTCATGGAATTGCCAGCAGCAAATCTAAAATTTCTTGTTGACGTAAAGGAAGTTCACTTATTAGAAAATTCGCTGGGAAAGAAAGTTTTTAAGCAAGTTTTGAGCAACATTTTGCTACTCGAAACAATGGAATATCGTAAATATCGTTCAAGCTACAATAAATCGAATATATATACAGTTAATACCTCAATGTGGGCGCTCCTTGAGAAGCAACAGCAATTTTTTGCGCGTAAATTGTTTCACACACCCGAATCGATGGTCTTGCTCAACTTTAGGGCTATGTCCATACCTTTGCAACACAATTCTATCTATAAAGAGGCCTTGGACATGCTTATATTGCGCGTGCATAGTGCTGGTCTGATGAGTTACTGGAATATTATGACCTTCTACAACTTGGTATCTATCGATGGAATCTCATTAGAGGATATAAGTCAGCCATATATATTGCAACCGTTGGGTTTGGATGATTTACAAATTGTTTGGATTCTACTAGGCATCGGCTGGATAGTAGCTTTATTAAGGTTTCTTAAAGAGATAATATGCTACAAGTATTTGCTAAGATATCAAAAATTAAAGAAGACTTTTAGACAATTAATTTTAAATAGTCTTAGTAAAAATGTTAGTTAAATAAATAAATATATATGCAATGAGTAATCGATGCAAAAAAAAAACAATATTTTGTAAATAATATTTTGTACATGCCGTATTCTTATTTAATGTTATGTTCGAATATTAAAAACAATCGAAATCTGTATCTCGTTGTTACTAACTCGAAATAAACTCGATATTGATTTTGTCTCGTGTTACTGACAATATTTAACGTCATCTTATACCCATCTTGTGTATTGAACTAAAAACTCGAAAACTCGAGTTATGGGACGATATCGAGCAAAGTATTTTTCAAATTTGTCTTGAATTCGTAAATTTCTACAATGCATGTCGACTTAATGCCTGTTTTTGATCAACTTAGGCAATCTCTAACTCAGTTTCGCTTCGAATTTCTAATCGAAATCTTAAAAAATACTTATCGCATCTCCTTTCTAAAAGGGATTGTACGATAACTTGTTTTCAAAGTTTCATGTCCTCGGTTATCAGTCTTAAACATATCCCGGTTTCGTTATTCAGCGAGATCAGTTATACCTCATTTTTGATTTCAGAAACCTTGTTCCACTATATTTTCAACTACGGTACCTGAATATCGAACATCCATATCTGAAACGGAATATTTCTTTCAGTCCTCAAAAGAAATATAGTTTTGTAAAGTCGTCTTGAACAACCACTCTTATTATGAGAAAAGAACCAGTGATTATTTATAAATTTTAAATATAGATATTCAAATCCAAATTCAATATATATATTTGACACACCTGGATTCATAAAATTTATTCCAAAAAATAAAATTAATAAAGCAATTAAAGTGATTAATAACAGACAGACTATGATTAATTATGCCTGAAATTTATCAGGAAATATGCAGATATTAAGAAAATAAAAATGTTATGTCCAAAGAGTTTATAAAATGAGGTTGGTGACAGCAGTTGTTCTTTTGTTAGTTGTACACATATCATACGCGAAGTTGCAACCTTTAAAAGAAGTTAAAATTGTAGACAAATTCATGGATCTTCTAATAGCCATCCAAACAGAAAGGAATTTCACGACTATGCTGATACTACGAAAAACTTCTACAGATTGTTTTCCATCCATAAAGAGTCTGCCAAAAGATATTCCACGTATAATATTGACCACAAATATGGTGATGGATATAAGGGGTACCTATAATATAGAACTACTAGCACTGGTCTGTTTGGGGCGACAATTCGATGCGGATCTTTTGAAAACTTTGTCGAGAAATCTACTAAATATGCGACAAACACGAACAATATTTCTTATAAATACACATAGTGATGTGACTGCACTTAACAACGCAGTTATTAAGTATTGTGAGTCACAGCAAATGATAAATGTGGTTAACCTCTTTGATAATTATCAAGACACCGGCGAATTCTATCAGTACCAACCATTTCCGGTAATACACATTGAAAAGCAACTATTAGGTGATAGAAGGATTCAATACTTTCCACAGCATTGGAATAATATGCGTGGTAAAAAATTGATTACATTACCAGCGCAGATGGTGCCACGTTCTTTTATCTATTACGACAAAAATAATAGAGAGCGTTTGGGTGGCTCCGCCGGACGTATCATGCTGCTCTTTGCTGAGAAATATAATGCCACATTGAGCTATCTATATCCTGTCATACCTGGCAATGTTATACATCCGTATGCAGTGCAGAACCTCAGCCTCAATGGCACCATAGATATTGGCATTTGTCTGTCGCCAATGAATGCGAACGACTTGACGAGCACATCGATACCGTTCGAGTTGGCCACGTGGATGGCAATGGTACCGATAGCTGCCGATATTCCAACATCGCAAGTTTTTGAATTGGTAATGGATCCAGCCGTATTACTCATCTTGCTGCTATTTGTGATAATATTTTCTACACTACATACCATAATAGTGGCCAAAGTGAAACGGGTCCAAGGAGGGACTCATAAAATACTTTTACATCTAAATTTTGAAAACCTCTTGTTTAATGATCAAGTACTACCCGGTATTTTGGGTCAAACGATTTTCATGAATCGTTCAAACCTTATTTCATTACGATTCATATATCTATTGATACTAATACTGGGTATACTCGTTAACACCACATTTTCGGGACATCTGAAGACCTTATTCACTAAACCAGCAACACAGCGCGAAATAACAAGTGTCATGGATTTATTAGCAGCTAATCTAAAATTTGTTGTTGACGTAAAGGAAGTTCACATATTAGAAAATTCGCTGGGTAAGAAAGTTTTTGAGCAAATTAGAGAAACCATTTTGACACTCGAAACAATGGAATTTCGAAAATGTCGATCAAGCTACAATAAATCGAATATATATACAGTAAATACCTCAATGTGGGCACTTCTTGAGATACAACAGCAGTTTTTTGCACGTAAATTGTTTCACACACCCGAATCTATGGTCTTGCTTAATTTTATGGCTATGTCCATACCATTGCAACATAATTCTATCTATAAAGAGGCCCTAGACATGCTTATAATGCGCGTGCAAAGTGCTGGTCTAATGAGTTACTGGAATACTATGGCCTTCTACAATTTGTTAACTATCGATGAAATCTCATTAGAAGATATAAGTCAGCCATATATATTGCAACCGTTAAATTTGGATGATTTACAAATCGTTTGGATTTTACTAGGAATCGGCTGGATAGTAGCTTCATTGAGGTTTCTTAAAGAAATAATATGCTACAAGTATTTGTTAAAATGTCGAAAACTAATAAATTCTGTTAGAAAATTAATTTTAAATAGTATTAATGAAAATGTTATTTGAATAAAAAAATGTATATGCAATAAGTATTCGTTGCTAAAAATTATTTTGTATAGGAGGTAACTGTAAATAAAACAATTTATTTAATATAAGGAGGAAATCATTGAAAAGACGAACAGTCAAATGGAATTATCTGAATCAACTCAAGAGTTTGTGATTAAAATTATTGCCATACATGCTACATCACTTTATGAGTGTTACAACGGATGTCCATCCACTTTTAGTGTTTCCGTATTCTTATTTATTGTATTGTTCAAATAGTTCTAGAAATCGAAAGCTGTATCTCGTCGTGATTACCTCGAAACAAACTCGATATTACTTTTACCTCATGTTACTAGACGATATTGAACCCCATGTTATTCGCATCTTGAATAAGGACTCGAATTAACAAAATCTTTGGAATATGGCTCCAAAGACTAAGACTTAAAAAATACATTACGATCTCAAATATCGCAAATAGTGTTTAGTTTTCGAAGCTTGACTACTTGATTTATGCGACGACATCGAGCATGGTATTTTTCAAATTCTTCTAGAATTCGTGGGCAATTTCCAACTTAATCTCGTCTCGAATTTCCAATAGAAACCTCAAAAAATATGTATCGTATCTCGTATCTAAATAGTTCGGACTGTAACATGAGTTCAAAGATTTAAAAAATACGCAAGTGCTCGTCTATTGTTCTTAAACTTATCCCGGTGTATGAGACGATATTCAGCGAGATTACGTTTGCCTCACTTTTATGATTGTATATGTTCTAGTATATGTTCCATTATCGTACCTGAATCTTGAATATCCGTACCTGAGACAAACATTTTTTTCGGTCCTTAAAAGAATCTGGTTATGGAAAGTTGTCTTATTACGAGAAAAAAATCCAGTGAGCTCTATTATTTTTATCTCATTCTCTTTACTATATGTTGTCACGTAAATATAGCTTTCTTAATCTATACCTAATTTTTAAAAAAATATATATTAAAAATGCTAACTCAATTTATAAGTGACACACCTCAATTCATAAATTGTATTCTAACGAGTTGGGAAAGTAAGGTCTCATGGGTAAGTTCGGTCACATGGGGCGGATTTTTATAGTCGGTCGGGCCCGACTATGGAATACCCTACACCTTTTGTGGGGATATTAACCCTCAGAATATTATTCATATATCAGAAATTTACGTCTTATATCCCCATAAATTAAAAAAATTATATAAAGTATAAAAAACTAAAAAAAAAAAATTTGAAAAATGTAATTGGGCGGACCACGCCTATATTTAAAATTTTGAAAGGCTGATATTTCATAGATTTGATTTTAATAATTTACGGATCAAATTTCCACTATGAAAACCCGGGAAATAATGAAAAAAAAAGTGGGCGGATCACACCCATTTTTGGACCACATATTTTAGGTGAATTATAACAATATGTTTTAAATTTTATAACTATACCTTGAATACTTTTCGAGTTATTAGTTCCGAAAGAGTTATATAAAAGTGACATGTATGGGAGGTGGGAGTGTCCGTTGACCGATTTGGCTCATTTTCAAACTCAGTTCCTACTTTTGGCTAAAATATATTGAGACGAAATTTCATCGCATTCTGATTAGTATTTCTCAAGTTATTCTGTATTTGGACAGCAAGACAGCAAGACGGACAGACAGACAGACAGACAGACGGACATGGCTAAACGGACTCGGGTAGTAATGCTGATCAAGAATATATATACTTTTCCATACCGGACACGCCTCCTAAGGGGCGTTACAATATATGCACAAAGTTAATATACCCTGTACCTCAAAGGTGTAGGGTATAAAAATACAATTAATAAAGCAATTAAAGTGATTAATAACTGAAAGATTATGATTAATTATTCCTGAAATTTATCAGGAAATATGCAGTTATTAAGGAAATAAAAAAAATATATCCAAAGAGTTTAGAAAATGAGGTTGTCGACAGCAGTTGTTCTTTTGTTAGTTATACACATATCATACGCGAAGTTGCAACCTGTAAAAGAAGCTAAAATTGTAGATAAATTCATGGATCTACTAATAGCCATCCACAGAGAAAGAAATTTCACCACTATGCTGATACTACGAAAAATCTCTACAGATTGTTTCCCCTCTATAAAAAGTCTGCCAAAAGATATTCCACGTATAATGTTGACCACAAACATGGTAATGGATATAAGGGGTACCTATAATATAGAACTACTAGCACTGGTCTGTTTGGGACGACAGTTCGATGCGGATCTTTTGAAAACTTTGTCGAGAAATCTACTAAATATGCGACAAACAAGAATAATATTTCTAATAAATGCACATAGTGATGTGACTGCACTTAACAACGCAGTTATTAAGTATTGTGAGTCACAGCAAATGATAAATGTGATTAACCTCTTTGATAATTATCAAGACACCGGCGAATTCTATCAGTACCAACCATTTCCGGTAATACACATTGAAAAGCAACTACTAGGAGATAGTAGGATTCAATACTATCCACAGCATTGGAATAATATGCGTGGTAAAAAATTGATTACATTACCAGCACAGATAGTGCCAAGTTCTTTTATCTACTACGACAAAAGTGGTAGAGAGCAGTTGGGTGGCTCCGTCGGACGTATTATGCTGCTCTTTGCCGAGAAATATAATGCCACATTGAGCTATCTATATCCGGTTGTACCTGGCAATATTATGCATCCATATGCGGTGCAGAATCTATGCCTCAATGGCATCTTAGACATAGGCATCTGTCTGTTGCCAATGAATACAAACGACTTGACGAGCACTTCAATTCCGTTGGAGTTGGCCACATGGATGGCAATGGTACCGATAGCTGCAGACATTCCAACATCGCGAGTTTTTGAATTAGTAATGGACCCAGCCGTACTACTTATGTTGTTGCTATTTTTGATAATATTTTCTACACTACATACCATAATAGTGGCTAAAGTGAAACAGGCCCAAAGAGGGACTCATAAATTAATATTACATCTAAATATTGAGAACCTCCTATTTAATGATTTAGTACTACCCGGTATTTTAGGTCAGTCGATTTGCATGCATCGTTCAAATCATTTATCATTACGATTCATATATTTATTGATATTAATACTGGGTATACTCGTTAACACCACGTTTTCGGGACATCTGAAGACCTTACTCACTAAACCAGCAACACAGCGCGAAATAACAAGTGTCATGGATTTATTAGCAGCTAATCTAAAATTTGTTGTTGTCGCAAATGAAGTTCACATATTAGAAAATTCACTGCGTAAAAAAGTTTTTGAGAAACTTAAAGATTCCATTTTGCCACTTGAAACAATGGAATATCTAAAATATCGTTCAAGCTACAATAAATCAAATATATATACAATTACGACGTCATTGTGGCCGCTTCTTGAGATGCAACAGCAATTTTTTGCACGTAAATTGTTTCACACACCCGAATCGATGGTCTTGCTTAATTTTATGGCTATGTCCATACCATTGCAACATAATTCTATCTATAAAGAGTCCTTAGACATGCTTATAATGCGCGTGCATAGTGCTGGTCTGATGCGTTACTGGAATACTATGACCTTCTACAACTTGGTATCTATCGATCGAATCTCATTAGTGGATATAAGTCATCCATATACATTACAACCGTTAGGTTTGGATGATTTACAAATTGTGTGGATTCTACTAGGAATCGGTTGGATAGTAGCCTTACTGAGGTTTCTTATAGAAATAATATTCTCGAATTATTTGACAAAATGTCGTAAACTAAAGACGACTTTTAGACAATTAATTTTAAATAGTCTTAATAAAAATGTTATTTAAATAAATAAATGTATATGCAATGAGTATTTGATGTTAAAATTATAAATATTTTATAAAAGAGGTAACTGTAAATAAAACAAGTTACCGAGTAGAAGGAGGCATTCTTCTAAAATACTTCTCGGCAGTCCGAAAGATGGAAATCTCAAAATAAACTGAAAAGATATCATGATAATATATCTTTCCGTACATGCCACTTCTCTGTATGAGTGTTACAAATAGATGACACCATCATTTTTAGTGCTTCCGTATTCTTATTTATTGTATTGTTCGAACCGTTCTAGAAATCTAAGCTATATCTCATCGTGACTAACTCGAAACAAACTCGTTCTTAATTTCGCGTCCATTTACTAGACCAGATTGAATGTCATATTATTTTAATCTTTAATAAAGTTAAATCAAAAATTTTGAAATATGGCTCCAAAGACTAAGATTAAAAAAAAATAATTATGATCTGAAATATCGCAAATAGTGTGTTGTTCTAGAACAGGGATTGTTAGAGTTGGAGCGAGCACAACGAATATAAGTTCGTGTGAACTGCAAAAACTCTCAGTCGATCACGCTGCCACCGTTTCCCAAAAAATGCACATCTAAATCAACCTAATACCTATTTTTGACCACACAATTTTTAATTGGGCAATCTCCAACTCAATCTCGCCAAGAATTTCTAATCGAAACCTTAAAACATATTTATTGCATCTCGTTTCTAAACGAGATCGTGCAATAACTTGTTTTCATATTTGGCCCTGTAGTCGAAGATTAAGAAAAATATCATGTGCTCGGTTATCGTTTTTAAACTTATCCCGGTGTACGAGACGATATTCAGCGAGACTACGTTTGCCTCACATTTATGAGTTCCTTATTATTTTCATCCCGTACTCTTTACTTTATGTTGTCAAGTAAATACACTTTTCTTAATGTATACCTATTATTTATAAATGTAGATATTCAGGTGCTAATTCAATTTATAATCGACAACCTCAATTCATAAAATGTATTCTAATAATACAATTAATAAAGCAATTGAAGTGATTAATAACAGAAAGACTATGATTAATTGTGCCTGAAATGCATCAGGAAATATGCGGATATTAATGAAATAAAAAAAGTATATCCAAAGAGTTAAGAAAATGAGGTTGGCGACAGCAGTTGCTCTTTCGTTAATTGTGTCTTCATCGTATGCAAAGTTGCGACCTATAAAAGAAGTTAAAATTTCAGACAAATTCATGGAACTTCTAATAGCCATTCACTCAGAGCGGAATTTCACCACTATGCTGATACTACGAAAAATTTCTACAGATTGTTTTCCGGAATTAAAACAAAAAGTGATCCATAAAATAAAAACTTGAACTGATAGAAACATTTTATAAATGAGAATATTCATTATTTTCCAATGTTTTTTTTTAAATACAGTACAGAAAGTTTGTACGGGCCATTCTACACCAAATAAACCAGCGCACCTTGGGGCAGGGCGTACCAAAAGTTGGCGAAAACTTTAATTGTGTTATTTTTAAAAAACTAAGTATGAGGATAGACTTATATTGTATTAAAATTTAACAATCAATGCGTCGATGTAGATTATTGAAAGTAGGCGTGGTACCTCCCATACAACTGAAATGATTAAATTGATACATGTCGGGAATTACGAAAGCTACAGTGATGACACTTTATAGTAGAATGTTTTACGTTAATACAGTTCTCTTATACATTTTTTCGTTGATATAATTCACTTGTCCAAATTTCATCTTAATTGGACAAGTGGGCGTGGTACCTCCCATAAAACCAAACATTTTTGAAATTGTTAATATTGGTATAAATGGTCGGTCGCTCAAATGTGAAGAACTGCAAAAACACAAAAAAATTCAACATTTTGATTTGTGTTTTGGAAAATATAATATGTTTACTAAGTAACAGTATAATCAGATTTGCCGGAGCGCACCCGAAACATTTTTGTTTTCATCTTTGTAATTGAAAAATAATTAAAAAATAATTAAAAAAGTGAATTTACTCCAGCATTTTTTCTTTCTAAAGTATGAAAACTTTCTAAAACAATAATATTGCAAAAGCTTAACAGATACCATTAGTAGATGGCTGCAATTCAAAAAAAAAAATAGTTACCTTGTTTTTTAAAATAAACGTTATAAAAAATTGATTACAAAATTATTATTAAATAAATATTTTATACCCTACACTAAGAGTGAAAGGGTATATTCAGTTTGGTACGCCATTTGTAAAACCTAGAAGGAAGCATCTCCGGTATGGAAAAGTATATATATTCTTGATCAGCATGACCTCCTGAGTCGATTTAACTATGTCCGTCTGCCCGTCTGCCCGTCTGCCCGTCTGTCAGTCTGTCTGTCTGTCCCTCTGTCTGTTGAAATCACGATTACAGAAAAAGTAAAAGAGATAGAACAATGAAACTTTAGATTTAGATTACTTATACATTTAAGCTGTCTGAACAAGAAAATTGACATGATCGGTTTATTGTGACCTGAGAACATACCACTTATGTTCAAATATCTCATATAAAATGTATATCTACAGATCAATTTTACTGTATACGTGCTTAGGTTAGGTTTGGTCAAATATATATAGACTCATGCTCAAATACATGAAAGTAATGTTTTCCGGCGAAACGACTTGTGGTTACAAAAAAAAATCGAAATTCGGTACACCTACCCATTTTTAAATATGGGTATCAAATGAATGGAAATTCTTCAGCGATTGAAAGTTTGTAGTTATTTTCAGGATTTGTATACCCTGGTGACCAATATACCACTTTGAATGGTAACCACACATATGTGTAGGGTATTTATAGTCGGCTTAGACCGAATATAATTTTGATAATCCTAACTAAATATTGTAGCCGCGGTAGCTCAGTGGTTAGTGCGTTGGACTGCGAGCCAAAAGGTCCCCGGTTCAAGCTTGGACTGGGGCTAACAACATCTTTTCATAGAAACATTTTTCTATACCGCGCTACCTCTCGGCAGTAAATGGCAAATCTACGAGAGTAAAACATTGCCTATGAAAAGCTCTCACTCGCCGTTCGGATTCGGCAATAAACTGTAGGTCCCACCACTTTGAGTACAAATATAACACGCACAGCTCAAAATGGCGATAGAGCTCGGCCGAAGTTCTTATAGGACTGTAGTGCCAAAATATTATTAATCTATAATGAAAGAAAAAAAATGGTGTCTGTAAATTTGACTTTCGAGGTTTTCGCCAACTTTAGGTACGCGATGCCCCACTGTGCAGCGTTTGGAACTCACATTCTTCGATTTCATTGAAATTTAGGTAACAGATAAAGGGTATCGACACATTGTTGCAAATTTCAATGTTATAAAAAAAAAAACAAATTAAAAAAAAATATGTAAAAATTTAAAAAACTTATTTTTAAAATATGATGCCATCAAAATATCATCTTAAAATTTTGGCATGAACATTTTTATTAAATCAAGTAAAATATGTGATTTTTTCAGAATTTTAAAGTGTCCTTTCTAGGGACATCCATTTTTATGTGCAAGAACAAAGACCACGGACCACATGTCTATGTTTATAAGTTACAATATAATTGCTTTAAAAGCTGTTTCATTAGCTTTCAAACGAGATTCTAGCATTTATACTTCTATTGAAATATGAACAACCATTCAAAAGTGATTATTGGCCCATGTTTTGTTACTTTGAAGCACTTTATCTCTGGAAGTAGTGGTCGGAAAAAAAATGGTCAATGCATATCTCAATATACTTTATCAGTTGCTTAAATTTCATTGAAATCGAAAAGGTAAAATTTCAAATTTTTTTTTTTTTTTTTACAAGTTAACTAACGCTCAGGGGATGCCCCCTATTCATGCAATGCATAGTGTTGATCGTAAGAAAGGATTATAAGTAAGAGGAGGGAGGAAAACAAACATTCACCGACACTACTCTATGTGTCGTTGAATGTTTGTTTAGAACTTGCCAATATCAAAAATGTCGGGAAAAACAGACGCAGGGAGATTGTTCCACAAACGTATCGTGCGACTGAAGAACGAATTCTTTCGGTAATGCGTAGTTCTATTGAGAGCCGAGTGAACTACGAAGGGGTGGGCATGGTTCGATGCCCGAGTAGAATGAGAGGACACACGACCTGGTGGAATCAGGCCATGTATTTCCCTCGAACACTTACTATTGTAATACCTATAAAACAGGCTTACACACCCTACGGTCCTTCGTTGCTCAAGAGAACCAATAAAGGATGAAATAAGTCTTAACTAAGCCTTAAAAAATGTTTTAACAACTTGTGTTACTGTACTTTTTCGATCTAAATAAAATATATACAATGCATAAAATTGACATAAATTATAAAACCAATTCTCGATTTTCTATTTTCAAATAATTCTCATTTCCACCCAGCACACGACATATTTATAAAAAAACGAGATATACGAATATTTTTAATGAAAGCTTTGCAAGCACTCAGTGCTTTAAGCTGGTTGGGGGCATCAAGTGACAGTCAACTGCTGCAACAAATAAACACTTGTGGAGCCAGGCTATACGCAAATACAACAAAACACAGAAACAGACAGACACATCTATGAAACGCCTGCTGCATAGCGCGATCTATGAGTTGCAAATGTCCTTGGGGTTGTGGCTTCCTTTGGCTGCTATAATAACTCATGCGATATGCGCCTTAATATCCACACATTTGCAGAGTTCTTCCTCGGCTGGATCTTTGGGGCACGTTCATTATCCAACGTCTTATCCCGCTAGGTTTCTTTAAATTATTTGAACTTGCGCCGGCTTTACCAACGTACTTCTAGGCATTCTTTCTGTATATTGTACTTCTTTTGCTTCTCCTGCTGCTTCTTCTTTGACTTCTCCTGAAATGTATACTTAACGACTTGCTCCACATAGAGCAACATATTCTTTATTGTATGAGTGCAATAAATCCTTTGAAGTCACGCAGACACCATGCAGTCGAGTCACCGACATTAGCACCAACGCACACCGACTACACATAAAACTCATATGTGCCACAACGTTGTCGTCATGACAAAAATAAAATGAAAATAAAAATAATAACAAAAATAATAACAAAAAACAACACAAATTTGCAAAGTTGCATAAACATGTCTGCCGCTGCTATGTTTTAGGTCCTTATAATATTTTGTGTTTTTATTTATATGTTTTGCATTTGCCTGACAATAAAGTCTATTGTTGCCAGGGGGCCTGCTGTCTGAATCAAGAAATATTTTTATAGAAACTTATTGAAATTTTAGAAATAAAAACTTTTAGTTCGGTATTCTTTTAAATGGTTATCCGATTAACTTAATATTAGCTGTATGTTTTTCATTCTTGAACTATTTCAAATTGAACTTCAGTTCAATTATATTCAGTTTCTAATGTTCTTATATACCTGTAAATCGTTTCATTTATATCTATTGGTATTGTAGATCCTTTTGCACTTTCAGTTCTTTAAGTTCCTTTAATTCAACACGGATAGAAAAGATTTGTTTGAATATGTTTGAATGTAATTAAAAAATAATCACCATACATGTATTACGAATGAAGTGTAATTAAATTATTGTTCAGATGGTAATAACATATTACTATGTGTAAACATTTTATATGTTCCCCAGCAGAATCTGTCAAACTTATCATAAATATGTTACAATACAAACATAAATTTTTAATTGCATTTGAATATACTACTGCTTGGCTGTTTACTTGATTATAACTATGTTTCAAAACAAACAGAAAATGCTATTCAAATCTAATTGTAACATATGTTCGCAATGCTCGTCTTCATTCGATTAGTTATCGACAGACGAAGTTGGCATGTTGCGCAGCATTTTCTACCTACGCCATCTATTGCCAACATATTGATGTTTAAAAACAAACAAAAAAGAAATTAGATTTAAATAAATGTATTCTTCCAACATTCTTCTTGTATACGAAGTTGGCACTCGTTGAACAGAATTTTCTACCTACGTCTCTTTTGTCATCGTTTGAAGTATGTTTAAACATACTGTTGTTTGAAAAGAAACAAAAAAAATAAAATTAGATGTAAATAAAAGTATTCTTGCAATATTTTTTTTTGTATACGAAGTTCACACTCGGTGCCCGCCATTTTCTGCATACGCGTCTTTTGATGTTTGTTGAGAAAACGTATTCCTCTCGGTAATACGATGTCATTTGTAAATTTTAAAAATATACAAATTGTGGTACAAAAAGTACACTAAAAATATTGTGAAAAGCCGACACGGATATTTCATAAAAAAAACCACAACTGAAAAATCAGTGCTTCTATTTTCAAACAGAATTCGGCATGGTTTATTACAACAGGCTCCGCGAATTGCAGTTTTAATTCAATTATTTATTTATGAAACTTAAAAATTTTTATATAAATTCAAATATTATTAATTCGCATTAATTAAATTAATTATAATTAAAAAAAAACAATATTTTATATATATTTTATTTTCAGGATTCCTTATCAAAAATATTTAGATATATTTTTATACAAACATACTACTTTTTAAACTGAAACAACTGATATGTTTCTCTGGAAACATATTTATATTCAGTTCATTAGAAATCATGTTATATTTTAAACATATTTATGTTTCGGTTCAAATATTTATTTTATTTGGATGTAGTCATTATTATGTTTCTATGAGAACATATACCATTTTAAGGGGCAACATGAAAATGTTTCCGTGATATCATAATGTAAATCAGAGCTCATTACAACACTGTTCAAGTCTCAAGATGTTTACATAAAATTCCACTTTCAATCTCTCTTTTCTTCAGTTTTTTTTAGTTTTTAAGAAGCTACTGAAAACCTCGGATCCGTTTGTTGTGTACATTTTTTATTGAACTCTTTTGGGAAAAATACTACAAATGAAATCAGCCAAGCACATAAAGGTTAAGTTGCTTTACTTCTATATGTTTATGCAGTTTATCCAGCTCTTACAGTTCTGTCAGCTCCTTCAGTTCTTTCAATCACTCTCAGTATCTTAATTTTCTTTTGTTCATCCAGTTACTTCATTCCTCATGTTCCCTTCATTCACAGTTTCTTCATTCACAGTTTCTTCATTCAGTTCGAAAGCTTTATTAGTTCATTCAATTCCTGTAGTTCCTTTACTTCCTTCGGTTCTTTATTTTCAATATAAAGTTTTTCCAGTGTTTCCAGATCCCTCAGTTCCTATAATTTCTTCAGTTTCATTAGTTACAAAGCTTTTTTAGTTCCTTCACTTCCTTTAGTTCTTTTGGTTCCCTGAATTCCTATAGATCTTCCAGTTCTTTTCGTATCCTCAGTTCTTTCAGTCTTCTCGGTTTCTTTAGTTCACACATTTCCTCCAATTTCATCAAATCTTCGAACTTCTTCTTATCTGTTAATTCCGTTAGTTTCTTTAGATCCATTGTTTTCTTTATTTCCTTTATTTCTTTCTGATCATTCAGTTTCTTTCAATACTTCTTGCTCTTCTTTTAATACTTCTGTTTTTAAAGACTGTTCAGCTCTTTTAGTTCTATAAATTCCACATGTTTCATAAGTTCCTCCAATTTTCTCAATTCTTTATGTTCATTTAGTTATTCAGCTTTTTAAATACTTTCACTTATTTCATTTTTGTCCTTTGCCTATGTTCATTTAGTTCCTTAAATTCCTGCAATTACTTAAGGTTCTTTAGTTACTTCTCTTCCTTTTGAATCTTCAGTTGCCTCAAATCCTTCACTTGCTTTGGCTCATTAAATTCCATAGTTCATAAAATCTTTCATTTTTACAATTTGGTTTGTTTCTTCACATTTAAGGCTCATTAAATTACTTCAGTTCCCTCAAATCTTTCAATTCCATCAATCCCTTCAGATACTTCAGATCTTTTAGTATTATCAGTTCCATTAGCTTAGTCAGTTCCATATCTTCCCTAAGTTCCTAGAGTTCACTATCTACATTCAATTCCGCCAAACCCTTCAATATCTTTTTTTTTCTTTAGTTATATCAGTTTCTCCAGTTCCATCCGATTCTTAGTAACACTTCTATTCTTTTAGATCCTTCCACTTTTTTCGTATATTCAGCTTCTTTAGAACTACTTTAGTTTTTTTGGAAACTATTCCCATGCTCTTATCCTTCAATTTGTTTAGTTTCTGGAGTACCTTTCCGTTTCTCCCATTCCATTAAGCGGTTTCTTATTCAAAAATGTTCCATTTTTTGTTTTTAAGAGCTCTGTAGAATGTGAATGTTAAGTTTTGATTACCTAAGTTGTATACTGAAAACTTGTTGATCTTTAAAAAATATAATAAATTCCGAAATTATATTTTGCTATTATCCTGGCCACATCTAAAAGACAAAATAATTTTCCAACTTTCTCTC
The DNA here is from genome assembly GCA_951804985.1 of Dryomyza anilis. Lineage (NCBI taxonomy): Eukaryota > Metazoa > Arthropoda > Insecta > Diptera > Dryomyzidae > Dryomyza > Dryomyza anilis. The sequence goes on from OX638132.1 coordinate 93,922,101, forward strand.
AGTTGAATCCGCTTAAGTTGCACAAAATACAAGCGCCGTAATAAAACAAATCCATATCCTACGCGGTACCTACAAAGACACTTTAGAATGCTGCAGACAGGATGCGAGATTTGATGCTGAGAAGGAAGCTTAGGATGGAAGCATATAAAAACAATTGAAACAGGCGAAATAATATTAAATTTATAAAAAGGAAGAAAAAAACAAAACAATAACAAATAATAGTAATAGTAATACATATTAGATAACTGCACAAATGTATTAAAAGTACCAACTACAAAATATGCACTACTGTACTTTACAGTATTTAGGGCATTTTGCAATGACAGCATACTGTATTATAGTAAAATCTCCTCCAGCGACTTCAGTTCAGTATTTGTTTCATTGGAGTCAAGTACTGTCAACACATTTGTTTTCTTTCAAAACCTTCAATATTTTGAAAAACAAAACCAAATGACAATACAGTAGCTTAACATGCAACGACTACAGTGAGTGCAGCAAGTGAGCGCAAAGAGTGTGAGAAGACGAACATTGAAAAACCACAACAAATCTGCCGCTCGGAGGTTAGAATGCAATAATATTTTTTTCAATATTCATGTGTTTATAATATCCATATTTAACAAAAAAAAAAATTTTTGTACGACAATAACAACGCATGCACAGAATAAAAAAATGAACATCATATTGATGAATTCCGTTCTTCAAAAACCATGATTTATTGTATTGAAGAACCATTCATAATATTAAAAACCAACGATATCAATGTTATGAATGCGATCATAAATATGATGAACGCTTGGTAACTGTCGAAAAAGTGTTCTTCAATATGATGAATTGTATGTGAAGAATAAGTTTCATCATATTAATGAACAAAAACATAAAATACAGCATTTTTTTTTTTTCATATTAAAGACTGATGTTCATATAACCAAATTTAAATCAAAATATTTATTTTTCGTTCATTTTATGCCATACTTCTCAGTTCTCAAGAAGTTCTTGTATGTTATTTCTTCTATAATATTGCTCGACATGCATAAATTAGTAAAATGTTTTATAATATATTTATTTATAATTAAAATTTGTTATTAATAAAAAGTTATATTTATAAAAAATATATAACAAAAAAAGATTTGCTTGAAAAAAAAAATTTTTTTTTCGAAAGGACATTTTTTACACATTTCTTTTTAAAAGTTGTTGGTGAAAAAATTCATAGTATTTATGAATAAATCCATCATATTAAAGATTTTTTTTTGTGTGGGTCGAAAAGCAATATACATATAAAAAATTTTTTTTTTTGAAAAACTTAATAATGAAATAAATTTGGTTCGAAAAATAAAAAATAAAACAGGGACCGTAAATGACGGTTATTCTTATTTTTTTAATGAAAAAAATCAACGGGTTTTAAAATATGTACGCAAGTTTTGAGAATGCAGAATCAATTATTTTGGCATGCAGATTTGAAATTTGCAGTGATTTTTATTTTTGATTTGTACGGCAAAAAATCAGAAAATAACGATTATTTTTAATTTTTATTTTTGCTTGCTCAGAAATCAAAATCAAATTTCAATTTTTATATTCAAATTCAAAAATAAAAATTAAAAATTAATTTTTATTTTTTTGCTCAAGAATAAAGATTATTTTTTGATTTATACATTTAAAAATAAAAATTAGGGTGCGGGGCGTTGTTCTTTATTTGATGTGCAGCAAAAATAATGTTCTTGCGATGGAAACGATAGACTCTAAAACTAATTTGGGTGATGTTAGTGAACATTTCGAAGGCTCACGTGTGATAGTGGTCAGCGTTACTAAAAATAATTTGGCCGAGCTGTGTGTGTTATATTTGCAAAGTGATTAATGCCGTTAATTCATGGAGAATGGTTAATGTAGTTGAAATCCGAAAGACAGGGTAAGAGCTTATGTGCCCCACTGATTCCCACTGATCCCCTTCCCGACTAAATGATTTCCTTTCTTCTTTTTTTATATGTAATGAACATTTTTACAGGAATTCCCTATTCGTATCTCAGAGAACGGATCTCAGAAGGTCTCGAAAAATAGTTTGACTCATTACTATTAGCATTCCATTAGAATGTGAGCTAGCAATGCTTCGCTTTTGTATTTGAAAAATATTAGAAATACTCACCAAATCGATGGGCGGTGATTCTCTAGAAGGTGTGCTGGAAGAACACTAGCTTCAGTGATGGCAGAATGTGTATTGAGGATGCTAAGAAGTTGTTATAGCAGGGCTTCTACTGGCAAGGTATGGAAAAATCTACTACTGGGTTAGTAATGTTTTACTCTAGAAGGTTAGCCAAGAGGTAGCGAAGTAATAATAATTTTTATTTTTGTTGTTGACAGTCGTTGAGATCGAATCGGGGACTTTTCAGCTTATGGTCAAACGCACAAACCAATTGAGCCACCGATACTACAGTATGACCTACTACCAAAACAGATATATAGTACAATGGCACACCTGGATGAGTATATACCCTTTCATATAATAATAATAGTTTGGCACTACAGTCCTATAAGAACGTAGGCCGAGCTATCTGACTACTATACCATATGGATAAATCACCGATGAAAGTCTGATGAACTTGGCTACTCAGGGTTAGCCGAGTCTTACACGAAGACTTATGAACCATGTCTTGGAAGCTCAATGTTGGTCGAGTCTTGGACGAAGACTAATTCACCAAGACATGGCCGCCCATGCTTGGAGAAGCATTGGCCACGTTGACAAGTGCGGCAGTTCCTACATGGACTGTTATTGAATGCATCGGTACCTCAACTTCCAATTTACAAAATAACTTAATATTAATGTATATTAAAATTAGAGTGTTATGCATGCATCCATAGATTTCCTGACCTTCCTAGTTGTGATACTTTCAATAACAAAGAGTTTTCTTCTTGAGCAAAAAAAATAAAAATTAATTTTTAATTTTTATTTTTGAATTTGAAAATAAAAATTGAAATTTGTCTTTTATTTCTGAGAAAAATTTTAAAAATCAAATATAATCGTTATTACTGAACAAAAAAAAGTTTTGCTCAAAAATAATTTTTAATTTCGATTTTTTTGTATATTACTCGTAACTATTACATTCCCTGAAAAAAACTTTATATAAAACTACGTGCACGATTTGTCCCAAGATTTTGTGAATTAAAAGATATGGAGCGATTTTATTAATATAAAAAACATTTTTATTATTATTATCAGGGGCCCGTGCTTGGCTGTGAAAGTTTTTTTTTATTGGTTTTATAAATGTAGTAGCCAAATAATAATTCTCAGCCAAAACAACTTTTCTCAAAGACAATTTTTTCTCAGACTGCCCCGTAAAATTCTTCCCCATAGAACGCTTTCCCGTGGAATTCTTCCCTGTAGAAATCTTCCCGTAGAACTCATCCCGGTAGAATTGTTCCCGGTAAAATTCTTTCCCGTAGAATTCTTCCCCGTAGAGTTTTTCACAATAGAAATTTGAGTGTGGTGAGTTTAGGTGAGGTGAATTTTGGTGTGGTGAGTTTTAGTGTGGTAAGTTTTAGTGTGGTGAGTATTAGTGTGGTGAATTTTATTGTGGTGAGTTTCAGTGTGGTGAAATTTATTGTGGTGAGTTTTAGTGTGGTAAGTATTAGTGTGGTGAGTTTTAGTGTGGTGAATTTTAGTGTGGTGAGTTTCATTATGGTGAGTTTTAATGTGGCGTGGTTGCTTTTGTATATTTTTTTTGTATTTGAGTTTTTTGTTTCATCTTTTTAGCTTGTGTATGTGCCGGACCAAGAGTTTTATATATATATAGATATTCTGTTTTTTCTATATTTCAATATTAATGAAAATTCCTTAGATGCAGATATATAAAACATTAAATATAAAATCAAAGTTTTTGAGTACTTTAAAAAAAATTCATAAACTAGAAAAATAAACGCACATATATTACATATCTATTGATATACACGCTATGCTAAATTCATACCCGCACAGGCAGAATACGCTTCATGGCAGCGAAAAGAAAAATACGAACATTTTGTATTTTTCAATGTTTGTATCCCGTGGCAACAGCGCGTATCTAATATTTTCAATATGCAAAAAGAAAGCGGAAATTCACAGAAACACACACAGGCAACGATGAAATGTAATATGGACCAAAACACACACTCGCACAAACTCAGTTATTTGTATATGTACTGGTTTATTTTTTTGCAATACTCGTTCAATATGCACTTGTATTTGTGTGTAGTTTATGAAGATTATATGTGTGAATGTTAGTGTGTTTGTCTGTCTGCCTGCATGTATGTGTAATCAGATTGGCTGTCATTGTGTTTCGTGTATTTTTCAGATTTTTTATTATTTTTTTTTAGTTTGCATTTTATAAACGATCTATTCAATTTTATATGTATTGATTTTTGGACGCTTGTTATTATCATCGAAAATTCGATTTTCCATTTTCTATTGAAATAAACAATGCGCGGTAATCTTTTCAGAACGAATGATGTCTGACAGCAATAATGCTTAAATGTTCAATTGAATAAATATTTTTTATAAAACTCAAAACAAACAAAAATAAAAATAAAGGGTTTTTTTTAACAGGGACGCTACAAAAGTAGAGCGACAGGGACTGCAAACGACGCCATATTTCTTGCCGCTCTTATGACATTTCTCTTCAGTAAGATCTGCCATTTCATGATGGAAAGATATACGAATTCGAATTTCGGTAGTAAATTTTATTAATTTCGACTCGTTGTTGGCTCGTATATCTTTCCATCATGAAATGGCAAACCTTACTGAAGAGAAATATCAAAAGTACGGCAAGAAATATGGCGTTCTTTGCTGTCCCTGTCGCGCTACTTTTGTAGCGTCCCTGTTAAAAAACCCTTGAAAAAAACTTTTGTAGCGCTCTTATTGAAAAACCCTTTACAGGCGTTTGTGAAGTAACATTTGAAGTAACATTTTTGTGGTTTAACAATTTTTTTTGCATTTGAATAAAAATATACATTTTTTTTTTACTGAAAAATAACATGCTGACTTCATTAACATATAAGGCGGATGTTTTAAAAAATTGACAAGTGCATCGTTCCTTATTTTCTTTGAGCGATACTAACCGACTTACTGTGGCCCGACAACATCGATATATCAGAACAATGAAGACAACGCTCGAAGAGTTGAAAAACAAATTTGGCGGCTGGGTCATCTCACAGTAAGAGTTCATCAATTGGACGCCGCGATCATGAGACTTGATATACCTCGATTACTTTCTCTAGGGCTACGTCAAGTCCTAACACGGAGGGAAAAAAAAATTCTGAAATCCAGAAGGAATAAAGATGTAATGGAGTGATATACAGCTAAAGAGAAATAGATCTACTTATTTATCAAAAAAAAAAAAAAGTTGAATTATTCTTATTATACAGACATTTATTACTTAAGTATCACAAAAAAAAAATAACTGAATGGAATTATTCTTAATATACAGATATTAATTTCTTAGTTATCAAAAAAAGTTACTAAGTGGAATTATTCTTGATAAAGCAGAATATCAAAATGTTGTTGCTATTTTCATCACAACATTTAATGAACACGTGTTCCTATAGCTGTTGCTTTTTCGATTTCTATACAAAAAAAAAATATCTGCATATCAAGACAAATTGTACTAAGTTTCGTTTTTGATACCTAAGAACAAATGTCTTAATATTTAGAAATAATTGGCATAGTTACTGTAAACAGACAGACAAAGGACGACTTCGCAAAACAATGCATATGAGCAAATAATACAGAAAAAGATCGATAAAGACAACAAATAGATGACGGCTTCGCAAAACAAAGCAACTGGTAAATATTACAGAAAATAATCGATAAAGAAAAGAAACAGATAAATCCACAATTTTTCGTGTTATTTTTGGTTTTTAATAACCATGTTTCCCCAGTAGAAGTTTTAGTGTGGTGAGTTTTATTGTGGTGAGTTTTAGTGTGGTGAGTTTTAGTATGGTGAATTTTGGTGTGGTGAGTTTTAGTATGATGCGTTTTAATGGGTTTTAGTATGGTGATTTTTAGTAAGATAAGTTTTGATGTGTGTAGTTTCAGTGTGGTGAGTTTCGGTGTGGTGGATTTCAGTGAGTTTAAAGAATTTGTGGTGATTGGTATACCCTGGTGTGAAATATCTTGATGTTAATCTAATATCTATCGACATACACCGTCTACAAAATGTACCTTTTGGGGGGGGGGGAGTTGGGTTGATCAGTGATCCAATCGGTGAGACCATTTGGAGTGGTTAAATATAACGCTGACCAAAATTTCAATAAATTTGTTATCCGTATTGCTGATATAGTGTGTTTTAAATTTTTTGATTATATGGGAGGTGCCACGACCAGACCACCAATCCAACCAAGATAGCCTATACTCTGCCCAGATACAACATACATATCATTCAAAGTTTTATTCGGTAAAGTCGAAAGACTTTTATTGTGCTATACAATGAAATGCGTTTCAATTCAATTGAAACTTAAGCAGCTTTGCAACAAATTTGGCACTATTTAAAATATCTCTGGATGCATAATTGAAAACAGTTGCTTTGAGTGTCCGTCAATGATGTCAAAACTAAATTTGAACAAATATGATTATATGTCATGCCAACAGAGATTGTTTGTAAAAATCAATTATGAATTTTTTGTAAAATTTCTACTCAAACAACAGGTTATTTTAAATTAATTTTTAGACGGATTTAAAAAAAAAAATCACAAATTCATAAAAAAATATTTTTTTTAAATATAAACACAACTAAAAACGTAAACATTATTAAAATAAAAAAAGTTATTTATACTTCGAGTACTTTGCAAAATGCTGTGAAACTTCAAGCAACTGCGTACTAAGAGTAAACAAAAAAAACACTGTTCTAATCCCTTCCAAAGCACCAAAAATACACCACACAGTTGGGTATGAGTCTAGTAAATATGGAGTACATCAGGTAGATTCTGCTCATGAAGTCAGCCAGTCATTCATTCAGTGAAGTCTCTCTATGTAAAGTTACTACTACAAAAAGTTTTCTTTGTACCTCTTTCGCAAACGATCAAAAATTTTGTTTGAATTTCAAAACTTTGCAGAAATTCCAAGTAATATGAAACATAGATACAATTTTGGCTTTTGAAGCATTCGAATCAGAGCCTGGTGCTTGTCAATTTGAAAAGATGCCGACAAAGAGTGTGTTTTGATTGCCTCAGTCAAGTGCTAAGAACTTTGGGTATTTTTGGGTTTACCGAATTTTCGTTGTACTGTTCGCCATTAAGCTTAAAGCTACATCCAACTACTATTTGCTATTGCTATTTCTAGACTATTCCAACTATCACTACTACATCTACTAATACAACTACCTACGATTACTGCACTCAAAGCAAAACCCAATTGAAGTTCTCTCGGCAAATACAAAGTTTTGCTTGAGTTTCATTCCGTTTCTAGTGTTTAGCATTTGATTTGCAAGTGTGTCGTGTGTCTATAGTGAGGTTAAATCCTTCACCTGCGATGCACTGCAGCAAGAGATGCAAGGAAAAAGTTGCAGATTTAAGTAAAAGTTTATTTTCACAAATTGCATATGTGCCTTAGATTAGTATGCCTTAGTATGAGAAGCCGGAAAAGATATGCATGTCGATTTAACTTTCGTTAGGCAATTAAAAAGTTTCATTTTATTAATGTAACTATTTTTTATAATGACAAAATATAATATCAAATATCGTTTGCATAGTTTTTTTTTACAAAATATTATTATTTTTTTTTAATTTTAGGAAGTTTAACTCATTAAAGAAACACAAAGCAATCATGAAACAATTATCATTTCACGAAAACTTAAGAAAACAAATTGTCGAACAAAAATTCAAATTTACAAGAATTTTAGAATGGCGAATCAAATAATGTTAGGCTAGAAAAATATCGAAAAACATTGAAAATTTTAGTAGAATAAATTTAATTCTTTGGAAACGATAATAGAATTAAAAATTAATGAATTATTAAGTAAACTTTCTAAAATGATAAAAAAGCAATTTTATTGAGTCTACCTTGTATTTATATAACAATGTTCAATAAAGCGTTATATTTATCCATTCTATATGGTTTCGCCGAATGTGAGCGGGATTGGATCATTGGGAGTGGCACCCCGCATAGAAAGTACATTTTCAAGACAGTATATGTCGACAGTTATTATAGTGATAACAAGATATTTCACACCAGGGTATACCAACCACCCCAAATTCTTTAAACTCACCACAATTAAATTCACCACACTCACCAAACCAAAACTTATCACACTAAAACTTATCATACTAAATCTCACCACACTAAATATCACCACACTAAAATTTTTATTCTACTGGGAAAAACACTACGGTGAAGAATTCTACGGGGAAGCACTCTACCGGGAAGAATTCTATGGTGAAGAATTCTACGGGGAAATATTCTACGGGGAAGAACAATCCAAGAAAGAATTGTCTGAGAGAAAATGTCTTTTGGCGGATAATTATTTTTGTTTTGGTTACTACGTTTATAACACCAATAAAAAAAAACGTCCACAGCGAAGCACGGTCTCTGCTAGTCTATATATATAAAACTCTTGGTCCGTCTGACGGTCTGTATGTTGGTTCCAGCATCACGTCTAAACCGCTGAACCGATTTAACTGAAATTTTGTAACAGGATACTATGGAGTCCGGAGGGTGTCATAGGCTATATATAGGCGCGATTGGAAAAAGGGGCGTGGTAACTCCCATACAACCTAAACATTCCAGACGACATAACTCAGCACATACACAAGCTAAAACGATGAAACAAAAAATCAAATACAAAAAAAAAATATACTCACCACAATGAAACTCACCACACTAAAATTCACCACATTAAAACTCACCACACTAAAACTTACCACACAAAAACTCACCACAATAAAATTCACCACATTGAAACTCACCACAATAAAATTCACCACACTAAAACTCACCACACTAAAACTCACCACACTAAAACTTACCACACTAAAACTCACCACACCAAAATTCACCTCACCTACTCTCACCACACTGAAACTCACCACATTAAAACTCACCACACTAAAATTTCTACTGTGAAAAACTCTACCGTGAAGAATTCTACGGGAAAGAAATCTACCGGTATGATTCTACAAATCTTCTCCATACGGGAAGATTTCTTCCGGGAAGAATTCTACCGGGATGAGTTCTACTGGAAGATTTCTACCGGGAAGAATTCTACGGGGAAGTCTGAGAAAAGTTGTCGGAGAAAAGTTGTTTGAGAAAAGTTGGCGGAGAATTATTATTTGGCTACTACATTTATAAAACCAATAAAAAAACTTTCACAGCCAAGCACTGGCTCCTGATATAAATAATAAAAATGTTTTTTATATTAATAAAATCGCTCCATATCTTTTAATTCACAAAATCTTGGCACGAGTCGTGCACGGGTCCAGCTAGTTTATTATAAAATCGTGGTATTCATTTTTCTGTTATGTTTTATATATTCATTATATGGACAACTTTTAGTGTAAAGAGATTTAAAGTTTTGAGATAAGGATGTGGTGAGTTTTTGCTTGTTCGCTGTTTAGTATTCAGAGATTTATATGATGTGCTAGTTCCCAAATGTATGAGCATCTAATAGTTCGTACACGAACGACTCCTGGCAAGGCGAATTGCATATTCACTGCGAAAATTACAAATTCGTGAACTTTGAAAAGAGAACAACCAACAAACAATCAATGTTTCATTCTGATTTATAACCGCACTTTTGAAAGACTTTAAAACTAAAATCTTTTTTCTTATATTCTTTCGAATCGTTTATTATTTTGAAATTATATTTCTTGCTGTTATTCCGGTCAAACTTAATATGTGTATCTTTGTTGTGGCGAGTGCTGAGTTCAGTATCTGGTTTGGTGTGTTGAGTTTATTGGTTTTGAATTTATTGGTTTTAAAAGTTGCATTTATTGGTTTTATGTGTTTTTTATGTTTTTTATGATTTTGGTGTGTTGAGTTTAAGTCTATTGATTTTTTGTTTTGGAGAGTTTTTGTTTAGGGAATTTTCCATGTTTTTCATTCTAATATAAGGATGTGGTGAGTTAATTATGTCTGGTATATTTTGGTGAATTCACCATATATTGTAGTCAGTTTGTTTTGATGATGGGATATGATTCTTGCATGGATTATTCTGGTTTCGTGCGATTAGATGTGCCAAATTTTAGTTTAATAAGTTTTTATTGAATGGCAGAGTGGTAAGTTAAAATCGATTAGATTGCTGTTTTATTTTTACTTCTCTTGAGAATGAGTTTATCTGTTTTACATTTTTTTGCGTTGAATTTATTATAGTTGCTTTTTTTTGTTTTTTAGTGATTTAAAACAAAGTGATTTTAAAGGTTTAATAACACTACTCAACCAAACGAGAAAAAATATTATCCATTGACATCCCATACATCAATGCAAAATCGTGGTTGCTGATTTGGACTGCATTAGTTTTTAAGAAAATTGTTATCGAAATAAAAGGCCCTTTTCAAACACTTTTTCATTAATAAACGAGTTGGGAAAGTTAGGTCACATGGGTAAGTTTGGTCACATGGGGCGGATTTTTATAGTCGGTCGTGCCCGACTATGGAATACCCTACACCTTTGGTGGGGATATTAACCCTCAGAATATTATTCATATACCAGAAATTTACGTCTTATATCCCCATAAATTAAAAAATTATATAAAGTATAAAAAACAAAAAAAAAAAAAAATTAAAAATGTAATTGGGCGGACCACGCCTATATTTAAAATTTTGAAAGGCAAATATTTAATAGATTTGATTTTAATAATTTACGGATCAAATTTCCACTATGAAAACCCGGGAAATAACGCCCATTTTTGGGCCACATATTTTTAGGTGAATTCTAAAAATACGTTTTAAATTTTATAACTATACATTGAATACTTTTCGAGTTATTAGTCCCGAAAGAGTTATATAAAATTGACTTGTATGGGAGGTGGGCGTGTCCGTTGACCGATTTGGCTCATTTTTAAACTCGGTTCCAACTTTTGGCTAAAATATATTGAGACGAAATTTCATCGCATTCTGATCAGTATTTCTCAAGTTATTCTGTATTCGGACAGCAAGACAGCAAGACGGCAAGACAGCAAGACAGCAAGACAGCAAGACAGCAAGACGGACAGACAGACAGACAGACAGACAGACAGACAGACAGACAGACGGACATGGCTAAACGGACTCGGGTAGTGATGCTGATCAAGAATATATATACTTTTCCATACCGGACACGCCTCCTAAGGGGCGTTACAATATATGCACAAAGTTAATATACCCTGTACCTCATAGGTGTAGGGTATAAAAATTGATTTATGTGTATGCAGAGCATGATTCAAACTAACGACAAAATTATTATTGTTTTTATTTCGGTTCTCTCTTTTAAATATGACCTATAAACATACTTGATAGATCATAATCAGTTTTAATATAAAATGTTTGTAAATTAAATATGATAAAAATTAAAAACTCCTCACCTACGCGTTATCAAGGTCCAGAATATTATGTTAACCAGAAAATTTCTGGAATACGTAAAAGAAAAACTAGCCTAAAAATCGAATTTGATAAAAAAAATTCCTATTTATTCTAAAACTTTTACAATATAAAATACTAATATTATTTATTTTTTCAGAAATATAACGCGACTTTTTTGAAAAAAAATTTAAATACTCTAAGGAACATTCCACGGCTCTCAGTGTAGTGGGGAATCTTTATTCCTCTCGGTGCAGCTTGTTTGGTATCGTTATTCGTCTCAGTGTATCTATGGGAATTGTTATTCCTCTGTGTATCTATGGTAATCGGTATTCCTGTCAGTGTAGCTTGTTGGGAATTGTTATTCCTTTTGGCGCTTGGGAATAGGTATTCCTCGTCAGCCTGGATTAGACTGACTTCAGTTACACAAAAGGGCACCTCGCAGTTGGCGCTAACTCAAATGATCTTCGTGTAGTGTTACTTGGCTGCATTGCATGCAGCAACAGCATGTAGCATTCATATTATTGTTGTTGATGCAGCATATACCCTTTATGCTCTTTGGCCCGTCCACTTTGATATCATCCAAATACTAGTTTTGACCTCGGTCGGTTTTTAATTTTTGATCGGTTCCGGAGAGCCGGCCGACATAAAGCATATTTTAGGCACTGTTCGGTTCTTTTTTATTCGAGCGGCCCTATAAAGTAAAATTCTCCCGAATTTTATTGTGGAGAGTTTTCATGTCATATGTTATATTTTTCCTTGATACTTTTCTTTGGAATATGTGTTTTCGACTTCAGCACTGGTCATTTTATATTTAGTATGGTGAGTATTGTTGCAGTGAGTTCTAGTATGGTGACTTTTATGTTGTGATTTTTAAACTATGATTTTTTGCTGTTGTAAGATTTTGTGTGATTTTTGATATTTTGATTGATTACATCATATCTATTATAACTCAATTCGCCACGATTTAATTTACTGCTCATCAAATGATGCAATGCATCGTAAAACCTGCTACTCAATCCAACCCATCTATGCTGCTCTGTGTTGAAATGTAAAGCTTCCTCTCGAGACCGTAATGCCACCATCAACGAGTCGAATGTACTCGCCAAAAGTTATCGTCTGGCTAACCAATAAAAGACTCCACAGAGATCGTTTTATTAATAAATCGTAGTTTCTTTCGTATATTTTTATGATGGTGTTGCTATTTATATTAACTTAACTTAGTTGTAAAGATCGAAATAGTTATCGGTTGTAATAACGTATTTTTTAATATCTTGTAATGGATTATTATAGAAACTTTATATAATTTTCAACATTTTGTTCAAAAATTACGTAAAATCGTTGTCTAATAGGAAAAACTGAAATTTTAGATAGAAATTGATCTTATTAGGGTAGACGTAAGAAATCATTGCCTGATCATACTGGAAATATAACTGGTTCAGTTATGAAAAGTAAAATATTCAATGATTAGTTCGCAAGGTTTCTTGCTTTCTCAAATATGATATTGAAAAAATCGAGTTAAATAGTTTATATTTGTGATAGTCTCTTACAAAAGTTCATTAAACTCTTGATTCAATAAAATAAATTCTAATATAAAAAAAGCCTTCAGCAACCCATATCGGTCTGAAATATCATTACTTTCACAAACCGTTTGTCAAATTCAACCCTCCAATAATTCTCCCAAGCTCTAACATATTACAATATAAACTTGAGACCTTGTTTTTTATTAGATTAGTAGGTAATCAACTCAAAAAGATCCTACATAATATGCAAAATAATGCGATGTTATGAAATCGAACCTTAAAATGTTAAGTAATTTTTATGACTCAATTAAAGTCGTTAAGAGCGCTGTGTTCACGCTGTGTCCGTTGACTGGCGGCAACCCATCAATTAACCGTTTAACGTTTATGGTAGGGATATAAAGCAGTAACGGCCGTCGTAACAGCAGCGCCAAAAACAACAAAAATAACACATTTAATCGCTCTGCTCTTCGTGTCAAGCGCACATTAAAATCTCGTAAAATTCATCGTAAAAAAAGCGTTGACTTCAAAGCGGCCGACAGACCGCATGCGATTGACTGCGACATGTTTCCGCAGGGTGTTTTACTGCAACCAAATGTATTTGTGGCGATCGTCTATGTGCGGTTGACCATCACATCGCCGCAGGATATGTCAATAAAAGGTAATGCACACCATAAAATATCACTAAAGTTCTAGTAATTCTGGACAATACGATTTATAAAAAAAATTTTATTTTCTTACAAAACAATTAAATATTCAATTTTTCACTAAAAATTCAATTTTTCAATAAAAATTAAATTTTTTCATTAAAAATTAAATTTTTCACTAAAAATTAAATTTTTCAATAAAAATTTAATTTTTCACTAAAAATTTAATTTTTCACTAAAAATTCAATTGTTCACTAAAAATTCAATTGTTCACTACAAATTCAATTGTTCACTAAAAATTCAATTGTTCACTAAAAATTCAATTTTTCACTACAAATTCAATTTTTCACTAAAAATTCAATTGTTCACTAAAAATTCAATTTTTCACTAAAAATTAAATTTTTCACTCAAAATTCAATTTTTCATTAAAAAATTCAATTTTTCACCAAAAATTCAATTTTTTACTAAAAATTCATTTTTTCACTAAAAATTCAATTTTTTACTAAAAATTCAATTTTTCACTAAAAATTCAATTTTCACTAAAAATTCAATTTTTCACTAAAAATTCAATTTGTCACTAAAAATTCAATTATTCACTAAAAATTCAATTTTTCACTAAAAATTCAATTTTTCACTAAAAATTCAATTTTTCACTAAAAATTCAATATTTCACTAAAAATTCAATTTTTCACTAAAAATTCAATTTTTCACTAAAAATTCAATTTTTCACTAAAAATTCAATTTTTCACTAAAAATTCAATTTTTCACTAAAAATTCAATTTTTCACTAAAAATTCAATTTTTCACTAAAAATTCAATTTTTCACTAAAAATTCAATTTTTCACTAAAAATTCAAATTTTCACTAAAAATTCAATTTTTCACTAAAAATTCAATTTTTCACTAAAAATTAAATTGTTCACTAAAAATTCAATTTTTCACTAAAAAATTCAATTTTTCACTAAAAATTCAATTTTTTCACTAAAAATTTAATTGTTCACTAAAAATTCAATTGTTCACTAAAAATTGAATTGTTCACTAAAAATTCAATTTTTCACTAATAATTCAATTCACTAAAAATTCAATTTTTCACTAAAAATTCAATTTTTCACTAAAAATTCAATTTTTCACTAAAAATTCAATTTTTCACTAAAAATTCAATTGTTCACTAAAAATTCAATTGTTCACTAAAAATTCAATTGTTCACTAAAAATTCAATTGTTCACAAAAAATTCAATTTTTCACTAAAAATTCAATTTTTTACTAAAAATTCAATAGTTCAATAAAAATTCAATAGTTCAATAAAAATTCAATTGTTCACTAAAAATTCAATTTTTCACTAAAAATTCAATTTTTCACTAAAAATTCAATTTTTCACTAAAAATTCAATTTTTCACTAAAAATTCAAATTTTCACTAAAAATTCCATTTTTCACTAAAAATTCAATTTTTCACTAAAAATTCAATAAAAATTCAATTGTTCATTAAACATTCAATTTTTCACTAAAAATTCAATTTTTCATTAAAAATTCAATTTTTCGTTAAAATCTCAATTTTTTTTTACTAAAAATTAATTTTTTACATCATCATTTCATAAAAATTTTATTTATTACTAAATATTAAATTGTTCACTAAAAAATAATTCTCCACTCAAACTTCAAAATTTTTAATTAAAATTTAAATTTAAAAAAAAAAATAAATTTTTACTACATATTTAATTTTACGGTAAAAATATGTCACGACAATTTTTCACTTTATATTCAATTCTTCACTAAATATTAAAATTTTCACCAAATATTCAATTTTTCACTCAAAATTAAAGTTTTCAATAAAATTTCTGTTGAACACTAAAAGTTCATATTTTCCCTAAAAATTAAAGTGTTTATTAAAAATTCAATTATCTCTAAACATTTATTTATACGTAAATATTATTTTTTTTTCCCTAAAATTCCGTTGTTGTTAAAAAAGAAAAATTCAATTTTTTAGAAAAATTTATAATAATTTTTATATAATTTATATAGTTTATTTCCTTTAAAAATCATTCTAAAAATGTATTTAAAATTTAATATAATTTTTTGCAGTTTTTTTATTATTGTTTACGTAAAATGTTTGTCTACTCAGACCCAATGTTTCCTAATTTTTAAATATTAAAACAAATACATACGCCACATAACTATAACAATAAAATAGAACTATAAAGAAATTCAACCTACCCACACAAACAAACAAAAGGAGATAAGCAACTAAACACTTTTTAATTTTCTTATAGCTGTTTAAGGAAAGAATAAAAAAACCCAACAAAAATTTCCAAAGGATTATCCACAGCTGATCATAGTTTTCTTTGGCCAACAACATTTGTGTTAAGTGTTTTTATAGCCACGTTTTTTCATCAAATTGTTGGGGTTTCTTTCTTTTTTCTGAGACACTGGACGAAAGTGGTTGGGTGCCGCAATAAAAAAATTAAATTAAATTGACTAAAGTAAAAATGGTTTGGTAAAGTGTTTTTAAGTAAATGTTTTGAGTACTGCTTCCAAAGAATTTCGCTTTGTTTTGTTGTAGAAACGTGTTAAATCTTTGCGTCAAAATGCTTTGATTACTTGAACAACTTTGAGGTGTTTCAGGTAGTACATAAAAGTTTAGAAACTTCTGTTACTGTGCTAAGCCTATTAAGAGTTTTCTTTATTTTATTGTTTAGTGGATTTTTTTTTGTGTTTATGCTAGCCTCGCGTCAGTTCGGTACAGAAACATGAAGAAATTTAAGTCAGTTGACGAAAATTCTTTGTGATAAATGATACGGTGTATGATTAAAGTATAGTAAACGGTATTTTTAAGCAATCGTACTCTGTCTCAGACTATTGTTTGATTATATAAAATAAATTATTTTAATAAAATAAAAAACTTAATTTCAAATAAAGCTCAATTTCGATAAATAAAAATTACCATATATATCTTAAAAAAGCGTTGCTTCTTATAGATTTAAATACCACTTATGCCTGGTTTTCTACTATGTCATTTTGTGTCATGTTTGTTTTCTTTACATTGTGATTGCTCTTAAATCGGGTGAAATTCAGTATTTTCAAAACCACTTAACCGATTTAAAAAAATTTAAAAAGTGTTATATAGAAAAAACTTGAAAGAATTTAAGTTTTGAAATTAGAGTTTGTATCTTGAAAGGTAATGGAGAAAAAATCAGTAAAGTTAAATTTTTTACATGAAAAATCTTTCAAAAATTGTAAAAAAAAGTTATCCGAAATTCTTTTATTTATTAAAAGCTTATATTGAGATCTAAAGAAAATGTGCTTACATGAGAAAATATCTTGATTAGTTTTAAAGATATAGACTGGAACATGTTTTTTTATATATTTGAAGACTTTGCTTTATATACTTATACATAGATTGTACATTTTCTCATAAAATCAAAATGATTGTATGAAATTTTAATAAACAAATAACATATAAATCACAAACTGAAACCCGTTTTTAAATATATCGAGTGGTTTAGTAAATATAAAATTGTAAAATTATGATTTTGTGTGTTAATTGTATATTAAAGTCCCTTACAAATATTTTGATTTCATGAGAAAATGTACAATCTATGCATATATATGTAAAGTAAAGTCTTCAAAAATAAAAAATAAAAATCATGTCTATATCTTTAAAACTAACCAAGCACATTTTCTTTAGATCTCAATGTATTTTCGAACATGACACTGACACCAAGCTTTAGGAAAATAATTTATGAACATAATTTATAAAACAAAAGTCTGCCAAAATTCGATATATAATATTTGAAAATTGTAAATAAAATTTGTTAAATTTGCTGCATGTTACTAACACAGAAAAATGATGAATTTATTCATAAATATTATGAATTTTTTCACCAACTACCAGATTCATCATATTGTTACCACCGTTCATTAAATGACATATTAATGAATGTATTCATTATATATATGAACAAAATATTCAATACAATGAATTTGAATTGTCATATTGATGAATGAAAAATTTATAAAATTTTATAAAATATTTTGAAATAAGTGTAAAAATTTTATTTAAAAAATAACAGTAAAAAATTTTACAAAAAAATTATGGCAAAAATTGTTCCAAAAAAAAAATGTAAAAAAAAAATTTTTTTTCAAAAAACAAATGTTCGAAATTTTTTTTTTTTCCAAACAAAAAAAATTTCGAAAAAAAAAATTTGCGAAAAAAAAAAATTCGAAAAAAAACTTGCTTGAAATTTTTTTTTTTTCAAAAATATATTTTTTATAAAATAACTTTTTATTAACAAAAAGTTGTAATTATAATAAATATATTATAAAACATTTTACTAATTTATGCATGTCGAGCAAGCATTATATAAGAAATAACACACAAGAACTACTTGATAATTGAGAAGTATGGCAAAACATGAAAGAAAAAAAAAATATGTTGATAGAAATTTGGTTTAATGAACAGCATTCTTCAATATAAAGAACATATATGTTGTATTTTATATTTTGGTTCATTAATATGATGAAACGTATTCTTCACATACAGTTCATCATATTGAAGAACACTTTTTCGACAGTTACCAAGCGTTCTTCATATTTATGATAGCATTCATAACATTGATGGCGTTAGTCATTAATATTATGAATGGCTCTTCAATACAATGAATCATGGTTTGAAGAACGGAATTCATCAATATGATGACATTTTTTTTCTGTGAATTTGATATCTTGTTACTTCCAACAAATTGTTTGTATTAACATACACAGAAAAAAAAAGTTCATACTATTTATGAATTTGTTCATTAATTTTATGAATTTTTCATAATTATTAACCAATGACCAAATTCATCCAATTTATGAATCGTTCATAAAACCTTAATAAAAACGTTCATAATATTGATGAACGCTTTCGTAATATTTATGAAAATATTCATGGTATTTATAAACTTTAAACTAATTAAAAATAAAAATAAAACTATTTTTTATTTTATTTTCTTGTTTTATTTTTTTTTTATTATATTATATTGCTTTTTTATTTTATTTTATTTTTTTATTTTAATTTATTTATTTTTTTAACTACTTACATTCTATTTTATATCTACTCTTGCTGTTGCTGCCTATTTCTGCTGTTTATTGTTGCGTGATGTTAAGTACATGCGGTGCACGTTTCTTTGGAGTTGTAAACAACAAATGAAACTATTCGAATTATTTGTACGAAATGACATAGGAATAATAAAAACTAAGAATTGTATATGCTATCATCGACTATCGACGCGTCGCGACTAGTTGTCAAAATAATCAATTGATTGGTCAGTAAAATAAAAATATCTATTTATAGCATGGTCAAAAGTTGCAGGTCACACATCACCAACCTACCTACTTTGTGTTGTATTTTCTATTCTCCTTTGGTGGACTGTTTTTTTATTTTTCAGTATCGTCTTTATGCTCGGCTGAATTGCACGTGACGTGGAAGTTGCGCTGCTTTACCTCATCTGAATACCTCAATGAACGCAAATCATAACAATTATAAACGCGTTTATTATATAAATTTCGCTCAAAATGTGCGATTCGTATATACGAAGAATAGTTCATAAATAGAATGATTTTTTCCACATATATTATGAACGATGTCGCAATTAACGGCGTTCATTCCATTTATGAACATTTTTTTTCTGTGTACAAAGAATACTCGAAACTCAAAACAAATTTATTTAATAGATTGCAATGAACAGACATGCTGCAGCATGGACTTTTGTTTCTACCAAAATGCAAAATTCTTTGGAATTTTTAAATTAAAAATATTCCAATTCAATCTTTAGTTACTTTTGAATTTAACTATATATTGTGCAAACTCTTAACAAAAGGATTCTTTGCCAATTACTATAATAATTTGTAGTGCTTTCAACGAAATTGAAATTTTGTGTTTTTAGGAACTACAAAATGTCAAACAATAAAAGTTGGTTGTTTATTCAATCGTGTTAGTTTTAATTTATAGGCTATATAAATTAATGACCAAGTGTTTGAAGTTCACAATTAATATTTTTATATTTTAATAAAAATTAAATTTTACCAAATAAAAAAAAAACAAGTATATCACTTAAAACTCAGTTCGTCACTAAAAATGCACCTTTCAATAAAAATTCCGTATTTCGAAAAAAAAAAAATAGTTTTTCTTAAAAAAAAAAAACAATTTTATCACTTAAATTCAAATTTTTACTAAAAAATTAAAATTTTTACTAAAATTTAAAAATTTCATAAAAAATTAAATTCTTCACTGAAAATTCAATTTTTAACTAAAAATTCATTTTATAACTAAAAATTCATTTTATTACTAAAAATTCATATATACATATTATAAATTAATTTTTTCACAAAAATTCTATTTTTCACTTAAAATTCAATTAATTAATTTTTTCACTAAAAAACCAGCGTCACTTAAAATGCAAATTGTTATTAAAAATTATATTTTGCACTTAAAATTCACTAAATATTCAATGTTAGACGATTTTTCGAAAATCTATTTTTGAACTTAGCTGAATGAATTGTTTTTGTTTTACTGTGGAAACTCTGCAGCCAATACGTAGCAAATTCAGGGGCGGATCCAGAAGTATGATTTGGGGGGGGCGATTGATTTTTTTGCGCCTTTTTTCCAATTTTTTCTAAAATGCGCCCCAAAAATTTATTTTGCGCCCTTCTGTAGAGGCGCCAAAATTTTGTAAATTAGGCGCATTTGCAATTTTATGCATTTTTGAAAATTTTGCGCCTTTCTCTATGTTTTGCTCCATTCTCTATATTTTGCGCGTTTCTCTATATTTTGCGCCCTTCTATAGAGGCGCAAAAATTTTGTAAATAAGGCGCATTTACAATTTTATGATTTTTTGAATATTTTGCGCCTTTTTCTATATTTTGCGCCCTTCTGTTGAGGCGCAAACATTTTGTAAATTAGGCGCATTTGCAATTTTATGCTTTTTTGAAAATTTTGCGCCTTTCTCTATATTTTGCGCCTTTCTCTATATTTTGCGTCCTTCTATAGAGGCGCAAAAATTTTGTAAATAAGGCGCATTTACAATTTTTTGCTTTTTTGAGCATTTTGCGCCTTTTTCTATATTTTGCGCCCTACGGTAGAGGTGGAAAATTTGCAATTTTATGCTCTTTTGCAAATTTTGCGCCTTTCTCTATAATTTCCGCTCTTTTTAAAAAGCGCAAAATTTTGAATATTAGGCGCATTTTTCTCATGTTGCGTTTTTTTTTAAATTTGTTTGAAAAATTCAAAAGTGCGCCTTTTGCCCCGCTCTCCCCCTGGATCCGCGCTTGAGCAATTTGCTGCACGCAACAACAACTTTGGCAACATCTTCAGTTGATGCAGTTTTTGCATTTTTTGCTTTTGGTTCTTTCATGCCAGAAAGTTTTCAAAATTTTTTTCGGACTAACGAGACCTCAAATATAGAAATTTGTGCCACCATCTTAATAAAAATAGAAACCTTATTTTAAAATTATCGACTACTCATCCTCTGTACATCACAATCACAAATGTGAAAATATGAAATACAAATTAGAAAAAACCAATGAAATACAAACAGCACCACACACACACATGTTTTATGTGTATATAAAATACACAATCGATTAAACTGAAAGCCGCGGGTTCAAAAATTGAAAATTTACCTCCACATTTGAACGAGTATTGAGTGATGCGGTGGTGGAACCTGTGGTCACAAAGTACATCATCAGTGATTCGTTCCAGTATTGGTGCTGTGTGAGTAACGGTGTGCATCAGGTTACTACATTGCGCGAAAAATTATTAATATTTTATTTTGAACAAAGAAGTATAGTGAAAAATGGAATTTATTGTGAACATTTTTAAAGAAATTTTCATTAAAAAATTTTAATTTGAATTTTATTTAAAAATTTTTATTTGAATTTTTATTAAAAAAAATATTAAAAAAGTAACATAGTGAAAAATTGAATTTGAATTAAAAAAATGTATTTTTTTTTTTTTAAAGAAAATTTAAATTCATACAAAAAATTATTTGACGGGCTCTAGGTCTACCAAATGCGAAAAAAAGAAAATTTAAATTTTTAGTTAAAAATTAAAAACTAAATATTTTTGAGAATTTTAATAAAAATTTAAGTGAACATTTTAATTTTTATTTAAAAATTATAATTTTATGCAGGGATTTTTTGTGAAAATTTGTAATTTTTTTTAAATTGAATTTTAGAAAATTTTTTTAATGAAAAATGAATCGTAGAGAGAAATTGATTTTTTAGTCATAAACTAAATTTTTTATTAAAAATTTATTTTTTTATTAAAAATTTAATTTTTTATTAAAAATTTAATTTTTTATTAAAAATTTAATTTTTTATTAAAAATTTAATTTTTTATTAAAAATTTAATTTTTTATTAAAAATTTAATTTTTTATTAAAAATTTAATTTTTTATTAAAAATTTAATTTTTTATTAAAAATTTTATTTTTTATTAAAAATTTAAGTTTTTATTAAAAATTTATTTTTTTATTAAAAAAAAACATTTTTTATTAAAAAACATTTTTTATTAAAAAAACATTTTCATTTTGGTTCAAAATTAAAAAGTTTCAACGATATTAGGCACATTTATATTATATATGTCTATACAGATATTAAGCATTGGTATGCGTATGATTACTACTTGATCTGTGCTGGTGCTGAATTTCAAATTGAAGTGTATTGCGGCATAAATTCGCACTAAATACTGCCGCAACATAGCGCCACAACAGCCATGTATGTGTTAAGAGTATCTCCAACTTGTTCAAATTCCGAGATAAATATAAATCGTGCATTAAGTCGTGCATGAAAAATTGCAGCTGCTGAGTGGATTTTCGCAAATCGATTAAAACTTCAAGTGGAACAAACAGCCGCTCACAGACGCCAAGAAGTATGCAGCACAAAATTGAAAAACCACCAATGTGTTGACAAAAGCAAAATAAAATAAAAAAGCAAAATATAAAAACAAAATGTATCATCTACTATAACCAAAACGAAGCACCAGCAAAAACAACCAACATTCATGACAATTGCTGCCAGTAGCAGGAATAAAAAAAACAAGGTCGTGCTCCTATTCAATGAATTGTTTTTCTTGCTTCCTGTGAAGCCTTTTTTATTTTCTTCCGTTTTTTTTTTTATTTGCATTTTCTTTATCATATTCTTCATTCGTCTTCTACTTTGTTATCGTTGCGCTGACATTTCGTCAATTGTAGGTTTGTGTGCCTTCATTCGTTGCTCCGTTGAGCCTTCATTTTCCGGTTCATTTGAATAGTGGCGCCACCATTGTTATTGCCGGAAACGGATGTGTTTCACTGATGACTGTGTGTCACAGCGGCACGATTTATATATGATGTAGGCACACAGAGAAAAGTAGAGCACATTTTTAAGGTAAAGCTAAATTTAATGTGAAGAAAATGTAAAGTATTTTTATTAATAAAAAAAAACATTACAAAGAGAATTGAAAAAATCCAAAAATTTAAATTAAAACTCAAAATTAAATTCTTTCTCAAATTGCAATATTTCACTAATTTTTAAGTTTTTCAAAAACTGTATTTTTACAATAAAAAATTAAATTTAATTTTTTACTAGAAGTTAAATTTTTCACTGAAAATTCAAATTTTCACTAAAAATTCAATTTTTCACTAAAAATTCAAATTTTCACTAAAAATTCAATTTTTCACTAAAAATTCAATTTGTCACTAAAAATTCAATTTTACACTAAAAATTCAAAATTTCGCTAAAAATTCAAAATTTCACTAAAAATTTAATTTTTCACTAAAAATTCAATTTTTTCACTAAAAATTAAATTTTTCACTAAAAATTCAATTTTTCACTAAAAATTCAATTTTTCACTAAAAATTCAATTTTTCACTAAAAATTCAATTTTTCACTAAAAATTCAATTTTTCACTAAAAATTCAATTTTTCACTAAAAATTCAATTTTTCACTAAAAATTCAATTTTTCACTAAAAATTCAATTTTTCACTAAAAATTCAAATTTTTCACTAAAAATTCAATTTTTCACTAAAAATTTAATTTTTCAATAAAATTTAAATTTTTCACTCAAAATTCAGTTTTACACTATAAATTCAATTTTTCACTAATAATTCAAAATTTCACTAAAAATTCAATTTTTCACTAAAAATTCAATTTTTCACTAAAAATTCAATTTTTTACTAAAAATTCAATTTTTCACTTATAATTCAAAATTTCACTAAAAATTCAATTTTTCACTAAATATTCAATTTTTCACTAAATATTCAATTTATCACTAAAAATTCAATTTTTCACAAAAAATTCAATTTTTCACTAAATATTCAATTTTTCACTAAATATTCAATTAATCACAAAAAATTTTATTTTTCACAAAAAATTCAATTTTTCACTAAAAATTATATTTTTCACTAAAAATTCAATTTTTCACTAAAAATTCAATATGTCACTAAAATTTCAATTTTACACTAAAAATTCAAAATTTCACTAAAAAATTCAATTTTTCACTAAAAATTAAATTTTGCACTAAAAATTCAATATTTTACGAAAAAATTCAATTTTCATTAAAAAGAAATTAATTTTTCACTAAATTTAAATTTTCACTAACAATTATTTTTTCACTCAGAAATTTAATACTTGACTAAAAATTCAATTTTCACTACAAATTACAAGTTTTCACTAAAAAAAATTTTTAACAAAAATTAAATTCATTAAAAGAATTAAATTTGTCACTAAAAATTCAGTTTTTAACTACAAATTATTATAGAAATAAAGTTTTCTCAAATAAATCAATTTTTCATTAGAAATGTAATATCTCACAAAATACTAAATTTTTCATTATTCACTAAAAAAAAGATTTTGTTTTATTAAAAACTCAATTTTTCGTGTTTATTTAAAAATAATATTTAATTTTCAAATATTTATCACCCGCTGTTTTTTCATATTTTGCCGGCCAACACCAAACAATGGCAATAAATGTCATAAAGAGAAACAACCACCCGCCAACCCTGCGCCTGAAAAGGTTTCCGAAAGTGTTGGCTACGATGCTTTTAAATGTCGCCTGCAGGCCCAACATATTTCTCATCATATTGTGCTGGCCGCCTGCCAAGACGAATCTATCTAATGCATTTTAATGTGCTGCCAACTGCAACAAATTCACTGAAAGTGGCCATTTGAGTGGGTGGCCGACGGGTTGTTGACGGTTGGTCCTCATGAAACTTTGCGGCGATGTGATGGAAACCGCGCAAATATGGGCAACAATTAGAAGCTTATTTAGGCGACAATTATATTGCGGTTACTTGGCACTGTATGAGCTAGAACAGGTCGACCTCTGGTATGAGAAACAACAGAAACCGAAAAAATTGCAAATGATTTGTGGTCAGCAATGCCGACCGCAATAGAGACCATTAATTAGCATTGCGGGTTGCCATGGTGCTGACATAAATTAACAGCAGCAGCATTGTTAACTTTTGCACTAAATTGTTAGGCATGATATTTCACATGAGAATTGCTTGAAGTGTTTATAAATTTAATTAATCGATAAACGTTTTTATTCATGTTTAAAATAAACTCAATAAAAATAAATTGATGCTCAAGTTAAACTCTAAAGAAACTTTGAATAAACTCAAACGATACTCAAAGGAGAGTCAAATGAAACTCAAAAATAATTCAAAGGAAATTCTAAGGAAACTAAAATGAAACTTAAATAAAACTAAAATTAAACTCAAATGAATCTCCAGTGATACTGAACATGGAATTTAATTGGAACTCTAATGAAACTTAGAGGAAATCAAATAAAACCCTAAGCAAACTCTAAGGACACTCACACGAAACTCTAATTAAACTTAAAAGAAACTCAATTAAAATTCAAATGAAACCCAGTCAATTTCTAATGCAACTATAATGAAATTTAAATAAAACTCAAATGATTCTCAAAGGTAACTCTAATGCGACTCACCTAAAACTCAAAATAAACTCATGTCAACTGCAAATGAATATCAAGTGAATTTCCTACGCAACTCTAATGCAACTCAAATGCAACTCAAATGTAACTCAAATAAAACTCAAAGAAAAAACAAATGAAACTAAAAAAAACTGAAATCAAATTATAATAAAAGTCAAATGAAACAGTAATGCAACTCTAATGAAGCTCAAATGAAACTTAAATGTTGTAATTACTAAAACCAGTAAGGAAGGTTAGGTCACATGGGAAGTTTACAAGTAGGGAAATTGTCATAACTAGTGTTATGAAGTTAATAAGTATTGTTAAAGTTACTTGATTTTTTTTGTGCATATATTATTTAAATAGGACTTCTGAAAGGTGGGACAAAAACGAATGTAAATATGGAGGTTCATATGTATATTCCAAAAAGTCAGCAATTTTTGCGTACAATTTTTTTTTTAAATATTATTAAAAATATCTGAAATCATGTGCTTTCTTTGTACATTTACACTTTGTTCCTAAATTTTATAGTTATTTCATAATAAATCACAGACAAATTTGGCACGGGACAAAAAAAAATCCGTATTGAAATTATTAGTATGATTTTTTTCTAAAAATACCTTTTTCGTACAATATATTTTTTGTATTATCTCTGAACATAGCTGAGACAGTTTACTTTACTTTTTTATATACACTTTGTTCCTAAAGTGTACAGTTAGTTCGTAATAAATCGCAGAATAATTCCAGATGTTCCGTATGTATATTTGCACTACGATTTTTTGCTAAAAATAATTATGTATATGACAATATTAATAATCATTATGTCGAAATAAAAGTGATGTACTATTCAAATTTTCAGATGTTTTTTTAGTTTTTATACCCTACACCTACGAGGTACAGGGTATATTAACTTTGTGCATATATTGTAACGCCCCTTAGGAGGCATATCCGGTATGGAAAAGTATATATATTCTTGATCAGCATCACTACCCGAGTCCGTTTAGCCATGTCCGTCTGTCTGTCTGTCCGTCTTGCTGTCTTGCTGTCTTGCTGTCCGAATACAGAATAACTTGAGAAATACTGAATGCGATGAAATTTCGTCTCAATATATATTAGCCAAAAGTAGGAACTGAGTTTGAAAATGAGCCAAATCCGTCAACGAACACGCCCACCTCCCATACAAGTCACGTTTATATAACTCTTTCGGAACTAATAACTCGAAAAGTATTCAATGTATAGTTATAAAATTTAAAACTTATTGTTAGAATTCACCTAAAAATATATGGTCCAAAAATGGGCGTGATCCGCCCACATTTTTTTTTCATTATTTCCCGGGTTTTCGTAGTGGAAATTTGATCCGTAAATTATTAATATCAAATCTATGAAATATTAGCCTTTCAAAATTTTAAATATAGACGTGGTCCGCCCAATTATATTTTTCAAATTTTTTTTTTATTTTTTTATACTTTATATAAATTTTTTAATTTATGGGGTTAAAAGACGTAAATTTCTGATTTATGAATAATATTCTGAGGGTGGGGAGATTCAGCATAATTAAAAACTTTAAAATTAAGGTATGCAATTAAATATCCCACATTTATATCCCCACCAAAGGTGTAGGGTATTCCATAGTCGGGCCCGACCGACTATAAAAATCCGCCCCATGTGACCGAACTTTCCCAACTCGTTTTATACGTTACCATTAACAGAATAAAAATGTCTTTTCAGATATTTAGATTCATACATTTAAGATTCCAAATCCATCGTTATTTCAAAGATTTGAGCATTTTGAATTTTTCGGTCGTGGTTGACGTTTTTCTGGAAATGCGATAATGTGTGCGGTTACCACTTAAAGTGGTGCATAGGTCACCGGGGTATACGAATCCTTGCAATCACTGAAGAATTTCCTTTCATTTGATACCCATATATATATAAATGGATAGGTGTAACGAATTACGATTTTTAAGGAAACCCGAGTCGGTTTACTAGAAAAACATTATTTTTAAATATTTGAGCATAAAGTCAATATATATTTTACCAAAAAAGTTCATAAAAAAGTCCGTATAAAATAAATTTCATCTGCAGATGTAAATTTTATGAGATGTTTAAACATAAGTAGTCGTTTTACAGGTCACAATAGACCGTTCATACCAATTTTCATATTGGTGCAGCGCAGATATATAAGTAATCTAAATTATGAGTTTCATTGATCTAGCTCTTCTAGTTTTTCTTGGAATCGTGATTTCAAAAGACAGGCGGTTATATAGACAAACGGACGGGCAGACAGACAGACAGACAGAAAGGCAGACGGACATACATACATACAGACGGACATCGCTAAATCGCTCAATCAAGTCATGCTTATCAAGAATATATATACTTTTCCATACTGGAGATGCTTCCTTCTGGGTATTACAAACGGCTTACCAAACTGAATATATACTCTTAGTGTAGTGGTATAGATTAGAATTGTTGTATATTTCGTAAACACAGATTAAGATTTATAGCGCCAACCAACTCTTTGACGTACCAACTTATTCGGTTCTAATAACCGATTATTCGGTTCTCATAACTGATTATTTGGTTCTCTGAACCGATTTTCGGTTCTCGTAACCGATTATTCGGATGTAATTGTCAAAACTAAAAGAGTTGTATTCCAACTCCAAACTGATATAAAACAGTTTTAGAACAATTGTGAATATGTACAGGCTAATATTTCAATCGCTAACCGAATATGTCAGTTCCACCAACAAACTTGTAGACAATTCGATTTTAACGAATGAAGTTTGTTCTTTCAATTAATAAATATAATATATTAAAGCAATTATATAAATTTCAAAAGACTTACAGCAATTTGTATAACAAATTGTATGATTTGTGTGTATGATTTTTTCGTACACTATTCACGATTTATACATTAATTATTTTCACTATAATTGTTAGGTGACGATTTAATTAAACATCATCCATTTTAAATGACAAATTTATTATTGCATTTTTGTTTGCATTATACAATGATTTTGGAAAAAAAAAGTATAAAAAATCGTTGAAATAGCGCAAAATTTTTAATATTCGAATATAACGTTGCTAGGCAAGCCTACATTTTGGCACTTTATAGGTTGACCTTTAAATGAATGCCGACAAAAGACAAAAATAAAATTAAGCCAAAGGTAGGGGTAGACAGTGATTCAATCAATAGATCCAAACTTTTCAAGTTCATTACGGACTTTTAATTGGATTGTGTTTGCTTTTAATTAATTTATCGCAGACTAAACCACGAACAAGTACATGTTATAAAATACTGATAGTAAATTATCTAATTGAAACAATAATAAACCATTTATTAAATTATTTAATGACAAACAATATTAATTAGTTGAAAGACAAATTGTTTTTATATTTTTTGATTGTCCTCCGAACAAAGAGACCATTTACAAAAATTGTATACATATTTTTTATTTAAAATGTAAAAAAAAGAAATTAAGTAATAATGTTGGTATTTAATAAAATATCATTATTTCTATATCGTCGATAAATAAAATACTTATTTATTTTTGTAAATTCTGCCATTTTTGGCACACGTTTCGAAAGTGCGTCTTACATTCTTGGAAAATACTCGCTCATCTAACTCTATAAATTTTTTAATTATTTTTTATAGACAGACAACATGTCTTTCATCGACATTGAATCATATTACGTTCGAGGTTACGTTACTTTACAAGGAAAACAATATTATAAAAACAATAAAAAATCTACACGACAACGAAATTTTTCAGCAACAAGTTGAGCAGCAAATGCTACCAGCAAAAAACAACAAAAAAAAAAATACGATCTCATGAAAACAGGAAGAAATCATGTAGCAAATGACATGAAATGGCAGTGACAGCAACCAAAAAAATAACGAAAACCTATAACTGTTATAAAAAGATTGCAGCAAAAAAACAGAATACATTCATCTATAGAAACGCCGCGAGGTGCACAAGAAATACTTAACCAAAAAAAAAAAAACACATTAAATTTTTTGTATAGTCTCCCTGACACTCATACTCAACTCAGGAGGAAAAAAACAGCGGAAAAACGCACGAAAAACGAACGGAAAAAAGCGCATAAAAATAAGTGCAATATCATGGAGAAGCATTGCCGCAAAACCGCCTGATGTTAGTAGGAAATCATGTTCATGGTATGCACCAAACTGTGCAAAGTCCAAACAGTAATGGCGACAAAATGGAGAAATTTTACTAAAAGTTGTTGGTTTTTAAAACCATACCCAAACAAAATGCGCCACATAAAAAAGATTTTAGTTTGTTGTATTTCCGCGAAAAACTCGATAACGAATTTTGATGATGTGTTGTTGAATTCGCTTGTTTGTTATTGCACTTGCAAAAGTACTAAATTAAACTCTGCAGAAAATGTGTGTTTTTTGTTGTGTTCGAATTATCGTTACACAAGTGATCGAAGAAAACAATAACAAAACAAATGCAAAGCTGATCCCTTATTTTTAGAGTTAATGTAAAAATCAAATTCTGGGGTGGAATCGCGTAAGTCGATACTCGACAATCGTTTCAACGAGAGCTGTGAACGATATCGTCTGCTCGATTGCAGATTCTTGCTTTACGTAACTTTTAAGCGATACTATCGTTTTGATACTAGTTTTCTTCACTAAACTTTCCGCTAAATATTTTTTTATTTAAATCGTTTGTTTTGAACTCTAAAATAATTGTGTTAATACATCCTGATCACAATTTTGAAACATATTCATAAAAATTAACAAAACAATGATTTCGGTTCAATTTTTGTTGCACACAGTGTTGCCATCATTCGGCAACATTCCGGTGAAGAACAACATCGACGTCAACGTAGACGACGACTTCGACAACAAAAGACATGCTATCGATGCTCGGAATACAACACGCATGCAATGCATTCTTTGCATTTATTTGGCGAATAAAATAAGACCGGCAGGCGAATCCACAAAAAGTGCTACACGTTGTCGAACGGAAAAAGGAAGAGCGAAAGCGCGCAAACAGGAAGAAAATGCAACACTTTTTCTCCCGATTTGTGTGTCCAGGGACAGGCTGTCTCTCTGTCCCTGGTTGTGTGTTTGCGTTCATGTTGCATGATAATGTCGCACATGTTCGACAGATTTCTTTTATTTAATGTTTTCAACCGATTTTATTCGCGTTGAAGCTTTTGTTTGTTTTTTTTTCATTTCTTTTTTTGTAAAGCTTTCATGAAGCGCTTTTATTATTTACACTTGTCGCTGTTTATTCACGAATATTGCGTTCAAAGCGGAAACACAAAGAAGAATTTAAGTTTATTAAAAAGTATAAGGAAAGTTGTTGCATTTAAAAAAATATTATTTTCAATAAAAAATTAAATATTTATAAAAAAATAAAATTTATTCAATTCTATTATCTTAATTTTAGTAAATTAAAAAATTGAATTTTTACTTAAAATTCGATTTTTCACTCAAAATTAAAATTTTCACTAAAAATTAAATTTTTCAATCAAAAATTAAATTTTTCACTTGAATCAATTTGTCAATGAAAATTCAGTTTTTATTCAAAAATTAAAATTTAAAAAAAAATCGGTTTTCACTAAAAAAAAAAAAAAAAAAAATTTTAAATTGTATTTTTCACTACAAATAAAATTTGCACTACATTTTTTTTTTGACTAAAATGTTTATTTTTCACTTAAAATTTTCTTTAAAATTAAATTTTCACTAAATAAAATTATTGCAAATTTTATTTATTATTTTTCTGACTAACATTTTCATTTTTCACTTAAAATTCAACATTTGACTAAAATTTTAAGATTCAACTGATATTGATTAAAATTTTAATTTTTCACTTAAAATTCAACATTTGTCTAAAATTTAAGATTCCACAGATATTGATTAAAATTTTAATTTTTCACTTAAAATTCAACATTTGACTAAAGTTTTAAATTATAACTGACATTTAATATTTCATTAAATGCGCAGACCATTAGTCTAAAATAATCATATCAAATTATTCGAAATAAATTACTAATTGCGCGTAACACATTTAAGTAACGAACACCAAATTTAAACCTAATTCTTAACTATGCTGCCAATCTAAATTAATTAAAGGTATCTCTTTAACTATAAATGATGTGTGTGCAGTAATGAAGCCTAAATGTTCCGAATGTCCAGGGGAATGTTGTACATCTGTGGACGAATGGTCTGGCGGACGGACAGACAGATAGTCAGTATTAGAACAGATGCTGCTCTTCTAGTTTAATGCGCTATTATTCTATTTCTTATGCAGCACCGCCGAACCAAATGACTTTCCAAATACATGTTCCAATAATACTCCCTTCTGACGCGCATTCATTACCAACCATAACACAAAAGTCCGAACAGCGCCTAGTAGTTTCATGCGCTCAAGTGCTGGTCATCTGCTCGAGAGGTTTTTGGTAGCCGCATTTATGGTTTTATTTAGGGTCGCATCAAATGGTAATGGTGCCCACCACAGCCGCCTGCCTCACTTTATGTTCTATGCCGTATTTTACTGCAGCGCGCATTTCTAGTCATAAATTCGGTTGGCTGCGCCATTGTGTGTGTCCAATAGTAGGTCTAACTGTCTGTCTGTTTTTCTGTCGGTCATTTGGTCAGTCAGTTGCTGGCTCAAAATTTCAACTAGAAAATTATTTTAATTTATGGCTGCTGAAAGCAATGTTTACTGCTTGTTAAAGTGACTAAAATGGTAGCAGCGAAGTGAATTTCAATTTCAAGAAAACTTCAAAATTGAAAATATTTTCGATTTTATAATAATACAATGCAATTTATTAATAGATTTGTGAGTTGCATTGCAAAAAAAAATTTATCTGTTTCATTTAACCAAGCCACGTATATGCCTCATGGTCTGGTTTTTACTTTCTTCATAAACGTTGTTTGTTGTTTTTTACCTGAACTCAATGATATATATAGACGAAAAGCAGCGCATTATTAATTAGTCCTGCTTTGGCTTGCAAAAAATATGCCAAAGATAATGCTTGATTTAACTATTTATTGACTTTTGTTGTGCAGTGTGTGACGTTAGTTTTAATATCATAAAATGTTGTTTTTGTTGCTATATCTCGTCAAAACTGTTGAACAGATTTGACTGAAATTTTGCACCAGGATACTATAGAATCCGGAGGGTGACATAGGCTATATACAGGCGAGATTGGACTATGGGACGTGGCACCATACAACCTAAACTTTCAACGCGTTATAACTTGTGACTTACAACACGTAAGAAGATAAAACAAAAACTCAAAAACAAAAAAAATTACAAAATCAAAAACATAAAAACGAAAGCAAAAATTAAACACATAAACAAAAGCAGGAACTAAAGCAAGCACACAAAAATAAAAACAAAACAAAAGATGGTAATACAAAAACAAAAGCAAATAACAAAAACAAAAGCAGAACCACAAAACTAAAAGCATAAAATAAAAACATAAATGCAAAAATAAAACAAAACAAAAACACAAAATTAAAAGCAAAAACACAAAAGCAAAAACACAAAATTAATGACACAAAAACAAAAGCAATAACACAAAAGCAAAAGCAAAAACACAAAAGCAAAAACACAAAAACAAAAGCAAAACACAAAAACAAAACACAAAAGCAAAAACACAAAAACAAACTCAATGACACAAAAACAAAAGCAAAAACACAAAAGCAAAAACACAAACGCAAAAACACAAAAGCAAAAACACAAAAACAAAAGCAGAAACAGAAAAACAAAAGAAAAGAAAAACCGCAAAACCACAAAAACAAAAGCAAAAACAAAAAATCAAAAACAAAAGCAATAAATACAAAAACAAAAATAAAATTAAAAACAGAAAACCAAAGCAAAAAGAAAAACACATAAGCAAAACACAAAAGCAAAACAAAAAAACAGCAAAAACACAAAAGCTAAAACACAAACACAAAAGCAAAGCACACAATAAAAAAAAACACTAATAAAAGCAAAAGCAGAAAAACACATGCTTAAACAAGGACACAATATCAAAAGCAAAAAACCAAAGCAAAAACACAAAATTAAAAATAAGAGAAAATAAGAAAAGCAAACCACAAAAAAATAAAACTAAAAACCTCTTCACGAAATTTATTTAAAATTTTGAACAAAAACAAATGCAAAAACACAAAAGCAAAAACACAAAAACAAAAGCGAAAACACAAAAACAAAAGCAAAAACACAAAAACAAAAGCAAAAACAGAAAAACATAAGAAAAACCACAAAAGGAAAACCACAAAAACAAAAGCAAAACACAAAAACAAAAGCAATAAATACAAAAATAAAAGTAAAAACACAAAAACCAAAGCAAAAAGAAAAACACATAAGCAAAACACAAAAGCAAAAACACAAAACCAAAACACACAATAAAAGAAAAAACACTAATAAAATCAAAAGCAGAAAAACAAAAGCTAAAACAAGGACACAAAATCAAAAGCAAAAATCCAAAGCAAAAACACAAAATTAAAAAAAAGAGAAAATAAGAAAAGCAAACCACAAAAAAAGTAAAAACTAAAAACCTCTTCACGAAATTTATTTAAAAATTGGAATGTATAGTAGAACCCACCAAACAAAATCAATTAAATTATCGAAAATAAATAATATTTTTCTTTTTATTAATAAAATCACTCCATATCCTTGCATTCACAAAATATGTGCACGAGTCGTGTACGGGTCCAACTAGTATTATTAAAGTGCCCTTTTTTTAAGAAAATGATGTCAAATTTTTTTCTTTCGCAAAATTTGAAGTACTATAAAAATATTTTTAAACAATCTAAAAAAAAAATCGAATTATTCAAGTTTTAATCATACTAAATTAGATTAGATTATACTAAATTAGACTTGCTATTTCAAAGTAAAATTTTGTTCAAAAACTACTGTGTAATTCTGTATTTTTATAACTCAAAAAAGTGATGGAAAGAATCACAAATTTCGTTTTCAACTTTCCTAAAAACGTTTTATGATAGAAAAAAAACTTCGTAAGTAATAAGAATTAAATATTATATATAGGAAACCCAGATTGATAAATTTCATTATACAATATAAATTAATGTTATTCCATTAAATATTTTCTTTTAAAAACAAAATTTTAGTTAATTTATTTATTTGAAGATGTCGTCTTGTAAACAGTTTAATCAAATTCTTTTATTAAAACTTAGAGATTCTATTAAATTTTTTTAAAATTCACTTTTCAAATAAATAATACTAACACTCAAATGAAATATTTCATGAAATCTCTAAATAAAATTATAACTGGGTCACGTGTCAATAACACAATTTCGTACATATCCTGACTACTACTACAACCCCATACATGCAGATACATAACCTCACTTATCAACACCAACACAGCAGGAGGGAGCCACAGAATCACAGCAAATAACAAAAGTTGTATTTATTGTGTATGCCGTACACAAGTTTTTGCTGTGTATGGCGAGCATCGGTAGCTCTATTGGTTAGTGCGTTGGTCTACGAGCCAAGAGAGCCCGGGTTCCATTCCAGCGACTATCAACATCTTTGTACAAAAAATAATTTTTGAATGTAAAATACTTTTCAATGGCAAATCCGTTTGGAATCGGCATTAAACTGCGGAAGTACATTCGTCATGCAGGTTTAAACGAAACGCATTTCGTTATCTACAATTCCGTTTGCTACATAGTGCAGAAACTGCATTTTTTTTTATTAATTTTTCGAATTATTTGAAGAACGCGCACACACACCATGGACGACAGAAAAAGTAATAAGATATAGAATCAAACCACAATCATCTGGTCTTAATGAGTTAATGGGACAAGACTATGTAGTGATGCTAACTTATTGGGATTCGAGCTGAACCTGGTTGCTTTTGGAATCTGGTTTTTGTTAGTAATGTAGTTCTTTGTAGTATGTCGTACAAAAACAACTGGATCAATCTAGTTAAAATAAATACAATTGTTTTTGGGCGTAAATAAAAACATGATTTTATTTTAAAGTTATTTTTATTTATTTTTAATACACTGTTTTTCGGTGTGGTTTATGATAAATTGTTTGTTGATATTTTAGCAAATTTTAATAAATATTTAAATAAATTGTAAATATTACTTTTAAATAACATTTTAAAAATATTCAAACAATTTTAGTTTTTCGATGAAATTTGTATTCAAAATTTTAGTGGAATTTGAGAAAGCTCTGAATATTAACAATCTATATATATAAAACTCTTGGTCCGTCTGTCAGTCGGTCTGTCTGTCTGTTTGTTCCAGCATCACGTCTAAACCGCTGAACCGATTTAACTGAAATTTTGCATCAGGATACTATGGAGTGGTACGGAGGGTGTCATAGGCTATATATGGGCGGGATTCGACAAAGGGGCGTGGTACCTCCCATACAACATAAACTTTCAAAACGACATAACTCAGCACATACACAATCTAAAACGATGAAACAAAAAACTAAAATTCACCACACTAAAATTCACCACACTAAAACTCACCACACTAAAACTCACCACACTAAAACTCACCACACTAAAACTCACCATACTAAAACTCACCACAATAAAACTCACCACGCTAAAATTCACCATACTAAAACTCACCACACCAAAATTCACCACACTAAAACTCACCACACTAAAACTCAACACAATAAAGCTCACCACACTAAAACTCACCACACTAAAAATTCACCACACTAAAACTCACCACACTAAAACTCACCATACTAAAAATTCACCACACCGAAACTCACCACACTAAAACTCACCACACTAAAACTTCTACTGGGAAAACTCTACTTGGAAGAATTCAACCGGGAAGAGTTCTACCGGGAAGAATTCTACAGTAAAGCGTTCTATAGGGAAGAATTTTACGGCAATGATTTCTACTGGGAAGAATTCTACGGCGAATTGTCTTTCAGAAAAGTTGTTTTGGCGGAGAATTATTATTTGGTTACTACATTTATAAAACTAATAAAAACTTCCACAGCGAAGCACGGGCCGCTGATATAAAAATATTTCTTTTGAATTTTTAATGAACATTTTTTTTTTAACGAAATTTGATTACTTTTTAAATTTAGTGAACAAGTTAATGAAAATTATAATTTTTGGCAATATTTTAGTTTTTAAAAGACAAATTATATTTATAGTAAAAATTAAAATAATTACAAAACAATTGTGATGAAGATTATGTTTTTGGAAGAAAACCTTTTATGTAAGAGTAGAAATTATAATTATTTTAACTGAAATCAAAAATTTACACAGTCGTTTAAAGCAAACATAAAACAACACATCGAAACTATCGTTAGTTTAAACATTTTTTTTTGTGTGTGCAAAAAATTAAGTAAAAACTACAAAATGAAACTCTCCTGCGTTTCAACATTTCTGACAGATTTTCATTTGAGCAAACCTCCTGCGGCACTCTGTCTGTTGTTCATTGATGACAGTCACTATTATCACATGATGCTTTGTTGGTTCAATACTAAAAAAAAATCGACAAAAAATAGTTCGATTTCGCAAACATTTCAATTTTGCAATATTTCGAGGTTGTATTTATAATATAATCTATGGCCTTTGGCAAATTTAGAGTTTCAGTTGTTTTGTTGTACTATTATTAATTTTTTTTCAGTTTTGACTTTTGACTTTATTTTGAGCGTGACTTTGAAAGCGAAACGATAGTTGTTGCGTTGTTAGTCTGCTGTCAATTTGGTCTCGGTTCAAATGTTAGCTCAAAGAGCATATAATCGTGAAAGAATTTTCTTTCACTTGAGTACTCATAATAATGTCACTGGTTAGCATTCTCGTGGGTCTGCCAACATCTAAAAATAGAGTCTTTTTTTTCTATACAGCGCTATATTTCTGAGACTAAAAACGTTTCTCCATCACTTGATGGGTGGGATCTACCCGAATCGTGAGTGCTTGAACCCATAATCATTCGGTTCGCAGTATAAAACACTGACCACTGAAGATGTCTTGCATAGTTTAAAATGCTGCGAGAGAGCTTAAGTCATGTTCAATGTGGATTTTATTGAATTAATAGGGGAACCTCGGGTTAAATGAAACATGGGGTAGTGTGGGAAATTGCAATTTGTGGACATGTTTAGAAAAATAAAAACAATTGTCAAATGCTGCTAATATGGCATCATCTTTTTCACCCATGCTTGTAATCAAATGCCATTTTAATTACATTTCGAGAACAAGTGAAAATAGTTTTTAAAGTTTTTTTTTAGAATGCTGGTGTCCGTTAATTAAAATTATCGCATATTTAAAATTATCTCATTATTATATGTCTTGAATAAAAACGGGTTTTGCAAAAATCGTGCATATAAATAACAATAATAATTTGTCGCTACAGTCCTATAAGAACTTAGGCCGAGCTCTCGCAACCATTTTCACCTGTGCATGTTATATTTGTATTCAAAGTGGTGGGACCTACAGTTTAATGCCGAATCCGAACGGCGGATGATAGCTTTTCATAGGAAAACGTACTCTCTACGTTTTGGCATTTACTGCCGAGAGGTATCGCGGTATAGAAAAATATTTTCTATGAAAAGATATTGTTAGCCCCAGTCTCCAGTCGCAGTCAAACGCACTAAACTCTGCGCTAACGACGCTACAACTTGTGCTAGGTTATGATCAAATTGGGATATTGGGGTAAAGTGGAAATCGTAATTTTAACAATGTTTATTGTAATTTTAGTATAAATATTGTGTATTAATTGGTTTAATTAAGAAAAAACATCAATCGTTGCAACAAACCAACATTTTAATTTCACAAGATCTGCATAGCAGAAGAAGCGAACATTTAACAGGAAAAACATGAATACTAGTGATGATCAAAAATTTCTTGTTCTTGCATCTTGCATCTTGTTCTTGTTTTTGCACTTTTTGCAAGAACAAGAGCGACAACAAGATCGAGATTTACTTGGAAGAACAAGAGCAAGTGCAAGACTAACACTGCAAGAAATGCAAGAAAAGCAAGACTCTTGCGTTTTGCATCATTTTAATGTATTTATTATGTATTTAAGGTAAAAATTAAATTCAAAAGAATTCAT
Organism: Dryomyza anilis; assembly: GCA_951804985.1. Lineage (NCBI taxonomy): Eukaryota > Metazoa > Arthropoda > Insecta > Diptera > Dryomyzidae > Dryomyza > Dryomyza anilis. The sequence continues at coordinate 93,960,779 of OX638132.1, forward strand.
GATATTACTAAATATTGAACAACAAGTAACAATGGAAAGCGTGCAAATTATTTGTGAACGTGAACATTAATGTAGATGGGTGTTTTTTTTATGTCTCAATGCTAAAGAATATAAGCATCTTAAAAATAAGGTCTGTGAAGCACTTTTAAAGCGGCAAATAGCTTCAAAAGTGCTTCAAATGTCGCTTCAAAAAGATAATATAGACGAAACAATGTTTTTTCACTTTTCTTCATCGATTCACTGTGGTATTCACATTCTTATTTTTGTTTTAGTTTTTCTGTTAATTGTAAAATCATAATCATGTTTTTCTTAAGTGCATTCAATGTGCATTATTTCATTTATCTTATAAAAACAAAAACAAAAAATAATATATTGTTACGAAAATTCAGTCTACGGAAAACTGTTGTACGAGTTCGTATCGCTGGATTGTGTACAAAATAAAAACACTCTTATGTTTGGTTTAAATTATAACAATTAACTTTCCCTCCCTTTCTAACACATTGCTTAGTGCGCTGAATTGTCTTGCGTCTCATTTATGATTGTTGATTGCTTGCACAGTGGGCCAAATTACCTCTTTTCGTAACAATATGAATATTTTCACAGAGTACCTCATTTAGCTGATATTGCTTTTGGTGTTTTTGTTTTTTTTTCACAAATCCGTGATTCGTTTGAAAGTGCAACAACAACAAAAATGCGAATAAAGTAGCATTCAAGCCTTTGATAGAATTTTTGATGGGACATTTTTTGTAGCACAAAGAATACTCATTGTTGTTGCCAACTAGATAGTTGTACTAGATACATACATATAGTCTGGTGTCATGCAACTGTCTTTTGTCATGCGACTGTCTGTTTTCATGAGTCTGTTTGTTGCGATGCGATGATACAGGATAGCAACGAAGAGTTGTCGTTGTGAATGTGTGTGTATACGCTTCGTAATTCGTTATTGTTACATTATCTTCTTTCTGTTAGTGTTCGCTTTGTAGCAAAGCGAAGATAAATGTTACCCTGCAAGATATTATTTGTGTTCTCTTGACATACGGTACGTGTAGCATACGGATTTTTTTTTAATCTCCGCCGAAAACAAAAATATGCCTATACGAAATATTCCTTATATTTATTATGAATGTATATGTTCATTTTATTATAGCCTTGCAGTTTTGAATTGTCTCGTCAGCATCACTTGATTTATACAATTATTTTTTATTAAGTAGTTAATTCCTGTTATAATATTCAAATTTTTATGTTATTGGATTATTTTTTGTTAGTAAAACAATTTATGTTTTGTTGAAGAAATTGAAAATAAGTAACTTAAATACAATTAGTGTTCAAATTCTATTCGTTTTCATAATTAATGTGCAGTTTAAGATATTTGTATTCGATCTTTGATTCAAATTTTGCAAGATTCTTGCGAGCAACAGCAAGAAAGGTATTGCAAGAATAAGACCAAGAACAAGATAAGACCAAAAGATAAGACAATAAGACCAAAAGTACATTTTAATAATTTTTTAATTCTTTTGAAGGTTAGTGAACTAAATTTTTGCATGAACAGAATATCATTTATATGCCTACTTGATTTTTCAAGCTATATACAAAATTCTTCTTATTTTGATGAAGTTGAAAAATATTTTTCGATGTATTCATTAGTGATGATCATTTGCAAGAGCAAGTCAAGAAATGGTAATCTTGTTTTTGTTCTTGCACGCTAAGTCTTGTACTAATATATACAAAAAATTAAAATTTACAGGAAATTCAAATTTACCAAACAAAGTGAACTCTACCATCTGTATTTAATTACGCATTAAGTAGCTTGTATAACAAAGTATATAGCATAGAAAAAATGACCGATATTAACCTATTTTGTACTAAGAATTTTAAGTTCTTCCACGAAGTTCTATAAAAAAAAGTTTTATCAATTAACGACTTTTTCAGGGGTGTTAATTATGAATGTGAGATAACAACACAATAAAAAATAAAATAATTTTTAGAAGAAAAAAATGTACATTACAACAACTCAAAACAATGCCATGTGTTGAAAGACAATTCTGTGAGTGGGGGTAGCGCCTACTTGAAAAAAAAAACGTGTTTTATTTATTCAATAGAAAAGGCTAATTAGACTTTCAAAAGCCATGTTAATTGCGCATAATTGGACTGTTTAACACACGCACATGTCAGCAAAGGCGAGCACGGCACAAAACAGCACAAAGGTAAACAGGACACTCGCCAGGACATGAGGGTGATTGTGTGAATAATAGTGTTTATTTTAGTGCAAGCATTGAAATACAAACCAGAAAAAAATAACAAAGTCAATTTCTTTTTAATTTTTTTTTTTTTTGCTTTTGTTCTTTTTTCCTTTCTAACGTTGTGTAAGTGCGACAGGATATGCAGGCAATCAGCAGGATATGCAGCCAGGCAACGAGTTTTTCAAGTAACTCGATAGCATGAGTATCTCCGAAGAGTGTCCTTTTTAATGTGTTTATGGTCTAGTTGGAAAAAGGTGTGATGTTGTTTGCTTATCTGCGTCGCTATGTTGTTGCCAGGATGCGCCACAAAATATAAGTGCAGCAGAAGCGGCGGCTTGTTTGGCTTGTGTGTGTGTCTGCTGCGTCCGTTGTTGGCGCCACATCCTTGCTGCTTGTGCCAGGACAATGCAGGTAAATGATAGTTTATCGGAGAATAAAGAAAACATCGGTGAAAACTGGTTCATTAAACATAATTGAATATTATGTTTAATGGTGGTGGAAAAAAGTGTTATTTGAAAATGTGTTACCTTTATAAAAAATATGTTTATTTTTATGTTTTATATTATGATACATTTTTTATGGTGTATTAATCACAGAGCAGCACAAGGTGTGAGCAAAGGTTTTTTTTTATCAAGGAATTTTTCGATGATTTTTTTATTTTAAGGGACATTTTTTTTATATTAAATTAATTTGTAATGAAAAATGAAGTTTTTAGTGCATAAAAGAATTTTAAGGATATTTTTATATTTTAGTAAAAATTTGATATATAGAGAAATTTAAATTTTTACTGAACAATATAAATTAATGAACAATTTAATTTTTAGTGAAGATTTTAGTTTTGAGTGAAAAATCGAATTTTTAGTCAAAAATTTAACTTTTTGAAAAAAAAATATTTTTTAGGGAAAATTAGCATTGTTAGTAAACAATTAAATTTTTAATGAAAAATTTAATTTTAGTGTAAAATTAAATTTGTAGTGTATTTTTTTTCAGAATATTTGAATATTTAGTGAAAATTGTAAAAATGTAAAAAATTAGGTAAAAAAATAATTTTTAAAGAAAATTTTAATTTTAAGGAAAAATTTAATTTTCAGAGAAAAATTAAATATTTACTGAACAATTTTTTTTTTTTTTTTTTTTTTTTACAAATTAACCAACGCTCAGGGGATTCCCCCTATTCATGCAATGCACAGTGTTGATCGTAAGAAGGAATGATAGGTTAAATGGAGGGGAGAAAAATGGAGTAGTGTCGGTGAATGTTTGTTTTGAACTTGGCAATGAAATATTTTCATCCCCTATTAAATATATTGCACGTTGTTGGATTCGATCCAGGAACTCCAAAGAAGATTTTGAAGCCCCAGCCCATATGTGCGAATTGTATTCCATCTTAGGCCGAATATAGGTGGTGTAGACAGTGCGCAAGTCAGCAGGAGTGAAGTATGTCTTACACCGTTTTAAAAAACCGAGGCACTTGGCCGCCTCTTTCGACACGTCAAATATGTGATCATTCCAACGGAGATCACATTGAATTGATATACCCAGAACGTCAAGAGCAGCTGACTCTGCAATATCCACAGCACCCATATTAAGGGGAGGTAGGGTTGAATCCATTCTTTTGTGAGATAACAGACAACATTGGGTCTTGCGTGCATTAAAATCAACTCTATTTGCAAGACCCCACTCGGAGATTGTTTTAAGGTCATTATTCAGTGTGTCATTCATAGTGCGTCTTTTACTCTCAATCTCCAAAGAAGTTGGGCGCTTTTTGAACGAGTATGAATGACAAATGTTGCTATCATCTGCAAAGGAATGGATTGGGTTCTGGGTCAATGACAGAAGGTCATTGATAAATACCAGAAATAGGGACGGGGATAGGACGGAACCCTGCGGAACTCCAGAATTGATGAAATGTTGTTCCGAAAGAACACCATCCATCGCAACTCGTATTGAACGACCCTGGAGAAAACTCGATATCCATCGAGTAAAAGATTCACCGACACCATATGCAATTAGTTTTGAAACGAGGGCTTTATGCCACACTCGATCAAAAGCCTTGGAGATATCAAGAGCAACAGCCTTGCTCTCCCCGAAAAGGTGAACACAATTATTCCACGGACAAGCCAGAGTTGACGCGCACTTCTTCAACACATGGGCAGATATGCCATCTGGCCCAGAGGCTTTGTTAATGTTGAGGTTTGCTAAAACCTTTTTAACTGCCCGAGTTCGAAAATGTATCTCCGGCATTGCAGAAGAAACAAAATCGACGACAGGCAGTGGTTAATTACTACCTGGGAGCGTTGAATTATTTGCAAATAATTCTACCAAGAGATAAGCTTTATCAACTGGGTCAGTGAAGGTCTGGCCATTCATACTAAGAGTTGGAGTAAACGATGTCGTCTGATTCTACACCCTTTTTACAAATGACCAGAAATTTTTACTACCCCTGTGATAGAGTAGGACCTTTTTTCGCGCGTTTTGTTCGTGAAGAAACTTTTCGCGCGAGATCACGGCATTACAGCGATTCCTAGCCTGTATACGAAGTCTTTGAGTATCAGCATTCTTGTTAGAAGGCCAAGTCTGAAAGGCTTCCTCTTTCGACCTGACTGCAATCCTGCAAGTCTTATTAAACCAAGAGTAGTCCTTAGGTTTAATGGTAATTTTTTTAGAAGGTATGAAGGACCGCATACCTAATAAAATAATATTTTGTACCATTAAATCCGCAGCATTTATGTCTCTGTCAGCGAAACACAATTTCCAATTAAAGTTGCGAAAAAAATCATTTAACGCAACCCAATTTGCTTTTTCGTAAAGCCATACATTCCTCTTCGGGGCTTTAATCGAAGAGAAAGCAATCTATTTAATTAAACTGGTTTTTAAAAATTTGTAACTGCTTTAGAAAGTATTTCCTGTACTCTGCAAAACAAATGGCTCTTCCAAACAAAAATTTGTTTGCAGTTTTTTTGCAGTATAAACATAACGACAATCATTTTTTTTTTTTTACTCAAACATATTTATTTTAAGACTGAATAATTTTAGATATTCTTGCAAATATATGTATGTTTGGCTGTGAATAATATTGTTTATACATATAAACATATTGTTGTTACACATGTTTTTAATAATAAGAAATGTTTTGGTGATAATTTTTTAACACAATATTATTTTTTCCATTTTTTAATTTTAATTTACATATTTTTAATTTTTATTTTTTACACATCTGGTATTCTGTTATGCTTAATAAATTTATTTCTATTTGTTTTTGCTATTTTGTTGTCTATGTTCTACAGCAGAGAATATTAATATTTTGTGAATTGTGAGGTTTATTGGATATTTCAGAAACAGTAACGATCTGGTATTAACAGTGATTGGCAGTACTTAAATATTCATCTACTAAAAAGGCGTTTTGAATTATATGATTAAAGCATTAATGTGAATATTACTGAGTGCCTCTAATAGTAGGCAATGTTATGATTTAGATATGGCAAACAAACATATAATTAAATTTAACAAAAAATATCTCTGTGTAAAAAGATTATAAGAATTATACGTATTTGTATAATAGTGACAGTTACTGCGTTACAGCGCACTAAACGCGGTAACAGTTATTTTTAACCAAACATATATAATTTATATATTTTTTTTTGAAATTAGATGTGCTAAATAGTGGTAGTGACAAACATAATAATTATAATAGTTTGGCGCTACAGTCCTATAAGAACTTAGGCCGAGCTCTCTCACCATTTTGAGCTGTGTATTTTGTATTTGTACTCAAATGCCGAATCCGAACGGCGGGTTAGAACTTTTCATAGGAAATGTTTTACTTTCGTAGGTTTGCTACTCATTGCCGAGCGGTAGCGCGGTAGAGAAAAATGTTTCTATGAAAAGATATTGATACAACCAGTTCAGTCTTGAACCTGGGACCATTCGGCTAGCAGTACAACTCACTAACTCCATTAGGTAAGTAAAATCTATTTCTAAATTCTAAAAAATCAAAAATGTTTCTGATGTTCTACTTAAACTTATAATCGGCTCTGACAAAGATATTTTTTTTACATTCTACTTAAATTTAGAATCGACAACTTCTACCTAAGATTCGGTGCAAAACCTGCCACAAAACAAAAGTATGTCGAATGTGTTGATAAAGGTGGTAGAGCTAAATTTGCAAAAGGAAACATGTGACACTGACACAAAAACCACAGAGTCAACGACCAACCTCAAGGACAACTCTGCAATATTTCAGCCCAAATTTTTCAGACGTTTTCTTTCTAGTTACCTTTGAGATGTTTTTCACAAAACTCTATGTGGTAGAAAGCAAAAGTGAATCAAAAAAATAGAAAATGATATGGGGTTTAGTACACACAGTACCTAGTAGTAACAAACTGTGAAAAAGAAAATAAAGATAATATTTTGCACAGTGTCACGTGACCATTCCATACATGCCGCGTGTGTGAAATTCTAACAAACAATGTGCCCTGCTCAAAGTGCCCTAGGGGTAGACGGTTCAAGTGTGACCAAAGTCTGCATTTGCTGATTAAGATACACGGGTTGATATGCGAATAAATAACTGATCAATTTATAGAGTTTGGCAAGAAATGACTTTGAATTTGATTGTACAAAAAAACGACAATTCTATTAAGAGTCCAAGATGTGTTTTAATTGTGTTCGAATAAGTGTAGAAATACTGAGGGGTTGCCTAAGGGTTGCGAATGTAACAGTTACTGAGGGACAATGATAAGAGTTCAATAAAAGATGCGATTATAATAAACAGCTGATTAAAATTTGTGACTGATTTGATACAACGTTATGAAACTATCGGGCATGTTCCAGATTTCGATTGAATTTCATATAAAAATTAGTTTGTATTCGAAGACTATTACAAATTTATGTTTTTGAAATGCTTTGCTTTAAACGATTTGAATTGTTTGCAAAACTATTTTTTGTATTATGACGTCGAATTCAAAACCATTTGTTTACAAATAGATCAAGCTTCAAATTATAGACCAGCAAAATCAATAAAAACCTTATATAAAATACAAACCGAATTGAAACCGAGTTTTAAACTTTACCATATGTACCCATACCATAAGAATCCTGCTATAAATCATAAAGACTAAGTACCAGGAAGGATGCTGATAACGGTCAACTGATTAATCCCCTATAGAATGCAGGACACACACACACAAATAATAATAGGACATCTGAAACATTGACAAAGACGAGAATGGCAAACAAATGATAAACCTGGTCCCATTGGTATTACAGATCCCTCTGCTCTTTCGAAGCCTACAATTTACTCAGATACGTTAGGGGTGATTAGTACAAGACAATGGGATGTGTTATAAGTAGCTTTGCTGTCAAATAGGAATACAGGAAAAAGGGACTATATAAATTGTCAGAAATGTACTATTGGCAGAACACAAAAATGTTGGAATTATCGAATGCATTTTTGCATTATATGCCTCTGTCTGATGTTCGGCAATGAATAACAATTTAATGAAAAATTATGTATTTATTTTTGTTATTTTTCTGTGGAAATATTAAAGGAAATCTGACAAATCTCTGGAGCAATGAGGGTCTGCTATTTGTTGAAGTAAGATGTTGGTTTAGAGCATAAATTCCAAAGGGGATAAAAGAAAATAAATTTCGATTTAAATACAATTTTGACTTTGGCAAATACTTAATATAAGTCAATCAAATGTGAAATCCGTAAAATACTTTGGAAGGTAACAATATTTGAGGGCAAACTTAAAGAGGAGTATAAGAACCATCAATTATTGAAAAAAATAAAACTCGTAGATTTGAAACTAAAAAGAGCTATGAAATAAAAAATATAAAACATAATTTTTGATTTATACCTTTCAATCCACTTTAAAATACTACCATATTCCTAGAATCGTAACAAAAACCATTTGAAATCTAAGGAAAAATAAGAGTAAACCAAAAAAAAAAAAATAGAAATTAAACCACATGATGTTGATGATTATGCGTTTCGAAGGACACACACTGTATAGCTGGATATATTCTTAGCTCACTTGCTCAGTTGTCACACTCAAGTGTGTGACTTGTCAGACCAACTGTCACTTAAGGGTCATTAAAATGAGCCGGGGCTACCGGTAACGGTAGGCGCAGCACTTACAACATCTTTTTTTCCATTGAGAATGCTGTCAGCACCAAGGGTTCTACAACGTGTCTGGGTTATTTTCTCAAAGCAACTCAGTGGCGTGTTTTGCTGTAGTGAATGAAGATACCAATGTAAAAAAAAGGGAGTAGTTATGATTTTTTTTTCTACACCCTCGTTATTTACATCTGTTGGGGTTTTTTTTTCGGATCAGCATCATTCTATGTCACATGTTCTTCATAAATTTGTTTATAATTAAAGCGAGACTTTTTCACACGATGTATGGAACGGCACAATGTGGGTTAATATCTATAATAATAAAAATATCAAATGTTCACTAAAAATTTATGTTTTCATTAAAATTCAATTTTTCACTAAAAATCCAATATTTCACTAAAAATGATTTTTTTTACTAAAAATCCAATATTTCATTAAAAATTTAAATTTTCAATAAAAACTCAATATTTCACTAAAAATTCAATTTTTCACTAAAAATTAAATATTTCACTAAAAATTCAATTTTTTTATTAAAAATTAAATATTTCACTAAAAATTCAATTTTTCACTAAAAATTCAATTTTTCACTAAAAATTCAATTTTTCACTAAAAATTCAATTTTTCACTAAAAATTAAATTTTTCACTAAAAATTAAAATTTTCACTAAAAATTCAATTTTTCACTAAAAATTCAATTTTTCACTAAAAATTCATTTTTTCACTAAAAATTAAATTTTTCACTAAAAATTAAATTTTTCACTAAAAATTAAATTTTTCACTAAAAATTAAATTTTTCATTAAAAATTAAATTTTTCACTAAAATTAATTTTTTCACTATAAATTAAATTTTTCACTAAAAATTCAATTTTTCATTAAAAATTCAATTTTTCACTAAAAATTCAATTTTTCACTAAAAATTAAATTTTTCACTAAAAATTAAATTTTTTACTAAAAATTCAATTTTTCACTTAAAATTCAATTTTTCACTAAAAATTCAATTTTTCACAAAAAATTCAATTTTTCACTAAAAATTCAATTTTTCACTAAAAATTAAATTTGTCATTGAAATACAATTATCGTTAAAAATTATATTTTTCACCGTCAATTAAATTTATTGCACTTAAAAACAATGTTACACAAATATTTTTTTTACTGTAAAAATTGTTATGTTTTTACTATAATTCCACTCTTTACCAAAATTTCGATTTTCATTAAAAATTAAATTTTTCACTAAAAATTAAATTTTTCATTAAAAATTCACATTGTGAATTTGTTAAAGAGTTTTAATTTCTGCTACAACATTTTTCAAAACATCTAATTTTATGCAAATTTCCACCGTAGTTCCAACAATTTTAGACAGTGCGTAGAATTCAATGCACGAAGTTTTTAAAAGAGTGTGCAAAAAGGATGAAATAGGGAATAATCCACTCCCTGTGAAATACGCATCCACGCACGTTGACAGTAGCCGACCACAAAGCTTTGTCTAACCTCGACCTACGGCAAGGACTCCTTTTTAGTGCGCGTTCCTTTTCACTGTGTGTCCATGCTCTGCCTATGTGTTGCCGCATTTCTGTCCATGTAAAACTGTTGCACATTCTGTACCTTGTACAAATTCTATTGGTTTTTTTTTTTTTTCATTTTACAACGACTCAAATCTTTTTGCTGTACATGTTGTGCATTTAAAAAAAGAAAAATGTCAAGAGTTATTGCAGTGAAAGTAAAATGAAAATAGTAAAAAAAAACAGTTGAAAAAATGTTGCAAACAGCATGAAATGCACAAGGTACGCAACGCAAAAAAGCATCGTCAGCATATAAAACCGAAATAGTAGGTGAAAAAGTGAAAATGGCGACATTTAACGTGTGAACAAACGACACCATCAAAAGCTAACGCAGCGTGTAAAGCATTGCCATAATATTTATGGAGTGAATATTTTATTTAGCAAACTATAGAAATATCAGTTATAGCATATCATTTTGCAATTTAAATACTGACACGTCTTACGAACTTACACGTTTGAAAAAACTTAAAGACAGACGGACAGACGGACAGACAAAACGACATCGCTAAATCAACTCAGCAGGTCATGTTAATCAAGAATATATATACTTTTCCATACCGGGGATGCTTCCTTCTGGGTGTTACAAACAGCGTACCAAACCGAATATACCCTTTCACTCTTAGTGTAGTGAATTTTTATTACACATCATTACAGATCTCTTTACTACAACTACGTCTTGTTTGTATTTTGTGTTGACACTACTTTTGCTTTGTCATTGTGTGCAACATATTCTTTTGATTTTCAAGCATAGAGTCGGCGACAGTAAATGTTTTGAAATAAAATGAATGTCTGAAGTGAGTTTCAAATGCGTTTTTGCGGATGTATATTACATAATTTCTAATATTACTTTCTTTAATATGAGGGAACATGCTTGCAAAATTTATTTTTTAATTTTTATGGTTCTAAAATATAGCATTCATTCCTTTTTTTTTTGGGTTCAAAGTTAAACTTTCGCTAGGGCCACGGAATAAGTTACATTTTCGTTACTCTTATTACATTAGTTTTATTAAATAAACTTAAAGTACAATTTGTTCATCAATAAAAATAGGTAATATTATTACAATATTAATATTATTTCATTTTTTCGACAATATTGTAATTCCGATGATATTTTTTTGAGAATAGTATTTAGAATATCAATTTTCTTCGTTTCTAGATTGAAATGATTTTGTAAAAGCAAATAAAATGAATAGAGTAATAGTTCATATTTCTAAATATCACTGACTTTAGCAATATATATTTTTATAGCAAAGCCTTAAAGGCGTGCTCAGTTCTAAAAAAAAAACTTTAATTTTAGTTAATTCACCTTTTTTTAGTTTTCTCATTACACTGTGCGCATATATGACAAAAATTTTCGACACCAAAAATAACAAATATTTACATACACGGATAGAAAAGATTTGTTTGAATCGAATGTGATGTAATTATAACGTAATTCTAAATCACCATATAAATATTGGGATTAATATATAATTACATTATAATTGAATTGTATTATTATTTTGTTCAGATTGAAATATTATTATACGATATTTAAACATAAATTGCTTTAATCGCGGATTTACATGAATTTACTATATTAATATTCTGTAGAAATACATATATTTTTCATCAGATATTAATATATAAATAGCAGAAATATATGTTTGATATTTCTGCTATTTAACACACCCAACGTTTGACACAACACGGTTCTTTGAATTATATGTATTTGGTTATTCGTGATTGTTACTGGGTGACAACGAATTTAAAAATAATAGCTTTATTTTGATTATAATGTATGTTTGGCATTACGAAGTCACAATTAAATAACAGCGCTGTCTACTTTTAGCACTCAGTAACACACACATTAATACTTATCATATAGTACAAAAGTTTTTTTTTTATGGAAGAATTTGTTTAAGTACCGCCAATTACTGTTAATACCAGATAGTGGCTGCTTGTGAAATATTCAATTTAGCCGAAAATCACTGAACTCAAAATAGAAACAATAAATGGAAATGAAATTATTAAGTATAAATAAAATAAGTGTAATAAAAAAAAATAAAAGTTAAAGTTTATAAATAGAGAATATATAAATAAAAAAAATGTAATTTAAAATAGGGAAAATCGAATATTGTGTAAAGAAGATATTAGCACTAAATTTACTATTTTTACATTAAAGTTAAATGTAAACATAAATATGTTTACATGTAAATAAAATGTTTTTCACAGTCAAACATATATATGTTTGCAAGAACGCCGAAAATTATGCATTCTGAACATAAATATGTTTGAACGAAAACGAAAATATGTTTGTCTGTTATTATAATAATGTTTGAAAATGAAATAATACTTTTGTTTGCATAAAGCTCCAAAGAAATATGTAATGCCTGCAAAATTATGTTTGGAAGAGCCCTTTTTTTGCAGCGTGTATGCAAATAGATTTTAGCATTCTAAGAATAATGGCAATTTTAGTTTTTTCCTACATGTACTGTTTAGAAAGCAAAAAATCCACGTATTTAGACATTATATGGGTCTGTAAGCATTGACTATAAAATCAAACCTATATATTCAGTTTGGTACGCTGTTTGTAACACCCAGAAGGAAGCATCTCCGGTATGGAAAAGTATATATATTCTTGATCAGCATGACCTCCTGAGTCGATGTCCGTATGTCTGTCCGTCTGATGTCTGTTGAAATCCCTACTACTTTTCAAAATGAAGAGCTAGATAAATGAAACTTATAACTTAGATTACTAGCGTAGGTAACGCTGTATGTGCGAAAAAATTGGCGAGATCGGTCCATTCAAATACCTCATATAAAATGTACATATACAGATCAAATTTTATGTATACGTGCTTAGGTAAACTTTTTATATATTGACATCATGCTCAAATACATGATAATAATGTTTTCCGGCGAAAAGACTTGTGGTTCATAAAAAAAATCGAAATTCGGTACACCTACCCATTTGTAAATATGGGTATCAAATGAATGGAAATTCTTCAGCGATGGAATGTTTGTAGTTATTTTCATGATTCGTATACCCTGGTGACCAATATACCACTTTGAATGATAACCACACATATGTGTAGGGTTTTTATAGTCGGCTTAGACCGACTATAATTTTGACAATCCTAACTATCATAATTACACCTACTTTAAAATTTCCCATGTGATCTAACCTTCCCAACTGCTTTATAATCAAAACAGTCATTAAACCATCCATCAAGTTTTAATAACAATTTTTCAAATTGGTTTTTTTTTCGGAAATATGAGTCAAAAATTTGAAAATTTTGTGCTCAAAAAAATCGTTTTTTAGTACTTATTTATCGGTACCATGGGGTGCACCATTCCTTTGCTTTAGTTTAGCTTTGCGGTTAGTAAAACTTAACATTTTGTAAACTGCTCTATTCAATTAACTTAAAGCCCAATATCATCCTTTTTTGGTTAAATTCCGGGAACCGTGAAAGATACTTTTAAAATTTACATTAAAACTTTTTGTGTGGGCTATCATACATATTTTAGATTAAAAATATTTAGTTTGATTTGCGATCTAACGCCTACTAAGTTGAAGTATTGCTAAAAACACTGTTTTTTAAGTTTTTCTTATATCTTTGAAACTGGACGTGTAGGATAAAAAGCTAAGAATGTCGAAATCTATTTAAATATACAACTTTCATTTCTGTTGATAAAATAGGAGTCCACAGTTTTATCCATTAGATTTATATTTGAATATCGATTTATTTACTTTATTTTTACACACTTCAATTTATTATTCTGTAAGTTCCAAAATTCAACATAAGCGCTAAGTGCAAACACAGACATTTTTTTAGACCACACGGAGTCATTTAAATGTTGACAAGGGTCAAAAAAACAAACTTTAAACAAAGTGAGTAACAAATTTTGGTACTAACCAATAAAACAAATTTAAGGTGTAATTTTTACGTTTCTGTTTTGCCCCTTGTTTTTGTAACATCATAAAAAAAAATATGCCAAAAAATAAAATACTAAAATAGAAGAGTTTTTTTTGATGCTGAAAATTTAGAGAAACGCATTTGAAAGAGCGCCAATATTGCCAAATAAATTCTTTGAGATTATTCAAATAAGAAAGAGAGAGAGTTGTGAAAACAATGCAATTTGGGGAGCGCAACATAATGAGTACCATATGTTGCTGACCTAGTGCAATGTTGTGGCTTCGCGGAAACACACTGCAAACATTGTTGCGGCGCAGTTGTTGAACACAAAATGTTGCTTTGTGTATTGGCAGCATATTGCAAATAATGTGAGTACATGTTGCGGCAACAATAGATAAGAGTAAATGTTGCAGAGAATAGATGGCGCATGTTTTGCTGCTTATTGCGTGCTCTCGATGGTTTTATAAAAAGTGTCCAATAAGATATTCAAAAGATAAAATGTTTTTAAGATTGATTTTTGCTGCGGTGTTTTTTTGCTGTTGCTCATTTATGTGGTGTTTTATATTAACATATGGAAGATTTAAAAATTATAGAAAATGAAATTCAATATATTTTTTAAAAGCAATATTGTGCGGTTTTATTTAAGACGAATATTTTAATTATAAAAACAAAAAAAAAATATTCTTAACTTAAAAGAAATTTTGTAAAAAAAATTATGTAAAATTTAATATTTTATTAAAAACTAAATCAATAAAAATATAAAACAATAAATATAATAGATATTTCATGATTATGAGCTGCCATTACACACTCAAGCATCCTTTGCTTGTGCCACGCATCATACTTTGCTCAATATCTGCCAGATACTGTATCTACAGATAACATCCACAAATACACAACGCATGTTGCCGCAACATGCTGCCGCCAAAGCAACCCCACAACGCACACAAACTGAATGCATTTGTTGCCCGATACGATGACGCACGAGCAACACACGAACGCAACGCCGAAGGAGCCGAACCACATGGACTACAGCGACTGCTATCAAAAAGTATCTGTTGGCAGATTCAAGTATCTCAGTTTGAATTCGTGGCTCCACTCAGATACAACATCAACATCGTCCATGTCGTTGTCGTCGTCGCCGTCATCTTCGCTATATCGTGTTGTGTGAAAAAGCAACATTGTATTTGGCATCATCGTCTGTCGGCATCGTTTGCAGAGAGTCGCATCTCATCGCGGCATAGTGCGTGAAAATTTTCAAAGAAATTTATTTTCAGTTGCAGGAAAATTAAGGAATTTCTGCAGAATTTTATTTCGAGTTTGTCAACAACGACGTAGTGGCAATAACAAAAACAAATATATATAAAAAAAATCAAAATTTGAGATACATCTGGGACGTATGTGCAGGGCGGAACTGTGCGTACTGACGGTGTGACTGGAGGTCGTCGGGCGGTCGGTCGGTCGGTTGGTCGTGCGTTTGCGGCCACTCGTAGGCGCGTGAAGTGCGGTATAAAAATAAAAATAAAAAGCAAAAACAAAGCAAAAAAAAAAAAACACAAATGAAATTTGGGCCAAAATAAAAATAAAGCAAAAATAACAAAAATATCTTAAAGCGTGTGCGTCAGTGCGTTTTTAGCTTAGGCCTTTGTTAAAAGAAGCGGAAATAATAGAAAGAACAATAATGTTATATCATTTTCCAAGTTTCTCTGATTAAAAAGAAAAATTTTGCACTTTTACACGTAAAAGTTACAAGAAATGTGTAAAAGATACAAAAGTATCTGCAAGTTATTTTACTAATTTAAATTAAACAATCAGTTGATTTTAAGTGACAGTGTCTGTGAAGAAGTGTGTTACAGTGCATTATATGAGACACTGTCTATATGGACTTGTGTCGCGTGCCGTTTTCAAACAACGACAGCTAACTACAAATAAAACAACAACAAATCGCAGATAATTAATCACAATTGATGTGACTACACAAACAATGCAGAGTTCAAGTGCTGCATGGTAATTTAAAGCGGCTACGCACAATTAGATACAAATTTATCTGCTGGATACAAACATAAATATTGGCTTTTAAAATCTTATTGATTAGCGTGAATTAATTAAAAACAAAAAATACAAATTTATTGCAAACATATAAATCAAAACCTAAAGAAAAATTAAGTGATTATAGCAAGAAAAGCAAATTTTCACATCAAAAAAGTATCTATAAAATACTAAAAGTGTTTAAAGTGAATAATGAAGTGTTTAAACAGAAAAGGATGTAACAAGTAGTTAAAAAAATATTAATAGTGTTTTTAAATTCTTGAGTATTTCAAAAAAAAAAAAAAGGATTTTATCATTAGCTGTGTTTAATGAGGTGAGTACATCCTAATGTTTTTATTTTTTTTAACAACATAACATTTAAATTTAATTCCAAGAAATTTTTGTTTTGCTGTTCCAGAATTAAAATTTTTACTACAACATAAATGTTTTTCCCCAATCTGCCATGTCTCGGAGACCTTTGATACCTCGAAGCTTTTTCGAATAACTTCGATAAAAAAGTTCGATCTCGTTGCTTTCTCGATTCTAATTTTTAAACAATTTCGTACGTTCAAATTCTTTGACAAGATACGATATTTAAACATTTATCAAATCGATATCGCAATATTTTTCGCAGAAATCTCGAACTTTGTTCATTTTTTTCTTCGATATGATTCCGATTTCGAAAAATTTCTCGTATCGAGAAAATTCCGACAGAACGTTCCGATATCTACCTACCATCTAGGTCCAATTTGACGGTCGATATCGTTACGAGAACGGATCCGATAACATGTGATTTCTCTATAACATGTGATTTCTCGTAACGATATCGATACGAATGGCATACTGGGTCATTAATAAACCAAGCATTCAGTTTTGTTAAACAAATTAAAAAATGTTGGCTCATCAAAAAACCGAATTTCGATGAGAATGTAATTTGAATTTATAAAATGTATTAGAAGATTATTTATTTGTTTTTATTGAGATTATTTTTTGTTAGTTTGAATTTTTATTTAGGAACAAAAATATTTGAAACATTTGTGTGTTTTTAATGTTTAGTTTAAAAATAGCTAAAAGTAATATTTTTACTGGCCATAAGATTAATTTTTTCCATTTTTTTTTTCTTTGTAAAAAGCTTTCTATTCTTGCTCATCCTAAAACATGACGGTAATCTGCATTTTTCGCACAAATCGCACTTTTTATTTGGATAATGAATAAGATTCAAAGTGAAGTAAAGGCAGGTTTTTTGAGTGCTTGTAATTTAGTAAATTGATTTTAAAGAAAATTTATAAATAAATATATTTTTTTTATAAACATTTAAGTATCTCCTAGCGTTCATACTTATTTATTAAATTAATTAATTATTTTTCAAATTGCATTATACTTTGTTTTCCTCCTATTTTTGGAACGAAATATTTAGAATTGTTTTAATAAAATTTATTCCTTTGTCAAATGACACGAAATTGGATTTAAATAAATCTCTAATAATAATACCAATTTTATATATTTTTATACCCTACACCTATGAGGTACAGGGTATATTAACTTTGTGCATATATTGTAACGCCCCTTAGGAGGCGTGTCCGGTATGGAAAAGTATATATATTCTTGATCAGCATCACTACCCGAGTCCGTTTAGCCATGTCCGTCTGTCTGTCTGTCTGTCTGTCCGTCTTGCTGTCTTGCTGTCCAAATACAGAATAACTTGAGAAATACTGATCAGAATACGATGAAATTTCGTCTCAATATATTTTAGGCAATATATTTTAGGCAAGGAACTGAGTTTGAAAATAAGCCAAATCGGTCAACGGACACGCCCACCTCCCAAACAAGTCACTTTTATATAACTCTTTCGGAACTAATAACTCGAAAAGTATTAAAGGTATAGTTATAAAATTTAAAACGTATTGTTAGAATTTACCTATAAATGTGTGGTCCAAAAATGGGCGTGATCCGCCCACTTTTTTTTCATTATTTCCCGGGTTTTCACAGTGGAAATTTGATCCGTAAATAAATTATTAAAATCAAATCTATGAAATATTAGCCTTTCAAAATTTTAAATATAGGCGTGGTCCGCCCAATTATATTGTTTAATTTTTTTTTTAGTTGTTTATACTTTTATATAAATTTTTTAATTTATGGGGATATAAGACGTAAATTTCTGATATATGAATAATATTCTGTTGGTGGGGAGGTTCAGCATAATTAAAAACTTTAAAATTAAGGTATGCAAATAAATATCCCACATTAATATCCCTACCAAAGGTGTAGAGTATTCCATAGTCGGGCCCGACCGACTATAAAAATCCGCCCCATATGACCGAACTTACCCATGTGACCAAACTTTCCCAACTCGTTTTTAATAAATTTTATTCTTTTCATAAAACATCAACTTAAAATAGTATAAACATAATGAATTTTATTTATTATTGAAAATTATTATTTTTCTTAGGCCTTTCGGTAATTTGTATGAATCTATTACAAAATGAATGATTTTGTACCCTTTTACCCTTTTTAAAGTAATATATATAACCTTTTTATAAATTAAAATGAAAAATATTGTAAAAAGACAAAAAGACAAAAATATAATTTACTTGCGTACAAACAATGCTTAAACAACTTATATGGTTCTTTTATTTTCTAAATCGGTTCTAATTGACAAAGCTAAATATTACCCCTTATGGACTACAACCAATTTAGAACAGTTTTATAACACTTTAGTGTTTTTCTTTATAATCAAATTTAAATTGCAAACCGAAAATGAATTTTTGAGCAACTTATTTATAAAAATGTTATTTTATTCAAATATAATTGTTTATCACAACTAACTTGTTCGTGTTTATAACCTACTGCCAAATTATGATATTTCTGTATATATTAAAAATTACTTGAATATAATCTAAGAATGGAATCATAGATTATTTAACAAATTTATATTTATTTTAGTTTTAACCCTTATATGGTTGAAGATTATTTACATATAACAAAAAAGACGATTAATAATGTTCATAATTTAGGTCACATAAAGGTTAAATATTACAAACTTAAGGCAATTATTGAAATTTTTGTTAAACTAATTTTAAATTTTAATACCTACACACAACAAAAAATTCATTGAACTAAAATCATATTTTATAATATTAAATTTCAACATTAACACATTAGTTTTTATTCTGTAAGATTTATGATATTTAAATAAATTTGGTTTGATGAACAAAAATCATCAATATTATGTACACTTGTTCATTAATATGATAAGATGGAGTCTTCGCATAATAAGCAATTAAATATTATAAATCTTATAAGAATTATAAATACATAAATGTTTAAATATCGAAAAAAATTTATTTGAAATTTGATGTTAAAAAAAAATATATAGAAAATGAAAAACATTTAAAAAATTCGATTTTAGTTCAATGAATGAATTCATAAAAATGATGAATGCTGCTTGTTGAAGAACATTTTTTGTGTGTGTAGTAATTTAATAAAATACTGTCCATAATTAAATTTAATATTAAATCAAAATTAAAGTTTGTGGTGTCAGCCAAAATTGAAATCTGTTACTGGAACCACATTTATGTTGCACATCCTGGCAATATTTGCATAAATCTGGTTATATAAAAAACTTTAAAAATAAAACAAAATAATTATTACAATTTTATATAAATATAAATTTTATATAAATATAAATTTTAAATGATGTGTGTATCGTTTTGTTCAACTACTTGTTTTGTTTAATAAAGTTTTTGTCGTTTCGCATACCAACCGCGTGACGTCACATGGAAACTCAGCTATGCGGCCACATTTCGTACTCAGTGCAGAGAACTTTTTGGCGCCAGTGGCGCTTAACTGTGTCGCATGATGTGTGGTTTTTATTTTAATGTTTAAATTTTATTATAATAGACACATAGAGACAAAGGCACTCTCTGGCTGACATAAACATGCGCAAAATTCATATAATTTTTTTTAATTTTGTGTGTGAAAAGCCGTTGCACTCGTTTTCAGCATAAAATGCCAGTTTTTATTAGTTCAAGAAGTTTTGTGTGCATTTTGTGAGTTTTATAAAAATTTTGAAAAAATTTAAATAATAATTAAATTAAATAAAAGTTAAATAAAAAATTTATGAATATTTAAAAAAAAAAAAATATGAAAAAAATATGAATAAACCAAAATAAGAAGAAAATATACTGGTAGATTTTTTATAAAAATATATTTTATTGCAGTATAAAATATATGTGCTTGGAAGAAAATATTTTCCATATTCCACATGGATCTAAATAATTTGTCGAATTTTTTTTAAATCGTGGAAACTTTTGTTAAAGATAATATATATAAATTTCCTTCCAAACTAATTTTCGTTAACCTCATTATTTCTATTTCAGTATTACAATTTTGTGTAGGACAAAGCTATTCTAGATTTGCTATTTCCAATCATATTTCAATATTTTTTGTCAAACGTAACATATTCCATCCATCCATATTTGCATTCAGTATACAATTTTCAGATAAAGACAGATTGTGAAAACTTTGTATGTGGTCGAACTTTGTTTTCGAACATAAATATTTATCTTAGACTAAATTTAATTTCAGTATAATATTTTCGATTTTATAGAACACTATGTGTGGAAATATTTGTTTCCTATAGAACTAAAAAATATGTGGAAATATTCTTCATGAAATTTTAGCACATTTTTTTTTTAAATTTTTGTTTTAAAACACTAAATATTTTGTCATAATTTTGAGTTGAACAAAATATTTTGTATAAAAATAAAATTCATATCAGTATAACATTTTCATTCGGGTGAAGAATTTTTGTAGACAATTTTATTATTCGTACGGAATTTGAAAAATACAAATTTTACTTCAAATATTTCAATCGAACACTAGCGCAACATTTTCCTAATTGTCGTATATCGATTTGATTGTAGGAAATTCGACCAAATATAATGAAAATTAAAAAGCATAAACAGAAATAAAAAAAGAAAATGCAACGCAAAAATAACAATTAAATTTATTAATATATAGACCAATAAATAATTTAATAAAAAATAAATATTAATCCGAATCACCCTCACAAATTAATGACATCCATATGCGCCACACCATATCGTTGGCAAGTTGTCGACAAGCGACGACATCCAAAGTTCAATGCAATCCCATTTGCATTTCAAATATCCAGAACAGCAGACCAAAAACAAACCAAACCAAAAGAAAATCTATAAAGTATCTAGATACTATGACAGCACGAATTAATCGGAATTACAAATCAATTATCGCACCAGCAAACGGCGACAGCGACATCATCAAATAAACATTCGCAAAACGTGCGACCTCATTGCATATGTAGCAGAAGTGTCTGTGTGTGTACAGCCAAAGATACTTTGACAGAAGTATCTATGAGATACGCGACTCGAAGCCATGCAACGTATCGCACAGAAATCGCTGGATTTAATGTCGCGCTTTAAAATCAGAAAATCATGTGCAGCACGCGTTCCGCAAAGGGTGAAGTGCAAAATAAAGTTGCTAAAGTAGAATTTGCGGCAACTTCATAAAACGCAGATGCATCCAACAGATACAAGCCTTTTTCTATTTTCTCTTTTTAACATTCTATCTATCTATGTGTGTGCGTGTGTAGTCTGTACATTTGTATGCATGCTATACATGTTGTATATCGTTTGCATCCTTTGGTATTTCGTTGACGCCACTTGTATCTCATGACTGCCACTTGTATCTCATGGATGCCATTGTGCGCTAGGCGAAAGAACGCTTATTATTAAATCGAAATTTGCATCGGTAATTGGCAATTTCAATGTTATTAGCAACAGCAGTGTCGGTACTGGGATGTAAAGCTGGGAGTCATAGATACTTTAGATACTGCAACTGTTACAAAAGTATCTACACTATGCAAAATGCCGCAACTGCAGTTGCTGCAAATTTAATACAAGCATTTTGCTATTGCGATCAACATTTTGCATTTGATTATTTTGCTGAATTAAAATATTAGTCTTATGTGATATCTGACGGTTGTATTTAAATTTTACACAAGCTAGCTGATCTCTTGCTCTGGCAAATTAGCATTAAATCTAAATTAACCCAATTTCAGTTGCAATCAAAACGACATCGAGAATAAGACATCCTTTTGCTAATTATAATATTGACAACAAAAACATTTTCAATGATAGCACTAATTATGCGTCTTCTAATCACTATGAATTATTTAGAATCGCAACTCATTCAGTTGCTTTCCAAACCGCCTTCAAATGATGCAATTGCAGATACCGGCATCCGTTAGATACATAACTCAAAGATACATAGCTGTGTGTGCCTGGATAAACTCTTGTTTAGTTCAATTAGTTAAACTGAAAATCAGCAACAAAAACAATAAATCATTTTAGAACAACAGCAATAATCAGCCACTTAGCGGCAGCATCTGAGGGTATCTCAGATGCTTTTGTATCTGTCGGATGAATGTTTGACAATCGTACATACCGTGTTTGTATTCGAAACTACTTAGTATTGAATTCGTATATAATACTATTATTGTTTTGGTTGTTGTCATGTTTGTATTATCTCAACTAATAATAGATACTACTTACTGTGTATATCCTCGGTGGAATGCTTAGCTTGATTTGTGTAGTATACGTGAGGTACCTTAAATGTTTTTGTAATTAATAATACAAGTAGATATTCCGGAAATCTAATAAACATGTTTATTTTTGTTAAAAGCTTATTAAATTATTAAATAAGATAATGTAAAGTTCTATTTGGAAGCTAACTTTGCATTCTCGAAAATAATAAATGTAACCAAATTCTGCACTCTGTCGGTAGTCGATATAGCATGTTCTTGGGGTGTTTAATAATAATGGAAATATAATAGAAAAATGAAAATTGAAATAAATATAAATATTTTTATTTGAAATCTTGACCAAAATATCTCCAAATATGCATTTTTTTACCCTTTCTTCGTAACTACAAAACTAAAAAAAAACGAGTTGGGAAAGTTAGGTCACATGGGTAAGTTCGGTCACATGGGGCGGATTTTTATAGTCGGTCGGGCCCGACTATGGAATACCCTACACCTTTGATATTAATGTGGGATATTTAATTGCATACCTTAATTTTAAAGTTTTTAATTATGCTGAACCTCCCCACCCTCAGAATATTATTCATATATCAGAAATTTACGTCTTATATCCCCATAAATTAAAAAATGTATAGTATAAAAAAACTAAAAAAAAAAATTTGAAAAATATAATTGGGCGGACCACGCCTATATTTAAAATTTTGAAAGGCTAATATTTCATAGATTTGATTTTAATAATTTACGGTTCAAATTTCCACTATGAAAACCCGGGAAATAATGAAAAAAAAAGTGGGCGGATCACGCTCATTTTTGGACCACATATTTTTAGGTGAATTATAACAATATGATTTAAATTTTATAACTATATCTTGAATACTTTTCGAGTTATTAATTCCGAAAGAGTTATATAAAAGTGACTTGTATGGGAGGTGGGCGTGTCCGTTGACCGATTTGGCTCAAACTCAGTTCCTACTTTTGGCTAAAATATATTGAGACGAAATTTCATCGCATTCTGATAGTATTTCTCAAGTTATTCTGTATTCGGACAGACAGACAGACGGACATGGCTAAACGGACTCGGGTAGTGATGATGATCAAGAATATATATACTTTTCCATACCGGACACGCCTCCTAAGGGGCGTTACAATATATGCACAAAGTTAATATACCCTGTACCTCTTAGGTGTAGGGTATAAAAATTGGAAAAATTTAGAAAAATCTGGAATTTAGTAATTTTATTCATCAATATTATTAAATTTTTCACCAGATTCACCAAATACATTTTTATGAAAATCTGAAATTTCGAGTTTGTTGGTTTTTATTATAAAAAAGTATTTGATATATTTTTAAAGTCGAACCACCAAATGATAGATTCATATTTTCTTATCATTTGCTGCAAATATTGAGCGCATTGTTCAGAAATTGACAGATATATAAAGATTTTCGTAAATGAATAATTAGCATTTTCAAAATGTAGTAGGTGACTTTTGGTTCTACAACGACGAAATGGAAGATTTTATTTATTGAATTACTTTCGTATTTTTTAATGTTTTTTCAAATTTAATATGCTGTTATTAAACATCAAATTTACAAACAAAAAAGTACATCCATTTACACATTTATGTATTTATTATTCTTATAAAATTTTTATAATTTAATTGAAGTATTTCATAGTAGTATTTCAAATGAAACCTTTAAATGAATTGGTATTAGAAAACTGTTTTCATACACATGCTTGGAGATATCTCAGGTACAAAATATGTGACGTCAAATTTTTATTTTTTTTTATGAATATATGGTATGCTTTTGCACTTGAAATGCAAATAAAAAGGCTAAACGAATTGATCTAAAAAAACTACACGTAGAGAAAAAATTTGTTTGCAGAAAACATAATATATTTGTAATCGTAAATTAGATGTCTTTAACTGGATTTTACGTTTAATTAGAATTTGTTTTTAATATTTTGGCATTCATTTCATGACTTATGGTTATAATTTGTTATTAACATTTGTATTTTAAAATTTTAGAAATTTATTGTATGTAAAGAGAAACATAATATGTTTGCAGAAAAACATAATGTTTCCCTGTGTGTAGGTACACACAAAGCTCGATTTTTTCATGTATGCAAAATACTGTCGGACGGTTTAATATACATTTTTTGAATAATCTGAAATTTTTCTTCGTTTATTTTGAAAAAAAAAATATATATATATATAAAAAAATTCAAAATGAATTACTTAAGTATATGTTCGAACAAAAAAATTTCAAAATACAATTTTTGTTCAATTATTTTTTTCAAAAAAATGTGTTTCGAAATTGTAACAAATTTGTTTGTTAACTAAAAAAACCTTGTGCATACACTTCATAATATTGATAAACACTTTTTCAGCCATTCATCAATTTGATGTTAAATTCATACCAATTATATATGTAGTGATCAATATTATGATATTTAATATTTAAAATATCCTTACCCAACACGATTTTTCCCATGAACATCCGATACATCTATTCTATACAATTCGTTGGTGCTGATTTTGACTGCATATCGTCACTATCATGCCAAAGGGGTGAATGTGCAATTTTTGACATTTGCGTTTTTTTACATTTTTGAATGTAGTTTATACTCAATTATTCTGTACCAAAATCGCGCGTCATTTTTTTGAATATTTCTAGCCACAAAAGACAAAACCAAAAGGGCGAATTTGAAAAATAGAAAATCTTGTCATGCCAAAAGGGCGAATCTTTTTGTTTTTTCGCCATAACTTTTTATTGGTATAAGATAAAATAGTGGTGTAATGGCATTTTTTTGTTGGTTTTCAAAGCACCTATCGATCTGCATCATTAATTAAAAATATTTTGCCAAACATTAATTTGCCAAACATTAATTTGCCATTCCCCATGTAGAAAACGCTAGGCTTGACAACGGACGTAAGACAAAGTCAACCTTGGCCGAGCAAGGCATTGCTGATTAGGCTTTACCCAAGTCTCAACCATGATTGGGCTACCAAGTCTTGGATAACTGATATTTTTCCATAAGTCACACAATACTCATTTAATATGCCTAGTGAATGGACATTTAGCCAAGACCAAATCATAATTCAATTCAAAAAATAATATATATATATTTAAAA
Organism: Dryomyza anilis; assembly: GCA_951804985.1. Classification (NCBI taxonomy): domain Eukaryota; kingdom Metazoa; phylum Arthropoda; class Insecta; order Diptera; family Dryomyzidae; genus Dryomyza; species Dryomyza anilis. Next base: position 93,986,331 of record OX638132.1, read on the forward strand.
AAAATAAAATAAAAAATATTCCGGTAGGGAATCGAACCCGGATTTTCTGCGTACAAGTCCGGAGCTCTACCCGTTACGTTATCAAATTAAATTATATTAAATTGGATTGGAAAATGTATGAAATAAATAAAAAATAAAATACATGGCACAGAGTTGAGTACTATTGGCGCAAGCCAGGGCCAACATTGGGCCGATCGTTTTTTCCTACATGGGTTGTTATATGCAGGAAAAATTTATTGGCAAAGTATTTATAATTAATGATGCAGATCAATAGGTGCTTTGAAAACAAACAATAATTGCTTTTAAAGCACTATTTCATCTTGTACCATTAAAGAGTTATAGCAAAAAAAAGAAAAGATTCGCCCTTTTGGCATGACAAGATTTTTAATTTTTCCTATTTCTTCGCTTTTTTGCTATAATTTTTTATATGTGCAAGATAAAATAGTGGTGTTAAGGTATTAATTATTTGTTTTTAAAGCTCCTATCGATTGATATCATTATTTAAAAATATTTTTCCAAACATTATTCTTGCAAATAACAAATGGCAAATTAATGTTTGACAAAATATTTTTAATTAATGATGCCAATAGATAGATGCTTTGAAAGCAAACAATTAATGCCTTTAGATTACTATTTTATCTTGCGCTAATAAAAAGTTATAGCATAAAAAACAAACATTTTTGTTTTGATCCGGATATAGCCTCACAAAATCCGTATTCAAATTCAGTAGGTTGTCCAAATCTAAAGATATTTTATATACGTTATAATAATTGACGAACAAATCAAAATAACAGAAAAAATTGAAAAAAATATAAATTTTGCTAATTTTTAAATTACTTCAAACATTTTTAAAAATGCGCATTCGTCCCTTTGGCATGACAGTGACGATATTCATTTTGTTTTTTTTTTTAAGAAAAGTTAGAAATTTGGATCACTTATTTGATCTATGCTCTGAATTTCTTTAAATTAATTTATCATTGGCATTAGATCCAAAATGTTAAAAATTTTCCAAAAAATAGTCTAAAAAATCAAAAATTTTCGTGTTTAGATTTAAATATCTTAAAAATCTATCGCAATATTAGTAATTGATGCTTTATTGTAAGTGGTCATGACAATTGTTTTTTTTGGAAAAACATAAAAATTGTTGTTACAGTAAAAGTATCAAATTTGCTTTTGTTTATTTTATACAATATCTCAATTTACAAATTCTTTAAAAATGTTTGAATGAAATAGGATAAAATAAAGAAAACACAAATAAATATAAATTTTACAATTTTATATATTTTCTGAATATTTTAACTTACAATGTCTGTTTTAAATGTTTGTATTTCAAAGTTTTCTCAAGTCGGCACCCATTAAATATCACTATGCTCAGACACATAATAAAAAAAGTAATAATAAAAATAGTTGTAAAGTTTTTATTATTCGCCGTTGCTACATCCAAATAAGTTTAAGTTTAATTGTGCGAATATGTTTTTGGACACAAACTGCACCAGAGCAAATAATCCAAATGCAAATATGCAACAAAATATAACAAAAAAAAATGTATGATTTTTAACAACCTCTCTACGAAGTACCATTCCAGAAGTACTTTAAATTGTTTTACTTTAATTTATATTAAATTAAATATTTTGTGTTGTATTTATTAGTATTTAAATTATTTGTTTTAGTGTCATTTAATAGTTTTATAATTGTTTTAATTTTAATTTATAATTTTTATTTTTTAGTGCTTGTTTTTAGTTAATTTTTTAAGTATTATTTTTTTTATATTATAATTTAGATTTTTAGTTTAAATTTTAAAGTGTTGATTTTTATTATTTTTCAACTTTTGCAACGTGCAGCAACGCATTTGAGTGTGCTAGAACTTTTTCATTGCAAAGTCGTCTTCAATTCAGCATCTCCCAATTCAGTTGTAATTTTCAATTTAAATTTCAATATCAGATTCCGATTCGTTTGCACACAGAGACACGCCTTGGTATGTTATGCACTTAGCGAGTTGTTTCGTGTGTCATTTTGTCGCTCCTCACACAGTCAGAGTTATAAAGTCACTCAATACGTCCTTCAATTGTCGGTATTTCTACTTTTTCACTGCGTATTCTGCAAAACTTTGCTGCATTTTATTGAAGTTTAAGAATTTCATTCTGGCACATCGAGCGCATTGCAATCGCCACCAATTCGAGCAACATAATAGTAAAAATAATAATAAAAATAATCAAAATAAAAATACCAACTGCAAATGTTGCTACAAACTCTACTCTAGAAAAAATAAATAGTATTAAAAAAACAAGTAGCAGAAATAGAAGAAGTTGTAAAAAACAACTTCCAGAACAATGTGATTATCGCTGACTGCTCATCAGCATTGTTGCATATCGAGTGCTGCCTGCAGTTTGGTGTCCTTTTGTGTTCTCGTCCAAGTATCCTGCGCTGGTCACCAAAGTCTCAACATAGCGTCAGACATTTTTGCAACTACACAGATAGAATTTTTTAACTTAAATGTAAAATATAATTTAACTATATTAAATTAAAAAGGACAACAAACATTATTTATATAACAAATAATATTTGTTGATTTTATTAAACATTTGTTGATATTATTAAATATAAACATTATTAAACAGTTTACCAAATTTAGCAGAAATGTAAAAAACATTTTATTTGTTTTTAGGTTTATTAATTTTAATTTTAATTTTAATATATTTTGTAAATGCAGAAAATTTTTATTATATTCATTAATTGATATAGATGAAACTTTTATAAATTTAAAAAATAATTTAATTGCATTAAAAAATAATATATTTCAAATATATGCCATTTTTGCTTAACTTTTATTAAAAATAGTTTATTCTTTTGTTGAAAACATTAATTTTTTTTGTTTAGCAAGTATTTGAATTGCATTTACTAATCGTATTTGTAGAAACAACAAAATACTTGCTATATCAATTAATTGTTGTAAATATATGGTATATTTATATTGTATATTTATTTTTGTTAAAATGTAGCAAAGATATATACTAAAATGTTAATTTATTCAACAACCTTTTTTGTTGTATTTAAAATATAAAATTTTTCTGTGTATTCATTGCATTTCATTGCTGCTGCTGTTACTCTGTATTTCATTGCAGGATACTGTCATCCAAAGTGATATCCTTGCAATTGTTGCTGTCGCTTTTAGAGCGTATGATGAGCTAACGCTGCTTGTGCTCGGTCTGCCACTGGTCTTTTGTCCGTAGGTTCCTCTCTTGGTTCCTCTCTTGGTTCCTCTCTTGGTTCCTCTCTTGGTCCATCTTTTGGTCCCACTGTTGGTCCCTTTGTCTGTCTGTTAGCCTGTCTCCTGCCCTGTATTCTACACTCTGTCCTTATTTTGTTTTCATTGTCGCAAACAAAATTTGTTTGCATAACGTATACATTTTGGTTACAAAAACAAATGACTGAATGACACAAAAAAAAACTGTTGGTCATCCTGAGTTGTCCATGGTTGGCAACACCAACTATGCAACACTTCCGTTTCCGTTTTTATAGTACTTCTGTTATTTTTGTTGTTGTTGTACTGCAAATACACTAGTTTTAAACTGCAACTTCATGCTGTGTATAGCAAACAATTTGTTGTCTCTGCGCACTTTTCGAAACTTAATAGCATAGAATTTGCATGAAATAATGCACAAAAATATGCAATGATTTTTTTTTGTAATTCTTAACAATTAAACTAAGTTTTTAAATGTATTTTCATAAAAATTGTCTAAAATTATGCAACGTTTTAATTGATTGATTTTTAAATAACACCAAAATATATGCGATAAGGATTTTTAACATTTTTTAGTGATCAATAAGTTCTATTGTAATATTCTGTGCAATTTAAACTTTTTTTTCTTTTTATAATGGTTTATAGATAACTAATGTATCTAAAATTTTTTTTTTGTTTTTTGCAAAATCATAGTTATTTTCTGGGATATAATTAAAACGTGATTCTGTTTGAGGCAAAAATTAATTTATGTTTTCACGTAGTTTAATAGTAAGGGTTTAGGCATTATATATTAATTGAAGTAATTAAGTAAAGATGAATGACGTTTGAATATTTTTTATAATAGAAAACCCTCTTTATTTGTTTTTAAACATTTTCACTTAAACAACTTGACGTATTAATTCACTAATTAGTGTTTCACAATATGTGGTCTGGCAAGCCGAATTAGCTCTTAATTTTTTTAATACGCTTTTTTTATTGTTGTTTTAAATTTTCCTTTAACTAAAATGCCTTCGGTAAGAAATACTTTGAAAGGTTTTACATTTCAGTGTCTGCTGCAACAGACTCATTAGCATTGGAGGAATTAGATAAGTGCCAGACGATGGCGTCAAAAGTCTAGAATTTCAGTGTTTTTGAACTTAAAATAAAAAAAAAATAAAGCCTGACAAAAATTCATGCCGGCAGTCAAACAGAAATAAAACCTTCGTCATTTGAAAAAGAAAATATAAATATAAAATAGCTTAAAATATATAAAAATGAGTACGAGGCTATAAATGCTGCAGGATATTTTCAAAACGACCAATATTGACCTTATGAGTAGCATATTAAAGCAGTCATTATTTTATTCAAGCAGTTTGTTGAAATTGTATTTGATTTTTTTCATTATTTTTTTGATTGTATTTGATTTAATTTAATTTCATTAATTTTATTTTATTTGATATGAATTTTTTTATTTTATTTTATTTTATTTTATTTGATTTGTTTTGATCTTATATGATTTTATTTGATTTTATTTGATTTTATTTGAGTTGATTTGATTTCATTTGAATTCATTTGATTTTATTTGATTTTATTTGTTTTTATTTGATTTTATTTGATTTTATTTGATTTTATTCGATTTTATTTGATTTTATTTGATTTTATTTGATTTTATTTGATTTTATTTGATTTTATTTGATTTTATTTGATTTTATTTGATTTTATTTGATTTTATTTGATTTTATTTGATTTTATTTGATTTTATTTGATTTTATTTGATTTTATTTGATTTTATTTGATTTTATTTGATTTTATTTTATTTGATGTGATTTGATTTGATTTTATTTGATTTTATTTCATTTGAATTTATTTGAGTTGATTTGATTTTATTTGTTTTTATTTGATTTTATTTGATTTGATGTTATTCGATTATATTTGATTTTATTTGATTTTATTTGTTTTTATATGATTTTATTTGATATTAATTGATTTTATTCGATTTTATTTGATTTATATTTGATTTTATTTGATTTTATTTGATTTTATTTGATTTTATTTGATTTTATTTGATTTTATTTGATTTTATTTTAATTGATGTGATTTGATTTGATTTTATTTAATTATATTTGATTTTATTTGATTTTATTTGTTTTTATTTGATTTTATTTGATTTTATTTATCGAATTAAAAATTATTGTTTTTTTATTCTGTTTAATGAGTGGATCTGAGGCAACTTTGTTATTTGAGGACCCCACCTTATTATACCCTTCACCTATGAGGTACAGGGTATATTAACTTTGTGCATATATTGTAACGCCCCTTAGGAGGTGTGTCCGGTATGGAAAAGTATATATATTCTTGATCAGCATCACTACCCGAGTCCGTTTAGCCATGTCCGTCTGGCTGTCTGGCTGTCTGTCCGTCTTGCTGTCTTGCTGTCTTGCTGTCCGAATACAGAAAAACTTGAAAAATACTGATCAGAATACGATGAAATTTCGTCTCAATATATTTTAGCCAAAAGTAGGAACTAAGTTTGAAAATGAGCCAAATCGGTCAACGGACACGCCCACCTCCCATACAAGTCACTTTTATATAACTCTTTCGGAACTAATAACTCGAAAAGTATTCAAAATATAGTTATAAAATTTAAAACATATTGTTATAATTCACCTTAAAATATGTGGGCCAAAAATGGGCATGATCCGCCCACATTTTTTTTTCATTATTTCCCGGGTTTTCATAGTGGAAGTTTGATCCGTAAATTATTAAAATCAAATCTGTGAAATATTTGCCTTACAAAATATTAAATATAGTGGGCGTGATCCGCCCACTTTTTTTTTCATTACATCCCAGGTTTTCATAGTAAAAATTTGATCCGTAAATTATTAAAATCAAATCTTTGAAATATTAGCCTTTCAAAATTTTCCGTGGTCCGCCCAATTATATTTTTCAATTTTTTTTTTTAGTTTTTTATACTTTATATAATTTTTTTTAATTTATGGGGATATAAGACGTAAATTTCTGATATATGAATAATATTCTGAGGTTCTGCATAATTAAAAATTTAAAATTAAGGTATACAATTAAATATTCCTCATTAATATCTCCACCAAAGGTGTAGGGTATTCCATAGTCGGGCCCGACCGACTATAAAAATCCGCCCCATGTGTCCGAACTTACCCATGTGACCTAACTTTCCCAACTCGTTTAAATTATATGAGACGTAAATTTCTGATATGTGAATAATATTATGAGGTATACAATTAAATATCTCACATTAAGGTGTAGGGTATTCCATAGTCGGTCCCGATCGACTATAACAGTCCGTCACATATGACCGAACTTACCCATGTGACCTAACTTTCCCAACTCGTTTATTATGGGGAATATATTTTCCGAAGAGAGTATAATAGTTTTCTTAATCGTTCACACGGTATGTCACAATTTGTAATTAGTAGGATTAAAATTCTTAAAAACTAGGGTTATAGAAAATCGTTGGGATGATGGTATCAAAGTAAAAAAATGCGCCTGTTCATGATAAAAACATTGCTGAAGAAACCAAACCTGTATCATACCTAATTGTTCATATTTGACCCCAAATTGTGAGGAACCCAGAGCTGATAGAGAAAAACGGACTTCAGAATCGAGATAAGCGACCCCATGTTACGCCAAAATCGGAAGATGGAAGAAAAAGTTGGACCTTTGTTGCACTGTATTATATTATATTTGATTTTATTTTAATTTATTTGATTTCATTTTTGTTTTTTTTTTATTTTATTTGTATTTGTTTGATTTTAATTGAATTTATTTTATTTATTTTATATTAAATTAATTTATTATATTTGATTTTATTTAATTTTATTCAATTATATATGATTTTTTTCATTTTTATTGAATTTTTTTTTTTTGATTTTATTTGTTTTTATTTTATATTATTAAGTATTTTATATTATATAATATTATCTTTTTTGTTTTTATTTTGATTTTATATTATTCGATTGTATTTGTTTATTTGATTTTATTTCATAAGTTTTTTTTTACATTTCATTAAATTTGATTTGATGTTATGATTATTTTAAGTTTTTTTTATTTTATTTGTTATTTTATACATTATTTGATTAAAATTTATTTTAACTGATTTTATTTTTGTAATTAATAACTTCAAAAGTACATTCAAAAACATAAAATTTTGCAATGATTTTGTTATACAGTTATACAAATCTACTGATAGACAATTATTAAGTTTGTGACACATAAGCAATCGCATATCAAATTTTAAACTCAATAAAATTGATCTCAATTCCGAAGTGAAAGTGCCAACAACAACCGGTACCAGCAATATAACCCATTAAAGAAGCTAAAACTATGCACTGCACATAGACAGAGAGAGAGACACACATTATTCATAACGTAGTTGAGTCGGTGCTGTCAGTGATGAACCGAGCGAAAGCTAAAATTCCATTGAAGAGAAACATAACCAGCTGCTGGTTGCACAGAGGTTGCAAAGGGGTTTCATAGGGGTTTCATAGGGGTTTCATAGAGGTTTCATAGGGGTTTCATAGGGGTTTCATAGTCCTTGCAATGATAGTAGAGGGTACGTTATTGTCTGATGGTTGCCATGGCTGGGCAAACTTGTGAGAGCACAAAATTCATGATGGCAATCAACCATCAATCAAAGTCTAAATGCAAGAGCAAAATAGTAACTGACGTTAATTTATTCAAAGGACCTTTTCATAAATTTTGCACGAAAGTTCACTGAATCGGGAGTCGTATCAAAATGAACGAACAAACGAACGAACGAAACTAAACCAAACTCAAACGAACCAACCCAACTAAACTGAATCAGTACCGATAACAGTCGCAGCCTAACTACAACATCGATCTGTGTGCGTATGAGTTACGCACATTCAGAGTACTCAGGACGATGGCGACGATGATGACGACTGACAAAGCCTGCTACTATCTACAGGCTGGGTAACAGCAGCAGAAGCAATTTCAATAATTTTCCATTTGTATACATATTGTTGTTTGGAGTTTGCCTCAACTATGTTTTTCGAGGATGATGCTGATGAAATGGCACGAACTCTATGTTGCCAATACAAACAGCTATGGATGATAACTACAGGCCAACTTTTTTGCGGTTGCAAGAGATAAAATTTCAACTATAGTTTTTTTAATTTATTTAAAAATTTGGTTTTATTGCATTTATTAATGGGCAAATCTCTTCAAATTAAAAACAAAAACATAGGCAATATTATATTTTCTTTATCATCTTTGTATCCATTTTAAATAGACTGGTCTAATTTTTAAAATACCGCATCAGGTTCTTGAGTTATACAGCATGCAATATAAAATTCCGAAAATTATGCATTCAACCAAATTTCTATACATCAGTTATTATATTTGATATTCATAGTTTAGAGTATTCTAATTATAAATATGTTTTTAGATTTCTTCTAGTACAACTGGTTCTCGAGTTATAAAAAAGTATATTTCAAATACGCGTTTTTAGTTTCAGTTCAGTTTTTTTTTAACTTTAAATCTCTTTATAAATTATTTTAAAAATTGAGCACACTAGAGAAATGGTTTACAAGTATTTATCATTTTATTTTTATTTAATTATAAATCAATATCATCACCTTTTTATGGGAGTTACTGTTAGAATTGTTGAAAATCGTTCAAAAACGCATATTTTAAAATTAAATTTTATGTATCGCAGAAACCAGAAGAGTTACATAAAATATATTAACCATTTTAAAGTCATAGAAAATATCTGTTTTGTTCAGACATGAACCAGAACATCCCTGAAAATATATTTCTATTAATTAATTTTAATTCATTTTAGTTAATGAGTTAATTTTATTATTTCAGGGATGAATTTTTCTGAATCATTTTTTGGTATTCTTTACCGAATTCGAGCCGCAGTTTTCAAATATGAAGAATTTTAATGATTTAGAAATGAATACAGAATAAAGTAGACATTGTATAATAGCACACAGTATTCAAGCATGAATACAGGATTAAATTGTTTAGTTCTAAATATTATTTGTACAAATCTAAATATTATTTGTTTGATTTTAAGAGTCCAAAATCTGCAGAAATGTTTTCAACTTTCGGTTGATTAATATGTATTATACATTGCATTCTTTTAGAGAGCTTTGTGAATTTTTCGTTAAATCATTTTTTGATTACTATTGAATATCTATTTTAAAATATAAATAAATTAAATAATTATTTAAATTGCAACACCCAAATCATCCACATACTATTGTGAAAAATGTAACTGATATACAAAACTACGTTAAAATAACAACACCTGAAAATATGCCATATTAATTTCATAAATGAAATAATTAATAAAAAAAAAATGCCTATAAATTGGATATAAGTTCCATTGTATTAAATTACAACACATTTATTAAGAGTCTTCATCATGTTAATTAAATGATTTGTTTGATTACAATGTTGGTAAAAGTATGCAAAACATTTTTAATGAATAAAAGCATTATTGTAATATACACTAAAACTCATTTATAATAAATATGTTTATAATTTCAGTAAATAGCCTAAAGATATGCAGGCAAATTAAGTTTATAATAAAATTTTAAACTATTTAAAAATTTTTTATTAAGAGTATGCAACATATTTTTAATTACATTTTAATAGTTATTTTAATAGTTATTTTATTTTCTGTAAATAAGCAAAATTTTAAAAATTCTAAAAACGTTCGACGCGTACTCTATATATTTAAAAAATAATATATTATAATATAGCCTCAATGTATGCAACAAACTAGGCTATATATTTTACTAACCACCTATAAGTATGCAAAAAATTTTAATATTCATGTTATTTTAATAATTTTTATAAATTAGTTAAATATATAAAAATGGAAGTCATGAGCTTTACAATTGTCTTGTTTATGTCTAAAACTATACTATACAAAGTACACATATAACACACACTTTAGCAATCAATTTCTACGTAATATAATATGATTATTTGACATTATTTACTGTACAGTTATAACTTACAATACTGCCTGGCAGTATGCAACGAATTTTTTGTTTATATCTTTTATTAACCACCTAATTTTATACAACATATTTCAGTATATTCCAAAATGTCATAATAAACCATATACATTTTTTAATTGAAAATACTATTACCTATTTATTGTATATGCCTAATACTATACTACACACTGATACATTCAGTTCATAAAATATATAAACAATTGTTTAAAATTTCTAAAAGTATGCAACACAATTCTTTCGCATTGTTAGCCTTGAGCAAGCAAATTATTATTTTTTTAACTTAGGTACGCATATTCAAAAACAGGTATAGTAATTATAATAAAGCCTGACAGTATGCAACGAATATTGCAAAATGTTTTACTAGCAATCTAAAATTCTGTCATACGATATCAACATACTATATTATTTTAAAATCAATATTAATTAAAATAAAATAATAAAACAAATAAGTAAAATATTCTCTAAATATTTTGTATATATATTTGACCAAATTCCAATATCTTTTGCAATTTTTATTTTTTTAATATGTCTGCACAGAGCCAGCACATAAATCACATACATACTATCTATGGACATTAAAAATTTACTTTAACTTTTAATCTTTTGTGTGTATATTGGACCGGCCCGCATGGCCATTGAATGGATTTCCAAGTGGCTCCACATATATAACCGAATCAGGTCTTTAAAATTGACCAACATTTCCACTTCAATAAATTATGAAATGGGAGCCAAATCGGACGTTTTCATTTAATATGCATTTTGTATTTTCTAAAACTCTATACAAAAATATATAAATACATATATATATACACATTTATAATATTCGTGTGTATGTACGTCTGTCTGTTTTTATATTTGTGTAAATTGACATTGAGTTATGGCAGATTTTTTTGGCAATTTTCATTTAGAGCTAAATTTCGGACAGAACATAAAGATTTATGCGCCAGTCTAAATTTGGTCAGTATTTTAAAAAATCTATTTTAATGAAGCGTCTAAATGGTAGCCATATGGGTTTGAAATTCTTTTTATTTTCACTTTTATATTTTAATATATATATATTTTTCTACTCTGGAGTGTTCTGAATGGCACGCTCTATTTTCGCGCAGTTTAAAAACTATTCGTAAGTAAACATAGATTCCACACAATGCAGGTCAATATTTTGTTAACTCTTAACTCTTATACTCATTAATTTATGTGTAATTTTTACATACTTCATTCAATTGTTATTTTCGCGTTATGGAAATCGAAGTTATATAAATCATCAAATCTTAAAAAAATAAAACTACGCAAAATTTATCGGTGAATTTCCAAATCAAAAAATATCAACTAGAAACAATTAGTAATATTTCACATATTATTTTTCGCGCAGTTCGAAGTTGTTATTCATAAAATATTTTTTAGAAAAAAAAACTATATTGATTTGAATACACACAAATATTCCCTCATATATAATTTGACATAATTTATAATTAGACTTACATTTTTGTATACTTAAAATTTCGCGCAGTTTTTTTTTGTTTTATTTCTTTGAAATTATATTATTATATTCAATAATTTATTATTTTTATTTCAATATTTCATTAGATAAATCTTAAACATAGACAATTAATTAATCTCCAGATTTTTCGCGCAGTTAGAATGTAAGCACCAAAAGTAAAAATCAAGAGATTAAATTTTTTTTTTATTTTAAAATATACTTTGTTTTCTTAAAACAAAAACAAATTTCTCCGCCATTTGATGACGTTCATTAATCAAGTCGTCTGACAGTTACTACACCAATTACCGAAATCACCTCCGCACCGCGACAGGCAATTTAATCAGTGTTTGTAGGTCTAATAAATCGTTTCAAATGTTGATGAAAACAAACGTGAATTTCGCACACCTCGATCCCGAAATAGCAACAAACAAACAAATCTGCTGTTTTCGTGAATTATTTAAATTTCATTGCATAAATTATGGCGCTAAGGCCGTACGTAGAGCTTATACAAAAGCATCTCAAATTTCTCATGACGCTTAAGAGCAAAAGCAACTTAATTAAGAATTTTCTGCGCCGACTGCCAACGACTCGCTTCAATGTTTTTCTTTTGCATTTTGTTTTTATCTTCGTGTTACTGCTCTTTTTGCGAACTGTGTGTTTGTGAAATATTGTTGAATGTGTTGGCGTTGAATGAAACATGATTTGCCAAATATATCAAAATAAAAATTAAATTATTTGACAATATTTGACTGTTTTGCTAAATGTCACATCTGCGTCACATGTAATTTGCATGTTTTATTTTAATAAATGTAATTTTATTTGCATAAGTATTTTTATAATTTATTAAAATAAGCTATATAATTATATAAAATGGTTTTACTGAAACATTTAACACTGTTCATGAGAAATGAAGATTTTGAATTACAAAAATATCGCGTATAATTTTTGTGGTATTTGAAATATACTCCAAACTAATTATAAAAATTTAATTTCGATACCGAATCTTAATAAAATATATATTTCTTCGCCCTATTTATTTTGTTTAGTTATTTCTGGTTAGATATTAAAAAAATACTGTATTTTTCCTAAAAAACTGAATTTGTTTGAAATAGTTGTTGTAGCCACTTTTAGTATCGATATCTCTGTGATTAATTTTTCGCGCAGTTATACATGCACTATCAAAAACTATTTACAATATTAAACTTTCAACTTTATTTTATTTTTACTTCTAAATATCATTAACGCAGAATAGTATATTGCGTAAATTATTTCGCGCAGTTGCAATTGTCCTATTGAATCATTCACAAAGGTAATCTTTTATATTTTTAATTGATTTAAATATTAAAAAAAAAAGTTTTTTGCCTGAAATATTTGTTTTAGACACTTTTTAGCCACAATAACTCGCTGATCAATTTTTCGCGCAGTAATGGATGTACTATCAAAAACTTTCACATATAATTATTTTACAATATTTAAATTCTTACTAAAAATTATTTTACTTTTATATTGCGATAAGTAGTTTATAATATTGCACTTATATATTTTCGTGCAGTTGCAAGTTTACGTAAGGCTGTTTTTAGTTAATTCTATACAATTACAAACATATAATTATGTTCAGATAAGTCTTTGGCCCAAGAACATATACTGAACCAATTTCTTTGAATATTTTTCGGGAGACTTTATTCAATAGTATTTTTTCGTGTAGTTCGAAATTATTTTCTTGCTAAGTAATCGCATGAACTCAGTATCCGCAAAATATAATAATGTTCATCTGTAAATATCTCATTCAAAAAAATAATAAATACTTTATTTTTTCGTGCAGTGCAATCCAATACTTTCAAAAAATACTTACAATAGACAAAAATATTGTCACATTTTATTAAACTAAAATTATCCTCTGACATGCTTGCGCAGTTTAACATATTTTGTTAGGCGATTAATTTAAAAGATAATTCTATGAAATTAATAAAAATTGTTTTATACCATAAAATATTTCTCTAAGAATATATTATACTAACTTTAATAAATTTTAAATATTCGTGCAGCCTTCTATGTTATTCATTTAATTTTTGAGATTACCATCGAACATTTGACATTAAAAAATGTGTGTTTTATATTAAAATTGAGAATTTTTTTCCTTTTAAATGGTAAAAATTGTAATTTCAAAAACGCGCATATTTCTGATTTGCTGATGCCGGCATTCATCAGCTAATTTTTGAATTGACATTTTTCGCCTAGTATTTTTCGTGCTTTGCAAGGTTAGCTCTGGTATATATATATTTTTGTTAATGATAATTCATTTTAAATTAAGTATACACAAGAATTCAATAACATTTAATTCGACACGTATTATACTCAGAATATACATTTTTTTCGCGCAGTTTTCAATTAAATGTTTGAAATTAATTTTTTACATTCTACTATTTTTTTTCATAACTTGTTTCTTAAAATCAAATACTGGCAATTATTTACTCTGCAAAATATATACTCTGATAATTTTGACAGGCTTTGTAATTTTTCGCGCAGTTAGAATTTTAGTTAAAAAAAAAAAAAATATTAAGTTAAATTTAAGTTAAAAATTTAAGTTAAAAATTCATGAATTTTATTTATAAATGACAGCAAAAGATAACGCGGAAGGAACTGTTTGCAGATAAATGTGCCGCTCAACTCTGACAGCTACGTGACAAGCAGTTATCGCGGGTAGTTAGTTAATAGGAAAATTGACAGAGCGACTGTCAACTGCAAGACAACCCATGTCAGTGTTGTGAGAAAATAAGGTTTGAAAGTACACAAGAAAAACCGCTATAAAACACATGTTTTCACACAGTCCGAGAGGAAAAACAAAAAGCTATTGTTGCCAATGACAATTGTCAATGACAAGTGACAGCAACAGAGCCAGAGACAGCCACTCAATTGACAGCCATTCAACTAATGATAGTTTGTTGTGTGAATTATGTTCTTATTTGGCAGCAAACATAAAATGCAACCCTTTCGGTTGATTATGATTTTGATGTTAATGCCGTGCAACAATAGTTGTGTTGGGGTGAAACATTATTGAAAGGCACATAAATTAAATGCAGTCGAAAAGGGGTGCTGTGTTAATTATGAGCACTAATCGATCATTTATGGCTTCGACGAATAAAACATGTGGTCCCTGTTTCTATTGAATGCGCGGTAATAGAGACTTAGAACGTTAGGAGATTTTCACACTTCACAAAAGGTATTTGTTGAAAGATGCAGGCAATTAAATTAATATGGTGTTGTTAAAGTTCAAGTGAAGATTGTGAGATTAACAGCACAATTTTAATATCTGGCATAATCCGGAAATATCGAATTAAATGCGATTTATGGAATCGTACAAAAATTCAAAACTGGAATTCGATTTTCAATTTAAAATAAAAGTATTTCCCACGTATTTAATTCCTGAAAACGAATTCAATGGAATATTCGTTGATAGAATTGAATTCCATTATTTTAAATTATAATTCAAATAGCTTTCAATTTTAATTTCATCGATTTCAGTGCGTTAAGAAAAGAATTTTTAAAACAAGTTAAACCTATTTCAAACCGTTAATAATTTGTAAATTAATTTTATTTGGTTGTCATATATAAGTATTTCAAACGAGAGTGAATTTCGCTATTAATTTAAATTATTTATTTTAATTTTTGTTTTAATATCGAATATCACCATAAAAAACAGTTACCAAAATGAAATAAACACATCGCTCGAATCCACAAAAGTATAATTGAAATATAAACAATTCAAAGACAACCAAAATTTCATAAAATAAAACATTAAAATTATTTTCTATTTTTTTTTTTTTGTGTATTCTCTGTGGTTTTATGTGATATGTGAGAGTTATATTTTTGCGTTACCATCATTGAGTTTAATTAAAAATAACAACAACGATGATGACGACGACGACAAGGAGTAGCAGCAACGTACAACGCACTCAGCGCACATACAGCACGCAACTTCAAGGCTTCAAAGCAAAGCATTTTAAATGAATGAAATAAAGAAAACATTGCATATGCTAAGGCGTACTCGGTGGGCGCACGTCTACCGTGTCGTACGTGTGTTCGCTGCATAGAAAATTAACGTGGCTTCAACTGATTTTATTAAAAAAATTCTAAAATGTTGTGTGTAGCTAAATGAAAGGATTATATACAATTCTATTTAATTCAATTTAATTTTAGAGCAAAGCTAATATTGTTATCATATTCAATATAGAATGTTGCAATTGGTATTAGTCGCAGTAAACTTAATTTAATGCATAGCATTAAAAAAAATTCAATTTATCACAAACAAATTATTTCTTTAATAAATAATTAATTTTTTCACTAAAAATTCAATTTTACTCTAAAAATTCAAATTTTTCACTAAATAAAATTTTTTAATAAAAATTAAATTAAATAAAAATTTAATTATTCACTGAAAATTCCATTTTTCAGTAATATTTCAATTTTTCAGTAAAAATTTCATTTTTCAGTAAAAATTCTATTTTTCAGTAAAAATTCAATTTTTCACTAAAAATTCAATTTTTCACTAAAAATTCAATTTATCACTAGAAATTCAATTTTTCACTAATAATTCAATTTTTGACTAAAAATTCAATTTTTCACTAAAAAATTTAATTGTTCACTAAAAATTCAATATTTCACTAAAAATTCAATTTTTCACTAAAAATTCAATTGTTCACTAAAAATTCAATTTTTCACTAAAAATTCAATTGTTCACTAAAAATTCAATTTTTCACTAAAAATTCAATTTTTCACTAAAAATTCAAATTTTTACTAAAAATTCAATTTTTCACTAAAAATTCAATTTTTCACTAAAAATTCAATTTTTCACTAAAAATTCAATTTTTCACTAAAAATTAAATTTTCACTAAAAATTAAATTTTCACTAAAAAATCAATTTTTCACTAAAAATTCAATTTTTCACTAAAAATTCAATTATTCACTAAAAATTCAATTTTTCACTAAAAATTCAATTTTTCACTAAAAATTCAATTTTTCACTAAAAATTGAATTTTTCTCTAAAAATTGAATTTTTCACTAAAAATTAAATTTTTCACTAAAAATTAAATTTTTCACTAAAAATTCAATTTTTCATTAGAAATTCAATTTTTCACTAAAAATTAAATTTTCACTAAAAATTCAATTTTTCACTAAAAATTCAATTATTCACTAAAAATTCAATTTTTCACTAAAAATTCAATTATTCACTAAAAATTCAATTTTTCACTAAAAATTCAATTTTTCACTAAAAATTCAAATTTTCACTAAAAATTCAATTTTTCACTAAAAATTCAATTTTTCACTAAAAATTCAATTTTTCACTAAAAATTCAATTTTTCACTAAAAATTCAATTTTTCACTAAAAATTCAATTTTTCACTAAAAAATTCAATTTTTCACTAAAAATTCAATTTTTCACTAAAAATTCAATTTTTCACTAAAAATTGAATTTTTCACTAAAAAATTGAATTTTTCACTAAAAATTCAATTTTTCACTAAAAATTGAATTTTTCACTAAAAAATTGAATTTTTCACTAAAAATTCAATTTTTCACTAAAAATTCAATTTTTCACTAAAAATTCAATTTTTCACTAAAAATTCAATTATTCACTAAAACTCAATTATTCATTTCAAATTCACTTTTTCACTCAAAATTACATTTTTCACTAAAAAAATTAAATATTTCATTGATATATTCATAGGCAGTCATTCACAGCCTATTTCATATAATTTAGTTCAATCACATGCAGTCACATTAAATCACATTCAACCAAATTTAATTTTATTCAATCCATTTACAACGTATGAAATTTCATACAATTAAATACATTCACATTCAATCATTCTCAAGCGCATTCTAATCTCAAAATTAAGAGCAAGTTATAAATTTTCAGTCTTATTCTTCAACCTTAAATGTCAGCAAATTGTTTTTTAATTCAGCTCAATGAACTACTGAAGTAATTAGCTGCAGCAACATGCTGTTGCTGCTGAACCACATAAAGTCTGCATCACTTTTTTATTTTTTATTTAAATGAAAATCTGTCTTTTATGCGGCTCAGTTGCAATAAAGCATTCAAAACAACACAATTGTCAGTATCATAAACAGCAACGTCATCATTAGCAGCAACCCAAACATGTTAATGCTACAAAACGTACATAACTCAAACCGTTTTGTGCATCACTTTTTAGGTACTTTACGATATGTCACATGTACCACATTTACACATTTCCAAATACATATATCAGAAGTTGAATTCAGATGCATATCAAAAAGTACGCTGTTTATTGTGTCTGCTGATGATATCAAAATAAAACAGAAAACAAGAAAAACAAAAGAATGTAATCGAGTCAGTGAGTTAGACAGACAGCAATTCAGCTTCGCTTCGTCTCACTTACAGCATATTTTTCTGTCTGCATTTTTCTCAGCCGACATGAGTAGCACTAAATACATAAAAGTCTCTGCGTGTAATGCCTTTATCATTAGATGGTATCAAAGCAACTATGCCAGCAGCAATTTGTCCTAAGCCGAGTACTCAAAAAAGGGTTTTTAATACATTCTACACACACAGGGATCTCTTCAAATAAAAACCATTTAATTATTTGCTTTATAAAATTCAAATTCTACAAATGATTGCTTTGATCATATCAAATATAAGACACTTAATTTATGCAATAACAAAAATAAAAAATCACTTAATATGATTAAATGCTTTGCGCCTGTTGTTAGGCAAAACAAAAACTTTAATTTTTTATTTTTACCAATTGAAATTTAAATTAAAATTCAAATTGCAGCTGCTTGAGTACAGCTCAAATTTTATATTTTTATTTACAATAAACAACAACAATATAAATAAAAAGCATATTATTTTGTGTTGCATATTTATTGGTGATTCGATTTTTTTATTGCCTTTATCTGTATTTTTTTGCTTTGCTTTATGTTTTTTTGTTTATAATTTATTTTTTTTTACTCATTTTTTGCTCCCGACCATGAATTATTCAACTTGTTTTGATAGCATTTCAACCGCGTTGATTGTTCAAAATTGATTTTCCACTTTTATTGTTGATGTCTTTTTGATTTTTTTTCCAGTTCACCGCTTGATGTTGTTATGATAATGTGCAGATTCTTTATTCTTAATAGTAAATAATTGAAATACGAAATCGCAGTAAAAACACGAAAAAGTATACGTATCATAAATCATTTAAATTTGTGTCTATAGCAAAAGTGTCCAAAACATTAATAATGTCAATTTTTAATTTTTATATCGTCCTTGAAGAATAAAGTATTTTTTCTACTACACTGATGTAGTTGTTCTTGTAAATACAATTCTTTCCACAAAGACAATTCATTCTTAGACTATTTTAGCCGAAAATTTACGGCTCGAGACAAGTTTACTTTTCGTTTGAACACATTTAATATATATTTTTTAATTATTTTTTTGCAATACATATTGTTTGAGTGGAGTTTTTTTTTTACTGCGAAAATTGTTGGTGTGGTGAGTTTCAGTGTGGTGAGTTTCGGTGTGGTGAGTTTCGGTGTGGTGAGTTTCGGTGTGGTGAGTTTCGGTGTGGTGAGTTTCTTTGTGGTGAATTTCGGTGTGGTGAATTTTGATGTGATGAGTTTCGGTGTGGTGAGGCTATTGTGGTAAATTTCGGTGTGGAGAGTTTCGGTTTGCTGAATTTCGATGAGGGGAATTTATATGTGATGAGTTAAGATGTGGTGAGTTTAGATGCGTTGAGTTTTGATGTGTTAAATTTTCTTGTGTTGATTTTTGGTGTGTTTAGTTCTTGTGTGGTGAGTTAAGGTGCACACCATTGTAGTTTATAGAAATGAGGTATGGAATATCCATAGAAAAATAGTGTTGAGTATATCACTAATAAACTTTCTGCAAATTGACAACTGTCATAATTTTTAAATGTTTGTCTGATATCCAAAAAAAAAATATATATATATTTCCAAAACAACTACAACATCGAAAACAAATATATACTACATAACAAGCTGTACAAAACTTGTTTACTTTAATTTTCCAGCTCATACCCAAAGTCATAGAAAATAAATATATATTTAGCCATTTAAATTATTAGCAATAAGAATACATTTAATATGCTATTCCCATAACATAAACACAATAAATTCCCTGGTTGTTATAATTATATGGAACATTGGTTTCTTTGGAGTTTTCTTTTAGCAAAAGCTACTTCAAGTAGCCCCAACCAAAGTGACTCTTAATTTGACGTTGATGTATTGGACCCTCACAGAAACCCCTTGGAGAATAGCTTAATACATTTTAAGTGGCGTTATAAAAAGTGTCATTGACAACCAGACATACGACCGTTCAAAAGAAAATATACAAAAAAAATATGAAATAGGTTCTAAATCAAGCACAGAATTAGTTTTGAAAGTTCTATGTACCGTCCAAGTAATAGGCACAATAGTCCCTGAAGTATAGCCCTTGATATTGGCATCGATTTTGCGCCGCCATTCTATTGCTTTGTGTGGAATTCCTGTCGCATGTTGCGAATGTCGTTTCATATCTAAAACGGAATCATAATTTGTTTGTCTCGTATACAAACAGAGTCTTAGGGTTTTCTTAAAGGCTTTTATACATATCTACAATATATACATATATCTATAAATCTACATATATATATATAAATCGTTTGTCTGTCTCTCCGTTTGAAGGCCGTCGAATTTCGTAGAACCATTGACAACTATTTATATCAATAAAAGCACAAATACACAAAGGAATAAAATCAGGGCAAATGCTAGCAGTGACTTCTCATCTATAGCAGTTCTATGGTTTTTCTACATTTGTGCCATTCTCTTAATTTTTTCTATTGTTTGTTTTTATTTTCAGTTTTTATTTTTTCTTATTTAATTTCTGTCGTTTTACATATTCTTTTTCTGAGTTTACTTATTTTTCGTATACTGTTTATTCTAAGTCTTTACCGCCTATTTCCACTAGGTTTTCCCAAGAAACCTTGGTTTGCCGTCATGTTCCGTTTGCAATATCGTTGTCGTAGTCCTTTCTCATCACCGCCGTCATCATCATCATCTTCATATTACTGCCTTTGCTTCGATGGAAAACCCATTTGTATTGTGTTACCAAAAATAGTCGACGTTTGCGTGCCTGGTTCGGGTATCGACTCCTTGACGAAATTCGATACCGTTGCCGATTGATATCGCAATGCATCCATTTTTGGGGCGGCACAATTTATGCGCAAACATTTACAACTCAGCAAGAAAACAAACAAAAAATACGGTTAAATCTATAAAATAGCAAAATTAACTTAAATTGATTTTTACGTAGATTTGAATGATTGGAAAATATGCAATAATTTATACTAAATAACAGTATAATTAATTGTATATTAAACAAATATTGAATTTTTAAGTTTAACTTTTAAATTTCATGATAAATAAATTCTTCAAAGTAAAGCACACTAGAGATAATTAAACAATGAAATATAAAAATGTATTAGTATCTATAAATTAAATTAGACCCGAGTCGAATTTCATGCATTTTTCTGAAAAATGTCAGGAATATTTCCGGAAACTTTACAGGTAAGTGGACGTTTAAAAATAAAATCACAAATATCTTTTGTAAATGTGAAAATTCATAACATAATATATCCTTGTTAATACCGTTCAAAGTATGATAAAAAATTAAGACGAGCATAATAAATATCACAACATTATACGATAGTTTTCTACAGTTTTGACATTTATAATTCGAGGGTACAGATTAAGATTGTTTATATAACATTTTCAAGAAACTTATATTCTAAATATAGGAAGTGATCCAATTATTCTCCAATTTTTTTTTTGCCGATAAAACTTTTCAATGAAACAATACTTTTCCAAATAGTTCGTTCCAGAGATAATTCATTTCCGAGACAATTTTTTCCAAAATAGATTTTCCGCTACAATCAGAAAAAACATACCAAAAAATGAATAGTTATTACTATTAAAATTAGTCAATAGGATATTTCAAAGTTAAACTCAATCGGTGAATCCAATTAAAATATTTATTATTTGTGTACTATTAAATCAATAACTGTTCTATTGACAAATTTTAATGGGATTTTATGAGTTTTTTTTTCTGAGTGTAGACAATTTTTTTCCCAAAGTAATTATTTGAATAAACCAATTTTTCATAGAATAGTTTTGAATTGTGGATAACCCGAAATATCAGTAGCTTTTCACTCACTTTTTAGAATAAAAATTATTTTTATCACACTAGTTTAAACGAGTTTGGAAAGTTAGTTCGGGCCCGACTATGGAATACCCTACACTCTTGTTGGATATATTAGTTGTATAATTTGGTGGGCAAATTTTTAATAATTTACGACTAAAATTTCCACTACAAAAATCGGTAAAATATTAAAAAAATTCAAATGTGGGCGGATCACGCCCATTTTTTGAAATATATTTAAAGGCAAATTCTAACAATATGTTTTAAATTTTATAAATATATATGTAATACTTTTCGAGTTATTGGTTCCCAAAAAGTTATATATAAGTGACTTGTATGGGAGGTGGGCGTATCCGTTTACCGATTTGGTTAATTTTCAAACTCAGAAACATTTTTTGGCTGATACATATTGAAACGAAATTTCATCGCATTCTGACAAGTATTTTTCAAGTTATTCTGTATCCGGTCAGACAGCAAGACAGACAGGCGGACATGGTTAAACGGACTCGGGTAGTTATGCTGATCAAGAATATATATACTTTTCCATACCGGACACGCCTTCTAAGGGGCGTTACAATATCTGCACAAACTTAATATACCCTGTACCTCATAGGTGTAGCGTATAAAAAAAAACTTTAAACGCAATTTGTACAATTTAAAAAAGTGACATTTGAGTATAAAAAAATATATTTTTAATATTTTATGATTTATGGTTATTTTTAATTAAATGATCAAGAACCGAAAAATTTCATAGATGAAATAAAGATTGTTAATTAAAAACCAGAAATGAAAAATTTATTTTAAGAACACATGTACTGTGAAAATACATAAAAAATTCATTAATATGAGGAATTTATTCCTAAAAATTATGAATTTTTCACCAAACACCAAATTTATCATATTGATATCACCGATCATTAAAAGACATATTGATGAATGCATTCATTATATATACATATGTACTTATGCATACTAACGAACAACATAGTGAAGAACGAAATATTCAATACAATGAATTTGAATCGTCATATTAATGTATTGGTTCATAATATTTATGAATATAATATTTTTTTAAAGAATTTTTCAAACAATTTTTTTTTTTTTATGTAAATCGAAAAAAAAGTGTTGTTGAAAAATTTTATAAAATAAATAATAAATAAAATTTATTAAAAAAAATAAAATCGAAAAAAAATTTCAAAAATATTATTTTTTAGAAAAAAATTTCAAATTTTTTTTTTTTATATTTTTTTTATATATAACGTTTTATTAATAAAAAAATTGTAATTATAAATAAATATATTATAAAATATTTTATAAATTTATGCATGACGAGCATAATTTAAAATTTGTTTGTAAATTCTTTAAAAATATTTATGAATGCAATATTCAATATGATGAAAATTGAACTAATATTTTTTTAATGAAAAATATAATTAATTTATTTGAACATTTTTTCCGACCTAAAAAAACTCGAAAAATATTTTTTTTTCGAAAAATATAAAAAAAAAGTTTCGTTTAAGGAACAGCATTCTTTAATATGATTTACATCTATGTTTTATTATACCCTACACCTATGAAGTACAGGGTATATTAACTTTGTGCATATATTGTAACGCCCCTTAGGAGGCGTGTCCGGTATGGAAAAGTATATATATTCTTGATCAGCATCACTACCCGAGTCCGTTTAGCCATGTCAGCCTGTCTGTCTGTCCGTTTTGCTGCCCGAATACAAAAAAACTTGAGAAATACTGATCAGAATGCGATGAAATTTCGGCTCAATATATTTTATCCAAAAGTTGGAACTGAGTTTGAAAATGAGCCAAATCGGTCAACGGCCACGCCCACCTCCCATACAAGTCATTTTTATATAACTCTTTAGGAACTAATAACTCGAAAAGTATTCAAGATATAGTTATAAAATTTAAAACATATTGTTGTAATTCACCTAAAAATATGTGGTCCAAAAATGGGCGTGATCCCCCTACATTTTTTTTCATTAATTCCCGAGTTTTCATAGTGGAAATTTGAACCGTAAATTATTAAAATCAAATCTATGAAATATTGCCTTACAAAATTTAAATATAGACGTGGTATATTTTTCTAATTTCTTTTTATTAGTTTTTTATACTTTTATATGCATTTTTTTAATTATGGGGATATAAGACGTAAATTTCTAATATGTGAATAATATTCTGAGGGTGGGGAGGTTCAGCATAATTAAAAACTTTAAAATTAAGGTATGCAATTTAATATCCCACATTAATATCACCAGCAAAGGTGTAGGGTATTCCATAGTTGGGCCCGACCGACTATAACAGTCCGCCCCAAGTGACCAAACAAACCCATGTGATCTAACTTTGCCAACTCGTTTTTTATAAAATGATGGAGATTCTAATTATTAAAATAAAGTTCTTATTTGAATATGTTTTAATGTAGACACTACTTTTTGTGTATTAAATAAATAAAAAAATAGAAATTAACATTAAAAAAAAAAAAATGTCTAAAACATCTGTACTATGGATTGTAAAACATGTTTTTGTGCAGTTGGGTGGTACATATTGAAACCACAGATTATGAAAAACTCCTAAATTTTTGATTTTAAGCATCACCAAACTATCAAAATAATTGTTGAAAAAAGATTATTGAAAGAAAGATTATTTTTCAACAAAATAAAAATCAGAAACAATCCAATCGACAATATACGACAATTTTTATTTATTTACTTAATTTCTTTATTTATTTTTTCTGAGCATATCTAAAAACTTTACGTGTCATTATTGAACAGTAGCTGTACCATAATTATTTTTTTTAGTAATAAAAAAAAATTCATAATATTAGCCATTTAAAATCCACTCGTATCACATAAAATGCAAACTCATTTGAGTCTTTTGAAATGGGCCCCCATATAATAAACTAAAATTCATCATCAAATCAAATATTTATCAAGTAAATGTCGTCGTGTCGCGCTGCTAAATATAGATTTTTTTCTAGGAAAACTTTTCAATTTCCGCGCAGAGTGTCCCCAACAATTTGCAGCCAACGTAGCCGATGTGGCAACACTTCCTGCCCTAACGTTTGAACCGGACGACGCATACCGCATTCCATTAAGTCTTCTGCTATATTTTTGAAAATGTTGCTGCTATTTTTAAATAGAGTAGCAAATATTTTAGTTGTTTTTTTTTTTTTTTTTGTTCATCTCTGATAGATTCTCCATTTAATGCATGTTGTGGATGCGTTGTGATGCTCTTCTCTGGGTAGCGTTACACGTTACGTTCCGTTCAAGTGCTATGGCATGTTTTGCTGCATGTCTTCCATTCCCCCAGAGAAAGAAGGGCAGCACTGGCTGCTAAAAGCAATGGCGCGCAGCTGTTGGCAATGCGTCAAGAATTTTGTTGCTGTTGCTACTTCTGCTGGTAATGCAAATGGAAAACAACATTTTTTTTTTTCAAATGCACCGCAATGTTAGTAAAAGTTTGTACGTTTCTGCTTTTTCCCGTATTTTTAATGCTCAAATGCCACTAATTGATTTTCCCAAGAGAGACAGATTTTTTCAAATAGTTTTTAGAACGCTCTTTTTTTTGGCTTGAATTAATTACCACACTATCTGGTTTGAAACATGGCGTGTTGAACTGTAAAAGAGATTTGATTTTTTTAATCAAAATTGAGTATGGTTGAAAGTGCTTGAAAGATATTGAAAGTGGTTGAAAGATATTGAAAATGATGGAAAGTGGTTGAAGGATCTTGAAAGTGGTTGGTTGAAAGATATTGAAAATGATTGAAAGTTGTTCAAAGATATTGAAAGCGGTTGAAAAATATTGAAAGTGATTGAAAATGATTAGAAGTGATTAAAAGTGAATGAAATTGGTTGAAAATGTTTCAAATTGAATGGAAGTGGTTGTAAATGGTAGAAAGTGGATGTTTGTGGTTGAAAGTACTAAAAGTCGTTGTATAATTTTGATTCAATGTGCCTGAAAGAGATTGCAAGTGGTTGAAATAGATTAAAAGCGGATAAAGGTGAACTAATGTGGTAATGAGTGGTTAAAAGTAGCTAAAAGTAATTAAAGGTCGTTAAAAAATGTTGGTTGAATGCAATATAAAATGGTTGAATTTGCCTGAATGGGAATGAAATATAGTGCCAGTGGTTGAAATGGACTAAAAGTGGTTGAATTGGTGGCATGTGGTTGTAAATAGTTAAAAGTGGATGAATGTGATTGTAAATGGTTGAAAGAAGTTAAAAGTCGTATAAAATTTTAAATTGAATGTAATTTTAAAAGGTTGAGGTGATTTTAAAAATGGTTAAATGTGATTAAAAGTAGATGATTTAAAATGACTGAATGTTGTGGGATATTTTAAAATCGTTGAAAGTGGTTGATAATATTGAAAGTGATTGAAAGTGGTTCAAAGATATTGAAAGCGGTTGAAAGATATTGAAAGTTAACCAGAAGTAATTGTAGAATATTGAATGTGGTTGCATTTGATAGTAATATATTGAATATGCTCAAAATAACACCAAAATTTATTGAAATATGATTTAAAAGTGGAATTCCTTTAAATTTTCAATTGAAATGCTACTATTTTACTTAATTAAATTAAATAGAATATAAAAAAAAATTTAAAAATCTCAAATTTTAGTTAATGAAAGCAATAAATAATTTATTGCATGCAGTTTGTCAGTTTTATTTAAATTTTATTTTTAATCAACTCAAATTGTTTTGTGTCAGCGCACATTGCACCAGCTGGAGTACTTAGCTGTCTAGGTGCACGCTTAAAAATCATAAATTTAAAATAAGCTGTTATCAGCGCTAAAAAATTAATAGAATTCCATGACGTGGCATAATTCACAGCAATGGCGACAACTGCAGCACGCGATGCATTGGCGGCGCGCAGCCTGCCAGCAACAAAAAATCGTTCAGTGTTTATTTTAGAATATTTTTTCTGAATATTTCTACAAAGTAAATATTTTGTTTATTTTAAAGTCAATTTGTAAATAAATCAAAAATAATAAATGAAAGTAAAATAAATAAAATTATCAAATAAAAAATAGAAAATATTTTTCATTGATTTTTAACTCTTGTCAACATTGTTTATATGACTAAAATAAAATATAAATATTACAAAAATTTGAAGTAAATCTAGTGACTATGTACTTGAGCTATTTCCAAATTATTTATTAAAATATTTCGATTGAACAACATTAAAACTGCCGAAAGAGCATATCAAATAAAAGGTAATAAAATTAGATTTTTCAGTAGAAACAATCCTTTAAATTAATAATGAAATTTTCCAAGTCCCAGGATAATATTTTGACAGCTGTCATATTATAATTAATTAACGGCAGCAATTAACAGAGCACTGCGACAAAACTACACAAATTAATATTCATTAACTAGCGAGAGCTATGTATGATAATTTCGTATGCTTTCAATTATTGTGCAATTCTCGAGAATCTTCATAATAAGTATTATAGAATTAATCAAAATTAACGCTTTAATCACTAATGGTTATTAAGAAGAAGTATATTGATTACAATAAACATATCGTCGTTGTAGAACCAAAAGTCACCAAATACATTTTCAAAATGCCAAATATTCATTTACAAAAATCTTTATAAATCTGTTAATTTTTAAACAAAGATCTCAATTTTTTTACCACATGATAAGAAAATGTAAATCTATTAATTAATTTTTCAACTTTAAAAATGCATCATTTACTTTTTATGATATCAATGAACAAACACGAATATTAAGTTTTTCATAAAAATGTATTTGCTGACTTTTCGTTCTACAATGACGATATAATTAGCTAATGTTTCAAGTACATTCAAGCATTTATTTTTGGTAAAAACTCACTAAAACTAAGTTTAAGGAAATTACCTTTAATTTCTTTAAAAATATTTGATTTATTATTTCCTATTAAACACAGCCCGTCAACATTCAAATTTTAACATGGCGCAGAAAAAATTGCGGAAAATATTAGATATATTACACAGAAAAAAAGGTACATCATATTGATACATTCCGTATATTAAACCATGATTCATTGTATTGAAGAACCATTCATAATATTAATAACTAACGCCATCAATGCTATGAATGCTATCACAAATATGATGAACGCTTTGTAACTATCGAAAAAGTGTTCTTCAATATGATGAACTGTATGTGAAGAATATGTTGCATCATATTAATGAACAATTACATAAAATACAACATATATATATGTACATCACATTGAAGAATGCCGTTCATTAAACTAAATTTCAATCAAATTATATATTGTTCGTTTATTTTTTTGCCATACACATTTTTTAATTGACAAATTTTTTTCGGATATATTTTTTTTTTGAAAAACGATTTTTTTATATAATTTTATTTTTCGAAAAAAAATTATCAATTTTTTTTTTGTTAAGTATTTTTTCATTTTTTTTTAAGACAAACATTTTTGTTCGAAATTTTTTTTTTTTCTTTAATTAATAAAAATATATTTTCATCAAATTCATTGTATTAAATATTTCGTTTTTAAATAGATTGAATATGTTCATATATGTAATGAATGCATTCATCAATATATCATTTAATGAAAGGTGGTATCAATATGATGAATCTGATAGTAGGAGAAAAAAATCATAATATTCATGAATAATTTCATCATGTAGATGATTTTTTTTTCTTTATTCGTTCTAGTTTTTGAGATGCAGACCATTTTTTATTTCCCAATTATTTTGCTCTTGTTTTATTTTTAAATTAGCTGGACCCGTACACGACTCGTGCAAAGATTTTGTGAATGCAATGTTATGGAGCAATTTTATTAATATAAATAACATTTTTATTATTAATATCAGGGACCCATGCATCGCTGTGGACGTTTTTTTATTGGTTCTATAAATGTAGTAATCAAAACCAAACTAATTCTCCGCTAAAACAACTTTTCTCATATACAATTCTTTCTCAGACTGTAGAATGTAGAATTCTTCCCAGTAGAATTCTTTCTCTACCTCGTAGAGCTTTTCCCAGAAGAAGTTTTATTGTGGTTAGTTTTAGTGAGGTTAGTTTTAGTGAGGTTAGTTTTAGAGTGGTGAATTTTAGTGTGGTGAGTTTAAGTGTAGTGAATTTTATTGTTGTGTGTTTTAGTGTGTTTAATTTAAGTGTGCTGAATTTTAGTGCGGTCAGTTTAAGTGGGTGAATTGGAGTGTGGTGAATTTTAGTGTGGTGAGTTTTATTGTGAAGAGTTTTAGTGTGGTGAATTTTAGTGTAGTGATTTTTAGTGTGGTGAATTTTAGTGTGGTGATTTTTAGTGTGGTGAATTTTAGTGTGGTGAATTTTAGTGTGGTGAATTTTGGTGTGGTGAGTTTTAATGTGGTGAGTTTTAGTGTGGTGAGTTTTAGTGTGGTGAGTTTAAGTGTGGTGAATTTGAGTGTGGTGAATTTTAGTGTGGTGAATTTGAGTGTGGTGAATTTTAGTATGGTGCGTTTTAGTATGGTGAATTTTAGTGTGATGAGTTTTAGTGCGGTGAATTTTAGTGTGGTGAATTTTAGTGTGGTTGATTTTGTTGTCTATCCTTTTTTTTATTTTTCCGTTCTTTTTGAGTTATTGCTTAAGTTTTGTGCTTTTACTTTTGTTTTTGTGTTTGATTTTTGCTTTTGATTTTGTGTTTTTGCTTTTCATTTTATTTTTGTTGTATTTGAGTTTTTTGTTTCATGTTCGCAGCTGGTGAAAGTGCCGTTTTGAAATTTTAGGTTGTATGGGAGGTGCCACGTCCCTTTGTCCAATCACGCCCATATATAGCCTATGACATTTCATTTAAATCGGTTCAGCGGTTTAGTCGTGATGCTGGAACAAACAGACAGACAGACCGACAGACTGACAGACGAACCAAGAGTTTTATGTATATAGATTAACAATCAAAAAAAGGAATGAAACTACCTATTATATTTTAGACGCAGAAAGCTTCGCCCTGCTACACGACACAATTTGCTTTTATGAAAATTGGTTTGCGAGATATAAACAAAAGAAATTCAAACATTTTCAAAAAATGAAAAAAAAAATATTTTAAAAAACTAAAGCAATTTCAATCAATTTCACACACTTTTAATCACATTAAAGCACTTACAACCAATTTCATTTAGTTTCAGCTGCTTCCATAGAAAGATATACCATTCTCAACAATTTCCAACTACTTTCAATCACTTTCAACGACTTTCAATAATTTTCCGCCACTTTTAATCATTTTAAACTACTTTCAGCCACTTTCAACTACTTTCAACCAAATTTTATTAAGATTGTTTACTCATTTTCAATTTATTTCAACTTGTTTTTTAATTGTTCAAACTCTAAACTCTAAATTTTATTTTATGAAATTACTTTTGTTTTTTACATTTTATTTTCAATTATATTAAAAAATAAATATTGCTTTCTATTTAAATGGTTTCAATTTTAATAGATAACAATTTAAATTTGAATTGATTTGTATGAATTCCAAACACTTTAAAAAATAAATTCTCATTTAATGTAATATTTTCCATTTTTTTTTACATCAAAATATTCAGTTTTATATTCAACCACATTCAAATTATTTGCAATTAAAACGAAAAGATTTTTTTACTAATATTTTTATATTTTTATAATTTTAACATTTTCTTCAAATGTTCAAGCAAAATTTCAAAATTACTTCAATTCAAATTTTTGTCCGCTTTCTTTCTGATAATTTTATTTTCAATACCTCCACGTTTTTATGTACTTTCCTAAAGTATTACGCCGTAAAAATCGTTGTTTTCAACTGCCTTCAAAGGCAATTTGCATAAAATTAACATATTTTTATCAACCTACAAGCTATAGCACATCAATTATTGCTATTTTTGTTTATATTACAAACACAAGCGGCAGACTTAGAAATAAATAAATAAAATTAGATAAAATTACGTTAACAAAAAACAACAGAGAATTTAACATCATGGAAAAAAAACAGCAAAAAAAAAAGTTTTTCTCTATTTTTTTCATTTTTATATTAACTTTGTTAACAGCAAAAAATAAGCCTGCAAAAACACACACACAGACACATTAGGTTTATTAATTAATTTTTATGTCTTTGCATTATTCACACAAGTCGACCTTGATCCTGCAAAACCTAATCCTTGTAACGCACATTCAAAGTTTGACTTTCTTGTATTCATATTTTTTTTCCTTCAAGGCCTACCGAAAATTATAATAAAAATGTTGTTAAAATTAGACAAAAATTAAGAATAAAGAAAAAGTTATATTTTTTCAAAGTTTTCTCATAAATGTTTTGCTTTTAATATTATTCAAGTTCCATAAAATCAGTTTCCCTTACAAACTATTCAATCAATTTATAAATTTTTAGCTTTTTACTCCGCGCTTTGGTCATTGATATCCTGACAGACCTAAGCACGTTATCCCTAATGGCGCAAATGTCAAGTTGACTTCCGCTTGGGCCGTCAACTAGGCTACTACGCTAGAATTGCTTAATCCAAATAAACGTTTTTTCGTATTTTTCTGAGCCCCAGTTGATGGCACTTGCTATATCTTCTGTATGTCCTTTCTATTACATATATATTTGGCTCACATTGTATTTGTCTTGCTTAAGCATGTTTTTAATTTGGTCGACAACATTTGCCAATGTCAACACATATAGAGCGAAAGACAGACAGACACACAAACAATATATGTTTGAAAAGGAAGAAAAAAAAGTAGTTACCCTGATAAGCCTTATACGTCATTCGCGTCTCGACCAACACTCTATAATACTTATAATGAGTTTTATTTTTCTTCTGGTTTGTTCAACCATTTGTCTATTATTCGCTCGCTGGTTTTACTCTATATCCATTCATCCTCATGTCCTTCGTTATGTCAGTCAGTTTGTCTTTCAATTTATCCTTTAATTTGCGCTTGCTTTGCCAAGTTTCCTGTTTTCTTTCTAGGAATCGTTAATTTTTATTGCAGTTTGATTGATTAATTGACACTTTGTTTTATTAATTAGTTGGATGTTTTTCGTGGAATTTTTTTTTTTGTTTTACTTATTGTATAAGTATTCTTTAATATTGTTATTTATATTGGGTGTTTCAAAGTGTGGCGAAATATTAATCAGACTTTTATTTGTTTATATGCTATATTTATATTAATAATACAAAAAAAAATACCAATATTTTAAATTGTATTTTCGTATAGTACATATCGTCATTGTAGAACTAAAAGTCACCAAATACATTTTTATAAAAATCTTAAATTTCAAATTTGTTTGTAATTATTTCAAAAAGTAATTGATACATTTTTAATATTGAAATACTAATTGATAGATTCACATTTTCTTATCATTTGGTAAAAATATTGAGTCCATCGATCAAAAATTGAAAGATATATTAACTTTAAACCCTTTTTTACTACATTCAACTACTTTCAATGCCTTTCAACTACTTTCAACAGTTTTCAAGTAATTTCACCTACTTTCAACTACTTGCATCTACTTTGAATTGCTTTCAAATACTTTCAACTACTTACAACTACTTTCAACCACTTTCAACTACTTTAAACTGCTCTCAACTACTTTTAACCATTTTGAACTACTTTCAACCACTTTCAAATACTTTAAACCACTTTCAACTACTTTAAACTACTTCCTACTACTTCCTACTGCTTTCAACTACTTTCAACTACTTTCAACCACTTTCAACTACTTTCAACTACTTTCAACCACTTTCAACTACATTAAACTACTTCCTACTATTTTGAACTACTTTCAACTATTTTCAACTACTTTCAACTACTTTCAACTATTTTCAACTGCTGTGAACTACTTTCAACCACTTTCAACCACTTTCAACCACTTTCAACCACTTTCAACAACTTTAAACCCTTTTTTACTACTATCAACCACTTTCAATCACTTTCAACTTCTTCCAATTGTTTTTAAGTAATTTCGCCTACTTTCAACTACTTTGAATTGCTTTCAAATACTTTCAACTACTTACAACTACTTTCAACCACTTTCAACTACTTTAAACTGCTCTCAACTACTTTTAACCATTTCGAACTACTTTCAACCACTTTCAACTACTTTAAAGTACTTTTAACTACTTTAAACTACTTCCTACTACTTTCAACTACTTTCAACTACTTTGAACCATTTTCAAATATTTTGAACCACTTTCAACTACTTTCAACTACTTTCAACTACTTTAAACTATTTCCTACTACTTTCAACTACTTTCAACTACTTCCAACTACTTTCAACTACTTTCAACTTCTATCAACTTCTTTCAACTACTTTCAACAACTATCAACTACTTCCAACTACTTTTTTTAATCACTTTCAAATACATTGGAATTTTGGAATTGGAATACAGTACCATATTGTATTTGTTTCAACTACTTTCAACCTTTTTCAACTACTTTCAAACTATTTTAATTACTTTCATCTATTAATTGTGTTTAAATACTGTTAATACAGCATAAAATAATATGAAAAAAATAAAAATATCAACAAAAAAAAACATTCCGAAAGCAGCACATTCACCAATATTAAAGTTATCTTGTATGACATAGTTTTATTCAAAAATACATTTCAGAGTATAATGTAAATTTGTCTGTGTGCTGAGCACAAACTCACCGAAGTGCATCTTAAAAAAACGTTGCATACTTTTTGGCTCTTAAGCAAGTGCTTGTGCACGTTGTGGCCGCATAAATTGCTGCAAAATATAACTTTATACCGTAAATAATAAATAATAATAATAATAATAATTTTCAGCGTAATCAACGCACCAGCACTGGAGGGTGGCGCAACAAAAGCGCAATGAAAACAGGTCAAAAGGTCAGCGAAAACTTGAGCCTATTTTTTTTCTTTCTTTGTTTCTTTTTGTTTTCCTCTCGTTATTAAGCTGAGCATTGCACAGAGAATTAGCAACTTTAAATTTTTAACATTTGCCTTATGGACAGTCGATGTACGTGCAAAAGATGCAACACAAAAAGCGTTGCCGACTTTTCGGCGTTCTGTAAATTAATAACAAAGCTGTTTATTGAAGCATAAATTGGGTGAATACTTGATGAGGAAGAAAAAATATGAAAGTTTCACTTTTGTTTTGCGTTGGTTTTAAAGTGCATAAAAATAAAATTTAAAAAATAATTTTATATGAAATGAAATACAAAATTTCAATATTTGTATGAAAATTATAAATAAAATAAATAATAACAAAATATTTTAAAACATAAAAGGTATAGAATAACATATATAAGTAGTAAAATTAGTAAAAAGTAAAAAGCAAAAAATAAAAATTTGTAAATATTTCAGTATACAAGATGAAGTGTTTTTGTTTGTGTTGGTTTTAGATTATATAAATTATTCTTGTTTAAAGTTCAATGCAGTCTTAAAAATTCAGAACATAAGCAGAACTTACACAATTGCAAAGTTTTGCGGCATAGTTTAAGACGCACGAACGATTTTAAATTGCGCGCTAACTTTGTGCGAGCAACTTGAACTACAACTTCAGTCAACTAAAAGCACATAATTCTGGTGGCATTTTATGTTTAAATAATGCGTTCTACATAAAAGGGCGCACAGTTTTGCGCTTAAAACGTGACCTACTTTTAGGCACTAATGCTAAATGACGACAAATTAATGCAAACTATATAAGACCAAAAAAAAAAAAAAAATAACAACATCAATAAAAATATATAAATTATTATAATAGTTTTAATGAAAGAACTAATTTTTCAATTTGAATGAATTTTTACTATGGACATATTTTAATTCAAATAAAATTTTAAAAAGTGAAAAACAGAACTAGAAATTTACTTCATAGTTTTAGAAGTTTTTTTCTCGCTAACACATTTATGACATCTCTTAGTTTATCTGCTTAACCAGGTTATTGCACATAAAAGAAAGCAACATATATAATTTCCTCGCATGACACTCATGCATGTCATGCACGTTGTTGCGCCATCTGTTGGCTGCCAACAGCAACATTGCATTGCTGCAAATGTCATTACTTTTTTTTATATATTTATTTTTGTATTATTATATTTCGGGTAGAAGGTTTTCTGACTATTTTTACAGCATCACTCAGTCATATCAGCATCACGTGGAATTTAATTCAGCAACTCAAAGAAATACACAACGCAACGCGTCCCGCAAAAAGTGCGCTCAAGGACACAAGGACATCCACACGCACTCATTTTGAGTGTAGTGAAAAGCGACAGTTCGTGATCTACACCGTTACACATACAACACACACGGACATAAAAAAAAGCTATGTCACGCTTGTGAAGTACTTCTTGCTGCATGTCGCACATTTTGACGTTGCTCATAACCAAATCACATTTGACAGCGACCACTACTGTTGGATCAGGCGACCCAATAAGAATCATTATTTTTGATGACAATTAAATTTTTCCAATTTCAAACTTTTTAAATTAAAATAAAATTCTAATCTTCTCCAAAAGTTAAATTTTCCACTTGGAATTTAATTTTTCACTGAAAATTCAATTTTTCACTAAAAATTCAATTTTTCAATAAAAATTTAAAATTTTCACTAAAAATTCAATTTTTTACTTAAATTGCATTTATCACTAAAAATTCAATTTTTCAATAAAAATTATATTTTTTCAATACAAATTTAATTTTTCACTAAAAATTCAAATTTTCACTAAAAATTAAATTTTTCACTAAAAAATCAATTTTTTACTTAAATTGCATTTATCACTAAAAATTCAATTTTTTAATAAAAAATTAAATTTTTTCAATTCAAATTCAATTTTTCACTAAAAATTAAATTTTTAACTAAAATTTCACTTTTTAATTAAAAATATATCTAAAAATTTAATTTTTAACTATAAAATAAAAGTTCACTATAAAAAATCAACTTTTCATTTAAAATTGAATTTTTTACTAAAATTTAATTATTTACTAAAAACTCAAATTTACGCTGAAAAAAAAATAGTTTTTCACTAATTTTTTTTTTTAAATAAAATTTAATTTTTCACTCAAAACTCGATTTTTCACTTAAAATTCAATTTTTCACTTAAAATTTAACTTTATCTAAAATACAATTTTTAACTAAAATTAAATTTTCATTAAAAATTCCAATTTTTACTAAAAAAAAAATTCAATTTTTAACTAAAAAATTAGTTTTTCATTAAAAAATCAATTAAATTTCAATTTTTGACTAAAAAATTAAATTTTTCTTTTTTCACTAAATATTCAAATTTTTACTAAAAACACAAATTTCACAAAAAAAAACTATTTTCAATAATATTTCAAATATTGACTAAAAGTTGCATTCTTCGCTATTTTCAATTGTTCTTAAAATATATTTTTTTCTTTTCTACATTGCCTCTATTGATAACTGTACCCTAGCGACATCTTTTTAGTCAACTACACCGTCAGACAGATACTGAAATAAATGCATAATATAAATTCACCATAAAAATTCATTGTTGCCCGCACACATTCTATGTGGCAGGGGCAGACTGTCGCTGGTAACAGCAACAGCATCAAAAGTAAAAAAAATTATAAAAAGAAAACCCAACCAACAAACAACATGAATTTTAAAATGTATTAAACTAAGTGTATATCATGCTTTACGTGTTGTGTACGTTACACAAATGTGTTACGGTCTGTGTGTGAAAATGTTCTTCAATTCAGCAAAAGGGTTGAGCGATATGTTTCATGACAGCAGTTTTTACGAGTGCGAATATATGTCGCATTTACTGTTGCTGCTGTTTTTATTCTACATCTTATTGCCATCATTTATTCATAAACAACTAAAAAACAGCAATTGTTTGTAATGTTTATTAAATTTTATTATACAAAATTATTGCAAATTTAACACGCACTTTAATTTGATTATATGTCCATTTTGAAATATAAATAATAGATGATTTAGGCAGCAGCGAATATTTTTGTTGCATAGTTTTGGGCACTGTCAAATTTAAAATATTATTTTCTACGCTTTGAAAAGTTTAAAAAGTAGAATTACTTCATTTCTTATTATTTTTAACAAAATATAAAAATAACAACTCAAAATTCCATTTTTTTTAAGAGCTCTTAAGACATAATCATGTCAAAATTGTGTTGCCTACTTTCAGGCATGTCTAACGCTAATCTCCTCGCGACAGCTTAAATGTGGATGTGTGCTCCATTTATTTTTCATAAATAATATTTTACCCCTAGTCGCAGCAATCTTTATTTACAAAATATATATAAAAACAGCCGCCTGATGCTTTTAGTCTCATCATATTTATTTACCTTTTTATTATCCGCTTTTTATTGCAAATCCTTCTTACTTATCAATCTCCACATTCTCCTGCTATCTTCTTATAACACATGGCACACACGAGCTGTCAGCGAAAATGCTGTCAGATGTGACGGCTGCTATTCAAAAATAACACCATCTAAAAATGTATTTCTCCGTCGAAAAATGTTTTTTTTTATATTTAACAAAGTTATATTTTGCGCAAAATTTGATATTAGACTTTATACATTATATTAAATAACTTTAGTTATTCAATTTAAAAATGTCTGCATACTTTAAAGCATTTGACTAAAATTTATGACTAATAACGAAAATTAAGACAAGTTATAGAAAAATCAACAAATACGAGAAAGACAAGCAGAATTCAAGAAAGACAAGAAGAATTCAAGAAAGACAAGATAGACAAGAAAGACTAGAAAGACAAGAAAGACAAGAAAGACAAGAAAGACAAGAAAGACAAGAAAGACAAGACAGACAAGAAAGACAAGAAAGACAAGCAAGACAAGAAAGACAAGAAAGACAAGAAAGACAAGAAAGACAAGAAAGACAAGAAAGACAAGAAAGACAAGAAAGACAAGAAAGACAAGAAAGACAAGAAAGACAAGAAAGACAAGAAAGACAAGAAAGACAAGAAAGACAAGAAAGACAAGAAAGACAAGAAAGACAAGAAAGACAAGAAAGACAAGAAAGACAAGAAAGACAAGAAAGACAAGAAAGACAAGAAAGACAAGAAAGACAAGAAAGACAAGAAAGACAAGAAAGACAAGAAAGACAAGAAAGACAAGCAAGACAAGAAAGACAAGAAAGACAAGAAAGACAAGAAAGACAAGAAAGACAAGAAAGACAAGAAAGACAAGAAAGACAAGAAGAATTCAAGAAAGACAAGAAGAATTCAAGAAGAATTCAAGAAAGACAAGAAAGACAAGAAAGACAAGGAGAATTCAAGAAGAATTCAAGAAAGACAAGAAAGACAAGAAAGACAAGAAAGACAAGAAAGACAAGAAAGACAAGAAAGACAAGAAAGACAAGAAAGACAAGAAAGACAAGAAAGACAAGAAAGACAAGAAAGACAAGAAAGACAAGAAAGACAAGAAAGACAAGAAAGACAAGAAAGACAAGAGAGACAAGAAAGACAAGAAAGACAAGCAAGACAAGAAAGACAAGAAAGACAAGAAAGACAAGAAAGACAAGAAAGACAAGAAAGACAAGAAAGACAAGAAAGACAAGAAAGACAAGAAAGACAAGAAAGACAAGAAAGACAAGAAAGACAAGAAAGACAAGAAAGACAAGAAAGACAAGAAAGACAAGAAAGACAAGAAAGACAAGAAAGACAAGAAAGACAAGAAAGACAAGAAAGACAAGAAAGACAAGAAAGACAAGAAAGACAAGAAAGACAAGAAAGACAAGAAAGACAAGCAAGACAAGAAAGACAAGAAAGACAAGAAAGACAAGAAAGACAAGAAAGACAAGAAAGACAAGAAGAATTCAAGAAAGACAAGAAGAATTCAAGAAGAATTCAAGAAAGACAAGAAAGACAAGGAGAATTCAAGAAGAATTCAAGAAAGACAAGAAAGACAAGAAAGACAAGAAAGACAAGAAAGACAAGAAAGACAAGAAAGACAAGAAAGACAAGAAAGACAAGAAAGACAAGAAAGACAAGAAAGACAAGAAAGACAAGAAAGACAAGAAAGACAAGAAAGACAAGAAAGACAAGAAAGACAAGAAAGACAAGAAAGACAAGAAAGACAAGAAAGACAAGAAAGACAAGAAAGACAAGAAAGACAAGAAAGACAAGAAAGACAAGAAAGACAAGAAAGACAAGAAAGACAAGCAAGACAAGAAAGACAAGAAAGACAAGAAAGACAAGAAAGACAAGAAAGACAAGAAAGACAAGAAAGACAAGAAAGACAAGAAAGACAAGAAAGGCAAGAAAGACAAGAAAGACAAGAAAGACAAGAAAGACAAGAAGGACAAGAAGAATTCAAGAAAGACAAGAAGAATTCAAGAAGAATTCAAGAAAGACAAGAAAGACAAGAAAGACAAGGAGAATTCAAGAAGAATTCAAGAAAGACAAGAAAGACAAGAAAGACAAGAAAGACAAGAAAGACAAGAAAGACAAGAAAGACAAGAAAGACAAGAAAGACAAGAAAGACAAGAAAGACAAGAAAGACAAGAAAGACAAGAAAGACAAGAAAGACAAGAAAGACAAGAAAGACAAGAAAGACAAGAAAGACAAGAAAGACAAGAAAGACAAGCAAGACAAGAAAGACAAGAAAGACAAGAAAGACAAGAAAGACAAGAAAGACAAGAAAGACAAGAAAGACAAGAAAGACAAGAAAGACAAGAAAGGCAAGAAAGACAAGAAAGACAAGAAAGACAAGAAAGACAAGAAGGACAAGAAGAATTCAAGAAAGACAAGAAGAATTCAAGAAGAATTCAAGAAAGACAAGAAAGACAAGAAAGACAAGGAGAATTCAAGAAGAATTCAAGAAAGACAAGAAAGACAAGAAAGACAAGAAAGACAAGAAAGACAAGAAAGACAAGAAAGACAAGAAAGACAAGAAAGACAAGAAAGACAAGAAAGACAAGAAAGACAAGAAAGACAAGAAAGACAAGAAAGACAAGAAAGACAAGAAAGACAAGAAAGACAAGAAAGACAAGAAAGACAAGAAAGACAAGAAAGACAAGCAAGACAAGAAAGACAAGAAAGACAAGAAAGACAAGAAAGACAAGAAAGACAAGAAAGACAAGAAAGACAAGAAAGACAAGAAAGACAAGAAAGACAAGAAAGACAAGAAAGACAAGAAAGACAAGAAAGACAAGAAAGACAAGAAAGACAAGAAAGACAAGAAAGACAAGAAAGACAAGAAAGACAAGAAAGACAAGAAAGACAAGAAAGACAAGAAAGACAAGAAAGACAAGAAAGACAAGAAAGACAAGAAAGACAAGAAAGACAAGAAAGACAAGAAAGACAAGAAAGACAAGAAAGACAAGAAAGACAAGAAAGACAAGAAAGACAAGAAAGACAAGAAAGACAAGAAAGACAAGAAAGACAAGAAAGACAAGAAAGACAAGAAAGACAAGAAAGACAAGAAAGACAAGAAGGGCAAGAAAGACAAGAATGACAAGTACGACAAGAAAGACAAGAAAAAAATAAGAAAGAAGACTGATCAATCTTAATTGTTTCAGTTTAGACATCTCATAAAATTTGTCGATTTTTCTACATTTTCAATTATTTGATACACTTGGCTCATCAATTAACACAACACTCTTTTTAGCCGCAAATCAATTCGCCAACAAACATAAACATTTGCCGCCTTTTAGGCATGCGTGAAAAAGCAATTATTTCGCTGTCACATAATAAATCAGCAAATATTTCACTGCAATTAAATTAAATTAAGCTGCTCAAAAAACACACACTAAAACACTTGGTCATTTATAAAACTTCTCAAAAGTTGGGCTACGCTTTTTTGTATTAAGCAGTAGCAGCAGAAACAGCAGCAGCAGTTTTTCGAAAAATCCTTAAATCCTTTAGCGTATCCTTGCAATTTGTCTGCCAAAATGTGCTGTTTTTAGGCGTTCATTTCTTATTTTTTATTTTGTTTTTTTGCACTCCGCATTTTGATGATTTAATTTAAACTTTATTTTGCGTTTCGGTCTTTTTCACTAAAAGCCAGCAATTAATAATCTTGTCATGTTTGTTTTGTACATTTTTTTGAGTTCTGGTATTTTTTTTTTTTATTGTGAGCGTCTAAAAGTTTTGCCTCGAATTAAATTAAAATTCTCGAAACCCTTTTTATGTGGACCTGATTTCACTCCAAACTGATTTATAGAGCGTCAGCAACTTCGAATGTTTTGAAGAGTAGCTGTGTATCAAAACAAAAAAAAAATGTTGCATACTTTTAGGCGCACAAAAATAATTATCAGATAAACATGCAAATTAACTAAGTTAATACCTATTAAATTTCAACAATTTTATTTAAAATTAATTTGAATGCTGTAGTAAAATTCATTTGGTGAAATGCTTTTAAATTAAGATGATGCAAAGAATGGGGTAAATGTTCTGCCACAGACAGTTGTATGGTATTTTTCGTTCGTTTTTACTAGTGAATTTTTCATTTATTCCCTTTTGTTCGTTGCTTATCATCTTTACTAATTTTGCATTATTTCCGCTGTCCTCTGGCTTCCGTTTGATTAAGAACTATTTTCTTATTTAACTTTGACACTTTGTGTAATGATGACACAAAAAGTGCTTTAGCCAAGAGCATCTACGAAATTGAGTTAAAGCATTGTTTTAAGGCTAAATACAAAAACGTTTTAGATTAAATATTTTTAAACGCATTTTGTTGAGACAATCATATTTATTAATCATAATTGTTTCTAGAAAAATTTACTCAAAATTTAGTATAAAAACAAATTCAAAGAATTTTAAAAATCAGCTACATAAACGCATTATGCATTTTTATATTTTATGCAAAATAAAACAAATAATGTGTTGTCGACGTCTGCACTTTATGCTCTAAATGTTTCATAAAAATACATATATTCAAAATGCAAATCAAAAATGTGTTTTCCAAATAAGTCATGCCATTCAACAGCCAAATATATCTAAAATACGATAAAAAAAAAGTATTTCAATCTGAAGTAAGTGGTGATTGTTGTTTACTTGTTGCTTTGGCAGCAGACATGCGAAAAAACAAAAACATTTAATTCTTTGAAACATAAAAAAAAAATGTATGACATTCTAAAAATATGAATGAATTATAATTCATTACATTTTTCAAAAGTTATATAAAAAATGTAATAAATAAAAAATGATATTGTTATGAAAACAACATTGTTTTTCTTTGAAATCAATAGATAAGAGTAAATGAGACACAGGCTAATTTACATTTTTGACTGAGTTTTTCCTCAAGTGGCAAATGGTGTTTTGTTGGATATTTCTAGCCACAAAAGATAAAACCAAAAGGGCGAAAATTTTTAAATCTTGTGATGCCATATCTTTTGATTGGTATAAGATAAAATAGGCATCATTATTTAAAAATTATTTTTTGAATTTCTATAAGAGACTTGTAAGAAAATGTTTTGCATATTATTTATAAGTATGGATGCCAATCGTTGGACAATGAGTGTTCATCAAATTATTTTTAAATAATGATGCAAATCGACAGGTGATTTGAAAAGAAACAATTAATGCCTTTACATCACTTCTTTATCTTGCGCAAATAAATAGTTATAGCAAAAAAACTAAAAATTTTGCATTTTGATCAGGATAAAACCACACAAAATCCGTATTTATAATTCAGTAAGTTGTCCGAATTGAAAAATATTTTATATACGTTATAATAATTGATGAATAAACCAAAATAACAAAAAATTAAAAAAAAAAATGTTTGCTAATTTTTAAAGCACTTCAAACTTTAAAATCTGATTTCCCAATATTTTTAAAAATAGATATTCACCCCTTTTGTCATTATAATGACGAAATTATGTGAAATTATTGTAAAACGGGTGTTTACATCACAGATTCCCGTAAGTATACAAGTTTCTGTAAACTCCTAGAATTAGGCTATACCCTTTACAACAGTGTAAAAGAGATGACGATATCTTATAAACAACATGAATTCTGTTAAAGTGTAGAAGTTTATGGAAACTGCTAGAATCAGTGTAAAAGAGATGGCGATATCTTACGATGACCAGATCCAATAACTGGTCGGGTTGTAATTATAATAACAATAATAATAATAGTAATAGTAATATTAATACAAGTTTGACGGTACAGCTATCATCTAAATATGTTTATAGAAAAAAAATCTGCCCAAATAATTCACAAACAAGAAAGACTTTATTATTTCCGAATAGCTAATTGAATATTTTAATATTGCTCTATCAAATATGTTTCACAGTTCAACCCAAATAATACGAAAAATATCAAATGAGTTTATATTTGCAGCACATTTTATATACAAAGTTTTCAGAAGCACACACAAAAAAAAAATAAATACCATTGAAAACATTCAATGGAAAAAAAATAAATAAATATAAAGAAAACAAAAAAAAAATAAAAACAAGTGGAACAATTGAAAGGAGTAACCCACACATGAGCTCCCTATAAATATTGAACATGCATGGATTTCCAGCAAACTACAACAGCCACTAGTTATACAGAATACAACAAACAAAACAATAGAACATAGTAATAATAATAATAATAAGTAAAATAGAAAGAAAAACAAAAACAAAACAAATTTTACAACATCAATGCATAAGTGCAAAATCTGTTTTGCTGGTTTAATGGAAAACTTGCGGCTTATGGTGCGAGTGAACAGACAGGTAGGGATTTGTAAGGTGTGAGTGAGATAAAGTGATAACGAGTGAAATGAAAGGCAGATGCATTAACAGTAGACAAAGAGCTTATATTAGCAGGTGCAACAACAGATTCTTTAGGCCAAAGCAGTTGGCAACTTTAAAAACATTTATTGTACTACACCCAGAAAAAAATCATGGTAAATTGATAGTATTTCAATTGAAAAACAATAATTTATACCATTAATATTGGTCAATAGGATGCGTCCCATTAGTTGAGTAATATTGAAACTGTTAATACAATGTGTGGTTCTACCATATATTTTATAATGTGTTATTTTAATTATAATAAGAAAAAACTATACAAATTTAATGATACGTATTATTAATTTTATGGTATATCGAATTATATTTTCGAACATGTTTGTATTCGTTTTTGTCTTTTTTACACAACGTTTATTATTATAGGAGGAATCCATTAAAACAACAGTATTCATTCTATTTAAAATAATAATATTGAAATATTTAAATTTATGGTACTTAATTTTTCAAATACTATTGAATTAATTAGAAAACTTTTGATCTAAAAAGAAAAAACTATTATTACATGATCCATAAGATCAATGGTCGTACCATAAATTACTTAATGGTACATTTTCTTCTGAGTGTATGTATTGCATATTTTCAGGGCGCTTGCCTAAGCGTGCTTTTTGTGCTTAATTTGAAAATATTATAAGCTTTTGCCAAATCAAACTCACTTTAAATGTAATTTGATTTAACAAATTTTGGGTAAAATAAAAAAAATAATCATAATTAAATATTTTCAAACTCAAACTAAGTCCATAATCAATTCAGTTTGTAAGTAGTAAAATGTTCTTATTAAAACTTTTTTTTTTAAATTATGCAACTAAAATTAAGTTCTCAGAAAAATTTAAATTTTTGTAAAAATTTTGATTTTTTTGTAAAAAAAAAAAAAATACGTTAAGAAAAAAGTTAATATTCCAAAACTTTTAAACTTCGGAAAAATGTATTATTTAAGTGAAAATCTTAATTTTAGGTGAAAATTTTAATTTTTGTAAAAAATAATTTTAAGTGAAAT
This sequence comes from Dryomyza anilis, assembly GCA_951804985.1. Classification (NCBI taxonomy): domain Eukaryota; kingdom Metazoa; phylum Arthropoda; class Insecta; order Diptera; family Dryomyzidae; genus Dryomyza; species Dryomyza anilis. The sequence goes on from OX638132.1 coordinate 94,030,942, forward strand.
ATAGATTTAAATAATTTGAATTTTTAGTGTAAATTTTAATTTTTAGTAAAAATCATAATTTATATTATTAAAATTAAATTAAAATTTTTTTTTTGTGAAAAAGTTAAGTTTTTAGTATAAATTGATTTTTTTTTTAAGTGTAAATTGAATTTTTTTGTTTTTTTAGTGAAAAATTGAATTCTTAGTCATTAATTATTTTTTTTTTGTTATAATTAATTTTTTAGTTAATTAAAAAAAAAAAAAAAATTAATTAAAAATTGAATTTTTTATAAAAAATTGAATTTTTTATAAAAAATAGAATTTTTTATAAAAAATTTAACTTTTAGTGAATAATTGAATTATTTGTATTTAGTCAATAATTGATTTTTTTTAATGGTAATTTGAAATTTGATTGAAACATTAAATTTTTAGTGAAAAATTTAATTTTTAAATAAATTGAGTTTTTAATTAAAAATTCAAATTTTATTTAAAAATTTAATTTTTAGTGAATAATTGAATTGTTATTCAATAATTGAATTCTTAGTTTTTTTTAATATAATTGAATTTTTTACGAAAATTTGAAATATTAGTGAAAAAAAATGGAATTATTAATGAACAATTTAATTTTAAATCATCGAATAATAAATATTCAGTGAAAAATTGATTTTTCAATTAAAATGAAATTTTTAGTTAAAAATTAAACTTTTAGTGAACAATTGAAACATTGGGTGCAATAAGGGCGTTATGTGAAAAAGTATGTTTTGAGATATTTGCGTTTAAAGTTTTTGAATGTTCGTATCTCAGAAAGGAATAAACCGATTTTATTGATTCAAAATTTCCATTAAAATTTGAATTTTTCGCTTTATTATGCTCTTTTCAAATTTGTTTCAGAGATCCTATTAATATATAATATAATTAATTAAAATAAATGAGTTATAAAACGACTAATAAAATTTGGGCGTCTTGAGTTTTAGAGCTATAATCATTACATAAATGAATAAATAAAGATTATTATGCATAGTGTAGATATACTTATTGATATGAATGGATATAGATTTAAGTTACGGTCAAAATGGCTCAAAACTAAATTGACTCCATTGAAAACTGACTCTGTAAAAAAATTAAAAATATGAAAAAATTATATTTTTTTTGTATGGAGATAACGCCCTTATTGCATAAAACGACAAAAAACTTCATGCAATCGATCTAGGATTTCACAGAATGGTAAAAGGCACTGCTGGGATCATTCGGTGTGAATATTGCAGAAAGGGGCGTTATGATGCCTTACGCCCTTATTGCACCCAACGCTTCAATTAATTTTTGGTGAAAAATTACATATATAGAGATTTAATTTTCAGTATTAATAGCTGCGGTAGCTCAGTGGTTAGTGCGTTGGACTGCGAGTCGTAAGGTCCCCGGTTCAAGCCTGGACTGGGGTTAACAACATATTTTCATAGAAAACATTTTTCTATACCGCGCTACCTCTCGTCAGTAAATGGCAAACCTACGAGAGTAAAACATTGCCTATGAAAAGCTCTCACACGCCGTTCGGATTCGGCAATAAACTGTAGGTCCCGCCACTTTGAGTACAAATATAACACGCACAGCTCAAAATGGTGAGAGAGCTCGGCCTAAGTTCTTATAGGACTGTAGTGCCAAACTATTATAATTATTATTAATAACAGGGATAAAATATTTTGGAATATCGTTTCCGTTTCTGGTTCCAAGATTTTGTTAATAGCGGTTCTGGTTTCGATTATGGTTTCAACCAAAAAATTGTATCGGTTCCGTTCCGGTTCTACAATTTATTTTATTAATGTTTCCGATTCAGATTCCGGTTCCAGTTCATATTTTTTGCGAGTACCTGACAAGTACTAAAATATCGGATCTGATTCCAAACAAAAAAATATATATGGTATCCGGTTCGACACATATTTTTAATAACGTCTCCGATACCGGTTCCACAAATCGAAGCGGTTCCGATTCCCGTTCATTGTAGTCTCTGATTAATAGTTTTAGGTTTGTGCGGCCAAATAAATGTTGGAATTACGAATATTTTTTTTTTTATAATTATAGGATTCAGTTAATCTTATACCATATACTGATACCGAATACTGTCACTATAGTAAAATTATTTTTGTTTCAACTAAAACTATTTTTGATTTAACATTTTTACAATAATGAAAAACCAGCACTTGAATCGAATTATTGTCTAATTGGTATCTAAATTTGTTCTCTAAAAAAAGTGTATAATAAACATAAATTTGATTAAACAAACAATATCAGCTAAAATAATATTCTTGGCAAGAACCTCGTCAAAAGTAAAGTCATTAAGAGCAACCTCTTCAGCAACAAAATCCTCAACTACAACCTCATCAGCAATAATCCCGTCTGAAATAAAATCAACTTCCACAACAGCGACTGCAGCAAATTACAGTACGAAAACAAGAAAGTTTAATTGCGTCACAGAAATTATGGCAGAGGATAATAGCAATTATAAGCACGATATGGTTACGATATCCTTGACGACAACTGCGTCGCAAAACGCACTAAATTCATCATGAAAATAATAAAACCCCGAATGAACTTGATGACAATTTATAGTTCAGTTCTGAAAAGGGACCACCCTGGTCACAAACAATAATATTGATGAAGCATGTGTCACACACAGAAGTTGAGGGTTGAAGAAAATTTTTTTTAATTTCTGTCTCAATACCTCTGAAATGTATTTCATTCATTTTGTATAGAGGGCTGTAACTAAACCCCCAACAATAATATATTGGTGATGATGATTTCCATTTAATAAACTCTCGTTTCGATTATTTTTTGCTGTTTCTTTTACCAACAGTAGTCATTAATGCTACGTTTTGCTCTTTTCTGCGCAGTGATGAGCTCATAAATGTTTATTATCTTTTTTTTATAACTACTTGATTAAAAGATAATAAGGCACGCTTGCCTAAATCCAGCGCATCCACTGAACCACTAATAACTTCCGCTTCGTTTAGTTTTTTTTTGTTTATTCTTTAGGTATCCAGGTGACGTTGTCGTGTACCCCCTACGTGTCCGGCATCCTACGGTACACTTCAACAGTCTATTTATATTGACAACCATTTCAGTGTTTTCATTGTTGCTATGAAATTTACCAACTTCAGGCAGAACTTTGCTCATTAGCAGTAACTCGGTGGATGAATTAAACCATGGATCCTACGTATTACAGTGTACCATGCAAAAGTTTGACATGTGCGCGTATTTGATAGACTTGTATATGGTGCTTCCAAGAGATAAAAAAAAACATATTATTCTTGTTTTATTTTTTAATGCGCTACATTACCAGGTTTATTACTGATTAATTAACTCATATCGTTGCTGCTTTTATATTTCGCAGGTTTCAACTCTTTGCAATTTAAAAACATCTGAAACATTTCGCGCTGCAAATTTTTTTGAGATTTTCAATTTGTGTAATTTAATTTTTTTTGTTAGTAAAAAAAGTAATTTTAAGTGAAAATTCGAATTAAAAAAAAAATTGAATTTTTATAAAAAAAAAAAATTTATTGAAAATCTGTAAAATTGAATTTTTAATGAGTTAATGAGTGACATTTTTTTAATTAAAATTCAACTTTTATTGAAGAATTGAATTTTTAGTAAAAAAAAATACATTTTTAGTAAAAAATTAAGTGAAAATTTAGTGAAAAAATTAATTTTTAGTGTAAAAATTAATTTCTAGTGAAAAAATTAATTTTTAGTGAAATTTAATTTTTAGTGAAAAGTTGAATTTTTTTTTACTGAAAATTTGAATTTTTAGTTACAAATTGAATTTTTAGTGATAAATTGAATTATTAATGAAAAATTGAATTTAAATAATACAATATATTTTTAGTGAAAAATTTAATTTTTTGTGACAAATTGAATTTTAAGTGAAAAATTGAATTCATAGTGAAAAATTGAATTTTTAGTGAAAAAATTGATTATTGTTGAAAGTTTACATATTTCTTAATTTTTTGCAAACATTTTTTTTTGTTGCGTCTTTTTGTCGACAACAAAAGTAGTAGATATATCAAACATAATCCACTGAATCCCTTAAATAACTTGACTTAAATAAGAACGGAACACACATTCGTTGCGTCTTATTTATGCCAACGGAAAGGAAAGCACAACATTTTATTGCCAAAATTTTTACGATTGCTGCCGTCGACAACACTGTAAACAACATTTGCAGTCGTGAAGACTTGATGCGTATTTAACTCCTTTTTTTTACAACGCATTCACGCGTCATAAAATTCACAGCAACATTTTTTTTCTTTATTAACAACGACGCAATTTTATGTTTTTTCTTTGCAGATTTTTATGGCAACAAAGTAGCGCGCATTGAATCAACAAGAGAAGCCAAAAGGAAGCAGCAGGAGACGAAGAACAAAAGCAACAAAAAGGGCAATAAAAAATTCGACTTTTAATGTTTTGAGGTGCTGCTCAAAAGAATTAAGAGACATTAAAGAAAAATAGAAAATAAATTGTTGCCAGATTTTTCGAAATTGATGCAATGTGCAGTGCATGCTGCTGCTGGCAGCGAGAACAACGACAACATGGCTGCTGCAACATTTGCTGCTCTTGCCACTAAACACTAAAATGTTGTTGTACTTTTAAAAGAAACTAAAGTGTCAGACAACAACTTAAATAACAACATATCAAGTGCTAATGAAAAACAAAAAATAAAAATACCAAATTGAAAAATAAACAATTTTCAAGATTTTAATTAACTGCAAGACAAACACACTAAAAAAGTCACATACACACAGCAGCATATAGCAGTAGCAACACCAACATATAGCAGCAGCAACCAACAGCAGCAGTAAATGACGTGTGATTGTGCAAGATTGTTGCAAGAAAATGGCAAAACTGCAATTTTTAACACTGACAGCAACAACGACAAAAACACCAGCAACAACAGCAATACGAAATGGCAGCACTGCAACAACATGCAGCATAATAAAAAGAACAACAACAAAAAGCAGCAATACTGCGGAGAGAAGTGTTGCCGCGGCGGCAGCAGCAACGAAAACAAGTCGAAGAAAATGTTTTTCGTGTTGCCAACGCACATGTCCTGCCACAACAACGACAACAGCAGCACCAACATTCACAGTGACATCCACATCAACACCAGCAGCAGCAACATCAACATCAACAGCGACAAACAACACAATGGCAACAGCAGCAGCAGCAACAACAACAAGAAGAAGAACAACAACTGGCGCTGCTGTCGAGTATCTACTTATGCTTGTCGTTGTCTTGGCAACGCTCTGTGGTCGCACCGGCTGCGACGAGTCGCAGGATTTTCAGAAAAACAGTAAGTTTTTTTCTTTGCTTTTCTTATTTTCAAAAATAAAATTTTAATAATAAGATTATGAGAAACCTGTTTAGAATAAACTACTGCATAAATAACTGAAAATAAAAATATATTTGGGAAAATAATCCAGGATTAAGAATCGGTTTAAAGCGCTCCTATACACCATAGCAGCACACCGCTCAGCACTGTTTTTATTAAATTTTTAAGTATTTTATATCTTTAGAAAGAAGGTATTCTTAAAAGTAAAAACTTTGTATAATTTTTATGTTTTCTGTTGCGTTCTTATGATTGTACTTAATATTTTAATTTAATTTTAATTTAATTTATCTGACAATATTACTCACTTTAAATTTCATTAATTCCTGTATTTCTAAAATTTCTCTTTATTCATTTCGCTCATGAGATGCACTAGCACACCTATCAAATCACTACTGAATTGCTGCGCCTCAGATATCTTGCTCTGAAAAGACGCATTCTAAAAGTTTCTAAAACATATACACTTCAGGAGATTTGTAGAAAATTCCACAAACTTCTACACAACGAGATCCGTGATGCTTACACATGCATCTTGTTCACACTCATGTTATTGATCGTGCACACCCTCAATGGGCGAATGATCTTCCATCACTTGCTAACACATTACCTCAGTACGCTAAATTGACTCGGCTTCCATTTACTCTAATTTTTATTATTGAACAGTGGAAAAAATTACACCTTTTCGCTATATTTTTGATAGTTTTTGTATTATTTTGACTTATTGAGAACTGTTTTTCGACTGTATTTTACAAATGTTTCAATATTTTTTTTCTTGTAAATTTATGTTTTAAATATTTGTAACAAAAAAAATTATAATTTTTATCCATATCATTAAAATATAATATTCCACTTTATTTCTTTAAAATTATTTAAATGCTTGTCATTTTTTTACATATGTACATTCCCATAATTTTGCTATTCAAAATATGACGCAAATATTTCAAGTTTATGCAAAAATATGCGCATCTCTCTCTAAAGAACACAACGTAAGTTATAACACAGCGTGAGTAAGCACACAACATGCTCTCAAAGACATACAGAAAAAGGTGCTTACCGCGTCATCCTACCTTGTCATCGAGATATTGTTCGTGTTACCCTCATGCATTACTCTCAAGTTCACTTAGACACTGCTATATTCTCGAGAAAAACTCTCTATACCTTTGGCAATACCCTTGCAGTACCTCAAATACCATCGTATTACACTCTAACATCATTCTCTTGCTTTATATTTCCTCATCTAACTATGTAAAAATTTACCATATTCTCATAACCCGCCTATACCCTGAAAAAAATACCCAATGTTCTACGATAACCTCACATACCCTTTTATACCTCTCAAACCCATTTTTATGCCCTCGCATAACTTCTAATACCCAAGTATAACCCTCTTTTACCAATGCATACCTCGTCTGCTCATTGAGTACTAGTACTTACTTCATCACCCTTTCGATTTACTTCCACTTGAAAAGCATATTCAATATTTATTGCTTGACTCTTCAGGCAGCCGGAAGTCTGCGTCATGCTGTGGCATGTCGTGGCACAGCATAACAACATCCGCCGCACACTTCACACCCTTCGCTGATGCCTTTTGTTATCCCTTTGGCTTTGGCGCCCCTGTACCGTGCAAAATTGTTATCTCTGTAATTCGATTTTGGCGAAAATAAATGTTTTTCTGAACTGCTTGCTTGCATATGTTAGCATTTTTTATACTTCTTCGACTGCTGACTCTCGCAAGTAGGGTACAGTGATGAGGAAAGGGGACTAAAGTCAATTGTGTGCAAATATGCGAGGGATTAAAATGCAAAAGATTTATTTCAAATGAAAACAGATAGGATTTTTTTAAAGATAGTCAATTCGTTGTTTTTATTTATAGATCTTTATTTAATCCATTGTGCTTTAAATAATATTCTTTTTTGATATTGACTTTTGAAATAGTATGAAATGTCCTTCACATCATTTGGCGATAATTTGGAATTCGATCATATAATTAACAAATTTCGATTTTGTAAACTCCACGAGGTCGTCCATGTAAAATATATCAAAACAAATTTTATAAACATTTCGGGAATATTTGAAGGGACATATACAATTCGATTCTATTAAAAAAAAATAAAACTGTATGGAATTCGTACTCAATTTGTATATAACTTATATTCAATTTACCCACATCTTGTACTCAATTTGTATTCAACATACTCTTAATATTTACTAAACTAGTACTCAACTTGTACTCAAAACGTATTCAAATTTTACTCAACTAATATTCAACGTAGCCGCGGTAGCTCAGTGGTTAGTGCGTTGGACTGCGAGCCGAAAGGTCCCCGGTTCAAGCCTGGACTGGGGGTAACAACATCTTTTCATAGAAACATTTTTCTATACCGCGCTACCTCTCGGCAGTAAATGGCAAACCTCCGAGAGTAAAAACATTGCCTATGATAAGCTGTCACCCGCCGTTCGGATTCGGCAATAAATTGTAGGTTCCACCACTTTGAGTACAAATATAACACGCACAGCTCAAAATGGTTAGAGAGCTCGGCCTAAGTTCTCATAGAACTGTAGTGCCAAACTATTATATTATTAATACTCAACTTGTACTCAAATTGTACTCGACTTGTATTAATCATGTTCTCAAATTATACTCAAATTGTTCTCGACTTGTACTTAAATTATATTCAACTTGTTCTCAACATGTAATCATCTCGTACTCAACTTGTACTCAACTAGTACTCAAGTTGAACTAAAATTGTACCCAAATTTTACTGAACTTTTCCTCAACTTATACATAACTTGAATTCAAATTATACTCAAATTGTACAAAACTTGTACTCAAATTATATTTAATTTGTACTCAATTTGTACGTAACTTGTACTCAACTTGTACTCAACTTGTAATAAAGGTTTATTTAACTTGTACTCAAATTGTACTCAAATTTCACTTCAAATGTACTCAACTTGTACTCCACTTGTACCCCACTTGTAATAATAATAATAGTTTGGCGCTACAGTTCTGTATAGAACTTCGGCCGAGCTCTCTCACCATTTTGAGCTGTGCGTGTTATATTTGTACTCAAAGTGGTGGGACCTACAGTTTATTGCCGAATCCGAACGGCGGGTGAGAGCTTTTTCATAGGCAATGGTTTTACTCTCGAAGGTTTGTCATTTACTGACGAGAGGTAGCGCGGTATAGAAAAATGTTTCTATGAAAAGATGTTGTTAGCCCCAGTCCAGGCATGAACCGGGGACCTTTCGGCTCGCAGTTCAACGCACTAACCACTGAGCTACCGCGGCTACTCTTGTACTCAACTTATATTCCACTTGTACTCAAATTGTACTCAAAATATACTCAACGTGTATCAAATTATACTCAACTTGTACCAACTTGTACTCAAATTGTACTCACAATATACTCTAATTTTACTTAAATTGCACTCAAATTGTAAAGATATTGAAATCAAATTGTACTCAAATTGTACTCAAATTGTACTCAAATTGTACTCAACATGTACTCAACTTGTATTCAACTTGTACCATATTAATAAAATATTTATCACTCAGTACTCTATGTAAAAGTCATTCGTCATTCATATATGTCACATGTGCGCGCCACTAAATATTTTTCCCATAAATTTGCTTAAATGGATATAAAATATTCTATAATATTTTATACTACAAATGTTCTTCAAACTGCAATTAAAAATTAACTGCACTTATTTTTATGTATTTTTTTCATGTGCATTTTTAAATTTTCACTTCCTGTTCTGAGCCACCCTAAATACAGATCGTCATGTCTGTCTAAATTATAATTTTTCTATAATTTATCTGCTTATGTGTTAAATATTTTATCGTCGATTTCTCATCTCACCCATCGTGTTACTTGAGGTATTGAGTAATGCCATGTGCCTTATGACACGTTGCCGTTTTCACCCATATGGTAGCTCATATTGTGCGCCCTATATTTATGTGCACATCCCACATCTTGTAACGCATAAATTGTTTTATTTATTATCTATACAGCTATCTGACTATTTGAGGTCTCGTAGGCAGAGATCTGTCAATCATTGAAATTGTGATGTGGTATTCAAATGAATGACATTTTCGAAAATATGCCAGATATATGATTTTAGAGAAAAAATATTTTTGAAAAATATTAAAGTTTAATTAAACAAATATAAAAATGTTTTCATTTAGCATAGTAACAATATTATAAAATATCTTTTCCATGGTATTATCAATCTCACAAAATCCATTAGCAATAGTTTAAGTACTTTATGCAATGCATTACCTTATCTAAAATACAACGTTGAACATGTTCCCCATATTTCTTCGTTAACTGGCAAATGTTGTAGATGATTGAAATATTTTTCCTGTGAAATTGAAATCCCGCACTCAGACGTGATTTCCTGCAGTCGCTTTTCAATGTGAAAAAGTTGTTATTTCATACTCATTGCAACTGAATCTCGCCAACACAGTTGCTGCTGAGTGAAAGACTTTACCATCGAACTTAATAAAACAATCAAATGCAAGAATTGTGTTGGATAAAGAAAAACTGTGGAAAACAAATACAGAAAAAATAAAAAGGAGCAACTTCACTGCTGTGTGTGTAGTCAATAAACAAACCAAGCGGCTTATAGACCCTTTCAGCAGCACTATTCAGTTCACAGTTGCTGCTGTGGTTGTAGCAACCGCTACTACTAAATATTTCAAAGCGGAAATCAGCAACATCTCTGGTCCTCCCAGTACAACCCCAACACCAACAATACCCACCCATTTTGTTGTGAAACATGATTTCTTGTTTTTCTTTTTTTTTTTTGTTTTCATCTATTTAACTCCATCATTGACTTCTGTTTATTTTGTATGCACGGCACGCAAATAAAATAAAAATCATTTTTATGGTAGCGTACTCAGTACACTTTTTGGCTTCCGTACTTCCTTTTTGCATTAACTTTTGCTTTGCTCTAGTTTTCTCCACATTTGCTAGTGCAATTTCTGTTATTCTTGCTGTTCTCAGCTGCAGCCCAGCTTCATTCTTAAGTTTTTCAATTGCGATTGATGAATGCATTTATTTTCTGTGCGCCACACATTTTTTTTTTTGGTACATTATTTGTAAAATTTTGTTTTTCTATTTAGCTATTTTCAGTTCTGTTATTTGGAAAGATTCTTTGATGTTGCCTTTGAAAGTTGCCAGTGTACTAAAAAATGCGCTTTCCTTTGGGGCTATAATGCTAGGAGTATTGTTTTCTCAACTTGTACTTAACATGCACTCAACTTGTAGTCAAATTGTACTTAATTTGTAGTCAAATTGTACTCAATTTTATTGTATTTAACTTGTACTCAATTTGTACTCAATTTATACCTAACTTGTACTCAACTTGTACACTACTTGTACTCAACTTGTACTCAACCTGTGTTCAACGTGTACCCACTTGTACTCAACTTGTACTCAACTTGTACTCAACTTGTACTCAACTTGTACTCAACTTGTACTCAACTTGTACTCAACTTGTACTCAACTTGTACTCAACTTGTACTCAACTTGTACTCAATTTGTACTCAACCTGTACTCAACTTGTGTTGAACTTGTACTCAACTTGTACTCAACTTATATTCAACTTGTATTTAACTTGTACTCTACTTGTACTCATCTTATATTCAACTTGTATTCACCTTGTATTTAACTTGTACTCAATTTGTACTCAACATGTAATAACCTTGTACTTTACTTGTACTCAACTTATACTCAATTTGTACTCAACTTGTACTCTACTTGTACTCAACTTTAAACATTAAATATTCTCAATAAATGCTTAAGTGCTGTACTGAAATTGTTCTCATATTTTACTAAATTTGTACTCATCTTGTCCAAAAACCAAGTGATTCTTTTTCGCAAATATAGAACAATATGTTATCTAAAATTTATTCCAGAATATGTTATGTTATTTATGTAGTGTGTAGTAAAAACTTAAAAATTCGATGTGTCCAATCTTCAAATACCATGTATTTATTTTTAATTAAGCGTACATTTCGTTTTGAATGAAAAATTGAGTATTTTATTTGGTTCTTGTTCTTGCACTTTTACTAAGAACAAGAAAAAGATTACCAAAACAAGAAAAGATGAACATGAAACATGATGCAAGAACAAGAATAATATGTCTTATTCTTGCACTTGCTAATTTTTTGCATTTGGTCATTATTGCTCATTGTTTTTATTGAACTCAGAAGATTTTAATTATTTTAATCAATTTTATTAATTTATACCCTAAAAAAAAATTTAAGAGTTTTCAAAAAAAAATAAATATATTTATATTTTTTTAATATTCAAATGTACCGCTTATTTTTTAAAGCACATGCCACTTTTATACCTATATATTGTATATTTAAGGAATTCAGCAAATGTGCCGTCTGCATTTTATAGTCATAAAATACCGCCAGACACTGACACATAAATCTATAAACAACAAGTGCTGCAAATAATTCACAACTTCATTTTGCCACGGCAACATCATTATAGACAATTGCAACCGGCAACCGGCAACATGCTGCAGGCAGAGCAAACACAGTGCAAAGTAGTTGCATTTGCACTTTTACGTTTGCTCTTTGTTGCTTGTCGAAGCACTTTTTATGCTTTTTGTTACTTTTTGATGCATTTTCTTGCTTTCTGTTACCTTTTTTTCTGTATATTTTATTTTTATATTTTTACTTTATATAGTTTTTGTTTATACTATACCTCCATGCGTATTTTTTATGACTTTTATATGTTTCTTTTTTTGTGTGTGTGGTGAGTAACACATGCTGTTGCATGCGGCACTTTTCAATTATAACGCGCACCATAATTACGCGAGTTATTTTCGTCGTAAACATACGCAACTTTGTACATCTTTTGAGTATAATTTTTACAGTCATTTTTTTTTTTGTTTATTTTATTTTTGTCATTTTAGCGCCATCTTATGCTGTGCCTTCACTTAGCTGCTGCATGTTTGTCTGACATGTGCTTCCTTTCATTTCATTAAAATGCACTTTTTTTCCTTCTTTTGCTTTTTACTCTGTGACTCCCTCAAAGTAAATTTGTTCATGCGCTACATGTGCCACAAAGTTTTGTTTTTTTTTTGTTGCTCTTTTGTTCATTTTCTTCACGCTTTTATGATGCAGTTTTGACATTTTCTCTCATTTTTGTCCCTTTTATTTATTTAGAAATAAACATGAAAGTGTATATATGGTATTTTTTAATACTACAAAATATGCTCTATAAAAAAGGGTGACCCCATCCCCAAGTAGGGTCAACAACAAAGTTTGTCGTAAAATTACGACAACTCAATGTTGTGTCAATGGCAATCAAATGCTGTGTTTAGAGTTGCTTTAAAAACACATTTCCTTGAAGTTTTTATAGGTTTTTCCTTTCATTTTGTCAGCCAGTGTGAGGCACAGCATGTGTGGGTTCTTCAAGTCGGTGCAGATGATATGTACTTCAAAGGTACAGCCGCCTGTGACTACTAATGTAAACAACAACATGTTTCACTATCTCAAAAAAAATGTATTACTATGTCTTATTTGGCAATCAGTAATATTAACATCCTTCCTGTTTGACAATAAAGTAGGGGAAACTTGGTAGTAAATGTAGATGAAAACTTGTAGTCTTTACTCATTTTCAATTTCTGAAATTATATCTGGGTAAATAATAGTTTGGCACGCTGCTCTGAAGAATCTAGGCCTAACTATTTCCCAATATTTGAGCATAGCTCTTACGAATATGATCAAATAGCAGGTTTACTTCTTATCTAAAAATTTACTTATTAAATATCTCTGACTAATTCATTTAATTTTCTTTCATATGCTTTATAATTCATATTATTTTTAAGCATAATTTGAAAATGTCTAATTTATTCATACCAAAAATGTATTTTTCAATACAAAAAAGTTTGCTTAAATATCAGAATTTAATTTATCAAAATGTGTTCTACTATTCTTCATTACATTTTAAAAGCTTGCATATGTTTTGAAGCTAAATTTCCACGGAATTTCTCATTAAAAGTAATTCTATCGATTTTAAGTACTTTGCTGATTATTCCCATATCTGATGAAGCCATTGCCCCTCCCTTGTGGCAACGATTTGACAACTCATGTGCAACACATGTTGATTTCAGAGCATTTACAAGATTCCGCGAACAACAGCAATTGTTGCAGTTTAAAAAATTTCAAGTTTATTGCGATTTGTGTTGCATTTTGCAAATGTTGCATGAAACGCAGCCGCAACCATAGCACCGCCAAAAGCGCCACATTTCAAGGTTGGCGGCTATAACTTATAAACTACAATGTGTAAACGCATTTTTTTGTTTGCTTTTGCCGTAGTTGATGTTTTTGTGAAATTGCTGTTGGCCATGACATCGGCAACATTTGCCACCCGCACAAAGATGATTCACACATTGTGCAATATAAACAGGGGAAAAAAAACTGTAGCAAAATCAAATAAAATGTGTTGGCTTAAAAGTATTGCCAAGTTTATTAGTTTTTGACAGAGCAGTGCTTACAGGGGATTTGCACTTTATTGCGTTACACTTTGAAAAAAATAGTATGTTTTATATTAATTTAATTTATTTGCGTGTAATAATAAAAAAAGGACTAAAACTATTTTTACGAATGCCAAAAATTATATATATTTTACGCTCACTATAAAATATTTCCATACGGGCAATTTTATTTAAAAAAAAACTAATTAATTTATGTTTTACAATCATTTGTTATATTTGATCTAATATAAAATAACAAAAATACTCAAATTATTGTATTTGAAATGATAAATTTCCGATATGAAACTCAAAGTATTTTTTGAAAATAACAAAATTTATGAACAAATAAAGTGTGTTTATATCCACAGGGCATTTATAGATTTATTATAAATATTTGATTATTTTTAGCATTCAATTTTCACTAGAAAGCAAATTTTGAAATTATATCATATCGGCACTGACATGCCAAAGGGGCGAATGTGCATTTTAAAAAATGTTGGGAATCAAATTATAAAGATTGAATTGCACCTATCGATTGGCATTATCATTTAAAAATATTAATGCACCTATCGAAAAGATTCGCCCTTTTGGAATGACAAGACTTATAATTTTTTTAAATTCGCCCTTTTGGTTTTGTTTTTTGTGGCAAGAAATATTCAACATAATTAAGGAAAAACTATATTCAAAAATGTAAAAAAAACCAAATGTTAAAAATTACACTTTCGCTCCTTTAATAATGACGATATATCGTCACTATCATGCCAAAGGGGCGAATGTGCAAATTTTGACATTTTCGTTTTTTTATATTTTTGAATGTAGTTTATCCCCAAGTATGCTGTGCCAAAATCACTTGTCATTTTGTTGGATATTTCTAGCCACAAAAGACAAAACCAAAAGGGCGAATTTGAAAAATTGAAAATCTTGTCATGCCAAAAGGGCGAATCTTTTCTTTTTTCGCCATAACTTTTTATTGGTATAAGATAAAATAGTGGTGTAAAGGCATTTATTATTTTTTTTCAAAGCACCTATCGATCTGCATCATTATTTAAAAATATTTTGCAAACATTTTTTCCTGCAAATAACAAATGGCAAATTAATGTTTGACAAAATATTTTTATTAATGATGCAGATTGATAGGTGCTTTAAAAACAAACAATAAATGGCTTCACATCACTATTTTATTTTGTACCATTAAAGAGTTATAGCAAAAAATGAAAAGATTCGCCCTTTTGGCATAACAAGATTTTCAATTTTTCCAATTTCTTCGTTTTTCTGCTATAATTTTTTATTTGTGCAAGATATAATAGTCGTGTTAAGGTATTAATTGTTTGTTTTTAAAGCACCTATCGAACTGCATAATTATTTAAAAATATTTTGCCTAACATTTTTTCCTGCAAATAACAAATGGCAAATTAATGTTTGACAAAATATTTTTAATTAATGATGCAGATCTATAGGTGCTTTAAAAACAAAAAAATAACGCCTCTGCATTACTATTTTATCTTGCGCTAATAAAAAGTTATATCATAAAAAACAAAAATATTTGCGTTTTGAAATTTTGATCAGGATATAGCCTCACAAAATCCGTATTTATAATTCAGTAGGTTGTCCAAATCTAAATATATTTTATATACGTTATAATAATTGACAAAAATTAAAGAAATTTAAAGAAAATATAAATTTATCTAATTTTTAAAGCTTCAAACTTTAAAATTTGATTTCCCAACATTTTTAAAAATGAACATTCGCCCCTTTGGCATGACAGTGACGATATATAATTTCGGTACTAATTTTAAAGAACTCGAACAAATTTTTCCAATTTTATTTCAAACCCAAGGTCACATTCAAAGTTCTTTCGATACCAATTTCAATATGTTTTGACAAATCAACATACATTTTTGTTCAGTGCATGGTCCTGCTTTTATTCGTGATTCCAACAGCAAAAAAAAAAAATAGCAATAATCAGAACAATAATAACAACACGTACACTGACCACTTTGACAGTATTTAACCCTTGCTTCTGCATGATTGGCTTTTAATACCCTTCGTGCGGCATGGTCAATCTGCACGCCCGAGGGTGCCCGACGACGACGACAACGACTATTACTACTCCTCACAATTGCTCAGTTGTAAAAATACTTAATGATTGTCGCGTCACGCCCCGGGAATTTTACGCTGCTGATCCTGAAACGTAGTGCGTGTGGATTATTCATGGTATTCGGGTGCATTTTACTCTAAATACCCTCTGGTAATTTGCTACTTAAATTGTATTTTTTTTTTATTTTTCCTATTAAGTTCTCTTGCACACGGCAACAAGTCATTTGACTGGCTTGTCTGCATTTTCAATTTTATGCTTTATTAGTCCTTAATTGAAAATTAGTCACAGGATGACGCGACGCACCCTATGCTTGAGTTGATTTTTAATTAAATTTTTGTCAGGAAAACCCTTTTGGCGGATTTAAGCAGTTTACCGCTGATATGATTAATCGATTGGCATGATTTTATCGTGTACGATACACTGAGTCACTGAACGTTATGGAAATTTAATATTTTAAGAAGGCTAGATTTACTTTATAAAATTTAATATTTATTACACTGTTTCTTTTAGCTATGAAAAAAATATTTATATTCTTGGTCAGCATTTTTTCCCGAGTCGGTTTACACATTAACGTCTGTCTGCAACCGTATACACAATATCTCGATAAATACTGATCCGAGTGCGATCAAATTTTATTTAAATACATCTTAGCCAAAAAGTAGTTAGAAGTTCGAAAATAAGCCAAATCGTTAAACAGAGATAATCTTAAAATAAAAATGTACAACTAATTATTCCACATTATTATATTCAATAGTTGTGTCTTGCTCTTTTAATCTTTTAGTATATTTTTCCACAAACAAAGTTTGTTTTTAATTAAATTTGCACAGTAAGCTCAAAATTATTTGATTTCCAATTACATATTATTTTAAATTGCTTAATGTTTTAAAATTTTTACTGATAAAAAATCATATACAATATTTAATAATTAAAAATGGTTGCAATTAGCATGTTTATAACCCTAAATTGTTTTTGAGCCGCACATGTTTTTGTTAAGCATAGAAATTAAAATTAAATTGCAGATAAAATACAAACTAAAAATAATACTTAATGAGTTTTTAAAATGAATTTTTAATTAAATAAACCCACTGCTGAAAAAAATGTATTATAAAAAAAGAACTATAAATATTTTAAATTAATAATATTAGTTGAAAATTGACATTTATTTAATAGGCAAAATGTACGCAAAACAATTAATTATATTAAATACTGTTGAGGGAAACAGCAAAATGGCAACAATGGCAGCACTGCAATTACTATAATTATAATGACAACAAAAACTACAACAAATATAACAACAACTAAACACTCTAATTTTAATTTTTCCCTAATGCATAATTAGCTGAAAAACCTCAAACACAAAACCACTAAAGGACACAAAAATATCAAAATAAAAGCAAATATGTTGTTGCGGTTAATACATTATTATTTGCCACAAACGTTTTTGTCATTTTACATAATAAAACATTCAATGAAATCATCAATAGAATATAGAGTTATGAAAAAATATATATATAAAATCCCAAACGTGCAATAAAACCAATATTACAGAAAACAAAAAAGAAATAAATCACTACATTAAACCGTCATTTGTTACAACAATAAAAATAACAAAAACAAACTCTCAAAATATTTAGCAAATACTAATTACAACAACATAATAATCACAGTAAGCACTTGTCATGTAAAGTGTTTTTTTTTTTCAACAACAAAGTGCGCTAATTACGAAATGCTTGTATTCAAATTTTAAAACTTTTTTTCTTGTTGTCGGGTACTTAATTTTTTTGTTTTTCTATTAATTCGTTGGGTTGTCCGTAGAGAATTAGGTGGTTATTGTGCGAAAAGATGGTTTTTGAGGTTTTTTTTTTATGGCTTTTGAGTATTTTTTATATAATATATTGATTAGAGGTTTACAAAAAGCGTCCTTAAACAAAAATAAAATGGTATCAATTTTAATGAAGTCGAAATTAAATGAAGTCCAAATTAAATGAAGTCAAAGTGCGATGCTTTTACACAAGGATTTAAACCGTAACCGATATTCATTTAAAACCGATACATTTTTTTAATTGAACCCGTAACAGAAACCATTATAAAACCAGTATGAAAAATTAGGTCACACGAGAATTTTTGAAACAGGGTAATCTTGATAGTTTGAGAGATCTCCAACATTTGCGAGTCGTCAAAATAACTGCAAACTAACAATCTGTTGAGAACTACCTTTTATTTGAGTACTAATATGTACTAATGGGTAAGTATACTGAATTACAATTTTCTCTTTCGGACAACACAAGTAGTTTGGAGAAAAATATGTATTTTTATTATTATATATTTGATCATAAAGTCAATATATATTTGAACAAAAAAATTATTTAAGGCAGTATATAGGAAAATTCAACCGTAAACGTCTGTGTAATATGAGGAATTTTCACATAAGTGCTCGGTTCATAGGTCACAATCAATCGGTCATGACCATTTTCAAAATCAGATAGTGTAGTTTTATAGATAATCTAAAATAGGAGTTTCATTGATGTAGCTCTTCTTGTTTTCCTGTAATGGTGATTTCAACAGATACACTGACATTGCTAAATCGATTCAGGAGGTCAGGCTAATCAGAATATAGAACTTATTTACTTCAATACTGCTTGTTAAATCATGTTTCATCTTGTTTAAAAAAAGGATATTATTTTTATTATTTTGTATTTTCACCGCTTAAGAAGAGAAAATACGGATGTATCATTTTATTTGCTCGATACATTTCATACTGAAAACGATAAACCCCTTTTATGAGTTATGACAGTCTGGAAGTAAATGAGAGATATACTATACTTTTCCAATACCGGATATGCCTCCTTTTTGGTTTTACAAACGGCGTACCATACTGATTATAAAAATGAAAAGAAAAACCGATATCCAAAACCGATATCCAAAACCGATATTAACGGTTTCTGTTTTATTCCAGTATTAAAACGGGTTTGAAGAAAACGGGTTTGAAGAAAACAGGATTTAAGAATATATAAAAAAACAGTATAAATAGACCTCATAACTCTATTATAACATTATCAATAATATAATAAAAATAATAATAAAAGTTTGTCACTACAGTCCTATAAGAACTTAGGCCGAGCTCTCTCACCATTTTGAGCTGTGCGTGTTATACCTGTACTCGAAATGGTGGGACCTACAGTTTATTGCCGAATCCGAACGGCGGGTGAGAGCTTTTCATAGGCACTGTTTAAATCTTGAAGGTTTGCCATTTACTGCCGAGAGGTAGCGCGGTATAGAAAAATGTTTTCTATGAAAAGATGTTGTTAGCCCCAGTCCAGGCTTAAACCAGGGACCTTTCGGCTCGCAGTCCAACGCACTAACCACTGAGCTACCGCGGCTAACATTATCAATACTAGTAGTCATAATCATCACCATAACATGCATGAAATGTAAATAGTCATGTTATGACAAAGAAAATAATGAATGACCAGTGCTCTATCGTCACCCTAATTACAATTTCTGCAAGGAACTGATTAACTTAAAATATTGGGCCATGTTCCGACATTTGATCTAATTCAAATCGAATTTCAGATAAAATTTGTAAACAAACGGTTTTGAATTCGATGTCAAAATACAATTGTTTTCCAAACAAATTGAAATCGTTCATAGCAAATCAGACGGATTAAATTCATTTGTAAAATAAATATTTGTACTCAGACCAGAGAGTATGTATATATTTGATATAGAGTTTCCATACAGGTGGTTTCGCTGCCACTTTTGTCAAATAAATTAAAACATTGGTTATGTGGAAATTGAAATGAAAATGTTGTCAACAGACCCATTTTAAATCCATATTCTGATGTTTTCTGCCATATTTTTGGCCAGAAAAATAATTAAAATTTTAAGGCGTAGGATTGCAAAATATCTTGGTAAGTTTAGTTGCAAATTATCCGCTGACGGATCCAGTTTTGTGCACTGTTTTCCTCTGTTAACTTCAATCTGTAAAATTCCACTTCCACATTACCAATGTTTTCGGCAGCGACGCCGAATATCATCAAATCTCGCAATAATAGCATCAAATCTACTAGGGAACAGCACAGTGTAAAACTTTTAAATTTCATCAAAGTACTTTATTTTAATTAAGCACTTTTCACACTACCATCAACATATCTTTGATCTTATAATAAAACCACATCATGTTTCCCTCGAAATCAACTACCTCCAATTTTGAATCTAAATCATCAAACAACTGGCATCCAATTAATGCCTAATGCGTGTCATAACTCTGCGTTGTTATTGTGGTCACACAGATATATCATTTAAAATTACTATAAATTTTTCTAATGTAATCTCTGAGGTTGTGTGCTACTGAACACATGGTCTATTTATAGCGTAGAGTGTCCCCAAAGAAACGCGCGCGCGTTCGCTCGCTGGCTCGCGAGTCCAACGCATGCATCAAATATTTTCCGGGTGGTACTAAAAATAGACATACTATCAAAACTACGCATACACTTGAGTTGAGTCCAAATGAAATTAAATTAAAAGGAAAACAAGATGAACAAAAAAAAAAAAACGAAAATCTTTTGAAAGTTCGCAGGGGTTTTCTATACGATTCATCATGACAGCATCAACAAATATTTTATGCTTTTGGCAATGCTCCAAGAAAAATCAAATTTTATATTTAGTTAATACAGCTACAAAATAAAATGTTAAAAGAAATTGAAAAATTACTTAAATTTACGATTTGTACAATATTTGTAAATAATATAAATATTTTTATTTTATATACAAGTTTTATTACTTTTAATTTCTTTGCAACTTTTCTACTTTTACACAGTCTCACGAGTGACAAATATTTATGGTAAAATGTGAAATTAAAGTTTTTTTTTATTTATTTCGCAATATAAATAATGTGATAATATTGATTCTTTATCGATTTGTTTCTGTCTAGAGTTTTACTAAAATTTAAAACTCAATTTATTAATGTAGCAATTTCAAAATATTATTACTTAAGCCTGAATCATACGATTGAACAATCTATCAACTTTTGAATCAATTTTCAAATAATTTTAATATCAATTGTGTGATTGCCCAATTTTTGTATGGAAAATTGGACAATTACTATTTCAATTATTTAATGAACATTTAGAATAAAATCTGTTGATCATAAATAAAAATATTGTGTACAATTCAACATAAGCCACGGTGACTGATTGATTAGACTACGAACTTAAATGTCCCAGGTTCGAATCACCGCGTCTGCAAAATCTAACAAATCGAAAATCATTTGACAAACTATTGGGTAGAAATCGATGAAATTTACCACTGAATGTCAATTTGTACTCAGCGTCTGTATTCCGAAACTAAAATTCTTTGTCAAAATTACAACACAATATTTCAATTTTATTTTACTAGACTTTTAAAATATTGAAATTAATTTAAATGTACGTTATTTTCGTACACCCAGAAAAAAATACTATATAAATAATAGTATTTTACTATTAAAAATTGTCGATAAGATAAATTATTATTTTAATCGGAAAATACTAGAAAATACCATGACATTGCCATTTAGTTTATATGAAAAGATTTATTTTTTGTATACTATTAAATCAATAATTGTCCTACTGACCAATTTTAATAGGATTTGAGGGAATTTTTTCTGGATGTATAATAGCCATTCGTGTCGAAATACAGAAAGCGACACTTGATAAAAACTAAAATAAAATTTTTCATATTATTAAAGAGCCATTACAAGAGTCCGAAAATCGACCAAGTAAAGTATAATTGGAGATTTTACCTCTTGAATTTTGTCTAAATTTGGTCAATTGATTTAGGGTATCGAGATGTGCATTGACTAATTTTTTTATTTTTTTCTCCAACTATATTTTGAGAGATACAGTGTTCCAAAGCCAGATATATTGAGATGGAAATCACTTTTATATAGTATTTTATATTGAAAAATGTTTTAAACGAGAAATGCTTTGGACTCACTAGATTTCTCGTTTAAGCAAGTAAAACAAACTTTTTTAAAAAGTTTTAAACTTGAATGTCCCAATTAACCATTTGACTATAATTGTAAAGACCATGAAATAAAGATAAATTTTCGATATGAATTTGAAAAATTTTTAAATTGAATTATAAAATATTTATATTTTACCTAAAAAAACGAAATTTTCTGAACAAATAAAATTAGTTTATCGAAAAAAAAAACGATTTCAGTATCAACTCGATATCTGTAACGGAGAAAAACAAAGATACCATTTTATATACACGAAGAGAAATGTTCTCATAAATCATATGCATTATACGCATAAATTATTCAAAATTAATCATGATATCCTGCCAAGAATAAGTAATCATAATGATTTGGATTTTATTCATAATATATGATTATAGCAAAAATCCAATTATTATGATTTGATTAATTGATTAAATTATTGATTAAAGCCATGCGTATATTTACTCATGTATTATGTATAATATATTCTAAGTCATGAGTAATTGGAATAGCTTCTGAAATGCATTTAATGATTATTATTCATAATTCAAAATTAAATATAAATACAAATAAATAGATATACAAAGCCAAATTATGCAGAACATAGTAAAAAATATCGCATTTGAAAATATAATAAGTCAGTAGACAAAGAAACGAACATTAAAAAAAAAGAAAAAAAACTTCAATATGTTAAATTTCTTTTCAAAATAATTTTCTGACTGGAGCTGTGATTTTCCCAACTAACGTGAATTGCGCATTCAGAAAATTACTATGCAAAAAGTAACACAAGTTATGAAAAAATATTTATGATTTCGATTTGTAAAATTTATGAATCATATTCATAATAAATACATAGTGATTTAGAATTTTGTATCCATGAATTTTGTATTTTTTTATTATTATACATAATTCATAGATATAATAATTCGAAAAACATGTGTTTTATGATCGTCTCATTCATAAATCATCAGTAAAAAATGTTCTTCGTGTAAGTTCGTTTTTATCGCGAATCCTATCGCACCATTATAGATTATCGAAAACTACAATTTAGGCCTATGAATGATATCGTTTCAATGTCGTTATAATATAACTATTGCTAGCATTTTTCTGAAATAACTCTCAAAAAAAAACCGATTAAGTTACAAAATCAAATCAAAAAGATTTTCAGAGCATTAATTAAAATCGAAATATTTCACAATTTTACAGTTTGTAGATATTTCTAAAACGATTTTTAATATACGATTTTTGAAATATTTCTAAAATACTTCTGCAAACACAAAATGTTTGCAAATAATTGCTTGAATGATAATTGCAAAAGCTTCTTATATCACATACACAATGGCATCTGAATTTTTCCAAACAATTGCGTTTGACCCAATTCCGTGAGACTCAGAAACACATATGTGGCTATAATTTGTCCGGTCTAACACAACTACAAATAGACATAATATATAGAAAAACTCAAGAGCACACTTTGTAGAACATTTAACTGGAGCATTTTGGAAATTGCAAAAGTACGAAAAATAACTAAACGAACGAATGAAAATGAACATTGTTTAAATGAGCAAATAAATCAAACGAAACTGACAACTATTGTGAATACCAATGCAATGGAACTCACTGTGAGCATCAGCGGGTAGTCGAGGGTTAAGTGCGCCGCAAAGAAGGCAGCAGTCATGGCCAAGAGGAATGAGTGCGTTTGAGAGGCAGCAAGAGCAACTGCAGTTGGTGATGCTAATGCTGATGCATAACATATGCAACAAAAGTAGTAGCAAAAATGTATTCTCAACAGACCGAAAATCTAGGTTATGCATGTAATTTAATATGTGGCAACGCCGTTGACAGTAAATGCAACTGCAGAGCTTCGCAGCGTGACTGACTGACTGACGGATGGACTTCTGATGATGATGATTATAATTATTACTATATGATTACGAAAATGCCAGCAGTTCTACATTAATTCTAAAAAGCACTTGTGTGGTTTTTAAAACGCATAAATTACTGGAAGTCGCTTCGTTGCTACGCATTGCTTCCCATTGCTCTTGAATGCTTTTGGGTGCTCCTAGAAATAATACTGCTGCGTCAAAAATGTATAAATTTTGGAAAATTTATGCGCATTTAACAACGAAGGCGGTTCATTTTACTTAAATTTGGTTTTTCTATTCTTATCTACTTTTTTGTCTACACTTTTCGTGCTGCTCTTTACAATATCTAGTAATTTAAATATTTTTAATGTACTTGCAAAAATTGTGGAAACACCACACACTAAAACAGGTTTAAACCTAAACCCATTCAAACGATTAAACAAACGCATATTCTGCTGACATGACACATCCTAGAAATGTGTAATGAAAGTTTAATCATAGGAAAAGCACTGTTTTTGAATGCTATTTGAGAGATTTGCCATATGTGAAGGTTTTACTCATCAATAGTGAGTTGAGCCTCGATCGCATTAAATATAAAAATGCTGGAAATCTAAGTAAATATTAGACAGAGAATTTTTTTTTACTTTTTCACTAAAAAATAAATTTTTCACTAAAATTAAATTTTTCACTAAAATTCAATTTTTCACTAAAAATTCAATTCTTCACTAAAAGTTCAATTTTTCACTAAAAATTGAATTTTTAACTAAAAATTAAATTTTTCACAATAACTTCAATTTTTCACTAAAAATTAAATTTTTCAGTATATATTCAATTTTTCACTAAAAAATCAAATTTTCACTAATAATTCAATTTTTCACTGAAAATTCAATTTTTTACTATAAATTCAATTTTTCACTGAAAATTGAATTTTTCAATAAAAATTCAATTTTTCATTAAAAAATTCAAATTTTCACTAAAAATTGAATTTTTCACTAAAAGTTTAATTTTTTACTTAAAATTAAATTTTTATATAAAAATTCAATTTTTCACTAAAAATTCAATTGTTCACTAAAAGTTTAATTTTTCACTTAAAATTAAATTTTTATATAAAAATTAAAATGTTCACTAAAAATTCAAATTTTTACTAAAAATTCAAATTTTCACTAAAAATTCAAATTTTCACTAAAAAATGTTCACTAAAAATTAAATTTTTTACTAAAAATTCAATTTTTCACTGAAAATCAATTTTTTACTAAAAATTCAATTTTTCACTGAAAATACAATTTTTCACTAAAAATAAAATTTTTCACTAAACATTCTTTTAATAATTAAAATTAAATGTATCATTAAAAATTCAGTTTGTCATGTAAAATTAAATTTTTAACTTAAAATTCAATTTCGCAATAATAATTCAAATATTACAAAATGTACAAAAAACCGTTTTAATGAAATAAATTTGAAAAACTTTAAACACAAAGCTGACATTGGAAATATAAAATTATTTTTTGTTCTATACATTTGCTTTATGTTTTATTTATTTTTATTTGCCAAAATTTGTGCAAAACTTTTCACTTCTATTTTAGTCAACAATGCTTCCAGATCTGCCAACATTGCATGCAATTTATGCATTTTAATTAAGCGAAAATTTGATGTTAATTAACGTGCCACTAAACATTTTGCGATAATGAATATTTGCAAATTTTACAAATTTTCAATTTGTTTTTATTGCAACAAAGATATAATTAAAAAAAAAATACCTTGCATATGACGTGTATTTAGTTTATGTTTAGTTGGCAATTAGTTCGTTGGGTCTACTAATTAATTTTGAAAATATTTGCATTGAACGGTGCATAATTTTGTGCTGCTTGAATGAATATTTGCTTTAATTAGGCTGCAATCGGATGGATGCCGTATATAGTTTGATGTACATAGGTGTATTTGTATATTTTAATGGAAATATTTATGCAAATTTGGTAGAAAATATTTTAATTACAAACATAATTGGAAATGTATGATTTTAAAAAATGTATAATTATCCTAAAAGTATGCAGTATTTATTCTTAAAAATTAATTTTTAAATATTCCGTTTTATACACTCAAAAAAATTGTTCAATAGAACAATTATTGATTCAATAGTATACAGAAAATAAATATTTTCATATACACACAAACACAATTTAATAATATTTTGTAGAATTTAATGGTATTTACCCATTGAAATAATAATTTATACTATTCACTAATTTTAATAGCAAAAAAAACTATTGATTATATAGTATTTTTTCAAAGTGTAAATGCTCAAGCAATTTAAACCCTGTTTCACACTTTTTATATCATTTGTCATCTGAAAAGTGCTTCATTTGGCACATATAGCTTATTATGCGAAATGACGAACTTCATTAAATGTGCTTCATCTGTCCCTTTTGTAAAATTGTTAAATGAAATTACAGTTTTGATTATAACTTTGGATATGATCGACCGATATTTGGTCATTTTTACAATGGAGTTAAATGTAGAGGATACGTTTGCTCAAACATCTAAATGTCTGTAGAAAGTGTGAAATACTTACAGATCGAAAGTATTTGTTATCGTTATTTGAGCCAGTATCGAATATAAAATATTGCGTACTCAGAAATAAACCATTGCTAATTAAAATATCAAATTATTTTACATGACGGTTTTAAAGCAAAGGAAGCAGAGCACAAACTTCCTCTTTTTATTAATTTGTTGTCTAGTGTTAGCAGGATTTTGAAAACATTACAGAGCGATGCTTCGAATGGCAGCAATATTTGTATTTTCTTCGAAAGAATAATTTGAATGAAAGCTAAAACATTTATTTTATTTGAGAAATAATTTTAAATTTTAAACTTGCGTTTGAAATGCTTGCATTTGAAATGCTCACATGCTTCAAATACTTTGCCTCCTTGATATTGAAATGCTTCAAAATATTTATACCATTAAATTTTTGCGCTTGAAAAAAATGATTTCTATGCTCTCTCGAAGACACTCATTATTTAATTATCATATGCTTCGTAAGCATCGAAATAATTTGTATAGAGTATTATTAAAGCAAAGAGCAAGAGCTTTGCAATTGGTTTGCATTTCAAAAGCAAAGAGCAAGAGTTTTTGAATTGAGCAGCATTTAAAAAGCAAAGAGCGAGAATTTTTGAACCGTGTAGAATTAAAAAAGCAAAGACCAAGAATTTTAGATTCGTAGTATCATTTAAAAAGCAAAGATTGAGAGTTTTGTAAATGCTCGAGCAATTTAAACCCTGTTCCACACTTTTTATATCATTTGTCTTCTGAAAAGTGCTTCATTTGGCACATTTATCTCATTATACAAAATGACGAACTTCATTAAATGTGCTTCATTTGGCACTCTTTGTACAAATTGTTAAAAGAAATTAATTTCACAGAAAACGTCAAAAGACAAATTAAATAAAAAAACATGCCAAATATGCGCGTTGGTTGACACATATTTGCAGGACATGCAGCGCGTGTCCTTTTGATTGTCACTGTCAGCGTTTCTTGTCCACTTGACATGCTTAAGCAGCATACTTTATGATTTCATTTATTTGACATTTTTACTCCCAGGCATCTTTTATTACTCACTATTTATTCAGAGTGCTGTCCCGTCTGTCCGTCCATCAGCGCCACGACTTCATTTCGTATTTATTCGCTCATCACACTGGAAACAAAAAGTGTAAAAAGTACTTGCGAAAAAGCACCGAATAAATAAATGAAAAGGCATTATATAAAAAAAAAATTAATGGAAACTGGCACAAAATTTGCGTCCAGCATTTAACAAATTCTTGTATTCTTTTTAAACATTTTGTATGTTTTCATTTCATTTTTATTTAAAGTTTTCTTTTTTTTCATGGTTGACATATTTAATAATGTCAGCGGCAGTTCTGTTTTGTTGTGATTTTTTTGTTACAGCCATTATATTTTTATTTTCCGTTTTTATATATTTTTTTTATTTTATTTATTTGTTGCTGTTTTTCTTTATTAAAAGCTGTTAGCACGCTTGACAAATACAACTTTTCAATGTTAATATGATTTTTAATTTGTCGTCCTTTTAACTTTCATTTTTCGCTCTGAGCGAAGAAATATAAATAAATAAAGAACCGACTGCAAAATATAAGAGTATCACGTTTCTGTATTTGCTGCGTCCACACTTGAAATGAACGAACATATTTTTTTTTCCTTAATTGAAACAAGTGTCAAAAGAACATAAATAGAATTTTTAAAGCAAATTTATAGCTGCAGCTAATTTTTTACTAAAATTATCACAAACAATTTAATTTTTCACTAAAAACTAAATTTTTCACTAAAAAAATTGGATATTTTACTATAATTTCAAATTCTCACTAAACATTCAATTTTTCACTAGATATTAAATTTTACACGAATCAATTTTTCACTAAAAATTCAGTTTTTCACTAAAAAAAAAAAATTCTCAAAAATAAAATTTTCCACTAAAAAAAATAAATTTTCCCTAAAGAAGAATCAATTTTACCTAAGAGAAAAATCATTTTTTTTACTAAAAAAAATCAATTTTTTATTAAAAGTTCAAATTTTCGCAAAAAATAATATTTTCACAAAAAATTAATTTTTTTCCTAAAAAAAATTTTTTTTTTTTACTAAAAAATCAATTTTTACTAAAAAAAAATCAATTTTTACTAAAAAAAAAAAAATATTTTTTTAAGAAAAAATCAAATTTTGTCTAAAAGTTCAATTTCTCACAAAAAAAAAAATCATTTTCACTAAAAATTCAAATTTTCGCTACAAAATCAAATTTTATTTAAAAATTAAATTTTTCACAAAAAATAACTTTTGCACAAAAAATTCATTATTTCACAAAAATATGAAATATTTCACTAAATTTAAATTTTTTACCAAAAATTTATATTTTTACCTTAAATTCTAATTTTCACTAAAAATTAAAATGTTCACTAAAAAATTCAAATTTTCCCGAAAAATTAAATTTTTAGCCAAAAGTTAATTTTTCACTAAAATTTTATATCACTAAAAATTCAATTATTCACTAAAGATTACATTTTTTATTAAAAAGTCTTTTTTTTATAACTAAAAATCAATTTTTACTAAAAAAAATCAAATTTGCACTAAAAAGAAATCAATTTTTCACTAAAAATTCAATCTCTCACTAAAAATGCATTTTATCAATATTAAAAAAAAATCTTTCAAAATTTAAAAAATATATATTGTAAAGTATTTTTTCTTAAAATATTTTTATATATTATAAATATTTAGTAATACATTTTGGAAATCTAAAAATTCACAATTTTATATTTTTAATTCAAATCATTCATCCGAATGGCACATGAATTCAAAGTGCAGTATTGATTGCTACTAATTGGCTGCGTTGCAATTCACGCACGCACGATTAGCAACAAATTCAATTTTAAATGTTTTGCCAATCAAGGCAAATAATAAATAATTCAATTAGAGCAGCTAAACATGCATGAAAACTCAAGCAGTAGCTATAGCAGCAGCTGATGTTTTTGCTGCCTCTTCTGCTGGTTCATGTTGCCTGCAGCATTTGTTGGCAGCCGAAACATGCAAAAGAGGCGCCACACAACAGCAGCGACAGCAACTGTAAACAAAACTTTGTTGATAGAATGCGTTGCATTTGTTTGTGCAGCACATGTGTGAAGCACATTTGCAATCGAAATGATTACTAGTTGTTGTTGTTGCTGTTGACAATTACAGCAACAAAAACAAGAAACTATAACAACTTTAAATTCTACACTTTGTTGTCTCAGTGTGTGCGACTCGTGCGATCTGAAAAATAAAACAAAATATAAAATACCAAAAAGTCCAAAGTGTGAGAAAATAAAAATGTCAACATTTGTGTGCGATTTGTCATTAGTTTGTGAGTAATGCATATCTGTGAATTATGAAATATTAAAAATGTTTTTTGTGTTTGCCGCAACATTTGCATTTAATGCATTTGCTTGCCATTCACTTGCCTCTGGTTGCTTCTAAATGGCCGCTTAATGTTTAAACAAGCAGCTGGCTTCTAATTAAGCCCAGCTGTTTATGCCACTTAACACAAATATACAGAGAATACAGCATGTCTTTAAGTTCAGCTGTCAAGTAATTGTCATTTTTTATTGCATTTTTAATTGTTTTCTGTTTGCGCTTCAGTTGAGTTGTTGGCTGACAATTTTCTTACCCGACTCATCTTGTTACTTATCACTTAAGATGTGGGAGTTTGTGTATGTTTTCTTGGAATTTACTTTAAGTGTACATTTTTCAGAGTGCTTTGCATACGTCATATGCTAACTAATCAAGTGATTAATGCAGTTTTTTTTTTACATAATTTTAAGTTAAACTTGCTGCACTTACCGTGCTGAAATTATGAATCATTTAATTGTCAGCGTCCATTTTATTTTACCCTCAAGACATAAATCAGCACAGCTATGCAGAAATAAATACATTTTGTAGTGATTCTTAATCTTACTTCTTTTTTTCAATATTTTGAAATGCTTTGTTTATTGATGTTATCTTTATTAATATTATAAAGTATTTGTAGTATTTGGATATGTCTATAATTTATCGTTTCAAACCCTAATTTGTGTTGTTTGGTCGATGTGGTAGTTCAGATCTTATTACCCATTTTATCAATTTTATGAAACTGAAAAGTTAATTAATATAATAAACAATTTCACTTTTACTTCGTATTCACTAAAACATAAATTTATATCGCAATACCAATATTCTAAAAAGATCACATAATGCGGCAATTTTTCATCGTAGTTACTACTATTATTTTCTATATTTTCAAATTTACCATTTTTTTTGATATAGTAGAGGAGCCTGGGATAATGTGCGATATATGGTAATCTGGGTAGTGCAATATTTCGAAATTTTATTGAATTTTTAGACAAAAAAATAAGGGAATGTGTTACTTAATATGGCATTCACTTTTCATGTACGATTTTAATCAATTTTGTACTTTCTTATTGCTTTTCGAGAACAAGTGAAAAATATGAATTAAAAAATTTGTCTAGAGTGGTGATCTTCGCTTTCAAAAATTGCAATTTGACGTTTTTAAATAACTAAGTATATTTGAAATTATCGTATATTGCATATCTCTAAAAATACAACGGGTTTAGCAAATAATTGAACGTAGCTTAAATACATAATTATTAAATTAATGTAAAGTTTTCGAACTCGAATTTCGGAGAAAACGCCAATTTTGATTAGGCTCAATTTTTTTTTTCAAAATTAGTCCTATTATTTCTAAATACTCTACTTGAATTTTGTAGAGGTTTTTTTTCCATATAAGAGAAACACTTTTAAAATAAAATGAAAATCAATTATAAAGTTTTTAATGTAGAATGAACATAAGGAGCGCTTCACATTTAATTTAAAATTACGTTTGACCATCAATTTTTTTTTTAATTTTATTTTAATTATTGATACAAATTTCTTTAAAAAAATATTATATCAAATTTGCAAATATCTCTTTGGAAAGACACAGAAAAAAATGGTAATAGTTATTTACATAAAAAAAACTAAGTTTTATCCCTCAGCTTATCCAGAATATGAAAGCCAAAGAAAAAAAACGAATTCCCGTAAGTTACATTATGAGGGAAACGTACATCGTTTGTAAGACGGATGATCATGAAAATATTTTAAAGTATTTTCAATTAGCTCTTATAAACTTGTGTTATTTAAAAGGTACAATTTTTAGCAATATTTGTAAATAAAGTAACAAAAAATTTAAAGTCATAACAGAAACGTATGTATCTAAAACTTATGGTGTTGCCTACACAATCTAAGCGAAAACCGGATGTAAATATGTTAAATTCCATTTAATTTGCACGGTTCTCTGTAACCTGATTTGATATACAGCAAATTTTATGCAATGAAGTGTAAATTTTACGACATCGTAATTCATTTAATGCGATGCATAAATGTGACAAATGAATAAAAAAAAAGTAGGACAAAAATATAGATTCAAATTTGTGACAAAATCCTATATAAAATAGGGTTATGGGACAAGAAAGACATTTTCAACGTTTATTATTGAATTATTTAAAAAAGGTTTAAAAATTGTATAGAATTATTTAAAATATATATGCCAATCGAATGTAATATTTTGAAACCGTTTCAATTGATAACAATATTAGTAATAACAATCTAGACTAGTCAGACATACTGAGTTTTTTTATTGAATGCGAAAAATGTTAATTAGTTAAATTTGCTTTTTTTTCTGATCACTATTTCCAGGCATACAGAGGTCCAAAGTTATACAAAAACATATCCTTTCTATGGTTGGTTATATTAATATATCTCTGGATCGAGAAATGCTAGAAACTTAGTTGAGAGCTCATTTTAAAGAAAATTGATCTATCTCAAAACTGTTTTATCATTTGCCTAAATTTCATTAAAATCTAAAATTACAGTTTTAAAAATCTGCTATAACTAAGTAAATATGAAACGATACTGTGAATTATCTGTTGAAAATTAAATTTTAAAAAAATTAAACAAAAATAATCAAATCTTCCATACATTGTTTAAAATAAAAATTATCTGAAACAACCAAAACTTTACATCAAGCTCGCATAAAGTCACTTTCAAAAATTTGTCACTTTGCGAAAAGTTGCATCATCTTTTACTGTTCAAAACTTTAATGCTGTGTTTGTGTATTTTAGTCGTACGTTTTGTCAATTTCCGTCCTTTTGTCTCTGCTGTATTTTGTGTTTTTGTGCGCAATTAACATTATTTTGCTGTCAATTTAGCTGCGTTTATTTCGTGATTTTCTTTCATAATTTATGACGCTAATGATGCGCTCTGTTCTTGCTAATGATGAAGAAGCTGCCGGAGATGATGATTATTATAATGATGAAAATATAAATGAAGTTATAACTGCAAAGTCTTTGCGGATGCTGTTTGTTCTTTTGGAACAGCAGACTGGCTGCTTCATGGTTTGGCTGCTAATGAGCAACTTGTTTTGTGCTGCAAGTACGTCAGCAACCAACAATACTAACAGCAGCAATAGCAACAGCAGCGGTAGTGGTAGTGGTAGTGGTAGCAGCAACAACATTTCTACGTCGGGTACGACAACGAGAATATGGCAACAACATCAATTATAAATTCTTGGCACATTCGAGACGCACGAACTGTTGCATGTTGGTTCAATGGGTGGAGCTTCGAGGCGCTTTATAGGTCGTAGGTCGCGGCGCAAATGCAGTCATTTAGTTAGTCATTAAATAAAGGACTCAAATAGACACATTTGGCACAAATTATTTTCAGCATGCGTTGGCATTTAAAGATTTTTAGTTCTTTAATAAAAAAATAATAAGTCGAGCTTTATTTTCATAGTAGTAATCTTAGTGAAGAAATGAAATAGTTTTTAATGAAAAAAAATAATTTTAAATGAAAAAATTTATTTTTAATGAAAAAATTAATTTATAATGAAAAAATTAATTTTTAATGAAAAAATTAATTTTTAATGAAAAAAATAATTTTTAATGAAAAAATTATTTCTAATGATAAAAATTATTTTAAATGAAAAAACAAAATATTTTTAATGAAAAAATCAATTTAAAACAAAAAAAAAAAATTTTTAATGAAAAAATTAACTTTTAATGAAAAACTAGTTTTTAATGAAAAAATAAATTTATTTTTAATGAAAAAATTTATTTTTAATGAAAAAAATAATTTGTAATGAAAAAATTTATTTTAAATGAAAAATTAATTTTTAATGAACAAATTAATTTTTAATGATAAAATTAATTTTAATGATAAAATTAATTTTTAATAATATACTTAATTTTTAATGAAAAAAATAATTTTTAAGAAAAAATAATTTTAAATGAAAAAATTAACTTTTTATGAAAAACTAGTTTTAATGAAAAAATAAATTATATATTAATGAACAAATTAATTTTTAATGAAAAAAATATTTTAAATGAAAAATTAATTTTTAATGAAAAAATGAAGTTTTAATGAAAAATTAATTTGGAATGAAAAAATTTATTTTTAATGAAAAAAATAATTTTTAATGAAAAAAATAATTTTTAATGAAAAAGTTTATTTTTATTGAAAAAATTAATTTTTAATGAAAAAAATAATTTTTAATGAAAAAATTAATTGTTAATGAAAAAATTAATTTTAAATGAAAAATTAAGTTTTAATGAAAAAATAATTTTATAGTGGAACATTTTTAATGAAAAAGTAATTTTTAATGAACAAATTAATTTTTAATGAAAAAATTAAGTTTTAATGAAAATATTAATTTTTAATGAAAAAAAAATAAATTTTTAATGAAAAAATTAATTTTTAATGAAAAAATTAATGTTTAATGAAAAAAATAATTTTAATGAAAAAAATAATTTTTAATGAAAAAATTAATTTTTAATAAAAAAATTAATTTAATGAAAAAAATTAATTTTAATGAAAAAATAAAGTTTTAATAAAAAAAATAATTTTTAATAAAAAATTAACTTTTAATGAAAAAATTAATTTTTAATGCAAAAAATAACTTTTAATGAAAAATCAAATTTAGTAATCAATTGAATTTTTAAAGAACAATGATCAATGAACTATTGAAAAATGGTATTCATTTTATATATATTGTTTATTTTATGAATTGCATCAGTTTTTAGCAATTCATTTTATCTATCTTTTTGGCTAACTTATCAATTTTATCAATCTGTTCATTTTGTCAATTTTATTAAATTTATCTATTTTATCCACCTTATCCGCTGAAACAAAATTATATGTTTTACGTTTTTATTTTGTTTTCAATATATTTTTCATAGTTACTTTTGATACATTTTACAATTATTTTTTTTTATACAGGCTGTTTAATACTTGTAAATAATTCAGGGGCTCATTATATGACTCAACAAAAAAGACAATATCGTCTGTGATACTGCAAAACAGCCTATCTACATTTTCGAAAACCTCTTACAAAATGAATTTAACAGAAGAAACGAAACTATTTTTAGTCTAAATTCTGCATTTACTTCATACAAATTTAAGTATGTCATAACTTTTAATGGCATTTATCTAATTTATCCGATCAACGTAACCCAAAAACCCGATTATAACACAAAATTAGGCGTAATTTTCATATGCATTAAGGTAGTTCTGCAGTATCACCGACGATATATTATATTCAAAAATTTCTAATTTTGTACACAGTTTAAGACATAACCAAGTCAAGAAAATTGATTAGAATTTATAATCTAATGATAAGCTAATATATACTTAATACTCATATCCTGGTCTATCATTATAAATTAGAAAAATTGCGGTGAATCTTAACGAAATTTTGAGAAAATCAATGACAAAGTCAAAATTTGTATTTTTATTTTAGTAAATTTAAATTTAACATACATGTGGAATATAACGAAACTATTTGTGGCATATAGAGGAACTTGTTCCAGCATTACTTGTTCATATGGTTTGGTAATAATATTTTTGATTTTTTGATTTAAGTGGTTCGAAGAATGATACACCATTGGAAAGGAAATATTTAATTTTCAAAAACAAAAATAAAAATTCTATATTATACTTTATATTATAAAGTTTATAAGCATTTTTCTTTTATAATATGCATTTCATAAGGATCCTGTATCTTTAACTAGATGCAAAATTAGACATTGTTTTTTTTAATTTTCTAAATTAATTATTGACATGGATGAACAAAAAATAATTTTTTTACATTAATTAAAATTTTATAAAAATGGAAACCCTCATCATAACAATACGTAAAAACAAAAAAAAAATACAATAGTTATGCACGTTGTGACTACATTATCACTTTGTTCCTATCCTAAAGCAGGAATTTTCACTATTATGGTAAACATGATCATCACTCAATCAAATTTGACAAGTAACTGGTCGGGTTATGACAAGGATAAATTTCAATGATCACTTTCTTGTCGACGTTTTACTATTTCTTCTAGAGATTACGTATCGTTTTTTGATTCTCTTTTGCCAGATCTCAGCATAAAAAAACACTTATCTCAAAAACTTGTTTGTCACAAAAAATTTAAACACATCTTTTCTTTCAAATATACTGTCTATTTTTTTAATATACAAATGAATGCTACTTTTTCTTTAAGTTCTTAACATTTTTATGATCGTACCATTTTTTTTATTTTGAAATGCAGTATTTTTCGACTATATTCTTTTCTTAAATAATTAAGTTTTAAAGAGTCTGACTCATTTGTAAAGTTTATATTATTTGAGATGTCAGTTTAGACAAAGAAAATAAGTAAAAAAGTCAGGCAAGTTTGAAACATTAATATTTTATATTACAAAAAATTGTTATAAAATTATTTTAAATTTTATTTTACATGTGTATGAATAATTCATCATTTTGATGTAGAGATTTTACAGATTTTTGTACTGCACATCATCCTGATTAAAAATTAAAAAAATTCTCTCAAATATAACTTGTTATTTGTAGAACTCTTCTAATGACAACTCCAAAGAGCAAAAGTGAAAAGGATAAAAAAGTGCATTCGCATAACAAAGTTGTATGAACGTAGACAGGAGTTGCATAGATTGAAGTTTATTTTTATATTTTTCAAATGTAGTACATTAAAATTCAAGCAAAAAGTTGCACACATTGACGCTTAAGATGAAAATATGCTACTTTACTTAAAAACAACTAGAATAAAAGAATAAAAAAGTAGCAATATAAAAATATGCAAAAATGAAATATTTTTGAAATAAAGTGTTAGGTAAATAAAGCTATAATATAAAGAAAATATTAAAAAAGAAAATAATATCCAGAGCATGACAAAAATAAAAACATACTAAGAACCCATGTTACAAAAGGACCAAAGCATAAAAGGAGCAACCGAGTAAAGACATGGCGTGTCATGATGGCGTCTTTTTCGAATGGGTTCTCTATAGAAATGTTATATACAACCCCCATTGGTATGAGTTTCTGCTTTTCATGAGCAAAAGTGTTAGTTGGGGTCTTGATGTTTATTTGTTGAAAGCAGTTGGATAGCATAAAAATCTGAATAAAATGAAATAAATCGCTTTGACTGGCAGCAACGTACAAAGTAAAGCACGGCATGTGTTTTTTCGAAATAGAAACAGGACGCATATTTTTAAGGACTCGAGGCAAATAATAAAAAATAATAAATTAATTTAAATTCTGTTAATATCATTTTTACATTCATATTATTCATATTTTTATAAAATATATTTAAATTTAGAAGTCTTCTTAATTCATAGATATTAAAAAATAACATAATTTAAATTTACACTACTCGAGAATAAATTTATCCTATGAATAGCCTATGCATTATTTATTTATAAATTGCGGGTGCTAATTTTTACAGCTAACTCATTTTTTTTGCTGTTATGTATCATTTCAAGGAAATCTGCTATATACATTTTTGACCCTTTTCAAACACTTTTTAGAATAAACCAATATATTATATTATATATATATTATACTCGAAAAAAATTTAAACGCAAATTTTCCTACAATTGTCAAGGCTAATTTTAATATATAAATGAATTCAAATATACCCGTACGTTTTTAAGATATTTAGATCTGAACTCGAAAGATATATTTTTTTTTTAAGATTATATTTGGTTTTATTTTTTTAGTGTTACCATGAGAATATAATACATTCATCAATTTAATAAATCAGCCATTGTTACATTCATCAATTTTTTTTTAGTGTGTAATTATTTAATAAATCATTATTACTATGAGATAATGAAAATATAGTGGTTGTTTTAACGATTTTATGACAAATTCATCACTTTAGTAAATGATTCATTTAAATTTATATTTTACATTGAAATCAATAATTTATTTAATGTACCATTATAAAGACGGTTTAATGCTGAATTTATCACTAAGCTGATGTAATGTTTTATTTATCATTAATTTTGAACAATTATAACTATAATAATGATTTAATGAACTATTCTTTATAACGATGAATAATTCATAATTTTTATAAATTGCACATTATTATTTTGAGTGAGCTATATTTTGTTTAATGTTAATTTTTAGTTTATTAATAAACATTTTATACAATTATGAGAGCTTGATAATAATTCATCAATACGATGTATTATTCATTATTTCGATGAATTTATTTTACTATAAATTTTTAAACACTTTCGTCAATACATTAATAAATATGATGATTAAGTCATTCTCATATACTCTTTTCATAACTATAATTGGAAAGTCGTTATTATGATGAATATTTCATAAAAATGATGAATTTGTCATAAGTTAAATTTTTGAGTGTTTTTATTTATTTTAATTTTTTTTGTTTGTTTTTTTTCTTTATAAAGTAGAAAATTTTATTATTTTCTATATATACTCAAAACACGCAAAGAACACTTTCTCGCAATCCAACCAGGGTTTGTTGGCGAACATGAAGACGCACATTTTTCACAGCACATTAAAATACGTAGTGCTGCCAAATTGAAATTAGCCCAAAATGGCGCAACAGCGTCTTGGCGCCGAAATAACAAAATTATTGCAAATGTTTTACAAAAAAGAAAAATAATAAAAAAAAAATCAACAAAAGAAACAGAAGACATTAAGAACACAACATAATATAAAAGAAAATAAAAAATGAGGAATGACTTTCATAACAGCGCATGAGACGTTCGAGATACCAGAAGGAGGCACGTAGAAAATTGTTTTTTTTTTTTTATTATTTTTTTTTTTTTTACTACTACTTATTACGGATTTGTGTTGCTGTTGTAGTTTTTGGTGTATTTTTTGATGAGTTGGCATATGCGACCGAGGCAAATGCCCCCCCATGCCCAGCAAAATTTGTAAATTGTTCTCGATCGACAGTAGCAGTAGAGAAAATAACTATATAGAAAAATATATATATATTATTTTCTTTAAATAAATTTATAATTTTGGATTTTTACATTGCCTAGATGCAGGAAATAAAATTTTCAGTGAAAAGTCAATGACACAAAGATACAAAAAATGTGCTGCGTGTCATGAGTCATATTTTATAAATTACTTTATATATCCATAGGAATAATTAAAAAGGTTTTTCTAATAGAAATTTTATTTTATTATTAATTTATTATTCCCTTTTGATTAGAGAAAAATTGAATTTTTAGAGCAAAATTATGTTTCAAGTGTAAAATAGAATTTAGATTGAAAAGCTGAATTGTTGAAGATAAATTGAATTTTTTAGTGTTAAATTTAATTTTAGTGAAAAATTTCATTTATAGTGATAAACTTAATTTTTTTTATTGAAAAAGTAAATTTTTTTTAGTGCAAAATTTACTTTTTTTTAGTGAAAAATTAACTTTTTTTTTGGTTTTATGATTTTTCAATAACAATTTTTTTTTTTACTGAAATATTGAATTTTTAGTGAAAAAATTAATTTTTAATGAATTTTTTTTTTTGGTGAAGTGTAAAATTGAATTTTTAGTGAAAATTTCAATTTACAGTGAAAATTTGAATTTTTTAGTGAAAATTTGAATTTACAGTGAAAATTTTAATTTTTAGTGAAAAATTCAA
Source organism: Dryomyza anilis (assembly GCA_951804985.1). Classification (NCBI taxonomy): domain Eukaryota; kingdom Metazoa; phylum Arthropoda; class Insecta; order Diptera; family Dryomyzidae; genus Dryomyza; species Dryomyza anilis. The sequence goes on from OX638132.1 coordinate 94,070,271, forward strand.
TTTGTAGAGAAAAATTAAATTTTTAGTGAAAAATTGAATTTTCAGTAAAAAATTGAATTTTTAGTGAAAAATTGAATTTTTAGTGAAAAATTGAATTTTTAGTGAAATATTGAATTTTTAGTGAAAAATTAAATTTTTAGTGAAAAATTCAATTTTTAGTGAAAAATTCAATTTTTAGTGAAAAATTCAATTTTAAGTGAAAAATTCAATTTTAAGTGAAAAATTCAATTTTTAGTTAAAAATTCAATTTTTAGTGAAAAATTCAATTTTTAGTGAAAAATTCAATTTTTAGTGAAAAATTCAATTTTAAGTGAAAAATTCAATTTTAAGTGAAAAATTCAATTTTTAGTTAAAAATTCAATTTTTAGTGAAAAATTCAATTTTTAGTGAAAAATTCAATATATAGTGAAAAATTCAATTTTTAGTGAAAAATTCAATTTTTAGTGAACAATTGAATTTTTAGTGAACAACTGAATTTTTAGTGAAAAATTTATTTTTTGTTAAAAATAGATTTTTTAGTGAGTTATTGATTTTTTTAGTGAAAAAATGATTTTTTAGTGAAAATTTGATTTTTAGTGAAAAATTGAATTTTTTTAATGAAAAATTGAATTTTTTAATGAAAAATTGAATTTTTTAGTAAAAAATTGAATTTTAGTGAAAAATTGATTTTTAGTGAAAAATTGATTTTTTTAGTGAAAAATTTAATTTTTTGTGAAAAATTGATTTTTTTGGTGAATAATTGAATTTTTAGTGAAAAATTGATTTTTAGTGAAAAATTGAATTTTTAGTGAAAAATTGCATATTTTAATGAAAAATCGAATTTTTAATGAAAAATTTAATTTTTAATGAAAAATTGAATTTTTTAGTAAAAAATTGAATTTTAGTGAAAAACTGAATTTTTAGTGGAAAATTATTTTTTTTTAGTGAAAAATTGATTTTTAGTGAAAAATTCATTTTTTTAGTGAAAAATTTAATTTTTTGTGAAAAATTGATTTTTTTTTAGAAAAAATTGATTTATAGTGAAAAATTAATTTTTTAGTGAAAATTTGAATTTTTAGTGAAAATTTGAATTTTTTAGTGAAAATTTGAATTTTTAGTGAAAATTTGAATTTTTAGTGAACAATTGAATTTTTAGTGAACAATTGAATTTTTAGTGAAAAATTTAATTTTTAGTGAACAATTGAATTTTTAGTGAACAATTGAATTTTTAGTGAAAAACTGAATTTTTAGTGAAAAATTGATTTTTTAGTGAAAAATTGATTTTTTAGTGAAAAATTGATTTTTTAGTGAAATATTGATTTTTTTTAGTGAAAAAATTATTTTTTAGTGAAAAACTGAATTTATAGTGAAAAATTGATTTTTTAGTGAAAAATTGATTTTTATTGAAAATTTAAATTTTTATTGAAAATTTGAATTTTAGTGAACAATTTGAATTTTTAGTGAATAATCAAATTCTTGAGTTGATTCTTTAAGCTAGAGCACTGAGTTTTAAGTGCAAATTTAATGAAATATTGTTTTTTTCAGTGAATAATATAATTCTTTGTGAAAAGTTGACTTTTTGCTGAATTATTTCAAAATGCATTCAAAAGTTTAGAGAACAAATTCAAATTTAATAAAAATGAAATCTTCAAGCAGTTCTTATGGTACTTTTTTGTATTTATATTTTGTATAGCTTTTGTTTTTATTTATAATGTTCTTTTCACTGATATATTGTTTGGTTTTTCCCCCTAATAACTGCACACATTGTGAGTCATTAAAATGCCTGAAAAATCATCAAAGTCGCAAATCACGCGGATATATTTATAAATTCTTCTTTAGTTATTTCGGTTTTGATGTCTTTTGATTTTTGCTGGCGCTTTGATAATTCAGCTACAAAAAATATATTTGGATCTATAAAATTCAGTAGATATTCTTTAAAAACACTTAACACAAAGAAAAAAAAAACACAAAAATTGCTGTTGAAAATGTGAAACATTAAAATATATTGTTCAAAATTTAGCTATTTTATATTATGTGTATCTTTTATGAAATTTAAAACAAAATTTAGAGAGCTTTTAAATAATACAATAATGATAAACTTAAAAATTAAAAAAACTATTAATTTTAGTATTTTTGAAAAAATATAAATTAATGAAATTTTTAAAAATACATTAGAAGTAATTTTGCAGAAAAAAGTAGAATGGTTTAAAAAATCATTTTTAAATTTATTATAAACTTATCAATTATTTTTAATACTCAAAGTTTTAAAAGAAACCCTTATATTTATTGTAACTGTCTAAAAATATGCAACTTTTTTTGCATAAACCCTATTTGTATGCAACATATTTTTATTTTTTTTAATAAAAAAACAGCTGCAAATTAAAACCCAAATTCCGGCACGAATTAAGCCCTTATTCAAATATCTTTTGTTTGATAAAATAAATACATTTTTTTTCAAATGTAAAAAATGTTTGCTATGCTCTGTGTGCATCGGTCGGATTTACATTGCATCAATTTGCGCTACACAAAATCTGTGCAAAAATCCCAAACATAAATTCCCATAACTAAATATTTCGAATGCACACTAATCCCAATGCTACAACGGAAGCAACTAAAAGCACATGCGAGCTTTTCTATTTTTCTATTTTTTTTTTATTGTTGGTACTGCACACATGTTAAGAAGCAACATTGAGTAGAGAAAAATAGAGAAAAATATTACAAAACAAAAAATAAAAAATAAAAACTTGTAGCAACTACAGATTTGCACTATAAGCCCCATATAAAAGTTGCTGCTTCGCATATCGCAAAATAAGCAGGGTGAATTCTTGCAGTGAAATGTGCAAAAATAAACACGTTGGCAGCAGTTGTTGCTGCTGGCTTTAAACTTTGACAAATTATGCCAAATTCGGTGAGATTCTGGCAAATACTGCCAACGCCACAAACACAAAACCCTTTGGCTTATTTGCCCCAAAGCGCTAATTCTAATGACGCGCATAATTGCTGGGGGTTCTCGTGGATTTTAACCGCAAAAACCAAAGCGCGAGTTGAAGCTGTTGCCAGCAGCAGCAACAGAAGCAGCAAACTTTGGTTTGTGTTTTTGTCATTGTCATATAGCTGTTTAGTGCGGTTGATGTTTCATTTCTTTTTTTTATTTAGTTTTTAATGCAGTTTTTATTTAAAATGATAAAAGCTATATTATTAATTGGATAGTTGATACATTTTGGTGAAAAGTTTTAGATTTAATGATAGCACTGCTTAACAAAACGAGAACATATTTTTGCAATGAAAATTCCGTATAATTTGGGGTTGCTAATTTTGACTGCATACACATTTTTTTTTTCTTTTAAATAACATTTTTAGGAAAGTTGCATTCGAAAGTACTGGACCTTTTCAGTCACTCTGTATAATAAAGAATACTGTACCTTACACAACCAGTTTTTCAAAAAAACTGTGAACGCCATTTGTCCTTTCATTGTGAATACTAAATACGATATACTAACGATTTTTTGCAAAACTATTTTTCAACAGTACTTTATTTATTTTTATTCAAAGTAATGGTTTCTCAAAAACGTTCCGTAATTGTTAAAAACTATGCAGTCAAAAGCAGCAATCCTAAATTATATATAACTGATGTATTGGATGTGAAAGTTTATAATATCACATGTGCAAATCTCAAAACTATTTGCTGGAACGCAAAAAGTAGACGCGGCGAATTAAATGAAAGGTTGTATATAAGGTTGTATCCGTCAAATGGTCGAAATGGAAAATGATATAAGTGGGCGAATCACGACGATTCCATTCTGTGCTTTAATTTATATTTTAGGTAGCACTAACCACGCGGTACCTCAGTGGTTAGTGCGTTGGATTGCGAGCCGAAAGGTCCCCGTTTCAAGCCTGGACTGGGGTCAACAACATCTTTTCATAGAAACATTTTTCTATACCGCGCTACCTCTCGGCAGTAAATGGCAAACCTACGAGAGTAAAACTTTGCCTATGAAAAGCTCTCACCCGCCGTTCGGATTCGGCAATAATCTGTAGGTCCCACCACTTTGAGTACAAATAAAACAAGTACAGCTCAAAATGGTGAAACAGCTCGACCGAAGTTCTTATAGGACTGTAGTGCCAAACTATTATATTAATATTAAATAATTTAAGCTAATTTTCTGAATGTCCAATTACATTTTTGTGAAAATATCATATATTCCATCATAAATTTCGAACTAAGTAGTTTTTCATTCTATTTTTTTTTTTCTTTTAAAACCACTGAATGCATAGGCATCTTACAGTTTTCGCAGTCTCTTTTAACTGTCGGCCATATTTATTGTCTTCACTTGCTGATGCAGCAACCTGACGTCATTCTGCTTAAAGCGCATTTTCGACGTCTTCATCTTCACCACTAGAGCGACAAGAATTATGCGGTGAAATAAGCAACGACTGCAATAGCGGCAAGAAACCGCAGACATTTCGTCGCAGTCAGTCACCGCGCACCTGCTCGGTTGCTGGCAACGCGTGCAACATGCTGCATCATCAACATGCCAACGCAATGCAAATTTATTGCGTGAAGTAATTCACAGGATGCAGAGGTTTACTATCGCCAGTAATCTAGGAAAATATTTACAAAGTTGGGCAAATTGCGCAATTTTATAACAGTTGATGCAGCGAAATTTATTATCGCGTTAGATTAGATGAAACGTGAATATAAATTGTTGGGTTATGGGTGATATAATGAAATACGTTGTATTCGGCAAGACATTGAAATTTGATTTTTCAATTAAAATTCCATATTTCACTGAAAATTAAATTTTTCACTAAAAATTCATTTTTTTACTGAAAATTCAATTTTTCACTAGGAATTCAATTTTTCACTAAAAATTCAATTTTTCACTAAAAATTCAATTTTTCACTAAAAATTCAATTTTGCACTAAAAATTCAAATTTGCACTAAAAATTCAATTTTTCACTAAAAATTCAATTTTTCACTAAAAATTCAATTTTTCACTAAAAATTCAATTTTTCACTAAAAATTCAATTTTTCACTAAAAATTCAATTTTTCACTAAAAATTCAATTTTTCACTAAAAATTCAATTTTTCACTAAAAATTCAATTTTTCACTAAAAATTCAATTTTTCACTAAAAATTCAATTTTTCACTAAAAATTCAATTTTTCACTAAAAATTCAATTTTTCACTAAAAATTCAATTTTTCACTAAAAATTCAAATTTGCACTAAAAATTCAAATTTGCACTAAAAATTCAATTTTTCACTAAAAATTCAATTTTTACTAAAAATTCAATTTACAACTAAAAAATCAATTTTTCACTAAAAAATCAATTTTTCACTAAAAAATCAATTTTTCACTAAAAAATCAATTTTTCACTAAAAATTCAATTTTTCACTAAAAAAATCAAATTTTCACTAAAAAAAAAACTATTTTCACTAAAAATTTGATTTTTCACTAAAAATTCAATTTTTCACTGAAAATTAAGTTTTTCACTGAAAATTCAATTTTTCTCTAAAAAATTCAATTTTTCACTAAAAAATTCAATTTTATCCCTAAAAATTCAATTTTTCACTAGAAATTCAATATTTCACTAAAAATTCAAATTTTCACTAAAATTTTACTAAATATTCAAATTTTTAATAAAAATTAACTTTTCACTAAAAAATTCAAATTTACACTAAAAATTCAAATTTTCTTTAAAATTAGAATTTTCAGTTCTATTTAAATGGTTTATTAAATAAGAAATTTTTTAATGACATTTAAATTTATGTAGTATGTTAAAAAAAAAGTTTTTTGTAGTCGAACAAATTTAATTGTTATGAGGGACGGCAAAGTACGGAAATTAGAGTCGTCACAGTTTTGATTTTTAAAACCAGAATCGGAATCAGAACTGTTATTAAAACATAAAACTAAAACCTATATTTTTTTTGGAACAGGAATCGGAACCTCTATTTTAGAAATCTTTATGGAAGAAATATGGTTTGCAAAAGTCGTATTAGAAAAACGTTATATTTAAAAAAAAAATTTATGAAAGTTCCTACATAAAATGTAGTATAGAAAAAATCATTTGGGAATTTAGAAATCTTTGAAAATAAGAATACTTTAAAGTGCAAATAAAAATTATAATAATAAAAAAAAGATTATTTTCAAAAAAGAGAATAAAATACTTATTAAATTTTTCTATCTCTAAATTATATTTTTAAGCGTTAACATATCGAACGAAGTAGGGGCAAAATTAAGCAAAAGCGCTACAAGCATTATTTGTTTTAACTGTTCTTGCCAAACCCACAAAAAATTTAACCCGCAAAAAATAAAAACAAAATCTGGCTGCCTCACTGTTCTATAAAATTGCATCTGTTAGTGTGAGTGTTTGTGAGTATGTGTGCGTGTCAATTGCATGTATTTGTGCGCTGTTGGCAGTACACATACTACGCACTAGACTGAACGTGGTTAATGTCACCAACACACATCAGGAGCAGCAACAGCAGCAGTACCACATAAATGTCATTTCGCCAGGCCACTCAGAAGTACGTGACAACAAGCAGCCCGCGGCCTTAACTGTGTGTGTTGGTATATATATGTGTTGGTCAATTGTCCTTCAAGAGCTGACGATGATGATGACGAGGACGATGATGCTGATGCTACGGTTATAGTTGACCACATTGGTGTCAATGTGTCAGCGCCAAAGGCGAATTTTGCCAACGAAATTGCAAATTAAGTATGGGACAAAAAGCGCTTTTGAAATGAGCAAAATTAAATTTAAACAATATTATTTTCTTTTGTAGAGTGACACAGGCACTGAGTTAAAAATAACGTGTTATTGCATTGAAAATGAAAATAAAGCAAAATGTTTTACGGTAATTTTTTGGAAAATTCAGTTAACAAAATGTTTCCGATAAATTCTGACATAGTAAACTCAATAGAACGCTTACCATAGAATACTTCCCGGTAGAATTCTTCTCGTAAAATTTATCCCGGTAGAATTGTTACCGGTAGAATTCTTCCCCGTAGAATTCTTCCCAGTAGAAGTTTTAGTGTGATGAGTTTTAATGTGGTGAGTTTCGGTGTGGTGAGTTTTAGTGTAGTGAGTTTTAGTGTGGTGAATTTTTAGTGTGGTGAATTTTATTGTGGTGAGTTTAAGTGTAGTGAATTTCAATGTGGTGAGTTTTAGTGTGGTGAATTTTAGCGTTGTAAGTTTCGGTGTGCTGAGTTTCGGTGTGGTGAGTTTATGTATGGTGAATTTTGGTGTGGTAAGTTTTAGTGTGGTGAATTTTAGTGTGGTGAGTTTTAGTGTGGTGAATTTTAGTGTAGTGAATTTTATTGTGGTGAGTTTAAGTGTGGTGGGTTTGTTTTTCATTTTCTTTATCTTTCCTTTTTTTGTTTTTCCTTTAGTTTGGATTTTAGTTTTATGATATTGCTTTTGTTTTTGTGTTTTGTTTTTGTTTTGTGTTTTTGCTTTTAATATTTTTTTTTTGTATTTGAGTTTTTTGTTTCATGTTCGTAGCTGCTGAAAGTCCCGTGTTGTATCGTATTGAAAGTTTAGGTTGCTTGGGAGGTGCCACGCCTCTTTGTCCAATCCCATATATAGCCTATCATTCCTATCATTTTAGTGTGGTGAATTTCAGTATGGTGAGTTTTAGTGTGGTGAATTTCAGTGCGATGAGTTTTAGTGTGGTGAATTTTAGTGTGGTGAATTTTAGTGTGGTTGATTTTTTTTCCATCCTTTTTATTTTTCTGTTGTTTTTGAGTTATTGCTTAAGTTTCGTGCTTTTACTTTTACTTTTGTTTTTGTGTTTGATTTTTTTTTTGTTTGATTTTCATCATCTTCTTAGCTTGTCTATGTGCCGAGTTATGTCGTTTTGAAAGTTTAGGTTGTATGGGAGGTGCTACGCCCCTTTGCCCAATCCCGCCCATATATAGCCTATGACACCATCCGGACTCCATAGTATCCTGGTGAAAATTTCAGTTACTTCGGTTTAGTCTTGATGCTGGAACAAACAGATAGACAGACCGACAGACTGACAGACGGACCAAGAGTTTTATATATATAGATATTAAAAGTATTTATACTATTACAATATATTCCTCTTTGCTGAATAAAATGTCTCTCCCGATTTATAATATGGAGATAAAGTTTTTCCATAAATTATTATATTTAATTTTTTAATAGTATTAATATTATTTCGATATATTCTTAATTAAAAATTATAATTTTTTATCCTATTTCTTATTTGGTGATATTGGATTTCTTCAACATTTTTCAAAAAGCTGACACTTATGAAAACGTATTACATGGTAAATGTTTTCTATAAATTCTGATACTGTAGATTAATAATAGTATTTTTTCACTATCACGATATATTCTTCTTAACTTTTTTATACTATTAGTAATTTATAGATATTTGTATTTTCAATAGTATTTATACTATTAGAGTATATTCTTCATTAACTATTCCAATTTATCAACCAAGTCAAAATTTGTAAAATTTGACTGTACTAAAAATTGATTATTAGTAATTATACTATTGCGATATACAAATTCTAATTTCTCAGCGAATTTATCATTTGAAGATATGTTAATGTTACTTTTTAAAACTTAACTGTTCTAAAAACTTTTCAATTCCGATATGTATTCCATTCATTCAGATAATATATATTTAATAATCTTTATTCTATATTTAAAATATATTTCTTTATCAATTCCGATTTTTCATCAAATTTATTATTCATATATATTGGATTTTTTTCTATTCTTTATAAAATTACTATTCTAAAACTTATAGCTCTACAATTGTACTCAATAATTTTTGTATATTTTAATAGTAATTAATACCATTACTGTTATATTCCACTTTATCGAGCCTTAGTTTCATATATCATTTGTAACAATTACTAAATTGTATTCCTTAATTTAAAATTTATTTTATTTTTAAATTGTCATTTGTTGAGTTTATGAATTAAAACGTTTTATGTATATTATTGCTGCACTGTTTATGCGTAAAAATTAATTAATGCATATATTTTATGTATAAAAAATAATGTGAAAAACATATAAAATACCAAAGCGTTTTAGTGCATTTGCTGTGCTTTGTTTGTGATTGTATTTTTTATTTTTATTTCTGTTATGCTTTCGTTGGCTTTTAACCAATGCTTCCGTTTCCGCTAACGGTTCCGCTACATGTGTGGCTTCCGTTCTGAGCTGCACGGATGTTGCGTTGTTTTCCACGTTGTTACCAGGTTTGATTTAATGCGGCTGCACTTAATTGTGCGCAAATTATTGCCAGACATTGAAACGAATATAAATTTAATTACAATGTGAAACAAAAATACTGAGAGGACAAAACATTAGTCACAGAATAAAGTTTAAATTTATTTATTATTAATAAAAAATAACTAAAGCAAAAATTATTTTAAAATATTTAAAAAAATCATTTGAAGAAAAATACATAAGTAAAATAAAAAATAGACAACCAAAATATGTAATAATATACCATAATAATATACCAAAAATATGCAAAATATACTCTAATTATGAAAATATGCAAAATATGAAAAATATGGAAAACATATCCAAGAAATGAAATTTTGACAAATATGCAAAATCGCAAAATTTGCAAAATATGAACATTACAAAATATGCTAAATATGCAATAAATGCAAAATAAAAATTTTCAAAATAGGCCAAATTTGAGTAAAATACATAATATGGAAAGTATACAGAATATGCTAAGTATACAAAATATGCCAAGTTCACGAAATATTCCAAATAAGCAATACAAAAAAATATAAATAAATTGTATGAAAAATATTCATAATAAAAAATAATGGAAAATATATAAAAGTATGCAAAATATCAAAAATATGCGTAAATATACAAAAATATGCAATAATTGCAAAATATGCATAACATGCAATATATGTAAAACACACAAAACATGCAAAATATACAAAATATGCAATATATACAAAAAATTCAATATATGAAAAATATGCAAAATACGCAAAACATGAAAAATATGCAAAACACGCAAAATATACAAAATATGCAAAATATGCTAAGCATGCAAAAATATACAAAAACTGAATAAAATATTGCAAAATGTTCATAATAAAAAAAAATCCGAAAATTGCAGAAATATGAGATAATATACAAGAATATGCAACAGTTGCAAAATATTCAAAAACTTTTAAAATATTCAAAATTATTCAAAAAAATTTAAAAATACCAAATTTGTAATATAATCAAAAATTAAAAATATGAATAATATGAAAAATATGTAAAATATGCAATATTGCAAAATATGCAACATATGCAAAAAATGCAAAATATGCAACATATGCAACATATGCAAAATATGCAAAATATGCAAAATATGCAAAATATGCAAAATATGCAACATATGCAAAATATGCAAAATATGCAAAATATGCAAAATATGCAAAATATGCAACATATGCAAAATATGCTAAATAAACGAAATATTTAAAATATTCAAAATATGCTAAATATAAAAATTACGCAAAAATATGCAGAATAAATAAATAAGTAAATAAAAAAAAAGCAAAACATCCTAAATACACATATAATTATAATAAAAATAAGCAAATTTAATGCTATATGCAAAAATATTCACTCAATACAACAATATCGAAAAGGATCAAATATCATGTCATCATTTTTGTTTCTGTTTTTTTGTTTATGAAAGTAGAAATATCTATTTTAATATAAGTTTTAAAATTAATTTTTAAAAGTCTATTTGATACTTCTTAATATACATATTTTTTCAATTTGATATATTCACATAACTAAAACTTTTACTTTCAGTAACTACAACAAGCCACCAAACAAATGTAAAATTAAATAATAAAATATAAATAAATACATCTAAAAAAAACTACTTCAAACAGTTGCAGCAGGCTATAATATAAAAATAAAAAGGCACGCCAAATTTTTTTTGCATGAATAACATGCAGCACTCTAAAATAAATAAATATCAAGAAACCCACCAAACTATTTTTAATTTGCAGCTGGCTGCATTATTTACACTTCTATATTTTATTTCATATTATTTATTTTTTTTTTTTTTTGGTTTATTTTAGTAGTTTATACCATTTTTTGGTAAGTTTTTGTATATTTTATTTCTAAATTTCTTAAACTTTTTCTTTTATTTAACTCTTTACAACATTTTCATTTTAACTTTATTTTTATATACATCCCAGATAGCAAAGCAGCATCACCGCAAATACTTTGGTCTTTTTGTACAAGAGTGAATTTGAAAAAAAAAAACTTTTCAAGCAGCAAAATACACTTTTATTTAATTTCAGCATTTAATTGAAATTCTTCGTAGCAAAGTTTTGTTTTCATTGCAATGCATTTATATTGAATTTTGATATTTTTAGTTTATTGCGTTTCAAATACGATTTGTTGCTGTTTTGCTTGCCAACAATTGCTGCCTGCTTTGTGCCACTTGGCACATGCCAATTGTTGACGCTTTGTTTATGGCCGCGTTTATTGAACTCTAACGTGCAGCTTATATTTAGCTAAAATCAGGACAAATGTGGCAATTACAAAAGAAAAACAAACTAAACAGGAAATTATATTAAATGCATTAATGAGCACAAAAACGATCGAGTATTCATAAGGACATGCATAAATTACTGACTGCCTTTTCTCAAGTGTCCTTGACATTTCTCATTACATGGGTAAATGTAACAGTAACAGCAGACATATATAGTGTTTGTGTTAGTGCACCTACTGTCTGTGGCAGCGCACATCATTAACGCTTGTCCTGCGTCCTAGGCAAGGCAGCCTTAATTGCAAACTGTAGACTGTAGTCTGTAGTATTTGTGCCATATGTTCAGGTTGTTGTTGTGAAACATGTTGCAAAACACTCACGCATGCATTCTTAATAATAATTAAATTCTTAATAAACGATGCTTTCATCAGACATACAAAAGGACTCTGGCAAGGATATCTGCCAACTGTAAAGAAGGAAATTTAAATAAGTAAATAAAAAGAGACAAAGAGACAAAACTTCATAAGGTCAAACTGCTGCTTGCCTTGTACTTTGCATCTAATTAAAGTGTTTAAAGCGCATTTATCAAATTAATTTAGAGATAAAATTTACTTTAAAATATTTTTATATTCATTTAAGTTAAAAAATTTGATTTAAAATATATAATATAGGAACAATATGCCTAAAATCGACAAAAATATATATATATATATATATGCAAAATATATAAAATATGTAAAATACACAAATATGTAAAGTAAGCAAAAAAAATGCAAAATATGGAATATATGCAAAACATACAAAATGAAAAATCTGCAACATATGCAAAAATTCAAAATATAAAAATAATTGTTGCATATTTTGAATTTTTTCCATATTTCTTACATATTTTGTGTATTGTTTAATTTTTTGCATTTCATTTTCATATTTTGCAGAATTTTGATATTTTCAGATTATGCATATTTGCATATTTTGTATTTTTTTTTTGCATATTTTGAAAATTTTAAAAATATTTTTCATATTGCATGTTTTGTATATTGTTTGATATTTATCAATATATACAAAACATTCAAAATTATGCAAAATATACAAAATAAGTAAAATTTTCAAAATATGCAAAATGTGCAACAAATACAAAAAATGCAATATATACATACAAAATATGCAAAATATACATTTATTAAATAAATCAAAATAACGAAAAATATGGAAAATATGCAAATTATACAAAATATACCAAATATACAAAATGAAAAACCTGCAACATATGCAAAAATTCAAAATATATATTTAAAAATAATTGTTGCATATTTTTATATATTTTTCATATTTCTTGCATATTTTGTGTATTGTTTCATTTCTTGCATATTTTGCATATGTTGCAAATTTTTATATATTTTTCATATTTCTTGCATATTTTGTGTATTGTTTCATTTCTTGCATATATTGCATTTCAGCACATGCTGCACATTTTTCATATTTTGCAGAGCTTTGATATTTCCAGATTATGCATATTTGCATATTTTTATTTTTGCGTATTTGGAAATTTTGTATATATCTTATATTTTCATATTTTCTATATTGTTTGATATTTATGAATATATACAAAATATTCAAAATTATGCAAAATATACAAAATATGTTAAATTTTCCAAATATACAAAAAATGCACTATGAAAAATATGCAAAATATTTAAAATAAATCCCTGAAAATATCATAGATTAAATAAATTTACGAGACGAGGAGATACCTGTATACCTTTTGCATTTTTGAAGTTAAATTTTTATATGTTTTTATATTTTAGTTTTATTGAGCTATTGGATTAGCTTGGGGACATTTTATAATTTTTTAGCTCTCAATCAGGGCGATGAAGTACCCGTATACCTACAGGCAGTAAAAATCGAAAAAGAGCAACAAAGTATATTATTTTTATAAGTTGAATTTTTATTTACACATTAGTCACCCATTTAAATACCTGGAAATAAAAAGGCGTGATTGACCATAGAATACCATTAACCCTCCAATCTTTATTCATAGAAATTGTACTGAAATTTATATAATTGATTAGGTTTTTATTACGTTTTCTAATTTTATTTATATTTCCGAGAACGTCTTGAGTGCCATTTTATATAGACATTTTACCAAAAATGTGCGGTTTTTTGACGCAAACTTATATTTAAGTCGAGAGACTTAAATATATCACATCCGACGAATCTACGTGCTAACCCTAGTAGAAATTTGGTAGGGCCATGGTCATGAAGTGATCATGTCATTATTTGAGGTGATCGGGATATGACGAGGCCCATAATGTCCTTGTAACGCAGAGTTCTGATCATGTATTGACCTCAGGCCATGATCATGTACTGATCGGGCAATTCCCCATTTTAATATATACCCGACAATTGCCTTGTCTGAGCCCGATCATAATAGGGTGTCTCTCATTAATCTCGATCATTGCCTGATACTAATTTCGTTATGAGGAACAAATAATGTAGCTATGATCGGTTTAGATAATGTAAACCCTGCTATGGTAAGCATGATAAGGGCATGCTAAGGCAATGATCATTTTTTCTCTAATAGGGCCAACGAAAACCCGATCATTTCCCGATGGCGCATCGGGCAAATTTCTACTAGGAAAGAAACTGATTTAAAAAACGTGTGAAAATATGAATAACTTTAAGGAAGTTAAAAAATACTAGTCAAATAAGAGTGAATAATTATATAGATTCAGAAATACGAAATACTTAAGCAAAATATTTGACTTATCTCAAAAAAAAATGGACGGGTACCTCGTCGCCCTGGTTTAAAAACTAACAGTCCTAAAAAGAACTTAGGCTCTCTCACTATTTGGAGCTGTGAGTGTTATAATTGTACTCAAAGTGGTGGGACCTACAGTTTAATGCCGAATCCGAACGGCGGGTGAGAGCTTTTCATAGGCAATGTTTTACTCTCGTAGGTTTGCCATATATTGCCGAGATGTAGCGCGGTATAGAAAAATGTTTCTATGAAAAGATATCTCCAGTCCAGGCCATCAAAACTATTTGTTTTACTAAAATAAATTAAAATATTCTGTTATTATACCAAATTAATAATTTACATTCAAATACACAATATTTAAAAAAAAAACTTTGTTTAAGTTGATTATAGAACAAAAACATGCAATATGAATAAAATATGAAATTTTAAATAAAAAAATTAGCTAAATTTTTGATATGTGCAAATATTGTATAGAAAAGTGATTAATTTTGTAGATTTTAATGTTTGCTTTTTTTGCGTATTAAGTTCTTTTGTAAATTTGATTAAACATCCTATACGTATAAAAAACCTAATTTATTTATAACTTTTAATTAATTCTTGCTAATTTTATAAATATTTATTTTCTCCGAAAAAAGTAATTAAAATGCTTTTTATTATTTTTTTTGTACATGTGCTCTTCTGTGTGGGCGCATATGTTGGCAGCAACAAAGTGAAACGTTAACAAAATTTAATGATAAATAAACACGTACAGTAGAACTAGAAACAGAAGCAGGAGCAGCAGCTCAAACAGCACAACACACACAGACAAACATAAGCGCTGTTTGCCCTGGCTTGTTATTGCACACTGCAAATACTTATTAATGTCTGTGGGTGGAACTGTGCAGCGCACGGTGCAAGTGTGTGAAAAACATACACCAAAAAATACATAAGTAAAAGAGTTCCTCATAGCACCAGTTGAAACAGGCGCTAAAATACTCACGCGTTGGTCACTAATGAAGTGAATTTCACACACACAACAGAGACCCACGCAGCACCCACGCAGTTCAAAAGTTACAGAATCTACAGTGGTGCCTGTAACATTTAACTCATGTGTTTGTTAAGTGCCAACATTACTACGCGTATTTTAACAAAATGTAAAACACACTCACATAAATAAACTACAAACATTAATCTCAACATTCATCAATATTTGTGTTCGAGTTGGAGTGCGCTGAAGGGACAAGGATAATAAGGACACTGCAGTGAAAATGCGTCAGACGAGACGAGTTTATATTATGTTTGACTAGTTGTAGCAATAAAATCTCAGTTGCGCAAAGTTAATTTATTTTGAGTTATGGATGACAACTAAGATTAGACAGGATTTTGACAAATTTATATTATACTTTAAAAATTTGATTTACAGCAAATATAAAATATTTACAATGTACTTTTTTTAATGTATAAAAAAAATTGTTTTAAAATCATTTAAACAAATATAACTAGTATTATTCATTTTTAAAAACTGTTTACAATCATATAATGTTTGCTTCAAACATATTATGTTTGCTGTAATCATATAACGTTTGTCACAACTATATGTTGTTTGATGCAATCATATTATATTTTCTGCAAGCATATTATGTTTATTAGAATTATGTGAAGTTGGCTGTAAATAGTAAAATATTGGCTGCAAATAATATTAATATATTTGATTATTTACTAAAAATTTAATAATTTATTATTTTCTATCATTAAATTAAGCTACAACTATTTTAGAAAATGAGAAAATATTCATTTCACAGTATTGAAATTGACTGAAATACGCTTATTTTGGTGTCGGATAAAAATTATATATAACTTCTAATAAAAATATTTTGAGAAGTATGAATGATGTCGAATTTTCGATACGTTTTTGTGATAAATGCAGCTGATGATTATGAAATATAATTTTTAATTGTTATATATTAAAAATTGTATTTTTTGCCACTACAATTTTTAAAATTTGCGTGAATGACAATCACCAATTTTTATCGACAACAACTGCAAGCAACTGTTGCTGATTTTGACAACTTTATATAACAACAATATCAGCATAAGAAAAAAAAACTATTAACAATAAAATTAACAGCAACATCATCAATACCAACATGAAAATCATCAGTAGCAAAAAAACTAGAGTAATATGCAGCCTCAGGCGACAACAAGATTTCACAATCTGTGCCGTTGCCAGATTCACGCGTTTGAAAAATTCGCGCCTTTTTTTTGTGTGCAACAGCGTCGTACACATGCGAAGGCTCATGCACAATACGAAACAATTTATTAGTCATTTCCGCTCACACACACACACATACACAACACAATCCTCGCACATTTTCGCAAAAAATCATAAAATAAATGCAGATTTTTTGCATTGTATTTTTGCGATTTATTTTATGCGCAAATATCATTTATTAAAATGTTTGTTTTTTTACAAATGGCTTTAATTTTTTATCGCGCATTTTGTGCGCATCTACTGTGTCGAGTTTGGCAATATTTTTCAGCAATACTTTTTCTTTTTGTGTGTTTTTTAAGCAATTATAAAATGTTGCGAGAAACCAGTTTTGCTGACAGTTTACTTGTCTGCTTTTATTTTTTATTATAAATTATTTTTTTAAAAATTGTATAAACAACCATAATTTTTTTTTACTTTTTATTTAACTCTATTAGTATGTACGTTTTTTTAGTATGTATTTATTTATATGATATATTTTGTATTTATTCGATTTTAAAAACTTTCAACGGCTTTAATCGCAAAGTTAATTGAAAAATGTATGAGGATTTACTGAAAAAATACCAACACCTATTAACAGACATCAAAAAAAAAATCCTAAGAGCGAATAACGGATTTTTTGAATAGAAATACATTTTGAACATTTTTATACTTGAAAAAAAAAAATTTAATAATACAACGATAATAAATCAGAAGTGGGTAACACATTTTAAAATAATCCATCTAAAAAATTACATTACTCAACAAAACTAGAAAATATGTCAATAATACATTTATGAATTTATGAATTCGTGAATTTATGAATTTATAAATTTATGAATTTATGAATTTATGAATTTATGAATTTATGAATTTATAAATTTATGAATTTATGAATTTATGAATTTATGAATTTATGAATTTATGAATTTATGAATTTATGAATTTATGAATTTATGAATTTATGAATTTATGAATTTATGAATTTATGAATTTATGAATTTATGAATTTATGAATTTATGAATTTATGAATTTATGAATTTATGAATTAATGAATTTATGAATTTATGAATTTATGAATTTATGAATTTATGAATTTATGAATTTATGAATTTATGAATTTAAGAAATTTATGAATTTATGAATTTATGAATTTATGAATTTATGAATTTATGAATTTATGAATTTACGAATTTATGAATTTATGAATTTAAGGAATTTATGAATTTATGAATTTATGAATTTATGAATTTATGAATTTATGAATTTATGAATTTATGAATTAATGAATTTATGAATTTATGAATTTATGAATTTATGAATTTATGAATTTATGAATTTATGAATTTATGAATTTATGAATTTATGAATTTATGAATTTATGAATTTAAGGAATTTATGAATTTATGAATTTATGAATTTATGAATTTATGAATTTATGAATTTATGAATTTACGAATTTATGAATTTATGAATTTAAGGAATTTATGAATTTATGAATTTATGAATTTATGAATTTATGAATTTATAAATTTATGAAATAACGAATTTATGAATTTATTGAATTATGAATTTATGAATTTATGAATTTATGAATTTATGAATTTATGAATTTACGAATTTATGAATTTATGAATTTATGAATTTATGAATTTATGAATTAATGAATTAATGAATTAATGAATTAATGAGTTTATGAATTTGTGAATTTATAAATTTATGAAATAACGAATTTATAAATTTATTGAATTATGAATTTATGAATTATGAAATTATGTGTTTATGAATTTATGAAATAACGAATTTATGAATTTATGGAATTATGAATTTATGATTTTATGATTTTACGAATTTATGAATTAGTGAATTTATGAACAATGGTTTCATTTTATGATAAATCCATTATAATTAAATGAATAGTATACTTTTAATGCATTGTATATTTTGTATCTTGTAGAACGACACTAAGCTGTAGGTCCCACCACTTTGAATACAAATACAACACGTACAGCTCAAATGGTAAAAGAGCTCTGCCTAAATTCTTCAGGATTGTAGCGCCAAACTATTATTATTAATACTACTTTGAAGCACGTTCAAGTTGCCATTAATGCATTGCATACTTTTAGGCAAAACTCTTCTATTGTTTGCACTCAAGTGCATACTTTTAGGCATTCTCGCAATTAAATATTTTTTTTTTCAATGCAACATACCAAATGCTACACTTATAATTATGCGCAGAATTTCTGGCAGTCAAAATTATGTTAATGGAATTTCTTGCTAAAACCCTGCAAGAAACATAGTTCAAACTTTTTGTGTGACGTCTGTTTGTAAGCTATATAAACTGTTGGAAATAAAAATTTATATTCAAAAAGCCACACATGGCCCGATTGCCGGCATTCAATTGAAAAGTCTGCGCAATTGTAAACTGAAACCAGGACGCACTTGTCGCAAAAGTTTTACGGTTTATTTGAATTTTTCTTTCTTTTTTTGACAAATTGGAAGACAAACAAATTTCGTATAGACTGCAAAGTTGGTCCTAAACTTAGAAGTTAGAAAATTTTGTTATTAGAAGTACAATTGCGAAAAGTTTTTGCGTTAGCGAAGCCTCCGAATAACGAGTCAAATTCTTGCAATCGGAGGATATTTTCAGCAGAAATATATTAGCTAAATATTCTTATAAGTATTATGTTCAAATTCAAAATACGTAAATGCATATATTCATAAATACATAAGTCATAATTCATAAATTTGAAAAATCATAAATTCGTAAATTCATAAATTCGTATATTAAAAATTCATAATTTAATAAATTCACAAATTAATAAGTTCAAAAGTTTATACATTCATAAATTTATAAGTGCATAAATTCATATGTCTTTAAATTCATAAACTAATAAATTCATAAATTCATGAATTCATAAATTCATAAATTCATAAATTCATGAATTCATAAATTCATAAACTCATAAATTCATAAATTTGTAAATTCATAAATTCATAAATTCATAAATTCATAAATTCATAAATTCATAAATTCATAAATTCATAAATTCATAAATTCATAAATTCATAAATTCATAAATTCATAAATTCATAAATTCATACATTCATATATTCATATATTCATATATTCATAAATTTATAAATTCATAAATTTTTAATTCGTTATCAAAGTTTAACGCACTTTTGTGCAAATATTTTTTAAAACACAGCACAAAGTTTGAGGAAATCGTACTTTGAATCACATTTTATATGACTATCCCCAGTCCTATTCACTACTTCTGTTAATTTTTTTTCGCAAGAAACTTTTTAAAGGAAGCTATAAAACTGTTGCAACAACCAAAAACATAAATATAACTAAACAAAGACAGATAATGGCACGAAATGCGGAGATGCAAAGTTACGCTTTTCAGGGTAGAGTTGCCAGATATAGTAGTTATAAGTATGTCTGCAAAACAGTAGGTGGCACGTAGAGTGAGGTTGCGTACACTCACTGAAGCTCAACTGAAGCGTCAAACGGAAACTCACAACTCCATTCAGTTGCGACGCAGTGAAAATGGCGAAAAATAGCAGAAACAATGGCAATGTTTCCGCAGAATTGAGTGGAATTTATGTTGTGCAGGATGCGCACTACAATACAATACAAAACTCATTCACACCCACCTGCATAGACATTGATAGACTCAAACTAATATCCTGTTTATCTCAAACTCATTCTATTTTTCTTTATTTTTTTTCAGTTCCCGCACGACTCGTCTGGGCGGCTGTGGGCAAAAGTGTAGATCTGCCGTGCGATTTAACGCCGCCAACGCCACAAGACTCGGTGAAGTTACTGCTGTGGTTCAAGGATACCACCGGCATACCGCTCTACAGGTAAGACTGAAAATACACAATGGTCAAGCTGTTGTTACCATAGTGTAGATGGCAGCTGAAGTTAAGCAGGAGTAATAAATTCTTAAAAAGTGAAAAATTTTCTTCAGAGCATTTATGTGGGTTTAACAATATACAACAATAAAATGTTACTAAGTGTAAAATCGTTAACAGCCATAAGTTTCTCTCAGTCAATAAATAATAACAAAGGAAATTGATTTGCAGGCGGAAAACATTTCTTAAAAGACTATTTTTATCTGCAGTTAAACATGGCTTAAATTGTGCTATTATAGAAAATGTTTGATTTGTGTAACACAACAAATTTGAAATTAGTTTCATGCTATATAATACTACAATAGTATGTAGAAAAAAAAGAACAATAAAATTTATACCTATCAGCTATTTAGAATTTTAAAAAAACACTCAATCAAATGACTTTCCAAATTCCAAAATGTACCCAATGGAATTTCAAAACGAAATTTGAAATAAAGAACTTTTTAAATAATTCAATTAAAATTTTGAAATAAAATACTCAATAAAATCTATATAGTATGTCAATTGTAAATCATAAGAATCCAGATCCAGATACCTTTTGAAATTAAAAATCATAGATGTTTTGACAAATATATTTCAAATAAAGATCGTACAATATGAAATCTATAAATTTAATTATGATTTAATAATCCTAATTTATAAATTTAAGAATTTATAAAATTACGACAATATGAATTTAATAATTTACTTATATATGAAATTATATATATATACTATTGTGAATTACTGTATTCACGAATTTATGAGTTATGTATTTATGAATTTATTAACCAACAATTATTGAATTTATGATTTTATGAAATTATTTTTGATTATATGAATGTATTGAATTTATGAATTTGCGAATTTATGAGATTAAAATTTATGACTTTTTTATTAATGAATTTATAAATTTATGATTTTATGAATTTGTGAATTTGTGAATTTATGAATAAGTGTAAATTTATAAAAAAAGGATTTAATTATTGTGTAAATTAATTTACGAATTTATGAATTTATAAAATTATGAATTTATAAAATTATGAATTTATGAATTTATTTATGAATTTATGATTTTATGAATTTATGATTTTATGAATTTATGATTTTATGAATTTATGAATTTATGAATTTATTAATTTATGAATTTACGAATTTATGACTTAATGAATTTATGATTGAATGAATTTATGAATTAAATAATTGATGAATGTATGAATTTATGAATTTGTGAATTTATGAATTTACGAATTTATAAATTTATGTATAATGAATTTAAGAGTTCATGTATTGTTATCTTATGAATTGGTGAATATGTATACATTTATAAATTTATGAATGTGCTAATTTATGAATTTATAAAGTTGCTGTAAAAATTCTGTAACCTTCCGCGAAAAGATATTTCTAAACACATGCAGCCCACTCACTGCGTGTTATTCAAGTAAATGTGCAAATGTTTGCGCACAAATTGCAGACATTCATCAACACATGGCTGAATTATCGTCAACATCCTTGATGGCAGCCACATCCGTTTCGTCAGTTGTTGAGACACGCTTCCTGACTGATGCTTGGCAACAGCTACCATGTCGGTAACATCGTCTTTTTTTCAAAAGGGTAGAAAGTAAAATTTCTTCTGTGAAAGCTTGTCTTTCATGTAATTCATTTTATTATGGAAAAAAATACTTTATGTACATCCGATTAATGTTGCTGTTACTTAAGAAACAGCTACAACATATGTTAAGTACAAGTAAATTGTCAGCTTCTGCTCTGACCTAGAAACCAATACCTTTTGCTTTAATGCTGAAATTGAAGCACGGTACATAAAATAGGCAGAGTACATAATATAATCACAGAGAAAGTGAAGCTCGTTTTGCAACTAATCCTATAATTATTGTAAAACTCGAAATATAAAACAATAATTAAGAACATTTTTAGAATGTTCAAAAATAAAATAAAAAATTAAATATTTAAATTTTAAGTATATGACTTATTTTAACTGCTAAGGTTTTTTTGAACATTTTTCGGCACTTAATCTAAAAAAGAGGAAAACGAATTTGTGCTCCATTTTTTACCTTGTTTATATTAACACACTATAAAGGTTTATTAAAAAGTGTAAATTGGTTGTCATAGACGAAAATACTAAACTAAGAGTAATTATTCTTGTTATGCAGAATATTATTTTTTCAAAAAAAATTAGAGTATTTTATCTTGATTTGCAGAAGTTAATAACTTGAATATCAAAAAAGAAATCAATTTGAATGAATAAAGCAGAATATTAATTTCTTAATATTATGAAGATAAATTCTAGAATTTTAGAATTTGGTTAATATTTTGGTTTTTCATTTGTTTGAGTCTAATTCCTCTTTCAATAATAAAGTTAATTTCTCTTATTTTTAATGATATTTTATTAATTGGTTCATCAATAGCTAATAGTTTAGACAAAAGTAACTAGGATTCTCTTAATGTTGCTGTTACTTAATATGCAGATAAATTATTCGTGATTTGTAGCCGTTAATATTTTGGAAAACATAAAAGTATCAAGTATTAAAGTAATTCTTTAATAACTTAATAATAAGAATATAAATTCTAGCAGCATTTTATTAATACTCTGCTATTTTGCATTCGAGACAAATTCCACTTTATAAGTATATTTCTTCTCGTGTTTTTTTTTTCGAACATTAGCACTAAATTGAGAATTAAAAACAAATTCAGTTATGAAATTTTGAATTTATTAATTTATGAATTTATGAACGTAAAAATTTACGAATTTATGAATAACGAATTAAGAATTTGGTAATTTCTGAATTTGGGAATTCATGAATTTAAAAATTTATGAATTTATGAATTTATGAATTTACGAATTTATGAATTTATGATTTTATGATTTTATGAATTTGTAAATTTATACATTTATGAATTTATGAATTTATGAATTTATGAATTTATGAATTTATGAATTTATGAATTTATGAATTTATGAATTTATGAATTTATGAATTTATGAATTTATGAATTTATGAATTTATGAATTGATGAATTGATGAATTTATAAATTTATGAATTTATGAATTTATGAATTTATGATTTTATGATTTTATGAATTTATGAATTTATGAATTTATGAATTTATGAATTTATGAATTTATGAATTTATGAATTTATGAATTTATGAATTTATGAATTTATGAATTTATGAATTTATGAATTTATGAATTTATGAATTTATGAATTTATGAATTTATGAATTTATGAATTTATGAATTTATGAATTTATGAATTTATGAATTTATGAATTTATGAATTTATGAATTCAAAGAATTTATGAAGTTATGAATTTTTGAATTTATGAATATATGAATTTATGAATTTATGAATTTATGAATTTATGAATTTATGAATTTATGAATTTATGAATTTATGAATTTATGAATTTATGGATTTATGAATTTATGAATTTATGAATTTATGAATTTATGAATTTATGAATTTAAAAATTTATGAATTTATGAATTTATGAATTTATAAATATATGAATTTATGAATTTATGAATTTATGAATTTATGAATTTAAGAATTTATGAATTCATGAATTCATGAATTTATGAATTTATGAATTTATGAATTTATGAATTTATGAATTTATGAATTTATGAATTTTTGAATTTATGAATTCATGAATTTATGATTTTTTGAAAATAAGAATTTATGAATTTATGACTTCAATGAATTTATGAAATTATGAATTTTCGAATTTATGAATTTATGTATTTATGAATTTATGAATTTATGAATTTATGAATTTATGAATTTATGAATTTATGAATTTATGAATTTATGAATTTATGAATTTATGAATTTATGAATTTATGAATTTATGAATTTATGAATTTATGAATTTATGAATTTATGAATTTATGAATTTATGAATTTATGAATTTATGAATTTATGAATTTATGAATTTATGAATTTATGAATTTATGAATTTTTGAATTTATGAATTTATGAATTTATGAATTTATGAATTTATGAATTTATGAATTTATGAATTTATGAATTTATGAATTTATGAATTTATAAATATATGAATTTATGAATTTATGAATTTATGAATTTATGAATTTATGAATTTATGAATTTATGAATTTATGAATTTATGAATTTATGAATTTATGAATTTATGAATTTATAAATTTATGAATTTATGAATTTATGAATTTATGAATATATGAATTTATGAATTTATGAATTTATGAATTTATGAATTTATGAATTTATGAATTTTTGAATTTATGAATTTAAAAATTTATGAATATATGAATTTATGAATTTATGAATATATAAATTTATGAATTATCATTTTTATCAATTTATGCATTTACAATTCTATGAATTTATTAGATGTATATTTTTGATTATCTATACTGCAGCGCTTAAGTGTGCTTGTGCGTGTGTTTATCTTGCGTGTCTGTCCGTCCATCCGTGTGTTTGACTGTTGGTTGCATGCATGTGTTTTCGCATAATTATACCTTATACTCTTGAGTGGCGCAGACGACTGACTGACTCTCGACCATCGAACGAACGACCGCTGCTAATAATAAAGTGGCCGCCAACATGCCACAAACAAACATTAATTTGCAAATAAACGGTGGCGCAAAACAACAGCAAAAGTAGCAACATTAATAATAGCAACAACAATATTAGCAGCAACATCAATAACAACAGCAGCAGCAACTATGGCAGCTGCAAATTGTTGGTACTTATATTAAGCGTCGGGCGGCGCCGCATATTCCGAAAAGCGTTTAAATGCTAAGCAGCAATTTTTACAAGTTGTTGCTGCTGCTGCTGCTACTACTCTGGCTGTTTCTACTGCTGTTGTAGTTATTGTCCAAATTACCGGCAATTACTCTTGCGAACAACAGCAACAACAACACGAACAATATGCGAACTATTATTAATTTTTAGTGTTGCATTAATTTTTGTCCGCCTCTCACTTTGTCGCAGTTTTTTTCTAACACTTTCATTTTGTTCTACTTCTAATTCTTTTTTTTTTTTTCATCTATTTTTCATGCAGTCTGGACTCGCGCAGCGGAAATATCAAATTAGCGCCACATGCCGCCATAGCTAGCGATTTGGGTCAACGTTTGTTCTTCTCGATCGGCGAAAATCCGAAGGATTCACGGCTGCAGATCAGCGACGTCAAGCAGACGGACGGCGGCGTCTACCGCTGTAGAATAGATTTTTTTAATTCGCCCACACGCAACTTTAGAATTAATTTAACATTAGTAGGTAAGTAAAAACATAAAATAACAATTTTCTAAAGAAATTTAAATATAGAAGTTAGTTTTAGGATTTAAAATTTTATAATTGTATTGAAAATGCAACAAATATTGAATTCGTTATTTTAATTGCCATAAAAAAGTTTTAAAACCATATAGTAAAACTTATCATTAAAATACACAATACGTGTCTCAATCCACTTTACCATTTCTCAGAGATATTTGATGAGTTGTAGCATTATTGAACTAACTTTGGTAAAAAAAAATTTGAATTTTATAACTTCTATTTTTTCAGAATTTTCGTACATTAAAATATTATTGTCATAGTCGTCTTTGGCACAATAACACAGAAACACTAAGTTCTTTAAACAATGGTTCATTGTACTGATGAAATATTCATAATCTTGATAACTATAATTCATCAATGTTATGAATTCATTATCAATTTGATGAATGACTGCATAAATGTTTTGCAATTTGATGAAGTATATGTGAAGAATACATTTCATCATTTTAATGAACAAATACATAAAATTCAATATATACCTACATATATACTATGTACATTGTACATCATATTGATGAATGCTGTTCCTTAAACCAAATTTCAATCAAAATATATAATTTTCATTTAATTTTCGCCATATTTCTTAGTTCTCAAGTAGTTCTTGTTTGTTATTTCTAATATACTGCTTGCTCGAATTTGGAAAAATATTTTTTTTTTTGTTCAATTTTTTTTTTACCGAAAAATTTATTTTTATACCCTACACCTATGAGGTACAGGGTATATTAACTTTGTGCATATATTGTAACACCCCTTAGGAGGCGTGTCCGGTATGGAAAAGTATATATATTATTGATCAGCATCACTACCCGAGTCCGTTTAGCCATGTCCGTCTGTCTGTCTGTCTGTCTGTCTGTCTGTCTGTCTGTCTGTCTGTCTGTCTGTCTGTCCGTCTTGCTGTCTTGCTGTCTTGCTGTCCGAATACAGAATAACTTGAGAAATACTGATCAGAATGCGATGAAATTTCGTCTCAATACATTTTAGGAACTGAGTTTGAAAATGAGCAAAATCGGTCAACGGACACGCCCACCTCCCATACAAGTCACTTTTATATAACTCTTTCGAAACTAATATTTCGAAAAGTATTGAAGGTATAGTTATAAAATTTAAAATGTATTGTTAGAATTTACCTAAAAATATGTGGTCTAAAAATGGGCGTGATCCGCCCACTCATTATATCCCGGGTTTTCATAGTAAAAATTTGATCCGTAAATTATTAAAATCAAATCTATGAAATATTAGTCTTTCAAAATTTTAAATATAGGCGTGGTCCGCCCAATTATATTTTTCAATTTTTTTATACTTTATATAAATTTTTTAATTTATGGGGATATAAGACGTAAATTTCTGATATATGAATAATATTCTGAGGGTGGGGAGGTTCAGCATAATTAAAAATTTAAAATTAAGGTATACAATTAAATATTCCTCATTAATATCTCCACCAAAGGTGTAGGGTATTCCATAGTCGGGCCCGACCGACTATAAAAATCCGCCCCATGTGACCGAACTTACCCATGTGACCTAACTTTCCCAACTCGTTTGTTATAATTTTTTTTTTTTTTGAAGAAAACTTTTCCTACATTATATTTTTTCAATTTTATTTTTTAATTACATTTTTTTCGCATTTTTTAAGAAAACAAAATTTTTTTTTTGAAAAATTAATGCCTTTACATTACACCCATAAAAAGTTATGACACAAGTACAAAATTTTGCAAATCGATTAATTTTTGATTTTCGTAAAACTGATTTGGTTTTAAAACTGGTTCAGACGGATATCGTTTTATTTCTCAGTAAAAGTATAACGGTTTAAATCTTTATTGTATAATGCTAAAATTTCAAAAATTCCTCAAATTCTTTAAATGCTTAAAACAAAAAGTCGCCATTTCGTCTGCTTAATCAAAGCCATCATCGATAACTTTTGTTTTTTATTCGTTGGATTGAAAAACGTTTATCGGATCAATCGCCATGACAAAGAGTTATTTGCCAGCATTTGTCTTTGTATTTTTTCTGCAGACATTTCTGCAGATATTTCTAATTTTTCTTTTTCTATATTGTCTACATTTTCTGTGGTCTGTTTAAATTTTCTGTTTTTATTTGCTGCAACCACAAAGAGTCCAATACATTTAGCGTAATTTAGAGCGGAAATAAAGTACAAAAATATAAAAAATGATAGCACAAAAAAAATGGTGTCACTTTTCTTTGACACATTATTGTTGTAGTTTGTGGTTTGTGACTTTGGCAGCTTTTTATTTTGTATCTTTACTATTTCTACTATTACTACATATAAACAGTTGGAGTCTTTATTGATTATTCTTCTTTTACAGTTCCTCCCGAGGAGCCTCGCATATTCGATGCACAGGGCAAGGAAATCTCCCAGATGGCGGGTCCATTTCGTGAGGGATACGAGTTGTTTCTCTGTTGTCAAGTGAAAGGCGGTAAGTGATTTGTAAACGTCAGACCCTTGTTCGGTTTATCGGGTGACACGATGTGTTTGTTTTATTTCTTGCGGTGTAGCCTAGCCGAGACCGCGTGTGTGTGTGGTATTTGTTTCAAAAGTTGAGGCGTAGTTAATTAAAAATTGTAAATTGTGTATTCCATAAATTCCAGCATACAATTTAGTATATTTTGTAGGAAATTAGGTGAATTGTTGCGTATTAAAAAATAACTAAAAATAAAAAAAAAAAATTATAAAATTTGTAATTTTTATTTTATTGTTTAATATTACAAAAAAAAGCAGGCAGAATTGTGAAATTTTTTTCATATATTCGGTAATGCACTATTCAAACAAAACACACGCATATTAGGAAAAAAAAAAAAAATAACACATTTTAATGAACAATAAAATCACCCTAATTATGAAGAAATACTAAAAATTTGAAATATGATATACAGAAGTTCGACTATAATGAAAAACTAAATTTTCAATATAAAACTTTAAATTTTGTTTGTTATTTTCTAATTATAACCGTCCCCCGGACGGCCATAGTATGGAAAACGTGCTATGTTGACATTCTAATACCTATATGTCGTCCTTTTTTAATGGAATAAATATTTAATTATTTTTAAAAATATTGTTGGTATGTGATATATAATGATATAAAGAGCTTTAAAAGCTTCTCAAAAAAGCTTTTGTGAAAAATTAATAGTAGTATGAGGTTCTCATTAAATTTATGTTGTCCACCGGAATATCTTAAAAAATTGTCGTATGGAAAAAAAAGCCTGTAATATTTCCTTTTTATTTATTCTTTTAACATCTAATTTATCATTTTTATATTTACATATTATTCTGAAACGCAATATTTTGTCTTACAATTTTAGTTGTATGTTGTTCTTAAATTTCTCTACTCTTTTTTTAATATATCGTTTTTCTTTTGTTCAAACTCTTATTCTTTCCTTAACATAATGTTGCAATTTTTCAAGTAATTTTCATGTAGAATAATTTCACGTTCGCTCGCATTTCACCGCTGACCGAGTACCATGTGTCACTCCTTTTTCTCATATTTACCACTTCTACTCCGCTCTCAGCACTCCGTTTTATCTCAGCAATAGGATTCATCTACGAGCGCCTTGTACCGCCCCACAATTCACAGGACAGTCATAAATGCTGGGAACCTTTAGTGAGTTTTTTCTTATTTTTTTTCCTTTCAACATTTTCAAGTTGTCGAGGGTTCGCTGAGCAGGTTCTTTGTTTTTTTTTTTTTGGTTACAAGGTTTGTACAAAATGCTGCAAAATTTATTATGACATGACATGTTGTTGTACTTACATTTGTTGTTATTGTCTGCTTGATCGCAACTCGTTTAGAAAATTGCAGATTTTTATCGAGTCGACAGAATTTATTTGTGTGCTGACATTACATTTCCGCTTCCTACATGTGTTTGTGTGTGTGTGTGTGCGTTTCATATGTTGGTATTAAAATTAATACGTCATTTGAAGTTTACGAGCTGAAATAAGTGTCGAAAAAAGGGGCCAGACAATAAAGCCAAAGAAGTCACTGAATAACTTTGTTGAAATTGCAGCTCTAAAAGGCAGCTTTAACAGGCTTCTTAAGGTTTCTTTAAAAGCTTTATATAGACTAAATATTTTTTAAATTGATTTTTAAATTAGTTATGTAAATCAATAATGTCATTATATCACCTAGCATATAATAATTGATAATATGTAGCTCTTTACGAGCTCTAAAAAGCTGCAGATGGTTTTATAGTGGCATTTAAAATACTCACCTTTTATAAATTTATATTAAACTAGCTGGTCCCGTGCACGACTCGTGCCCGTAGAATTCTTCCCAATAGTGTTTTTCCAGTAGAAGTTTTAGTGTGGAGAGTTTTAGTGTGGTGAGTTTTAGTGTGGTTAGTTTTAGTGTGATGAATTTAGTGTGGTGAGTTTTAGTGTGGTGAGTTTTAGTGTGGTGAGTTTAGGTGTGGTGAGTTTAGATTTGGTGAGTTTATGTGTGGTGAGATTAAGTAAGATCAGTAACATCCAATTTTAAGGTTTAGTTGAAATCGATATCATAAGGGCTGAGATATAGCGTACTGAGTTTTTGGGTTCTATGGGAGATGCCACTCCCTTTTGCCCAATCTTGTTTATATATGGTTTAGGATACTCCATGGAATTTATAGCATAGCAATTCAAATTGTCAGAAAAATATATTCAGTGGTTTTGCAATGAATCTGAATTATACACCAAAAATAAAAATGGGCGTAATTGTGGGCGTGGTCAACGAAAACTATATAGTGACCTTCTCCTGGGTCTGTAGGATATATATTCCAAATTTTAGGGAAATACGTGCACTGGTGTACGTTTACATAGCGCACAAACAAACAAATAAACGGAAAATGAGTTGTATATATATATAGAATCTATTATATATCTATATCTAAATTATAGATAGATTTATGATATTATTAGCAATAAATCCAATGCATAATATAGCGTAGAACATACTAACTTAAAAAATTTCTAATGGCTTCTTCAAAGCTTTCGAAATAGTCTAAATTTTCAAATTTATTTTTAAATAATTTTATGTAACCAGACTCCACATTAAGCCCACTGCATAATTTCGTTTTGGATGTAGTAACTTAAGAAACCTTTAACTAACACTAAAATAACATCTAAAAGGTGTCATGTAGCTTTTAAAAGGCTTTATAAATACTAATATTTTTAAATTTCTTTTTTAATATATATTTTAAAAACCAAAAATGGCAGAGAATACTGCGCATAACCTAGTTTTTAAAGCTAAAAGGTTTTTAAGTTTTTTTAATTTATAAAGACAAAGTGACTATGTTTTCCAACGAACTACCTAAAGATTTAAAAATGTATTTTTAATAGCTCTTGAATGGCTTTATAAATACTTTTCAGTTTTTGTTTCTACCTAATATCAGAAGCCAATTATGACAAGAAAACAGGGTTTAATTTTGTATAAACAAACTTATTTAAATAGTTTTTCAATCGGCTGTTTAAATAGCTTTAAAATGCTTTTTTAAAGGTTTTATAATGTATGTGTTTTTGTCTGTTTCTCCTGCTTAGGCCGTCCACCCCCAAAGGTCACCTGGTGGCGTGACGATATCGAACTCATCGGCACCAGCCACACCTCCGTGGAGGAGGGTATCGCTGTAATGGTCAATCAGCTGCTAATTGGCACCACGACGCGCGATTATTATGGCTCTAAGATTGAGTGTCGAGCGCAGGGAACGAAGCTCGTAGCGCCTGTTGTTAGAGATGTCACCGTGCAAGTTCATCGTAAGTTTTTATTTTTTAAGATTTAAAAAAAAAACTTATATATATTAAATATTTTTTAAATCATATTTTATAATTTTAAATTAATTTTAACTAATTATAAAATATTTTTTTTAAGATTTTGAAATAATTTCAAAAACATATTTTTTTCTAAAAATTTTAAATAATTAAAAAAAAAAAAAATAAAAGAAATAATAATTTTTGTATATCATTTTTTAAATAATTAAAAAAAATGTAAAATAATTTTTAAATACAAATTTAAATAAATTTAAACTATATATATATATATATATATATATATATATATTATATATATATATATATATATATATATATATATATATTTTTAAATATTTTTTGCATAAATTTAAATAATTTCTAACTAATATTATTTTTTTATATTTTGAAATATTTTTTTAAATTTTTTATAAAATTTTATAATTATCGTTTGATAATTTTTAAATATTACTTTTTAAATAGTTTTTAATAATTTTTTTAAATATTTTTTAAATATTTTTTAAATATTTTTTAAATATTTTTTAAATATTTTTTAAATATTTTTTAAATATTTTTTAAATACTTTTTAAATAATTTTTAAATAATTAATTGTTTTTGTTTTACGACCTCTTGATAATTTTAAGATATTGTCTTAACGTGCTCAAGGTCCAGTCAGTACAAATTGGGTGTTTTGTACCAACCAATAAAACAACAAACAATTGGCAAAATGCATTGAGTGGCAGATCGTACAGCTGTTTCAGAGGCAGCCAAGCCTCTTCATCAGCGATCTTTCTCTGCAGATTCTACATTTCAAGTCGCTGAAGTTTTTCTTTTCCAATGAACAGGATTTTTTATATTTTTTAAAAATAATAAAAAAAAACATTTTTTATACAAAATGCAGCCTACGTATTTGATTCTGTAGAAACTCTGCAGCCTATACGTAGCAAATTGCTGCACGCAACAACAACTTTGGCAAAATCTTGAGTCGATGCAGTTTTTGCATTTTTGCTTTTGGTTCTTTCTTCAATGCACATAATTCTTATTGTGTTCATTGGAAAAGGAAAACTTTAGCGACTTGAAATGTAGAATCTGCTGAGAAAGATCGCTAATGAAGGGGCTTGGCTGCCTCTGAAACAGCAGTACGATCTGCCACTCAATGCATTTTGCCAATTTTTTGTTGTTTTATTGGTTGGTACAATTCACCCAATTTGTACTGACTGGACCTTGAGCACGTTAAGCCAATATCTTAAAATTATCAAGAGGTCGTAAAACAAAAACAATTATTTTTTAAATGTGTTTTAAATATTTTTTAAATATTTTGTTAAATATTTTTTTAAAAATTTTTAAATATTTTGTTTTTAGTTTTTATATATAACTAATTATAAATTTTTTTTTTTTTTTATAATTTGAAATAATTTTAATTTTTTTTTGTAAATATTTTTTATAAAATTTCATTATAAATATTCTTTAATAATTTGTAAATAATTTTATAACTTTTTATAAAGAAAACTTAAAAAGTTTTATACAACATTTTTTTAACAATTTTTATATTGTTTTTAATTAATTTATAAATAATTCAAAATAATTTTTAAATCATTTTGAAATATTTTTTATAAAATTAAAATAATAATAGTTTTTAAATATTATTTTATACAATATAAAAAATAAAAAAAAAATTTAAACAATTTTTACATATTTTTTAAATACTTTTAATTATTTTCTTCTCTTTATCACAGTGAAACCAGTGCGCGTGAAAATTGTTTCGCCCAACGATCTGCTAACAGCTGGACATCCAGTGCCTTTACGTTGCGAGTCCTGGGGCTCATATCCCGCTGCCAAGATAACATGGCTGCTCGACGGCGAGCCGATACGCAATGCTGATGTGACAGTGCATACTGATCGCGAGGTAAGACTAAAAAAATAAAGAACAAATTTAAAACATCAATTGAAAAATAATATAAAAAAGTATAAACTAAAGTTGAATTATTAAATTTTTTTAAAAATGTTATTATATTTTCTTTTTTTTTAACAGTATGAAGTCAATAAATCTTTATCTTTTAAATATATATTTAACAGACTACATGCTGTCTTTTATTTTACGGCATCTGCAATTTCATATTTCTGTCGCACTGCGTGATGCTTTTTCTTCAACTGATGTTTTTCTTTGACTTTTGGCCTCGTGTTTCATTGGCCGTGTGCATGCTAGAAGTGTCATTGCACTTTTCTAAACAATTATTTTACATAGATTAAAGCACAAATTTAACAATAATTAACTCGAACTCCTGCGGTGTGAACTCAGAACGTCTGTTCTTCTTAAGCTGTACAATATCTAAAACGACAAAGTGTGGCAGACTCAAGTTGAATGGGTGTCTATAGAATTGAAAACACAAATCCAACAAGTTATTTTTGAAAATATACATAAATAATTTATTGTATTTAAAAATACAGATTTTCTCACAGCGAAGAAATATGATTGTGGTAAACGTGCATCATTATTGCAACAAACGAGTTTCGAGTAGAACATTTTGGACTTTATTATATTCCTTCTAATATTTCATTATATTCACTTTGTTGATTTTATTAGCATGCATTTGAATGTTGACAATCATGCGCATAATTAAAACATGTTTGCAGCAATCATTAGTATTATCAATATGAATCATAATAATGTTCTGCTTATTAGTTTATTAGTTTATTTTTTAATTATAAAATAAAATTAAAAATGTATTTAATTATAAAATAATATATATTGAGATCCTAGTAACTAAAAGTCAGCGCATAAAATGCATTTTAAATGCTGTAATGGTTTCAATCGTATGTTTCGTCCTGAGGAATACAAAATAAAGTAAAACAAAAACGAACTGACATGGAACATACTATCAAAAGACACCTATAGAAATATTCACACACACATATATACACCAATACACACAGTAACATTGAGTCCCACATATACTACATACAAATGCAATTACAGATTTACAACATGTTGGGGACAAATAAGAATTTACGGTTACCTAATTATGTCATCTTCCGGCTTCATGGCTTGCGGTATATACTACATATACCATATGTATTTTGTGTGGCTGTGTGTATGTGCCTCTCTATGCAAGAATCCAGTGCTTGTAAGACAAAACTTTCAAAGCACTGAATTCTGTAGCTCAGCTTTCATTTATCCAACACACGACAGAACCTCCACACATATACATGAAAAACACACATACAACACAGCCCACACAGCCAGACAAATTAAGCTCCACTCTCATCAAATAAGTCTTCTTGGCCGATGCGCCTTTGTTTTACATGCTCATCTTCCTTCAGTGCCTTTCATCGTTTTGTCCTTTGCTCATGCAACTGCCTCCTGTACCTGCACTTTCTAGCTGGCTGGCTGGCTGCACATATTTTAATTATTTCCATATATAAACTAAATTAAACAATACTCTTGTGCTTCATCTTCTTCCTTTTGTATTTCTCTGCAGGACTCTAATATTACAACCAGCATCCTGACACTGAAGGTAACATCGGAAAATGATAACGCCGAGCTCATGTGCCGTGCATCGAATCCCTGGTTCTCCGGTGGCGCCATCGAGGACAAACGAGTTATACGCGTTGCCTGTAAGTATGTCATAGTGTTTGTCGTTTAGATACTTTGGATAGTGCCCCCCTCTCCGGCAATACGATTTCCATTGGACGCCGTAGTTTGTAAAGGGGTTTGGGTTATTTCTCTTTTTTTTTGTCTGTACTATGTATTTTAGCTATTTTACTAATTTTATATATTTTTCTACTAATTTCCTCATATACATTTTTGTTTTAACTAAGATTTTATTGCTAGACATTTTAAAAAAGTCTATTATGATATTTATAGTTTTTGCAAATAGATTTGCAACACTAATATGACGGAACAACTCTGAAGAACTTATATACCTAGCCTATCCCAACATTTCAGATATGGGCATTTCCTGGGGTTCCGGATGGGACATTCGTACGCTTAAAACTTTAATATCTTGAAAAAAAATTAATGAATTTACTAGAATTATATATGATAGATCTAAAGATATAAATAAAATAGTGGACGTTCCGGCCGGAACAAAAATGGAAGCCAATATCGAGATTCATATGGATATTCGAAAAAGTCAGCGAATTTTGCGTACAAATGACTTTTTTAAAATATTTAGAAAAAAAATTGAGCATTCTATATATATTTACACTTTGTTTCCAAATTTTATATATTTTTTTATAATAAATCACAGACAAATTTCGGACGGGACATTCCGGACGTAACAAAAAATTCCGTATTGAAATAATCACCCAGATAGCAATCGTGCGTCGCACAAAAAATCATGTCGTGCGGGCTCACATCGTGCGTGCTGTATGCGAACAAAATGAACACACAACGTGCGGACGCACGACATGAGTGCGTAGCGAGCACAAAAATATCACAAAAGTCGCATTAATGTGGGCTCACGATATGAGTGCAATATGAGAGCAGTGTGCGAGCACAAACAAATCACAAAACTCGCACTCGTGCGGGCGCACGATGTGATTGCGTAGTGAGATCATAGTGCGAGCACTCAAATATAACAATTTCGTATAAAATCAGGCGCACGACATGAGTGTGTAGTGCGAGCATAGTGCGAGCACACAATAATCACAAAACTTGCATTCGTGCGAGTACTTAAACACTATAAATTTGAAAGGTACATTTTTATACCCTACACTAAGAGTGAAAGGGTATATTCAGTTTGGTACGCCGTTTGTAACACCCTGCAGAAAGCATCTCCGGTATGGAAAGTATATATATTCTTGATCAGCTTGACCTCCTGAGTCGATTTAGCGATGTCCGTCTATCCGTCTGTCTGTCCGTCTGTCCTTTTGTCTGTCTGTCTGTTGAAATCACGATTACGGAAAAAGGAGAAGAGCTAGAGCAGGGTTGCATTTTTTTAAATTTTCATATAAAAATAGTTTTTGATTGAAAAAATGCACCCCTTGGAGATACAGTGAGACTCACAGAAGATATAATGTAAATCGGACATTATGCGTCTCATTTTATTGTGTCAGAAATACGGCATACTATTTTTTTCAGCTTGCGTGCGGGCAATATGAGTCTCATATGCGCCTAACACATTTTGCTCGCAATCGTGCGACTATATTGAGGCTCACATGTGTCTCATGCTACTGATTTTTAAAATTTTGTACGCACTCGTGCGACTATATTGATGATCAAATGTGACTCACAAATGCCTCGCACTAGTGCGAGCGTATTGAGTCTCAATTGCGGACACACGATTGCTACTCTGTGCGTGCACGCGTGCGACTTTTGTTATCAGGCGTGCGCTCACAGTGCGGGCCCAATGCGAGCATTTTGCAATCTGGCCAGTACGATTTTTATTCTAAAAATACTTTTTTTGTACAATATATATTTTTTTGAATTATCTCTGAACATAGATCAGACAATTTACTTAATTTTTGTATATGAATATTTTGGTCGTAAAGTTTACAGTTATTTCGTAATAAATCGCAGAATAATTACCGACGTTCCGTATGGAAAATTCCACTACGATTTTTTGCTAAAAAAAAATGTTATATATGACAATATTTATAATCATTATTACGAAATGAAAAGTGATGTACTATTCAAATTTCCAGATTTTTTAAAGTTTTTTATTTTCTTTTTACTTATTTTGAATTTTTTTTTTTTTTGATATTTTTATATTGTAGTTTTACACTTTTGATACTCAAAGTTCCGGGCGGGACAGATTTAAAATAGCTGTAAAACATTTTCTAGAATTACGAGGAAAATTATGTTTTTATTTTGGCAATGCCGAAGAAATTCTGCTTTAGAAACAGTAGATTCAACAAAAATGTCTTTTTACTATAGTAATAACTAGCTGGACCCGTGCACGACTCGTGCCAAGATTTTCTGAATTCAAAGATATGGAGCAATTTTATTATTATAAAAAACATTTTATTATTTATATGAGGGGCCCGTGCTTAGCTGTTGAAATTTTTTTATTGGTTTTATAAATGTGGTAACCAAATAATTCTCCGCCAAAACAACTTTTCTCAAAGACAATTTTTCTCAGATTGCGCTTCTCCGCAGAATTATTCCCAGTAGAAATCTTCCCGGAAAATCCACATAGAACGCTTTCCCGTAGAATTCTCAACGTAGAATTCATCCCGGTAGAATTGTTCCCGGTAGAATTCTTTCCCGTAGAATTCTTCCCCGTAGAGTTTTTCCCAGTAGAAATTTTAGTGTGGTGGGTTTTAATGTAGTGAGTTTCGGTGTGGTGAGTTTAGATGTGGTGAGTTTAATTGTGGTTAGTTTTGGTGTGGTGTTTTTAAGTGTGGTGAGTTTTAGTGTAGTTAATTATAGTGTGGTGGGTTTTAGTGAGGTGAATTTTAGTGCGGTGAGTTTTAGTGTGGTGAGTTTTAGTGTATCGAAATTTGAGTGTTGTGAGTTTTAATGTGGTGAGTTTAAAAGTGGTGAATTTTAATGTGGTGAAATTTTAGTGTAGTGAGTTTTAGTGTGGTGAGTTTTAGTGAGGTGAAATTTTAGAGTGGTGAGTTTAAGTGTGGTGAATTTTAGTGTGTTGAATTTTTGTATGGTTAGTTTTAGTGTGGTGAGTTTTAGTGTGGTGAGTTTTAGTGTGGTAAGTTTTAGTGTGGTGAATTTTTGTGTGGTTAGTTTTAGTGTGGTGAGTTTTAGTGTTGTGAATTTTAGTGCGGTGAGTTTTAGTGTGGCGAAATTTGCGTGTAGTGAGTTTTAGTGTGGTGAGTTTATATGTGGTGAAATTTTAGTGTGGTGAGTTTTAGTGTGGTGAATTTTAGTGTGGTGAGTTTTTGTGTGGTGAAATTTTAGTGTGGTGGGTTTTAGTGTGGTGAATTTTTGTGTGTTAAATTTTTGTGTGGTGAGTTTAAATGTGGTGAGTTTTAGTGTGGTGAGTTTTAGTGTGGTAAGTTTTTGTGTGGTGAGTTTTAGTGTGGTGAGTTTTAGTGTGGTGAGTTTTAGTGTGGTGAGTTTTAGTGTGGTGAATTTTGGTGTGGTGAGTTTTAGTGTGTTGAATTTTTGTGTGGTGAGTTTAAGTGTGGTGAGTTTTAGTGTGGTGAGTTTAAGTGTGGTGAGTTTAAGTGTGGTGAGTTTTAGTGTGGTGAGTTTTAGTGTGGTGAGTTTTTGTGTGGTGAGTTTTAGTGTGGTGAGTTTTAGTGTGGTGAGTTTTTGTGTGGTGAGTTTTAG
The DNA here is from genome assembly GCA_951804985.1 of Dryomyza anilis. Classification (NCBI taxonomy): domain Eukaryota; kingdom Metazoa; phylum Arthropoda; class Insecta; order Diptera; family Dryomyzidae; genus Dryomyza; species Dryomyza anilis. Next base: position 94,108,966 of record OX638132.1, read on the forward strand.
TGTGGTGAGTTTTAGTGTGGTGAGTTTTATTGTGGTGAATTTTAGTGTGGTGAGTTTTAGTGTGGTGAATTATAGTGTGGTCGTTTTTAGTGTGGTTAATTTAAGGGTGAATTTTAGTGTGGTGAGTTTTAGTTTGGTTAGTTTTAGTGTGGTGAGTTTGTTTTTCTTTTTCTTTCCTTTTTTTGTTTTTCATTTAGTTTGGATTGTGGTTTTATGTGATTGGTTTTGTTTTTGTATTTTTGCTTTTGTTTTGTGTTGTGCTTTTGCTTTTTTGTTTTTACATTTTTTTTTGTATTTCAGTTTTTTGTATCATGTTCGTAGCTGGTGAAAGTGCCGAGTTATATCGTGTTTAGGTTGCATGGGAGGTGCCACGCCTCTTTGTCCAATCCCGCCCATATATAGCCTATCATTCCTTCCAGACCATACCGCATCTGTGGTAAAAATTTCAAGACAATCGGATCAGCCGTTTAGACGGAGAAGCGGAACAAACTTGATTGCTTTTGCTTTTGTATTTTTGCTTTTGTTTTGTTTTGTGCTTTTGGTTTTTTGTTTTTAATTTTTTTTGTGTATTTGAGTTTTTTGTTTCATGTTCGTAGCTGGTGAAAGTGCCGAGTTATATCGTATTGAAAGTTTAGGTTGTATGGGAGGTGCCACGCCTCTTTGTCCAATCCCGCCCATATATAGCCTATCATTCCTTCCAGACCATACCGCATCTGTGGTCAAAATTTCAAGGAAATCGGATCAGCCGTTTAGACGGAGAAGCGGAACAAACGTGATTGCTTTTGTTTTTGTATTTTTGCTTTTGTTTTGTTTTGTGCTTTTGCTTTTTTGTTTTTAATTTTTTTTTTGTATTTGAGTTTTTGTTTCATGTTCGTAGCTGGTGAAAGTGCCGAGTTATATCGTATTGTAAGTTTAGGTTGTATGGGAAGTGCCACGCCTCTTTGCCCAATCCCGCCCATATATAGCCTATCATTCCTTCCAGACCATACCGCATCTGTGGTAAAAATTTCAAGACAATCGGATCAGCCGTTTAGACGGAGAAGCGGAACAAACGTGATTGCTTTTGTTTTTGTATTTTTGCTTTTGTTTTGTTTTGTGCTTTTGCTTTTTTGTTTTTAATTTTTTTTTTGTATTTGAGTTTTTTGTTTCATGTTCGTAGCTGGTGAAAGTGCCGAGTTATATCGTATTGAAAGTTTAGGTTGTATGGGAGGTGCCACGCCTCTTTGTCCAATCCCGCCCATATATAGCCTATCATTCCTTCCAGACCATACCGCATCTGTGGTCAAAATTTCAAGGAAATCGGATCAGCCGTTTAGACGGAGAAGCGGAACAAACGTACAAACGTACAAACGTACAAACGAACAAACAGATTTATTATATTAATAGGATAGTGTCTTTTTGGTTCTGGACGGGACATCGAAAACCCTTATACAAAAATTGAAAATGTTTCGTTATTTTAATTTGGATCATTATTTTTATGCTTTAGAAATAATTATTAATGTTACATGAAAAAGCAGAAAATATTCATATGTATCTGTATGTCTTTAAAGTTAATTAATTTGTTCACTCAATATACATAAAAAATTGGAAAATTTCATATTGCATAGTAACGTAAATTTATGAGTATTTTTTATATGTTACCGTTAACTTTATTTTCAGATATTTAGATTCAGATATTTAAGATTCCAACTCATCCTTGTTTCAAAGATTTAAGCATTTTGAATTTTTCAGTCGTGGTTGACGTTTTTCTGGAAATGCCCATATATTCAGCCCAATTTTAAATAATTATTCCGAATCCCAACAGAATTTATATTCAAACGATAGGTTTTTTCAAGGCAATGACTTTACTCTCGGAGATTTGTCATTGTTTGTCAAGTGTTAGCATCATATAGGAATACATTTTCTATTTTTGATTTGCAGACGCGGTAGTAAATATATTATAATTGTAACAAACATACTAGAATTATAACTTTTTCATGAAATGAACCAATGAATCAATCCCTAAAATATTTGCACCCCAAAGCGGATCACCCTGTATATTTAAACCAAACATATTAACAATACTATATATAATTCTCATAAATAAAGTGCAATAAAATCATTATCAGTTTGCTGAATTTAATAAATGTTTGCTGCAATCATAATATGTTTGTTAAAATTATAATATGTTTGTTCAATTATAATATGTTTGTTACAATTCTAGTACGTTTGTTACAATTATAGTATATTTACTACAATCATAATACAGACCACAGCAATAATTATATGTTTGAAAAATACTCATTTTTCCTGATTTACCTTTATTCAATAAATTTGTATTACTTATAAAAACCAATGCTTTCAATACGTTCACTGCCTTTATTGTCCGTGATTCTAACGCCTCTTAAATGTAATTTCTCCCAAATAACTATACATATTAGTGCGCCGCATAACTTTCTATTTAGGTCTAATTCACTTTATTGGAATTCGTTTTGGCCATTTGAACAAAAGCCCAACCGAACCACATAACCATTGGTATTGCCAGCCACCCAGTGCTACGCCCGTTTTCAATTGCGCAGCCACAATAAAAATCTAATACTTCCTCTGTTACTTTTAGTGCTTTTACGGCTTTTTTTGTTGTTGCTTCTTTCTGGTTTTTTCTTTCGTTCTGCTTTTACTACTGAACATCATTAACGCAGAGGCAGAGTTAATTTAATTCTACCGACGGCTGCCTCGCTACTTATGCCCCTCATACATTGTAGTACAAAAGGCTATTTTAATAATTTACTTATGTCCGTCAGCAGTTTTGTATTTTTTTTTCTACTATTTTTTTGCGTGCTTCTTCAATTTTCGCATTATCCTTGCCGTAGTGGGTACAATTTGTGCTATATTACAGTGGCAGGCAGCAGCACAGGCGGAACTAATCGCCACATTTAGTTTTTATACAAAGAAGTTGCACTTAAAAGAAGGCTTTCGATAGACTGCCTACCTTTGCCCACATATTTGCCTTATGTCGGATGCTTATAGTCGGAGGAGTCGCATCCCTGAACGAGACCGACGACGACGCAGCACCTTATGGCAACATTTCGATTTATTATTTCGACTTTATGTGGCAATTTGTAGCGCTCATTAAACAGAAACTACCGACAAGCAGCCCGTCTAAGTGTTTATATTATTTAGTATATTTTCGCATTATTTTTATTATTTTAAACTGGGGATTTTTAATATATATTTTCTTTTATATTAAAGTGTTTTTAAATAAATGCTTTACCACTATGTACAGAAAGTTTTCGGTTTAAATTTTGAAAGTGAAATATTTCAAATTTGTAATACTTCAACTCTGAAATTGTCAATATCTTTCAGATTATTTCTAAATATGTTTTTAAAACTTTATGATAACTTGAAAATCCTTAAGTATCTTTTAGATAACTATAAGATACATTTAAGATATATATTTTAAATAGCATTTAAATGTTTTTAGGTAACTTTAGGATTATGTTAAAATAACTGTATGATATCTTTTATATAACTTTTAAAGAACTTTTAAAAAATTTGAATAAATCAATTATGTAACTTTTTGGTAACTCTTAGATAACTTTTAGGTAACTTCAGGACTACTTAGGCATATATTTTAGACAACTTTAAAATTAATATTAATTACTTAAATAAAATTGTTAAGTAACTTTCTGGAACTTATAGAGATTTTTTACGTAAATTCAGAATTTCTTAAAGATAACTTTTAGATAACCTTTAGTTAATTTTTTGATAACATTAATAAACTTTTTAAGTTACTTATTGTTAACTCTTACATAATTTATAGGTAAATTCGATTACTGAATGATAACTTTTAGACAACTTTTAAATGCATTTTTGATAACTTTTCTACATTTTTTATTTATTTTTTTTGGATTAATTTTAAATGCATATACATAATTTACAGGGAACTTTAAGATTACTTAAGCATAACTTTAGATAACATTTAGAAATTTTTTATGTTAATTTAAGAATATGTTAAATTAAGTAACTTTTAAGTAACTTTTATATACCTTTTAGACAAGTTTTAGATAACTTTTAAATATATTTTTACATAGCTTTTTAAAAAATTTTATTTATACAATTTTTATACTATTCTACATTATTCTATATACAATGAACTACTTTAATAAATTTCTCTTTGAAATTTATGTTATATATTTTTTTAATTAGTAAATATTTTCTAATTTAAAGAAAAATATTTCTTTTCACTTCCAGATCCACCCACTGTTTCGGTGCATTTGGCCAACGAAGACCCCAGCCGTGTGGTGACTCGCGCCGAGGGTCACAACGTCACATTTAAGTGTCGCGCCGATGCGCGCCCACCCGTCACCTCCTACGCTTGGTTTAAGAATGTAAGTGAAGTCGATATTATTTTGTACGAATTTCTTTTAGCATTTTGCGCCACATAGAATAATTGCAAATGATGCCAAAGCGTTCGAATTTGTTGAAATTATTTTATTTTTATTTTTTTTTATTTATTTGTTACTTTTTCCTCATTTCCGTGTAGACAGCAAACGTCTTTCGGCAACACATTAACGACGATTTTGTGGCAAATCCTTTGCATCCTGCGCTTGACTGGCAATGAAAGCCGAAGTAGTTGCTTTGTCCCTTTTGCAATGCTGTTCGTTTATTATTTGTTGCTTGGTTTGTGGTTGTTTCTAGTTTTTTTTTGTATTATTTTTTTGTTGTGTTCTGTTAAGCACAGCTGTCGTCCATCAGCGCAATACAGCCGTGCGCTTTATTATCAGTTTGCCGGACATGCGGCACACGCGGACAGCAGTTGGGCGTACGGCGAGATGGAACGACCGAAAGACAGACAGACAAACACTCGTTGCGGTCTAATTTAATTTGACAAATTGTGCGTTGAACCGCAAATGCAGATGGTCCTAGTTTGGGTGAGTGGGAGCAGCATGTAGCAATGAGGCATTGTTGTAGGTCAAGTTTGAAAGGAAGCAGCGCATTAAAGAATATTTAAGTTTTAGGTTAAATTAAACAGGAAATTGACTTTGAATTTGAGTGAAATTTTAATTTTCAAATTTTGGAAATTTGTTAAAATTAAAATTTTCAATGAAAATATTTATTGAGAATTATTTTAAAAAATTGTAAAATTAAACAAATATGAATTTTTATTAAGAATTAAATATTGATTTTGAGTCAAAATATGAATTTTCATTCGAAATACGAATTTTTCGGCGAAATATGAATTTTGAGTTAAAATATTAATTTTGAGTCAAAATATGAAGTTTGAGTTAACATATGAATTTTGAGTGAAAATATTAATTTTGAGTCAAAATATGAATTTGATTTTTGAATATTGAGTTAAATTGTATATATGTATTAAAATATAATATTAATATCAAAATATAAATTTTGAGTAAAAAAATAAATTTTGAGTAAAAAAATAAATTTTGAGTCAAAATATAAATTTATAGTCCAAATATAAATTTTGAGTCAAAATATAAATATTGAGTAAAAATATAAGTTTTGAGTCAAAATATAAATTTTGAGTCAAAATATAAATTTTCAGTCAAAATATAAATTTTGAATCAAAATATAAATTTTGAGTCAAAATATAAATTTTGAGTCAAAATATAAATTTTGAGTCAAAATATAAATTTTGAGTCAAAATATAAATTTTGAGTCAAAATATAAATTTTGAGTCAAAATATAAATTTTGTGTCAAAATATCACTTTTGAGTCAAAAATATAAATTTTGATTAAAAAAACAAATTTCAAGTCAAAATATAAATATTGAGTAAAAATATAAGTTTTGAGCCAAAATATAAATTTTGAGTCAAAATTTAAATTTGGAGTCAAAATATAAATTTTGAGTAAAAAAACAAATTTCAAGTCAAAATATATATTTTGACTCAAAATTTATATTTTGACTCAAAATTTATATTTTGACTCAAAATTTATATTTTGACTCAAAATTTATATTTTGACTCAAAATTTATATTTTGAATCAAAATATAGATTTTGAGTCAAAATATAAATTTTGATTCAAAATATAAATTTTGAGTCAAAATATAAATTTTGGGACAAAATAAAAATTTTGAGTCAAAATATAAATTTTAAATCAAAATATAAATTTTGAGTCAAAATATAAATTTTAAGTCAAAATATAAATTTTGAGTCAAAATATAAATTTTAAGTCAAAATATAAATTTTGAGTCAAAATATAAATTTTGGGACAAAATAAAAATTTTGAGTCAAAATATAAATTTTAAATCAAAATATAAATTTTGAGTCAAAATATAAATTTTAAGTCAAAATATAAATTTTGAATCAAAATATAAATTTTAAGTCAAAATATAAATTTTGAGTCAAAATATAAATTTTGAGTCAAAATATAAATTTTGAGTCAATATATAAATTTTGAGTCAAAATATAAATTTTGAGTAAAAATATAAATTTTGAGTCAAAATATAAATTTTGAGTCAAAATATAAATTTTGAGTCAATATATAAATTTTGAGTCAAAATATAAATTTTGAGTCAAAATATAAATTTTGAGTAAAAATATAAATTTTGAGTAAAAATATAAATTTTGAGTAAAAATATAAATTTTGAGTCAAAATATAAGTTTTGAGTCAAAATATAAATTTTGAGTCAAAATATAAATTTGGAGTCAAAATATAAATTTTGAGCCAAAATATAAATTTTGATTAAAAAAACAAATTTCAAGTCAAAATATAAATATTGAGTCAAAATATAAATTTTGAGTCAAAAAATATATCGACTTAAAATTTAAGAATGGAAAATTCACCAATACAACTGTCAAGAAAATTTGCTTTTGTCTCAGGATAATTAAAATCCATACAAAGTTCGCAGCGCAAATCTATTTCTTTTTAATTTTGTCAAAGCTTATGCAGTTTAAACAATAAAATGCATCAGAATAAAAAAATTAAAGGCAAACTATTTAACTTTTAACTATTGAGATTTTACACAATTATTGTTATTTTTTTATAAATTGAAATGTGATATATGATAAGCAACACATCTTTATAGACAACTTGAAAAATATATTGCGTAGGTTAAATTAAAATAAATTATTTAAAATTCATTGTTATTCACTTATCGTAAGCATTGCATATTATTGAAATTTTCATTTCACTTAATTATTTTATTTTGTTAATGCACAATGCATATTTTTAATTTATGCCCAAAACTATGCTTTAATAAATTCATATAAAAAACTGTAAAGCGCACAACTTTTCGCGTGACAACATCGCACAATTTGTCACTCATACTTAAAAACTTAGTGCCATCAACACTCGTCGTCGTTGTTGTTGTTGTTGTCGTTGATGCCTCTGCACTTCACCTCAAGTGTTTATTTTTTCGCGTGATGTGCTCTTGTGTGCTATGTAAGTTGTGCTATGCTATACTGTGCTGCAAGTGAAAGTGTTTGGTGTATGGCAGAAAGGTGCCAAAAAGTATGCCAGAAAAACCTGTGCATTTTGTCAAGTGCTGCTTTTTTGTCAAGGACAGAAGTGTGATTTCGAGAAGTGTGCTGTAAACGCGTGCTGCTCTCAGCAATTAAATCACGTATTTACCAAAAATAAGTCAAATATAAATACTTACAATTAAATTTGCAATAACATAAAAAATAAAATATTTTATTAACAATTATTTTTTTTTTTTAATATTTCGAAATAAATATAAAATGTACTTGTTATACTCATAGTCAACGTAATGGTACTCAATATCATAATTAAGCGATTTTATTTATTCACCACATTGTATAATTAAAGCATATTAAATTCAATACGCAATAAATAATTTCGAGTCAAAGAAACACACCACAGCACATAAGCGCTCCATTCTGTAACCCATCTCTCTGAAAATCGCCACTCTGACATATCTCATATTGTAACTTACCATATTAAAACACACCATAGAAAAACTAACTACACTAATATCATCTATATATCGTACCAATATACAACTATAATTGTCCAAAGTAAAAGTCACCACAGTAAAACACTCCTCTGACGAAACCACACTCGAAAACACGAAACAAACAAAAAAAAAAATTCAAAATATTTCCACACACAAAATTCACCACGTAAATAATTCATCACTCTATAAATGCAGCACACTCAAAATTCACAACATTCGTAATTCACCACACTTAAAATTAATCATATTTAAAATTCATCACACTCTAAATTTATCACACTAAAAATCCACAGCCTTTAAAATTCACCGCATATAAAATTCATCACATTTAAAATTCACCACACTTTGAATTCACCACACTTCATATTCACCACACTTCAAATTCACCACACTTCAAATGCACAACATACAAAATTCACCACTCTATAAATGCAGCACACTGATACTCAGCATACTCAAAATTCTCTTCATTCGTAATTCACCACACTTAAAATTAACCATGTTTAAAATTCACCGCACTCTAAATTTATAACACAAAAAATCCACAGCCTTTAAAATTCACCGCATTCGAAATTCACCACACTTAAAACTAACCACACTTAAAATTCACCGCATTTAAAACTCACCACATAACATCTTACCTTTCTCAATAACATAATTTATAAATAATTTAACAAATTATATATATTTATTTAAATAAAAATATACATAAATTTAAAATATTAAATTTTTAAATTTTTAATTAGTTTTTTATAAAGCGAAAAAAAAAAGGTTTTTCTACGTTTTTTTCCCGCTTTATAACATTTATTCCCCATCGTGTATCCACGATAACGTCATACCAACTTTAACGTTTATATTGACTTTTTCTAAAGAAAAAAAAAATCTCAAATTTTAACTTTAGCGCATCTCAGTTGTGTGAATCTTCACAAAAAAAAGTGTTTGTGAAAACTTTTCTTTTTATTGAAACTTTTTGCAGTTTTATAATGTCACATGTGTGTTTGCAGTGTTGCCAACTTAAGTTGGCGATGCGTAAATTTGTGTCAAAGTCATTCATAAGTTTCGGCATTTGAACGGATAGCTTTGCGCCACCAAATGGTGTTGCCTAAGTAGCAAATGGCAGTCGAATAAAAATGCAGGAAGCAATTGGGACAGCGGGGAATGCGAATGTAGAGGACGCTACTGCAGTTTAATATGTTTTTATCAAATGCAATAAAATCTAAAACAAATCATAAGTTTTTTTATGTTTTTTTTTATTGTAACTTTTAACATTGAAAATAATAAATATAAAAAATGTTAAATTATAAAATTTAAAAGAATAAAAAAATAAAATACTGCAAAATATAAACCATAATCATAAATCAAATTCATAACAAATTCATCAAAAATTCACAACACCAATTACAGCAATATTTGCCATAATAAAATTTACTATAACAACAACAACATGCAGTAGCAATACCAATAATGTTGCCCCCACGCATATCAAAAATATTTTCAGTCATGGTTGAATTGTTTGTGTTGCCAACGATTTACATTTAAATTGAAAAATACTTCCGAACGCATAAAAAATAATGTTACGGCTTCAGAAGCAGCAGCAACAACTCAAACATTAACTATTAATATGCAGTGGGTGATGCTGGCAACACTTACGAAGTAAAATACTTTATATATTTGGCATACAGTAGAAAAAAACCAAAAAATATATAAAGTTTTATAAATACCTATATTATATTTATAATTTAAAAGGAGTTTTTATTATTAAATAAAATAGATCTGATAAAAAAAATTATTTTAAATACAAAAGATCGTCAAACAGATATTTTTAAAAAATTAAAATATAAAGCTTCCTATTATAAAAGAATTCACCATGCACAAAAATGGTTCGCAAAAGTACATTTATTAAAAATACAAAAAATTCTCATTTGCTTTGTGATTCTGAAATCGAAAATGAATGGAATAATAAAAAAATTGACTCGAATTGTTCATAAATCAAAAATATTTCGAATATTAAAAAAATTACACCCGAAAAAATTCATAATTTGTTTTATTCTTTCAAAGGTAGACAACGAAAAAACTAATAAAAAAAATATTTTTTATTAACACATTGAATTTTTAGCAAAATTTATTGAAAAATAAAAGTTTAAAATGCAAAAGGTTATGCATAAAAAACTCGTAAATATTCCGCGTTACCGTCACAAACACATGTGTCACAGACACTCACAGGCGCTCACAGACACACTCACATGATTGGCGCCTGCAAATAATTTTTATTTCAATTACTTGCCGCTGATTTACGCCGCCAAGGCGCTGTATTACGACACCGCTGCGTGTTGTCAAAATCAATAAAATTGTTAGCATTTTGCAGAAAAACGCAAAAAAATATAAAATAAAATAATGGAAAATAAAATTAAATAAGCACAAATAAAAATAATAAAAAAAAAAAAACAAAAATTCATTCATTTTGACTTTGAGGTTTTTTTCCCCATTTTTTGTCATTCATTTGCAGCTGTTTCGCGTAAATTTATTATTTTGCAGATTTCACTTATCCTTGAGAATCGCTTCCGCTGCGGTTATTTTTGCCCTTGTTTGTTTTTTATGTATTTCCCTTCAGCCCCTCCACAATCATCAACATGCACTTAATAACTCAGACTCAAAGAATCCTGAACAACATCAATAGGTTTAATAGCAGCAAGAACATAAATTACAGAAATTACAACAGTCATATTTATTATTTTGCCAGTATTTATGGCTTTTCAATGTCGCATTAATCATAACGTTTGAATTGGAACAGAGTTCAATAAAAATCGCTCAAACACATATTTTGTTCGCATCGAAAATTGAGAATTTTGTTTTGATTTAGTTCAGATTTGGAAAGTGGGCGGATCTATGAACTACAAGAACTATAAGAACTATAAGAACTATAAGAACTATAAGAACTATAAGAACTATAAGAACTATAAGAACTATAAGAACTATAAGAACTATAAGAACTATAAGAACTATAAGAACTATAAGAACTATTGAAGAACTATAAGAACTATAAGAACTATAAGAACTATAAGAACTATAAGAACTATAAGAACTATAAGAACTATAAGAACTATAAGAACTATAAGAACTATAAGAACTATAAGAACTATAAGAACTATAAGAACTATAAGAACTATAAGAACTATAAGAACTATAAGAACTATAAGAACTATAAGAACTATAAGAACTATAAGAACTATTGAAGAACTATAAGAACTATAAGAACTATAAGAACTATAAGAACTATAAGAACTATAAGAACTATAAGAACTATAAGAACTATAAGAACTATAAGAACTATAAGAACTATAAGAACTATAAGAACTATAAGAACTATAAGAACTATAAGAACTATTGAAGAACTATAAGAACTATAAGAACTATAAGAACTATAAGAACTATAAGAACTATAAGAACTATAAGAACTATAAGGACTATATGAACTATAAGAACTATAAGAACTATAAGAACTATAAGAACTATAAGAACTATAAGAACTATAAGAACTATAAGAACTATAAGAACTATAAGAACTATAAGAACTATAAGAACTATAAGAACTATAAGAACTATAAGAACTATTGAAGAACTATTAGAACTATAAGAACTATAAGAACTATAAGAACTATAAGAACTATAAGAACTATAAGAAGTATAAGAACTATAAGAACTATAAGAACTATAAGAACTATAAGAACTATTGAAGAACTATAAGAACTATAAGAACTATAAGAACTATAAGAACTATAAGAACTATAAGAACTATAAGAACTATAAGAACTATAAGGACTATATGAACTATAAGAACTATAAGAACTATAAGAACTATAAGAACTATAAGAACTATAAGAACTATAAGAACTATAAGAACTATAAGAACTATAAGAACTATAAGAACTATAAGAACTATAAGAACTATAAGAACTATAAGAACTATAAGAACTATAAGAACTATAAGAACTATAAGAACTATAAGAACTATAAGAACTATAAGAACTATAAGAACTATAAGAACTATAAGAACTATTGAAGAACTATAAGAACTATAAGAACTATAAGAACTATAAGAACTATAAGAACTATAAGGACTATATGAACTATAAGAACTATAAGAACTATAAGAACTATAAGAACTATAAGAACTATAAGAACTATAAGAACTATAAGGACTATATGAACTATAAGAACTATAAGAACTATAAGAACTATAAGAACTATAAGAACTATAAGAACTATAAGAACTATAAGAACTATAAGAACTATAAGAACTATAAGAACTATAAGAACTATAAGAACTATAAGAACTATAAGAACTATAAGAACTATAAGAACTATAAGAACTATAAGAACTATAAGAACTATAAGAACTATAAGAACTATAAGAACTATAAGAACTATAAGAACTATTGAAGAAATATAAGAACTATAAGAACTATAAGAACTATAAGAACTATAAGAACTATAAGAACTATAAGAACTATAAGAACTATAAGGACTATATGAACTATAAGAACTATAAGAACTATAAGAACTATAAGAACTATAAGAACTATAAGAACTATAAGAACTATAAGAACTATAAGGACTATATGAACTATAAGAACTATAAGAACTATAAGAACTATAAGAACTATAAGAACTATAAGAACTATAAGAACTATAAGAACTATAAGAACTATAAGAACTATAAGAACTATAAGAACTATAGGAACTATAAGAACTATAAGAACTATAAGAACTATAAGAACTATAAGAACTATAAGAACTATAAGAACTATAAAAACTATAAGAACTATAAGAACTATAAGAACTATAAGAACTATAAGAACTATAAGAACTATAAGAACTATAAGAACTATAAGAACTATAAGAACTATAAGAACTATAAGAACTATAAGAACTATAAGAACTATAAGAACTATAAGAACTATAAGAACTATAAGAACTATAAGAACTATAAGAACTATAAGAACTATAAGAACTATAAAAACTATAAGAACTATAAGAACTATAAGAACTATAAGAACTATAAGAACTATAAGAACTATAAGAACTATAAGAACTATAAGAACTATAAGAACTATAAGAAATATAAGAACTATAAGAACTATAAGAACTATAAGAACTATAAGAACTATAAGAACCATAAGAACTATAAGAACTATAAGAACAGTTCTAGAACTTCAAAACCATATCTTTTAAAAAGATTTTATTAAAAATTCTAATATAATCTGAGTAAAGAAACATTTTCTTATTAAATAGTTTATATTATTTTGTTGTAGTCTCACTTTACTAAGAAATAGAAGACATAAAATAAAAATTGGCTCACGTTAGCCCTCTGTAATAAATACATTCAATTAATAACACACTCGTGCTGCTGTTACTGCTTCTGATTTTCTCTTCTCACAATTTCCAACTATATTACCAGACCTTTGTATCTAATTTATGAATGGCCCTATTTTTCGCAACGTAATCAACGCCCTTTGAGTAACAATTAAATGCATGAGTCGGCAATAAAGTGTGATGTATGGTCGGTACGTGTGTGGGAGTGAGACGAATATCTGTGTATTTGAGGTATGCGAAAATATACCAGCTGAAAAGAGAACATGAGTGATGTTTTAATGCTTTGGTATGTGTTTTTATACAAAAACATAAATAAGGCATCATTAATAAAAAAACCCTTTTTTCATGTGAAGCATTTAAATTAGTTTTTGTTTTTTCATTATGAGAAATAAATCCTTTAATCTACGATTTTTGTTTTACTGCAAAGCAAAATTTTGCATAATAAAAGTTATTCAATAAAAAGCACAAAAGATAATGTAGGTGTTTTTAAAAAAAATCTGACAGTAATTTTTTTGCCAAAAATACAAATAATACTAACACAAAATATGTAGTAAGCCATAAGCAGGAGCTTACGTTTTCAGTGGCTATAACGTGGTATAAAGAATGTTAAGAAATAAAAGAAAATGCTGAAAAGAAACACATGTTAAGCCTTGACAAATCCTTTTAATGCCACATTAAAATATGTAAGTAAATTAATGATAATTGCCAAAAAAGAAATATAGACATAAAGCAACCGATTGAAGGCAATAAAAGTACAGTTAATGTACAGGAAGAATTGCATAAATATTTTAGCAATCAGCATTTTAACTTTTATGTAGTGATTTAGTTGTCGTTAATGAAAAAATTATTTATTTTCGATAAAAAGCATTTACTATGCTAAATAGCATATTTTGCGCTAAATAAAATATGTTATGTTTAGTAGTATATTTTTACTTTTTAGCATATTTCATGCTTAGTTAAATAGCATATTTTATGATAAATAGCATATTTTATGATAAATAGCATATTTTATGATAAATAGCAAATTTTATTCTAAATAGCAAATGTTATGCTAAATAACAAATATAATGCTAAATAGCATATTTTATGCTAAAAAATATATTTTATGATAAGTTGCATATTTTGTGCTAAATACGATATGTTATGCCAAAAAGCATATTTTTTTCCAAACAGATTATTTTATGCTAAATAGCATATGTAATGCAAAATGATATTTTTACGCTAAATACCATATATTATAATAAATGGCATTTTGTATACTATATAACATATTGTATGCTTAATAGCTTATTTTATGCTAAGTAGCATATTTTATGCTAAATAACATAGTTTTGTATGCTTAATAGCTCATATTTTATGCTAATTAGCATATTTTATGCTAAATAGCATATTTTATGTTAAATAGCATATTTTATGCTAAATAGCATATTTTATGCTAAATAGCATATTTTATGCTAAATAGCATATTTTATGCTAAATAGCATATTTTATGCTAAATAGCATATTTTATGCTAAATAGCATATTTTATGCTATATAGCTATTTTATGTAATATCCAACATTTTATGATAAATAGCATATTTTATGCTAAATAGCATAGTTTATGCTAAATAGCATATTTTATGCAAAATTGCATATTTTATGCTAAATAGCTATTTTATGTAATATACAACTTTTTATGATAAATAGCATATTTTATGCTAAATAGTATATTTTATGCAAAATTACATATTTTATGCTAAATAGCTATTTTATGTAATATACAACATTTTATGATAAATAGCATATTTTATGCTCAATAGCATAATTTATGCTAAATAGCATATTTTATACAAAATTGCATATTTTACACAATATTGCATATTTTATGCAATATAGATTGTATTTCTTAATTTATTTAATTCCTTGTAAAAAAAGATACATATTTTTAAGGTTTATTTTAGACTTTATTTATACTTTAAATTTTCTCTTAAAAGCAACACTAAAATTTGGAAACACATCGTATAGCAGCATAACCAATATCTCGGCCCTATTTGCTTCACTGCAATCTCATATTTGTTGTGTCAAAATGACAACATCATTCTTAAAATCATAATCATCAGTCATTATTGCAACCAACTTATTTTTTCACATTTTTCCTACACCTGCCAAAAATCTTCAAACTTTCTACCTTCGCTATACAGCCTTCCTTTCAATAGGCACTGTCATCCAAAATGAAACATAATAATAATCATACACACACACACACGTCCTCCAACTCATTTCATAATTGCACAATTTTGAGACATCTTCATAAGGACCTCCTTCGACAGCTCCTTTATAACCACAGCACTTATTTGTGCCTGAATTCTTTAGTCTGTTTTCTGTTGTCATATTTTGTCAGAGATTTTTAAAAGCATACTGGGTATGTTGCTTCTCCTCTTTATGTGTGGAGAAAAATTACAAACATTCCTCACATCAGTTTACAGGTGACTTTTATGCCACTCTTGAACCTGCTTCTATGTGTTGTTTGTGATGTTAATAACTTTGAGCACTGTAAGTAGCAACTTCAGCCTCACCTTCATTTATGTCAACTTTGTTGTGCTTTTTGTTTGCTTCCTTTGAGCTTTGAGATTCAGTTGAGGTGATGCTGAGGCTATGGAAGTAAAGTTCAAAGAATGTAATTTAGTCGCATGTAACATTTAATGTGACCGCAGGGTTTAAGCTTTATTTCCGGCGTTCATTAGGTCAGGAGTAGAGGGTGCTTTTTTGGTATATGATACACTTACAATGATACAACATATTGTTGTTTGTTACTTGTTTCCATTGCAGCTTAATTACAATATATGGTGTAAGTACTGCGACGTAGGTCTTGAAGTAAAATTATTGACTTTTATTGCGGTTTACAGTGTAGAAGAGACATTATTTTTATATAAATAATATAATCTTTTAAGATAATATATCTTTTTTTTTTGATTTTAAACAAATACTTAATGCAGTAAAAATAACCGTAATTTTTTTTACATGTAAATATTTATACATTTAAATAAATGCAAAATGTATTAAATTATTTTATCACAATTTTATTTTTGTCAATAAAAGAAACACGTTCATATTTGCTACGATAAAAAGCACATTTATTGTTTCGCCAAGAATAAAAGCATATCGTGGACGATACTGTAATAATACATAAAAAAATGACAAAACTATATTATAAGTTTTAATTTATACAATTGCCATTATTAACTATTACATATTAAATTTTCGATAAAGGTTTTGCGTCACTGTGAAGCACTTAGAATAGAGACTCAATGCCGTTTTGTAGTATCATCACGATAAATATTTTTTTACAGAAGAACACAGTGCAAATATTATTCATTTATGCTTTCGTTCGTTGCAAACATATAAACGTGATTTTATAGTCAAAGAAAATCCAAATGTGTATATATTCGTGGAAAAGATAACGTTTTGCTTCTGTTCGTGGAGAAAATCAGAATGAGACTATTTTCGTGGCAAACATTATTTAATGCTGCTTTTCGTGGATAAAATAAACTTATGGTTGTTTGAATGAAATATTTTTTAATGAGCCGTTTTTCTCAAATAAACTAAAAGTGTAGGTTTTCAAAGGAGGCGTCAAAATAAATTAAAATAATAAATAAAAAATCAAATAGAATTAAATAAAATCAAATAAAAATAAATCAAATAAAAATAACATAAAATAATATCAAATAAAATCAATTAAATCAATAAATTCAAATAAAATAAAAACAAATAAAATCAAATAAAATCAAATAAAGTCATATAAAATCAAACAACAAAAAAAATAATAAAATCAATCAAAATCAACTAAAATCAAATATAATCAAATAAAATCAAATAAAATCAAATAAAATCAAATAAAATCAAATGAAATCAAATAAAATCAAATAAAATCAAATAAAATCAAATAAAATCAATTAAAATCAATTAAAATCAAATAAAATCAAATAAAATCAAATAAAATCAAATAAAATCAAATAAAATCAAATAAAATAAAATCAAATCAAATCAAATCAAATCAAATAAAATCAAATAAAATCAAATAAAATCAAATAAAATCAAATAAAATCAAATAAAATCAAATAAA
This sequence comes from Dryomyza anilis, assembly GCA_951804985.1. Classification (NCBI taxonomy): domain Eukaryota; kingdom Metazoa; phylum Arthropoda; class Insecta; order Diptera; family Dryomyzidae; genus Dryomyza; species Dryomyza anilis. Next base: position 94,126,359 of record OX638132.1, read on the forward strand.
ATCAAATAAAATCAAATAAAATCAAATAAAATCAAATAAAATCAAATAAAATCAAATAAAATCAAATAAAATCAAATATAATCAAATAAAATTAAATAAAATCAAATAAAATTAAATCAAATAAAATAAATAAAATAAAATTAAATAAAAGAAATTCAAATCAAATCAAATAAATTAAAACCAAATAAAATAAAATCAAATCAAAAAAAATCAATTAAAAAAAATCAAAAAAATTAAAATAAAATCAAAAAAAATCAAATAAAAAAAACTAATAAAATCTTTTTTATTTTTATAACATAATTTACTCAATTCAATAAAGAATTTTATAATTTCTGGAAAGCCAATTTACTTGATTAAAATGACAACTAAAAGCACTCAAATATTCGTTTAAATCCTGTGTCATAAAAATGGCTCTCAATTTAATGTCTGTGGCGCACAGCAACAACACATATTGCAGTTGTTGTTGTTCTGTTTGTAGTTGCCAACGGCTAAACACGTCAATATATTACAACAATATTCATCAATTAAGAAATTTATTAACATATAAAAATTAAAAAATAAAATGCGCTTTTGCTCTTTATATCACTGAACATACGCAGCGAGCCAAAGTCAAAACCACAAAATTATGTTTTAAAAATACTTTGCAAATTCCACAAACTGAAAATAACTTATTGCGCCCACGCAGTTTTCGCGTTTGACTTTAAGAACAACGCACAAAATTAAATAAAAATATTTTCTTGTTTGAAAAAAAAAATAATTAAAGAAAAACATAAAAAGCAGAAATTGTAAGTAGCTCGTAAACAACGCATGTTGTGTTTTTATATATATAAATTATACATCCGCATTTTCATTTTTTTTTTACGTTTTCATTTGCGTTACATGTTGGCAACGCGTAAATGCCATCTGGCTTAATGGATTTGCAACATACGTTGACATATGTTACTGATGCTGTTGCTGCCTCTGTTGTTGATCGCTGTCGCATCGTTTCGCGTCCTGTGGTGTCACTGTACTCACTGACTACAAGAGTTCCTTCAATTCTTCAGTTTTTGTATTCTGTGTTTGTTGCATTAAGTCAGCTAAAATTACTTTAAGTCATCTGTAGAAGTTGTTGCTATTGACAGCAACATATACTTGTTGCAAAGAACTGCAACTGATTTCATCTCATTTATTTCTGATCGAATTCGAAATGATTGATACACATGCTAAATACGCAAAGAAGTAATCAAAAAGTAGCAAAAGCATCTTTTAATTACTTTTTAAATAAAGTTTATCTTTAAGCATTCAATTGCTGTGTGTGGCGTTTGAGTTACCGCTAAAGTTTTGATTAATAACTTTGCTTAGTTTACCTATATTTTTGTAATAATCAAAGTTTTCGTTTTAATATATTTTAGTATTATTTTTTATTCAACAATTCTGCAAACTTATTTTAGTACTATAAAATTTGAAATCATTTTTAGGTTTTAAGAAAGAGTAATGTACCACCATCGTCATATAAACCTAATTTTGTAATTTTAATTTTAATTTTTTTTTTGAATGATGATTTAAAAATAAAAACAATTTTTTACTGGATTAATTTTAAATACTATTTTGTAAAAATCATATTTTCAAAATTCATTTTTTTATATTTTGAAATACAAAATGTTTAGTTTTAATACCAAAAATGCATTAATAAATTCTTTAGTACTAAATTTATTAGTTACTCAATTTTTTACAACTATTTTTTAGTACCTACTACGTTTTTAAGTACACAATGTTTTAGTATTTAATTTTTTAGCACTAAATACGTTAATATTCAAATTTTATATATCAAATTTTGAAGTAAAAATATTTAGCACTAAATTTTTTAGTACCAAATTTTAAAAATTATTTTTTGTTTACTAAATTTTTACTACTTAATTTTTATTACTAAATTTTTAGTACCGAATTTTGACTACTAAATATTTACTACTAAATTTTAAGTACTAAATTTTTAGTACTAAACTTTTAGTACTAAATTTTTAGTACTAAATTTTTAGTACTAAATTTTAAGTACTAAAATGTTAGTACTAAATTTTTAATACTAAATTTTTAGTACTAAATTTTTAGTACTAAATTTTTTGTACTTAATTTTTAGTACTAAGTTTTTAGTACTTAGTTTTTAGTACTAAACTAATATATACAACATTTTTGTACTAAATTTTTAGTACAAAATTTTTATTACAAAATTTTTAGTACTAAATTTTTAGTACTAAATTTTTAGAACTAATTTTTAGTACTAAATTTTTAGAACAAAATTTTTAGTACTCAATTTTTAGTACTAAATTTTTAGTACTAAATTTTTAGTACTAAATTTTTAGTACTAAATTTTCAGTACTAAATTTTTTGTGCTAAATTTTTAGTACAAACATTTTTATTACTAAATTTTGAGTACTAAATATTGAGTACTAAATTTTGAGTTCTAAATTTTTAGTACTAAATTTTTAGTAATAAATTTTTAGTACTAAATTTTTATTACTAAATTATTAGTACCAAATTTTTAGTACCAAATTTTTAGTACTAAATATTTAGTTCTTCTGTTAAGTACTTATTTTTAAAACTAAATTGTTAGTACTAAACTGTACATATATTTTTAGTACTTAATTTTTAGTACTTAATTTTCAGTTCTACAAACTTTTTTCTTAGTTTTTAATATATTTTGTAATATAATAGTATTTTTTAAGTTTTGATTAAATTTTTTTTATTCATATTAAACATTTTTGAAGTACAAAATTTGTAGATACTAATTTTTGTGGGGCAAAGTTTTGGTACTAAAATTTGAGTACTAAATTTTAAGTACTATTTTTTTATTATGTTCAGCATTTTTAAAATTCTGTTTTAGTAAACAATTTTCAAAAGAAAATTGAATTTTGAAATTTGAATTTTATAAAATTTTATGAAACTCAAATAAATAACTTTATTATTTTTGCAAATATATAATTTATATATGTTTTTTTTTCAGGGAATGCGAATGTCTGGCGAAGGCGGCGAAATCATGCATCTGACACAGTTGGAACGCGAAAGTGCGGGCTCCTATGCATGCGGCGCAGCAAACACCGAAGGCGAGACGCGCAGTTCGAGTTTGACGTTGAAAGTGCAATGTAAGTAAATCAAAAAACCTTAAAATGTATACACAAAAATGATATAAATATATAACATCTTCTCAATAAAATATAAGACCATAATCAAAAATTATTAAATTTAAATTTAAATTTCCAAGCCATAAATAAAATATAATGTAAACCAAAAATATAATAATGATTAATTATAATATTCCACACATAAATAACACATAATGCCGTGTCTGACAGTGCCACCGACCGGATCAATTTCAATTTCGAAACGCCGTCGAGCGCACATAATTCGGGCGCCCGAAATTTACGGCACAAAAGAAACATGAAATCAAAAGAAAATCAGTTTATCAACTCGCATGGAAATTCAGCATTTTGACAGAAGGCATTGATATGCAGATTTGTTTCCAAAACTTTGGGGATTTTGTTATGGAGTTTTTGTTTTATTTTTTGAGTTGTTTTTTGGGCCACTCTATCAACTGCTACTACCCGAAATATGTATTTTGTTTTATTTTGATTTTCAACAGGCAGTGACTGTAGCATAATCTGTAGCCAGAAGCTCTACAAAGAGTATATAAAATAAAAGAAAGTATATGTAAAAATAGTAGAAAAAAGCATAGAAAAAAAATAGTAACTCGTTTAAATTTCAGCACTATATTGAAGTTGAATTACAGTTCTTATTTTTCTTTCTTGATTTTATCAAAATAAATTCTTTCATTTTTTGCATTCTAAATTGTTTACGGCGGATTATTTAAATTTTTGTTCTATATTCTCGAATATCCCATAATTCTTCTATATTTTCTACCCGATAAATCAAAATTCGAACGAAGGTCATGTCGCTACGTTAAACTTTGGCGCTGCTGCTGAATATCGTCAAAATTCATAAAATTTAAATGAAATGGAAATGTAAATGACAAACCAAAGAAGACGAAGCAGTAGTGCAAATGAAGAAACTCTTGATTGTTTTTCAGTTTCAATTTTTTATATTTTTTGCATAGCATATTTTTGGGCGCCATTATTTATGCAACGCCTGCGGTTAGAATGGTCGGGTGTCACTGCTTTTTTTCGCATATTCAATTTAAATTTTTTTTTGCATGTGTCTGTGTGACAAATAAAATAGAGTGAGCAGGAACGGGTAGTATGTAGAAAACGAAACATAGTAAAAGCTTGAAGAGAACGCAATGATTTCGAACGAGTTATCGTTACTCTGAAGGTCAGCTTGCGCATTTTGTGGGGTCTATTTTGGGGGGATGAGAGGTTAAAATTGGAATTGAAAAAGGATTGCACGAAAACTCGAACATGTGGAAATGATTTGTGTGTGTGCGAGTCTGAAAAATAAATGAAGCACATAAAATAATAATTTTGTGAGCAGCTTTATTTATTATGAAGCAAATGGTTAAAAAATTGTATGGGGAAACTTTAAAATATGTATTTAAGAAAAGCATTTTTTTAGAAAAATTATTTAGATATTTGTATACTAAATGTGTACTAAAAAAGGGTCCTCAAAATTTAATACTACAATATAGTAGTAAAAGTACTAAAATATAATACGAAAAGTACAAAATCTTTTTTTAAATTTATAATTTGTGAAATTATGAAATATTTTGTACTAATATAGTACTAAAATTTAGTACTATATTTTAGTACTAAAATTTAGTACTATATTTTAGTACTAAAATTTAGAAATAAAACTTTCAAATTTAGAAAAAGTATTTTGTTTTTTTGAATTTTTTATTTTATATTGCATATCTTTTTAGATTACAATTTTACATAGTTTATTTAAATTTCTTTTGAATAAACGTGTTTTCTATTTATGCAAATTTTCGTGTGCAAAACTACAGAAATTCAATCAATTTTTTGCTCAATTTTTCGTAAAATTTCCGCGTCATTTCGCTGAAGGAATTTTGTAAGACATTTTCCTGCATTTTGTCGCTATTTGGAATGCGACGCTTGTTTGCCAAAAATGCGCCATGTATGCAAGACGATTTACATGCTTCATGTATGCGCTATTAAAGAAAAATAAAAAGCAAAATATAAACAATAAAAAAGAAATATAAAATCTATATCTCATGTTCGTTGTATATCACATATGATTTGAAAGTATTATATAGTACTTAGTACTTTTGACTAAAATAACGAATAAATATTTTTTTTATTTAAAATAGTATCATAAACATATTTTTTTTATTTTTAATTTATTTAGTACTAAAATTTAGATAAATAAATTAATTATAAAATTAAGAATAATATTTCATACTAAATTTGAACTGAATTTTAGAACTAAGATGACGTAATTAAATTTAGTACTTAAATTGTGAAGTGAAATTTAGAACTAAAATTAAGTACTAAAATGTTCTACTAAATTTAGTACTAAAATTTTCTACTAAATTAAGTACTAAAATTTTCTACTAAATTGAGTACTAAAATTTTGTACTAAATTTAGTATTAAAAAAGAGTAATAATAAGTACTAAAATTTAGTACTTATTAATTTTATTTTTTAAATATTTTAGTATTTAATTCTTAAATTTAGTATTATAATTAAGTACTAAAAATTGAGTACTTAAATTTAGTACTAAAAGTAATTTCTTATATTTAGTACTCAAATTTTTTTTTAAATTTGTGTTTAAAATTTTAGTTCTAGAATTAATTTAAAATATACTACTCAAATTTAATAATTAAATTTAGTACTTAAATTTAGTACTAAATCAAATACTCAAATTTAGGACTTATTTAAGTTTAATGTTAGTATAAAATTTGTACCTTAATTAAGGAAGCATTTTATACAAAAATTACAATTACAATTAAGTATTTAAAATAAGTACTAAAATTAAGCACAATCAAAAGTAAATAAATCTTCCAAGTAAAAGTGATCTCTTCTAAGACCGTTTCTAATTAAACAGCGCTCTGTCATATTTACTCAATTTGCACTCAATTTGTACTCAAATGACGCGCTCGCTATACTTACTATGTCTTACAATTTCCACAACAAACAAAGTCATCAACATTATTCATGAGTCTCGCTTCCGCTTGAGGTCCTGCCATTTTCATGAATAATTTATAAGACCAGCACTTTGTCAATGAGACAACAATGAAAAATAATAAAATGTAAATACAAATAGATAATATAAATTAAACCTGAGAATAAAAAAACAAAAAGCCATTTTTATGTATTTTATTTTGGCATATTTTTTTGTTTGCTTGGATACATTCTACATTGCTCATAATTATACGGTTTCCTGGCAATGATTGGCATGCAAACAACTACAAAAACCACAAGAAGTAAAACAAATGCAAATCGATTGCATTGTCCTTCGTGTACTAGGCTTTGTTTTTCATCTTTACTTCCGATCAAAAAATAGAAGGAGAAGACAATATTTAAAGTGTCTACACTTTACTTTAGTGAGAATTTAAAAATACAACAATTTTTTCTTTCAGATTTCTAACTAAAATTATTACTAATACTAACTACTTAAAATTAGAACTATAATCAGTATGTTCAAAAAGTAGTACTAATAATTAGTACTAAAAATTAGTTCTAAAAATTAGTACTAAAAATTAGTACTAAAAATTAGTACTAAAAATTAGTACTAAAAATTAGTTCTCAAATTAGTACTAAAAGTTAGTACTAAAAATTAGTACTAAAAGTTAGTACTAAAAATTAGTACTAAAAATTAGTACTAAAAATTAGTACTAAAAATTAGTACTAAAAATAAGTACTAAAAATTAGTACTAAAAATTAGTACTAAAAATTAGTACTAAAAATTAATACTAAAAATTAGTACTAAAAATTAGTACTAAAAATTAGTACTAAAAATTAGTACTAAAAATTAGTACTAAAAATTAGTACTAAAAATTAGTACTAAAAATTAGTACTAAAAATTAGTACTAAAAATAAGTACTAAAAATTAGTACTAAAAATTAGTACTAAAAATTAGTACTAAAAATTAGTACTAAAAATTAGTACTAAAAATTAGTACTAAAAATTAGTACTAAAAATTAGTACTAAAAATTAGTACTAAAAATTAGTACTAAAAATTAGTACTAAAAATTAGTACTAAAAGTTAGTACTGAAATTAGCACTAAAATTATTAATATAAATTAGTACTAAACATAAGTACTAAAAATTAGTTCTAAAAATAAGTACTAAATATTAATACTAAGAATTTGAACATAAGTACTAAAAATTAGTTCTAAAAATAAGTACTAAATATTAATACTAAGAATTTGAACAAAAAATTAGTATGTACTAGAAATTAGTACTAAAAATGAATACCAAAAATTAGTACTAAAAATTAGTAACAAAAAAAAATCAGTACTCACTAAAATATTGAACTGAAATTAATTTATAAAAATTTTGTGAAATAAATGTTTTATATTATGACTGGATTTTAAATGATATTTTAAATTAGTACTTAAATAAGTGCTAGAAATCGTTAAAATTATATATCTGAATTTAGAAATAATTACAATTAATTTTTGCACAGTTCATTTGAAAAAAAATATTAAAAATAAAATTTTTAATTATACTATTTTTGCACTATTTTAATTCCAGATTCACCCCGCTGCAAACCCGGCACAGAACAGACCTCTATCGGCGCCATCAACATGCATTCGCTTCAGGTGAAATGCGAGGTTGATGCGGATCCGCCAGACTCCGTAAAATTCAGCTGGACCTACAACAACACTAGAAACGTTTCACCCGTAAGTTCTTCATGCAAAAAAAAAAATCAATAAAATGTCAATTTCAATTTTTCTAATAACCTCAGCTCAATCAAGCCCTTGAAGTTCACTCAATTTTTAATTTAAATCAATAATGGTCGTTGAATTGAATTTTATTAAAATTGCCGACTGCTGACTTACTACACTCGCATTATGCGACATTCATTTCAATTTTGTGTTACTTGCTGTCACTATGAATTTTAGCACAAAAATATTACATAGCTTTTATAAAATTGAAAAAAAAAATGTTATATATTTAATACCAAACTCCTGTCGTTACCACTCATGCATAAATAATTATTACAAATACACCTTACAATCGCACTGAAGAGCCACAGAACAGAACAGACCAGTACCAGCACAGTTGCGTCCCATCGGACTCAATTATGAAGCTTTTTGCCATTGCTGACTGCCATCCTTAGTTGTCGTTGCGTCCGTTGCATGAAAAATGAAAACTTTTATTGAAAATAGAACAAAATGCAACCGAACGACTAACCGACCGACCGACAACACAAATCTCGACAGCTAAATGTATTTGCTAGACAGTCAGCCAGAAGCCACACACAGAATCGTAGGAGAGACGTGCAGCAACACTGAGGACATTTTTTGTCGATTATTATTTCAATCAAACTTGAACGAAAATGATTTCTAAATATAATTCCAATATTATTAAAATAAAATTTTGTAAATTTGTGGCATATTTTAAAATGTTAGTAATAAATTGAATATGTTTGTAGTAAATTCTAAAATGTTTGTAGTATTTTTTTAGAGTTGAAAATGTGTTTAGTAAATTTAAAAATGTTTGTAGTTAATATAAATTAACTTGTAGTGGTAAATTTGAATAAATTTTTATTCAATTAAAAAATGTTTGTATTAGATTTGAAATGATTTGATAAATTTTTAAATGTTTATAGTATATATTAGATTTCCCGCAGCAAGTTCAGATATTTTGTAGTAAATTCAATAAATTATGTAGTAAATTTTAATATACTACTAAATGAACATGTAGTAAATTTTAATATTTTTGCAGTAAATTTGAAAATATAATTAAATGAAAATAAAATAAACATGCAAGCAATTTAAATAAACTGACCATAAGTTAAATATATATGTAGTAAATTTTAGGATGTTTGTAGTATATTTAAAAATAATTATTTCTATTTTGGATTTTTTTTTTCTCAGTGTACACACACGTACTAAATAATACACACTAACAAATAAGCACTGAAAATATAATCGAATTGAATAAATAATTTAATGGTACATTTCAGCTGTATATTGTGCTAAGCTTCACTGATTGTTGTTGTGGTTGCTGTTAAAGTTTTCGTTATTGTTGACGATTTTATTGAAGATTTGTAAGTATTATACTATCTACAAAAAACGGCAGTTTCCTCGTCTCGTCGTCCTGATGTCTACATTATTTCTTAACGTTGAGTTGTTGCTGTTATTGATGTTGCTAGTATTGATGTAGATGTTGTTTTGAAACATGCTGCTCTTACTGCAAGTTGTGCGTATCATAGTAGCTTTAGACTTATCATCATTATTTTTACAGACAATTTTTTCAAGAGTTGTTTATTAAATATTTATTTTAAAAAGCTTTTTAAAGCTTTTTCAAGCTTTTTTGAAAAGATCTTTAAGCTTTTTGAAAAGTTTTTTAAATTTTTTGAAAGAAATGATTAAGCTTTTTGAAAAGCACTTTTGGAAGCTTTTGAAGATTTTTGAAAAGCTTTTTTAGCTTTTTGAAAAGATTTTTGAAATGCTTTTTAGCCTTTTTGAAAAGCTTTTTAAAAAGTTTTTGAAGATTTTTAAAAAGCTTTTTTAGCTTTTTGAAAAGATTTTTAAGCTTTTAAAACTCGATTGAAGTAGAACTTTAGAATATTTTAAATGTTTACAACTAATACAGATAAATCCTGAGCTTTTTTGAAAAAAAGCATTTCCGCTTTAAAATTTTAAAAATACTACAGCATTTTCTAAATTAATAGCTTTACATAAAAATACTTTTTTTTACATACAAAGATATTTTCTTATTGAGCTTTTAAAAGCTATAATCTATGACTTAATAAATACTACGTACACTTTGGTTTTGGTCTATAAGCTTTTTTAAAAACAATATTTTTAAAATAAGATTGAAATATTAAAAAATAATTAAAGCGGAATGAATTAAGCTCGGCTTTAACAAATGCTAAAAGTACAAACAGCCCAATTCGAAATAAATACTCCCACAAATATTTTGGAGAATTTCTTATTTGGAGAAAAAGCTTCGTATTGAATTTACATACAAAGATTTTTTCCCTCAAAAATAATTTGTGAGAGTATTCTTTTAGAATTTTGTTAGATATTTTAAGAAATTCAATATATTTATAAAACTTATTACTTTTATTAAATTATTTAATTATTACACATTTCTTTGTAGGAAAATTAAATAATAAATTTTATTCTAAAAAAAAACTTTCTAAAAAATCAAAAATGTTTACCCTCATGTACAACATAACCCTCAGCATTGTTGAAGCAAATTTATTTGCAGTAGCAATATTAACATTATTATCGTGATCATCACCATCATTATGGCTACTTGCAACATCACTAGCAACTTCTTCAACAGCTGCATCATTATTGAATGTAACAACGTTATCCTTTAATACGTGCACGTTTCACACTCGTTGCGCACGCATCCTGACTGTTGTGGGTGCTGCTGCTGTTGCTCTTACTGTTGCTGCTTCTACTGTTGCTGCTTGTGCTGGATTTTCTTAACTTAACTCAACTTTGTTCACTAACTGAATGACTGGCTGTCTTAATGCTCCAGACTCCCTCCCATTTACAGTCTTCAGAAGGATTTTCGCAGAGGGTTGGATCTTCCTTTAGTCTTCCAAATGAATTATGCGTCAGGGTTACCGAGCAACATGTTCAAATGCAATTTGTATTTCTGGTTCTCAATAACACGACATCTTTTTAAATGCTTTTAACTCTTTTAAACTACTCGGAACTCCTTCTAACTTCACTTTCGTACTCTTTCCAGGTGCTCAACTCAAGGATACAATCGACCGGCCTGTCGAGCACAGTGACATATTTGCCGCAGACAGATTCGGAGCTAATAACGCTAGCATGTTGGGCCAGCAATGTGGTCGGCCGACAGACGACGCCCTGTCTGGTACACATACTGCCAGCAAGTAAGTCCTACTTCGTCCTTGCGCATTTTGTCTATTTAACCATACCATACAAGTATTTAGTAGATGCGATGTGTGTAAATGCCACGTCAACTTTGCATTAAGGTCGTATTATGTGTGGGATTTGTTGCAATTGACTGCTGGCAGTGCAACAGCATGTCGGCCACAAAGATAGTGCATGTTGGTGCCGGGGACACAAATTTCCAAAATGTCTGGCAATGTGCAGAGAGCCATGTTTTTAGGATGACGTGGTATTTATTTTAAGACATTTGAGTTTCTTTTTTTTACAAATAATATTGCAAACTTAGAATATTGAAAAAAAATATAAATTTTAGTAAAAAATTTAAATTTTAGTAATTTTTTAATTTTTAATGAAAATTGAGTTTTAAGTGAAAATTTAATTTTAAGTGAAAATTTTAATTTTTAGTGCACAATTTAATTTTTAATAAAAAATTGAATTTTTTGTGAAAAGTTGAATTTTCAGTGAAAAATTGAATTTTGACTGAAAAATTGAATTTTTAGCGAAAAATTTAATTTTTAGTAAAAAATTGAATTTTTAGTGAAAAATTGAATTTTAAGTAAAAATTTGAATTCTTAGTAAAAATTTGAATTTTGAGTGAAAATTTGAATTTTTAGTAAAAATTTGAATTTTTAGTAAAAATTTGAATTTTTAGTGAAAAATTGAATTTTGACTGATAAATTGAATTTTGACTGAAAAATTGAATTTTTTGTGAAAAATTTAATTTTAGTGAAAAATTGAAAATAATATAAATTTTAGTGAAAAATTGAATTTTTAGCGAAATATTGAATTTTGAGTTAAAAATTGAATTTTTATTGAAAAATTGAATTTTTAGTGAAAAATTTATTTTTGAGTAGAAATTTGAATTTTTAGTGAAAAATTGAATTTTTGAGAGAAATTTAATTTTTAGTGAAAAATTTAATTTTTAGTCAGAAATATAATTTATAATGAAAAATTTAATTTTAGTGAAATATTGAATTTTTAATGAAACATTTAATTTAAGTGAAAAATTTAATTTTTAGTGAAAAATTTAATTTTTAATGAAAAATTGAATTTTTAGTGAAAAATTTAATTTTGAGTAAAAATTTAATTTTGAGTAAAAATTTGAATTTTTAGTAAAAATTTGAATTTTTAGTAAAAATTTGAATTTTTAGTGAAAAATTGAATTTTTAGAGAGAAATTTAATTTTTAGTGAAAAATTGAATTTTAAGTCAAAAATTGAATTTTTAGTCACAAATTGAAATTATAATGAAAAATTAAATTTTAGTGAAATACTGAATTTTCAATGAAACATTTAATTTAAGTAAAAAATTTAATTTTTAGTGAAGAATTAAATTTTTAGTGAAAAATTTAAATTTTAATTTTTAGTTAAAAAATAAATTTTGGGTGAAAAATTTAATTTTTAATGAAAAAAAAGTTTAAGTGAATAAAAAAAATTAAGTTTAAAATTGAATTTTTTAATGAAAAATTGAATTTTTAGTAAAATTGATTTTTTAATGTAACATTTAAAACTATATATATATTTACTGTGAATAGTTAAATTTTTAGTGAAAAGTTTAAATTTTAATGAAAATAAAAATTTTAATGAAAAATTTTATTTTTTTTGTGAAAATTTCAATTTCTGGTGAACAATTTAATTAAAAAACTTTTAATTATTTTTTTTTATTTTTACATTTTCCGCACTTAATTAAGTGAATCCCTATTAAATGTTATACTTAATTTTGAAAATGAAATGGTAGAAAAAACCGCAATGCATTTTAAACCACATTGATGCCAATTAAGTCGGTTTTTGGGGGTTTTTGTTTTATACTGTGTCAATTGCTAACACAGTCACTTTGCCACATAATCCAGATAGCGTGCATGTGGTATTTAATAGTTGGCTTTTTTTTAATAAAAAATTAAATAATTAAAAATGAAATTATAAACTTTGTTAAAAATATTTTGCATTCTTAAAAGAATTATATTAACTACTAATTGATTTTTTACTATATCATATATTATGAATAAAAAGCAAATCATTATGATTCTTGGCTGGGTATTGTGATTATTTTTGGAAAATTTATATGTATAATACATGATTTATGAGGATATTTATAAAATTTTACATGTTTTTTTGTTTTTGATATATAATGTAATTGCTTATGTAGCAGTTAATTCTAAATAAATATAACAAAAACAAAACAAAAAAAGTTGCATTTTTTCAAGGAAATTTATATTATTTTTTTTATATTAAAAATTATTTAATTAAATTCATTTTTATATTAATTTATGTATTGGTTTTATTTTTATATTTTTACCTTTTTTAATATTTCTACTGTTCAAGCAAATATTCAAAAAAAGCATTGAAACTAATAAAAATTGTAAATTATATTTATATCTAAATGGAATTTATAACAATTTTAATTTTTGACAATTTTTATTTTTTACCAATTTAGTGTTTTAACAATTTCTCTTCTCACTCATCAACAGATCCACCGGAAGCGCCTCATGCCTGCGAACTACGCAACGACACTGTGCTCGAAGTTGTCTGTGTGGCCGGAAGTGACGGCGGTCTCTCGCAGCATTTCCTGCTCGAAGTCATTGGCGGAGAACCGATCTATCCGGCGGTAGATGCCGGGCGCAGCTTTGGCGATGCCAATCCGGGTGACAATGAGATATCGACTATGAATGATCAGGTATTCAATTTAGAATTAGCATTAAAACTGCTTTAAGTTAAGCATATTATATAATTTAGATGATTTATATTCAACTTCATTTAGCATTATTGTCTGCCCACTAATTCGGCTTTATTAGGACTATTTGAAGTCTTAATATGCTTAATTGCGCAGAGTCTACATAAATAGATTTGGAAGTATTTTCAAAGTTTTTAAATTAATTTCTGAGACCTAGTTCTGCTTCATCATAGTTTAACCCATTTAAAAACTAAATTTCAATACAAAGACATTTGGACATTTATTGCTTTTGTAGCCTTCCTCAAGCACAAATGTAATAATTACATTATACTTCATTAATTTCTTCCTCTAATTGACTACTCTACTATGTAAGGAATCGTTAAAAAGTATCCCAATTCTAGCACTGAAATCAAATCAAACCAAACCATTTAAGGATTCGCAGCTTCAATTTTGTCTCAACTCATGTCGCACATGTCCTGCGTGGCACTGCAAAAAGGACAATAGATGGCACATAAATTACTTCCGCTTACTTGCGTGTCAATCTGTGCGTAACCAACGGTCACTGAGTCCATGACAAGACAGACACACACACACACATACGTATATGTCCTTCTATTAGACATCGCAGCAAACTAAAAGTTTTCTATATAAATTTCAAGCCTGAATAATTATGGCACAAATAAAATAAAACTTGCTGCTTTTATTTGCTATAAAAACAATTTGGATTGAAAGACTTTTTTAATTTAAAAGAATTTCTTTATTTTGGCAACTTTACGGCAATCGTGCGAAAACTTTATAACAAGACGTTGTTACTTTTGCCAGGCTAACTACAAACTTAGCACATGTTCCCTGAAAGTGGGCAGCATGTTTAAGTTTGTTTATTTTTAATTTATGTATTTTTTAATTTTCATTAATAATTATAATATATTGGTTTTTAATTTTATTGATTTATTTAAAAATTGATTGATTTTTTGATTTATATGATTTTTGTTTTATATGATTTGTTGATTTATTGGTTTCTTGGTTTATTGATTTATTGATTTATTGATTTATTGATTTATTGATTTATTGATTTATTGATTTATTGATTTATTGATTTATTGATTTATTGATTTATTGATTTATTGATTTATTGATTTATTGATTTATTGATTTATTGATTTATTGATTTATTGATTTATTGATTTATTGATTTATTGATTTATTGATTTATTGATTTATTGATTTATTGATTTATTGATTTATTGATTTATTGATTTATTGATTTATTGATTTATTGATTTATTGATTTATTGATTTATTGATTTATTGATTTATTGATTTATTGATTTATTGATTTATTGATTTATTGATTTATTGATTTATTGATTTATTGATTTATTGATTTATTGATTTATTGATTTATTGATTTATTGATTTATTGATTTATTGATTTATTGATTTATTGATTTATTGATTTATTGATTTATTGATTTATTGATTTATTGATTTATTGATTTATTGATTTATTGATTTATTGATTTATTGATTTATTGATTTATTGATTTTTTGATTTTTTGATTTATTGATTTATTGATTTATTGATTTATTGATTTATTGATTTATTGATTTATTGATTTATTGATTTATTGATTTATTGATTTATTGATTTATTGATTTATTGATTTATTGATTTATTGATTTATTGATTTATTGATTTATTGATTTATTGATTTATTGATTTATTGATTTATTGATTTATTGATTTATTGATTTATTGATTTATTGATTTATTGATTTATTGATTTATTGATTTATTGATTTATTGATTTATTGATTTATTGATTTATTGATTTATTGATTTATTGATTTATTGATTTTTTGATTTTTTGATTTATTGATTTATTGATTTATTGATTTATTGATTTATTGATTTATTGATTTATTGATTTATTGATTTATTGATTTATTGATTTATTGATTTATTGATTTATTGATTTATTGATTTATTGATTTATTGATTTATTGATTTATTGATTTATTGATTTATTGATTTATTGATTTATTGATTTATTGATTTATTGATTTATTGATTTATTGATTTATTGATTTATTGATTTATTGATTTATTGATTTATTGATTTATTGATTTATTGATTTATTGATTTATTGATTTATTGATTTATTAATTTATTGATTTATTGATTTATTAATCAGTTGTTTAATTTTTTCTTGATTCTTTGATTAAATGATTTATTAATTTCATGATTTGTTGTTTGATTTATTTACAGAATTAATAAAATTTATTTATGAAAATTTAATTCACATTTCTGTTTTATTTAAATAGTTCGAAAAGTTTCAAGTTTTGGTAGCTGACTGCTGCATTTATTTTATTTTAATTTTAGTGTTTTTTTACATTTTTTTTAAGCTTTGAATTCAAGTTATGTATTAAATACTTTTTACATTGCATACTTTCAGGCTACGTCCGCGCCCATCTTCCGCATGCAGGAGCCCAGTCCGCAATTTCGCTTGAATAACCTGGAGCCCGGACGTGAATATCAATTCCTCGTGTACGCCGTTAATGCGAAGGGACGCAGTGAGCCGCCGGTGGTGATTGAACGCGTACGTGTGGCCGCACAGACGGGACCATATGGTAAGCAATTCAATGTGGTGCTTTTGCAAAAAATTGCCTATTTAATGATAATCTCCACATATTAAAATGAAATAAAATTTTATTATAAACACCAATATAAGAAACATTATAAGAAAAACAAAATAAAAATATATAACGTAAATGTACCGAATTACGACAGTCCAAAAACAAACAAAAATATAGTTCTAGTTTAAAAATCATGATTTTGCAACGAGTTTATTTACAACCTAAAATGTAGGGTCAAGTGCTATGTACCGCGGATTGAAACAAAGAACAATTGACTAATAAAATAAATTGTTGGCTGACCGTGCTATATGTCTAGAAAGCTGCTACTTTAATACTTTAATTTTTAATGAATGAATTATTATAAAATATAAAAACATAAATGTTTATATTAGGATCATATGTCGACTGTTCAAAATTTAATTATATAAAAGTGACACAATCTATTGACAAAAAAAAATTTAAATTAAAAAAATAATTAAACAAAAATATTTAAACATATTTTATAAATATAACAAAAACTTATTTTAATATAAAATAAATTATAAATTTAAAAAAATAAAGTAATGAAACAAAACTTTTTTTCATTTAGTCATTTATTAAAAATTCAAGGCAGCCTTTGAAAACAATCAGCATTAAAAGCAGCAAAAACAAATTTTATAAAAAGACGGTGGGTGGTACGAACATTGAAAGGTTTTTGGAGGCGGTGTTGGCAGTTTTTGTAGCTTATCAAAAACACGTTTCAGCAGCATGTTTTGACTTTGACCTCGGGCAAAATAAATGTTGTAACAACACGAATAAGAAGAAGAAAAAAAACATGTAGCAACAGCAACAACAATAACAATAACAGCAGAGGCTATTAGAAGCGTTTTAAGCAAATCATAATGACGCCTTGTTCCACACTCACACACACACAGACACAGAACGATCACGTATAATCACAGACACACTCAGATACAAGCACCGAGACCCTTATGCAGTATGTGACGCACACGAACGAGTGCAGCCTAGTAATTCAGCAAAGTGCGAAAATTTAACAGCTTTCCTTCCGCTCGTGCACGGTGCGAAGCGGAGCCTATTGTGCGAAGCACATATTGTTCGCGTTGTTGCTTTTTGTGCATATTGTTCTTAGGGTATTTTAAATGAAACCTCTTTCACATTGACACGTGTTGTATAATTTAGGTTTTAGGTCAGGTAATGGAAAATAACTTTCAACAGTTTCCTATGGCAAATGAGAGTGCTTTTGTTAAGAAAACTTTTTAATGTTCAGTGCAGTTTTTAGCTTAATTTATTAATGGATTTTTATATCTTAAATCGCTGTCTGATGAATACATTTTCAAGTTTTCAATAATTTGAATATGTTTTTTGAATATTACAAAATGAATAAATTTTCATAAATTTTCAAAATTTATGAACATTTTCAAAAATTATTTTGTTATTCAAATATTATAAAAAATATCAAATTTCTTTAAAATTCGAATTTTAGAAAAATTATCAATATTTAGAAAAATATTTCAAATATTTCAAAATGTATGAAAACTTACAAAAATATTGAATTTTAAATATCAAATTTTTAAAAGTATATCAAATATTTTAAAAATTATTAAACTTTTCAAATGTTATAAAATTTTTCAAATTGAAATTGAAAAATGGCAAAATTTCAGAAAATATCAACATTTTCAATAATTATCATATATTTCAATAACTAAAAAATATTTCAAAAATTATCAAATTTTCAAAACTTATAAAATATTTCAAAAATTATAAAATATATCAAATATTATTAAATTTTTCAGAAAAAAAAGAAAACTTTTCAGGCAATATAAACATTTTTCAGAAATTTCAAAAAATATTTATCAAATTTCTTTAAAATTCGAATTTTTAAAAAATTATCAATATTTAGAAAAAATATTTCAAATATTTCAAAATTTATGAAAACTTTCAAAAATATTTAATTTTAAATATCAAATTTTTAAAAATATATCAAATATTTTAAAAATTATAAAACTTTTCAAATATTTTAAAATTTTTCAAATTGATAAAATTTTTAAAAAATGGCAAAATTTTCAGAAAATATCAACAATTTCAATAATTATCATATATTTCAATAACTATAAAAAATTTTAAAAATTATCAAATTTTCAAAAATTATAAAACCTCTCAAAAATTATAAAATTTTTCAAATATTATCAAATTTTTCAGAAAAAAAAGAAAAATTGTCAGGCAATATAAATTTTTTTTAATAAATATCACTTTTTCAAGAATTTTCAAAAAATATTTATATTATCAAAATTTTTAGTTATTATTAATTTTTTTTTTTAAATATAAATTTTCAAAAACTAAAGTATTTCAAAAATTAAAAAAATAGTCAATTCTTTAATAGTCAAAATTGTCAAAAAATTTGAACATTTTCAAGCATTTTTGAATTTTTGAAAAGTTACTAAAATATAAGTTAAATTCACATTGATTATTATAATACTGGCCTCTTTTTAATCATGCCTGAGCCCTGTCAAGCACACATCACATGCTGCCGCATCCTTTTGTAAACGTCCTGCCGCTGCTGCACTCAAGCGAAATATTTCGGCAAAGCATAAAATGCGCGTCAGCCATAAATCTTGGCTCTGGAGGATCGCATGTCCTGCTTGATTGCTTTTATAGCAGCAATTTCACCTGTTAGTTGTTGGGGCCTCTTTTGTTTCATTTTTATTTATAGTTCTTTTTATATTTTTTAATATCTTTTTTTGCCATTTTTTTCATTGCGCCAGAGTAGCAAATTTTTGGCGTTGTCTGGCAGCAATCAAGTTTATGCTTCAACTGTGCCTCATGACAGCTTTTCGAGTTTTTGCTGAGAGCAAACAGCAGCAGCAGTGCCTTTCGTAGAATAAAATCAGAAATATATTTAATTGAATAAACAATGTAAACAAAATTATATATTAAAATTGGCCGAAAGGGAGGCTAAGTAAATATTAAAAGTACAGTACAAATTAAATTAAAATTATATATATCATTATCAATACTGTGGGCAATTAAAATAAAGGGTTGAAAAATAAAATTGAGAGGTTTTCAACATTAAAATTAAACAATGAATTTAAAAAATAAAATAAAAAACAAAAATAAAATAAAAAAATGCAGTATCGTCGTTGTAGAACGAAAAGTCACCAACTACATTTCAAAATGCCAAATATTCATTTACAAAAATGTTTATATATCTGTCAATTTTTAATCTAAGATCTCAAATTTTTTTAGAAAATGTTAATCTATTACTTGATATTTCAACATTAAAAATGCATCAATTACTTTTTATAATATCAATCAACAAACTCGAAATTTAAGTTTTTCAAAAAAATGTATTTGGTGACTTTTCGTTCTACAACGACTATATCAAAAAAGTAAAAAGCAAAATGCGGACGTTTTATCAAAAGCAAAAAAAAAAAATTTCAATTAAAAAATAAATCTAAAAAATAAAATAAAATATATGGAAAAATATATAAAAAATAAAATGAGCTTTTACACCATCTATAATTTTATTTTCTCATTTCACTAATTCAGTTTTAAAACATTGACATTTATGTATCCATTCTACTTACAGATGAAACTATTCTCTCCGAGGATCCCACACCCGCCGAGACGACGCATCATGCTAGCGGCAGCGCGGCCGCTGCCGCTGGCAGCAGCAGCACAAGTGGCGCTGGCGGCATCGGTGTCGAGAAACAGTCGACGCTGCTGATACTGGCCGCCGTCGTGGCGATAGGCGCCGTCATTGTGACGTCAATTATTGTAGCCGGCATTGTGGTCGTTTGCAAGCATCGGCCACGTCCACCTGAGCCGCAGGATGTGCGCAAGAGCATGAGGTGAGTGGCAAAGCAATCTATAAAGCGGCCAAAGGATTAGCTGGCACAATATGACCCTCATGAGGTTATCATCCAACAAATATGTATTTCTCATACTACATAGCACGTTGTTTGTCTATGTGCCATAGTTTTGCCTGTTCGTCGTGTGCTCGTCCTTCGCGTCGCATTGCGTTCGTCCTTCACAACAACGTACGTGGGCTCGTGCACTCTCACGTTCTCATTACGAGAAATTTATTTTAATTTTATGTTTAAGTAGTTTTTGTTGTTGCCGGATATGGCTGTGCCAGCAAATGATGGTTGTACATTTAGCAAGAAAATTGTAATAACAGCAAAACAAGCAAAACACGCAAAAAGCTTAAAACAAACAACAACAAAAAAAAAATAACAGATTCAGCAAATAAATGAGATTTCATCAGAACTGTTGTACGTAGTAGATCTAGTGCACGTACATCAAATATGCCGGCGGCGTATGAGTGATGCGCAATTTACGTTGAATTAGAAGGACATGCATGGGTTGAGTTATCTTTGCAAATATTCAGTTTATTTGCAAGGATTTTTATCATATTTATTATTTGTTGTTGTTTTTTTTTTCTTGGCTGCTAAAATGTATATTACATTAATATATTAGGAAGATTTTTAGATTTTAAGTATTATCTAATATATAATAAAAAAAACAGAAAAAAGCTCGAAAATATTTATGGAAGTTCAAAAACACTTCAAAGTTTAATTATCATTAAAAGCTTTCAAATGATCTAAGACCTTTAAGAAGTTTAAAAATCTGTTCATAATTTAAAAATCTCATAAAACATAAAATAAAGTAGAAATCACTCAGTTCAAAAAGTCCTCAAAGGTTTTAAAATTTGTAAAAGTTAATGCTTTTTAAAAATGCAGATGGCATTAAAAGATAAAAAGATTCCAAAACAATAATAGGTAACATAACATTTCAGAAAAGCTCTGATAGTTACAAAAGCCCTAATGTTATAAGTCATATAAAAATTAAAAAAAAAAATTCTAAACAAGCTTTTTAATATTAAAAAGCTATTAAAGCTCACAAGATTTTAAAGCTTAAAATACATAAAAGCTTTAAAGAATATTATATCTTAAAAGTATATTAGAACTTAACGCTTACAAAATTTCCTATCTCAAAATCCTATCAAAACTTTAAAACCTTTCAAAGCATTAAAAGCTTTTAAAGCATAAAACGCCATAAAAGCGTGAAAAGCTGTACAATAAAAAGATTCCAAAACAATAATTGGCTAAAGGATAACATTTCAGAAAAGCTTTGATAGTTAGAAAAGCATTAAAGTTCTATATCATATAAAAATCATTAACAAGCTTTTAACGATTAAAAAGCTCTTAAAGCTCACAAGATCTTAAAGCTTAAAAGTACATTAAAGCTTTAAATAATATTAAAGCTTAAAAGTACATTAAGCTTAAAAGAGCTTAACGCTGAAAAATCTCTTAGCTCAAAATCCTATCAAAGCTTTAAAAGCTCTTGAAGCATAAAACGACATAAAAGCGTAAAAAGCTGTACAATATTAAAAAAATATTCTTATTGTAAAAAGCTCTAAAAGCTTTTATAAATCTCTATAAATTCTTTAAGAGCTTCTTTAATTATAAATATTTAAAGGAAAAAAGCTCTTAAAAGTATCTAGAAACTTTTCAGAGCTTTATTAAGTTCTTGAAACTTCAAAAATCTCTAAAAGAATTAAAAATTCTAAAAGCTTTATAAAAGTCTTCATAAGGCTCAGTATTTTGTACACATTTGAAATTAATTTTTATTTTGCAAATTCTTCCATATATATGACGCAGGTATATTATACGTTGATTTGCAATCAAATACTTTTTACTGCGCATCAAACATGCCGCACGTAATGCATTACCTAATTGTCATTTGTTCGCCCTCTTCTGTATCGTTTTCATGACGACAATGTAACTATTGTATAATAAACATAAACTTGCGACTATTTGTGCCAGGCAATAATTGTATTATTTTAAATGGCTTCTTTGGCAACATTGCCTTTGAAATTTCTAGTGTTTCAGTCGGCGAAGTTTTACAGCTGTCACATACTCACTGAGCGCTGTGTTATTTAGTGATGTTTAAAATTTTTGTGACACAAATAGAGAGGCTGCAAATGCCATAAAGTAAAAATAAATCAAAAAATATCATTGGTAACATTGTTTAACAACAATTAAAAACTATATGTTTTGAGTGTTAAATATATTTACCAAAATCTTTTCAAAATTTAAAAAAATCACTGTTGCATTACCTACAATAATAAACGGCCTAAAAGCGACTGGATGTGGCATACAGGAAGTGCTTTACAGCCTGGGCAAAACTGCGCTTAAAGTTTGATGAAGTTATTAAGAGTTGTTGGCACCAGTAGCAGCAGCAGAATTTGCATTTTGTGATAACAACAACGCCAACATGATTGCATTTATGGTAGTTTTATCAGGCACAAAATGTTCCATACCATTGCGGCTGTTATTTCATACATACTTTTGTATGTTACCGATTTCGATTTTACTTAAATTGTATGATTTATTGTGAGATTATTGGGGTTATTTAATTAATATTGGGGATTATTTAAAATGAAGTAAATTTTGTTGTATATTTTTTTTAATTTTTCAAAGTGCAATTATTTTATTATAAAATAATAATTCTATTCATTAATATTACGGCTTCCATTTTATTTTTTGTACGTTACTATTTAATATTTTAAATTATCATTTGTAATGGCTTTTATTTCATTTGGTGTTACTTCATTAGAAGCGTTTTCATTGGGCATTATTTCGTGGTGCATTTTGGTAATCACTGCAGAATTAAGTAAGGCAAAACAGCAAAATGTGTTTGTAAAGTCGTGGCATTTTAAGTGAGTTGCAACTGATTTATTATCCCTTCATCGTCGTAGTTGTTTTGTGCTCTTTGCTTCTCAAAGCACAAATTAAGATTATTGTTTAAATCTAAATTCATTCATGGCAACAGTTTGCACGCGTCAAATATCGCGGTGCAATGTGACGTATGAGTGTTGTGCAATTAAGCGGCCTGTTTGAATTAGTTGTTGCGCATACGTCAGAGGCAACACGCAGCAATTGTAATTGTGATTAAATAGAGTGCATTTTGTAGTAGAACACTGCCATTGAACTAATAATTTAAATAATTTTATGTAAATGTAACACATACGACATCAGTTCGTTATTTTGCATATTTTCGTTTTTTTTTTTCCAGTTACCAAAGGAATGATACAAAAAAAACTGAACTAAAAAATGAATTAACTTAATAAAGTAGTTTGTTTTATCATTTTACTTTCTGTTAATAATAATTGTGAAATCAAGCAGACCAGTTAATCCTACCATTTTGAGTGCCGAGGGCATTTAAAAAAATTGAAACATTTTTAAAAAGAAACAAATATTTAAATTAATAATATAATTTAAAAGATCCTTTTGATATTTCTTATTAAAAGATATATATATAATATCTAAAAAAATTATTTAATTGCTTTAGCAAAATATCGCTCATACGTCATGCTGTTTCAATTCTATGGTATTAATTAAAACAAACAATTATTGCTAGCAACTGATGCAGCAGCACTAAAATAAGTACAACAAATACTGAGTAGTAATAAAAATAAAAATCAGTTTTTACAATCAACTACTAATTAACAACGTACAAATGTTTAGTTGAATTAATTTGAAATTGATTTTTTTTAATTAGTGTTTGAAATATATTTTTTCACATTATTTTAAAATACAAAATAATTGAAAAAGAACAGCAACTTTACGCAAACATATAAAATATATTCTTTACCCTATATAAACCTGCAACAGAATCACAGCAATCACTGGGCGACTTTGTGAAATCAACAATGTTGCTGCTGCTATTGCTGACCTTTGCCAGCACCACTAGCAGCAACATCAGCTACAACTGAAATAAGTAATCTCAGCCATTGCAATCTACTCCAGCGCAAAAGTTTAGATAAATTGCTTTGAAGTCATACTTGGGGGCAGCCAGCCAGTCAGCCAAACACATCGAGTGTCGTTGCGAAAACTCCATCTGTTCAGCACAATTAATTCGAAATAAGATTGAGATTGTGGCTATGCGATAAGCACAGCCAATTAGGTTGCGTTTCACAAAATAAAAACAAACAAAAAAAAATTGGAAATATACTGCGAAAAATCTCGAGCTATTATTTCGAGGGTACATACAAGGAAAAAAAAGTTCTGTAATTTAACGCATTGATTGCAAAGCAAGGCGGAAACCATTGCACAACAATAAAAAATAGATTTTGCTTTTTAATGGAATATAGAAGGAAACTGGTGTAAAATTATTACTGAAAAAATTAATATTTCAAACATGTTTAAACCCTATTTTGTCAAATTTTAAATACAAAATTTGATTATTTTAATTATAATATCTATTATGTATTTTTCATTCAAAATTCAAATTTTCACCAAAAATTCAAATTTCCACTAAAAATTCAAATTTTCAAAAAAAAAATTTAATTTTTCACTAAAAATTTAATTTTTAGATTTCAATAAAAATTCAGTTTTTCACGTAAAGTTCCATTTTGTACAAACATATCACTGAAACATAAATATAAAATATTGAAGAGTAAATAATTAATTTATATATTAAAATTCAAAAATCGTCTGATAAAATTCCGTTAATTTCTCGCCTACTCATTCTACATTCTTATTTGTTCACTTGTCTTAAAGTTAATAATTACATGAAATTAAAATTATAAAACAGTACCACGTATTGAACGAGAAATTTTCTGGAATTTTATAATTTTAAATTCATTTGATTGCACTAAAATGTTCTCTGTTTTAGAGACATCACAAGTAGCTAAATATTAAATGAAGTATAAAAAAAAATAAATATTCCCGAAATAATTTTACCGCGGGCGGCAATATAATTTACAGCAATTTTCACTAATTTTATGCGTGCCGTACGTGCATCTAATTAGGCTGCCTTCACTGAGTTTCATCCCGCATTTGCTTTGATGTCATGCGGAAGCGCACTAAGTATTTAATATGAAAAAAAAGACAAATTAATTGAATTATAAAATAATTAAATTTGCATTTTGAAATTTAAAAATTGGTAAAAATAGCCAATAACAAAATAATGTAAAATAATGTTTAAAAAAATCATTAAGTACTGAATGCACAATGCAATAAAAAGTACTTAATGTCATAAAATAATATAAACATAAATTGTCTTAATTCATAAATGTATATAATTTTAGAAACTGATAAATTCATAAATTAGAAAATTTAGAAATTCATGAATTCATACATAAATTCATAAATTCTTAAATTCGTAAATTCATAAATTCATAAATTCATAAATTCGTAAATTCATAAATTCATAAATTCATAAATTCATAAATTCATAAATTCATAAATTCATAAATTCATAAATTCATAAATTCATAAATTCATAAATTCATAAATTCATAAATTCATAAATTCGTAAATTCATAAATCCAAAAATACATAAATTCATAAATTCACAAATTTATAAATTCATAAATTCATAAATTCATAAATTCATAAATTCATAAATTCATAAATTCATAAATTCATAAATTCATAAATTCATAAATTCATAAATTCATAAATTCATAAATTCATAAATTCATAAATCCATAAATCCATAAATCCATAAATCCATAAATCCATAAATTCATAAATTCATAAATTCAAAAATTCATAAATTCATAAATTCGTAAATTCATAAATTCATAAATCCATAAATCCATAAATCCATAAATTCATAAATTCATAAATTCATAAATTCATAAATTCATAAACTCATAAACTCATAAATTCATAAATTCATAAATTCATAAATTCATAAATTCATAAATTCGTAAATTCATAAATTCATAAATTCATAAATCCAAAAATACATAAATTCATAAATTCACAAATTTATAAATTCATAAATTCATAAATTCATAAATTCATAAATTCATAAATTCATAAATTCATAAATTCATAAATTCATAAATTCATAAATTCATAAATTCATAAATTCATAAATTCATAAATTCATAAATTCATAAATTCATAAATCCATAAATCCATAAATCCATAAATTCATAAATTCATAAATTCATAAATTCATAAATTCATAAATTCATAAACTCATAAACTCATAAATTCATAAATTCATAAATTCATAAATTCATAAATTCGTAAATTCATAAATTGACAAGTTCATATATCCATAAATTCATAAATTATATTTAAACTATATTCGTTTCCAAAACAGTTTCATATTCTCTTTACTTTTTATACTCTCGACTCGTGTTCGATTTTTAAAGTGGCTGCCAATTAATTTAATTGCGTCAATTTCTTGATTAAATTGATTTTCCACATTTTTATGTGTTTCTACTACATTGTAACAATTGTTGTTCATTGCGACGACAGCACTTAGTAAGCCGCTAGTGCTCAGGTTCAGTTCCAGGTCCATTTGAACGAGTACTCCAACAAAAACAATTGTACACATTGCGCAAATAGGATCAAGCAGGATGCACCACAAATGCTTTCAATGCTCTGTACATGGGTCGAACGTGTGTCTGTTACTCCCACAACAGCCGATGGTTTTTATTGAAATTTATTTTCGAATTGAATTTTGATGATGTTGTCCGGTGCTCTGACCTGACTGAGTTTGCAGTTGTGTTTTTATCGGTATTTACACCAATAAGTGGGCAGAAGCACAGTGGGACAATTCTACAAATTCATATTATAAATCGATTTGATAGTGCATTGAAAGCTTTTGCCAGTCAAACTTTAATTGTTTTAAATTATTGAATTTGATATTAAAATATTTAATAATTTAATATTTTTCATATTTTAAATAAAAAATGTATTTTCTCCATTGCAGACCCGCTCGCACCGATGTCCCCTCCATGTATATCGAGGAGGATGAACTGAACGACGAGGAGGCCGCGCGTCCAGACGAAATACGGAGTCGCGCCACCGGCATCGGCGCCGTCGGCATTGGTGGCTCCATCATGGGACCGCGCTGCAGCGCAAGCACAACGAGTAGCCAGCATCACTACATCTCGGAGGGTTTTATACAATATGCGCAGCCCAGTCTGAACGGTACTATTCCAAAATCTATTTACAACAAATTGTAGCACGGATGCTTGACGCTCTCTTGCACCCACACACTCTCTCTTTCTCTCTGTCTCTCTTGCGCTCTTGCACTTTCAACACTTGTTACACTATCTGTCTCTTTTGCACCGACACACTCAGAACACAAAACACAGCCATCAATGCAAAGCATCTACTGTCTGCTGTTGTCTCACTTGCTCTGCTCATATTTTACCACTTTTTTCCAATTTAGTTTTTAAATTATTATTTAATATGTAAAAAGTATATCGTAGTTAGTAGATTTTAGTTTATACACTTGCACTGTACATTAAAGAACGCATTTTATAAAAAATACTTCTAAACTCAATTTTTGTAATTGATAAATTCAAGTAGCTTTAAAAACCAATTTTGTTCACTATTATTTTATAATTTTATTTTATTTTTTATTGTATAAAATGATCATTTTTGATAAATTCTAATATTCCTCTTAAGCCTTATTTTGTAATTGTCTGCTTTTTGCTGTGTGCACGAATAATATGTATTTTATTTTTAATAATTTTTGTATATTAATAAAATTTTGCTAAACGTCTACAATATTTATTTCATTATAATCAACAGTTTTTAATGTTGTATAAATAAAAGGAAAACAGTTAGTTAAATAAAAATATAAGCCACAGGAATTTTGAGAGTCCCTCACTTATCAAAACAAAAAAACTGAAATTAAATCTATGAATTTTTAATTTATTATCACATCGGTTGAACATTTTTTTAATTCTAGTAAATTTTTACAAAACTACAAAATTTTTAAAATTTTTTCGTTTGTCCTAAATACGAAATATAAATTTTACGAGATATAAAATATTTGTTAAGAAATTCAAAATATGTATAAAATATGAAATTTTGCACAAAATACGAAATTTTGTACTAAATACTATTTTTTGTACAATATACGAGAGTTTGTAAAAAATAAGAAATTTTGTACAATATACAAAATTTTGTACAAAACACGATATATTATACAAAATACGAAATTTTGTACAAAACACAAATTTTTTTACAAATACGAAATTATTTACAGTATACTAAATTTTGTACAAAATACGAAATTTTGTACAAATAACGTAATATTCTACAAAATACGAAAATTTGTACAAAATACAAAAATTTTTACAAAATACGAAAACTTGTACATATTACGAAAGTTTGTACAAAATACGAAATTTTGGATAAAATACAAATTGTAGTAAAATATATGATAATTTGCAAAAAGTTTATGAATAAAATATTAGTATTTTTGTACAAAATTCAAAAAAATTGCAAGAAACAAATATTTTGTAAAAAACTATAAATTGCGAAATATTCTACGATAAAGGAAAGTTTGTACAAAATACAAATATTGAAAGAAATTCGAATATAAAATATACAAAATATTGCAAACTACAAGAAGAAATGTGTAAAATTTGGTAAAACTAAAAAAAATAAAGGTTTTGTACTTAATACAATGATTTCTTAAAAATACAAAATTGAAAATTTTGTACAGAATACGAAATTTCGAACGAATTTGTAATATTACGAAATAAAATTATAAAAAAGACAATTTTTGTATAGTTACGAAATTACAAATTTCAATATTTTGCACAAATTACGAAAATTTGACAAATTTCGAAATTTTAACAATTTACAAAATTTTAACAATTTACGAAATTTTGACATATTACGAAATTTTGAACCAAAATAAGTAATTTTTTACAAAATTACAAATTATATGCAAAATACGTAATTTTGCAATATAACATTTTTTTACAATAAGGACATTTTTACGAAATTAGAAATTTTGTACGAAATTACAAAACTTTCTACGTCATACGAAATTTTATAAATATACATTTCGTAAATTTATACAATATGAAAATTTGTAAATGATACAAAATTTGTGTTAAATGTGCACCAACAGCTGATTTATGTATTGCATAATTTTAAATTATTCAGTACAAAAAAATTTCTACAAAATACTTGATTAGGTAATTTGTAAGTAATGATTTATTATAATATTTTCTTGTACGTAAGATGCAGCAATATATTCTATAAATAAAAATCAACAACTTATGTAAAAACTTACAATAATAATCACTGTAGTGAATACCAAAATTAGTTGTATTCTAATTAATATTGTAGTTTTTGTCTTACCCTATGTAAATTGGTAGCTCATATTAAACTTTCTAACACGTATCATATTCAATTTCTATTAATCTTGCTCCTACAGTCTTTTAGTCTTTGTCTCACTTGGTTTGTGGCCTTTTTAGAATTTCGGCTACTTTAGTCTTTAGCCATCTTTATAGACTCTATCCCACTAAAGTACACTGGTGTCTCATTTTCACATAGCATTTTCAACAAAAATTTTACCCCATAGGCGATGTTATGTTACCTCTGCTCGAACGTAATCCTTCGTATACCCCGTTGCCATATTTAGCGACCACCGCACCGTGGCATGGACAATACATGTTGGCGAATTTGGCCAATGATTCCCGTGTAGCCAATGTTGTTGAAATTGAACCTCTGGTCTATGGCTATGCAGTTTAAATGGTTCTGCAAAAGCTTTAAAACTAATGTTAGTTGTTGAATTTGAAGTAAGTTTTTGGTAGGACAATTTTTATCTTAATTCAACTTTTTACATTTTTTTCTTTTGTAATGAATTTATAATCTGAATTTAATTTGAAATTTTCCTATTTTTTTATGTTTTTTTTTTTTTTTTTGAAATGAAGTAAATTTGTATAAAGTCCCTGCGGCCAAATTGTTATTCGTTTTTAAAATATTTACATTTCTCGCTTTTTCGAATGCAGTTCAAATGAAGCAGCAAATCCTTAAAAGTTCACTTGGCACTATACAAAATGGCAACAATTGAAATCTAAACAAACGAAAGGACTCGCATGCCAAGCGACTGTCTGATAGTTTGTTGCTTAGTTGCCAACTGTGTGCGAAAAGTGCTAAGAATAATTAAAAAATCATAATTTTTTACAAAGGTATTAAATACGAAAAATTAATTACAAAAATTTTGTACATAATAATAAATATTGTAAATAAAAAATTATATGTATTATAAAAAATTTTGCACTAAATTTAAATACTGAATTATGTACAAATTACTAAATTAAATACACAAATCTAAGTACTTATACGACATTTTGTACAAAATAATATTTTTTTATGAAATAATAATTTTTTTACAAAATACGAAATGTTGAACATAATAAGAAATTTCTTAAGATATATGAGATTTCGTACTAAATTCAAATTTTGTACGAAATAAAAACTTTGTACAAAATACGAATAAATATATGAATAAAAATTATGAAATTTTTTATAAATACGAAAATTTGTACAAAAACGAATTTTTGTAGAAAATACAAAATTTTGTACCACATACGAAATTTTGTTCGAAATAAAAAATAAAATATTTTATACAATTTACGATATTTTTTACAAAAATATTTAATACAAAATTTGATAAAAAATATCAAATTTTATGAAAAATACGAAATTTTGTATAATATACAATATACTAAATTTTGTACAAAATACGAAAATACAATGTACAGAATTTTGTACACATTACGAAATTTTGTATAATATCCAAAATACTAAATTTTGTACAAAATACGAAAATACAATTTACGGAATTTTATACACATTATGAAATTTTGTAATATTGTACGAAGTATGGAACAATATTACATTTTGTATTAAATATATTCATAATACGAAATTTTATACAACTACCAGTTTTTATTACAAAATACGAAAATATGCATAAAATACCAAAATTATACAAGAACAAAAATTTATGCAAAATGAGAAAAGTTGTATGAATTTTTGTACTATATACTAAATTTTGTACAGAATTCTTATGAATGTACAAAATACTTTATTAATTTAAAATACAAAATTTAATACAAATGAAGAAAAATTATACAATTTAATAAATTTTGTATGAACTACTAAATATTTTACAAAATACTAAATCGTTCGTAACAGAAAACTCGTACTTCATTTGGTACAAAATTCTAAATTAGTTATACAATACTAAATCCGTATTATACGAAATACGTTATTTTATATAAAATACGAAATTTTATACAAAATACGAAATTTTACATAAATTACGAAATTTTTATACAAATTACGATATTTTACACAAAATACGAAATATTGTACAAAATACGATATTTTATACAAAATACGAAATTTTACATAAATTACGAAATTTTTATACAAAGTACGAAATTTTACATAAATTACGAAATTTATATACAAAATACAAAATTTTTCACAAATTACGAAATTTTATACAATATACGAAATTTTTTACATATACGAAATTTTGTACATAATACGAAATTTTCTACAAAATACGAAATTCTATGCAAAATACGAAATTTTCTACTAAATACAAAATTGTGTACACAATAGTTTGTACAAAATACGAACTTTTGGTACATTATTTAAAATAGTAAATAATGTTTTGCTTTAGTAGTTTCAAAATTCCTCTGAAAAAATATTCCTTTAAAAAAAAAAATAAAAAATTTTAAATTATAATGTTATTATTATTATCTGGCAACCATATTCATTCATCCACTCACACGAGCGACTCCCTGAGTGACTATGCAACACAGCATAATAAAACAACTTGACATTTTGCAACAAAAACATAGAATACAACAACTTAAAGAAACAACAATTACAAAACAAAAACAACTACACAAAGAGAAATTAACATCACAGGATGTCTCGCACATCCTGGCAGAGCGAACCAGAGGCATTTTGCATAAATTAAATTTTTGTTATTATTGCTACATATTTCGTATGCAACAACACACACACACACAAACACAATGTGTGAATTGCATTTAATGTCCTTAGATATATTTCGAGAAAATCTAAATTTTCATAGTTATTTTATGTATTTTCTTGAATATTTTCCAAATATTCAAATGTTACAATATTATTTGATGTTGTTTTATTTGATTTATGCCTGTTTGTGGTCATTTGAGTTGTTCGTTGGTATTGTTTTCGTAATTGTTAATGTTGTTGTTATTATTATTGTTGTTTTAAATTGTCGTTTTGTTGTTTTATGTGGCATCAACTATTGTTGGCAGTCGAAACTAAATTTTATAACACAGTCAAGCAAAGTAATAAAGTAACCCAAGAAAAAGCGGATATTGTGCACTCACTTCCGGTGTGGTCGGACTGCTGTTCGATTACGACAACATCATCGGTAGCAGTTGATAGTGAGAGAGCGAAAGAAAGAGAAATAAACTGTAAAGTGAGAGAGCATTGAATGTTCTGTGACCCAAGAAAGTATTTGCATAGTTTAAAGAATTTAAGTTGATTTTAATTAAATTTGCTATCAAGAGATGGCTTTTAAGTTCGGATAAGCAAACAGAAATAGTTCAATGAAAATTTATGTTTGAGTAAAATCTTTTTTTTAATATTTTGTAACATAGTAGAAAAGGAATCTACCATTAAAAATTAAATTTTTCAGTGAAAATTCAATTATTCTTTAAAACACAAAATACAATTCCTTACTAAGAATTTAAATTTTCACTCAAAAATGAAATTGTTTACTTTAATTTCACTTTACAAACAGCTATTTATATTCTATGTCAATTTAAAATTTTAGTTTTGTGTGTGTGTTTTTTTTTTTTTTGTTTGAAATAATTAAATATAAATATTCTCAAATATAGTTTATTATTTATATAAAATGCACTACATTGTTTGTCTAAGTAAAAAGCAAATATTTATGAAATGTTGATAAATCTTCTTTAGGCCTTCTACTTTTATAAGTTATACTCATGTCAAACTCAAGCAAGGCAAAGAAATAAGAATCGTATCCCAAAAAAATTTCCTATTATTCAGCATTTAATTTGAAAACTCAAAATTATTGATAAAGGATTTAATGCAAATGTTGTATTTTGTTAGTGACTAAAACCACATGAAAATTGCATTTAAACTGTGTGTGGATTTTAGATATTTTGCATAACACAAAGTGTAGTGCATAAATCATGCATTGCATTTAGTTGAGAAAATTGTGCAAACAAAAGATTTTGATAAGCCGTTGCTGTTCAGAAGGAGATTTGCAAAGATTTATTTTTTTTTTTTAATCTAGCTAAATTTTTAATGCAAATAAATATAAAATTGAAATAAATGAAAATTTCTATAAAAATTTATTTTTTACATTAAAAAAATAAAAAAGAAATTAAATGGTTCACTAAAAATTAAATTTTTCAATAAAATTTTATTTTTCAACATAAATTAAATTTTTCAGTTAAATTCAATTAATCATTGAATAATTTCACTGAAAATTGAATTGTTCACTTAAAATTATATTTTTCACTTAAAACTGAATTTTTAACTAAAAATTGATATTTTTAACTAAAAAATATTTTTTTCACTTAAAACTGAATTTTTAACTAAAAATTGAATTTTTAACTAAAAATTGAATTTATCACTAAAAACTAACTAAAAATTTAATTTTTCACTAAAAACTGAATATTTAACTAAAATTGAATTTTCAACTAAAAATTGAATTTTTAACTAAAAATTGAATTTTTAACTAAAAATTGAATTTTTGACTTAAAATTGAATTTTTAACTAAAAATTGAATTTTTAACTATAACTTGAATTTTTAACTAAAAATTGAATTTTTAACTAAAAATTGAATTTTTAACTAAAAATTGAATTTTAACTAAAAATTTAATTTTTAACTAAAAATTGAATTTTTAACTAAAAATTAATTTAAACTAAAAATTAAATTTTTCACTTGAAATTAAATTTTTCACTTAAAACTGAATTTTTAACTAAAAATTTAATTTTCAACTAAAAATTGAATTTTTAACTAAAAATTGAATTTTTAACTAAAAAAATTAATTTTTAAACTAAAAATTCATTTTTTAGTTAAAAATTCAGTTTTAAATGAAAAACTGAATTTTTAACTAAAAAATGAATTTTTAACTAAAAATTTAATTTTCAACTAAAAATTGAATTTTTAACTAAAAATTTAATTTTCAACTAAAAATGGAATTTTTAACTAAAAATTGAATTTTAACTAAAAATTGAATTTTTAACTAAAAATTGAATTTTAAACTAAAAATTGAATTTTTAAAAATTTAAAAATTGAATTTTTAACTAAAAATAGAATTTTTAACTAAAAATTGAATTTTTAACTAAAAATTTAATTTTAAACTAAAAATTGAATTTTTAAAAATTTAAAAACTGAATTTTTAACTAAAAATTGAATTTTTCATTAAAAATTAATTTTTAACTAAAAATTAATTTTTCACTAAAAATTGAATTAATTCATTATTTACTAAAAAAAGAATTTTTCGCTAAAAATTGAAATGTTCACTAAAAATTAAACTGTACACTAAATTTTTTTTTTTTTTACTAAAAAAAATTAAATTTCGCTATAAATTAAATTTTTCACTAAGAATTAAATTTTCATTATAAATTCAATTTTACACTAAAAATTTAATTTGTCACTAAAATTTTATTTTTTCCCTAAAAATTCAAATATTCACTAAAATTCAATTCTTCAAAAAAAAATGCAAAATGTACTTAAAAATCAGTTATCCATAAAAATTTGTATTATTACTAAAAATATTTTTTTTTACTAAAAATAATACAAAAAAAATTAAATTTTTCAATATAAATTTAATTTTTCACTAAAATTTAATTTCTCACTAAAATTCAGTTTCTCATTATAATTCAATTGTTAACGTCAATTAATATTTCCATATTATCAATGCACATAATTCTTATTATGTTCATTGGAGAAGGAAAACTTAAGTGACTTGAAATGTAGAATCTGTAGAAAAAAATCGTTGATGAAGCGGCTTGGTCACTGAAAAAGCTGTGCGATCTGCCGCTCAATGCATTTTGCCAATTGTTTGTCGTTTTATTTGTTGATACAAAACAACCAATTTGTACTGACTGCATCTTGAGCACGTTAAGACAATATCTTAAAAAAAATAAATGTTAACTCAAAGAAATGAATAGACGAAAATTCGTACAACAGAAATATTTCTACTGCTAGACTCCACAAAGTGTTGTGTGGAAAAACAATTCGACTGCCTATGTTAAACGCCACTTAGGCAAAACTCATCCTCAAAATTACCACACTCGGCGTTTTGGATTCTATCAGTCTCTCCTTAGGTATTCCTCAGGCAACCCCCCCCCCAATCTCTGTGCCATTGGTAGTTCAACTAAGTCATCCACCAATCTATTTGACAGGCTCCCGCAGTCATTACGCTGCTATTTAGAAAACCCTCTGACATCCTGTGACACCCTACGATTGCCTTTTGTATCCGCAACACATCCATCCATCCAACCATCAGCACATAAAACACATTTGTGTCAATTAAAAGCACCTCGCTAATGATGGCAAACACTGTGACTCACACAGCATGCCTAACTCCCGGCTCTAGCTCTGGTTCTTGTTCTGCACAATCAGACCTAAAAAGTGACACACACACACACACTCATAGATAGACAGTACTCAGTGATACTACTCGGCTCAAACAAATGCGTATTTTCCGAGAGCTATTCGCGACATTGCAAACACTTGGTCACACTGAGTGCTGCTGCTCATGAGACTGCTCCTCTTGTGTGTGTCTAAATGTTGCCTTTTTGAATGAATTGGCATTTGTATGAAAATCACACTGAATGAGGAAGAGCTGACAAAAGAGTACAACAGAGTAGAATAAGTTAATGTTGTTCTTTTTGTGCGTTCATTTTTTTTTTTTTTGACACGTTTAGGACATTTAGGAAATTATTTTTTTGTGTTATAAAAAAATATTTTTATTTTTCGCTCGTTCAAATTTTTAAAATTTAATAATATTTTCGTGTATAATTTTGACTTAAATTTTAAAGAATATTTTTTATTTTAATGTTTTATATATTTAAAGTAATAATATTATTTTTAATACAAATGTACTTCTAAAATTTTGGTTGTATCTACTTTTATATATCTCATTTTTAATTTGTGCTCAGTTTATATTATTTTTTATTTT
This sequence comes from Dryomyza anilis, assembly GCA_951804985.1. Classification (NCBI taxonomy): domain Eukaryota; kingdom Metazoa; phylum Arthropoda; class Insecta; order Diptera; family Dryomyzidae; genus Dryomyza; species Dryomyza anilis. The sequence goes on from OX638132.1 coordinate 94,162,675, forward strand.
TTTTATATTATTTACAAATTTTCATTAAATATATATTGATATATTCTACTATTCTTTCCAAATTCATTATTTGATATTTGCTTCTATACATTAAACAGTTAAAAATATATAAAACAGTTAAAAATATATATGTAACATTCAAGCAGGAAATCAGCAGAACATTGGCTGGTTTTAGGTAGACAAAAACAGAGTTTATATCAAAATCTGTCTTTTGTTTGCATAGCACACAGCAATTTTCAAACACGAAATCAGCAGCATTTGACTGGTTTTGGCAGACAAAGGCAGAATTTATATAAAACCTGCCAGTTATTTGCATGGAAAACAGCAAATTTCAAGCAGGAAATAAGCACAGTTTTGTTGGTTTTCGGCGGATTTTTCATATTTTTGCATATTGAGTCAAATAAAAGTAATGTAAAAGCAATGACATTAAATATTGCCTTCCAAAAAGCTTCCATTAGGAATATAATTATAATGTATATATTTTTTGATTTTGTTTAATATTAAAAAAAAAAATAAAAAATACAATCAACAAATTAAATAAATAAAGAAATTTAAAACCATCTTGAAAACACTTACTAAGGCAGTTTGCATTTTGTTTAAGTATTCTCGATACATCATACAGCTTTAAGTTTTTAATTTGAATATTTTTATTAATGCTATCTGACTTATAAACATCGTCATCATCTATTCGCTCTAAATGCCGTTGTTTAAGTTTCTGCATTTTTAGGCATGTAAGGACTGCGTCGAATAAAATTGTCCGTTACATAATTTCCCATAATGTGCTATTGCAAGATTCAAATTAAAAAAATTTGATCATAGTAGCTCTGAATTAAATGGCAGAAAATAATTTGTGTCAGTTATAGTCAATACAAAATTTATATAAAGCGAAAATGGCAAACGAAGTGGAAGTGCGAGAAAATATAATTAAAAATTTTCAAAAACAATCTTTTAAAAAAATTGCCAAGGAGGTAGAGGCTAACCCTAAGACCATCGCGTTATCAACCGCTTTAAGGAAGACCTGAGTATTGATCGGAAGAAAGGTTCTGGTAAAAAAAAGGCCCACATGATCGTGAAAAGTCGAAGAAGGTTGTGAATATTTTAAAGAAAGATCCAAGCATATCCGGAAAGAAATTGGCGAGAAAGGCGGATTGCTCAGAATCTTTCGTGCACAGGACTAAAAAAGAAGCTGGTCTGAAGACGTACAAGGTCCAAAAATTTCCGGATAGAAATGCCGTCAAGAAAAAAAAGTTGAACCAAGATTTTTTTAAAAATTCGATTGCTGCATAATGGACGACGAAACTTATGTTTTAGCGGACTTTTCTCAGCTACCTGGTCAGGAATTTTATACAGCCGATTCTCGAGGAAACGTCGCTGAAAAATTCAAATAAAAAAAAATGACAAAATTCCCAAAGAAATGCCTTGTTTGGCAGGCAATTTGCAGTTGTGGAAAAAGGACAGCTCATTCGTGACATCGGGTACAATTAATAGCGAAATATATGTGAAGGAATGCTTGCAAAAGAGATGGCCTGACCTCGCTTCATGTTACTACAGCAAAACGGCCTTAGAGTGGATCCAACAAAATGCAGTGATTTTGGTGCCTAGAGAAGCCAATCCACCAAACTGTCCAGAACTCAGACCGATTGAGAGATACTGGGCTTTAGTAAAAAGGGAGATGAAGACAACAAAAAAAGTGGCCAAAAACCTTCAAGACTTTAAAAGAAAGTGGTCTTCAGCAGCTGTGAGGGTGTCGGACACTACCATTACAACACTAATGGAAGGGGTTCCAGAAAAATTAAAACTTTTTATTAAAAAATATTAATTTCTGGTTTTTTATATTTTTTTTTTAAATCTAAAAATAATTTGCAAAATAAAATATTTTATTCTATAAAAATTCGATTACTAGATTTCTAGATTTTTTCATTTTTGTAGCGGACAATTTTATTTAACGCAGTTCTTATAAAAAAAATATATTTGAATAAATATTTTTGTCTACCATCCATGGGGTGAGGAGGATGCATTACTATATTTATTAATATTAGTCTTGAGTAGTCTTGAGTAGGGGGTAGGGGGTTGTAGCCGCGGTAGCTCAGTGGTTAGTGCGTTGGACTGCGAGCCGAAAGGTCCCCGGTTCAAGCCTGGACTGGGGCTAACAACATCTTTTCATAGAAACATTTTTCTATACCGCGCTACCTCTCGTCAGTAAATGGCAAACCTCAGAGAGTTAAAACATTGCCTATGAAAAGCTCTCATCCACCGTGCGGATTCGGCAATAAACTGTAGTACAAATATATAGTACAAATATAACACGCACAGCTCAAAATGGTAAAAAAAAACTTCAGATGTCTGTAAAATTCTGCAGAAAGCCTGCAACAATGCAACATATTTCAAATTAATTTGTAAAAACATTTCATAAATCTGCCGTGCCACTTTAAAGTTTTTATACATAATTTCAAAATTTTAAACGATTGTTTGCCTAAACCAGCATTACTTTAAAATTCATATTTTGGATCGGACAGCAAATAGGCAGCTTTGGAAAAAAGCAACACCTTTTTTACTTGTTATGTCTTACTGCTTTTTATTCTTTAATATTACACTACTTTTTGTATGTTACTTCTTAAATATTTTATAGAATTATTTTTTGTTTAAGTTCTTTTATATTTTAGTAGTTTTTATATTTTTATATGTTTATACTTTTTATATAATACTCTCTTAATACTTTACTACTTTTATATACATACGTATCTATTTCTAAAAATGTTTCTACATTTGTTAGTACTTCAAATATTTAACCTTTTTCACTATTAATGTTTTACTTTTTTTTTATTTTATACTATTTTTTTTATATACTTCTTTATTTATTTTCATCTACTTTTTTAACTTTTGCTACTTTTCATAATTTACTCCTTTTTTATATTAATCTACATTTTAAATTTTATATCACATATATTTTTTGTACTTTTTATGTTTCACTACTATTTTTATATTTTTAACATACATTTTAAATTTAAATATTTTATATTTTAGAACTTTTTATATAATACTCTCTTAATACTTTACTACTTTTATATACATACGTATTTATTTCTAAACATGTTTCTACATTTGTAAGTACTTTAATTATTTAACCTTTTTCACTATTAATGTTTTACTTTTTTTTTTATTTTATACTACTTTTTTTATATACTTCTTTATTTATATTCATCTACTTTTTAACTTTTGCTACTTTTCATAATTTACTACTTTTTTATTTTAATCTACATTTTAAATTTTACATCATTTATATTTTTTGTACTGTTTATGTTTCACTACTATTTTTATATTTTGCTACTTTTTACAATTTGCTACTTTTTTTAACATACATTTTAAATTTAAATTTTTATTATAAAATGTTTGTTTTAGAACTTTTTATATTTTACTACTAATTATATTATAGTACTTTTTTAAATTTACTACTTTTTTAAATTTACTACTTTTATATTTTTAACTACTTTTATTTTATTATTTCTTTTATATAAAATTTTTGTACTTATTATATTTCATTTCTTTTTATATTGTACTACTTTTTTAAATTTAATGCTTTTTTATATAAATAATTTTTATATATAACATCTTTTATTATTAAATGTTTGTACTTTTTATATTTTATATTTACTACTTTTTAATTTAAAATTTTTTTATGCATTATTAATTTTTATATTTTACATATTTTATTATTAAATTTTTGTACTTTTTATATTTCAACAATTTTATATCTTACTACTTTTTATAATTTACTACTTTTTATAATTTACTACTTTTTATAATTTACTACTTTTTATAATTTACTACTTTTTTATAATTGATATACTTTTTATTTTTTACAACATTTATAATTAAATTTTTTTACTTAATTCTATATTTTAGCCTCACAGAATGCATTTATAATTGCACGGCTTACAGAACATTTTCTGCTTGAAACAATTAAAAAAAAAAATTATATTATGAGTACCAGTACTGACCTATTAAATGTCGTACTATATTGTCCATCAATTTTGTTTTGCTCATTTTTTTACATTAAATACTTTTGACTATTACGTTTTTTATTCATCACATTATATATTACAGACCCAGACCTGATATTGCCGCGCGGTGAGCTCGAATTTACGACGCTGGATCCGATGCTGAAGTAATGAAAAACACGACTACAACCAGAACAAATAGTAGTTTAATTTTATTAATACAAAAAAGGAAAACCAAAATACTTTTAATGTTAACTTTAGGTATAAATATAGGAGACAATTTTTTAAATGAATTTAACAAAAAATTAAAAACCACTAAATAATGAAAATATATTTAAATTAGTGATAAAACTGTGTAATATAGTTATGAGATATAGTTATGGAAGTAAAAAAGAGTTAAACTGAATGTGGTTAAAATATCAATGAAAGCAAATAGAAAAACCTAAACTAAAACTAAGACAACTGAGTATTAAATATTTCAATTGAGTAAAGAAATAAAATAGAATAAAATAGTGGAATATACTGACTAAAAGGTAAAACTAAAAATTGTGAAATAAAATGAAGAAAGCGTAGAATATAATACTGAAATATTAAAGAGCTGCAAGATTTAAGCATAACTGTTTAAAAGTAACCAATAGAGAAACCGTGTGTTGTAATATATTAAGCATAAATATGATAATAAAAAGTGGTTTAAACAAAAATATACTAAAAGTATTATGAAACTTTAGATATTAGCATTAAAAACAAAAACAACAGCAGCAAAAAAAAAAGAAGAATGTCTCAAATATTTGTATTTTAAAGCCTTTTTCAAATGTCATGAATAATCAAAATGAACTTTTTACTGTTTAATTATATAGACTATTTGTGTTAAATTTAATATTAACAAAATACTGTAAATAAATTATATACTTAAAATATAATAAAAAAATAAAATTGAAATAAACAAAAAAATTAATCAAAATATAAAAATAAAATCAAATTATGCATTGCATTTGTAAATAAAAATCATAAATAAAACACATATATGTTTAATTTAAATATAAGTCATAGATACCAAAAAACTTAACTAAATAAATAAAATTTTTATTATAAATTATTAACAGTTTAAGCAACAAACTAAAGCGACTGCAACAAAATATGCCATTTTGTTTAAATATTCAAACAAAAATATTTAATATAATACTAAAAATAATACAAAAAAAAAAATTAAATAAAATTAAAATTAAAAAAAAATCAAAATAATAGCCATAATTTGTAAATGTTTGCGCGTTTAATGTCATTAATTAAGTTAAATATTGCTAATAACATTTAGTTGGTAAGTGCGAGATTTACTGTGTATACAACTGATTATGTCTTAAAACAAAAACTTTACTTATTACAAAAACAACCACAAAAACAATATTATAAATACATAAATATTATACAGTGTTATACTAAAACAAACGCTGGGTAATTAAACAGAATTTCAAAAAATGCAGTCATCAAAATACTTCAACGTTGTATATGTGAAGCAAATAAGAAAATAAATAAAAATAAAATAAAATAAAATAACGATGTAAAATACTGTTGTTTTATTACTAACGGAATGTTATTTTAATTTTAGTTTTTATTAAAATCAACAAAAGCTATATATAAAATAGATGCACACAATTCCGACAACCCAAGAAAAATTTTTCATTCTAAACAAATGCAGTTTCATATTAAAATGTTGTTTTTATGAAAATGACTTATAATGATATAAATTCAAGCCAGGTATATCAAATTTCTGCACATATGTCGGAATTACGTACAAAACAAATTTGCATGTACTTAATTGCCGACACCTCGTAATTTTGAATATATTTAACAGCTTTTTAATTAAAAAAAATACATTAAGACAATCCTAAATTAAATTAAAGTCACATATTTTAATTTCCCATACCTATGTCGGAATTACGTACAGTACAAATTTTCATGCACCTAATTACCGACACCTAATAATTTGCGCAAACATTGAAAAAATTCCTAGAAATATATTTGTGTTTCTATTTCTTTAATAAAAGATCCAACAAGTCACGTTCAAATAATTTTCGCCATATATTTTTTTTAAAATAATTCGTAAAAAATACTATTCAATACATATCACCTTGAAAAACGGATCAAAAAAGGAACTTCCAGAGTTGCCAACTTGTTCATATTTTCACATCTTAACCCTTAAAGGTTGCTGAATCTTGTCGTGTAATCGGTTACTCTGTGAAAAATCACGTTCGTGAATTATCGTGAAAACCGCACAAACGTGACTCATTTATCAAAATTATGACATATCACCTTGAAAAACGGATCAAAAAGGGAACTTCCAGAGTTGCCAACTTGTTCATATTTTTACATCTTAACCCTTAAAGGTTGCTGAATCTTGTCGTGTAATCGGTTACTCTGTGAAAAATCACGTTCGTGAATTATAGTGAAAACCGCACAAACGTGACTCATTTATCAAAATTATGACATATCACCTTGAAAAACGGTTCAAAAAAGGAACTTCCAGAGTTGCCAACTTGTTCATATTTTCACATATTAACCCTTAAAGGTTGCTGACTCTTGTCGTGTAATCGGTTTCTCTGTGAAAAATCACGTTCGTGAATTTTCGTGAAAACCGTACAAACGTGACTCATTTATCAAAATTATGACATATCACCTTGAAAAACGGATCAAAAAAGGAACTTCCAGAGTTGCCAACTTGTTCATATTTTCACATCTTAACCCTTAAAGGTTGCTGAATCTTGTCGTTTAATCGGTTACTCTGTGAAAAATCACGTTCGTGAATTATCGTGAAAACCGCACAAACGTGACTCATTTATCAAAATTATGACATATCACCTTGAAAAACGGTTCAAAAAAGGAACTTCCAGAGTTGCCAACTTCTCCATATTTTCACATCTTATCCCTTAAAGGTTGCTGAATCTTGTCGTGTAATCGGTTTCTCTGTGAAGTATCAGCGACGATGCATTTATGTATTTTGCTGTACGTTTGTATTTAATACAAAAAATAATTTTTGTCTTAAGATTTTTTTTTATTTTAACCAATTTTTAATTCAAAATAAAATAAAATGATAAAACAAAATAAAATATATTTAAATAATATAATATAATATTAATTAAAATAAGTACCCGATGGGGTATTTCATTTTATGTTTAAGTTAGTTATTTGAAAAATTAATTAAATTTAATTATTAAAGTATATTAAATTTGGTAGTAATGTTATATACCATAATGCGAGGAAATATTTGTGTGTTTTTTTTTAATTTTTTTCAGTTTCTCATTCAAACAACCACAAATACCTGTACCGCTGTCCTAAATTTGCATCGAACCACATGACGTATGAGCAACCTCAATGCGTTTGCATGCATAAATTCTACAATTATTTCATTAGAATCTATCATTGCAACCGCAAACGTTTTGCAATCGTTTAGCCGGTATTCAGAGCATTATATCTTGGTCAGGTTTGGCATGTCTTGACCAAGTTAAAAGTAGTTGTAACAGCCACAACACCGAAAAACCACAAGAGTTCGTAACACGATAAAGTGGATTTCATTGCAGTGCGTTGTATTTCATGAGATCAGTACCAGCAACAACAGCAAATGGTGATTGTCAGCAGCAGCAATGGTAAAAGCAATGTCAACAAAAACTGCAGCAACAACACCTACTACAACTGCAGGGACACGTTTACCTGCCAAGTGCGTTATCAGCACAACACCATTGGCAACCAACGAACGACAAAGTTGTTGCTGCTGCTGACTTAAAGTATCGCCTACAATGCGCACCTCTGAGTTTCTATGGTTTTTGAGTGCTACAGCCCTAAAGGATATCAAGGATTTTAAAGTCAATGCCATATAGAGGTACGCATGAATGCTAACGGCAGTGTAAAGAATTGGTGAGTAAGCCTTGGTGTGATGAGGTAAAAAAAGAAAAAAATCCTATATTTCAATTCCCCCAACTATGTTTGAATTACATATACTGCATATTTCCATGAACTTATTTGCTAGCACTTTGAAATTTCATAGGGAGAAATATTTTATTTTCGAAAAAAAAAATTTTTTTTTTAACATTATTTTCACTAATTCATAAAAAAATAATCCACATAGAATAATCCCGTCATGTCTTATCGGATAGTACATTCGAATACATACACCTTGAATATCTCGTAGGATGATAATTAAACTTTAAACAAATACCACATACTAAATACTTCGTGCACGTAGTATTTAATTTTATTTAAATTCAAAAGACATCAATTGAAATTCAATATACCACTTGAAATTCAGAATTTCCATTTTAAATTCAGAAATTCCATTTGAAATTCAGAAATTTCCATTTGAAATTCAGAAATTTCCATTCGAAAATCAGAAAGTTTCATTCGAAATTCAGAAAGTTTCATTTGAAATTTATAAATGATCATTTGAAATTCATAAATTTCCATTTTATATTTAGATATTTCCATTTGAAATTCAGTAATTTCCATTCAAATTTTAAATGAAAATTTGTGAATTTCAAATCGAAAGATCTGAATTTCAAATCGAAAGATCTGAATATCAAAAGGAAACTTTCTGAATTTCAAATGCATATTATCTGAATTTCAAATGGAATTTCTGAATTTCAAATGATCTTCACTGAATTACATTTGTAAATTGTGTAGAATTATTAGGATGTTTAAATTTTTGACAATCTCAGGAAAATGATGCTTTAGAAATGATGATTCAGTTCTTTAAAAAAATGTTGTTAGTTTAGTATAAACGTACCTTTTTCGTTCCGGACAAGATAATAAAACACACCTATACAAAAATCAAAATATTTCCTTTACTTTAATTTCAATCATCATTTTTAAGCTTTATAAATATTAATAAAGGTTGCCTGAAAAAACATAAATTAATATTTTACTCAAAGTACATGAAAAATTGGTATATTTACAAGTTGTATACACGGATAGAAAAAATTTGTTTGAATATGTTTGAATGTAATTAAAAAGTAATACAAAAATTACCATACATGTATTAGGAATGAAGTGTAATTAAATTATAATCGAAATTGAATTAACTTTTGTTCACGTGTAAACATTATTATATTGTCCAGCAGAATCTGCCAAATTTATCATAAATATGTTACAATACCAATATAAAATTTTAATTGCATTTGAATAAACTATTTCTTGGCAATTTACTTGGTTAAAACTATGTTTTGAAACACAGAAAATGCTAATCAAATCTAAATACAACGTATGTGGGCAGCGCTCGTCTTAATTCGAAAATTTATCGACTGACGAAGTTGGCAACGTTGTGCAGCATTTTCTACCTACGACATCTTTTGCCATCGATAATTTATCGACTGACGAAGTTGGCAACGTTGTGCAGCATTTTATACCTACGACATCTTTTGCCATCGTTTGAACATATTGATGTTTAAAAACAAACAATAAAGAAATTGGATTTAAATAAGTGTATTCTTCCAACATTTTTCTTGAATGGGCCATTCCACACCAAATCGACCAGCGGTCGATTTCAATGAAATTTGGGCAGCTGATAAAGCTTATTGAGACATGCATTGACCAATTTTTCATTAATTTTTTAGACCTCTACTTCCAGTGACACAGTGCTTCAAAGTCACAAAAAATGGGACAAAAATCACTTTTGTATGGTTGTTTATATTTCAATATCTCTTAAAGTAGAAATGTTAGAAACTTCATTGATGGCTCGTTTTAAAGGTAATAGAACAGGCTTTAAGAAAAATTAAGTTGTAAATTCTAATCTTTAGCATGTGGCCCGTGGTCATTATCCTTACATTTCAAAAATGATGTCCTTAAAAAAGACCCTTTTAAAAATTCTGAAAAAAATCGTGTAATTTGGTTGATTTAATATAAATGTTCAGCCAAAAATTGAAAATGGCATTCTGATAGCATTATATTTTAAAAATTAATTTTCAAAATTTTTACAAATTTTTTGTATTGAAAAATATTTTTTTTTTTTTTCAAAAGTAAAAGTAAAATCTATCATTTCTAATTTAAGAGATATTGAAATATAAACAACCATAGAAAAGTGATTTTTGGCCCATTTTTTGTAACTTTGAAGCACTGTATCTCTTTAAGTAGTGGTCGAAAAAAATAAATGGTCAATGCATATCTCAATAAGCCTCATCAGCTGCCCAAATTTCATTTAAATCGAAAAGGTGAAATCTCAAAATTGACTTTTTTTGGTCGATTTGATGTGGAATGGCCCGTATACGAAGTTGGAACTCGTTGAGCACTCGGTGAACGGCATTTTCTGCGTACGTGTCTTTTGTTGTTTGTTGAGAAAACGTGTTCGCGTCGGTAATAATTTTGTTATTTGTAAATTAAATAAATACATAAATTGTGTTACAAAAAGTACAAATAGTAACAGAGTATAATAACTTGCAGTATATAATTTCTGAACTAATGTGAAAAAAACACAAATAATAATAATCTGTGTTTCGATTTTCAAACAGAATTTGACATGTTTTTTACAAACGCCTCCGTGAATTCCTTGCCTACGCTATGTGCTGTACTGACATCAACTGTAACTGGACCAAATATAAAGCGAGCTTGGATCGTCTGCTTTAGCGTCTGCTGGTGCAATTGTGCATTCATTGATGCTGTCACTTGTACTTGCGGTTTTAAACAAATTATTTATTTATGCATTTAAAAATTTGTATATAAATTCAATTATTATTAGTTCCCACTGAGCATGTTAAACATTTTTAATTAAAATTAATAAAAAAACAACATTTTATTTTATTTTCAGGATTTCTTTCCAAAAATATTTATATATGTTTCTATGCAAACATAATACTTTTTGAACTGAAACAACTGATATGTTTCACTGGAAACATATTTATATTCAGGTCGTTCAAAATCATGGTTTATTTATGTTTTGGTTCAAATATTTATTTTATTTGGATGTAGTAATTATTATGTTTCCATTAGAACATACTCCATTTTAAGGGGCAACATTAAAATGTTTCCGGGATATTATAATGTAAGTCAGAGCTTATTACAACACTGTTCATTACAACCCTCATTACAACCCTGTTTACAAATGATTTATCAGTCAATTATATATTATGTTTACATAAAATTCCAAACAAACATGTTAATGCCTGCAAAATAATGTTTGGGAGGGCCCTTTTTTTATGAATATTTTGTTTTATACTTTATCGTAACGGAATGCAGTTTTATTTTTAGATATTTATAATCACATATTCAATATATCAAATAAACGATAATGTGAAATATATGAGCATTTTTAATTTTTCCATCGTTGACATTTTTCTAAAAATGCCCATATGTCATAAAACTCAATTTTTAAAAATTTCGTCTTGACCGAAAATACAGCAGTTAACAAGCGCACAACAGACAAGCAACACAGCAGCCTTCAAGCTTATAATCAACAGACTATCGGCATGTTTGTGGCAGTCATAGGCGTAATTTGTAGCAAAACCAGCCTGTGTCTGCCCTAGAACAAAACGGCAAACGGCAGCCTATAGCCAGTTTATAGAACTTGAAGGCTTCGTATTCAATGTAGCCTGCTTCACAACGCTCTGAACCAACACAGCAGCCTTCAAGCTTATAATCAACAGACTATCGACATGTTTGTGGCAGTCATAGGCGGAATTTGTAGCAAAACCAGCCTGTGTCTGCCATAGAACAAAACAGCAAACGGCAGCCTATAGCCAGTTTATAGAACTTGAAGGCTTCGTATTCAATTTATCCTGCTTCACAATGGTCGAAACCTGCCTGCTGTCTGTCCTAGAACAATACGGCAGACGGCAGCCTATAGACAGGTCATAGGCGGAGCTTGTAGCAAAACCAGCCAGTTGTCTGCCCTCGAACAATACCGCAGACGTCAGTCTATAGACAGGTTATAGAACGTGAAGACAACTTCGTATTCAATGTAGCCTGCTTCACAATACCGGAAAGCTGCTGTAAGCAGACAAGCTATTTTTTCTCTGCAATAATCATCCAGTTATCTGCATAACATTCATTGAAAAATAACTCATAATTGTGTACGATTTTTGAGATTTTATTGTGCTCATTTAATGTACACTGAGTATTTATACAAACATTAGGTTAATATGCAAATTTATAAAAGAAAAATTACAAAGCATGGTCAAACATTAAGATAACATTAAAATGCTTCTTTCAATTTGCATTATTTATATTGATTATTATTCATTCTGTGCGGGATCAATTGCATTTGAATCGAAGATTCTTCAAGGCCGGATATGATTAAACAAAATTCGGACCGGTCACCACACTGATTTGAACCACCTCACTGTTCTTCAACGAACACACTACATTAGCGACACAACAATAGCGACACATATAATCTATGTGCTTCCAAATCAAAATATATTCAAACTGAAAAAATTTGAAATTTATTTTTGAAGTATTTTTGTTTTTTTGAGACAAGCTGCCATGAGGCAGACAATTCAAATATTTTTCATATAAAATTTGTATCTGCCGTCGCCTGTGTGAAGCAGGCTGCCTTGCTATTCCTAAAAATTGCCGTGTGGCAGGCAATTCAAATATTTTTCATATAAACTGTGTGAAGCAGGCTGCCTTGATATTCCTGCAAGCTGTCGTGAGGCAGGCAATTCAAATATTTTTCATATAAAATTTGTGTCTGCCGTGCTATTCCTAAAGGCTGCCGTGTGGCTGCTATTCTGAAAATTACAAAAAATATATTTGTCTGCCGACAACTGCCTGCCGATATTCTATCGAAAACCAGCTATAAGGCAGCCTATTTGAAATTTGAATTCTAAAAACATTTCATAAATCTGCCGTGACATGTACGAATTTTTGAACATGCCGATTCTCTGCATGAAACCAGCTGTAGGAAGGCTGGCATTTTTGATGAAATACAAACTACATGCTATGCCCTGCGTAAAATCTGACAGTAAACTGCGCTTTTGCCAGAAATATGTCGATATTCTGCCAGTAACCGAATATTTTGTGTCGTGATCCTTATTATAAATTTTCTTCACGAAGTATTTGAGACAAAACTTGCCCGACACAATAAACAATTCTTTTATAGAAAATCCTCAGCCGATTCTTTCCCAAAACAAATCTTACCCAAAACAATTTTTCCACAAGACAATTTGTCTCCGATAAATTTCCATAGCTCTTTCATTCTTCGGCTATTTCTTAGCGAGACAAATTTTCATCAAGACAATTTTAATAAGCAAAACCTTTCCTTCTTATTTTTTTCTGTGGGAATAATTTCAAGTCTTTCCCGGTAGATTTTTTCCGCTAGATAATTATTCTCTGAGACATTTGTTCCACTAATCATTTGTCCTCGAAATGATTCTTTATAATGATAATTTTTGCAGAAAGTTCTTCCGCTACATTTTTTCACGAGTGAATTGTATCTTGATAAATTCATCTTTGATACCATCCATCCTTCCTCGATATATTAAATATATTTTGGTTTATATTAAAAACAATTTAATGAAATCTTTTTAGAAACTGTATCTTCAAAGATATTGCCTAAACAATTGTGCGAAATTCACGGAACGTCACAACGACGACACATTTTATGTTTATTGAAGTATTTTTCTGCTAATACTTTAAGCTTCAAGGCGCTTCATTTGTTTGGTGTCTCTGTATGTGTTGGACGACTTAAGCACAGCGGCTTAACAACTTAAAAGCCAGACAAAATGACAAAGTAGATAAAACCTAAACAGATAACAGCGCCATGTATAACTTTTCAATATATGTTTTGTTATTTAACAACGCATTATTTTAAAGAAATAGATAAATAATTTTTTCATTTCTTAAAAAAAAAAAGCAGCCACAGATTACTGTTGCCATGATGACGAAGACATCAATAACATTCAACATATTTATTAAGCGCGTTGAAGCAACTAGCAATTGCCGCAAGGCAACATATTAAGCTACATGAGCGAAATAAACCATTTTGAGGAGAATTTTCTTTTTTCAATTTATTTCATTAATTTTGAGTGGTTTGTGGTTAAATATTTTAAAATTAATTTAATACATTGAAATATATTTATATTTTTGTATACTAATTCAATTCAAGCGACACTTAAAAAATTATATGCCCAACTGAATTTCCCTCTACTCCTGATTAAATCATGATTGTAGATCGAACCGTTATATAAAAATCCGAAAAAAACCGATAACTAAAACCAAAACCGCTTCGGTTGTATACTGGTTTCAAAAAACAAAATCTATAAAATCCTATACAACATTTTCGGCAGGCTTAAAGCAGTTTATAACGATTTTAAGCAGACAAATGCGGAGTTAAACAGCTGCCTGTTTTCCTCCCGTACGCTTAAAATGTCCACAAAATTTTATGACATTCCTACCCTAGTAGAAATTGTAATAGAGAACTGATCATTACATTTTTTCCTTGTTATAACCCGATCAGTTACATGACGATCACGATCTGGTAATTATTATTTATACCCTAATAGGGTAGATTTCTACTAGGGTAAGACAAAATTTCTGGCGTTTTACAAGAATATTTCGGGCATATTTCCAGCAAACACACAGATAAATGGTATGTTTCAGGAAGTGTATAACTGGTTGTAAAAGTTGTGGAATGCCTTTGACAAAGTGTGCGCACAGAAAACAGACAGATTGTGATACAAACTTCCTATTCAATGTTTGCAATTTTTCTAAAATACATTAAATACATTGTCTGGGTAGTGGTAGATTTTAAGGGATATTTCCGGAATATTTTTTGTACGGTCAGAAAATATTTAGCTTAATTAAAATTCTTTCATGTGTCTGCCTAAAATCGGTCAATAAAAAGTTTTTGAAATACCTTAAACCTGCTAACAAAATTTTTATTTCATATTTCAGGGTTATTTCCGCAAACTCACAGATAAATGGAAGATTTTAATATGACAGATTTCCGTAATATTTTAGGTACGGTAAAAAATATCAACAAAAACCCCAAAATTATGTTTTTCAACTGCCTCTATTTAACCTGCCATGAGAAAATGTGTCTCATAAATATTTCAATAAATGTCTCAGGAAAAACCACTCAGATAAATGGAATATTTTGGCAAGTGTAAAACGGGTTGTTTTATTTTGTGGCATTTTTATGGAAGATTCCCGTCATATTTTCGGTATGGATTATAGATGGGTGCATGCTGTGCCTTTTCGTGTCACACCCGGAAATCAGAATTTATGCGTGTAAATCTCCGTGCGTGCAAGTTGTTGGCGTGCCTCTGTAATAGGTCCTCGACCATTTTATACTCTTTATTTTATACTCCATCTTAAAAAAAAAAAAATATTGACTAAAATATATGTGGTTTGAGTTTCGCTTATGAATTTAAGAGAATAATACAGAATGAAACTTCATTTTTGAAATCTTTAATATTTTTTTTTACTATTTTCGCCTGCTTTTTAGTAATTTTCCGTTGCTTTTCGTGTAATTTTGTAAAATATCTGTGATACACCCACTTCAAAGACAATCCCTATGTACTCAATTCCGCCACCATTAGGAAAAATCAAATCTGAACCTAAAAAATTAAGATAAATTAAATTTTATAAATTTTTTTGTCAAATTAAAACGATCTCCAGACGAAATATACAACAGTTAACAGGCAGCAAACAGGTCAGCAGCACAGCAGCTTTCAAGCTGTACACTTGAAGACAGACAAAGGCGGCGTTTGTAGCAAAACCTACCTGTTGCCTGCCGTAGAATAGTCTAACTGCAGTCCGCTTCAATATGCTAAAAAGCTGCTGTGATACAGGCAATTAAAAAATGTTTCATAGTTAGCCAACGACTGTGTAAAGTCGGCTGTTCCTGCTATTCCTTAAATCTGCTTGAATATTGAACAACTCATAATTGACAACTGCCCTCCGATATTGCGCCTGAAACATTATTCTAAATGAACAAAGACAGAAATCGCGTAAAAATTCCATGTTTTTTTTTAATCATTCGTAATTTAGTTAAGGGTTTTTCAACAGGGACACTACAAAAGTAGAGCGACAGGGACAGCAAACGACTCCATATTTCTTGCTGCTCTTTTGACATTTCTCTTCAGTAAGGTTTGCCATTTCATGATGGAAATATATACGAATTCGAATTTCAGTAGTAAATTTTAATAATTTCGACTCGTATCTTTCTATCATGAAATTGCAAACCTTTCTAAAGAGAAATGTCAAAAGAGCGGCAAGAAATGTGGCGTCGTTTGCTGTCCCTGGCACTCTACTTCTGTAGCGTCCCATTTGAAAAACCCTTTACGTCCCTGTTGAAAAACCCTTGAAAAAAAAAACGTTTGTAGCTCTCTTATTGAAAAACCCTATATATCGCACAACGTCTTAATTTGATTTGGTGTACCAACTTTAATTTTGAATAGACCATCTATAAAAATATAATTTTTTTTAATTTTTTAACATTTTATTTATTAAAAAACGACAAATTAAAGAAGTATTTTAAAGAAACATTTGAAATCAAATTAAAAACTACAAAAGAACACAATCTTCCACCACCTGCAATAATTATTTGTTGTTTTTCTTTTTTGTAACAAAGCTGCATCGTTTGTGGCCCAGAATTCAATTAACACCAAATGAAATGACGCTGCAGCCAAACGAGGTCAACTTCAACTGCAGCAGAAGCAGATTGATATTCGCCACTCGATTGCTTATAATTGGCAACCAGATGCATGACTTTAGGGACGCACATCAACGGCAACAGCAGCAACAGAAGCAGCAAGTATGTGAAATAACAATGTCTGTCCATTGGCAACACAGCTGCAGGTTTGGTAATTGCAGCTAGAGTTGTGCCACATTGTATACACATGTGCCAAACATCATTGTCTAAATGTGGACTCTACATAATTCGATGTTGAATGTAATAAAAATTGCATTTTTGATAGACGATTTGCAGCAGTACATAGTATAAATGAGAAAAACAAATGGAAACTCAATTTGGAATGGTAGTAAACCTAATCATTTTGATTAACAATATTTAAAACATGATTTAAATAATATTTTGAAATGGATTTTTTGCACAAATTATTGTAGTGTATACAATTGATGGAACTACGTTGCTTTAATGTTTATGTGAGTTGTGAATTATTTAATGAAATTATGATTTTTATCAATAAATGTCTTTTCTTTAACAGGGAAAAATTCAATAATTAGCAACATATAATAACCTAGATCAGAAAAATAATAACCTTTGTTTCCATTTGGGTTTTCACTGAATTATATTATTTAAAAAAAAAATATATAAAGGACTTTGGTAAAGAGATATTTTTTTTTAAATAAAGAGGTTTGGTTAGGAGAAAACTTTTATTTTGAAAAATAAATGTCTTTGGTTGAGAGTTTGGTCAATTATTATAAAGGTTTATTTAGAGAAATATAAAAATTTTGTTGTTAGAAAATGGTGATTCGAACATTGCGTTGTTTTTGTCGACCAACATTTTTTTGAATTTTTTTTTTAATTTTTCGAAAATTGTTGTTTTTGCCATATGTTCCCTAGTATAAATTTTCCCGATGCACCATCGGGAAATGATCGGGTTTTCGTTGGGTAAGCCCTATTAGAGAATATATGAGCCATTTCATGATGGAAAGATATACGAGCCAACAACGAGTCGAAATTATTAAAATTTACTACCGAAATTCGGAGTCAGTAGTTTCGAGAATATTGCTGCCGCTGAGGCTTCAGTTGAAGGAAGCCCAAATGTGTCTCTCACACGTCGTTCTCAAGCGTTGGGCATCTCTGTAACGTTCTTGTGGCGAATTTTGCGAAAAGATCTTGGCCTACATCCTTACAAAATCAAATTGACGCAAGAACTAAAACCGCTTGACCACCAGAACTGTCGTATGTTCGTGAATTGGGCTGAGCAACAACTTGAAAATGATTCGGATTTTCATCGAAAAATCATCTTCAGCGATGAGGCTCATTTCTGGCTGAATGGCTTCATCAATAAACAAAATATGCGTTATTTGTCAGACAGCAATCCACACGTACTCCATGAGTCATCATTGCATCCCGAAAAAATTACGGTTTGGTGCAGTTTATGGGCCGGCGGCGTCATTGGGCCGTACTTCTTCCGTGATGATCAAGACCGGCACGTTACTGTGAATGGGAATCGCTACCGTTCAATGATAACTGGATATTTTTGGCCCCAGTTGGATGATATGGACTTAGAGGACATGTGGTTCCAACAGGACGGCGCCACAAGCCACACAGCGAATGCCACAATCAATTTATTGGAAACCAAGTTTGGAGAACGTGTTATCTCACGAAATGGTCCAGTCGGGCTCGGTCGTGCGATTTGACGCCGTTAGACTATTTCCTGTGGGGCTACGTCAAGTCTATGGTCTATGCCAACAAGCCAGCGACGATTGATGAACTTCGTACGAATATCGAACGTGAAATTGCAGCAGTATCGGCCGATTTATGCTTGAAAACCGTCGAAAATTGGGTTAAGCGTCTGGACTTCTGCAAGCGTGCCCGTGGTGGCCATGCAAAAGAAATCGAGTTCCATACATAATGGCATCGAACGTACTTTTACAGGAATAAAGAACTTCATTAAAATCCAAAACCGCTTTTGTTTTATTTAAAAAAACTTTTGTAGCGCCTCCGATGCGCCACCCTTTAGTAGAAAATAAATACATTCTAAATAAACGACACAACAATCTATTCGCGTAAAAATTCATTTTTCACGTTATACAAAATGTATAAAATTTAAAATTATCAGGGAATAGACAATTTTAATTCAAGTTTAAAAATAAATTCGACTTTTATGACATATTTTATATAAGGGCCATTCCACACCAAATCGACAAAAAAAAGTCAAATTTGAGATTTTACATTTTTGATTTGGGCAACTGATAAAGGGTATCCAGATATGTACTGGTCATTTTTTTTTTATTTTTTTCGCCCACTACTTCCAGAGATACAGTGGTTCAAAGTTACAAAAAATGGGCCAAAAATCACTTTTGTATGGTTGTTCATATTTCAATATCTCTTAAACTAAAAATGCTAGAAACTCCATTGATGGCTCGTTTTAAAGCGAACAGGCTTTCAGAAAAATTAAGCTGTAACTTCTAACCGTGAACATGTGGTCCGTGGTCATTATCCTTGCACTTCGACATTGATGTCCTTAAAAAGGACGCTTTTTAAAATTCTGAAAAAAATACTAAGTTTTCTCCAATCTATATATATAAAACTCTTGGTCCGTCTGTCAGTCTGTCGTTCTGTCTGACTGTCTGTCTGTCCGTTTGTCTGACTGTTTGTTCCAGCATCACGTCTAAACCGCTGAACCGATTTAACTGAAATTTTGCACCAGGATACTATGGAGTCCGGAGGGTGTCATAGGTTATATATGGGCGGGATTGGACAAAGGGGCGTGGCACCTCCCATACAACCTAAACTTTCAAAACGACATAACTCTGCACATACACAAGCTAAGAAGATGAAACAAAAAACTCAAATACAAAAAAAAATACAAAAGCAAAAACACAAAAACAAAAGCAAAACTCTAATACAAAATCAAAAGTAAAAGCACAAAACTAAAGCTATAACTCAAAAACAACAGAAAAATAAAAAAGGATAGAAAACAAAAATACCACCAAAATATCACCACACTAAAACTCACCACACTAAAATTTACCAGACTAATTTTCACCACACTAAAATTCACCACACAAAAACTCACCACAGTAAATTTCACCACACTAAAACTCACCACACTAAAATTCACCACACTAAAACTCACCACACTAAAATTCACCACACTAAAATTCACCACACTAAAACTCACCACAGTAAATTTCACCACACTAAAACTCATCACACATTCAAATTGACCCACTTAAATTGACCACACTAAAACTCACCACACTAAAATTTACCAGACTAATTTTCACCACACTAAAATTCACCACACAAAAACTCACCACAGTAAATTTCACCACACTAAAACTCACCACACTAAAATTCACCACACTAAAACTCACCACACTAAAATTCACCACACTAAAATTCACCACACTAAAACTCACCACAGTAAATTTCACCACACTAAAACTCATCACACATTCAAATTGACCCACTTAAATTGACCATACTAAAATTCACCACACTTAAATTCAGCACACTAAACACACACAACAATAAAATTCACTACACTTAAACTCACCACACTAAAATTCACCACACTAAAACTCACCACACTAAAACTCACCACACTAAAACTAACCACACTAAAACTTCTACTGGGAAAAACTCTACGGGAAAGAATTCTACGGGAAGGAATTCTTCTGGGAAGAATTCTACGGGGAAGCACAGTCTGAGAAAGAATTGTCTATGAGAAAAGTTGTTTTATCGGATAATTACTACATTTATGAAACCAATAAAAAAACGTTCACAGCGAAGCACGGGTCCCTGATATTAATAATAAAAATGTTATTTATATTAATAAAATTGCTCAATAACCTAGCATTCACATAATATTTGCACGAGTCGTGTACGGGTCCAGCTATTTATTATAAATGTTCATGCAAAATTTCAAGATGGTATATTTACGGCATCATATTTTAAAAAATAATTTTCTAAATTTTTATTTATTTTTTATATAGAAAAAAGAAAAAAAAATTCTACAGTAAAAGTTGTAATAATTCCTAAATATATATGTAACTCTGATTTCTAATATGAAGTCAGTTTTATAATATTCAATCTAGTCAACTTTAAGAGATATTTAAATATGAACAACCATATAAAAGTGATTTTAGGAACATTTTTTGTAAATTTGAACCACTGTACCTCTGGAAGTAGTGGGCGAAAAAATAAAACAAAAATTGATCAATGCATATTTCGATACCCTTTATCAGTTGTACAAATTTCATTGAAATCGTAGAAGATGAGTTCCAACCGCTGGTCGATTTGGTGTGGAATGGCCCATGAACAAAATTGTCAAAAACCTAATTTTAAATTTAAAGTTGACATTTTATTGTCTATGATTATGAATGGTACTTTTTTTAATTAACGTAATTAAAAAAAATCGAAATTAGATTCAGGTGATGCAGATGTCTCCTCCGAGGTGCTACAGTCATTAATATTTTGTATCTATGTATTTAACATTATCTACACAATTATCTACATATTTTACATCACCCTCATAAATTGTCTACATGAAATATGTAGATAATTGGGAAACACGACTAAACGCTCAACACTGTTTGAAGCGCTGTTTGTAATCGTCGATCAAATACATCAGCGTCATTGTGTGCGTGCAGGACACCATTTACAATAACACTAGGTAGCAACAACAGCATCATCTAAGAAATGTGTTGCTTGTAACTTAATTAATAACGTTGTTAGAGCAGTAGTTATTGCAGCAGCAGCATCTGTTGCTGCTACTGTCACACTGTTTATTTGACAATGCGTTCTATGTGACTGTGTGTGTGTGTTTCTCATATTCATATGTATGTGTGTCTCTTATTTATGCTGCAGCATGCGTCACTCATACTCAGACAGGGACGGGCAGCAACATCTTCAGGTGCAAATTGTGACATCGCATAATATGTGAAAACGTCCAACTGTGATTCAGGCAGAACTATTGCCCCACATGTCTTCAACATTTGCACACAAACATATGCAAGACACAGCCCCGAACACATCGATGCCCTCAGCGGCAACTGTTGTAGTTGTGTGAGGTGATGTTGCTATTGTTGCTCGTGCCGCTCGTAGCAGCAACAGCAAACAACAGATTTGTTTGTCATTGTCAAATATGTTCTTGGCCAACCACTTTGTATCGATTGCACGGAACGTGATGAAGCTGAAAATATTAGGAAGCCCTAGAAAAGACGACAACAGCAATGTAATGAAGTTGGCAACGATAGAAAATGCTAAGAAATTTTAGAATATCAAATTTTTTAACATTTACAACATAAAACAAAATTCTGTAATTAATAAAAAGAAATAAGAATAAAAAAAATACATGGACCAAAATGCAAAAACCCAAAATTATAATTTTAATGAATAATTATAGTATTATTGATTCCTTCAATTCCACTGTCAATATGTTGGAATTTTCTAAATGCCTAATTGCAAATATAATTATTTAATGTTATTTATTGTGAAATTTAACAATTGCAGGATTTTTTTTTTTAATTTTTATCTTTTTTTAATTCATCATACTTATAAATCTACGCACGGAACGTTTTAAATAACATTAAATTTAATAAAATTTTGAAAATATAATATAAAAAATAATAAAATAAAACTTGAAAAGTAGAAATAAAGTTGAAATTAAAACGCATAATCATAATCAGAAATGCTGGGCACAGCTCAGGATATGCGCTGCAAACTTTATTCATTTCCGCGTTATCCTTGTTGCCTGTCCAGGACCTTGTGCCGGCGATGACGACGACAACATAAAATGCGCTGCTAGAGTTGCGTGAAAGTGCATTTAAATCCAGTCACGTAGTAGTCACTGTCTCGCGCTGTGTGGCACAATGTTGTTGAATGCTATTCCTAGATGTTGGTTGGAGGTTTTTAGTTTTTCGTTTTTATTTTTATTTTTTTTTTATTATATTTTATCTCCCGTTGATTGTTTTGCACAGTGTCCTGCGCGCTTTTGTCAGTGATAATTTTGTGTTTTATACAAATACTACGCAGTGTGTCCAGCGAAGTGCTGAAGTGCGACGGCCGCAGGACTTGGTGTAACCAGAGCTAAGCAATTGTGTCAAGGACGAATTACTGCAGGCTGCACACAACAAAGTAATGCAGAATTATTATGTTTTTTGTTTTATTTACGACGCAGTGTTGTTTATTATGCATTTTAATGCGAAAAATAAATAAATCAAGCAATGTATTACACACGTTGAAGATAAGAAATTGTTTATGATTTTAAAACAATTTAAATTATTTGGTTTAATTTAAAAAAATTAAACTAAAAAATGTACCTAAAAATTTAACTTTAAATTTTATTGATGAAGCACTTAAACAACAGGACATGCTCCATAAACACATCCTTGTTCATAGAACTATTAAAAGATACACTTACCAAATAATATACAAACTACGTCATTGATTCAACTTAATTGATTTGATTTGTATTGAATTGAATGCATAGCCTTGCATTCAAATTGATTGTATTTGAATTGAGTTGATTCCAATTTATTTAGATTTTCACAATCATTTCAGTTCATAGCGTGAAGGAGTGGGTGGGATTCTGTTCTATTTATTTTCTAGTGTTATTTGATTTTGTTTAATTCGACGCGTGCGAATTCTGTTTACAAAACAAAACTAATTCAAATAAAAACAACAGAACCAACCTATTGTGTTTGTTTATTCTGGCAACAGGTGACCTTTAAATGCAACGCATTTTGTTGTGATTTAAGTGTTGACTAACAAAAGGATCACGGCTGCGTAAAATTAATTTGATTTTTTTTTTAATAAGTAATGAAATATTTTGTTCCTTTATTTATTTTATTATTAGTATGTAATGTAAGGTAATACAATGTAATGCAATGTAATGCAATGTAATGCAATGTAATGTAATGGCATGTAATGCAATGTAATACAATGTAATGCAATGTAATACAATGTAATGCAATGTAATGCAATGTAATGTAATGTAATGTAATGCAATGTAATTCAATGTAATGCAATGTAATGCAATGTAATGCAATGTAATGCAATGTAATGCAATGTAATGTAATGCAATGTAATGCAATGTAATGCAATGTAATGCAATGTAATGCAAAGTATTGCAATGTAATACAATGTAATGCAATGTAATGTAATGCAATGTAATTCAATGTAATGCAATGTAATTCAATGTAATGCAATGTAATGCAATGTAATGCAATGTAATACAATGTAATGCAATGTAATGCAATGTAATGTAATGCAATGTTATGCAATGTAATGCAATGTTATGCAATGTAATGCAATGTAATGCAAAGTAATGCAATGTAATGCAATGTAATACAATGTATTGTAATGAAATGTAAGAAAATGCAATGTAATGCAATGTAATGCAATGCAATGTAATGCAATGTAATGCAATGTAATGCAATGAAATGCAATGTAATGCAATGTAATGTAATGCAATGTAATGCAATGTAATGCAATGTAATGTAATGCAATGTAATGGAATGTAATGCAATGTAATGCAATGTAATGCAATGTAATGCAATGTAATGCAATGTAATGCAATGTAATGCAATGTAATGCAATGTAATGCAATGTAATGCAATGTAATGCAATGTAATGCAATGTATTGCAATGTGATACAATGTAATGTAATGTAATGCAATGCAATATAATGCAATGTAATGCAATGTAATGCAATATATTGCAATGTAATGCAATGTAGTGCAATGCTATGCAATGTAGTGCAATGTAATGTAATGCAATGTAATGCAATGTAATGCAATGTACTGCAATGTAATGCAATGTAATGCAATGTAATGCAAATAATAATGAAATATTGAAATATTAAAATGATTGAAATGATTTTATATAGTACATTTTTGTTTGTAAATAAAAACTATATTTATTCAATATTTCTAATAAAGCATCCGTAAATACATAAACGTTGATATTCATGAATTAAATTCAAAGAAGATACAAACAAAAATTCAAATAATTACACAACGACACTGTATAAATGCCAATTAAAATACTTTGTCAATAGAACATCATTTTAATGAATTCTATATTATAAAAGTAAATTACAACGTTTTGTCAAAAAGTCCTTGTCGATGTTTTTGTAATGCCAAAGGCATAGTAAATTAATTTGGAAAATGTTACATAACAAAATAAATAATTATTAAAAGTTCATTATGACATTTTGTTATTTTACAATAAAATAACAAATCTCACTCAAGCGAATAAAATGAATTTGTTATTAAAATTGCAATAAAGTGTTGTCATATATTTTAAATGAAACACTGCATTTTTTGTATACATACAATATATATATTTTGGAACACATGCACTTGAACATAATACAATTTTTTATATTTTAAATATATTTATGTTTTTATTTTACATTATTTATACTTTGTTTCTTTTAAATTTGTCATTTTCTGCACAATGCAAATTGAAATAACTAGCTAAATAGTTCACATTAAACTACATTTGGGTTTGATAAATTTGTAATGTACTGATTTTTGTTAAGACTAAGATTTCATTTGGGTTTTTAAGATTTTTATTATTTTTTTATTAAAAAAAAAATGTTTGACAAATATTAAAAATAATAAACAACTTATTAAGTATAACCTCTGAAGTATATTCTAAAAATAAATAAATAATAAAATAAGAAAATCTTGTTAATTATTAAATTTCAATAAAATAAAAAATACTCCCACTCATGCCTCTATTATGTCAAGGACCCTTTTGTCCAATCACTACTACCACACTTTATCCAAATTAATAATTCATTTGTCTGTCGCTAACGTATTGTGTGGCATGGCGTAAGAGTAACGTAACTGCATTACGTAAATGCGTTGCGTCTCGACGTAATTCGAGCGTTAATAATGGCGCTTATCCGTACGTTATCATCGTTCTTATTATCATCATCATTGCCGTCCACACAGGCAACAACAGTCATGCAAACAACAAGGACATCAACAGGAAGGATAACAGCAAAGACAACGATGACAACGACGTTGCGTGCTGCGTTCTGCGCGTCCTGCTGTTGTCTCCTGTCAAACATCCCGACAAACATAAATGTGTAAGAAAGCAAATAAAAAGTTGCCACATTTAACTGACAACCAGAGGAGTACTTGACGTGGCACAGCGCCATCTATTATCATCAGTTTGCAATCTTGTCTCGCGAAAAATGTTGCATTGTTTTAATGCATTTTGAGCCACCACTACTGGAGAGTTATCGTGCAATCCTAGGAGTTAAGATGTACATTCAAAATTCCATTTCCAATTATTTCAAATAATTAGATAATTATTTAAAATATTACTATTGGTATTTTTATTATTCTGTTAAATGGGTAGATCTTATATGAGTTTATACTTTGAGATTTTCAGATCATTTGCCATTTTGCCAAAGGGAGTATGATAGTACTTTCAAGCGTTCAAACGGTTTGTACTGAATAGGCTTAAAATTCGAAAAAACGAGGGTTATAGAATAGCGTTGTAACGATAGGGTCAAATGCCCACTCATGACAAACAACATTTTGTATTTTCCAGAACTCTAATGTATTGAAATTGATTAAAATACATGTAGTTTGTGATGAAATATCGAATTGGTGGTGCGAATTGGATGGTGCATGTTCTGAAATACAGAACTGATGACAATTCAAATATTTAAAAATGAAATTAATTTGCTAATACTTATATTGATCGTATTGTTATTTGCAAACATATTTCGAACGAAACTTGAAATACATCTAATACATCTAATACATCTAATACATCTAATACATCTAATACATCTAAAAACTCTTGGTCCGTTTGTCTGTTTGATCTAGCATCACATCTAAAGCGCTGAATCGACTTGAAATTTTGCACAAGGATACTATGGAGTCCGGAGAGTGACATAGGCTATATAAGGGTGGGATTGGACAAAGGGGCGTGGCAGCTCCCTACAACTTATACTTTCAAAATGACATAACTCGACAATTAGATCAGCTATAAAATTGAAACAAAACACTCAAATACAAATAAAATATAAAAAAAAAAACAACAGTAAAATAAAAAAGCAAAACACAAAATCAAAAGCAAAAGTAAAAACACAAAAATAAAAATCAAAAAACAAAATCAAATACACAAAAACAAAAGCAATAACACAAAATCGAAATCAAAAACGGAAAATCGAAACCAAAAACACAAAAACAAAAAAAAAACAAAACCAACACCAAAAACAAAAAAAAAACAAAAACCAAAGCAAAAAAACAAAATCAAAAGCTAAAACACAAAAACAAAGAAAAAAACAAAAACACAGGAACAAGAATAAGAATAAGAAGAGAACAAAATAAAAAAAAAACAAACGCATAGGCAAATCAAAATCGAAAGAAAAAACACAAAACAAAAAACACAAAAACAAAAGCAAAAAAAAAAAGAAAAAAAAACACAAAACATAAAAACAACAATAAAATCAAGGACAAACACACACAAAATCGAAAACAAAAACTCAACGTCAAAATCAAAAGCAAAAACACAATAACAAAATCAAACTAAAACGGGAAAACGATAAAGGTTAAATAAATAAAAATAAAAGAAAAAACCAAAATAAACTAAAACCAGTTGGGAAGGTTAGATCACATGGGAAATTTATAATTTGGTGTTATTATGATAGTTAGGATTATCAAAATTATAGTCGGTCTAAGCCGACTATAAATACCCTACACATATGTGTGGTTACCATTCAAAGTGATATATAGGTCACCAGGGTATACGAATCCTGAAAATAACTACAAACATTCAATCGCTGAAGAATTTCCATTCATTTGATACCCATATTTACAAATGGGTAGGTGTACCGAATTACGTTTTTTTTTTTGTGAACCACAAGTCTTTTTGCCGGAAAACATTATTATAATGTATTTGAGCATGATATCAAAATATATTTGACCGAAAAAGTTTACCTAAGCACGTATACATAAAAATTGATCTTTATATGTACATTTTATATGAGGTATTTGAACATAAGTGGTCGGATCATTGGTCACAATAGACCGATCTCGCCAATTTTTTCGCACATACAGCGTAGGTATATTAGTAATCTAAGTTATAAGTTTCATTTATCTAGCTCTTCAATTTTAAAAGTAGTAGGGATTTCAACAGACAGACAGACGGACAGACAGACGGACAGACGGACATCGCTAAATCGCTAAATCGACTCAGGAGGTCATGCTGATCAAGAATATATATACTTTTCCTTACCGGAGATGCTTCCTTCTGGGTGTTACAAACGGCGTACCAAACTGAATATACCCTTTCACTCTTAGTGTAGGGTATAATTAAACACAAAAATAAAACAGAACGAGTTGGGAAAGTTAGGTCACATGGATAAGTTCGGTCACATGGGGCGGATTTTTATAGTCGGTCGGGCCCGACTACGGAATCCCCTACACCTTTAGTGGGGATATTAATGTGGAATATTTAATTGCATACCTTAATTTTATAGTTTTTAATTATGCTGAAACTCCCCACCCTCAGAATGAAAAAAAAAGTGGGCGTATCACGCCCATTTTTGGACCACATATTTTTAGGTGAATTCTAATAATATGTTTTAAATTTTATAACTATACCTTGAATACTTTTAGTTATTAGTTCCGAAAGAGTTATATAAAAGTGACTTGTATGGGAGGTGGGCGTGTCCGTTGACCGATTTGGCTCATTTTCAAACTCAGTTCCTACTTTTGGCTAAAATATATTGAGACGAAATTTCATAGCATTCTGATCAGTATTTCTCAAGTTATTCTGTATTCGGAATGCAAGACAGCAAGAGAGCAAGACGGACAGACGGACATGGCTAAACGGACTCGGGTAGTGATGCTGATCAAGAATATATATACTTTTCCATACCGGACACGCCTCCTAAGGGGCGTTACAATATATGCACAAAGTTAATATACCCTGTACCTCATAGGTGTAGGGTATAAATAGCAAAAACATTATCAAAAATTATGAAACACAAGTAAAAACACGAAAACAACCCAAAATGATAATCGAAATATACAAAACACTTGAAATAAATTTTAAGAAAATCCAACAAAAAAAACAAAGCCTATTATATCATACATTTTAATTCTGCTTTATAAAACATTTTTTATTTAATTTTTACTACACTTTAATTTTATGCAGTATATTGTAGAAAATAAAATATAAAAAAAATGTTAAAAAATGGCTGCATCTGGGTACAAAAAACTAGTTATTACTATAAGTAATGGAAAACCACTTTCGATGAAAAATTCAAATATTTGACAATAAAATTTGACAAGTAGCCGCGGTAGCTCAGTGGTTAGTGCGTTGGACTGCGATCGAAAGGTCCCCGGTTCAAGCCTGGACTGGGGCTAACAACATCTTTTCATAGAAACATTTTTCTATACCGCGCTACCTCTCGTCAGTAAATGGCAAACCTACGAGAGTAAAACATTGCCTATGAAAAGCTCTCACCCGCCGTTCGGATTCGGCAATAAACTGTAGGTCCCACAACTTTGAGTACAAATATAACACGCACAGCTCAAAATGGTGAGAGAGCTCGGCCGAAGTTCTATACAGGACTGTAGCGCCAAACTATTATTATTATATTATTAAAATTTGACATTTCTTTATTGTATTCTCAAATTCTGAAATCGATTTAAATTTAAAATACGAGTTTGATTAACGTTATAATTATTTTAAAAATTGAACATGTAAAATTCACTATTCAGAACTTGAATACTCGTGTATTCTGGAGTAGAAAAAAATATTTCGAATTAAAAATCATTTGAAAACTATTTTGACGGATGTTGGATTAAGTCGAATAGTTTAAAAGACTGAAATTTTGTTTTAAATATTAATATTTAAATTATATATATAAATATAAAAATAGTTTGAATTTATATTTCGACTTTCGAATGTTTTTTCGTGTAATTTCAGCAGTTGTCTATAATAACTGAGATGTTCGAGATAACTATATAATAAAAGTAATATTGACAAAATGTTGAAAAAATAAAATAAAAACTAATTGTATACATATATTTTATACCAATAATTAAAAATTTTGTTAAACTTAATAATTCTTATTTTTATTTGTTATGCCATTATATTGGATTTTCTTCTATGTTGCTCTAGCACTTCATTTTTGCATTTTTATTTCCTTTCATCGCCCTGTTGTTGCTGATGCTGCGCCTGTCTGTCCGCCGCATCCCTTTGCGAGTCCTTCACCGTAAACGTAACGTAGTAACGTTTATTACTGTCCAACTTTTCCGATGGTAGCGCGATCAGCTGTTTGCTGCGGCCGTGCGACAGCTCGAGTGATACTTTGCCGCCACAGCTGGAGCTGCCGCTGGTCAAAATCTTTGGCAGGTAAAAACTGCCGACACCGGTCTTTTTGTAGGCACCAAAGCCGAATTTTGGCATCGTATGATGATTCATCATGGGAACTGTGCGGAAAAAATAAAATCTGAATTTTAGAAAAATAGTTTTTGTTTAAATTAAATTTTATTTTTAAGCTAAATAAATTAGTGTTTTGTTTAATTAATGCTATTCGTCATGGATTACATTTAAATGCATGACATGCTTTTTATAATTGTGCTGCAGTTCCAGCTATTTTTCAACTTTTACCATATGCAAAGTTTTTGCCGCAATCTTTGCAATGAATTGCTGCTGCCAGTAGTTGCTGCTGCTGCTCTTTCGAACAACTGCAACATGCAACCGCAACAACGCCCACTTGTCACACGCCCCCTGGGGTGACATCATTTCTGCGATATGCGAGAAATAAAAAATGTATTAAATTCAAAATAAAAACTCAACTAAAATAAAATGGAAAGCATGTCACGCGCGGTCCCGCGGGGTGTACAGCGTAAATTCATCAAGCGACAATAGCAAATAATTTAAATAAAAAATTATATTCTTTAAATAATATAATTTTTATAACTAGAAGTAAAAATATAGGCGCATAATCATAGACAATTTAAAGTCGACTTTAAAAATAAATTCGACTTTTTTGACAAATGTTGTATAGAATAAAATGTCAAAAAGCTGATTTTAAATATAAAGTCGACTTTAAATGCTGATTATGCGCATCATTAAATGGCAAACCTTACTGAAGACAAATGTCAAAAGAGCGGCAAGAAATATGGCGTCGTTTGCTTGTTCTGTCGCTCTACTTTTGTAGCGTCCCTGTTGAAACCTTTAAAAAAAACTTTTGTAGCGCTCTTATTGAAAACTCTGTACTAGTATATTGAATTCGGGCTGCGCATCGAGGTTTTTCTGAGTTCGTTTTTTGTCTTTCCTTTTGTTATTTGGCGGTTGATTTTATTTAGGTGCTTTTGGTTTTGTTTTTGCGTTTTTTTTTTTAATTTCTCTTTTTGTTTTTTGCTGTTATGTTTTTGATTATTTGTTGTTGTTTTTGTGGTTTTGCTTTCTTTAAGCTTTATTTTTATTTTTTGCGTTTAATTTTGTGTTTTTGCTTTTGTTTTGTGTTTTTTTTATTTTTAATTTTTTTTTTGTGTTTTTGACTTTATTTTTGCGATTTATAATTGCTTTTTTTTATTTTTGTTTGTTAATTTATTTTTGGTATTTTTGTGTTTGTTTTTGGTTTTGTTTTTGAATTTTTGTCTAGCTTTTTTTTTTGATACTGATTTTTTCGTGTTTTTACTTTCGCTGTTGATTTTGTGTTAATTCTATTTTTCGTGATTTGCGATAGGAATTTTTCTTTTGGTTTTGTGTTTTTGCTTCTGTTTTTGTCTTTTATTTGTTATATTGCTTTTTTTTTTCTTTAGTTTAGTGTTTTGTATTTTTCCTTGTTTTCGGTTTTATTGTTGCTGTTGTTTTTGCTTTTGTATTTGTGATTTTGTATTTGTATTTTTGCTATTTTTTTATTGTTCTTACTTTTGTTTATGAGTTTTTTAATTTTGCTGTTGTGTTTGCTTTTGTTTTGTGCCTTTGTAATTTGTATTTTTTGTTTTTGCTTTTTTAATATTAATTTTTTTTTTGTTTTGGCAAGTTAAAAATAAAAATGGGCATATTCGAAAAACACCAGAGCACCGTAGTATATATTAATGCCACAACTAAAATTAAGATGATCTGCCATTTTGTTTAGTACAGTTCAATTGCAAAAGCTTTTAAGCTACGGTAACTGTTGAAAATAAGAGCTTTTTAAAAAGCCTCCTAACACTGCAACTTTGGCACTAATTCCCCCAGCAATTAACAGCTATAAACAGCAGCTTGATTTAAACTTGGTCGTAAGTATTAAAAAGAAGAAACAAAACAGAAACAACTGGTTGGCGAATATTAAGCACAACTTTTAGCACGGCAATTAAATAAAATTAAATAAAAATGTGAAAGCGCGCATTCGTAATTAGGATTTATTTGTACGACGAAGGGTCCTTCGAAGGTAAACAGCCGAAAGGAGTCAAGCGGCCAGGTTTACTGACCCACTGCCGACCGACTGGACCCGACAGCAACAGCAGCGACATTAAAAGAGTTAAATAAAAGTCAAATTATAGAACCAAGTGCTGCTCATCATCAGCGATAGCACTATGACATCAGCAGGACGAAAAATTCCCTAAAGGACGGTCAACATTTGTCACTTATTCAGTGAGTCAGTCAGTCAGTGATGCGCCTACGGCACAAAAAGGACGAATACATTAAAATAAAAAAATAATATTTAAATTTAAATAGCGACTTAATGAGCTGCTTCGCACATTGTTTACAAGGATGCCATCCTTTTTGGAAAATTTTCGCGGATTTGTATTTTGGTTATTTTTTAATTTAACTTTTTGTTGTTTTAATTTTCTTTGCGCAGCCATAAATCCCGGCAGTCAGTCTGACAACCTGGCAGGACTCAGCGGTTTAACGGCTCAAGGGGCTCAACAAAGGGGGCTGTGCTGCTGTCGCACGACATGAGGTGTTTAGCCCATGGTGTTGTTAATGAGCACATTTACAAGGTATTTTTTTAATTTTATTATTTTCATTAGTCATTGTTTACATTGCAGCAGGCATTAATAGGATTAAAGGACGAAAGGGGAGGAGTAGAATAAATTACAATTTAAATAAATAATGTATTTAAATGAAATTTAATGAAAAGAATTCAACAGTAACAAAACTTTGTATTTTAAAAATTCAAACTTAAAACACAAATTTTAAATGTTTTATTTCAGTAATTGGTAAAAAAAGACTACTGAAAATATTACTGAAAATAGTACTTAAAATAGTACTGAAAATAGTACTGAAAATAGTACTGAAAATAGTACTGAAAATAATACTGAAAATAGTACTGAAAATAGTACTGAAAATAGTACTGAAAATAGTACTTAAAATAGTACTAAAAATAGTACTGAAAATAGTACTGAAAATAGTACTGAAAATAATACTGAAAATAGTACTGAAAATATTATTGAAAATAGTACTGAAAATAGTACTGAAAATATTATTGAAATAATACTGAAAATAGTACTGAAAATACTACTGAAATAATACTGAAAATAGTACTTAAAATAGTACTGAAAATAGTACTGAAAATAGTACTGAAAATACTGCTGAAATAATACTGAAAATAGTACTTACAATAGTACTGAAAATAGTACTGAAAATAGTACTGAAACTACTACTGAAATAATACTGAAAATAGTACTAAAAATAGTAGGGAAAATCGTACTGAAAATAGTACTGAAAATAGTACTGAAAATAGTACTGAAAATACTACTGAAATAATACTGAAAAGAGTACTTAAAATAGTACTAAAAATAGTACTGAAAATAGTATTGAAAATAATACTGAAAATAGTACTGAAAATAGTACTGAAATATTACTGAAATAGTACTGGAAATAGTACTGAAAATAGTACTGAAATAATACTGAAAATAGTACTGAAAATAGTATTAAAAATAATACTGAAAATAGTACTAAAAATAATACTGAAAATAATATCTAAAATAAAACTAAAAATAGTACTGAAAATAGTACTGAAAATACTACTGAAATAATACTGAAAATAGTACTTAAAAAAGTACTAAAAATAGTACTGAAAATAGTATTGAAAATAATACTGAAAATAGTACTGAAAATAGTACTGAAAATAGTACATAAAATAGTACTAAAAATAGTACAGAAAATAGTATTGAAAATAATACTGAAAATAGTACTGAAAATAATACTGAAAATAGTACTGAAATAATACTGAAAATAGTACTGAAAATAGTACTGAAAATAGTACTGAAATAATACTGAAAATAGTACTAAAAATAATGTGCAATAATTACAGGAAGTAATACTGAAAGTAATACAGAATGCGGTACCAAAAGTAACATAGATGGAAGTACAGAAGGTAGTACAAAAAGTAATACTGAAAGCAGGAAATAAAGTAATCTATAAAATGATAAAGAAACTAATACTGAAAGTAGTAAAAATAAAGTAGTGAAAAATAGTAGTGTAGTAATTCAGTATTTTACAAATGCAGTATTTTACAAATTAGGAAAAAAAATTAATAAACAACTGCAATGATTTAAAGAAAAAATAATTATAAAAAAAGAATATTTAAAAAAAACGAAAATTAATTCTAAAATATAATTTAATTTTAAAAATTTAAATATATAATTTAAATTCTTACAACTTATTTATTGAAAAAAAAAAAGAAGTGTACCTTAATTCCACAAAATATATTACTAATAAATTAATTTAAAGCCTACTTTTAGACTGAAATGAAACAATTAAACACCGTTGCGGCGACACACTTACTGTAGGCAGCGCACGGAATGCCCGTGTACGCATGCGCCGCATGCAGACAGCGATGCGTCTTCGTCGTACACTGCAGCGCCTTCTCGTACGCATTGTAGTCGGGGCTCAGACGACGTTCAGCCTGAAAATATGCAACATAAATGTGCAAAAATTAGTTTGCCACATGTGTGGCATCAAATTCAATTATAGCACATGGCACAACACTGACAGCACACATGACAGAGCAGCCACAAAAAAAAAAGGAAAAACAAAAAATATAAAACCATGGTAATAACCTTAGCAACAACAACAGCATCATCATTGTAACATGCGCTGTCAATACGATGTCAATATGCTGTCAGTGGCGCTGTCAGGTAAGTTATAGGTTTTATTTTAGGTTTTATTTTATTCACTTACCTCCTCGTAGACCTCATTGATATTCTGAAAATTGAAGGTACCCGGCTTCTGCAGCGTCTTCAGTGTTTCGTATAGGAAAAGCTCGAAATTTTTGAAAGTATATTCGCTGTAGGCGTAGCGTCGCAGCCGGCTGCCCGTCTCACCACCCAGTGCCGCACATGATTTATGATAATCGTCGACGGCACGTTTCACCAGCACCGCTTCGTTGAGTTTATTGGAGCGAATCTGCAGTGACTTGAGCTCGAGAAGGTGTTGGAAGATTTTGCGTTCCATGTAGTATCTGAAAATAAGTAGGACGAAATGTTATGACGAAATGTTGAGTAGAATATTGTAGAAAATAAACTAATGATGTAGTTTAAAATGTAGTACAAAAAGTAAAACAGAAAATAGTACTGAAATAAGTACTGAAAGTTGTACAACAACAAAAAGTAGCACAGAAAGTAGTACAAAAAGTAGTACAAAAATTTATAAAAATAATATTGAAAATAGTACAGAAATTAATATATAAAGTAGTAAACAAAATAGTGCAAAATTTAGCATAGAAAGTAGTATAGAAGGTAATATAGAAATAAGTACGTAAAGTAGTACAGAATGTAGTACAGAAAGTAATACAGAAAGTATTACAAACTGTAGTACAAACGTAAGTAAAGAAAGTGGTACAGAAAGTAGTACAGAAAGTAGTACAAAAATTAGTACAGAAAGTAGTATGAAAAGTAATACAGAATATATTACAAACTATGATACAACAATACGTACAAAAAGTGATTCTGAAAGTTGTATAGAAAGTAATACAGAATGTAGCACAGAAATTAGTTAAAAATAGCACAAAAAGTAGAGAGAAAGTAACACAGAAGATATTGCGAAAACAAGTAACAGAACAGAAGTATATAAAAAAGTACAAAAATCAGTGCACTGGTATAAAAATATTTCCTTAAAGTAGTACAGAAAATGATACATAAAGTATAAAAAGTATTACAGAAAGTAGAAAGGGTACTAGAACCGCAATAAAAAACAGTAAGTAAAGGGTTTTTCAATAAGAGCGCTACAAAAGTTTTTTCAAGGGTTTTTCAACAGGGACGCTACAAAAGTAAAGCGACAGGGACAGCAAACGACGCCATATTTCTTACCGCTCTTTTGACATTTCTCTTCAGTAAGGTTTGCCATTTCCTGATGGAAAGATATACGAGCCAACAACGAGTCGAAATTATTAAAATTTACTACCGAAATTCGAATTTGCATATCTTTCCATCATGAAATGGCAAACCTTACTGAAGAGAAATGTCAAAAGAGCGGCAAGAAATATGGCGTCGTTTGCTATCCCTGTCGCTCTACTTTTGTAGCGTCCATGTTGAAAAACCCTTTAGTACTGAAAGTAATAATGAAAGTAATACAGATAGTAGAATATATACTGACATAAAATAAAAAAAAGTACGGAAAGCAGTACAGAAATTTATACTGAAGTACGTTCTGTAGTAGAGAGAGTTTTACAGAAAGACATAAACAGAAAATAGTCCATGAAGTGATACGAACTGTAGTACCAAAAGAGGTACAAGAAGTATAAAAAGTACAAAAAAATAAAAAAGTAGTACATAAATCAGTACAGAAAGTATTACAAACTGTAGTATATATATATGTACAAAAATTAGTAACGAAAGAAGTATAGACAAAGTACAGAATGTAGTACAAAAAGTAGTACAGAAATTAAAGCAGACAGTAGTACAAAAAGTAGTACACGAAAAACAAAAATGTATACAGAGAAATACACGGTACAAATAGTAGTTCAGAACATTTTAATGAAAACAGAAACAAATATCAGTGGAGAGACGGCAGATATTTAAACCAAAAAAATTGTTTGTCAATATATCACGCAGGATATTCAGGGACATTGCTGCCTGCCTCAATCCTACGCCTCAAAGTCATGAAATAATAATAACATGCTAAAATTAAAACCACCCCATAAGTCATCCAATGAATGACAAAACAGGTTGTATTTTTTCTCTTTGACAGTTCATTTTTTTTTTTTTTTTCTTTTACAACAATAGCAACTGCGAGATTTCCTGTCGCTGACAATGGCTGCCAGCGGGAGGCAAAGTCGCGCGCTGCGTCTGAAATCGTAAAAATGCTGCAGCGTTCGCAAAATGTCGAAAATCGTGAACTTTAAGAGAATGATGCTGTTTCCAGATGACAAACAAAATACAAAAATATTAAACAACAAAAAATATAATAATTTAGAATTGTTTACTTGGTAACGGGTCGCGAAAAACGCGTAGCTCACGTATCTAATATTTGCACAGGATATTTCTGCAAATACCAGTTCTCTTTTTGTCTTTTTTTTAATGTAGATTATTTTAATATAAATTAGTTGCAATATTTACGGGTAAATATTAAAATATGAAAAATATATTCGTTCTATTTCTATTTTTAAATATAAAAAAGTAGACATTTCAAAGTATACAAATTTTCTCTTTATTTGTATAGAGTATTTATTAGAAAATTGCAAATTAAAAGAGGACACTTAATTTAATATCTGCTGAACAAATTTTTCTCTAAAAATGAGAATTTTACTTACATTTTCAATAGTGTTTTTTATAAACAATGTAATAAAAAGTTTTAGATTGATAAAAATATTTAATTTTTTAATTCCTTCTAAGAATTGTAAAAACAAATTTAGTACTTAATATTTAAAATTATATACAAAGTTCAACTTCCAATATAAGTACTAAAAATCTTTAGAAAATACTAATATACAAATTTCGTACTAAATATTATACTGAAAATACATATAAAATTCAATTTCCATATTTAGTACCAAAAATATATACAAAATACAAATTTAGTACTAAAATACAATTTCCAAATTTAGTATTAAAAATGTTTATATAAAATACAATTTCCAAATTTAGTACCAAAATTATATACAAATACACAATTTAGTACTTAATATTAAACTGAAGATATATACAAAATACAAATTTAGTACTAAAAATACAACGTATAGAAAATGCAATTTCTAAATTTAATACTAAAAAAATATACAAAAACAAATACACAAATTTAGTACTAAATAAATAAAAAAAAGTAATTTTATAAGATTTTTTAATTTTTTCGTAAAAACTTGCAAAATACAACAACGAAAATGCAGGTACATCCGCCACGGCTTGGCTTCTCTTCTCTGCGTTTTAACTCAACTTTGTTGATTTTATGAATTACGCACAACAAGGATGCATCATGTCGAAATTTGTAAAAAGGATCGCAATTTCATTCACTCGCAGGACAAGTCAATTAATTTGCCAGCAAAGTGTCAGCTCAACCCGAAGCTGCAAATGCGGCCGAGGCTGCTCGGGGACCGAACAGATGCGAAGAAAGTTTTCAAGCAGAAAAACAAGAGTCAACGAACATCGGGGATTAAATTTTAATCTCACGAATAAATTATGCAACAGAGTGTCTTAGGAGTGTATGTGGCGAGAGAGGGATGGATGCAGGTTGAAAGGTGTAGCACAAAATAGAGGTGGCATCTTGTTCGCGAATATTCTTTAAAACACCAGCACAAATCGAGGGTGTATCTTTCTTTTATCTCTCTGTCTGTCTGTCTTAGTATTTGTGTGCGTTTAGAGGCCATGTGGTAAAAGTCAAAATAGAATGAGGTATCCATTGTTTATGCGGTTATTTTTGGGCGACACTCTTTGCCACCGTCAGCACCGCCACCGAGATTAAAGTTTGAAAAGTACTCATTTTGAAAATGTTTACATGAAACTCTGTAACATGTAGCGGAAAAATACTTTCTTTGTACCAACGCAACGCAACAGTGACAGGGTGCAAATTATGTTAAATATTTTATTTCACCGGAAATATGCTGCCATCTAGTAGTTGTTATTAGCACTTTGTGTGTACGCTGATTATTTATTATTCATGCATTTCGTGCGAATTATGTTAATTTTTGGAAGAAAAAAAAAACGCGACACAGCAGAAACAAAGCAGATATTTAATGTATGCGCACTTTGAGAACAGGAAACATTTAGAAAACAATAAAAGGAAAGACATTTTTTTAAAGAAAATATATTTTTTAATTAAATTTAAGGATTTAAGGATTTGTAATACATTTTGACTAAAAATTAACAGAAGAAAAATTGGTAGAAAAAATGGTTCAAAAATAGTAAAAAAAAGAGTAATAGAAAAATAGTAAAAAAGTAGTAGAAAAAGTAGTAAAAATTAGTAGATAACTTGAAGGAAAATTTGTAAATCATTAGCGAAAAAAAAGTAAATTAAAAAATATTTGAAAAAGTTGTATACAAAATAGTAAAAAAAGCAAAAGTGGCAGAAAGTGTAGTAAAAAAGTAGTAAAAAAGTAGTAGAAAACTTGAAGGAAAGGTATTAGAAACATGAGCGGAAAAAGTAATAAAAAACATATTGGAAAAATTTGTATAAAAAAGTAGTAAAAAATAATGAGTAGCTGAAGAAAAATCAGTCAAAATATAGTAGAGAAATAATATAGAAATGCAAAAAAAAAACTAAACAACTTGAAGAAAAAGTAGTAGAAACACAGAAATGGTCGAAAAAATAAAAAAAAAAATAAAAATTAAAATAAAAAAGAATACTAAAAAAAATATAAGAAAAGTATTAAAAATATATAGATATATATATATATATATATATATATATATATATATATATATATATATATATATATATATATATATAATAAATATATATATAAAATAAATTAAATAAGTACTCGACAAAGTACTTCTAAATGTATTAGAAATAGAACCACAGATAGGTATAAGTACTAAAAAGTTTTTAGAAAAAATTTAAAAAAAACACTGAAAAAAAAGTAATTAAAAAATTACTAAAAGAAAGTAATAAAACAAAACATTAGATAAAGTAAAAGAAGTAGTACCAAAGTACCAAAGGAAATACAAGTAGACGAAGAAGTCTACCTGAAGAAGTAGATAAAATATTAACAAATTTACAAAAATACAAAAATACTACAACAAAATACAGCAACAAATACTACAAAAGACTTCTATTAATTGTTCTATAAAAATGACTAGAAACTAGGTTTGCCATTTACTGACGAGAGGTAACGCGGTATAGAAAAATGTTTCTATGAAAATATGTTGTTAGCCCCAGTCCAGGCTTGAACCGGGGACCTTTCGTTCGCAGTCCAACGCACTAACCACTGAGCTACCGCGGCTACAATTTATAATGCTTTTAAATCAAAACCAATGTCATTTTATAATAAATCTATTTTCTATGTAAATTTACGTCTAACTCTAACTGTGATCGCGATTGCACGTGTTTATGTGTTTTTCATGATTCAGAGCAGAGATGGGCGCGTGCCGTGCTTTATTCGTGTCACGCCCGAAAATCTGAGTTCGTGCATGCAAATCTCCGTGCGTGCTAGTTGCTGTCGTGCCCGAGCGTGTCCGTGCCTCCAAAATCAGGCACGCGCCCAATAAAAATTTTCTTTTTATAGTTTCTTCTATAGTTTCTTATAGTTTCTTCTCCAATTTTAAAAAACTCTTACGTGGTATTTTAATTTTTTCCTTGAAATCCGTTGTTTTAGTTTTACTTATGGATTTAAGAGAATAAAACAGTATCAAACTTAATTTTTGAATTATTTATTAGAGGGACTAAAACCTATTGGAATATCGGTTCCGGCTCAGGTTCTAAGATTTTTAAAATTGTGGTTCCGGTTCCGATACCAGTTTCAACCAAAAAATTAAATGGGTTTCGATTCCGACTCCATACATTTTTAATAACGGTTCAGATTCCGGTTCTTTGCATTCCCTGACAGGGAACTGGTTCTGGTTCCGATATTTTTAAAATAGCGGTACCGATTCCAACCAGAAAAAAATATATGTTCCGATTCCAGTACCGGTTCAACACATTTTTAATAACGATTCTGATTCCAAAAATCTAAACTAAAATCTAAACGGTCCGGTATTATTCATTGTTTTTCCGTGCTTTTTTCATGTTTTTCCGTGTTTCTTCGTGTCTTATCGTGCTTCTCGTGCGTGTCTTTAAATAACTCGTCGGGCTCATGTTCGTGCGTGTCACCTATCGACGTGCCCGTGAGTGTCCGTGCCATCAAAAACATCTCTAATTCAGAGTATTCTTTTTTTAGAACAATTTTAATAAAACTAATTAGTAAACATAGTTAGTAGACATATGTTATAATGCCTATACGGATTATTATATATGATTTTTTTTAATAAATATATTTATTTCATGTATGGGCCAATTTGTCATTTTTTTAAAAATTTGTTGAAAAAGTAATATGACACAACAAGATAATTATTTGGATATACCAAAGTTTATGAATGTAAGCATCGAACAAAAGAGCAATTTCTAAACGATACTCTGCAGCGCTTTGAAAACAAAGTGGCAAATGCTCCCCCTTCTGCACTACTAGAAAGACTGGTAGAACAAGTAATGGGTTTTTCAAATAGCGCTCTTAACGTTGAGGCCACTGACTCCGAATTTCGGTAGTAAATTTTAAATTTTTCGACTCGTTATTGGCTCGTATATATTTATGAAATGGCAAACCTTACTGAAGAAAAATGTCAAAAGAGCGGCAAGAAATATGGCGTCGTTTGCTGTCCCTGTCGCTCTACTTTTGTAGCGTCCCTGTTGAAAAATCCTTTACTAGAAAAATATTAAAAAAGTACTAGGAAAAATATCTTGAAACATATAGTTCCCAAAGCATGAAACCAGAATGTTGTAAACAAGAATGAGTTGAAATGGTTATGTACCCAGCAGGTAGGCCTTATTGACGACAAGGTCATCAATGATGAATCGAGGACATTAGAATATTTGTCATTGATGAATATGTCTACAACAATTTCATAAATGAGATTGCATTAAAGACGTCATACACCATATGTCATAAATACATATATCAACGACATTGTGAAAACCTGTCATGGATCAAAAGATATTGAAGACGTCATTAATGAAAATTAACATTCACGTCACCTGCCCCTAAAGGTATGCAGCATTTACGTTGTGAAATGCATACAACATACGTCTAGGGGCAGCATTTACGCGTTAAACTGAAAATTTGCGTTCGATGTCAGCCTACCATATAATTCATAGTCACAAATTGAGGGACCAATTTTAATAAAAGCGAGATAATAACCAGTAGTAATGTTGATAGATGATGGCCGTTAGTGAAGTACGTTATTGACATTAACAAGTACATATACCATTCCAAACGAGAACAGAAGAAAATAATAAAATTGAAATAATATATAAAATAAGATAAAAAATATATAAATTAAAAAATAAATAAATTAATAAAAAACAAAAATTTAAAAAAAAATATGTATGACAATCATTTGAGACTTCATAGATGAATGATGTGCATGACATCGTTAATGCTACATCATGCATGAATCAGTGGACATTTGTATGAAAATGTCATCAATGCTTTGCAGGGCGAAAATTCTATCCGTCATTGATGTTGCTGACCTGACATGGGGGAAGCATTGAGGAATCATTGGTGACATTTCCTGCTGGGTAGTAATATTTTTCTACAAGTTGTTTAAATGCAGCATGTATTAAAAATAAATGCAGATGTATTAATTTATCAACACATTTTAAAACGTGTAAATATATAAAAAAAATGTTATTTTTAGTGTACCAAATTTTTGTACAGAAATGCAGTCAAATTATGTATTTTTTTGTCATACAAAGACAACTACAGAAATGTAGTAAAAATAAATATACTTGCTTTTGGAAGTAAATCAAATACAGATCAATTTTCATTAAAAAAATGTTATTGCATAAAAATACTAATGAGAATATAATGTACAGCATAAAGAGTATTACAAATAATTAGAATAATTAGATTTAAATATTTTCAAATTTATGAAAAATGTAATTGAATTTTAGCAATTAAAGTGTATATAAATCGTAAATTGATTAAACAATTTCCGCCTGCATTAAATATTCAAGAATTATTTATAATTTTACTTAATTTTTAACGACATTTATTAAAAACTTTTAAACTGACACTTTTCGCCATATACTTTAATCGCAACCACATTGCGCTGCACTACACCGTGTTACATGCTGACTTTAATCCAAAAATGAGGCGCAATGATTTCCGTGAAGATCTGCTTAAAATGATGTTCAGCCAATTAAACGGGCTTTTAACGTTGTTTGAGGCGCGACATTCATTGGTGTCGCACGGCGCGACTCGACAGCACTGCGCAGCGCGGCGCGGACGGGCACGACAACAGCAATGAGTGTTAAAGATACGCGGCGCTAGTAACCAATGGATTATGAGAAACAACAAAAATAAGAAGAACTTGACACAATTACCACAGCCCCGCACCACATTCTCAACTAATGCCACAGATTAAAACATTGACGCGATTGTTGTTTGACGCGCGCGGCATAGAGAAAAGTACTCTTAGTAGTAAAAAGTAGTATAAGTACTTGTAGTAAAAGTAGTAAAGATGACTTGTATAATGTGTTTGGGGATAACGTGCTTAAAATCCAACAAATGTTTAACGTTTTAATGCTGCATAATTTGTGAGTCAAAAGTAGTCAGATGGGGTGGAGTAGGAGGAGGTATAAGAAAACGACGACTTGTTCTTAATTTGTGCACCGAATTAGTAGGGATTTGTTTTGTTGTTTAAATCATAATTTAAGCAATTGTTCTCATTATGTTGGAAATAGTTGCATGAAGTTTTTATAGCGAATTAAATCGTAGAAAGATAAGAAATTTTTGTGTATTTAGTATTTTGTTTTAAAATATATTTCTTACAAAATATATTATTAAATTCAACAAAACTGCACAGATTTAATTAAATTTTGTCTGCTGTTTAAACTGCTTTAATTCGCTTGAAATATTATGCAGCAAATGGATTCATAACTCAATGCATAATTTAGTGAAACCGCAAACAAGTTGCTGCGCGTCTTCGCAATTGAGTGCTGGGGTGACCTTTGTAAAACTTCTTTTTATTTTGTGCTACGTTTTTCTGCATAAATTATTCACTTGTAAACACTCTCGCAGTAGTAGCAAGAAATTCGTTTTGCATCTTAAGAATTCAAGCAGCAGCAACAATGCGAGGGTGCTTCTGTTTGGTCACCAGGTATTTTTTTTTATTTTATGCTAAATTTTATATTTTATACTACCTTTTTGTGTGCCATTGAAAATCAGCGCAGGAAGTTGTATTAAGCAATTACGACGTTAAATTTTAATAAATCCCTGCAAAATGCATAGGGTGCAAAAATGCAGCATATTTTTAAACAGAAGAAATTTATGTGAAATATGAAAAAATCATTTTATTTTGTTGGTAATTATTAGTAAATAAAATGAAAAATTGTATAAAAAAGTAGTTTAGTAGTAGAAATGTAGTATAGTAGTAGAAAAAAATTTTTTTTTGTTTGATGATTTAGCAAGCAAGCAAAAAATTTAACAAGTTCATATTAAAATTATTATTTGCATTCAAAAATACACAATAGTAGTAGAAAAGTAGTATAGTATTAGAAAAGTAGTTTAGTAGTAGAAAAGAAGTAGAAGAGTACAAAAATAGTATAGTAGTAAAAGAAGTAGTAAAGAAGTAGAACAATTTTATAGTAGTTTTTTTTATTTTATAGTATTTTTGTAGAAGACGAACACATAAG
The DNA here is from genome assembly GCA_951804985.1 of Dryomyza anilis. Taxonomy (NCBI): domain Eukaryota; kingdom Metazoa; phylum Arthropoda; class Insecta; order Diptera; family Dryomyzidae; genus Dryomyza; species Dryomyza anilis. The sequence goes on from OX638132.1 coordinate 94,207,096, forward strand.
TAGTAAAATGTAATTTATTTTGAAAAATGTACTGTAGTAGAAAAAACTTAGCTGGACAATTTGGTTACAAAAAGAGTATGAAAAGAAAAAGTAGTAGAAAAAGTAGGAAAAAGGTAATACAAAATAGTAGTTTAAAAGGTAGTAGAAAAGGTAGCAGAAAAAGTAGTAGAAATAGTAGAAGAAAAATTTACTCATAAAATTTGTAGAAAATAGTAATCATAATACAAAAAAAAATTAAAGTCATTAAAAATAGTTTAAATGAAATAGTATTCAAAAATTCGTAGAGAGTAGTAATAAAAAGTTCTACATTATGATGAATCAATAATAGCAGACTTTTCAAAAATGCAATACAGACAAAAATTGACATACCAACAAATTGATACAAGAACAAAAATAAAATTTAAAAAAATAGAAAAAAACCGCCAGGCAGCAACCACAATCAACTCGTCTGACAATTCGAACAACTGTTAAGTCGAGCGGCAAATCTCGAGTTGATTGTTGAATCCGCTTTTGCTGCGTTTTTGTGGGCTACACTTCAAACAACCTGCCTGATATCGTTTTTTTAGTTTTTTTGTAGCTTTGCATTCAATGCCGCCGCTTCAAAGACTTGCTTCCTTTTGACGGCTACAAGGTTTTTTTTCAACTTTGCTGTTGATATTTCGTAGTTCGTTCATTTGTCGTCCTTTTGCTGTTCGGTTTAATATTGGCCTTGGCATATTTTGTTGCAAAAATTTGTTGCATTTTATACAGCTTTTCTTCTTTTTTTGCATATTACATGCGCTTCGTGACACAAATGCGACATGTAAAATGTCACAGTAAACGTGAAAAAATATTGCAGTTTAAATGATAAAAACTAAATTGAATACATGTTAACGTTACTAAGTAATGTTCAAATTCTAAAAATAATAATGCAAAATGTAGCAGTTTATTTGCTATTCAGCCTGGTATATCTCGGAGTATTCGATACGAACAAATTGTTTGTGAAAAATGGAATTTTTAGTGCAAAATTGAATTTTAGTGAAAAATTGAACTTTAAGTGAAAAACTAAATTTTAAGTGAAAATTTTCAATTTTAAGTGAAGAATGTAATAATGATAAAAAATTTGAATTTTTTAAAAAATTTAGTTTTTAGTGTAAATTTGAATTTTTTTGTGAATAATATTAATTTTAGTAAAAAAAAATCTTAATTTTTTAATGACTATTTTCAATTTTAGTAAAAAATTTAATTATAATAAAAAAAATAATTTTAGAAAAATTTAATTTTTAGTGTAATTTTGAATTTTTAGTGAAAAATGTCAATTTTAGTGAAAAACTTAATTTTTAGTGAACATTTCACTCTTTTCTATGTATTTCTATGAATTAAATTTCTATATATCAACTCCTTAATTTATTTTTTTAATTATTTAATTAATTACTCCTAAAACTTCGTGAGAAAGTTTAGTTTAATCTCTTTATAAAAATTTAACGCCATTAGCAATTTAATATAAAAGTTTATTAAAAATACAAATTTTTTTTATAAATATTTTTATATTATTATTGCTTTAGCGGTAGCAGCAATAAAACTAATAACATTTTTAAACTCTAAATGCGAATTTGAAGTGCAGCTACAACATATTACAAAAACTACAAACGCAAAAGTCAAACAACAACAGAACAAAGACATAAAAACTAAAATTTACTACAATAACCTAAAATAATAAGAGCAAACCGAAACCAAGTAGCAATCGTTGCAGCAATTGCCGCAGCAAAAGTTGCTACAAACAACGATATATTCTTGCGGTTATATTTTCTATATGTTGTTCTGCGTTTTATACGTTTTTGTGTGCGGAAACTGAAAATTGCAGTTAATCCACTCGTATTGCCAACGAAACATCATCAAGAGTAACAATATCATCCAGAGGAACGCGCGGTTGCTGCTGGAAAAGAGTTTGTAGAAAACTTTATTGCCGCACTTTTGTAAATTAAGCTAAGCACACGGGTTGCTAAAAATGTAAAAAATACAAAATTCACCTCGGCAACATCCGCCAACATTCACAGAGCGGCAACATCACCAGAGCAGCAACAAGAGCAATAAGAGCAACAAGAGCAATTTGTATCAACAACAACAACCAGCACTTCAGCAACCACCCACTTTATTTGCCCGCACAAACATTGTGTTCATTTTCTCGACAACCAGCAACAACAATCATTAGTGATCTCTGTTGTTGCTGTTGCTCTGGTATTGCAGCTCGGTCAGCTGCTACTTGAGCAATGCTTTGTTGTGCTTCATTTAAAGCTTAAAAATGGCATTTTTGATTTAATTTGCATTTGAAAATCTTTCATACAAATTTCTCATACGTCCGAGACCAATAGCAACAAATTGTTGCATACTCTCAGGTAAATTACAAAAAAAAATATATAACTCTGAAGTGGCTACGGCTGCTACGCTACGTATTTAATTATAAAATATTTTGCAACCGTATTTATTTTAACATTTAATTGCTTTATTATTGCATTTAATTGCGGTCGGTTGGCAGTTGCGTTGCCACTTGAAATTCCCATCAAAAAGGTATGCAACAATTTAGTTTGGCAGCCAGTTGCAGCAAGAGCAAACCATATTGTGAGAGCAATCATTATTAATAAAAAAGTTGCAATGTTTACGGAATTTTCGTATTTGTAGATTGTTTTGAAACATTTTGTAATTTTTTTGTGATACTTATAATCGTTGTAGTAGCAAAACAATATTCACTTATAACCAAAATTATTTTTTAATATTAGAAAAATTTGAATATTACAAATTCTAGTTTATATCATTGTAAAATGAGAACAACATTTGAAAAAATGGCACCTTCTATAATATAAAATAAAATTTCTATAATCTATATATATAAAACTCTTGGTCCGTCTGTCAGTCTGTCGGTCTGTATGTCTGTTTGTTCCAGCATCACGTCTAAACCGCTGAACCGATTTTACTGAAATTTTGCCACAGGATACTAAGGAGTCCGGAGGGTGTCATAGGATACATATGAGCAGTATTGGACAAAGGGGCGTGGTACCTCCCATACACCCTAAACTTTCAAAACGACATAACTCAGCACATACACAATCTAAAAAGATGAAACACAAAAACTAAAATTCACCACACTAAAACTCACCACACCAAAATTCACCATACTAAAATTCACCACACTAAAACTCAACACAATAAAGCTCACCACACTAAAACTCACCATACTCACTCACTACACTAAAAATTCACTAAACTAAAAATTCAACATACTAAAACTCACCACATTAAAACTAACTACACTAAAACTTTTGCTGGGAAAAACTCTACGGGGAAGAATTCTACCGGGAAGAATTCGACGGCGAAATATTCTACTGTCTGAATTGTCTTTGAGAAAAGTTCTTTTGGCGGAGAATTATTATTTGGTTACTACATTTATAAAACCAATAAAAACTTCCACAGCGAAGCACGGGCCCCTGATATAAAAAATAATAATAATGTTTTTTTATATTAATTAAATCGCTTTATATCTATGAATTCACAAAATCTTGGCACGAGTCGTGCACGGGTCCAGCTAGTATATAATAAGATTTCTCACTAAAAATTCAATTTTTCACTAACAATTCAATTTTTCACTAAAAATTCAAATTTTCACTAAAATTAAATTTTTTACTAAAAAATCAAATTTTCACTAAAATTTAATGTTTCACTAAAAATTCAAGTTTTCACTAAAAATTTAATTTTTCACAAAAAATTAAATTTTTCACTAAAAATTCAACTTGTCACTAAAATTCAATTTTTTACTATAAATTCAATTTTTCACTAAAAATTCAATTTTTCACTAAAAATTCAATTTTTCACTAAAAATTCAATTTTTCACTAAAAATTCAAATTTTCACTAAAAATTCAATTTTTCACTAAAAATTCTATTTTTCACTAAAAATTCAAATTTTCACTAAAAATTCAATTTTTCACTAATTTTTCACTAAAAAATCAAATTTTCACTAAAATTTAATGTTTCACTAAAAATTCAAGTTTTCACTAAAAATTCAATTTTTCACTATAAATTCAATTTTTCACTAAAAATTCAACTTTTCACTAAAGATTCAAATTTTCAATAAAAATTCAATTTTTAACTAATTTTTCACTAAAAATTTCATTTTTCACCAAAAATTCAATTTTTTACTAAAAATTCAATTTTTCACTAAAAATTCAATTTTTCACTAAAAAATAAATTTTTCACCAAAAATTCAATTTTTCACTAAAAAAATCAAATTTTCACTAAAATTTAATGTTTCACTAAAAATTCAAGTTTTCACTAAAAATTTAATTTTTAACAAAAAATTAAATTTTTCATTAAAATTTCAACTTGTCACTAAAATTCAATTTTTCACTAAAAATTCAATTTTTCACTAAAAATTCAAATTTTCACTAAAAATTCAATTTTTCATTAAAAATTCAAATTTTCACTAAATTTAATTTTTCACTAAAAAATCAAATTTTCACTAAAATTTAATGTTTCACTGAAAATTCAAGTTTTCACTAAAAATTCAATTTTTCACTATAAATTCAATTTTTCACTAAAAATTCAACTTTTCACTAAAATTCAATTTTTCACTTTAAATTCAATTTTTCACTAAAAACTCAATTTTTCACTAAAAATTCAATTTTTCACTAAAGATTCAAATTTTCAATAAACATTCAATTTTTAACTAATTTTTCACTAAAAATTTCATTTTTCACCAAAAATTGAATTTTTTACTAAAAATTCAATTTTTCACTAAAAATTCAATTTTTCACTAAAAAATAAATTTTTCACCAAAAATTCAATTTTTCACCAAAAATTCAATTTTTACTAAAAATTAAATTTTTCACTAAAAATTCTATTTTTAACTAAAAAATAAAATTTTCACTAAAAATTCCATTTATACCAAAAATTCAATTTTTCACTAAAAATTCAATTTTTCACTAAAAATTTAATTTTTCACTAAAAATTCTATTTTTTTCAAAAAATTCAAATTTTTTTCTACAAATTCAAATTTTCACTAAAAATTCAACTTTTCACTAAAAATTCAATTTTTCACTAAAAATTCAATTTTTCACTATAAATTCAATTTTTCACTAAAAATTAAATTTTTAACTAAAAATTCAATTTTTAACTAAAAATTCAATTTTTTCACTAAAAATTAAATGTTTCACTAAAAATTCAAATTTTTACTAAAAATTTAATTTTTCACTAAAAATTCAATTTTTCACTATAAATACATTTTTTCCCATAAAATGTTCTGCTTTCAAATAAAATTCATTATCACTAGAAATTCAATTTATCATTTCTAACTAAAAACTTAATTTGCAAACATGAATGCCGCCAATAAAAGTAAAGTGTTTCTCAAAAATTCATCTCTGACGCCTATATTTTTGCAAAATCTGTATTCAATGTTATCAGATTTCATGACTAAACTTTGAAATAAATTCTTCAAAGAAATTAGTTTTGCATGGCTAACAATTCCTTGAAAAATATTGTTTTACATTATACACTCGAATTGCAATACAACCTACGACACTTGAAACATGGTTATTTGACTAAACGCGATACTGTTCCCCAAGTCGCTTAAAGAAACTGCACTCGAAATAAAAGTATTTAACAAGAATTTTATTATAAGAAAATCAGCAAAGAAAAGTAGCAACATTTTATAAAATTTATACTCTGCAAGTGATTCGCAAAATAACCACTTCGCGAATGGCCGCAAAGTCCGTTTTTAATACTGTGAAAATTGCAGCCATTTTGAAAGCACATAATATGCAAACTAGAGTCGACTGCGTGGGTTGCTGCCATTAAACGGCAGCTTCCTTCCTCTGCATTGGCCGCATTAAAAGGACCTTTAAAAATTACATTTGACTCTGGCATAAAGCATTAACTACCAGCTGAAAATGAAAAATGGCAGCAAGTAATTTAAATTAAGCTGAAATTAACTTTGGAGTCGGCTGAAGCATCTTCAGCGCTAAACTAAAAAAAAAAGAAAAATGCCCCGGTCGCGGCGTAAAATTCAGCCATAGGCAACGCGACACTTAATGTTCAGACTAAAGGGAGAACCATAGACGGATAACGTATATATTTTTTTTTAAACAGCAATAAAAATAACAATTACAACAAAAGCATTAAGTGCGGCTGAATTCAAGTCTAAGCTCCCATAGTAGTCAAGCACTTTGCGGGTTGTATAAATCTTTAATGTTTGGACAGCTCATAAAATACCAAAAAAATGTATGCTGTCTTAATAGATGTAAAAATGCACAGCATTGACGTACTACCAGGTAAATTATTTGATGAATATTAAAATGCTGCACCCATGGAATCAGCCTTGGAGTCGCACGAAACAAAAGATATGTGGCTGAGAATTTTTTTATGAGGTTTTTAATGTTTTAAATCTCAGATAAATTAAATTAACTAAATGTTTAATTGTTTGCAGTAAAAAAGTTGACGATAATAAACTAAATATTTTAATTTTCGAGAGTCAAGGAAACTTTTAACAATTTGTTTCTAGAATAATATGAGTGAATTAACTATCCTTTATTCAAAATTGTATTTCATAGTTCTTTAATTTGAAAATTTTAATATAAGAATTAAGCAATCAAATATTCTAAAAACTATAAATTCAAAATTGAAGAAATCATTAAAAAACTATAGAAAGAAAAAGCTTTCAAAAAGTTTTTATGGAACATTTATAAGGCTTTGTAAAATTACTTAAAAGGTCTAATAAAGTTTATTTTTAAGATTTTATAAATTTCTAATAAAGCTTTTATAAAACTTTTAAAAATAATTTAAAACGATTTTTAAAAGTTTTAAAAAAGGTTTTTTAAAGCACTTATGAGGCTTCTAAAATGAATGTACACAGCTTCTATTAAGCATTTTACAATATTTTATATAGATTTATTAAACATCTTTTATAAAGATTATAAAAAAGTTTATAATAATTTTAAAAAGATTTTATAAGGTTTGTATACATATTTTAAATAGATTTTATAGATATTTTAAAAAGCTTTTATAAAGCTTTTGTTTTAGAAAAGTATTATAAATTTCTATAAAGCTTTATAAAAGTAAAAAATAACATTTAAAAAGTTTTTAAACTGCCTTAATAAAGATTTTAAAAACCAATTTATCAAGATTTTTGAAAGCTTTTGAAAAGTAACCCTTTTAAGAAACTTTTTGTGTAGCTTTTAACAATTCCAAAAAAATTTTATGAAAAAGCGTTTTAAAAGCTTTATAAATGCATTTTAAAAACTACACAAAAATTTTTGAAATCTTTTAAATGATTTTAAAAAGCTTTTAAAAGATATGAAAAGCATTTAAAAGAATTTAAATAATATGAAAAGGGCTTTTATTAAACTTTTAAAAGCTTTTATTAAACTTTTCAAAGATTTTACTAAACTTTTAAAAGCCTTTATTAAACTTTTTAAAAGCTTTTATTTAACTTTTTAAAAACTTTTAATAAACGTTTAAAAAGCTTTTAATAAACTTTTAAAAAGCTTAAACTTATTATTTATATAAACGTTTAAAAAGCTTATATAAAGCTTTATTAAGACTTTCACTAACATTGAACACTACAGTATACGCATCTTAAAAAAATTTTAAAATATAATCTTTTTTTTCTGAAAATGCTTTTATAAAGCATTTAAATCACCTATTTAAAATCGTTTATAATGCTATTAAATATCTGCTATGAAGCTTTTCAAAATGTCGAATATAGTTACATAATTAATAAAAGCTTTCAAAGAGTTTTTATAAATTCATTTGTGTAAAATGGTGAAAACTAAAAATTAATTTTGTGTTTAAATAAAAATTATTAAATGTTAATTCAAATTTAGAAAATATAATTACTTATGTTTTTTTTTTAAATCACAAAGCTTTTATATGCATTGATAATATGAATTTTTTTCATTATCTTTTCAGAAACATGTAATTTAAATATTTATAGATTTTTTAAAAGTATTTTTACATATTCTATTAAAGAGATTAATTAAATAAAAGAGATTAATTACGCACGACTTGTCTTAAAGATTTTTTTTATATTCCAAAAACGTTAAAGTCGCTTTTAAAAGTTTACTAAATTTCTTGAAATTATCAAAATAATCTTTGATCTCAAAACACTCGTAACTATTTCCATAACTTCCTCACTAACCTGCGTATATTGCGCTGTATGGAGCGCGTCACCGCCGACATGTCGCATGCCGCTTTGTCACCCGGCTTGCGCTGTTCCGCACGTCCACTGCATGCCCGTCCGTCCAGCATCGTATAGACCGAACGGCGTCCTGTATTCGCCGTGTAAATGTGTCGCGGCGTTGGAATTTTACTCTTGCTGGTCGCACGTGGACTCGGCTCAAAGCCAGAGTCCTGATCTTTAGTGGAAGTGGGTTGGCCAGCAGCTGTGGCGCCATCGGTCATTTGTTTTGCTTGCCAATTACTGCCGCGCGTCTTGGCGCCGCTTTTAATGCGTTTCTTAAGACGTCGCTTGCGACCGTTGCCATAATCGTAGTCAACAGGCGACGGTGTTGGTGTCGCTTGGCTAATGTTGCCAACACCATGGCGGTGCACGTTGCGAGCAGCTTCATCGTCTTCTTCATTTTGCTCCGCTTCGTTTTCATCTTCCTCATCGTCCTCGTCTTGGGAGCTGAGTAGTTCACTGTGCTGTCGCGGCTCATGTACAATTTTGAACACTTGGGCATTATCGCTGAACTCTGTCTCATGTGCTTCGTCTGCGTCTTCTTCGTCTTCATCATCGTCGACTGCTTCTGCGACGGTCACAGCAGCAGCTGCTGCGGCAACTGCCTCTGCTTCCAGATCGACCGACTCATCACTTTTAAGCACTTGAAAACTTGATTTGCGTGGTTGTTGTTCTTCCTCTTCTTCCTCGTATTCGTTCTCCTCCTCCTCGTTTGCGGAGTCCGATGGTAGCAGCGTAAAAGAGCGACGCGATTCTTGTTCGCGCAGCTTTGGCGGGGCAGTGGCTTCGCCGGATTTAACTGTGGCAGTGGAAGTAGTTGCAGCTGCTGGCAGTGACTTTGTTTGGGCAGCTGTTGCGTCGACGTCGCTAGCTTTGGCAGGCGTTAGTTCTGGTTTTGGCGCAAGTTCAGCGGTTGATGCGATAATATCGCTGGGTACGGCATGATCTTCTAACCCAACTGTTGCAGTTTTTTTCTCTTCTTTTGATATTGGAGCTGGTGTCGGAGATGTAGTCGGATCTGGTATTGGAACTGGTGTCGCAGCTGGTGTCGGAGCTTGTATCGGAACTGGTGTTGCATTTGGTGTTGGAACTGGTGTCGGCTCTTCTGTCGGAATAGGTGATGGCGTTGGTGTCGCTGATGGCGTCGGTGTCGCCGCGGTTTCTATTAGTATTGGAGCCGCTGCCATTAATTCTATTTTTGCTGAATCAATTACTTCGAGCTGTGCACCATCCGAAGCCGTCACTTGATCTTTGTTCTCTGCCTCAGCTACATCTTTGTCATGCAAATCCGCAACTGTTTTCTTGATCATCTCAACCTCCTCAACTGGTATTTTTTGTTCGGTAGACCCCAAAGATGCATCTGGTGTTGCCTCTTTAGTTTGATCTTCATTTTGCTCGTCTTTTCCCGCTCCATTTGCCACAACATTGGCTGCAGTCGCGAGCACCTGTTCCACTTCTTTTGATATTTCTTGCAGCACTTGTTCTTGCATTGCTGCGGTCGCGTCTGTTTTTTCCTCTTTTTTGGATGCATTCAATAAGGCCTTTTCCTTCTCCTCATCAGCCTCTTCACTTTTTTGTTCTGCTTCACGATGCACATCGACTTGTGTCGTCACCAACTGCGCTTTTGTCGCCTCAGTCGCCTCGTCATCATCTGTCAATGTTAGCGCATCCTCAGCCGTTTGCTGTGCCTGCACATCAACTGCATCAGCTGCCTCTGTTGGTGGCGATTTTATAAAAGTGCCATCTTTTGCTTTAAATGAAGACGCCGACTGCACGCGACTGCGTGGCGACTTTTCGCTTTTCGCAGAGCAAGCACGTGACGCGGCATTGTCGGCATTGTCGCCGTCCTGCTGTTCAACAGCACTTGCTGTTTTGACTACTTTTACTTTACCAACATTCTGCACATCTTTAAGCTCTGGATCCTTGTCATCCCTGTCGCTGTCGCGTTCGTCGTGTTGCAGTGAGTGTCGCGAGTGCCGCGAATTCGAGCGCGACCGTCGCTTAATGACACGCTGCTTCTGTCGCTTATGGTAGCAGCAGTTCTCGCAAGAATCCTCGTCATCATGTGTCACTTCGTCATCTTCACTGCTGGTCGCATAGTGTTCTCGCGACTTACGACGTCGCCGCAACTCAATGTTGCTTTTCGAGCGACACATGTCGCTGCATGTGGCACCACCGCGACACTCTTTTGGCTCGCCGCAACTGCTGGTGCGTCTCCGCTGCTGGTGCTGACGTCGGCTGCGACTGCGTTGATGCTGCTTGCAAACATGCGATGATTTCTGTTCGCGTTTGTAGATTTGCTCGGTACAGCTGCAGCTGCCGCCTTCCGAGTCAGAGCGCTTCATATAGACGACATATTTCTTGGAAGTGCGCAGGTCTTGCAACTCCTCTTTCTCAGCGTACTTCAGCGGACGCACAGACGCCTCGGAGGCGGCTTCGCGAAAAGGATTCGCGCGACGTGCGGCAAGTCGCAACTTGCTAGCGGGTTGACCGCCATTTGCCTGTATAAATTTGGCAGTCGAGCGATGCGCTTTCTGCAGCGCACAGTCCAGCGGCGTTATGACAACACCGCGTGAGTTGCGATAGAGCGCGTTAATGTCGGCGCCATAGTCCAGCAACATCTTGCACATGTCGGTGTAGTCGTTTGCAGCAGCGGCATGTAACAAACTTCGTCCGTCATTGCTCGTCGTGTTCACCTGTCGCGGACGCTGCTCCAGCAGCCATTCGACCAGTTCACGTCGACCCGACGCGGCAGCCTCGTGCACGGGCAAATCGCCTTTGGCGTTGCGCAGCCAGAGGTTAGCGCCACGTTCGCGCAGGAGCCGCACTGTCTCCCATTGGCCTTTGGCGCAGCCGCAGTGCGCTGGCGTACGTCCTTTGCGATCCTGACGATTTGCGTCCGCCTCGAGTTCAAGTAGTCGGGCTGTTGCGTCCGCGTGTCCAAGCGTCACGGCGTAATGCAGCGCAGTGCAGCCGTTAGCGTCGATGAGATCGGTGGGCGCGCCGCAGAGGCTGATGAGCGTATCGATGCATTCGGTGTGACCACGAGAGGCAGCGCAGTGTAAAGCCGTAAGACCGTCTCTGCAAAACAGAGAATGTTTAAAACAAAGAGAAATGATATTATTTACAGAGATTATTCTCTGTTACTTCAGGGATGTAAAATTGTATTATTTAATCTTACTACGAAAACAGTTTCTTACGTTTAGGAAAAAAAAAATCTAATAATAAGAAATTTAAGTCTACTCTAAGTGAAATTTTCCATTAAATTAGATGAATTTTATGTAAAGAAACTCTTTTCAAAGTGTACCTCTCAACACCTTGTCTGCACTACTTACTTGTCCGCGCTCTCAACACGCGCTCCCGCCTTCACCAGCGCTATAACCGCCTTTGCCGATCCCGCGGAGGCGGCCCAGAGCAACGGCTGTCGCCCGTCCTTGTCCTGCAGATCAACGCTCGACTGTGGATGCGCCAGCAATACGGCGAGTATTTCAAGCGCCAGTTTCGACGAAGCTGCCGCGCCCAGTTTGCCCTCGTAGCTGGCGCCACACATCTGCGCCGCATAATGCAACGGCGAGCCGCCATTAATGTCGGGCGTTGTAACGTTGGCGCCGGCTGCAAGCACAGCGCGCAGAGCTTCGACCTCGCCGCAAACTGTTAAAGTAGAAAATATTGTAGAAAAAAAAATAGAACATATTTTTTTTTTATTTAAATTTATAATAATCACCTGTCGCCCAGTGCACCACCGAGTGACCCTCGTTGTCCACCGCATTCACGTCAGCTTTATTCGCCAGCAGCAAATTGACCATCGCCAAGTTGCCCTGAATAACCGCTAAGTGAAGCGGCGTGAAACCATCCTCGTCGGCAGACTCCAGCAGTTCTGGAGCTGCGACGGCAATTGATGCGGCCGCCACGAGGTCGCTCTGCGTCGTCTGGCCGACGCAACAGTAGTGGAGGGCGCTCTTATTGCGACTGTCGCGTTGCCGAATGCGTTCGGGCTGCTCAGGCCGTTTTTGTGTTGTTTTGAGGATCGACGATGTGATGTATGAAAAGAAAGAGAAATATAAAATTTAATATTAAAATCGACTAACTTCAAAAACAAAATCATAGAAAAACTAAGAAATTTTATAAATTTAAATATCGAACTAAAATTTTCCGTTTATACGTCTGATTTGTATGACAAAAAAACATTAATGCAATTTTATTGAATAGATTAACCTTTAGAAATGCTCTTTTGAATGATAAATTCGATATGGAGTATTTTCACCGATATCGGGATCTGGGAAATCAGATTTAAGAGAAAAAAATCCCAAAGTTTGCATTTTTGTACCATTTCTCAAATTTCGAAAATGAAAAAAATAAAAAAAACAATTTTAAATAAAATTCTAGGAATACATTCTAAACTAAACTGAAAAACCAGCATATTATATACAGGGTATTCCGCTTTGGGGTGCAAATATTTTAGAGACTAATTCCTTGGTTAATTTCAAGAAAAATTTTGTTCTAGCTTTAGGGTCTATTTGGAACACCCAATGCTACACAGGGTGTTTTCAAAATTTACTTTAGAATAATTAATGCAACCGTATATTTACTTATAACTTCTACGTTTTATAGCACAGAGCAAAAATATTACATTTATTTTACAGATAATCGATCATTGTTTCTTTTCTGAATGAAATATATGAAATATATATACATTAGAAAAAAAAATCTTTAAAAACAATATACTCTTTGTGCACTTATTGTGAATATATTGTAACGTGCATATATTGTAACGCCCCTTAGGAGGCGTGTCAGGTATGGAAAAGTATAAATATTCTTGATCAGCATCACTACCCCAGTCCGTTTATCCATGTCCGTCTGTCTATCTGTCTGTCTGTCTGTCCGTCTTGCTGTCTTGCTGTCCGAATACAGAATAACTTGAGAAATACTAATCAGAATGCGATGAAATTTCGTCTCAATATATTCTAGCCAAAAGTAGGAACTATGTTTGAAAATGAGCCAAATCGGTCAACGGACACGCCCACCTCCCATACAAGTCACTTTCATATAACTCTTTCGGAACTAATAACTCAAAAAGTATTCAAGGTATAGTTATAAAATTTAAAACATATTGTTAGAATTCACCTAAAAATATGTGGTTCAAAAATGGGCGTGATCCGCCCACTTTTTTTTTCATTATTTCCCGGGTTTTCATAGTGGAAATTTGATCCGTAAATTATTAAAATCAAATCAATGAAATATTAGCCTTTCAAAATTTTAAATATAGGCGTGGTCCGCCCGATTACATTTTTCAATTTTTTTTTTTTAGTTTTTTATACTTTATATAATTTTTTTAATTTATGGCGATATAAGACGTACATTTCTGATATATGAATAATATTCTGAGGGTTAATATCCCCACCAAAGGTGTAGGGTATTCCATAGTCGGGCCCGACCGACTATAAAAATCCGCCCCATGTGACCGAACTTACCCATGTGACCTAACTTTCCCAACTCGTTTTTATAATAAAATTGAATTTTAAAGAATTTGAGAGCACTACAACGAGTGCTCCCCAAGGAAAACGGTTAGTGCGAGATAAAAATAGTGTATGATAAAATTGTTTATTATACTATGACACATTTAAATATTAAAAAAGTTCAATTAAATAATAGATAAGAATTTCGAGAAAAACGGAGTTTTATAAAAAAAGTTGTAATAAAATGTTTTTTTTTTTTAATTTGATGAGAAAAATCTCCTAGCGCACCGCATAAAGTGCCAATATTAAAATTTTACTAGAAAATATGCTCGATTATCTTTAAAATGTATGTAATGTTTTTGCTCTGGAATATATATTGTAGAAGTTATAATTAAGTATACGGTTGTATCAATTTTTGTAAAATAAATTTTAAAAACACCCTGTATATCATAGTATGTGCCAAATAGACTTTAACGCTAGATAAACATTTTTCATGAAATTACCAAGTAATTAGTCTCTAAAATATTTGCACCCCAAAGCGGACCACCCTACATAGTACTGATTTCTTGAGTACACTATTGAACACGAGTTTTCCTGCGGACAACCTCTACATCAATTATATATAATTCGTTCGTTTATACCTATTACGTGTCCTTTAAAGTAAATTGCAATCGTATTTGTATATTTTTTTTGAGCCACATACATATAATAAAAAAAAACAGTTACAAAAAATAGTTTTTCATAAAATATTGGACGCAATTTCTCTTTTAATTATCGATGCTAATTTCAATATTCCAATGAATGCCAATATTCCTGCAAGTTATTAAGATATTTTGATATAAATTTTAAAATTTTTAACATTTTTAGACAATCTTTCAATTATTTTTTTAAAATTTAAACTGCGTTAATTAGGAATATTTTTCAAATTAGAAGAGATGAAATAAAGTTAGTCTTTTTGGTCGTGAGTTTGGACTATTCTCTATATAACCATAAATCATTTTCTTACTTACCTAAAAACCAAAAATACTAAAAAATCATACAACAATAGTAAAAAGAAATTATAGTTTTTCGAGTTTAGATTCAAATACTTTCAAAACGTAGCAGAATAGAAGCATTTACTGATATATTATAATTAGTATTGACAAGTAAAAGAAAACGTGCATTTACAGTTTTTTGTTATACTGATTTTCTAAGAGACTCTTTTTTTTATTATAAAAATTTGTTGAAAAGGACTCAAATTTCGAAAGCATTTGTCTTAGAAATGTTACGCAATAGAAAAAAAACAGAGTATGCAGTCCAAATTATATACATTTGATATATGGGATGTATATAGGTTATGTGTTAATTCATTATAATTATAACTATAATTTAACGTCACATATTTGAATGTTTTTCGTTTATACTCAGAAAATATTTTAATTAAATATTACCAATATTTTAATTAAATATTACCATTATCAATGTTATATATCATTTATAAATCTAGACAGGTTACCATTCATTTTGTATGACTAAATATGTTATTTAATAAGCATTTTGTGATTTTTTAAAAATTAATTTAATTGTTTATTTTTTTGCTACTGGAAAATGATTATTTTGCCATATTTAATTTATCATTAATTATGTTTTAAATTAAAAATACCAAATATATTAAAGAACTTATTATGCGTCCACCGAAGCCATATTTTTACGTACAATGCAAAAAAAATATATGTGTTTTTGCATAAAAGACTAGAGGCACATTCACGCAATGAATGCACTAATTAATAAATTATATATAATAAAATTAAATAGTTTTTTTTTTGAAAAAAAATATATATGACAAACACTGTTTAATAAACTTATAAAAGGTTATTTAATGGCGCACTTTACCGCTAAATCAATCTTTTAAAATATTTAGTAAATGATAATGTAGTAAAATGAAATGAATATGTAGTAAATATTTTAAATTATTCGAAATAATACAATAAATAGAATAAATACAGCGTGTATTAAATACAAATGCTATGTTGTAATTTATAGTCATTTTTCAAAATATATGTAAATAATTTAGGTATTTTTAATACAAATGTAGTTAAATTTTGTATATATATTTTACGTCATATAAAGGGTTTTTCAATAAGAGCGCTACAAAAGTTTTTCTCAAGGGTTTTTCAACAGGGACGCTACAAAAGTAAAGCGACAGGGACAGCAAACGACGCCATATTTCTTGCCGTTATTTTGACATTTCTCTTCAGTAAGGTTTGCCATTTCATGATGGAAAGATGTACGAATACGAATTTCGGTAGTAAATTTTAATAATTTCGACACGTTATTGGCTCGTATATCTTTCCATCATGAAATGGCAAACCTTACTGAAGAGAAATGTCAAAAGAGCGGCAAGAAATATGTCGTCGTTTGCTGTCCCTGTCGCTCTACTTTTGTAGCGTCCCTGTTCAAAAGCACTTTAAAAACAACTACAGAAATTTAGTGAAAATTAATACATTTTTGATTTAGAGGCAAATCAAATAAAGATTTAGTTTTTATGTTTAATTTTTTTTTTTTTGCAATAAGAATAAAAATTACAGTGTAAAAAGTAGCACAAAAGAAGAACTTTAAAGTATTTTTAAATTTGTAGTATATTTCATAAATTTCTAGCAATTAAAATGTATTATATTTTTTCAAATGGTAATGGATAGAATTGCGTAAAAATGTAGTTTTTATAAAATTAGTTTATAAATTTCATAATTTTAAAAATAATTTAAACTTATACTTTTGAGAATATTTGTGAAACATTAGTTAAATGAAAAACGCAATACTAAAAAAAAATGAAAAACTCGAAATCAATAGTAAAAATCTAAGGTTAAAAAGCAACAAAGAAATACAATAGCATTTATAAAAAAAAAACGAGTGAGTAAAGTTAACTCACATGTGCGGGACTTAAGGTTGGTACCGACTAGGATTACCCTACACCAGGCCAGCCTTTTCAACAGACGGGCCAAATTTCCAAAATAATAATTCCTGCCGGGCCATGGCCTATTTTTTGTATACTCTTTCAAAACAGAATCGTTGTATATCAAGCAAATGGAATTTGTTGTAATTTTTTAAATTTTTAATTTTTTAAAAAGATTATCTTGAAATCTACTTAATTCTCCTGTGATTCTCCCTACTTTGATCCAACGTTAATACTACACACAGAAAATTCCTCTTTTGGCATGAGGTTAATTGAACCAACGTTTCAGTGTTGCAACCGAAATACATTTGTTGTAATCGCATGACATTAAAATGAACGTATCATTTTTTACTCTAACCGAAATGTTAGTCCGCGCAACTGCACGTCCGGTTGTCGCAACCTCATGACTGCATTTTTCATTCTGCCAAAATTTGACGTTTGTGTATTTTTTACGGAAACTGAGTACGTTATTGTATCAACAAAATAAATGACAAACGGCAACCTCATATCTATCAGCAGTTCGGTTGCCAATTTCTTGCCAAAAACTATGGATAATATAATAATAATTGTTTGGCGGTACGGTCCTGTATAGAACTTCGGCCGAGCTCTCTCACCATTTTGAGCTGTGCGTGTTATATTTGTACTCAAAGTGGTGGGACCTACAGTTTATTGCCGAATACCGAATCCGAACGGCGGGTGAGAGCTTTTTCATAGGCAATGGTTTTACTCTCGTAGGTTTGCCATTTACTGACGAGAGGTATAGAAAAAGGTATAGAAAAATTTTTCTATGAAAAGATGATGTTAGCCCCAGTCCAGGCTTGAACCGGGGACCTTTCGGCTCGCAGTCCAACGCACTAACCACTGAGCTACCGCGGCTATGGATACATATAGAAATAAGTAAACGTCAAAAATGTTCACAAGTCGTAAACAATAGGTAATTCATTAATTAAGTAAAATGCTTAATATATATAGGAATATTAATAAAATAAGGAATTAATTCGATACAAATTGCAGATTAACTGCAGTTTGCAGTGATATATAATATAAATAAAAAAATATGTGACCATATGTGGCATTGGAAATAGTTTTGTATTTTTTTCATTATGGTAAAATAATATTAATAATAATAATAATAATATTAAATGTGTCCTCATACTGTTTTTATTTTTCAGGGAACAGGAATTAATAGATTTAATTTTTAAAATTGTATGCGTGACATATTTACGCATCAAAAATACAGATAGAAAAGTTTACATAAATAAGTTTTATATATAAAAAAATGTCTTAAAATAAAATTTAATAATAATTGGAGGATTGGACCTTTAGATACCGCTTATGGGTTTCCGTATTTGTAAAATATTATTATGAATCAGGATTTATATCTAGTATCAAGAGGATCAATGAATTGATAAATTTGATCCAACTATCTCCTTACCACAATAATATTTTAAAAGAGTAAAAAAAAAATAAGAATTAATAATATTTCTACCAATTTATTGTGCATAATAATTTTTATTTTATTTTCTAAAACTTTTCACTTTTTTTAATTCGTATGCCCAATTTTGACGTTTCCGATTTTTTTGAATAAAACAGGATTGAAATCTATGAGATTTGCTAAGTTATAATGCAAAGCACAAGAAAGGTGTTCAACTGGATATTGAGAAACAAATGCTCAAAAATGGGTCTATTTTTAGCCTAAAAATGAGTCCTTTTTGCTTCATATCTCAGGTCCTGTTAAAGGAATTTAAAAAATTGATATATACATATAATTTGTGTTCTGTTATGCATGTTTTGAATAAAATAAAAATAAGTCTGACATTATAATCAACGCTTACCATCCAATAGAATTCTCAAAAACGTGGTTTTTCGTTTTTGTCAAATATCCTTGAAACTCGACGTGTAGGAAAAAAACTGAAAACGCCATTATTCTTAGAATGTCAAAATCCATAAGAATATGTAACATTCATTTCTGGTGGCAAAATGGGTGCGCACAGTGTAAAAAACTGGAAAAATGTTTTAAAATGTTGGCATATCACACCCATTTTTGGAACACATATTTTTATGCTGTAAGTAGTTTTTTGAAAAATTCTACAATTCCTTGTATTCTATTTTAGCATGAGTCAGAGCTCACTGTACTAAATTGATAAATGTTATATTTGATTTTAAGAACTTCAAATATGTTCTGAGAATTTTAAATAATAAAAATTTAATATACGTATTGCATGTAAAAGCATAAAGACCTTTTATAGAGTGCATATTTAATGGAATGCAATATAACAAGAAATATTTTTAAAAAATTATGAAAACCGTTTATAATGTTATTTTTGTTGTTCGCTGAATATATTTAAGAACAAATGTATTAATTAATATGTTTATCACATGAACGCACCGATAATGTTTTTCGCATGGTAAAGCAATAACAAAATAAATTTTAAAAAAATTTAACAACAACAATTACTAAAAGTGACCAACATACCGGTGGCCTGGCGTCCTGCAGTACGCCTGAAAATATGCCGCATAAATTTGTGAAAATATGTTCGCCAAACAATTTGCAAATTTTTTGATATTTTTTTCGTACAACAACAATAACAAAAAAAAAGTAATTAAAAATCAGTCAATCAATTACTGTCATTCTGTTGTGCAGCCACACGGTAACAATAACATAAACAACAACAAAACAACAACATAATGTACGCTATTAAAAACAATTTTGCAATTAATATATTTTTATATCTTTCTCACTTTTGTATTTAATTAATTATGAAATTCGCAAAAATTATGCATTCATTTGCAGCACAAATTTTTAAATATTTTTCTTTTTTTTTCATGCAACAAAAAACATTTTTGTTTCACGTACTTAAACACATTTTTAATTATTATTTAATTGCAAACGTACGAAGAATAAATTTTATTATTAAAAAAATCGTTGCATAGTTTGCGGCGCTTTGGCGGTAACTAACGTGCAACAACAATAAACAAACAACGGACGGACAGACAAATAAACAACAAACAGCGGCGTAAAATATTACACTACCGTTGCCATGCCGATCACCCGGCTACCGAGCAACCACAACGCGCTCTGTTTGTCACCACACTGTGGTGAATATACTGTGGTGTAAAGCTTACCACAAACGTCAGTCGTTCATTGACGCCGCCAGCACCGCTGTGTGTACCGCCGACTGAGAGCAACAAACTGAGCTGCACGTGCAACATCGCTTTGGTGTTGTCTAAAAATGACAGCAGCAGCAACCGCAAGAATTGAATCACAACCTCGGGCGGTGTTCGTGGCACAACTGACGGTGACGTTACTTGCTACGGGGACTTTGTGCTTTTTTTTCTGTTTCTAGAAAACAGCTGGAAATGCCTGTGAGCGATGTCAGTCAATACTTTGTCACGATATGTCAGGAAAGCTTACTTATACAGCCCGACAAACAAAATTTCTAAATTCTATATTAAAATCTTAATATGATTTTTCCTACGGAGATCTGATATTCGATATTTCATATTTTTCATAGTACGGTTTTTATATTACGCCATATTTGCATAAAATTAAATTTTAGACCCTTTTTAGTCACTTCTTAAAATGGTTAAAATTTACAATACTTTACAAAACTTGATTCTAAAAATTATTCAAACGCATTTTTATTTCAAATTATCAATACTAATTTTAATAATAATAATAATAGTTTGGCACTACAGTCCTATAAGAACTTAGGCCGAGCTCTCTCACTACTTTGAGCTGTGCGTGTTATATTTGTACTTAAAGTGGTGGGACCTACAGTTTATTGCCGAATCCGAACGGTGGGTGAGAGCTTTTCATAGGCAATGTTTTACTCTCGCAGGTTTGCCATTTACTGCCGAGAGGTAGCGCGGTATAGAAAAATGTTTCTATGGAAAGATGTTGTTAGCCCTAGTCCAGGCTTGAACCGGGGACCTTTCGTTTCGCAGTCTAACACACTTACCTTGAGCTACCGACGCTACTAATTTTAGTATACAAAATATTAATAGAATTTCGATACTATTCAAAGATATAAGAACTACACTCGCATTTTTTATTTCTTAGACTCTGTTTTTGCATTTAGGCTATACTCATAAACAAGAAAATTATTTAGGGTTATACATCACCAGGGCAAGTTTTTTTTTGGCTTTTGCCAAAAAAAAATGCCATTTTTGCCATTTTTTCAAATATTTTGTAAATTTGCCTATTTTGATATATTTTGCCTAAAAAGCCTTTTTACACTCTGGCAAATCTTTTTTAAATATTGTTTTCGATTTTTTGGTTGTCTTAAAAAAATATATGACGTCCTTTTCTTGTGAACATATTTTGTTAATTTTGTGAATAAAATAAATATTAGACCATGTAAAATCGATAATTTATGATGTCAACCAAAATAGTTCATTGAAAAATTTTATAAAGTTTTCAATATAATTTTTTTGCAATTTTTTAACTATTTTTGTGTCATTTAGTGCCATTTTTTGCCTTTTTTGCCAATTTTTGTGCCATTTTTACTGTTTTACTTTTAATCAAAATAATTTGCATTTTAAAAACGTTTATGCGGTTTTTTAAAAATCGACAGTTTTTATTTTTGTTTTAGTATTTTTAAATAAAAGCTTGTCTTTTTCCAAAAAAAAAATGATGCATAAACCATTCAAACTAAGCTTGCGTAGCTTGTTGTAGCATGCGAGAAAATGTTAAACGTTCTGTTGCTCTCGCAGTTTCGCATGATACACAAGCTAAGTTTGTACGAAAAATATCAGTTTCGCGCTTTTACAATTATGTAGAGCATTCAGTACTCCTAATCCCATTCTCATTTATACATAATTTTTTTGGAAAAAAGACAAGCCTTCATTTAAAAATACAAAAACAAAAATAAAAACTGGTCATTTATCAAAAATTGCAAAAACGTTTTTAAAATGCAGTTATTTTGGTTAAAAAAATTTATTTGTTCCAAAATAAATATTTTTATTGTAAAGCTCAATACTTTCTAAAGCAGTCATAGATATTTACAACTGAGGCACTCTGATAGAAGTTACAAATAATTTAATACAAGTCTACGCGTTCAAATTTTCCATATTTGGACCCCAATAATTCAACAACCAGTCATAATAGCCCATACTACATAACATGTTTTAATAAGGGCCACTTAAATTACAAGTTCACAAAATTTCACCCAAATCGGAAATGGGCACGGTTGACACATTTTCACCCATATATCTAAATTTCAAAATTAAATGTTTTTTCGTTTTACCTAATGTTTTTGAGCAAATTGCAATCGAATTTTAAGACACCTTTCAGGCACTTTTTAGAATAAATAAAATACAATACTTTACAAAACCAGTTTCCCAAAAAATCAATTTTAATCAATTTTTCATTTTTAATTGTACCGACTAATTTTAATATATAATTTATGGCTAATACTGTAAGCAGTTTTCAGCATATTTGATTCTAAACTGAAACATTCAATTTTTTTTTGTAGGCTAGTGTCAACCAATTTATTTATTCTAAACTTATGATAAAAAGAGAGCATAGTCCAGTCTAATAACACTACACAACAAAATGAAAAAAAAAGTTTGCGCAGTAAATTCCATTATTTTTGTATTATTGGACATGACCCGCAGAATTTGAATAAATGAATTAAAAAATTTTCTATGGATAGGTTTACGAGATTTCGAGCAATAACTTTTGTACTTAGCTTTCAAAAATATGTCACATTATTTGTAAATATCTCGCGTTTTGTAAAACTCGTATACTCAATTGTTATATCGAATGAAAGGTAATTAAATATACAATAAACATTTCTTACAACACTTTGAAATTGGTGCACTGGTTTAAGAGAACTCTGTAGAAGAACTCAACAAATTGGAAATTTTTCGACCAACATTTTATTCAAAAATGCATTTAAAAAATGGCGAAATATTTAAAACGCAAGATGATGCACAGTTTTTAATATTCCAAAATTAGCCTGCACATTTCTAAAGAAAATTATGTAAAAATAAAAGATATCTATGGATACATTATGAGAACAGAAAAAATCATGTGAAAGCTTTTCAATTGAGTATTAACTAAAAAAATCGCATTTTATATTTATACCCTATACCCATGGGTTACAAGTTATAAAATGTATGTGAGGATATTTTAACGCCCCTAAGTAGGCGTGATTGGTATGAAAAAGTATATATTTTCTTGATCAACATAACTTTCCGAGTCGATTTAGATAACACCGTCTGTCTGTCCGCCTATACACGATAACTTTAAAACTGCTATTCCGAATGATTTGAAATTTATTTTTAATGTAATTTAGTAGCATAGTAATTCAAAATTCGAAAATTAGTTGAATTAGTCAACGTAATCTACTACGTCCACTACGAGATATGGGTTTACTTTTTAGGATCCTATATCTCGTAAAGTATTCAAGATAAAGTTATGAAATTTAAAATTAATTACAAGCAATCATCTATCAATAGGTGCTCAAAAAATTAGCGTGATCCGCTCACATTTTTTATTTTTATGCCTATTTCTATTGCACTCAATTATATTGCGTTCACATAACTTTTTTTATACTCAAATGTTGTCATTGATAACTCAATTTCTTAGAAAGAGTGTCAACTAATTTTGGAAAATTAAAATTTGTCTATCGTCTTATTTTCTCGATTTTTTTTCCATTTTTAAATGATTTTTTTCTTAAATTTTTGTTGAAAAAAAAATGCTTTTTTCAAGTTCTCCTATCGCGTTCTCTTAAACTAGTAAACGAATATTAAAATGTTCTGAAATTTGTATATTCAATTACCTTTCAACCGATATAACACTTATTCATATGTGTTATTTAGAAAGCGAGATATTTATAAATATATGTGAGCACCTTTATGAAAGCTCGGTTCAAAAGTTATTGGCTCATATTTTGTAAACCTATCCAAAGAAATATTATTAAACCATATTTTCGGAATCAGGGCATCATTTTACATAATACAAAAATAACCTTGACTGCTGCGCAGAATGGCTGTTGTGTATTGTATTCAATTTTTTTTTTTTTAAATTCTATTTGAACACTATTGTTGACCGTTTATAAAACTCTCACTCTATACTTTATAATTACTATATCGATTTCAAAACTCTTGCTCTTTGTTTTTTAAATGCTCTAGATTGTGCTTTTTAAAAGCTATCTCGATTTCAAAACTCTCGATCTTTAATTTTTAAATGATGTCTGAATTTCAAAACTTTCGATCTTTGCATTTTAAATGATATCACTATACCAAAACACTCAATATATGCACTCAGAAAAAACATACCATAAAATTAATAGTTTTTACTATTAAAATTAGTCAATAGCATATTTGTCCGATAAACTATTAACTCAATCGGTGACTCCTATAAAATACTACAAAATAATACGCAGCCGCCGTAGATAAGTGGTTAGTGCGTTGGACTGCGAGACGAAGGTCCTCGGTTCAAGCCTGGACTGGGGCTAACAACATCTTTTCATAGAAACATTTTTCTATACCGCGCTACCTCTCGGCAGTAAATGCCAAACCTACGAGAGAAAAACATTGCCTATGAAAAGCTCTCACCCGCCGTTCGGTTTCGGCAATAAACTGTAGGTCCCACCACTTTGAGTACAAATATAACACGCACAGCTCAAAATGGTGAGAGAGCTCGGCCGAAGTTCTTATAGGACTGTAGTGCCAAACTATTATTAATATTATAAAATTTATTTAAGTTTGTATGAATATATTTATTATTTGTACACTATTAAATCAATAACTGTCCTATTGACAAATTTCGATGGGATTTTATGAGTTTTTTTCTGAGTGTGATTTTTAAATACAAGAATTTTAAAACACTTTTCTTTGCATTTCAAATGCTGTGGATCAAAAACTCCGGCTCTTTGCTCATTAAATACTT
This sequence comes from Dryomyza anilis, assembly GCA_951804985.1. NCBI lineage: Eukaryota > Metazoa > Arthropoda > Insecta > Diptera > Dryomyzidae > Dryomyza > Dryomyza anilis. Next base: position 94,231,588 of record OX638132.1, read on the forward strand.
TCATTATTTCAAAACTCTCGCTCTTTTCTTTTTAAATACTATCTTAATTTCAAAACTCTCGATCTTTGCTTTTTAAATGCTTTCAAAACTCTTGATCTTTGCTTTCAAATTGCTGTCTAGGATTATATTATATCTGTACATTTTCTGTTCTTGTGTGTATAATGTATAATTGTTTTCTCTTTCGGCTTTATTCTAATGTTTTCCAGCAAAGCTACTCTTTCTTCTGAATCTAGTATGCACTAATTATTCTCATGCTTGAGAATAAAACTTACATAAAATATATCAATATGCGTATAATCTGCCTAAAAATGTGTACCAATCTGCGTACAATAAAACAAATTTTCATTTGTAAATATTTTTTAGTTCGTGAGTGCTCTAATATACAGATTTGTTTTGGTTACCAAAAGTTCAGGAATTTTAGATTTTTTTTTGAAGTATAGAATTAATTTCTAATGGAAAACCTGCATATGTTTGACAATAATACAGATTAAAAGTTTATTAACTGTCAAAATGTTTATCTAATATATTCTAAAAGTCATTTGCATAATATTTATGCAGTATAAACTTAAATTAGTCTTTGGCTTAACTTCTGTTTAGCATTAATGTTTTTCGATAAAGCAGACTTTTTTTTATGCTACTTTAAAATACTTTGTCTTTTTTTTAATATTCCTCTTCTCGAATATTCTACTTCTTTTTCTCCTTGTGCCGCCATTAGCATATTCTTTACTGCTCACTGGACGCTGTCCAAAGTAATCGCATTTATTTGCGATTCATGATTTACGATTTGCATTCATAAATGCAAATCAGTAAAAAAGTAATAAAAAAATACAGAAATAAATAAATACAAAAAAAAAGTAATACAAGCCACAACATAAATAACAGACCAAGCGAAAACAAAAAAAAAAACAAAATGCGGCCACAGTCAACAGGATATTTTCGTCCTTGCTGCTAATTGCATTACTGCTGGCAAATAATTGGCGTTAAACTTTAGCGCTGGCAGCAGCAGTAACGAATGAGATTGAGGGACCAAACGTAACGAAACAGAATTGAGAAGGGCGCCATAAAATATTAACAAAAGAAAAAAAATAGAAAACAAAAAAAAAGTTGTTCGGAATTTGTTTGATTTTACGTCACAGATAGCATAGGACGATAGCAAAAATATTTAGCATTTGATTATCACATTTTGTGCATAACTCAAAGACAGCCGGGCAAAAGAATTTTCATAAATACACAGTGAAAAATAAGTGCAGAAATTATGAATATTGAAAAATTTAACTAATTACGTCACCTTAAAGCAGTTTCAATGAAGCAAGGAAATAATTTTATAAGTACACTACTCAACAAAACGAGAAAAAATATTTTTGCCATGGTTATACCAAACATCAATTATATGTAATTCGCAGTTGCTGCTTTTGACTGCATACTCAGTTTTTTTCTATTAGAAAATTGCTATCCAAATTTTAGACCTTTTCTGGTCCTACAAATCTTCGACAAAAGATCCAGAAATTGCGTAAATACCAAAATATAATATCAAAAAATGTGTACTACAAGAACTGACCTCATGTCAAGCAGTATATTTCAAATACTTGATGTACAGAAATAACTGAAATTTCCAAAATTGTAAAAAAGGAAAAGTCATATAAAAAAAGTCAAAGGGCAAATATAGATCTTTTCATGTGCAATTTTTGACATTTTTTTTCATTTTTGAATGTAGTTTATCCTCAAGTATGCTGTGCCAAAATCGCGTGTCATTTTGTTGGATATTTCTGGCCACAAAAGACAAAACCAAAAGGACGAATTTGAAAAATTGAAAATCTTGTCATACCAAAAGGGCGAATCTTTTCGTTTTTTCGGCATAACTTTTTATTAGTATACGATAAAATAGTGGTGTAAAGGCATTTATTATTTGTTTTCAAAGCACCTATCGACCTGCTACATTAATTAAAAATATTTTGCCAAACATTAATTTGGCATTTGTTATTTGCAGGAATTTTTTGTTGGCAAAATATTTGTAATTAATAACGCAGATCGATAGGTGCTTTGAAAACAAACAATAATTGTCTTTACATCACTATTTTATCTAATACCATTTAAGAGTTATAGCAAAAAAACGAAAAGATTCGCCCTTTTGGCATGACAATTTCTTCGTTGTTTTGCTATATTTGTTTATTAGTGCAAGATAAAATAGAGGTTTAAAGGTATTTATTGTTTGTTTTTAAAGCACCTATCGATTGGCATCATTATTCAAAAATATGTTGCTAAACATTTTTTCCTGCAAATAACAAATGGCAAATTAATGTTTGACAAAATATTTTTAACTAATGATGCAGATCGAAAGGTGCTTTAAAATTAAACAATTAATGCTTTCGCATTACTATTTTATCTTGCGCTAATAAAAAGTTATAGCATAAAAACCAAAAATGTTTGCGTTTTAATCAGGATATCGTCGCACAAAAACCGTATTTATAATTCGGTAGGTTGTCCATATCTAAAGTTATTTTATATGCGTTATAATAATTGACAAATAAACAAAAATAACAGAAAAAATTTCAAAAAATATAAATTTTGCTAATTTTTAAAGCACATCAAACTTTAAAATTTGATTTCCCAACATTTTTAAAAATGCACATTCGCCCCTTTGGCATGACAGTGACGTTTTAAAATCATTTAAAACAAAGTTGAACTAGTTTATTTTTTAATAATTAGGTTTGACACTTATTTCGTTATGTGTAATATGCCTTAGGCCGAGATAAAGAAAAAAATGCGGCCAACAACTTGTTTGAATTATGCAAAAGTAGGCGGGTAAAGAGACGCTGAAAAAGAAGTCAAAGAAAAATATAAAGCAGCCAAAGAATAACCAGAAACTTTCAGCAAAGTATTGAATATCCAAATACTAAAACAAATATGGAACGATACTGCTTTTCTGCACTTAGCCCACTGACCTACAACAACCGACTTTAGTCTTTCATTTTATGTTTTTTTGCTTTAGTCCTTTGTAGATATGTTAGTCAAAGGACTAAAGCAAAAAAAAAACATGCAAAGGCGCCTTAAACTATGCCAGCTGCTTTCACTGATTGTGCGCCGACCAAAGGAAGAACTTAGCAAAAAAATACTGAAAAAAATTGCGCAATTTATATCGACAACGAGTGTCAAAACAGTGCTATAAATAATTGCACGCGACACGAGCGACGTGCAAATTCGTTGTGTATTCATGCCAAAGTGGCATCATAAACATAACCTCAAATTAAACGAACGTTATGACAGCACATGACATGTCAAAGGTGGCAACACTGCGCAGTGGTTGAGAGGGTGTGCTGAGATTATAGAGCGCGTTCACGTTTAGCAAAAGAGCAAAAAGCAGTAGGAGAAAATTGCACGCGATATGCCTAAAAATAAATTCGCCTTTGCAAAATACTGACTTAAACAAATACGTAGTATGTATGATGGATGAAACTGTCGACAGGCTAAATTAAGAACACAAAAATGAGTATGAATAAATAAAAACATTTAAATCATGAACAACTTGGGACGAATATGAAAATTAAAGATATAAAGAAATTGAAAAAATACTTAAATTCAATTTCAATTTTATGGGACAACAGGCAAATCAATTTTGATTAGAATTTTGAGTCTAAATTTCAATATTGAGTCAAAATTTTAATTTTGAGTAAAAATTTCCATATTGAATATAAAATTTCCATATTGAATATAAAATTCAATTTTGAGTCAAAATTTGAATTCTGAGTCAAAATTTGAATTCTGAGTCAAAATTTGAAATCTGAGTAAAAATTTGAATTATGAGTAAAAATTTGAATTTTGAGTAAAAATTTGAAATTTGAGTAAAAATTTTAATTTTGAGTAAAAATTTGAATTTTGAGTAATAATTTGAATTTTGAGTAAAAATTTGAATTTTGAGCAAAAATTTTAATTTTGAGTAAAAATTTTAATTTTGAGTAAAAATTTTAATTATGAGTAAAAATTTTAATTTTGAGTAAAAATTTTAATTTTGAGTAAAAATTTGAATTCTGAGTAAAAATTTGAATTTAGAGTAAAAATTTGAAATCTGAGTAAAAATTTGAATTATGAGTAAAAATTTGAATTTTGAGTAAAAATTTGAAATTTGAGTAAACATTTGAATTTTGAGTAAAAATTTTAATTTTGAGAAATAATTTGAATTTTGAGTAAAAATTTGAATTTTGAGTAAAAATTTGAATTTTGAGTAAAAATTTGAATTTTGAGTAAAAATTTGAATTTTGAGTAAAAATTTCAATATTGAGTAAAAATTTTAATTTTGAGTAAACATTTTAATTTTGAGTAAAATATTTGAATTATGAGCATTTTTAGTGAAGATTTGAATTAAGAGTGAATTTTTAGTGAAGATTTGAATTAAGAGTGAATAATTTAATTTAAATTTAGAAATTGAATTTTGAGTGAAAATATAAATTTCGGGTGAAAATATAAATTTTGAGGAAAAATTTGAATTTTGAGTAAAAATATGAATTTTGAGGGACGTTTTGAATTTTGAGTGATTATTTGACTTTTAAGTAAAAAAAAATGTTGAGTGAAAATATGAATTTGCATGAACATTTGAATTTTTAGTTGACTGAAACTTTTAAATTTGAGTCAAAATTTGAATTTGTAGTGAACATTTTCAATTTTGAGTGACTATTCGAATTTTGAGTAAATATTTGAATTTTTTAGTGAAAAGATAACAATATGAAATATTTCCAAGGAAATGTGCCAAGAAAATACTTTAGAGTAGAGCACGACATTAAACTTAAAAGAGCTACATGAAACCTGTAATAAATGTTAAATAAAAATTTTAAAAACATCTAAATAAAAAATAATATAAAACAAATAAAACTTTAAATTAATAAAAATACTTAAAAAGTAAAAAATACATACAACCCAAAATATTTGAATAAAACCCAAACAAACAAACAAAAACTTAACCCAAACCTTTATATTTGGCTAACAAACCAACAAAAATCATGCTTTTTTATGTTAAAAGCATCAACAACATTTTAAAACATTTCAACAATAAAAACAACAATGCAGACAACAACAAATAAAACTGCGTAAGGGGGGCGAATTAGTTCCATTCAGTTGGGAATCGTTGGCAAATGTATTCATGGGACCAACATCGTTTTTTTATTTCTCTTTTTTTTATATTTTTTTTTTCTGTTGACCGAATGTGCTTTTAATGTATTTGTCAGTCAGCCATTTTACTATAACAATAGGCGACAGCAGCAGCTGATGGAAAAAGACGAAATGTAGATTGTGAGAGGGACATCGTCACTAGGAAGGCCCACATTCATTCGATTTCTGATGACTTGGCATTTTTCTGATTCCGCTGTTAACTGTCTGTCCCTAACTTTCTCCAATTCTCTGTTCAGCTGTCTGTCTCAATGTTTGTCTCTTTGTCCTTTTGTACACAGGAACTCCATCCAAATAAGGAACAGGAAGAAGTAGCAACAGCGATTGGGAGAAAAAGATTGCTCAACACTTCGTTGCACAGCATCCGTTATAATTATACGTTGACGAGCCGTGCTGTGCCGACGACTGCCGAGGGAGGCAGGCGCCCGACGAAGCGCAACGAATGACAAACAAAAGTCGCACGCGTCTGAGTCGGAGCCAAGCGGAAAAGAAGATGGTTACTTGAGCAGAATGAGACATGCGGCAGTGGGTTGCCAACTTTAAATCAAATTAATAAATAATACATTTTAAAACAAACCATGTAGTAATGAAGATTATTCCGAAAATATTTAAAATGTTTTCTAAACTCAAAATTTGTTTGTAAAATTCATATTTTCACTTAAAATTTTAAATTTGACTTTATTTATTATATTTATCATATCGTCTTTGTAGCACGAAAAGTTACCAAATACATTTTCAAAATACCAAATATACATTACAAAAATCTTTATATATCTGTTAATTTTTAATCGAAGATCTGAAGTTTTTTACCACATGATAAGAAAATGTAAATCTATCAATTGATACTTCAACTATAAAAATGCATCAATTACTTTTTATAATATTAATCAACATACTCGAAATTTAAGTTTTTTATAAAAATGTATTTGGTTCTACAACGACGATATATAAAAATATTTGATTAAAACTTAAATTTTATATAATCTAATTTCAAATTTATCTCTTTCTTAAAACTCAAACAAAAATATTAAAATGTAATATATTGAAATTTTCAATTATTTTGATTTGCAAATATTTTATTATTTTTTTTATAATTTCAGTGTAACTTAAAATTTAAATATAGATTCTATTAAAAAACTTCAATCCAAATTCCAATTTCACTCAAAACTCAAATTTTCACTAAATATTCAAATTTTAACTTAACATTTTTTAATCTACACTCAAAATTATTATTTATACTCAAAATTCATAGTTTCAATCAAAATCATAATTTTTTCTTAAAATTGAAGTTTTCATTTAAAATTGAAATTTTCACATAAAGTTAAAATTTTTGATCTATATTGAAATTCTCCTTCCTAATTAAAATGTTTGCTCTAAATTCAAATTTTCACTCAATATTTAAATCTTAACAAAATATTTAAATGATCTCTCAGAATTTTAACTTATTAAATTTAATAAACTTATTAAATTTTAAATAAAAAATCAAAATTTTACTCAATATTGAAATTTTTACTCCAAATTAAAATGTGCAATCCAAATTAAAATGTTCACTCAAAATTAAAATGTTTTACTCAAAATTGAAAATTTCACTAAAATCTTTTTTTTTCTAAATTAGAATTTTGTTTAAAAAATTTGTTCTCTAAATTTTAATCTTCACTCAACATTAAGAATTTTACTCAACATTTAAATCTTAATTCAAATTTTCAATCAGAATTATAATTTTCACTCAAAATTAAAATTTTCACTCAAAATTAAATTTTCACTCAAAATATAAATCTTCACTCAAAATTTAAATTTTACTCAAAATTCAAATTTTACCTCAAAATTAAAATGTTTTACTTAAAATTGAAATTTTCACTAAAATCTGTTTTTTTCAAATTCGAATTTTGTTTCAAAATTTTTTTCTCTAAATTTTAATCTTCACTCAACATTAAGAATTTCACTCAACATTTAAATCTTAATTCAAATTTTCAATCAGAATTATAATTTTCACTCAAAATTCAAATTTTCATTCAAAATTTAAATTTTCACTCAAAATTTATATTTTCACTCAAAATATAAATTTTCACTCAAAATTCAAATTTTCACTCAAAATTTAAATTTGACTCAAAATTCAAATTTACAATATGAATTATAAATTTCACTCAAAATTAAATTTTCACTCAAAATTTAAATTTTCACTCGAAATTTAAATTTTCACTCAAAATTCAAATTTAACCTCAAAATTAAAATGTTTTACTTAAAATTGAAATTTTCACTAAAATCTGTTTTTTTCAAATTCGAATTTTGTTTCAAAATTTTTTTCTCTAAATTTTAATCTTCACTCAACATTAAGAATTTCACTCAACATTTAAATCTTAATTCAAATTTTCAATCAGAATTATAATTTTCACTCAAAATTCAAATTTTCATTCAAAATTTAAATTTTCACTCAAAATTTATATTTTCACTCAAAATATAAATTTTCACTCAAAATTCAAATTTTCACTCAAAATTTAAATTTGACTCAAAATTCAAATTTACAATATGAATTATAAATTTCACTCAAAATTAAATTTTCACTCAAAATTAAAATTTTCACTCAGAATTAAAATTTTCACTCACAAATCAAAATTTCACTAAAAATTCAAATTTTCACTCAAACTATTATTTTTTTTTACTCTAAATTTTAATCTTAATTAAAAATAATATTTTCACTCAAAATTCTAAACTTAATTTAAATTAACTTTTTTAAAATGTTTACTCAAAATTAAAATTTTCACTTAAAATTATAATTTTCACTCAAAACTGTAATTTTTATTTATATTTCTTTTTCTATTTTTTACTCAAAATTTTCGTTAGAAAAAAAAAAATATTTTTCTAATATAAATATTTTCTTTCCAAATTTTATTTTCACTCAATATCTTAATATTCACTAAAAGCTAAATTTTCACTAAAAATTTAAGTTTTCTTACAAAATTCAAATTATTACTCAAAATAATAAACTTAACTCAAAACTTTAATTTTCACTCAGAATTCAAATTTGTTCACAAAATTCAAAATTATAATCGAAATCTAATATACACTTAAAATTAATAATTTTACTCAAATTTCAAAATTGTCCAAAAATTTTAATTTTTTACTCAAAATTCGTATTTTCACTAAGAATTCTTCTTTTCACTAAAAAAAAAATCTAATGATCACTCAAAATTATTATTTTAATGCTAATCCCTTTTTTTAAAGTTTTTACCTTTAATTCAAAATTTAATCAAATAGTTTCCCACTTAGTTGGCAACCCAGAGACATACTTTACAAATGAGCGAGACAGCAACACCGGAAGCCTGGTAGACAATACCGTCAACCATACAGAGATCAGGCAGGACCCATCATTGAAATGTCATGTCAAAGTTCAAAGACATCCACAATGCGTTCAAACATTCTGTGCTGTCATCATGCAATTTTGGCTTTTGTCTGTCTGTCTGTCTGTCTGTCCGTTTTTGTATTTGTATGCGTGACTATTTGCGTCTGTATTGCGTATGCCGGGCAAATACAACTTCATGAATATGTTGATGAGTTGCGCCGGAACTCCTTGTGCTCCTCATGAATATGTTGTATAATGGCTCTGTAATATTGTCAAGCCTCGAATTTTATTATGTTGCATGATTTGTTGATTCACATCGTCAGTTCGTCGAACGAACGAACGGACAAAAGGACAGACGGACGGTCGGTCGGATGCATAACAACGAAAACCGAACATTATGCTCATAAAGTACAAATTAAAGTTGATTCGATGCAATAGTAATTTGTAGACAATTTCGGCATAAATTTCAGATTCGATAGCGCAGCACTATAGCCGCATAAGTAGTCGTTGAAAATGTGGAAGTTAGAGTCAAAATGACTCTCAAAATGGATGAAAATTTTGATTGAATATTAAGTAGCAACTAAAGTAGAACTAAGCATCAATAGTTTCTATGTTGGTCTGTAAAATGTCTATAATATAAATAGCACAGGCTATTGGCTACAATTATTTCAAAATGGATTTTCTTCGTAGAATTTGGCTACCTTTTTGAAATCTACCCTTTTGAAATGTTAGGATCCAAATATTCTGTGTAGTATAATTAAAACGAAAAGTTCTTAATTCAAATAACCGCTTTCTGCATTAGACTAATTTGAATTTAGTCATTGTTCTCTACATAAATTCAAGGTTCCAATTAACCTCGGCATAGCGTATGCTGCAAATACAAACTCTGCATAATCTCCGGCGCAACATACTCTACCGGCTAAAGCGACCGCCTCCTACTCATAACATTATACAACATATAATTTATACAACATACTCGAGACGTTGTCTAAGCGCTGCATAAATGCATTGCAAATTAAACAATGCAATTCAAAATGCGAGGCAAACCACAAAAACAGGATGCAAGGATGTTGCAAGAATGTTTTGCTCTAATAACTGAGATCCTTGCGATGGCGGCTGCCATGCCAAAACAAAGAACGTCAAGGGAGCACAACTAGAAACAGCAACATAACCAGAAGATTAGGAAGTCGTAAAAGATGAAGTGTTTCTGAGAGTGCAAAAGCAAAATTCAGGGAATGGCATTAAGAAGAAGTAAAGAAGTAAGCATGAAGGAGAAGTATACAATGAAAAAGCTGCAGATAAAGTAAAGAAAGTGAAAATAATGCAGCAACCGGAAAATAAAAAGTGTATAAAGAATTTGAAGCATTGCTTATAGTATACTAATTAATTGTATTTTCAATATGCAAGCATTTGACTTGAGAAAATTTTAATTGTTGATTTGGGATTTAAACATTTTTTCATTCTAGTATATCGAGTTGTAAAATTTCCAAAACGGAATTCCAAGATTTGTTTTGGAATTTAATTAAAAAGTGCATGAGCATAAAAAACAAATTATAAAGTTTGTATAATTATAAAATATAAAGAACATTTTTTTTATTTATATCTTCCCAGTAAAATTCTTCCTCGTAAAACGATTTCCCGTAGAATTCCGCCCGGTAGAATTCTTTCTCGTAGAATTCTTCCCGTAGAGTTTTTCCCAGTAGAAGTTTTAGTGTGTTGAGTTTTAGTGTGGTGAATTTTAGTGTGGTGAGTTTTAGTGTGGAGATTTTTGGTGTGGTGAATTTTAGTGTGGTGAGCTTTAATGTGGTGAATTTAGTGTGGTGAATTTTAGTGTGGTGAGTTTTAGTGTAGTGGATTTTAGTGTGGTGAGTTTTAGTGTAGTGAATTTTGGAGTGGCGAGTTTCGTTGTGATGAATTTATGTATGGTGAATTAGTGTTGACATACACCATCTGGAAAATGTACCTTCTATGGCGAGTGCCACGCCCAGTGGTCCAATCCCGCCTACATTCCGCAAGGCCTTTTTTAATGGTTAAATATAACGCTGACCAAAATATATTGTAGAAGAGCCTGGACTGAAATATGATACATTTTATTTTGAATCCATTTTTTTTTTAATTCTTTTGAAGAGTACATTCGATAGACTGGTACATGATCTAACTATTTCCATTAAAACAATATCATTTATATGCATTTTAATTAATTTTTGAGCATTTGTTTTAAAACAGCTCAATTTAGGAGTAGTTGAAAAATGTTGGGGTAGAGTGGGAAAAATGCTATTTTAGTCTTTAATTCATGTTATGTTTTTTCAAAGCAAATCCAAATATATTAAGTATGAATAATTATAATAAGGTAATGCAAAATACAAGAAAAAATAAGAACAAGAAGTAGAAAAAGTTTAAATTTATAAACGTCTCAGTATGTATGTTGGAAAATACGAAAGAAATGGTAAATTGAAAAATTGCCCATTTTAGCACTGATGAATTCCGATTTGACGTAAGTTCGGAGAATGTAATTCAGTACACGCTGCAAAAAAAGGGCTCTCCCAAATATAATTTTACGGGTATTTGGAGCTTTATGCAAACAAAAGTATTAATGCATAGCAAAACATTATTATAATGACAGCCAAACATATTTTTGTTTTCGTAAAAACATATTTATGTTTAGAAGGAATAGTTTTCAGCGTTTTTGAAAATATATATCTGTTTGAATGTGAAACTTTTTAATTCACATGAAAACATAGTGAAGTTTTAATTTAATTTTAATGTAAAACATGTAAATTTAGTTCTCGACACAGAATGACGGTGAAAAATGTCGCAAAATGATGCCAAAAACACTGAAGAAAAACATTGAATTGAATTTAAATTTTTTTTTATATATTAATGCCTCATAATTGGCTCCAATGCAGATGTTAAAGTGAGTTCTCTTTTAAATATTAAAGTCTTTTGCGAGTCGACAACCTTCGACTGGTTGCTCTGTCCCTCTGTCTGTTTGTCTATCTCACTATATGTGTAAATTTTCATTGCAAAACATTATTTTAATGACAGTCAAACATACTTTTGTTTTCGTTCAAACATATTTATGTTCAGAATTAATAGCTTTCAGCGTTCTTGAAAACATATATCTGTTTGAATGTGAAAGATTTCTTATTTACATGTAAACATATTGATGTTTAAATTTAATTTTAATGTAAAATAAGTAAATTTAGTGCTCGACGCAAAATGATGCCAAAAACACTGAATAAAAACAGATGCATATCATTGAATTGAATGATGTCAAAAAGGAGTTCTCGTTTAAATATCAAAGTATTTTGCAAGTCGACAAACTTCGACTACTCACTCTGTCCCTCTGTTTGTTTGACTATCTTTTACACATACAGTGTGTAAATTATAAAGCATAGCTGCTTTAAATGTGTAGCTGCTTCAAGTTTCAAGACGGTTTCATGTTGACTTCCGCGCTTATTTTTGCCTTCGCAAGACGGCTGAGTTTGAGTTTCAACTGCTAAAGTCTTTCGAGTACTTTTAAGTACTTCCTGTGTCGACGATCTTTATGTGTTGTTGTTGTTGTGCTTGTTGTTGCAAGGCACTCTCTTATTATTTTAGACACTAACGTGCACTAATTAGAAGGATAAAAGGCACTGTAAGTTGCAGTCCCTGTTGCTGTTATTATTTTTAAGCTTGAAGCTTATTAGTTTATGTTTTTATTACTTTAAAAAAATTCTCAAAAAAGCAAATTTTTTTAGCACATGTCTGTTATAAAAAGCAACAAATAAACCCCTTTTGTTGTATACTTAGTCTCTTTATTAAAGCAATTATGGTTATTAATATTTATAGCTCTTTGACAGCTTATGTTAAGACTGTTGTATATTTTTAATTGCAAAACTCAAATGCAAATAACAGAAAAAATAGGATAATGAAAATTGTTAAATCGTTACATACCAAAAGTTTACAGATTATAATAAAATTAAATCGTATGATTCAAAAAAATAAACGGAATTTTCTTTAACCCTGATCAAATCTCTTTGATTTGTACTCTTAGATTTTTGAAAAACTTCATTGAAAAATAATTTTGGAAAGAATTAAAAATTACGAATTTAATGAAATTTCACAAAACTCGAATGCATAGTATTTGCTATCGATTTCAAAATTAAATTTTTTTTCTTAAAACATAAATAAATCTCTTTAAAAAAAAATCATATTTTCGAAAAAAGAATACTTCCATGAATTAGTTTGGCAACAATTAAAAATTACAAATTAAGTTTTACCCTTGAAGCACTACTTCAAATAAGTTTTTCAATGCCTGAACAAATTTGTTAAACATTTTAGAAAAATAACGTTCTTTTAAAATTTGGTGGAAATTCATAAATTTAGAATTCAATGAAATTTCTCAAAAAATAAATATGAATGAAAATTAAATACTTTACTAAAAGCCTTATCAAATAACGATGATGAATTTTTTGTTTTTTTTTTCAAATGTCCTTGCACAGTTCAACGCCTATTCAAAATAACGAATTTAATGAAATATGTGAAAAGTAGCAAATTGTCCGATTTTTTCCGAAAAATTAAAATGTATTAAAATCGAAAGAGAATTTGCCTTGAAATCATTCAAAACGATAAATTCGTATCTAATTTTTGTAAACTAAAATTCTTTTTTTAAAATTTATTTTATTGATATCATTATATTTTGAGGAAATTCATAATTACCTATTAACTTAACTTGTTATTAAAAAAAATGTTTTTGAAAAAGTTTCAATTTTTTTTTGCGCACAAAAACAAATTTTTTTCAAAGAAAAAAAAATATTTTTTATCACATTTTTTAAAATTTTTTTTTCAAAAAAATAGTTTTTCTCAAAAAAATTAACAAAAAATCTAAATAATATACTCTAAAATACAGAAAGTTTGCATTAATTTTAATATATTGTGTATTCATATCAATTTCATTAGACATGCAGAAAAACACTACATCTGTTTTTACTACATTCTGTAGTTTATTTTAAATATAAGAATATTTACTTATTTTCTCGAAAATACTTAAATGAATTGTCATAACAAATATATTTTGCTGATAATGAAGATGAACACATACTAAATATGCAACCTTCAACACGAAACGTTCTGAAGACTCAGTGGAATCACAAGCATTTAAAAGTGCCTTGGTTCACGCAGAAAATTATTTGTCTAATTTTATTATTATGCTTAGGTTTGTTCTTGGAGAATATTAAAAAACAAAGACATACTATATAGTTTCAATTTTAATTTACTGCATTTCAATTTCATTAGAAATGCAGAAAAACACTACATCTGTTTTTACTACATTCTGTAGTTTATTTTAAATATAAGAATATTTACTTATTTTCTCGAAATATTTTAAACTATCATAACAAATATATTTTGCTGATAATGAAGACGTACACATACTAAATATGCAACCTTCATCACGATACGTTCTGAAGACTGAATGGAATCACAAGCATTTAAAAGTGCCTTGGTGCACGCAGAAAATTATTTGTCTAATTTTATTATAATGCTTAGGTTTGTTCTTGGAGAATATTAAAAAACAAAGACATACTATTTAGTTTCTGCAATATGTTGAAAAAAAATTCAAATACATTATGTAGTAAAAGTGCAATATAAATGTATGTAAAATAGTGTAGTAAAACTAAGTATTTTCAAAACAAAAACATAAATGTAGTAAAAATTACTGCATTCATTTTATCCATTTTATAGGTATTAAAAACATTTTGAGCATTTAGCGAATGAAAAAGCTTGTTTATAAATTCGTTTAAAGCAATTGATTTCATATCCTAATGTAGGGAAAGTAGCCGCGGTAGCTCAGTGGTTAGTGCGTTGGACTGTGAGCCGAAAGGTCCCCGGTTCAAGCCTGGACTGGGGCTAACAACATCTTTTCATAGAAACATTTTTCAATACCGCGCTACCTCTCGCCAGTATATGGCAAAACTACGAGAGTAAAAACCATTGCCTATGAAAAGTTCTCACCCGCCATTCGGATTCGGCAATAAACTGTAGGTCCCACCACTTTGAGTACAAATATAACACGCACAGCTCAAAATGGTGAGAGAGCTCGGCCGAAGTTCTATACAGGACTGTAGCGCCATTATTAATGTAGGGAAAAACTTTTTTGAATATTGGGTACACCAAAAAAAATACTGTAGTAAATTATACTACATTTATGTCTTTGTTTTGAAAAAATGTATTTTAACTACATTTTGATCGTTTTCAAATACATTTGTATTTATTTAAAATTATTTACCAACTCATTGTATTAAAAATTCTATTTCTACATAATACAAAAACTGTACGGTGTCTTTGTTTTCTGCACTTTTTAATTATATGAAGTTCAGACTATTGTTCATATGTGGTACAACTCAAAAGAGACACTCAGAAGAAAATGTACCATTAAGTACTTTATGGTACGACCATTGATCTTATGGTTCATGTATTAATAGTTTTTTCTTTTTAAATCAAAAGTTTTTAATTAATTCAATAGTATTTGAAAAATTCACTACCATAAATTTAAATATTTCAATATTATTATTTTAAATAGAAAAAATACTGTTGTTTTAATGGTTTCCTCCTATTATAATAAACATGGTGTAAAAAAACATAAAAACTAATACAAACATGTTCGTTTTGTACGTCATTCTGCGTGTTTACTCAAAATGGTCGCATGTATTTTTTTTGTAATAATCCACATTATTAAACGCGACATTGGTAAGGACTCAATGTATTTAATTATATTTATATATTTATATTTTTATTTATTACAGAAAATAAATAATACATCGAACTTCTATTATGGCAACGGACTCAAAAATAACTGCAGACTCAAGTACTACAATCAATTATTGGAAACCAAAGCAAACATTAAATGTTTTATAACCTTTTGCAGCAAGAAGTGTCTTTTTATGTGTGTATTGTAAAAGTGAATATCAATTTCGACATTTAAATAAAATATATGCAATAAATTAACTAAAATACATTTTTGTTTTAATAAATTATTAGGAAAATGTAATTCGACTATACCATAAAATTAATAATACGTATCATTAAATTTGTATAGGTCTTTCTTATTGTAATTAAAATATCACATTATAAAATTTATGGTACAACCACACATTGTATTAACGGTTTCAATATTACTGAACTAATGGGACGCATCCTATTGACCAATTTTAATGGTAAAAATTTTTGTTTTTCTATTGAAATACTATCAATTTACCATGATTTTTTTCGGGGTGTAGGTGCTTGCCAATTCTTTGAGTCATCAGAACTGATGATGCTTAGTGGTGCTTCCATCTCATAATCAGGAAAATATTTTTAATATTTTTAATATTTATTTATTTATTTATTTATTTATTTATTTATTTATTTATTTATTTATTTATTTAATTATATGTATATTTTTCTAATAGTTTTGGGTAACACTCTTTAGTTGTGTGTGTACTATACTATTAAATAGTTTTCATATTAATAACACTACACAACAGCCATTCTGCGCAGCATTCAAGGTAATTTTTGTATTATGTAAAATTACGCCCTTATTCCTAAAATATGGTTTAATAATGTTTCTTTGGATAGGTTTACAAAATATGGGCCAACAACTTTTGGACCGAGCTTACATAAAGGTGGTCACATATATTTGCAAATATCTCGCGTTCTAAATAACACATATGATCAAATGTTATATTGAATGAAAGATAATTGAATATAGAATAAATATTTTTTTAAACATTTTTAAATTGGTCCATTAATTTAAGAGAACTCGAAAGGAGAACTTGAAAAAACATTTTTTTTCAACAAAAATTTAAGAAAAAATTCATTTAAAAAAATGGAAAAAAAATCGAGAAAGTAAGATGATACACAAATTTTAATTTTTCAAAATTAGCTCACAATCTTTCGAAGAAATTGAGCTATAAATGACAAAAATATATGGGTAACATTTGAGGATAAAAAAAGTTATGTGAAAGCAATATAATTGAGTGCTATACAAATAAGCATTAAAATAAAACATAAAAAATGTGAGCGGATCACGATTATTTTTTAAGCACCTATTGATAGATGATTGCTTGTAATTAATTTTAAATTTTATAACTTTATCTTTAATACTTAACGAGATATGTGATCCTAAAAAGTAAACCCATATTTCGTAGTGGATGTAGTAGATTACGTTGACTAGATCGACTATTTTTCGAACTTTGAATTACTATTCTACTAAAATATATTGAAAATAAATATCACATTATTCGGAATAGCAGTTTTAAAGTGATCGTGTATAGGCGGACAGACAGACGCTCATATCTAAATCGACTCGGAAAGTGATGTTGACCAAGAAAATATATACTTTTTCATAGCAGTCACGCCTACTAAGAGGCGCTAAAATATCCTCACATATATTTTATAACTTGTAACCCATGGGTATTGGGTATAAACATATTATGCGATTTTTTTTAGTTAATACCCAATTGTAATGCTTTCACATGATTTTTCTTTCTTTCAGATTTCTTTTATTTTTACATCATTTTCTTTAAAAATATACAGGCTAATTTTGCAATATTACAAACTGTGCATCATCTTGCGTTTTTAATTTTTCGCCGTTTTTTAATAAAATTTTGGTCGACAAAATTTTCTTCTGCTGAGTTTTCTTAAACCAGTAAACCAATTCCAAACTATTGTAAGAAATGTTTATTGAATATTTAATTATCTTTCTTTCCATATAAGAATTGCGTTTATGGGTTTTATTAAACGCGAAATATTTATAAATATATGTGACCACCTTTTTGAAAGCTCAGTACAAAAGTTATTGTCCGAAATCTCGTAAACCTATCCGTAGAAAATTTTTTAATTCATATATTCAAATTCTGCGAGTCATTTCTAATTATACAAATAATGGAATTTACTGCGCAAACTTCTTTTCTCATTTTGTTGTGTAGTGTAATTCTTGAACCTTATTTTTGGCCATCAACATTTTTTTAATATTAATTCAAATAATTTTCTGAATTAAAATTATTAAACAAAATATATATATTTTTTATTTAAAAAATCACAACAAAGTAAAATGACTACATTTTATATTAAAATTTTAGGTATATGTAGTAATTTTTCTACATACTTCATGACGTATAATTAAAGACAAAATTTAGGATTTTTTATACAAATGTATTAAATTTTTGTATAGAAATGCAGTAAAACAATGTAATTATTTCCCATACAAATACAACTACATCAATGTAGTAAAAACAAATACATTTGCTTTTGGACGTAAATCAAAGACATATGTATTTATTTTAAATACATTTTTATTTATTTTTATTACAGTAATTTTTTCGGTGTGTAATAAATATATCTAGGAATTAGTATTATTCTTGGCAATTTAAATAAAAAGTACACTTTAAGTTTCCTTAAAAAATATATTTATTAAGTTTCTGTAATGAGCAGAAAATTAAGAAATCTTTTTATTTAACTTTAATTAATAGGCCAAACTTGCATATAGTCAAATTTTAAGAAATAATATATGGTATGTCAATAGGTATTTTTCCTTGTTTTGTGAAAAGATTTAAATCGTTGGAATGAGGAAAATAGAATTTATTTAAAAAAACTTCAAAATTTTGTTCAGTGCATATTCTCTTAATTTTGTAATTTCTAAATATCAGTTATTTATCATATTTTTCTGCTCGTATTATTCTAGCTAAGGCTGGTCATTAGTCGGTCGACATCCTTTTGCCGAAAAATTTTCGAAATTCATATTCGGATTTCCGCAACGAATGCATAGAGTAACAAGAGTCACTGCTCTAGTTCTGCTTTGACTGCAAACTCCAATTCTTCTCTTTATTCTTCTCCGTCTTCTTCTTCTTCTTGTCGTAGTTGTTGCATTGCCAACTTTGTCATTTTCATCCTTCTGTCGGAAGTCATTCATGACGTCCAACATTTACATCGCATTTAAACTTTGCCGCCGGAAGCCGTTGACGATGTGCGGCCGACGATGCACTTGTCGTCCTGTCGTGTCCTGTCGTATCCTACTTTATGCTATGCAATGCTCCGCTCTTCGTTTGCAGAAGACAAATTTCTTCAATGAAAGTAATTAATTTCGCATGCGTAACGTCGTAGTTGCTGCCGGAATCACGACAGCATTAGTTGCTTCGGCCAGGATACTCTCTGTGCCCAGACCCAGTCAGGATGCATATTCTCGAAGCGTGTATATTGTTGTTTGGAGTGTCTGTCTGCAATTAATTGCGGATTTAGTGAGACTGTCATCTGCTCATTTCCTTGTTAATTGGCTGGCGCAGCCACTATCGTGCCCAAACAACGCAGTCAGCAAGGATCTGCTTTAATTCACATATTGCACTATATATTATTTGAAGTTATGTAAATTTAAAATTATTATTGTTAATTTATTCTTTTTAATTAAAAATTAATCAAATTTAGTTGCTTGAATCCATGCTTTATATAAAAAGCAGCTGTTTACTATAAGGACATTTTATTATTTAATTCAGAGAAAGATAAATACAACAACACAAATAAATATTAAATAACTGTGTCTGCCACATAAATCAACGCAATTAATACAATTTAATCAATTAATGTATATCATACGCCCCGTCGCACACAATACCATCAACATTGCGCCAAAGGCGACACAATGCATTAAAAATGCTGCCTCATTAAAGACCACAAGGATGAAAACAACGAAAAGCACAAGAATAACAAGAAATTGAACACAAAAATAAATTAGTCGAATTAAGTAGACCGGCAAAAATCAACAAAGTTCACATTGATCTTGTTTGTTGCGCATTTGATGTCGCTGCTTATATTGTTGCTTTTAATTTTATTATTTTTTTATTATTTTATTCACTCCTTTCGTTATTATCTTCGCTGTAATAAATGTCCAACAACTTAAGCATTCGCGACACGCCGTCAAATCCTTTTCTACTTCACTCGCATTCATTTATTTGTGTGCGCCGCTTTTGTGCGTCACGTCCCATTGCAACGCATTACGTGACGTGAAGTGAAAACACGCTGTACGTGAAGAAGGCTATACTTTGTTACGCATTGACCGCATTAATTGTCACAGAAATTTTGCTTACAAAAAATTAAATGTCTATAAGAACTGGATATAAATTGAGTTCATGGTTTCATTAAATATCGATAATTTAAATAAGTTTTCAATTTTCATTGTTAATTTAATTAAGGAGTAAAAATTCAAATTTTTAAGAACATTTAAAATTTTGAGTAAATTAAAAATATTGCGCAGAAATTTTAAATTCAATTTGGCATTTGGAGAGTAAATTTAAATTTTGTTTGAAATTATAAATATTGAGTGAAAATTTAAATTTTGAGTGAAAATTTAAATATTGAGTGAAAATTTAAACTCTAAGTGAAAATTTAAATTTTGAGTGAAAATTTAAATTTTGAGTGAAAATTTAAATTTTGAGTGAAAATTTAAATTTTGAGTGACAATATAAATTTTGTGTGAAAATTTGAATTTTGAGTGAAAATTTGAATTTGAGTGAAAATTTAAATTTTGAGTGACAAATTAAATTTTGTGTGAAAATTTTAATTTTGAGTGAAAATTTAAGTTTTGAGTGAAAATTTAAATTTTGAGTGACAATTTAAATTTTGACTGAAAATTTAAATTTTGAGTGACAATTTATATTTTGAGTGAAAATTTGAATTTTGAGTGAAAGTTTGAATTTTGATTGAAAATTTAAATTTTGAGTGAAAATTTAACTTTTGAGTGAAAATTTAAATTTTGAGTGAAAATTTAAATTCTGAGTGAAAATTTAAATTTTAAGTGAAAATTTAAATTTTGAGTGACATAAATTTGTGAAAATTTGAATTTTGAGTGAAAATTTGAATTTGAGTGAAAATTTAAATTTTGAGTGAAAATTAAAATTTTAAGTGAAAATTTAAATTTTAGGTGAAATTTTAAATTTTGAGTGAAAATTTAAATTTTGAGTGCAAATTTAAATTTTGAGTGAAAATTTAAATTTTTAGTGAAAATTTAAATTTTGAGTGAAAATTTAAATTTTGAGTGAAAATTTAAATTTAGAGTGAAAATTTAAATTTTGAGTGAAAATTTAAATTTTGAGTGAACATTTAAATTTTGAGTGAAAATTTAAATTTTGAGTGAAAATTTAAATTTTATGTGAAAATTAAACTTTTGAGTGACAATTTAAATTTTGAGTGAAAATTAAAATTTTGAGTGCTAATGTAAATTTTGAGTGAAAATTTAAATTTTATGTGAAAATTTTAATTTTTAGTGAAAATTTTAATTTTTAGTGAAAATTTAAATTTTGAGTGAAAATATAAATTTTGAATGAGAATTTTAATTTTGAGTGAACATTTAATATTGAGTGAACATTTATATTTTAAGTGAAAATTGAAATTTTTGTGAAAATTGAAATTATAATTTTTAGTGAAAATTGCCATTTGGAGTGAAAATTTTAAATTTGAACTAAAATTTATATTTTGAGTGAAAATTTATATTTTTAACGAAAATATTCATTGAAAATTCAAGTAAGAATTTAAATTTTGAGTGAAAATTAAAATTTTGAGTGGAAATATGAATTTTGAGTGAAAATTTAAATTTTGTGAGGAAATTTAAATTTTGTGAGGAAATTTAATTTGAAGTGAAAATTAAAATTTTGAGTGACAATTTAAATTTTGAGTGAAAATTTAAATTTTGAGTGAAAATTTAAATTTTGAGTGACAAATTAAATTTTGTGTGAAAAATTTAAATTTGAGTGAAATTTTAAATTTTAAGTGAAAATTTAAATTTTGAATGAAAATTTAAATTTTGTGTGACAAATTAAATTTTGTGTGAAAATTTAAATTTTGAGTGAAAATATAAATTTTGAGTGAAAATTTAAATTTTGAGTGAAAATTTAAATTTTGAGTGAAAATTTAAATTTTGAGTGAAAATTAAAATTTTGAGTGAAAATTAAAATTTTGAGTGAAAATATAAATTTTTAGTGTAAATTTAAATTTTAAGTGAAAATTAAAATTTTGAGTGAAAATTAAAATTCTGAGTGGAATTTTAAATTTTGAGTGAAAATTTAAATTTTGAGTGAACATTCAAATTTTTAGTGAAAATTTAAATTTTGAGTGAAAATTAAAATTTTGAGTGAAAATTTAAATTTTGAGTGAAAATTTAAATTTTGAGTGAAAATATAAATTTTGAATGAGAATTTTAATTTTGAGTGAACATTTAATATTAAGTGAAAATATATATTTTGAGCGAAAATATATATTTTGAGCGAAAATTGAAATTTTTGTGAAAATTGAAATTACAATTTTTAGTGAGTGAAAACTGCCATCTTGAGTAAAAATTTTAAGTTTGTACTAAAATTTATATTCTGAGTGAAAATTTATATTTTTAACGAAAATATTCATTGAAAATTCAGTTGAGAATTTAAATTTTAGTAAAAATTTAAACTTTGAGTGAAAAATTAAATTTAGAGTCAAGATTTAAATTGTTAGTACAAATTCAGTTTCCAATATTTGGCACAAACAACATTCAATTCATTAAAGTGCTCACAATTTCAATATCTGCATCGATCATATTTTTTCGCATTGACTGGTAAATAGTTTAACAATATCTCACTAATAATTTCTAATACTTTGCTACACTTCATCATCATCGTGAAGGTAATTTTTATGACCTCGTTATTAACTTCATTTGCTACAGAATTCGCAGCATTCATTGCACTTCTTCTCACCTGCTGCTAACTGCTTCGCCGTTAGTGTCCTTCAATAAAAATTTGCAATTAAGCGAAACATTTGCACATCGCAGCAGACATTTAATTCAGAATAAAAAATTGGTGGAATTCGATAAAATTCGATAGAATTCGAGGTAAAATAAAAAGAAGAAGCAAATGATTCTATAAAATACTTTTTCGAAATTACAACAATATTAAAATGTGCAGTAAAACGTTAGCTTTGGCCATTGCAATTGAACTCAATGCCATTTTTAATGAAATTAGTGCAAATTAAATGAATGGGGTGACGGGGGAGAAAAGTACACTGGTGCGAGAAAAATAGCACTGCGTTTAAAAAAGCTTCAAGGACTAAAAAGAATATAAAACTGACCAAAATAGTTTAAAGCAGAGAAAACACACCAGAAAAATTCAGATCAACATTATAATTTAACTCAGAACTGAATTCTGTTATATCTGGTTTGATTTTTAAATACGAATGGTTAAAAATAAATAAAAAATGTAACTTTTACGCGAATTTTGGTAAGTCTTTAGCACACGGCATGTTAAAAAATTCCGTTTGAATTTGTTTTAAAATTTCAATTTGATCGACTTTTTTTCAACGTGTAGTAAATATCAAAAAAATGTACAACAGAACATTAAAAAAATAGAAAAACTTAAAATCGAACTCGAAATTACTTTTTTAGCAATCAAATGGCATTCAATGCAAATCGCAATTAAAGGCAGCATCAAGAACAGAACGGACGGACGCAAGGGCGCTGCTAAGAAATGCGCAAGGTTGCTCTGGAAGTTTTGCAAAATTTGCTAAAACAAAAAGTGAAATGCAACAAATCGATTGTATGAATTAATGTGATATAATTAACAACAAAAAACAATATGCAAAAGCATACTTAAATTCCAAATACTTAGTTTAATTGCAAGAAAATTATGGATAAATTTCTTTAAAAAATAGATTTCCGTTCAAGTACTCAATTTTGACTTTATGACTTGAACACTTTTATTCATTTAACAAAAATAGTTTTTTTTTAACGTTATACTTTTTTTAAATTTCTTTACATATCGTCACTATCATGCCAAAGGGGCGAATGTGCAATTTTGATATTCGCATTTTTTTTACATTTTTTAATGTAGTTTATCCTGAGGTATGCTGTGTCAAAATCGCGTGTCATTTTGTTGGGTATTTCTAGCCACAAAAGACAAAACCAAAAGGGCGAATCTTTTCGTTTTTTCGCCATAACTTTTTATTGGTATAAGATAAAAAAGTAGTGTAAAGGCATTTATTATTTGTTTTCAAAACACCTATTGATCAGCATCATTATTTAAAAATTATTTTGCCAAACATTTTTCCTGCAAATAACAAATGGCAAATTAATGTTTGACAAAATATTTTTAATTAATGATGCAGATCTATAGGTGCTTTAAAAACAAATAATTAATGCCTCTACATTACTATTTTATCTTGCGCTAATAAAAAGTTATAGCATAAAAAACAAAAATATTTGCGTTTTGATCAGGATATAGCTTCACAAAAACCGTATTTATAATTCAGTAGGTTTCCCAAATCTAAAGATATTTTATATACGTTATAATAATTGAAGAATAAACTAAAATAATAGAAAAAATTAAAGAAAATATAAATTTTTCTAATTTCTAAAGCACTTCAAACTTTAAAATTTGATTTCGCAACATTTTTAAAAATGCAAAGGGTCGAACCTTTGGCTTGACAGTGACGATATGTCATTTTTGAAATATCTTACAAAGGCATTGTTTAAATTAAATTTCCCCATCTTTAAAATGTCGCAATTGTCCAAAAATAATAAGAAACAATAAAATTATGATCGATTTTCCCGTCTTTATAGTCCATAGTAATTTTTTTGTATGAAATCAATATGCACTCCAGTAGACTGACACAAAAAGTGATTTTTTGAATTTCAAACACCTTCAAATCGCTCAAAAATTTTACGCACATTAAAAAGTAAAATATGAAATAAAAAATATTGGCGCAAATTCATAGTCACTTAAAGTCGACTCTAAAAACATTTAATCATATAGTTAAATAAAAGTCAGCTTTTTCTTATTCATAAACATCAAAAAGTCTACTTTATATTTAGTAGCCAGCTTTATATTTAAAATGAGCAAAAGCTTATTTTAAATATTTAAAGTCGACTTTAAATGTTGCATGTCACACATCTTCTCAATAATATTCAATATTTAACCCATGATACATACAATTTACAATTAATGTAAATTGAGTATCATGCAAAAGCAAAATATGTTGAAGCATACCACTGATTATCGATATAATGCCGTCTATTTCAAAGGGAAATAACTTTAAAAAATTCTGAAAATTTTTGTCAGTTGAATTTTTAATAATTTATTTTTAGATGTCATCACAAATTGTCAAATTCGTTAAAATGTAAAAGATTTTACTTGGAAATTTTTTATTTTGGCTGTGTTTAATAAAATTTTAATTTAAAGTCGACTTTTGTTAGAGTTAGCTTCTATTGTGTGTATGAATAACATTTATTTAAAGTAAAATTTAAATTTAGAGTAGACTTTAGAAAAAATCGACTTTAACTGCTATACATAAGCTGTCTATGAATATGCGACATTTTTTTTATTATAAAACGTTTTTAATGTGAAATTTAAGGATCCGCCCAACGTTTCATTTTAAATCCTACTAAAAAAAATTCAACTTAAAAACGATTTATATTAAAAAATATTTTTTATTTCATATTTTTAAATATTTATTGTTAAATGTTAAATATTTACTTGTGTGTTTGATTTTTCTTTTGTTTTTCGTTTTTTGAATTTCTCGATTTCTCCTTTGTTTTTGTTTTTTTATATTGCATTTGTATTTTAGTTTTTGTGTTTTTGCTTTTATTATAGTGTTTGGTTTTTGGGTTTGATTTCGTGTTTTCGCTTTTGCTTTTATTTTTTCTTTTCGGGTCTGTTACGATCAGTCGAAATTAAATATCGAAACTAAAAATACCGAAGACAAAAATGTAGAAAATAAAAATGCCGAATCCTGAATATGTCGAGAACAAAAATGTCGAAAAAAATGTTGAAAAACAAAATGTCGAAAACTAGAAAATGTCGAAAATATATATTTCAAGTAAATATAATAAAACACGAAGATAAAAAAATATTAAAAAAGAACACAGTTATTAAAAAAAAACAACGTAGACATCATCATTATGAGTCCCGTGAAGTCCGTGAATATCAGGTTTTTCGCGAGGCTTTTATAATTTCGACATTTTAAGGTTTCGACATTTCGTACGGATCCCTTTCTTTCTGGTTCTGCATTTATTCGTTTTTATTTCAATATGCTGCTGTTTTTATGTTTGCTTTTGTTGTTGCTGTGTTTATTATGTTTGCTTTTGTTTTTGATTTTGATATCAGTTATATTCTTATTTCATTGTTGTTGCTTTTTTGTTTTTACGTTTCTGTTTTTGCTAATTTTTTTGTGTTGTTGATTATGTAGTTGTCATTTTAATGTTTTTGCTTTTGTTTTGTTTTTTTGTAATTTTGCTTTTGTGCTTTTGTTTTTGAGTTTTTTTGCATTTGTTTTTTTTTATCTTTTACTTTTGTGTATTTGACTTTACTGTTGGTTTTGCTCATGGTTAGTGCTTTTGAATTTGTATTTGTGTTTTGCTTTTGTATTTTTTATTTTGTATAATTTTTTGTATTTTAGATTTTTGTTTCATCTTTTTAGTTAGTGTAATTGCCGTGTTATTTAGTTTTGAAAGTTAAGGTTGTATGGGAGATGCCATGTCTCTATCACCAATCCCGCCCATATATAGCGTATGTCACCCCCGGATTCCATAGTATCCTCGTGCAAAATTTTAGTCAAATCGGTTCTGCGGTTTAGACGTGATGCCGGAACAAACAGACAGACCGAAATACAGATCGTATTAAATTTTTACATATTTCGGTTAGCTCTAATGTAGAAGAGTCAACGGCTCAGTGGTTAATGCGTTCAAATGCGCGCCCGTAGAATTGGTTCAAATCTAGGTCTGGACTGTCAACATCTTTAAATAGAAAATGATTTTTCTCTAGCACGTTACCTCTCGGCAGACAATGATAACCTCCAAGCTCGGCAACCTTGAAAAAATGTTGATTCAGGATCTGAAATTTTCCTATATTTATTTTAAAGAATAAAAAAAAAGTCCGACATTTTTTTTTTTATAAGAAAAATATTTTAATAGTTATAAAATTTAAGTTTTCTGGAAATTCGTTTAAGAGAAAAAGGAATTTCAGTATAAATGTTACAGATTCTGTTTTTAAATGAAGCAGTACACTAAGCATACAGAATGTTTAAAATAGTGTAGATGCAATTAACAGATTAAATTAATATCTCAAAAGTTAGTGAAATATTACAGTCAACCATAATATTACAGTTCATAGGGTATAATTGAAAATAAAAATTCCTGAAATGGAAATTTTGTTTCAATTTAATAAAACTACTCTGCGAATTATAATGGAGTACTCTTAAAGTATTCATCCAATCTCTTAATATTTGTAAAATGTTTAATTGTTGTTTGCTATAAGTAATCAATTATTTATAAGATGTTTCTCAGCAATATATTTTTCTCTTTTACAGATTAACGAACGATCATATACTTACATATACTTGCAAAGCACAATGTTGGACGTATGAAAGGATTAGGATTAAACGAAGGGTGCTATATTTGTCGGTGTATGTTTGTTTTTATTTTACCAATTAAAATTTACAAATAAAAAAATGTCTTGAAAAAGAGACGAACGGAGATTGTTCCACAAACGTATCATGCGTCTTATTGTCTCTGTAATTCAAAATTCAATTGAGAGCCGAGTGAACTACGAAGGCGTGAGTTTGGTTCGTTGCCAGTCTACAACCACAGAACACACATTCTGGTGGATGTTTTGAAGATGTCGCATGTTTGGAGGAGGCAAATGCGATCATAGTAAGTATATGTTTAAGATTGAAATACTTGTGATAAACATATTTGTTTTCTTAGTGTAATAAACACTTATAAATTACAATTTTTTGCAAAAAAATGATATTTTATTTAATTTAACAATTTTGTATTTTTCGAGTATTTTCATAATTTCTATTAACACAGTAAACAATTGAACCAATTTGAATTTCGCATAATACTCTTGGTAATCTCACCGATATTTTACTATGTAATTTCGCCATTTCTGTGTAGCATATGTTGTTTAAAAAAAATGTAGAAAAAAATATAAAAATTATCAATAAGAGAAAAATAAAAGTAAACAGCTGCTAAATTCAATTTTGCGTTTCGCTTACCACATTCAAATTCAATCAATATAAGACAAAGTGCAAATACGTATGCCATAAAAATCTAATCAAAAGTAAGTAAAATACAAATTATCACTATACTTGAAGGTATTACGTGTCCAAATAATCTCCAACTCAATAATTATAAAACTACACAGATATTTTTAATTAAATAAAAAGTTTTAATTCAATAAAATTAAAGTTTTAAAGCAGAATTATGGAATCTAATAAACCGAAATATAATAATTTTAATTTTCTAAATTAAATTTTCTTCACGTTGATTTTTTTCTATAACAGCCTGACATAGTGACGACCACAACGCACCCAGAACTCGACATTTACGACCTTCCTTGATTTTATTCTATGATCTGGATCTTTATATTATAAATTTTATTACTTGCAGCTGTTTAATAATTTATTAAAAACTTCAACAACTTCTCAGTTCATCCACGACCCAATGCCATCATGCCACACAAATTTGATGCATAATCAATGTTCCCGAATGCTGTCAGTGAGATTCATCAACACAGCAGGAATAGACTAAGGATAGACTACCGCCCAGAAGCCAAACTCCAAGCAGCCGAGGCAACATGGAAGCAACAAACCAAGCAACCAAGAAGCAACGCCGACGCCGTTTGCAGGTGTGAATTATTTATTTTCACTTAAAAGTTCAAAAACTCACGCAAACTTTCGCACCATGGTTATTTTAACGAACTCAATGTAAAAAACGGTTTTGGGTGGGCAGTAGCAGCAGCAAAAATGTTGCAGATGCTACAAAGTCTTAACGCAAAATGAAGCTGATAATATGAATACAACAAATATTAAATAATATAAAATTCTAACCACAATTTCGACAACATAAAAACAGCCGATGAGTAAAACCGATAAGGCATAACAATTGCTAACAAAATTTATTTATTTATTTTTAATTTAATTAAATTTTTTATTGTAAAAAAGTTACTCTCATTTTTACACAAATTTGAAACTTTCACTCAAGATTAAAAATTTTACACAAAATTCACATTTTCTCTCAAAATTATATTTATCACTTAAAATTTAAATTTTTAGTCGAACTTTTACTTTTCACTCAAAAATCAAATCGTCACTGTCATGCCAATGGAACGAATGTGCTTTTTTAAAGATGTTGGGAAATCAATTTTAAAGTTTGAAGTGCTTTAAAAATTAGCAAAATTTATATTTTTTCAATTGTACACCACTATTTTTTCTTATACCAATAAAAAGTTATGGCGAAAAATCGAAAGGATTCGCCCTTTTGGCATGACAAGATTTTCAATTTTTGAAATTAGCCCTTTTGGTTTTGTCTTTTGTGGCTAGAATTATCCAACAAAATGACACGCTATTTTAGCACAGCATACTTGAGGATAAACTACATCACAAATGGAAAAAAAACGCAAATATCAAAAATTGCACATGCACCCCTTTGGCATGATAGTGACGAAATAATCCGTCAAAATTAAAATTTTCACTACAGGTCAAAATGTTCACTTACATTTAAAATTTTCACTCAAAATTAAAATTTTCACTCAAAATTAAAATTTTCACTCAAAACTAAAATTTTCACTCAAAACTAAAATTTTCACTCAAAATTAAAATTTTTCATTTAAAATTTATTTTAAAAAAAAATTTATTTTATTTTAAAAATTATTTTATAAAAAAAAATTTGTTTTATATAAAATTTCACCCAAAATTCAAACTTTTATTTTACACTAAATATTTCAATCTACACTCGAAATTTTCGTTTACACTCTAATTTTTTTTTTTTCACTTCACATTATATTTTTAACTCAAAATTAAACTTTTCACTCAAAATTAAAATTTTCACTAAAAAGTTAAAATTTTCCCTCAAAATTAAAATTTTCACTCAAAATAAAATATTCACAAAAAACAAAAATTTTCACGCAAAATTTAAACTTTCACTCACAATTCCAAATTTCAAACAAAATTCCAAATTTCACTCAAAATTTAAATTTTCACTCACAATTAAATGTTTCACTCAAATTTAAAATTTTCACGCATAGTTCAATTATTCCATCAATACTTATAAAAAATATTTTTTTTTGCAAAAAAGGAAATTTAAATCAAAGCCCTAATTTGCATTTAACCTAGACGATAAGACTTAGCTTTAACTGCATCTTCGCAGCTATGTCGACCACCATCTATGTTGAAAGCCACAAAACTAATTAAAGCTCTGTTCCTACTGTGCTACGTTTGTGGCGCTGTCAGCTTTAGGGTATACATCCTAGCGCAGAAGGATAACGTCAAACGATGGCTCATTTTAATTTCCTGCCAATGCAGTGAAGCAACTTTAATCGATGCTCAAGAGCAGATCAGGCGGCAGGTAAAAGCAACAGCAGCAGCAGAAGATGCAGCTCAAGTGCATAAATCAGAAAAATGAGAGATGCAGACGACTACGGCGATGATGAAGATTACGATGGCAACGGCGACAATGAAAACGATGACTAAAGTCATAAAACGAGCACTAAAAGCTGTAACAGGATATGAAGGTGGAAGCCAAGGATGTGTTGAAGGAAGTGCACAGCAAAAGAGGATGAAGTGGAAAATGTGCCAAAGTGTGGGAAGTGTATAAAGTGAGATATAAAGAGTTTTTTTATTGAAGTAGATGCTTCAAAACTTGTTTAGCATGGTACGAAATGCGAGCCAATGAAGTATGGTATGTAGTAGTAGAAGTAGTACTAGTTACTGCAATGTCACACATAGGAAGTGCAGCCATTTGTAATGCGTGCTGCTTCTTCACTTTCTGCTTTTTCTTACAGTGCTGCTGTTTTTGAACCATTTTTAGTTGTTCTCCCCGTAGTTGTTTTGTTCTACAACACAGCGAAATACAAAACACAAAACTCAAAACACAAAAGGCATAAAAATGATTTATTGTCAGACGATAAATTTGTGTCGACGACGATCGAAGGTAAGTTATGCGGCGCCGACGGTACACAACTGAGACAGTTGTCGTAAAGCTCAACGAGCTTTAAAGCTAACTATGGCATTGTTTGACGGAAATTAAGTGGCGCCACTTGAATCCAATTAATCGTCGATTTTAATTAAAATATCAACGTGGTTGTATTACGGAAAGAGAGCCAATGGGTATAGGGAAAACAAAAGCAACAAAAAAAAAGCAATTTTCATTAACAAGAACAACAAACTTGGTATTTATTTCAAATATAAAGAGTCAAAAGAAAAGGCGGGAAAGACGCGGTATTGTTTTGCAAAGAGAGTTTCAAAACAATATAGTGTAAGAGTGGTAGGTCCTATAAGAAATGAGAGATGTAGATAATTTTGTGGTGGTAGGTTGAGAAGATTAAATAAGTACAAAAGTTAAAAGGTAAAGGTAGAGTTCAAGGATTTTAAAACCAAATGAATATCAGGTCGATAACAGGTCGAATAGATTTCTTGTTATGAATAAATTTTATTTTTTTCCACATTTTCAAAATCTAGAATCAAAAATCAAATTATTTTACTTACACAAGAACTAAAATTTATATACAACAATATATAATTTATATTTTTGATATAAAGAAAAATGAAAAACAGAATATAGAGAGTCCGTAAGTTGGACATAGTTTGTATGATACGGATATGAACGGATATAAGTTATAGATTAGGTTTCAATCGCTGATATACACTAAAAAGATCTAATGAAGAATATAATTTGCTATATGAAAAAAGAATTATAGGAAATGGAAATAAGACAGAGGAAGAGAATTTTTTTTTTTTTAAATAGGAATTCCTCGTAGGTGGAAGAGGCTCTGAAATGAAAATATTGAACGACAATAAAATCAGGTATTATAGGAAATAAAGAATGAGAGATATTTTTTTTGTTACCGGCTAGGTTATTGAGGAATATATTTCAGATTAAATGAAAATATGTGAGTATTCAATTGGGAAATGATTGAGCGACATTAAAAAAGTAAAAAGAGACTGGTCACCATAAATAGAGATAGATTTTCATGTTAGAAAAAATGTTAAGTATGTTTTTGTCAAATTCTTCTTCATTTTGAAACAAAACCAAAAAACCGCTACGACTTCCCATTGTCGAAATTAAATTCATGCCTCGGTCGCACTCACCATACATAAAACTGTCAGCTGTTCGTCGACGCACATTGGGCATTAATTTTTGTTATTCCTACTGCTATATCTGTCCGTCTGTATCCTTGAGCCCTGTGCCTCGTGCAATGAGCCACATTTAAGCGGCAGGAGCAGCCTCTGCCAAATTAAAGCCAAACAATGGCGGTGGATTTTAAGGTTTTGCGCTTAATTAGAAATCAACAAAGTGAGAGTGATTGCGCGGCAGTGGATGACTGGATGGACGGAGGCACGGGCACTGTTGGGATTTCAGGATGTAGAGGATATGATTTGGCTGGAAGATATTTTGTGGACATAGATTGCAGTAATTTTAAGAATGGTAGTAAATAGGTGGATGAGTTTGTTTAAGGTTGCTTGGTGGAAATTATTGACATAAAATGAATGTTTGTGTAAAAAGCTAAAAACAAACATTATTTATCAATCAATATCAAAATAAAAATATTTGGCAAAAATTAAATTTTCACAAATAAATAAATACTCAAATTGAAATTTTCACTCAAAATTATTTTTTTCAATTTCACTCACAACTTAAATGTTCATTCCAATTCAAAGTTTCAATCAAAATTGAAATAGTCACTCAAAATTGAAATAGTCACTCAAAATTCATATTTTCACTCAAAATTTCACTTTTCACTCTAAATTCAAATTCTTAATCAATATTTAAATTTTCAATCAAAATTTAAATTTTCACTCAAAATTTAAATTTTCACTCAAAATTTAAATTTTCACTTAAAATTTAAATTTTCACTCAAAATTTAAATTTTCACTCCAAATTAAAATTTTCAATTAAAATTTAAATGTTCACTCAAAATTCGAATTTTCACTCAAAATTTAAATTTTTACTCAAAATTTAAATTTCCACTCAAAATTTAAATTTCACTCAAAATTTAAATTTGCACTCAAAGTTTAAATTTCACTCAAAATTTAAATTTGCACTAAAAATTTAAATTTTTACTCAAAATGTAAAATTAAATTTTCACTCAAAATTTAAGATTTCACTAAAAGTTCAAAATTTCATTTAAAATTCAAATTTTCAATAAAAATTCAAATTTACATTCAAAATTTTGTTTTTTTCGCAAAATTAAAATATGCATTCAAAATTTAAATGTTCACTCAAAATTTAAATTTCACTCAAAATTTAAATTTGCACTCAAAGTTTAAATTTCACTCAAAATTTAAATTTGCACTAAAAATTTAAATTTTTACTCAAAATGTAAATTTTCACTCAAAATTTAAATTTTTACTCAAAATTTAAATTTCCACTCAAAATTTAAATTTTCACTCAAAATTTAAATTTTCACTCAAAATTTAAATTTTTACTCAAAATTTAAATTTTCACTCAAAATTTAAATTTTCACTCAAAATTTAAATTTTCACTCCAAATTTAAATTTTCACTCAAAATGTAAATTTTCACTCAAAATTTAAATTTTTACTCAAAATTTAAATGTCCACTCAAAATTTAAATTTTCACTCAAAATTTGAATTTGCACTCAATGTTTAAATTTCACTCAAAATTTAAATTTGCACTAAAAATTTAAATTTTTACTCAAAATTTAAATTTTCACTCAAATTTCAATTTTCACTCAAAATTTAAATGTTCACTCAAAATTCGAATTTTTACTCTAAATTTAAATTTTCACTCAAAATTTAATTTTTCACTCAAAATTAAAATTTTCACTCAAAATTTAAGTTTTCACTCAAAATTTAAATTTTCACTCAACATTTAAATTTCCACTCAAAATTATATTTTCACTCAAAACTTAATTTTTCACTCAAAATTTAAATTTTCACTCAAAATTTAAATTTGCACTCAAAATTTAAATTTTTACTCAAAATTTAAATTTTCACTCAAATTTCAATTTTCACTCAAAATTTAAATGTTCACTCAAAATTCGAATTTTTACTCAAAATTTAAATTTTCACTCAAAATTTAAATTTTCACTCAAAATTTAAATTTTCATTCAAAATTTAAATTTTCACTCAAAATTTAAATTCTCACTCAAAATTTAAATTTTCAATTAAAATTTAAATTTTCACTCAAAATTTAAATGTTTACTCAAAACTTACTTTATCTTTAAACAAAATTAAATTTTTACACAAAAATGTATTTTTACTTAAAATTTAGATTTTCACGCAAAACGTTAAAAATCACATAATGCAAAATGTGTTTAATATACAAAACAATAAAACTCATTCATCAAATGCTTACTCAAAGTTAAAATTTTACTAAAAATTTAAAATAAAAATTAAAAAGTCCACTTTAAATTTATATTAACCTCTAAATATGTCTTTTAGTATAAAATTAGATACTTACCGAATTTAAGATTTTAATCAATATTAAAATTTTTATTTACTATATATCAAAACAATGACAAGAAACTAAAATATTCAATCAACATATAAAATTTCATTCAAATTTTAAATTTTCCCCTTAATATAAAATATCAGAAAAAAAAATATATTTTTTTTTGAAAATTTGTTTTGCACTCAAAATTATGCTGATACTAAAAAATTAACCTTCATTCAAAATTTCATTTTATATTTATTTTTTTTATAAACGTTTTAATTTCCACTCGAAATTTAAATTTTCACTGAACACATTCGAACAAAAAATTAAAAACTCAAATTAGAAATTTAAAATAAAAACAAACTTTTCATTCCAAACATGATGATCTTAAAATTATGAAGCAGATAGTTATTTAAATAAAATGCAATAAAAATTATTATATAAAATGAAGCACCACAAAAAGTTAAAAAATTCTATTAAATGTTTGCGAGTATTAAAAGGTATTAAAAACTCCACTGAGTTTTTCAGTAAATTTCAGTAGAATGAGATAATTTTAAAGTAACACAAAATCGTGAACAACGTTATCCCTTCGAAAAGCATAAAATAACCCACAAAAAAATTTTAATACCCCAGCCAACGAACATCATCAACACACAATTCGTGCGTCCTTCGTATGCGTTTCAAATTGGCGATAAAAATTTCACTTGGTACCGTTTTTGCCTCAACATGGCGGCCACATTGTTAAGCATGATGTAATACACTTAACGGTGATGGAGAGTGTGGAGAGAGGAGCGCCAAAGGGAAGCGAAGAGAGCGAGCGGAAGCTAAAGCCAACGATGGCGCAGCCATTAAACTGAAATGAGGTTAAAAAGTTCAAAATTTATTAATCCAACACAGCAAAATGGCGAACTTTTGTTTATTTTATTGTCGCCTGTTTATTGATAACAGAGCTAACAGCAGCGGCTGAAGTAACAAAAATACAAACAATAACAAAAAATAATAATACCAAAAAAAAAAACAGGCCAAATAAAGTTGTTGCTCGAAGGACGAGGCAGGATGTAGCATGCAGCAACGGAAAGACAAACGGACGCCGCTGGACAAAAGCCAGGCAATAACAACAAAAGAGCAGCAGGAAACAATGGCAGGCACTCATTTTATTTCAAAAGTGAACTGAAAATATATGTAGCAGTCGAGGCAGTCGCCACCTCAAAAAGTCAACTCGAACACGTCCGGCAGACAAAGGAAAATCATTAAAACTTTTAATATAAATTTATATCTAAATTTAATAACAACACAAAATAAGCACCAAAGACTCACGCACACACACGAAGGATATAAATTTCACTGCAAGCAGTTTGGCAGGATCAGCCGCAGGATAAGACGTAAATGGCATGGTGGCCAATGTAAATTTGCAAGAGGCTGCTGCTTGATTGAATGAATGGTGGTGGGTGTGTCAAATGGATGGCAGCTTTGACACGTGGCCACATTGTTCGAGTTAATGAGCGACAGACAAAAGCTGGCTGCCTCAAAAACTATTTTCCAAGTCGTGCACATTAAAAGTCTCTAAAAGTTGAGAGACTTTTTAAGCTTCCAAGTACAAAGTTGTATTTTAGTAAAAACTTAAATTTTTAAGGACAAAATTAAATTTTTTAGGACAAAGTTAAATTTTTTTAGAAAAATTTGAATTTTTAGTACAAAGTTGCTTTTTTTAGGACGAAGTTGAATTTTTAGGACAATATTGGATACTTAATACAAGGTTGAACTTTTAGTACTTATTTTAATTTTTAGTACAATGTTAATTTTTAGTACAAAGTAAAATTTTTACTAAACAATTAAAATTTTAGTACAAAGTTGAATATTTAGTACAAAGAAATATTTTTAGTACAAAGTTGTATTTTTAGTAGAAAGTTGAATTTTGAATATAGATTTTAATTTTTAGTACAAAATGGAATTTTTTAGTACAAAATGGAATTTTTAGTACAAAGTTCATTTTTTAGTACATAATGTAATTTTTAGTAAAAAGTTAATGTTTTATTAAAAAAAAAGATAAATTTGTAGTACAATGTTGAATTTTAAGTACAAAATTTAATTTATAGTACAGAGTTGAATTTTTAATACAAAGTTGAATTTTTATTACAAAGTTGATTTTTTAGTAAAAAGTTAAATTTTTAGTACAAATTTGTTTTTTTTAGAATAAAGTTGAATTTTTAGTAGAAAGTTAAATTTTAAGTTTAAAGTTGAATTTTTTAGGACAAAGTTGAATTTTTTAGGAAAAAGTTGAATTTTTAGTACAAAGATATTTATTTTATGACAAAGTTGAATTTTTAGTAAAAAGTTGAAAATTTAGTACAAAGTTGAATTTTTGTAAAAAGTAGAATTTTTAATACAAAGTCAAATTTTTTAGGACAATGTTCCATTTTTTAGAAATAGTTGAATTTTTAGTTCAACGATGTTTTTTTATGACAAAGTTGGATTTTTAGGACAAAATTCATTTTTATTAAAAAAATATCAATTTTTAGTACAACGTAAAATTTTTACTAAACAATTAAAATTTTAGTACAAAGTTGAATATTTAGTACAAAGAAATATTTTTAGTACAAAGTTGTATTTTTAGTAGAAAGTTGAATTTTGAATATAGATTTTAATTTTTAGTACAAAATGGAATTTTTAGTACAAAGTTCATTTTTTAGTACATAATGTAATTTTTAGTAAAAAGTTCATTTTTTATTAAAAAAAAAGATACATTTTTAGTACAATGTTGAATTTTAAGTACAAAGTTTAATTTATAGTACAGAGTTGAATTTTTAATACAAAGTTGAATTTTTATTACAAAGTTGATTTTTTAGTAAAAAGTTAAATTTTTAGTACAAATTTGTATTTTTTTTAGAATAAAGTTGAAGTTTTAGTAGTAAGTTAAATTTTAAGTATAAAGTTGAATTTTTTAGGACAAAGTGGAATTTTTTAAGAAAAAGTTGAATTTTTAGTACAAAGATGTTTTTTTTAGGACAAAGTTGAATTTTTAGTAAAAAGTTGAATATTTAGTACAATGTTGAATTTTTGTATAAAGTATAATTTTTAATACAAAGTCAAATTTTTTTATGACAATGTTGCATTTTTTAAAAAAAAGTTGAATTTTTAGTACAAAGATGTTTTTTTATGACAAAGTTGGATTTTTAGGACAAATTTCATTTTTATTAAAAAATATCAATTTTTAGTACAATGTTAATGTTTAGTACACAGTAAAATTTTTACTACACAATTTTAGTACAAAGTTGAATATTTAGTACAAAGTAGAATTTTTAGTACAAAGTTGTATTTTTTAGTACAAAGTAGAATTTTTAGTACAAAGTTGTATTTTTAGTGCAAAGTACATTTTTATTAAAAAAATATCAACTTTTAATACAATGTTGAATATATAGCACAAAGTTTAATTTTTAGTAAAAAGTTGAATTTTTAATACAAAGTTGAATTTTTACTAAAGAGTTGAATTTTTAATACAAAGCGTATTTTTAGTACAAAGTAGAATATTTTGTACAAATTTGAATCTTTAGTACAAAGTTGAATTTTTAGTACTAAGCTGAATTTTTAGTACAAAGTTGATATTTGTAGTAAATAGTTCAATTTTTACTAAAGAGTTGAATTTTTAGTACAAAGTAAAATTTTTAGTACAAAGTTTAATTTTAAGAATTGTCTAGAGAAATTCTTGGGGAAATGTGATAAGTAAACTTTTATTACTTCAATTCAAAAAAGTGTCTGTAGAATAATATAAAACGTATTGTTATATATTATATTTCAACACTAATTACAAAATAATATAATTAAATGAAATATGTTAAAAATTGTTTTTTTTAGAAATAATTATAAATTCTACATTAGATCAAAACAAAAAAAATGTATACCAATTACTGTAAACTGAAAACTTAATTATCTGCTTTAATTAGGCCAAGAAAACATATTTTCCATCATTTCTGCTGATGAATTCCAAAGGATAAATAGCAAAGGAATAGAATTGCTCGAGCAGAGTCCTCTCAAAGCGCTGCACAACATTTAAAGATCGAAAAGATTGCTAAATTGAAAGGATAAATGCGACAACAAATACAAGCGGCATTCGATGCAGCCGCAGCAAGTGTCCTGCTAAATTGTCCTGCCAGCAGAAACGCACAAAGACAAATCAAGTAGACAAATGGTATGGCGTAGGACATTTAATTGAAATTTGAAAAGTTTGTAAATGGCGCGCCTATAAATTTTAAACAATTTTGCGTACAACGAACGAACGAACGACGAATGACAAATGCGGCAAAAGACGCCTATCAAGGATTTGCTGGTTGCTCAACATAAGGCT
This sequence comes from Dryomyza anilis, assembly GCA_951804985.1. Lineage (NCBI taxonomy): Eukaryota > Metazoa > Arthropoda > Insecta > Diptera > Dryomyzidae > Dryomyza > Dryomyza anilis. The sequence continues at coordinate 94,269,848 of OX638132.1, forward strand.
ATTATGGAGGGAGTAGAGAGGGAGTGCAGGAAGGGTATCATTATTTTCGGTATTTAATTTGCAGCGGAAGCAACTCCTACCGAATTGAAATGGAACAAGAGCAAATAATTGAAAATCTCTGTGTTGTAAAATGATGTGCGGCACAGAAAGGACATTGTTGAGGACGTTGAAAATGAAATGATGCTGATGATGCTGTTGATAATGATGATAATGACAACAACTGGCGGCTATTTGTGACATTAATTGCTGCTCGATGTGCGTAAATATTTTGCAAGTAAAATTTAATAAAAAAAAGCAAATAAAAAATACAAAAAAAAAATAATAATAGCAAAACATTACATCGCAAAAACTGCGCAAATATTTGCTAATAAAATAATAATCATTGCCGTCAATGTCAAATATTAATGTTCAGTTTTTTATTTTGTATTGTTTATTTTCTACTTTTCAGCCAACAGCCTTGAGCCATTAAATGTTTGTGTCGCACAAATGCCAAAAAAAAATGGCGTCTTCAAAAAACCGTTCTAATAAATAAAACTTGCCGGCGGCCACTTGTTGTTGACGTCATTTAACAAGACCATCATAAATCTCAAGGTTATGACTAATAAAATCTAAATGTAGCGCCATTTTCTTGGCTCTAATGCGGTTCAAGTCAAAGCACAAACCCCAAACATCGCCAAAGTTATTATTATGGCAATTATTATTATTATTACTATTAATATGATTCATTGGTTGAGGCGAAGGACATTAATATAAGAGAAATTAATTCAACTGTTGTTAATTAATAAACTGGGTAGTTGAGGTTTGAGGTATACAGTTCAGTTTTAATTACTGAGTATTATATTTAGAATTTTTAATAGAACTAATAACACTAGGGACATTACACAAGTTTTGGCTAAATTCAATTATTTCATGTTTATGGAGTACGTTTTTAGGTTGATATTCATGAATTACTAATTTATTTCCTAAAGTGATCTAAAAAATGTCGAAAATTTATCGTAAAATCTCTTTAAAATAACACTAAACCAAAAATATGAAAATTTTCGGCTTGAACAGCTGATCGCACAGCCAAATTACCAACTCGTTTTAAGCCATTTACCTAAAACATGCTTTTGACAGCCGCTTTGCAACTTATTATGCATGCATAATATGTGGCCATAAAGGACTCTCGACGCATTAAACCCTTGAGACAACATGTACTAAAAATGTGTGTTTTTGTGGTGGGCGTAGTACGGAGCATGTTTGGGGGAAAGAGCAAACCAAAGAAAAGTGAAAAAATTGGCAGGCAAACTTTTGGCATTGTTACCGCAAGTTTGCTGGTGTTGTTGCCACCGTCGCCTTTGTCGCCGCCACACTTAAGCGCACAGCTTAAACGGCAAAAGTCATTGTTGGCGTCGTTGACAGGTGCAACATATGCGCGCAGGATACACAAAGGAGCTACTGCGGCAGTCGCTGTGGCTGCAGGATATGCGCAAGCATATTAAAATAAGCTGCAAACTTAGGCCAGAACTAAAACAGGCTAAAATAACTTGTCAGACAACAACAACAATATTAACAAAATAAAATAAAAATAAAACACAAAGACAGACATGCGAACATTACGGTAACATATGCTTAAAGTTACAAAGTTTTGGTACTTGTAAAAAGGAGTATTTGAAAAACCGAAAAAAAATTAAAGAGATTTAGAAACTGTAAAAATTAAAAGGAAAAAGTTAATAAAATAAAAAAAAAAACTTTATAAAGAAAAAAAAAAAAGAATAGAATAGAATAGAATAGAATAGAATAGAATAGAATAGAATAGAATAGAATAGAATAGAATAGAATAGAATAGAATAGAATAGAATAGAATAGAATAGAATAGAATAGAATAGAATAGAATAGAATAGAATAGAATAGAATAGAATAGAATAGAATAGAATAGAATAGAATAGAATAGAATAGAATAGAATAGAATAGAATAGAATAGAATAGAATAGAATAGAATAGAATAGAATAGAATAGAATAGAATAGAATAGAATAGAATAGAATAGAATAGAATAGAATAGAATAGAATAGAATAGAATAGAATAGAATAGAATAGAATAGAATAGAATAGAATAGAATAGAATAGAATAGAATAGAATAGAATAGAATAGAATAGAATAGAATAGAATAGAATAGAATAGAATAGAATAGAATAGAATAGAATAGAATAGAAAAGAATAAAATAAAATTGAATATATAATAATAAAAATAAAAAAAATTGAAATGAAAAAAAATTAAAATTCAAATTAAAAGAAAATGAAAATAGAAAAAAAACAAAAGAAACAGAAAACGAGTTGGGAAAATTAGGTCACATGGGTAAGTTCGGTCACATGGGGCGGATTTTTATAGTCGGTCGGGCCCGACTATGGAATACCCTACACCTTTTCATATATCAGAAATTTATGTCTCATATCCCTATAAATTAAAAAAAATATATAAAGTAAAAAAATTAAAAAAAAAAAATTGAAAAATGTAATTGGGCGGACCACGCCTAAATTTAAAATTTTGAAAGGCTAATATTTCATAGATTTGATTTTAATAATTTATGGATCAAATTTCCACTATTAAAACCCGGGAAATAATGAAAAAAAAAGTGGGCGGTTCACGCCCATTTTTGGACCACATATTTTTAGTTAAATTCTAACAATTTGTTTTAAATTTTATATTTATACCTTGAATACTTTTCGAAATATTAGTTTCGAAAGAGTTATATAAAAGTGACTTGTATGAGAGGTGGGCGTGTCCGTTGACCGATTTGGCTCATTTTCAAACTCAGTTCCTACTTTTGGCGAAAATATATTGAGACGAAATTTCATCGCATTCTGATCAGTATTTCTCAAGTTATTCTGTATTCGGACAGCAAGACAGCAAGACAGCAAGACAGCAAGACGGACAGACAGACAGACGTACAGACAGACAGACAGACGGACATGGCTAAACGGACTCGCGTAGTGATGCTGATCAAGAATATATATACTTTTCCATACCGGACACGCCTCCTAAGGGGCGTTACAATATATGCACAAAGTTAATATACCCTGTACCTCATAGGTGTAGGGTATAAAAAGAAAAGAAAAGGACAATGGAAATTGAAATCGAAAAGAAAATGAAATGAAAAACAAAAGAAAAGAAAAGCAAAATAAAAACCAAAAAAATAATTAGAGAAAACGAAAAAGAAAACGAAAACATAAAAGTGAAAGATACAGAAACAGAAAATTAATACGAAAAAGAAAAATAAAAAAAAAAAAAATAACGTATAAAAAAAATAATAAAAAATAGAAAAATTGATTATGAATAATTAAAAATATGAAAGGAAAAATAAAATAAATAAAAGGAAGATAAAGGAAAAAAAGAGGGACATTATTAAATTTAGTTGACGAAAAGGACGAACAAGTGAAAAATAATTAAAAGGACTCTTTTATTTATTTTATACCCATTCGAAAATACGATAGAGCCAAGTTTGGCACGCAAGTAGTACTGAATTATGACCCAAGCACGAAATCCTGATGTGGCCCATGTCTGGTCAAACTTTGAAATATAACTATTGCGCAATACTCAAAAATGATATAGACCGGTATTGTGATCGAAGGATTGGCCCAATGCCAGAAAACTGAACCAATTTTGGCCGTTCCTACATGGACGAGTCGAAGCATAAGAACAATAAGAAGAATAGCGCCAAGGAAATCTTCGAAAAACTGCAGATCTGATTGTTGTCCTACCTGTTGGCGTAGTTGTTCCAATACCGCTGCGATGTCGCCCTGTTGGCAGGCGTGCATTAGGCTAGTGCAGCCCTGCGTGAGGCGTGGTGCAGCAACTCCACGTGGACGTGAAAGAGAAGCAGCTGCTCTTGCGGTGCCATTGTGTCTGCTACTCATTGTTGTACCAGCTACACTTGTTGTTGCACTTGTGGTTGCTGCTGCCGTGTTGACATCCATTAATTTTGTAAATGTTGATGTTTCACTAGTCGTTGCTCTTTTTGTTTCTGCTGCTGCTGTTGCTCTTTTAGTTGCTTCTATTAACTCTCCTCTTGTTGATCTTGTAAAGGTTGCTGGTATTGTTCTTTTTGCTGTATTAACACTATCAACAACAACAGTTTGCAGCGGGCTCTGAAAATGCAGCCGCTTTTTGTGACGTCGTTGTGCGGTTTGCAGTAATTGTTGCTGGTCTTTTTCTTTTGCTTCTTTTTCCTTTTCTTTGTTTTTTTCTTCTTCGTCATGTGGCTGTGCTTGTTGTTCAGTCCGTGTTGTTGTTTCTGTTATTACCACCTGTTGCCGCAATCGCGGTGGTTTCACGGGCGGCACCATTATCTTCACCATCTTCTCCTTTCTTTTCAATGTTGTTGTTGTCAGCTGTTGCTCCTCTGTGCGGCTTTGTTGCGCCATTTTCTTTTCGTTTTCTTTTTCTTAGAGTCACAGCTGCTTTGACGTCTTCTTTTTGTTCTTTTCTTTGTGTCGGTCTCATACATTTTCAGCTGGTCTCAAACATAGCTTTTTCTTTTTTTTTGTAATAAAAAACTTGCTGTATTTTAATTTATTTAAATTTTTTAAAATTGTCTTGAATTTTTTTTTTAATTTATTTTAATTTATTTTAATTTATTTTAATTTATTTTAATTTATTTTTATTTATTTTAATTTATTTTAATTTATTTTAATTTATTTTAATTTATTTTAATTTATTTTAATTTATTTTAATTTATTTTAATTTATTTTAATTTATTTTAATTTATTTTAATTTATTTTAATTTATTTTAATTTATTTTAATTTATTTTAATTTATTTTAATTTATTTTAATTTATTTTAATTTGTTTTAATTTATGTTTATTTATTTTAATATATTTTAATTTATTTTAATTTATTTTAATTTATTTTAATTTATTTTAATTTATTTTAATTTATTTTTATTTATTTTAATTTATTTTAATTTATTTTAATTTATTTTAATTTATTTTAATTTATTTTAATTTATTTTAATTTATTTTATTTTAATTTATTTTAATTTGTTTTAATTTATTTTAATTTATTTTAATTTATTTTAATTTATTTTAATTTATTTTAATTTATTTTAATTTATTTTAATTTATTTTAATTTATTTTAATTTATTTTAATTTATTTTAATTTATTTTAATTTATTTTAATTTATTTTAATTTATTTTAATTTATTTTAATTTATTTTAATTTATTTTAATTTATTTTAATTTATTTTAATTTATTTTAATTTATTTTAATTGATTTTAATTGATTTTAATTTATTTTAATTTATTTTAATTTATTTTAATTTGTTTTAATTTATTTTTATTTATTTTAATTTATTTTAATTTATTTTAATTTATTTTAATTTATTTTAATTTATTTTAATTTATTTTAATTTATTTTAATTTATTTTAATTTATTTTAATTTATTTTAATTTATTTTAATTTATTTTAATTTATTTTAATTTATTTTAATTTATTTTATTTTAATTTATTTTAATTTGTTTTAATTTATTTTAATTTATTTTAATTTATTTTAATTTATTTTATATTTTAATTTTTTTTATTTTAATTTATTTTAATTTATTTTAATTTATTTTAATTTATTTTAAATATTTTTTATTTTATTTTAATTCATTTTTAATATATTTTCATTTATTTAAATAATGCATAAAATAAATAAAAAATAATTAATAATTAATTTATTTTATTTTAGTTTAATTTGTAATATTTTTTATTTCATTTAAAGTTTTAATTTCATTTTTTATATTTAGTTATATTTATTACTATTTTATGTCACTTGTTTAGCTGCGGAAATAGAAGATATTTTTGTTCTACTTTTTAAGTTTTTTTTTAGGGTTTTTCATATAAGCCTGAATTTATTGTGTCTAATTCAACGGAAACGGAAGCACGGCATTGGCAGCCGCCTTAGGTATGTCTTTCCTCTTAGTGAATATGTGGATGTGTGTGTGTGTGAGAATGCTTCTTCTTTATTATAAACATGTATGTGTGTTGGTAGCTGCGCTAATGCGTTAACTACTTCCGCGCGAATACCTCGATTGAAATGAGTTTTTGCGACGAAAATTAATTTTTCGCTTCACATGTCTCACAGCGGTTTAAGGTGGAGAGGGTATCTAGTGATTTTCTCCGTATGTTTGTCAGTGTTGTGCGCAAATTTATTGTTGAGTTGAATTTTTATTTGTCTACATAAATGTGTTGACAATTTATGCAATATGTAGTAAATTATGTAAACATTTGTATGATTACAATTTGTCTACATGTTTGTGTAGATTTATTGTAGTACATCTGATTTGTCTACATGTGACCATAGACAATTTTAAATTTTCTACACAGTTCCAGATAGAATTTTTCAAGTATTTGTCAATTGTCTACATATTTGTGTAGACAATGCAAATAATTTGTAAACAATTATTATGTTTTTATGAAATGTCTACCTATTTTTAAAGACTATGTAAATTATGTATACAATTGTGTAAGTAACAGAATTGTCTACATAATTGTGTAGACAATCTTTAGAATATTTATACATATAAAAACAATTTCGTGTTTTAAGAATTTTTTATATATCTCACTTTTCTACGTGTGTGCATAAAAAATTTAAAATTTTATAATAGATCTACATACTTGTTTAAAGAAAGTTCTTAATGTGTAGATTATATAACCAATTTCTGAATTGTCTACATACTTGTGTAAAAATTTGAGGAACCAGTAATCATTTCTACCAGGGAACTGCGTCACAGAACGGTCTTAATGCGGTTTTATTTTTATCCCACAAACAAATAAATAATTATGCCAAAAACAAACAAATACGTAAATGCGTAGAAACTGTTTAAAACATTTTGGGGTGTGTAGATAATTCAGTTATTTCAGTTTCTTTTTTTATGGACTCCGTAGGTAATCTAAACTTTTACTTCATATTGATTATTTGATAAAATGCTATATTGTCTACATATATGTGTAGACAATGTAAAGAATACTTGTGAGTAATGTAAACAATTGGTTATTTTAAAAAATTGTAGACAAATTTATGTAGATTTTGAAGCCAATTATACAAAATATTTTAAATATTTTAGAATTGTCTATATACGCGAATGTGTAGACAATGTACACAATTGTCAAAACTTAAGAAGTGACAAGAAATGATAATGTTGTGTAACACGAAATTGTTTTTATATGTATAAATATTCTAAAGATTGTCTACACAAGTATGTAGACAATTATGTTACATACACAATTGTATACATAATTTACATAGTATTTAAAAATAGGTAGACATTTTATAAAAACATAATAATTGTTTACAAATTATTTGCATTGTCTACACAAATATGTTGACAATAATCTATCTGAATCTGTGTAGAAAGTTGAAAATTGTCTATGGTCATTTTCATCATCAGTAAAATATATTTGTCAAGTGGTTTTAACATTTTTTTTCAGATAGTTTATAAATATCCTTAGTTTTTAATAAATACAATAAAAATAAATGCAAAAGTGTATTTTTTTATATATTTATAAAATTTAAACGACTACAATATGCAGTAAAAAATAAATGCTTATGTTGTAATATTTGTGTATACTACCCATTTAGTTAAATAAATAAGGAATGTAGTAAAATGAATGCAAGTAGTGTTAATTTTTCTACATTTTGCTGAACGTTTAAACAATGACAAATAAATATAATTTTGTATTTAAATTCATTAAATTATTGTACTTGTTTTCCATAAATGTATTAAAAACAAAAACATTTTCTTTTGGACGTAAATTCAATATATACAATTTTATTTTAAAGACATTTTTCCTACATTTTAATATTACTATATTTATACTTTATACTTTTTTTGTGCTAATATGTAATAATCTCAACATTTATGTAGACAAATATGTACATCAAAAATGTAGATGTTAATGACAGTAATGTAGAAAATTATATATGTTTTTAAATCACTATTTAGAAACATATTTTTTATTGTATACATGGTGTAAACTATTATGTTTAGTAATATACATATAGATGTCGACATTTATGTAGACATTTATGTAGACATTTATGTAGACATTTATGTAGACATTTATGTAGACATTTATGTAGACATTTATGTAGACATTTATGTAGACATTTATGTAGACATTTATGTAGACATTTATGTAGACATTTATGTAGACGATTTACATATGTAGATAGGAACGTAGACAATTGTGTAGAAAATAACATAGACATTTATTTAGACACAATATACATAATTCTCTACACCATTTGTAAACGTAATTCAGAAATGATCAAATGAAATTTAAAATTCAAAATACTTCAATTAAAATTTATAAATTCCATTCGAAATTCAAAAGATATCAATTGTAATTCAGAAGTTTCATTTAAAATTCAAAAGACATCTGTTAATATTTAGAAATTATATTTGAAATAAAATGTAGACAATTTCGCCCAACATTATTCCGCTGATAAATAGGTGTTGAAAAGCGCAACGATTTAGTTGCTTCTTCAAGATTTTTATTATGCATGAACGCCTTTCCTTTTTGCCATATGTTTTGTTTTTCACACTAGTATGTGTCTCTTTTTCATTATATGAGTAAATGTCTGTCTCTGTGCCTTTCACTTTGATTATAACTTAGCGCGCATCGAATTACGCGAAATTACGTTACAGACACCGTGTAAATTCTCAAATCGCATCAAAGTCTTTGGCGTGTAATCGCTTGGAAAAAGTTTTAGTTCAGCGAAAAACCAAAATAGTTCACGTCGTAGTTAGGTTAGTTCGTAAATGTGCCTATTTATGTTTAATTACAATAATAACAACAAACTACTACTTATGTAGTTCAGTGAATGCATTAAATGATGACAGAAGGCTTAAAATATGTGCAAAAATATATTTTGAAATTATGCTTTTAATTAAATGTGAAAATTTGAGAGATATTCATATTATAAATAAGTAAAAAAGGTAAAAATATTTATTTTTTCCAAAATTTTAATATCCAAAATTTCATAAAAACCAAATAGTTCATAATATTGTAATGTCAAAATCTTATAAATTTTTAAAAATTTATATTTACTGCAGTATGTTTTTATTTGAATTACAGAAATATGTAGTAAATGTGTTTAATTTAACTGCATTATGTATTATTTCATTTTTTATATGTGTATAAAATTTTACCAAATAGTTCACAATATTGTAGTGCCAAATTCTTATAAATTTTTAAAAATTTATATTTACTACAATTTGGTTTTTATTTCAATTACAGAAATATGTAGTCAATGCGTTTAATTTTACTGCATTATGTATTATTTCTTTTTTTTAATGTATATTTATTTAAATTTTATAAATATGAATAAAAATACTATATCAATTCAAAAAAAAAACTAATTTGTCGAGCTCTAACGAATGCAATGAGTATTTTGCATTGGTTTAAAAACAACAATCAAATACAAAAAAAAACATTGCGTAGTAAAATGGCTAGGTTTTACATTTTTTGTTCCAAAATTCCAGAGTTATCCCTGAAGTTCTCCATCTCATTGGTAAAATTGAATCTCGTTCTCGGATCTCGTCTCAACTTTAAAAGGTTATATCGTTCTCGATCTTGTTTCAAATTTCAAGATGATCGAAATTTCTCTTCTCGACCGCATCACTACATTAAATATTTTGTTGTCGTCTTAATTTGCAATATTTTCATGCAAAACATTTTCCCCTCTTATTTCTTTTGATTCCCTTTGTCTGAATATATTCTATTGATTGATAGTATTTACAAATGCGCATCTATATTAAATGCAATCTTATTATTTGTTGAATTTGCAGCGCAATTTGTCTAGATTTGCTATTCCGCATTGACCTTTTGTTCTCCAATATTTATTGAAAAATTTGCTTTTTTTTATTTTACTCTGTCAATATATTGTTTAATATTCCAACTCTCAGTCCTCATCATCAGTACGTCTACTGCACTACAAACCTCAAACTATTTAAATTTTGGTCTCTGTAGCCTCATCAATAGTCTCAGCTATAGATCATTCGATGCGATGACAACACCAACCAAACCCACACAGACCCGAAAAGTCCTTGTGATACATAATGCAAATTTGGTCTCGTTTTCGTTTTCGATTTTCTTTATTTAGTTTTGTTTTTATTTCCAATTCGTGTCATCATTTTCTCGAGCATCATCATCATCATCATCTGTTCCATCATTATTAAAATTATTTTCAGCTGGCATCATCATTATCGACTCAATTATCATCAGTCTGTACTCTGTACAAATCATTTGCATTTGTTTCTTAATCCGGTGTTCGCTACGTTAGTGCTGATTATTGGAAAATGCCGATGCCGATAGAATAAAATCCACTTCAATTTGTCGCACTTTTTATAGATTTTCTTTTTTTTTTTGTGTATCTCATTTTGTCAGATATTTTGCATCTATAGCTCACTGTTTGGTCTCGCATTGTGCTGAATAATTTATTGTGTTCGTGTGTTTATTTTATTTATTTTAATACGATTCGATTTCTTGCAAAATGCAAAACGATAAAGTGACTGATGAATCAATGAATGATGATTGAGTGGGTCGTGAGTGAGCCAGTGAATGAATTTATAAATAAATTAATGAATAAATGAAAAAATTAACTGATGCATGTGTGAATCAAGGTGTTGCTGCTGTTTGTGCCTTAAATTTAAAACAAAACATTTTAAAAATTGAATAATTATTAAATTGAAGATCAAGAAATAAAAAAGTAACCTTAACAAATGTCAACTCAAATATGAACTATTGAATATGTTCTGAAATTGAAAAATATAAAAATCGAACCAAATTTAAGCTAAAATAAAAAATATTGGCAATAATATCTCATATTAGTTTCGAACATTTCCTTTTAAAAACAAATATTTTCTTATATTAAAAAATTTAATTTTCACGCATTTTCTAACAATTTTTTTAATGTAAAAAAATTATTAAATAATACTAATTGCAAAAAATATAAATTTGATTATCGATGATAGCCATCTGCACAAATGTGTTCAAGACATTCATTTGATTTCAAAACATTTACTGACGCCGACAGTAAACGCCTCCAAGACTGAACTCGTACTCTTCACAAATAAAAGGAAAATTGGAAACTTTGAGCTTCCAAAACTCGATGGCTGCACACTCGCTCTATCTTGCGAAGCGAAATATCTCGGAACTATACTAGACAGTAAGCTTCGATGGAAACGCAACACAGAAGAAAGAGTGAAAAAAGCACTATGCGCTTTCTATTCATGCAAAAAAACTGTCGTTAAATGATGGGGCATGAGACCAATTATAATCCACTGGATGTACACAGCGATCGTCAGACCCATATTAACGTACGGTTCTACGGTATGGTGAGAAGCGATAAAGAAGACTACATTTCTTAGGGAAATGAGGAAAGTACAAAGACTGGCATACACCAGTATTACAGGCGCATTGGAATCGACCCCACGAATAGGGATGGAGATCATGCTTAATCTTCTGCCAGTAGACGACTTCATTAGGAGTACAACAGCAAAGAACGCGATTCGACTTAGAGAATCAGGATTCTGGAAGCAACTCTCATATGGACACACGTCTATCCTCGAAGTTTTCTGCATGATCGAACTCCCAAAAACAGATTATATAACACCACAGATGGACACAAATCCAAACTACTCCATTATAACACCTAGTAGAGAACAATGGAGCGCTAACTCGCCAACAAGCAATAGCAACCTTCAAGTCTTTACTGACGGGTCTTAGATGGAAATAGGGACTGGATCTGGCATTTTCTGCGACGCACTGCAATTGCACGAGTCACATAGACTTCACGACGACTGCAGTGTCTTTCAAGCAGAAATATTCGCGATAGATAAAGCAGCACAGATCATCCAAACAAAGAACATGGATCCATCGGAGATTACAATCTTTGTGGATAGTCAGGCTGCCATCCTAGCACTAGACAATGCGATCATAAAATCGAACACAGTACTCAACTGTCGCCGATCACTCAACATACTAAGTCAAACCCATGCGATAACCATATGCTGGGTTCCCGGACATAGCAATATAGAAGGGAACGAACAAGCCGATGAGCGAGCGCGACAGGGTTCTGCACGTAAAATAGAGGATGCATGTTCTTCGACTAGGATTCCATTAGGTGTCCTAAGAAGGCATACTGACCTTAAAACGACGGAAAAAACAAACGCAAACTGGTTATCCAGAGACGACTGCATTATCTCACGTCGTTCTGGCCACACACCAATGAAAAAAAGAACAAAAAGCCTGATAAATAACAATAAAGAAGCTACCCGCATCCTCATCGGCATCCTGACAGGACATTGTGCAATCGGCACAATGGCGCACAGACTGGGCATCCCCGCGCCTGATTACTGCAGGAGCTGCAAAGAAACTGAGGAAGTAGAATCAATAGTACATCTATTATGCGACTGTCCAAATCTCCAAACGCGCTGACTCCAGTACATGGGGAACAGGTTCTTTGGAGAACTGGAAGAAATAGTAGAAGTTCCGATTGAAAATCTACTAGGGTTCGTAAGAAGATCAGGTTGGTTTCGAAGAAACTAACCCACAGTTGTCAACAGAATATAGTTACAACAAAGATAAAAAAGGTACACTAGGCCCCCGTGAGTGTTTGCTGATTAAATTTCATCAAGCACCCCCTTACAAACCTAAACCTACTGACGCCGACTGTATGCTTGAAAAACAAATGTATGTGTTGCTCCCAACAATAAAGCAGAAGTAGTGACAACGCAAAACACAAACAAAACGTAGTTATAGTGAAGAGCTTTATAATTATGTGCAATCAAAATTCAAATACTGGAATGAACTGCTTATGCCACTGAGTACTCAGTGCATTTTACATTTTTTTACATAATTCTTACTCTAAGAGATTTTTGTTAATATTGAGATACAGAACAAAAATTGAAAACGTATAAGAAAATCTTAAAATATTTTATATTAAATTTTTTATTTATCAAACAAAAATTTTTCATTATTAATTTAAAAAAAAAACAAAAAAAAATTCTTATTTTGCCAATACGTTGTTTTCGACAACACTTTTTAACCATTTTTTTTTAATTAAATTTGATGTAATTTTTATAAACACATAAATCGACGACAACATTACTGCCATCGACGCCGAGCGGCAGATTTATTGTTGTTTTCAATGTTCTTCTTCTCACTCGTTATTCGTTACACTCACTGTACGTGTTGCATTTTCAACGACTGTCATTTGGTTTTTCAACGACTGTCATTTAGTTTTGTTTTTCAAAACGTTGAATGTCTTGAAAAAAAAAATGTGTTGACACCAATGAAACAAATACTGCAATGAAGTAAAGTCACTTCTCACTCGTTATTTCTTGCGCTCACTCACTGTACTTGTTGCATTTTCAACGACTGTCATTTGGTTTTGTTTTTCAAAACGTTGAATGTCTTGAAAAAAAAAATGTGTTGACAGCAATGAAACAAATACTGCAATGAAGTAAATTCACTGGAGAGTCTTCACTATAATATTGTAAATTGCCATTGCAAAATGCACTCAATACTGTAGAGTGCAGTAGTGCATATTTTGTAGAGTTAAAGTTCACTCTACATTATGCAGACGTCTAATCCATTAAATATGAATAACAAATACGGGTATTTTTAGCGTTCCATAAAAAAATGGGGTCTGGTACGATAAGTCGAAATTTAAAATATCGAAACTAAAAATACCGAAGACAAAAATGTAGAACATAAAAATGCCGAAACCATAAATGTCGAAAACAAAAATGTCGAAAACAAAAATGTCGATAAAGAAAAATGTTGAAAACTAAAATCTTGAAAAACAAAATGTCGAAATGCATTTTTTTGTCGAAATGCATTCAAATTACCATCTCAAAATTTAGCTCGAACACTTATAATAAATCAACACAAATTTATTTTCTTTTTAAATTTTTTTTTTTTAAGGACATGAAATTTGAAGTTCAAGGATGATGTCCATTGCCCAAATGATCATGTTAAGAAGACTTACATTTTCCAAAAGATTGTTTGATTAGGTTTAAAACGAAACCTTAACGGAGTTTCTAGCATCAAGAGATATTTAGATATGAATCACCATACAAAAGTGAACTTTGACAATTATTTTAACTTAGGACTTTATCTCTGGAAAAAAAGTGGTATCTCTGTAAATAGTGATAAAAAATGATCAATGCAGATCTAGATGCCCTTTATCAGTTGACAAAATTTCATTGAAAACGAAGAGGGTGAGTTGTAAATCCTAGAGATTCGGTGTGTAATAGCTTATATACGATTTGAAATTTGTATTTCAACATTTTGATATTTCGGCATTTTAATTTTCGACATTTTTAGATCCTATAAAAAAATGTTTTTGTATTTATAGTTTCAAAGATGTTTCGACAATTTCTTGTTTTAAAATATTTTTCGACATTTTTGGATTCGGCCAAATATTGTTTTGGCTTTCTAAGGCTCTTAAAATTTCGACATTTTAAGGTTTCGACATATTTTTTTTCGACATATCGTACGGTTTCGAAAAAATTGGATGATTCGAAACGAAATTTTGAGAAAATCAATCACAATATCAAAATTTTTATTTTTTTTAATTTTGAATTTACGTTCGGAAGCCTGGGGTAAAGTGGGAAGTGGGAAATTGCAATTGTTGGACAAGTCTTTACACATAGAAAAATATAAATAATTGTCAAGTGCTTCTTAATATGGCATTAACTTTTTCATCCATTGTTATAATACAATTAATACCATTTTATTGCATTTTGAAAACAAGTGAAAAAACAAAACATGTTTTGAAAGTTTTTTAGAGTGCTGGTATTTGCTATCAAAAAGTGAGAATTTTATCATTTTTAATTAAGACAGTATATTTAAAATGAACGTATGCCAATGGTACTAATTTTTGATCAAATTGCGATATGGGAAACACTTTCTGGGGTAAAGTGGGAAACGTAATTTAAGCAATGTTTGTTGTCATTTTAGTGAAAATATTGTGTTATATGAATAATTTTATTGGTTTAGCGAACAAAAAATGTCAATCGTGGCCACAAACCATGACTTCACCTGAGACAAAATGTAAATTGCAGAAGAAAGCCGAGAAGCAAACCTTTCACAAGATTAAAAATAATTTATCGATAAATATTCTTCAAATTCATCAGAAAAAGAATTTTGTTCAATTTGCTTGAATAAAATGACGAAGAAATTAAGTTTCAACAATCCAATGAACTGCAATCTGCAAATACTTGAAATATGCGAACCACAGCACCCACACAAGTATTCGTTATCACTTAGAATATTATGTGTAAATGCACACATTTTGTCCTTTCATATTTTTCTAACATAACCACTGAAATGTTTATGAATTTAAACTCTTATTCATTTTACTTTTTCCCTCATATTCAATCTCTATTAAGTGCATTATTATATTTTCTATCATTATTATATTTATTGTGTTGTGAACAAAAATAAAAAAACCAAACACAAAAAGAAAAACTGTTAACGTTTCCCACTTTACCCCAACATATTTCAAAAAGTCCAAAATTGAGCTGTTTTAAAAAATCGCTGAATCGCTGAATTATCAATTAATATGCATATAAATAGTATTCTGATAATGCAAAAAGTTTAATCATAATCCTGTCTATGGAATAGACCTTTCAAAAGAATTTTAAAAATATTCAAATGCACTTTTTTGGAAGAAAATCAAAACGTGTTCGACTTTAACCCAGGCTCCCCAACATTTTAAAAAGGAAATAAATCATGCTGTTTAAAGATGTGATACATCATTAAATATGTAATTTGATTGGGTGAACTAAGAGTGAAAATAGATATTCATTTACAAAAAGAATATACTTTATAACCAACTTTCTTGTCTAAATTATGTAAGTAATATGCATTTCTTATACAACCTGTAAATTTATTGATAGATTGATTGATTGATTGATTGATTGAAGGAGGGGGAAAAACCCCTCTGTGCATTGCACAGAGTACACCTAGGCCATAAAGTAGGCCCGTTGTGACCCCTCGGAACATGAGTCGTCTGTAATATGTTGTAGCTGTTATGCTACTCAGTGGAGTTTAGAAATTCCGTGGATTTGACAAATTTTCTTAGTACTTTCCAGTCCAAGCTTCCCAGTTGTTTCAATTATGAAATAAGCGGAGCTCCGAAGTGGATGGATCTAAGTCTGGCAAATGCCGGGCAGTGACACAAGTAGTGTTCAAGCGTCTCTGTCTCTTCCTCACAGGCCTTGCAGAAGTAAGAGTCGACTCTTCCCAATTTGAAAAGATGACCTCTTAGCTCATTATGGCCAGTGAGGATGCCTGTGTATTGTTTTAACTCCTTTTTATTAAGCGTTAGAATTTTGTTTGTTTTGGATTTGTTCGGGGGGCCCCATAGCCATTTAGTTGCTTGGCCCTCGCTCGATTCTTCCCATGATTTACTGTGAAGTCGATAAGCCCATGAGCTCATCTCGTTTTTTAGAAATTGGAAAGGTCTGCCGGTTATGACTGAGATTGTGTCCATTTCTGATCCATTTCTCGCCAATTCGTCGGCTATTTCGTTCCCCTCAATGTTACAGTGTCCTGGGACCCAGATAATGTCCACAGTGTTAACAAGTAAGAGATCAGCAAGGGCCTCTTTACATTGTAGAACCACTCTGGATTTCACCTTGTCCGTGGATAAAGCTCTAATGGCAGCTTGGCTGTCAGAGAAAATTTTAATACACTTGTCTACAGAGTGAGTGCTTTGTATAAATTTAGCCCCTTCTGTTATAGCCACTACTTCCGACGGCTTTCTTTTGCAGAAAAGGCTTTACAGAAAAATCCCGCTCCAGTGTGACCGTTTAATTTTGATCCGTCAGAGTGGAGGTGAACCTGTAAATTAAACTAGATGCAAAAATAGAAATTTTTTATTTAAAATTGTTGTTAATTTTTTGAGTCATAACTTCCTGAATTTATGACATGAATGAACCCAACGCCCTGAATAAAGACATATATGTAATTTCTCGAATCATATTTTATTAAATCTATCAAATATGCAGAAAAAAGTGCAAAAATGTACGGCTCTCAAATAGAAATTCTAACAGTGCCATGATCGGGTATTGATCCTTGCATTTTTACCTTTGTTGCCCGACCTAAATTGCCCGACTTTCATTGCCCATAAAAAACATGACTGAGCATTAAAATATCATCCATAGGGTAAATTTCTAATAAAGGGTTTTTCAATAAGAGCGCTACAAAAGTTTTTTTCAAGGGTTTTTCAACAGGGTCGCTACAAAAGTACAGTGACAGTGACAGCAAACGACGCCATATTTCTTGCCGCTCTTTTGACATTTCTCTTAAGTAAGGTTTGCCATTTCATAATGGAAAGATATACGTGCCAGCAACGAGTCGAAATTATTAAAATTTACTACCGAAATTCGAATTCGTTTATTTTTCCATCATGAAATGGCAGGCTTACTGAAGAGAAATGTCAAAAGAGCGGCAATAAATATGGTGTCGTTTGCTGTTCCTGTCGCTCTACTTTTGTAGCGTCCCTGTTGAAAAACCCTTTAGATTAAGACGTTCCATTTAATTTTTATATTCATTTCAATTTAAGAATCATTTTATTACAGTTAGATCTAACATTTGTGAATTTGAAATTCACCATTTTTAGTTCTAATTTGAGCTATATTCAGTATTTAAATTCGTAATTATTCGACTTGAGATCTGTCTGTGCTTAGTTGTCAGTATTACTGTCTGTGCTTAGTAATACTGACCCAGTTGTATGTATGCCAAACGTGTTTTAAAACACTTGAAGGTCTTTTGAGGTAAAACAATCATTTTTCATGTTCTCTCTGCTATTTTATTATTTTATTAGCTGCTGCTAACTAAACGCTTTCAACGGTATTGTGGCATTAGCAGGTTTTATTGCATGTGTGTTTTGGCTTCTGCTGTTGTTGTTTTTGTAGAAGCGGCTTCAACGGATGCGCATAAATAAGCCACCTTTTGACAGCCTGTCCGTTGAGCAACTGACAGCAAAAGTGGCAGTAGTGGTAACGAGCATGCAACTTTTTTTACAACAACAACAACAAAAACATGGAATAAAAATAAAAAATTAAATAACAAAAAAATTCAACCAAATCTAACAACAATAAAAGGTTTCATCTATGTGAATAGGACGCTCAGGAGTAAACACTCTCCTGCCAGCCAACAAACAGATAGGCTATAACTACAACAAGAACTATAAACTGTGGCACACTTCTACAGTCTCAAAAAAAAAATAGAAATCACACAGATAGTAGCAACGCATAGTCAGGTGGCGCCGCACACTTAACGCGCCTTCAAGAAGCCACTTAAGAGCCACTTTGGGCGAGAGAGAGGAGAGAGACATCGCTAGTTAGGGCCACCGCGTGTGTATGTGAGATGGCCAATTGTTATTGTTGTAATGTACACTGAGGAAAATAATTAAACAAATAGAAAATTTTGATCTAAGTATATCTTTGTTTTACTATAAAATGTATTTAATGAAATTTAGGTCAGCGTTATATTTATCTGTTCTAAACAGTCTTCCAGAATGTGGTTGGAATTGGAACTGTGAGCGTTACGTACCCCATAGAAGGTACATTTTCAAGATGGTGTCGACAGTTGTTATAGTGATATCAAACCAGGGCATACCAACTACCCTAAATTATGTATATTCACCACACCTAAATTCACCACAACGAA
Source organism: Dryomyza anilis (assembly GCA_951804985.1). Classification (NCBI taxonomy): domain Eukaryota; kingdom Metazoa; phylum Arthropoda; class Insecta; order Diptera; family Dryomyzidae; genus Dryomyza; species Dryomyza anilis. The sequence goes on from OX638132.1 coordinate 94,288,561, forward strand.
ATTCACCATACCGAAATTCACCACACCAAAATTCACCTCACCGAAATCCATCACACATTAACTCACCACATCGAAACTCATCACCCTCAAACTCACCACACTAACAATCACCACTCCGACACTCACCACACTAAAACTCATCACACTAAAACTTCAACGTGGGAGAATTATATGGGAAATCATTCTACGGGGAATAATATCACGAGGAATAAAGCTACGGGGAATTATTCTACGGGTAAGTATTCTACGGGGACGTATTCTATGGGGAAGAATTCTACGGGAACGTATTCTACGGGGAAGTATTCTACTGGGACGTATTCTATGGGGAAGTATTCTACGTGGGAAGTAATAGGAAGAATTGTCATTGAGAAAAGTTGTTTTGACGGAGAATTATTTTTGTTTTGGTTATTATATTTATAACACTACTAAAAAATGTATCTGCTAGTTATATATAAAATATGAATTCAAACCAGTAAGGAAGGTTACATCATGCACTGTAAATGTTGAAGTCATAATAATATATTAGATGGTATAAAAAGTTTATCCAAGAGTTGTGAAAGTTCTGGTGCTGCAGTCCTATAAGAACTCTCTCACCAATTGACCTGTGCGTGTTATATTTGTACTCAGATTGGTACTCAGATTTGTACTCAGACCTATAATTTAGTGCTGAATCCGAACGTTAGGGTGACGGCTTTTCATTGGCAATGTTTAGTCTCGTAGGTTTGCAATGGACTGCCGAGAGGTAGCGTCCTATAGAAAATGTTGTTGTTGATAGTTGCTGGGATCGAACACAGGCCCTTTCGGGGCTCGTAGTCCAACAAACTACCCCACCACTGACTCTACATGTAATGAACGCATAAAGTAATGAACATAAGGACTGCGTCGAATAAAATTGTCCGTTACATATCTTCCCATAATGTGCTATTGCAAGATTCAAATTAATAAAATTTGATCATAGTAGCTCTGAATTAAATGGAAGAAAATAATTTGTGTCAGTTATAGTCAATACAAAATTTATATAACACGAAAATGGCAAACGAAGTGGAAGTGCGAGAATTAAAATTTTTCAAAAACAACCTAGTTGGTCTTTTAAAAAAATTGCCAAGGAGGTAGGGGCTAACCCTAAGACCATTTCTCGCGTTATCAACTGCTTTAAGGAAGACCTGAGTATTGATCGGAAGAAAGGTTCTGGTAAAAAAAAAGGCTCACATGATCGTGAAAAGTCGAAGAAGGTTGTAAGTATTTTAAAGAAAGATCCAAGCATATCCGGAAGGAAATTGGCGAGGAAGGCGGATTGCTCAGAATCTTTCGTGCGCAGGACTAAGAAAGAAGCTGGGCTGAAGACGTACAAGGTCCAAAAAGTTCCGGATAATGCCGTCAAGAATGAAACCGCAAAACAATGAGCTAAAAAGCTCAACCAAGATTTTTTAAAAAATTCGATTGCTGCGGACTTTTCTCAGCTACCTAGGCAGGAATTTTATACAGCCGATTCTCGAGGAACTGTCGCTGAAAAATTCAAATAAAAAAATGACAAAATTCCCAAAGAAATTCCTTGTTTGGCAGGCAATTTGCAGTTGTGGAAAAAGGAGCAGCTCATTCGTGACATCGGATACAATTAATAGCGAAATATATGTGAAGGAATGCTTGCAAAAGACATTGCTTCCATTTTTACGCCAACATGAAGAGTTCAAATTTTTTTGGCCTGACCTCGCTTCATGTCACTATAGCAAAACGGCCTTAGAGTGGATCCAACAAAATGCAGTGATTTTGGTACCTAGAGAAGCCAATTCACCAAACTGTCCAGAACTCAGGCCGAATGAGAGATACTGGGCTTTAGTAAAAAGGGAGATGAAGACAACAAAAAAAGTGTCCAAAGACCTTCAAGACTTTAAAAGAAAGTGGTCTTCAGCAGTTATGAGGGTGTCGGTCACTACCATTACAGCATTAATGGAAGGGTTTCCGGAAAAATTAAAACTTTTTATTAAAAAATATTAATTTCTGGTTTTTTATATTTTTTTTTTAAATCTAAAAATAATTTGAAAAATGAAATATTTTATTCTATAAAAATTCGATTACTAGATTTTTTCATTTTTGTAGCGGACAATTTTATTCGACGCAGTCCTTAGTTTACAGTTCGGTTCGTGTATTGTCTGCGATATTTCGGAGCTCACCGTTAATTATTCGACATTTTAATTTGGGTAGTAAGACAGATACTGTAAATGGGGATTATGATCGTTTGTTATACGTATTTTGATTTTATCGATTATTTTATCGGATCTTATTTCTTTCGAGATATTGAACTAAATGTTAAAGTTTATTATTGTTTTGAATATTGAAATTCGTTTTCATTCTCGTTTCATATACGGTTTCGTGTTAAATTTCACAAATTTAAACTGTACAATTTTCTCAGTGTAGTCAATGTTATTATTGTTATTGTTGCACTTGTAGTTAAGGGGACCTTATTTAAGTTGTTGTTGTTGTTGTTGATGCCGTCGGTCGTACCGTGCAAATAACTTGCGCACCGCAAATTCAAAAGTGATTTTTAGCCACTTTGCTGCAACAGCTGTATGTGGCAGTCTCTCGGTCTGTCCTGCTGTCTGTCTGTCTGTATGTCTGTCTGACCGTGTTGAGGCTATACCTTTGTTATTCAGGTGGTTTAGGTTGTTGCACAACACAACACTATTTGTTCATCACTCAGTTGACTTTGTGCCCACGTGTGGCTGTCTCTCGTGTGTCGAGTGTATTTGTTCCACCTGGTGACTCCTCAGGTATTTTCCAGTTTTATTTGTTTAGTAACTACAACGGCGACCACAATGTCATAAATAGGGTTTTCCTCGGTTAACCCTTGTTTGGAGTCAGCGCTTTTAATGGGGTTTTGATTTATTTTTTAATGAAACTATTGAATGTAGCTTAATTAATAAAATGCATATGATAAATATTATTTTAATCAAACTTTATTATTTTTTTTTACATGCAGTCAACATTTTGTGTTCATGGATTTTTATATCTGCTATGATGATGACCATCATAGCAGATATAAAAATCCTATGCATTTTTAAAACACTTTCGTATGACACAAAAGTGTTTTAAAAATACAACATGTTCGAATTTTACATATTTGAAACGAAATTTCGGAAGAGGTGGAGGTGATGTCACTTTTGAAAAACGAAACTTTCGCCTTCTTTTCAACTTATGAGGCGCGGCTTATTATGAGTGCGCATTTCGTAGGAAAAAATGATGGTGAAAGTAAACATTTCAAATTATTAATCTTGAATGTGCTCTTAGGTAGAACTTTACAAAAAAAAGTGATTGGTCCAAAAAAAAAACATTTTTCTAAGCAAATCTATAATTACATCTAAATTTGGCCACTAATTCGTTTAAAAATATAAAGCGATTCCAATTTTAAGGATCGAAACATTTCGATTGAAAAAAAAATTCAAAATATGATAGAACCATGTTTTCTTACATACAATTGACAGTGTCAATCAAGTGTGAATTTCTCGTAATTTCTAATTTTAAACTCTTTATTAATGTATTATATAAAAACAAACATTTTAAGGTATGTCGCATGAATGTGGATTTAATATACAGGAGTACTTCAAATATGAATTTTAGCTTAAGTGTACAAAAAATTGTCATTTGGTTCCAATAACTTTTAAGATAAAATATTTATAATATTGACCAAAAATAACTATGTTTGATACACTATGTTATAATTTATCATCAAAAAATAATTTCTCATCATAATTTAAAATACTACAAAATCTATTCCACCATGTGGTATGCTGAAAATTAAAAAAAAAAAACAATTTTGCAATAATAATCGAACGTGTGAGGAGTGACTTTTGCGGATTTATTACATTGATTTTTTTATGGCAGCATAATGTAAAAGCAATGAATTTAAGGTATGCGTTCCTAGTATCGAAAATAGAGAAACACTTGAGAATTCAAATTTCGTCTTAAATGTTCAAAAAAAAAAATAATTTTTATCAAAAACACAATTTTTGATATCTAGTAAATGATATTAAAATGAAACATATTGAAATGTTATAACATACAAAATAATGTCATGCCATTTATTTTTTGTTTTACCCACACGCAAAAAAAAAGGAAAGTTTACATTTATATTAAACGAAAAATGAATTTGTGTGAAACAAAACATAAAAAAATTCACTTAAAAATTGCATACTTCTGGGAGAAATTTTCAGGTATCTTCAAACTGTAAGATTCTGTGAGCAAAATTCTCAAACTGTTATACCCAAACTGTTACATTTAAAATTGTAACACGCAAATGAATGCTTGTAATATAATCCTAGTAATAAATTAATGTTGAATTATATAGGGGAAAGGTCCGGTCCGTAGGCTGGGACACTGCTATTTTTACACTGGCGATCTTAATGTTTTAATTTTACATCTCAAGTAACATTGCACTTCAACTTTTCCTGAAACTTTGAAGTGAAATGGCCTGTTGCTTATAACTCATTCAGATGAGTGTACTCAAAAAATGTTTTTTGTCGACTTTTTCAAGTGTTGATTAGGGGGTCAATTTACATTATAAAATCAAAGTTAAATGCTTTAAAATGTCGTTCATGAATACCTTTTTATAGTGTTAACAAGTTTTCTATCAACATTTTATGCAGAAAAAATATGTAGTATTTTCCTCAAAATTTGATAAAAACGTAAGTTGGGTCACTCAAGGTACATAGGTTGAGCCACCAATTTTCTCATAGAAGCACTCACAAAGAATTTCCAAAGCAATTAATTGCTCAAACACAAGTTTAATAGTGATTTTTTTTAATATAAAGTGTGAGATCAAAACATGTTTAGTTAATTTTGAATGGTTTTTCAATTTAGCGTTTTCGGTTCACATTTACTTATATAATATCAAAATGAATAATCATCACTAGTTCATGATTTTGCAAGTTCTATTAAATAAAAAAATATACAGATTAGTTGAAAAACGATAATGTAATTAAAATAATACATTTTCGTTCTGTTTTGAAGGGTTCTTAACAATTTTTCGTGGTGGCCCAACCTACGGACCAATTTTATTTTTCATTTTTATACCATACACTAAGAGTGAAAGGGGGAGCCGGCCTCAGCAGTCCAGAGGTAGCGCGCTGGACTTGTATTCTGAAGGTCTCGGATTCGAATCCCGGCTTGGGCATGGGCGCTCGTGGTGATATTAACCACAAAATTGTAGGGAATAGATTTCACAGTACAATGGATATAGTCTGTCTGAGTGCTGTAGATCTTAGTAAATATTCCAAAAAAAAAAAAAAAAAAAAAAAAAAGAGTGAAAGGGTATATTCAATTTGGTACGCCGTTTGTAACACCCAAAAGGAAGCATCGCCGGTATGGAAAAGTATATATATTCTTGATCAGCATTACCTCCTAAGTCGATTTAGCGATATCCGTCTGTCGTATGTCTGTCTATTGAAATCCCTACTACTTAAACACTTGAAGAGTTAGATAAATTAAACTTATAATATAGATTAATTATATACCTACGCTGTATGTGCGAAAAAATTGGCTAGATCGGTCTATTGTGACCTGTGATCTGACCATTTATATTCAAATACATCATATAAAATTTACATCTACAGATCAATTTTACTGTATACGTGCTTAGGTAAACTTTTTTGGTCAAATATATATTGACTTCATGCTCAAATATATGAAATTAATGTTTTCCCTCCAAATGACTTGTGGTTCCCAAAAAAAATCGAATTTCGGTATACCTACCCATTTGTAAATATGGGTATCAAATGAATGGAAATTCTTCAGCGATTGAAAGTTTGTAGTTATTTTCAGAATTCGTATACCCTGGTGACCTATATATCACTTTGAATGGTAACCACACATATGTGTAGGGTATTTATAATCGGCTTAGACCGACTATAATTTTGATAATCCTAACTATCATAATAACACCTACTATAAAATGTCACTACTTTAAAATTTCCCATGTGATCTAACCTTCCCAACTGTTTTTTTTTTCTTCAGAAAGTAGGCTGTATTTTTTTAAAATTTTATGTAACCATAAAAGTTTCTTATATAAATGATTGCCCATTCCACTAACTTGTTTGTACACAAAATATTATAGACAAAATACAAAACTATGTCCAACCTACGGACCTTTCCCCTACTGTATAAGAGTGAAGTCTTCTCCAGCGATTTCACTTCACTGCAGTATTTGTTTCATTGGTGTCAAGTACTGTCAAAGCATTTATGTTCTCAAAACATTCAATGTTTTGTCACTGTATGTCGCTGAACATGCAACGAATGCAATGAGTGCAGCGAGTGAGCGCAACGAGTAAAGAGTGAGAAGACGAATATTGAAAACAAAAACGCACGGTGTTCGACCGCAACAATGTTCTTCTAAGTTTATAAAAAATATTTTACACATTATTTTTTCAACAAAAAAAAAAAAAAAAATTTTAAAAATGTGTGTCAAATAAAAATAATAAATAAAAATTGTTAAAAATTAAATAATGAAAAAATGTTGTTCAATATATAAAAAAACATAATGTAAAATAAAAAATGTGTGTCAAATAAAAATTATATGATTAAACCTTTTGTTATTTTTTTCTTATATTACAATATTAATGTAAATTATTAAAAGTAAGAATGATAAAAAGTGTAAAATGCACTAAGTATTCGTTGTCATAAGCAATTCATTTTTGTATTTGAATTTTTATTGCACAGCATTATAGAGTTCTTCACTACAACTACGTCTTGTTGGTGTTTTGTTTTGACACTACTTGTGCTTTATTGTTGTGAGCAACAATAAAGTAAGAATGATAAAAAGTGTAAAATGCACTAAGTATTCGTTGTCATAAGCAATTAATTTCAGTATTTGAATTTTTATTGCACATCATTATAGAGTTCTTCACTACAACTACTTCTTGTTGGAGTTTTGTTTTGACACTACTTGTGCTTTATTGTTGTGAGCAACACATTCATTTGTTTTCGAAGCATACAGTCGGCGATAGTAAATATTTTAAAATAAAATGTGGGCTTCAAATGCATTTCTGCAGTTGTCTAATATATAAAATAAATTTTAATGAAAGGCAAATAAAAATGTATTTATGTTAAAATTAACTGATTTTGCTTGACAATACAATTATGATTAGACAACATAATATCTAATAATAATCAGGACAAAAATTATTTCAGTTAACTTAAAAATTTCGTATTACTTTTAATTAATATTCATCAAACAAGTCTTTTCTTTCCTTTCCTTAAGTCCGCATTGAATACGTTTTTTTTTTTGAATTTTTTCTTATTTTACGAGCTCTTATTTTTTTTACAAATTAAAAAGTAGTATATTGTATTAAAATTAAGATAAGACAAATGACATCAATTACAACTTTTGGCAAAATAGGACATCACATTTGTTCTATTTTCGAATTTTTTTTTTTTTATTTTTATATTCTAATAATTGAAATCTAATAATTGAAAAATATGTATACAACTCTGAAAATATTTTATTTGTAAGTTGATGCAGTAGCACCTACACACACACTCAGTTTACACACACACATACTTTTGTACAGTAGTGTCATCTAACGATGTCGCTATGACAGCCCTTCACATTGACCGCCTCAAAGGACATTTGTGCGTCAAAGTAAGCGCTGTAGAACATGGCGGCAAAAAATGCTACCTCGTTGTTTTTGACAAATTTTTGTAGCTTTTCAAATATTTTTATTTTTTTTATTTATAATATATTTTTTATATTTATTTTGTATATTATTTATAATCTATATTAAAATAATTAGTTTACTGCACTTTTAATAGTTTTTAAATTTATTTAATTTAATTTATTTAATTAATTATATTTAATTTATTTTCTATTTGAAATTATTAGTGTTTTTTTTCAGATAATAATTTTTTCCATATTTTTTGTTGTGGTTTTCACATGACATAAGCATACACAGTACACACAAAAATATAAAAAAAGCCACTGGTCAGCATACTTTTTCCGAATTCTTTCCGAATTGTTACCGTATTTTGTTTCTCTTTGTCATTTTTTTCACACAAAAAAAAACGCACAGATTTTACAAGCATTTACGCAAATTTGTACACAATTAAAAAATGTAATTTTATAAATTTCACAAATATTTCTATACAAGTGAATTTCGCAAATATGCACTGCATGCCGCCGGAATGCAGTGCGTTGCAAAGAGTGAAACGATTTCTGCTTCAACTAAGAAATACCAACCAAAAAAAAAAGAAGGATAACAAAATAAAACCTTAAACTGTTTGTTGCTTCGGTGTATGTTGTATGCCAGGCAAATATGTTAGGCACAAGGTTTGTTATAGTTTTTTTGGTTACCTAGGCAACTATGTCCACTTGCAACATAAAGCATTGTGCTGCGTTTTCCAAACACTTCCAGCTGAAGCAGCGGTGCCTGTCCAGCCAGAAACTAGAAAAGCTATTGGCGTAAAGCTTTAGCTGACCCTTTGTGTAATTAATAAAGCTAAATTTAGGCTTAACAACCCCTAATATTTGACGTTAAATTTACTGAGTACTTTTGTGAATTTCTTCGACTATAAAAAATAGTTTTATTTCTCATTCTTATAAAATTTAATTTATAGAAAATTTAGTTTTCATATAAAAATGAGTTTTCCTATAAAAATATGTTATTCTTATAAATATAAATGTTCATAAAAAGTGGTTTTCCTATAAAAATTAAATCTCCTATATAATATATGCTGTTATAAAATTTGATTTCTTATAAAAAAAAAAAATTCCTAAAAATACTATGTACCTATGAAAATTAAATTTCCTATAAAAATTAAATTTCTTATATAAATTAATTTTCCCATAAAAAAAATTTCCTATAAAAATTAATTTTCCTATAAAAATTAATATTTCTACAAACATTAATTTTCCTATAAAAATTAATTTTTATAAAAATTAATTTTAAGATAATAATTTATTTTGCTATGATAATTAATTTTTCAATAAAAATATATGCTGCTATAAAATTTGATTTCCTATAAAAAATGTTCTTATAAAAATTAATTTTCCTAAAAAAATTAATATTTCCACAAAAATTAATTTTCCTATAAAAATTAATTTTATAAAAATTGATTTTACTGTAATAATTTATTTTCCTATTCAATAATAATATATGCTGCTATAAAATTTGATATCCTATAAAAATTAAATTTCCTATAAAAATTATATTCCTATGAAAATTAAATTTCCTATAAAAATTAATTTTCCTATAAAAAAATTAATATTTGTACAAAAATTCATTTTCCTATAAAATTTTTTTTTTTTTTAAATTAATTTTACTATAATAATTTATTTTCCTATAATAATTATTTCTTCTATAAAAACATATGCTGCTATAAAATTTGATATCCTATAAAAATGTTCCTAAAAAATTAAATTTCCGATAAAAATTAAATATCCTATAAAAATTAATTTTTCTATAAAAATTAATATTTCTACAAAAATTAATTTTCCTATAAAAATTATTTTTTTTTAAAATTAATTTTACTATAATAATTTATTTTCATATGATAATTAATTTTTAAATAAAAATATAAGCTGCTATAAAATTTGATATCCTATAAAAAATGTTCCTATAAAAATTAAATTTCCTATAAAAATTATATTCCTATGAAAATTAAATTTCCTATAAAAATGAATTCCCATATAAAAATTAATTCTCCTATAAAATTAATTTTCCTATAAAAATTAATTCTCCTATAAAAATTAATTTCATAAAAATTAATTTTACTACAATAATTTATTTTCCTATGATAATTAGTTTATCTATAAAAAATATATGCTGCTATAAAAATTGATATCCTATAAAAAATTTTCCTATAAAAATTAAATTTCCTATAAAAATTATATTCCCATGAAAATTAAATTTCCTATAAAAATTAATTTTCCTATAAAAATTAATTCTCCTATAAAAATTAATTTCATAAAAATTAATTTTACTACAATAACTTATTTTCCTATGATAATTAATTTTTCAATAAAAAATATATGCTGCTATAAAATTTGATATCCTATAAAAAATGTTCCTATAAAAATTAAATTTACTATAAAAATTATATTCCTATGAAAATTAAATTTCCTATAAAAATTAATTTTCCTATAAAAATTAATTTCATAAAAATTAATTTTACTACAATAACTTATTTTCCTATGATAATTAGATTTTCTATAAAAATATATGCTGCTATAAAATTTGAAATCCTATAAAAATGCGTTAACCTAGAAACAATATTTCCTATAAAAATTAAATTTCCTATAAAAATTATATTCCTATGAAAATTAAATTTCCTATAAAAATTAAATTTCCTATAAAAATTTATTTTCCTATAAAAATTAATTCTCCTATAAAAATTAATTCTCCTATAAAAATTAATTCTCCTATAAAAATTAATGTCATAAAAAATAATTTTACTACAATAATTTATTTTCCTATGATAATTAGTTTTTCTGTAAAAATATATGCTGCTATAAAATTTGATATCCTATAAAAAATGTTCCTATTAAAATTAAATTTCCTATAAAAATTATATTCCTAAGAAAATTAATTTTCCTATAAAAATTAATTCTCCTATAAAAATTAATTTTCCTATAAAAATTAATTCTCCTATAAAAATTAATGTCATAAAAAATAATTTTACTACAATAATTTATTTTCCTATGATAATTAGTTTTTCTATAAAAATATATGCTGCTATAAAATATGATTTCCTATAAAAATGCGTTAACCTAGAAACAATATTTCTTTATGAAATGAGTTCTCCTATAAAAATTGATTTTCGAAAATTGATTGATTTCCATTATTAAAAAACAATTTTCAAATTCGAACCGCAACAAAGCTTCTACGTTTTCCTGTTTTTTTTATTTAATTCTATTTTTTGCCTTTTAATGCTCTGTTCAGTAGAATTTAGTTAATGAGTTTTATTTCAGTTTCTGTGTTAATTGCTCTACACCATTTGATTATTAATCATTATGTTATTGAACCCAAAGGCAAAATTAAATGTGTGTTTAATTGTTTTGCCTCCTACCTGTCGCTTAATGTTTTTTGTTTTATATTTTTTATATATTATAATTAAATACAATATTGCATTTTAATTATTAAAATAAAATTAATTAAAAATATATTCGAAAAGTACTGCATGACGTCGGCGTGACATGAATATGCATAAAATGCATTTAATGCGTGTCACTCATACGCACCACTGCTTCTCATTCGTTTTTTTTTTTATGTGACATGTCTGTCTATTAAAAAATATTTGACATCAATTGGCATTGCGTCGTTTTTATTGCTTATATCGTATTTAAATCCTGCGGTATGCGACAGCATAAATATTTAATGTGTTTTTTAAGCAGTGGTTTTTTGAATAGCAAAACCATGCGTCATTTTTAAAGTATTAAGGATTTTTTCAATATAAAAATAAAAAAAATATATTAATGTTAATATTAATTCATAGATTATTATAATTTTATATAATTTATTAATGAGTTCTTAAAATATTTATGAAAAAAGTTATTTTTATTATCAAATAGATATCAACAGTTTTTTGTATTCTACTATGTTATATTTTGTTAAGTAAATTTTATAAAAATTAAAAAAAAACAAAAAAAAAATTAAACTATAAAATTTATTAATTATTTACTTCATTATATAAAAAATATTCCTATACCACAACATTTCTATATTTCTATAAAAAAAAAATACACTTCTATTAAATTTCCCATAAACAGTATTATGCTATAAAAATTAAATTCTCAAAATTTTTTTTTTCAAAAAAACATTTTTTCCTAAAAAAATAAAAAAGTTCTAATTTTCTATAAAAATTATTAAATATTTTCTCATAAAATTAAAATATAGGCATATTACATATCGTCACTTTCATGCCAAAGGGGCGAATGTGCATTTTTAAAAATGTTGGGAAATCAATTTTTAAAGTTTGAACTGCTTTAAAAATTAGAAAAATTTAGTTTTCTTTCAATTTTTTCTGTTATTTTGGTTTATTCAGAAATTATTATAACGTATATAAAATATCGTTGGATTTGGATAACTTACTGAATTATAAATACGAATTTTGTGAGGCTATATCCTGACCAAAACGCAAATATTTTTGTTTTTTATGCTATAAGTTTTTATTAGCTCAAAATAAAATAGTGATATAAAGGAATTAATTGTTTGTTTTTAAAGCGCCTATCTATTGGCATCATTATTTAAAAATATTTTGCCAAACATTAATTTGCCATTTGTTATTTGCAGGAATTTTTTTTGGCAAATTTAAATAATGATGCCAATCGATAGGTGCTTTAAAAACAGACAATTAATACCTACAAACTACTATTTTATCTTGCATGAATAAAAGTTATAGCAAAAAAATGAAGAAATTGGAAAAATTGAAAATCTTGTCATGCCAAAAGGGCGAATCTTTCCTTTTTCGCCATAACTATTTATTGGTATGAGATAAAATAGTGGTGTGAAGGCATTTACTGTTTGTTTTTAAATCACCTATCGATTTCCATCATCCCGTAAAATTCGTACCCGTAAAATTCTTCCCCGTATTATTTTTCCATTAGAAGTTTTAGTTTGGTGAGTTTTAGTGTGGTGAGTTTTAGTGTGATGAATTTAGTGTGATGAGTTTTTGTGTGGTGAGTTTAGGTGTGGTGAGTTTAGATGTGGTGAGTTTTTGTGTGGTCAGATTAAGTAAGATGTGTAACATCTAATTTTAAAGTTTAGTTGAAATCGGTATTATTAGGTTCTATGGGAGGTGCCACTCCCCTTTTCCCAATCTAGTTTATATATGGTTTAGGATACTCCATGGACTTTATAGCATAGTAATGCAAATTGCCAGAAAAATACATTTAGTGGTTTTGCTATGAATCTGAATTATACACCAAAAATAAAAATGGGCATAAAAGTGAGCTATGTAGTGACCTTCTCCTGGGTCTGTAGGATATGTATTCCAAATTTTAAGAAAATCCGTGCACAGCTGTACGTTTGCATAGCGCACAAACAAACAAACAAACAAACAAAAGAAAAAATAATTTTATATATATATAGAAGATATTTATTTTTCTATATAAATAAAATTTCCCATTAAAAAATTTCATTTTTTTTTTTTTGTCTAATTCACATATTAATTACACACACATCTAGATGAAGACTTCAGTGCCTTTGCTGCACTCAGTATGCGTTGCAAACGAAATATGCAATTTTGACGCCGCATAAAAACCACGACAAGTTGCTCCAAAAACGAATAAAGCAGTCAAATAATTAACAAAAACTAAACAAAAAACACATAAACGCCTTGACAGTTGCAGCGGTAGCGGTTGCAGCCGCCTTTGCATGTCACGGCGTCAGTGGAGCAAATGAGTGAGTATATTTTGTATACGATGCCACTCAAACAAATTGCGTGCGTCTGTCACGTCATAAAGTAAAATATACAGAAAAAGAACAAAATGAAAAAAAAAAACAAAAATTAAACCTAAAAACAAAGAAGTGAACTTTCTGACAGCGCAACAAACAAGACTCAATCAGAGGCAGGAACAGAACCAGAGAAGTAGTGCCTGAACTAGAAGCAGAACCACGTCAAAAGACACGTCGCCGCAAACGCACGGGCTGACAACAGGCGTTAAAAGCAGCAACAGCAGCAGCAGCAGATTCAGCAACTACGAACGAACTCCTGCCGCTTAAGTAGCCAACGAAATGCGGCCAAAATGCGATTTAGCCAAAATGCTGCAGGTTGCAAATACAGGGCTTAAATGCGGGCTAAGAGCAGAAGCAAATCATTACACTGAACAAAAAAGACATTAATTTTCCATTGCATTTCCTATAACAAAAAAAAAAAAAACAAAAAAAATATTTCCTAAAAAATATATATTTCAAAAAAAAATAGTATTTCCTAAAATCAATATCTTATAAAAAATATATGACCTATAAAAATTTATATTCTATAAAAAGTGTTTGAAATTTTATTGAAAAAATATATTTCCTATAAAAAAGTGTATTCCTATAAAAATCAATTTACTATAAAAAAATATGTTTCCTATAAAAAAGTGTATTCCTATAAAAATCAATTTACTATAAAAAAATATATTTCCTTTTCAAAAGTATTTTCTAATAAAATGCAGTTACTATAAAAAAATGTATTTCCTATAAAAATGAAGTTCTATAAAAAACATAATTTCCTATCAGAAATGTATATCCTTTAAAAATGTATTTACTATAAAAATGAGTTTCCTATAAAAATCAGCTTCCAGTAAAAATGTGTTTCCTATAAAAATATATTTGCTATACAAATGTATGTCATACAAAAATGAATGTCCTATAAAAATGTATATACAATTAAAATGTATTTCCTATAAAAAAATATTTCATACAAAAATGTATTTCCTATAAAAACTAAGGGTTTTTTCTGTTTTCTATAAAAAAAATAAAAATCTATTTACTATAAAAATTAATTACTATAATAATGTAAATCCTATAAAAATATGTTTCCTATAAAAATCTACTTACTATAAAAATGAATTTCATATAATAATATATTTCCTATAAAAATTAATTTCATACATTTGCTGTATTTCCTATAAAAATTTACATACTATAAAAATGAATTTCATATAATAATGTATTTCCTATAAAAATTAATTTCATATAGAAATGTATTTCCTATAAAAATATATAACCCATAAAAAGGTTTTTATTTCCAGTTTCCTATAAAAAATATAATTCCTATTAAAAATGTATTTTCTACAAAATTCACTTCCTATAAAAATTATCTATACAAATCAGTTTGCTATAAAAACTAAATTTTCCACAAAAATTTATTTTCTATAAAAATTCATTAAGGAAATCAATGAAAAAAAAATTTCTGATTTACACAATTTTTCTCTTTTAAAAAAAAAATAAATAAATTTGATATAGCCCAATTTAAAATATTTGGCAGATTACTGTCAGATAACAGCAGTTATTAGGCAGTCTAGTATATGCCTAGTTGTTTTAATTAATACCCCAAAAAGGTTTCACGCAATCAGGCAGCAATTAAAAAATGTGTTCTGCCATGGCAGATTTACGAAATGTTTTGCGAATTATATTAAAAGAAAACAGGCAGCCTTGTAGCAGGTAGAACTTCAGCAGAAAGTTATATACAGACATTTTTTTCATATTCGAAATAGCTATCTAAAGGTAGATCTTAGGAATAAAAAGTTTTGTAAGAAAAATATACTTTTTTGATAAATATAAATTTAAAATGAGTTGAGTATCAAAAATACAAAATGTGTTCGTATATTTGTCAAGAATCTTTCATTAAAAATCCGGAATATTTTACAATCTGCTGTACACAATTCAAAATCTTTCATTTATCTATGTGTTTTTGAAAATTATGCTCGAAATATATCTACAACATGTCAGAAATTTTGTAACGACTGTGTCTGTTATGGCAGACAAGAGGCAGGTTTTGTTAAAAACTCTGCTTTTTGTCTACCGAAAATCTTCCGTAAAACCAATCTGTTAATTGCCTGCTTTCAAACTGCTATATTTTCCTAATACGTATCCGCTTTTCACCTGTCATCATTTTGTCTTAAGAAAGCAATTGATAAATAATGTTTTAATAATATTAATAACTTTTTTTTCAGTGCCCCACAACAGCAACTGCTTAAATTGCTGCCAGCCTTTCGGCTGCAACCGCATGCGGAGCCATTTTAATTAAAAACTTATTTTCGTGGTGCTGCTTTTCATGCACGTTGCACTCACACTAACACACATGTCTAACACACGCACACACACACACTCACACTTGAAGATGTGTTAGTGTGAGTTGCGTTGCATTGCGTTGAGTGCACGTTGCAGCGACGTGACAGACGGCAGCAGGAAGCAACTGACACCAACATCTCGCACACAAACACATGCGCCTCTCGCACTTAAGTGGCGAGTTCATGCTGCCTCCTTTACTCTGTTGTTGATGGCAAGAAATCATGCGGCGCTCTTGCTTTTGTTGCCTTCGCAGTTGCTGCTACAATTGCTGTACTCGTAAATGCATCACCTACACACTGAACACATTCTATTTATAAAAAAATTTAAAATAATATTTTTACTGAAAATACAAATTACACAAAAATTATTTATTTTCTAAGAAAAAAAAAAAACAATTTTCAAATAAAAATTAAAATTTTTAAAAATTTTTGAATATTGAAAATTTAAAAATACAAAAAAATATATATATATACTAATTTCTATTATATATATAAATTTTCTAATATTTGTTTAAACTGTATCTACTGTACGTAGACTTTATGGATTCAGTGTTTCTCTGACACTCGTGCGTCTTCTGTGTCTTGTTTTAGTGCTTTTGGTGTTAGTTTCTAAAAAGCAGCCTGTCGGCAACTGCAGGAAAAAATGCAACGAAACAAGCAGCAGCATGATGGACATTTTAAAATTGTTGACTGGAAGTCTGAGTGAAGAGTGTGCGTCTGTGGCAAAATGTGGCAGGCAGTCCGCCAGTCAGTTAGTCAGTCCGCACAATTTTCAGTTTATTTTGGAATTCAAACGACTTTTGTATGTTTGACGTGTTAGAGCGATAAGAAAGTGCAGAAAAAAGAAAATAAAATGAAAAAGCAGAAAAATAACAAATAAAGAATAAATAGAAGAAATAAAATAAAAAAAAGTAAAATAAGAGAAAAGATGAATATGCTGAAAAAAGAGAATAAAAAAAATTAATTTAAAATTAGCAAGAGAAGAAAATATGAAAAGAAAATCAGAAAAAAAGAAGAAAAACAACAACAAAAATAGGTAATTATAAAAAAAATAAAAAGGAGAAAGAAACGCAAGAAACAAATAAAAGCAAAGAAAACAATAAATAAAGAAATACAGAAATACAGAAATAAAGAAATAAAGAAATAAAGAAATAAAGAAATAAAGAAATAAATAAATAAAGAAATAAAGAAATAAAGAAATAAATAAATAAAGAAATAAAGAAATAAAGAAATAAAGAAATAAAGAAATAAAGAAATAAAGAAATAAAGAAATAAAGAAATAAAGAAATAAAGAAATAAAGAAATAATAAAATAATAAAATAAAGAAATAAAGAAATAAAGAAATAAAGAAATAAAGAAATAAAGAAATAAAGAAATAAAGAAATAAAGAAATAAAGAAATAAAGAAATAAAGAAATAAAGAAATAAAGAAATAAAGAAATAAAGAAATAAAGAAATAAAGAAATAAAGAAATAAAGAAATAAAGAAATAAAGAAATAAAGAAATAAAGAAATAAAGAAATAAAGAAATAAAGAAATAAAGAAATAAAGAAATAAAGAAATAAAGAAATAAAGAAATAAAGAAATAAAGAAATAAAGAAATAAAGAAATAAAGAAATAAAGAAATAAAGAAATAAAGAAATAAAGAAATAAAGAAATAAAGAAATAAAGAAATAAAGAAATAAAGAAATAAAGAAATAAAGAAATAAAGAAATAAAGAAATAAAGAAATAAAGAAATAAAGAAATAAAGAAATAAAGAAATAAAGAAATAAAGAAATAAAGAAATAAAGAAATAAAGAAATAAAGAAATAAAGAAATAAAGAAATAAAGAAATAAAGAAATAAAGAAATAAAGAAATAAAGAAATAAAGAAATAAAGAAATAAAGAAATAAAGAAATAAAGAAATAAAGAAATAAAGAAATAAAGAAATAAAGAAATAAAGAAATAAAGAAATAAAGAAATAAAGAAATAAAGAAATAAAGAAATAAAGAAATAAAGAAATAAAGAAATAAAGAAATAAAGAAATAAAGAAATAAAGAAATAAAGAAATAAAGAAATAAAGAAATAAAGAAATAAAGAAATAAAGAAATAAAGAAATAAAGAAATAAAGAAATAAAGAAATAAAGAAATAAAGAAATAAAGAAATAAAGAAATAAAGAAATAAAGAAATAAAGAAATAAAGAAATAAAGAAATAAAGAAATAAAGAAATAAAGAAATAAAGAAATAAAGAAATAAAGAAATAAAGAAATAAAGAAATAAAGAAATAAAGAAATAAAGAAATAAAGAAATAAAGAAATAAAGAAATAAAGAAATAAAGAAATAAAGAAATAAAGAAATAAAGAAATAAAGAAATAAAGAAATAAAGAAATAAAGAAATAAAGAAATAAAGAAATAAAGAAATAAAGAAATAAAGAAATAAAGAAATAAAGAAATAAAGAAATAAAGAAATAAAGAAATAAAGAAATAAAGAAATAAAGAAATAAAGAAATAAAGAAATAAAGAAATAAAGAAATAAAGAAATAAAGAAATAAAGAAATAAAGAAATAAAGAAATAAAGAAATAAAGAAATAAAGAAATAAAGAAATAAAGAAATAAAGAAATAAAGAAATAAAGAAATAAAGAAATAAAGAAATAAAGAAATAAAGAAATAAAGAAATAAAGAAATAAAGAAATAAAGAAATAAAGAAATAAAGAAATAAAGAAATAAAGAAATAAAGAAATAAAGAAATAAAGAAATAAAGAAATAAAGAAATAAAGAAATAAAGAAATAAAGAAATAAAGAAATAAAGAAATAAAGAAATAAAGAAATAAAGAAATAAAGAAATAAAGAAATAAAGAAATAAAGAAATAAAGAAATAAAGAAATAAAGAAATAAAGAAATAAAGAAATAAAGAAATAAAGAAATAAAGAAATAAAGAAATAAAGAAATAAAGAAATAAAGAAATAAAGAAATAAAGAAATAAAGAAATAAAGAAATAAAGAAATAAAGAAATAAAGAAATAAAGAAATAAAGAAATAAAGAAATAAAGAAATAAAGAAATAAAGAAATAAAGAAATAAAGAAATAAAGAAATAAAGAAATAAAGAAATAAAGAAATAAAGAAATAAAGAAATAAAGAAATAAAGAAATAAAGAAATAAAGAAATAAAGAAATAAAGAAATAAAGAAATAAAGAAATAAAGAAATAAAGAAATAAAGAAATAAAGAAATAAAGAAATAAAGAAATAAAGAAATAAAGAAATAAAGAAATAAAGAAATAAAGAAATAAAGAAATAAAGAAATAAAGAAATAAAGAAATAAAGAAATAAAGAAATAAAGAAATAAAGAAATAAAGAAATAAAGAAAGAAAGAAAGTAAGAAAGAAAAAAAGAAAAACAATCAAAATTTAAAAAATAAGTAGCAAAAATTAGATGAAAAGTAAATGAAGTAAACGTTGAAAGTAAATAAAGTAAAATGATAAATAATAAAGTGATATAAAACACTTTAAAGCAAAATGACGTATAAAAAAAGAAAATACAAAAAAACAGAAAAATAAGATTAAGAAGAAATGTTACAGAAATAAGTCACGTCTACCCTAAAACACTTTAAAACCAAAAGTGTGACATCACAATTTTTTTTAAGAATATGTTTCGGACATCCTCGCGAGTATTTTAAGATCAAAATAAAAAAAGCAGATTTTCTTAAAATAACTATTACAGTTTAATTAATAAATTTATTCAAAAATAAATTAGACAAAATATGTTAAACAAATAAAAAAGATAGTGAAAGGCAGAAAAGAGGAAAGTGAAAAAAATCGTTTATAGACAGAAAAAAGAATATAAAAATCATGAAGAAAAAGAAAAATAGAAAATAATAAAAATCAAGAAATGAACATAAGCAAAAAAAAAATACTGAAAAAAAAGATGGATAACATAAAATAAAATGAATAACAAAAAAATATATAGAGAAGAACGTAGTAAGTAAGTCAAGGAGTATATACAGTAAATATGCCAGAAGTCATTGAAGAAAACTCAGTGCGAAACAAATTCTAAGTAAGTCAGCAAATTTATGAGGCGCAAAGAATGGTGCCCCCTGCTGTTGCCATTGCTGCCACTTGCAACATACGATGATAATTGAAAATAAACCAAGCCGCGCAGCACAGCACAGCGTCGCAACAAAATTCGTTTTTATGCCGTTGCCGATGCCAGTGGCGCAGCCGTTGCAGTGGCTGCTGCTACTGACGCGCGCGCCTCACATGAAGTAGTCAACTAAATGGCTCGGCATTGCATTCTACGGCATTCTATGACATTTGAGCATAATATATGGTCTGAGGCAGTGTATGCCATGCATTAAATGCAGCACCATTTAATTGAAATTTCAATTGAATTCAATATAATGCAGTGCAATGTTACTCATACGTCAGGTAGTACAGTACAATGCAGGCAATTAACTACTGTTACTTTTTTTAAGTTAACAAAATTTTGTTGATACTTTTTGTAAACTTTTTCGTATATTATCTAAATAATTTAAAAAATAAATTCATTGAAATATATCGAATACCATGATTTTTCGAATATTTAAAATTAAATGAAAATTCTATTAAAAAATAATATTTTCAATTGTTATCGAAAATTTAAATTGGTTTCAGAAAATTTAAATTTTTATCGAAAAACTGTATTTTTATCAATAATTTAAATCTATATCGACAAATCAATTTTTTATCGAAAAATTAAATTTTTATCGAAAAATTCAATTTTTATCGAAAATTAAATTTTATCGAAAAATCCAATATTTACCGAAAAATTAACTTTTTATCGAAAAATTAAATTTTTATCAAAAAATTAAATTTTTATCGAAAAATTTAATTTTTATCGAAAAATTTAATTTTATCGAAAAATTAAATTTTTATCGAAAAATTAAATTTTTATCGAAAAATATATTTTTATCGAAAATTAAATTTTTAGCGAAAAATTAAATTTTTATCGAAAAATTAAACTTTTATCGAAAAATTAAATTTTTATCGAAAAATTAAATTTTTATCGAAAAATTAAATTTATATCGAAAAATTAAATTTAATCAAAAAATTAAATTTTTATCGAAAATTAAATTTTTATCGAAAAATTCAATATTTACCGAAAAATTAATATATATCGAGAATTAAAAATATAATCGCAGATATCCACTTTGCTCGAAAATTTACATTTTCTATCGAATTTATCAATTTCTATAGGAATATAAAAATTTCCATTTTCTATCGGAAATATATAAATTCTTCGAAAATTAAAAAAAAAAATCAATATTTATCAAAGAAATTAAACTTTAATCGATAAATATATATATATTTTTTTAATAATTTTAGATTAAACATTTAGTTCCAAATGTTTCGCTTAATTAGTTTTTAAAAAACTATTTATTTTTTCCGTCGACATATTTAATTTTTATCGACAAATTTAATTTGTATCGTCAAATATATTTTCAATGAAAAATATATATTAGTTTTATGAAATTTCAATTTTAATTTTCATCGTTGTATAGACATCGATGTATATATACATTTTAATTTATTATATGAACTTTGTAAAAAAATATTCATTCACATTGAATCGATAATCTTTTTTTATAATCAATTAATTTTATCGATAATAAATTGTATTTTTAATTGATTTTATCGATAATTAATTTTATCATTAATTAATTTTATCGATAATTAATTTT
This sequence comes from Dryomyza anilis, assembly GCA_951804985.1. Lineage (NCBI taxonomy): Eukaryota > Metazoa > Arthropoda > Insecta > Diptera > Dryomyzidae > Dryomyza > Dryomyza anilis. The sequence continues at coordinate 94,310,017 of OX638132.1, forward strand.
ATCTTTAATTGATTTTATAGATAATTAAATTTATCTTTAATTAATTTTATCGATATTTGTTTAATCGATAATTTGAATCGATAATCTTTTTTTATAATCAATTAATTGTATCGATAATAAATTGTATTTTTAATTGATTTTATCGATAATTAACTTTATCATTAATTAATTTTATCGATAATTAATTTTATCTTTAATTGATTTTATAGATAATTAAATTTATCTTTAATTAATTTTATCGATATTTGTTTTATCGATAATTTATTTTATCGATTATTTATCGATAATCGTTTTAATCGAAAATATATTTTAATCGTTTTACTCGATAATATATTTTAATCGACTAAAGTTTTATATATAGAAATCTTATCGATAATCGTTTTATCGATACAAAAATTTCATTGATAATCGTTTTATCGTTAAAATATACTAAGTAAAAATTCATTTTCATTGGAAAAGGCATTATATGTTGATAATTTGTATATACAACATAGATTATTTAATTTTTGAAAATTACACAATTCAAAAATCTTACTTCCAAAATCCTAATCATAAAGTTAATTTTTTTTTTTTGGATTTTTTAATCTGACGCCAATAATTTAATCGACAACTCAAGAAAAAGAAACAATTCGACAGCACTTGTGAGAGACTTAACTACAAATCTGGCTAATATTCGCCAGAGGCCTTTATGAGTATTTTTTGTTTGTTTTGATATTGCTTCAAAGTTTACTTAAAACTAGATATTTTCTGAAAGCAGAATAATCGCGTCTTGGCAAATATTTGATGAATGCTGAAAAACAAAAATTCTTCATTTGAGAATGTGCGCCTCAACCTTCGGCTGCAGCTGACTGAGCGCCTCAAAGTCTGAACGACACATCGTCGCAGTTTGAGCAAACACACACATCGAAAGCAGCCTGATTGACTGGTAGCCATGTTGTGAGGCAACTACTTCCGCTGTGTCGAAACTCAAGGGGTAGTTCGGGGTGAATAATTTATGCCTCACAGACAAATGCAAGAAAATATTGCCTGCGTATAAAAATATTTGCGAAAAATATTTTCACAAGTTTTGGCTGAAATTTAATTATCAAACATTTTGCATTTTAATATTTTGCAACAGGTAATTTGATGTTTTTCTAGTGAACTATAGCACAAAATTGCTATAAGAATTTGGAAAAATTTTTAAACAATTTTATTGCCTCTAGTTTTTGGTATTTTTTGATTCTTTTATTTTTTACAAATTTCTACACAACTATAGAATACGAGTTGCGCAACACTTAGTACACTTTGCTAATTTCAATTCGCTTTTGATTTCGCTTCACTTTGCATTCACTTCAATATTCAATTAACTTAAGGCACTCTTTGACTTAAGTGTGAAGTGATTTTTATTGGACGTTGTAAAAAGTGCAATATATACAAGAATTTGCTGCTCATTTTGTGATCAAGTATAAAATATATAAAAAAAAAAACGAAAATAAAATAGAAAACAGAAAAAAAGATTTAACATTTGCCAAAGTGGACACACGTTGCGCTTTAGCGCATCGTTCGCGGTGTAGAGAATGTGTTTTATTTTTGGTAGCTCCTTTCAACCTCAAAGCAATTCCACAGTTACAACCCCTCATTCTCTGCTGTTGTGATTCTTTTCACACCCGGTCTGCAATGATGTGTTATGCCGTGAATTGCAGCAGAACGAAAGTGTTGCCAACTTATTTGAAATGAATTATTTATTTTTTAACTTTTACAATTATGGTAAATAAATCGATAAAACTTTTCCATTAAAATACAAATTTAATATTTGGTTAAAAATTTAATTTTTGTATCGCAAAATCGAATTTTTATCGAAATATTAAATTTTTATAGAAAAAAATCATTTTTTTTAGAAAAATACAATTTTTATAGAAAAATTCAATTTTTATAGAAAAATTCAATTTTTATAGAAAGTTCAATTTTTATAGAAAAATTCAATTTTTATCGAAAAATTCAATTTTTATCGAAAAATACAAATTTTATCGAAAAATTCAAATTTTATCGATAAACTCAATTTTTATCGAAAAATTCAATTTTTATCGAAAAATTTAATTTTTTATCGAAAAATTTAATTTTTTATCGAAAAATTCAATTATTATCGAAAAATTCAATTTTTATCGAAAAATTCAATTTTTATCGAAAAATTCAAGTTTTATTGAAAAATTCATTTTTTTAAATTTAAATTTAATTTTATAAAATTTGTACCGGAAATTTTCATATTTTTATCGAAAAATTAAACTATATCCAAACTTTAATTTTAACTGAAAATTTCATATTATATCGAAAATTTATTTTTTTTTATCGAAAATATATTTTTTTTTATCGAAAATTTAATTTTTATCGATAATTTTAGTTTTTATTGAAAATTTCAAAATCTGTTGAAAATTACAATTTTTATTAAAATTTCAATTTTTATTAAAAATTCCATTTTTTATTAAAAATTCCATTTTTTATTAAAAATTTCAATTTTTCTTGAAAATTTCAATTTTTCTTGAAAATTTAAATTTTTCTTGAAAATTGCAATTTTTATTGAATATTTCCATTTTTATTGAAAATTTCCATTTTTATTGAAAATTTCCATTTTTATTGTAAATTTCATTTTTTTTTTGAAAATTTCAATTTTTATTGAAAATTTCAATTTTTATTGAAAATTTCAATTTTTATTGAAAATTTCCTTGTTCTTGAAAATTGCAATTTTTATTGAAAATTTCAATTTTTATTGAATATTTCCATTTTTATTGAAAATTTAAATTTTTATTGAAAATTTCAATTTTTTTTGAAAATTTCCATTATTATTGAAAATTTAATTTTTCAATAAAAAAAAATGGAGTGTTAAAAAATTAAAATTTCATTTTTATCGAAATAAAAAAAAATTATCGCTAAAAAAGTTTTAATCGCAAAATAAACTTTGAATCGAAAAATAAAATTTTTATCGAAATTACAATTTTTTTTTTCGAAAATTAAAACTTTTATCAAAAAACAGTTTTTATCTAAAATTTCAATTCTTATCAAAAATTACAGTTTTTATGGAAAATTTAAATTCTCATCAAAAATCGAATTTATTGAACACTTTTTTTAATATAAAAAAACAATTTTTTCGATAAATTCAAGTTGTATCGAAATTTGTAACTGTTATTTTTTTATCGAAAAATTAAATTTTTATCGCAAAATCATATCGAAAATTACAATTCTCTTCAAAAATTGCAATCGAACTTTTCGGTATTTATTGATAATTTAAATGTTTGTGAAAAATACAAATTTTATATAAAATTTTAATTGTTATTTAAAATTTTAAAGCTAATCAGAAATTTACATTTCAACGTAAATTTAAATTTTTCTCTGATTTTTAAAATTCATATCTTTTAATAATTTTTATTTTATTTTAATTTGACGTGGTAACCCTTAAAACTTGTTACTGCATTTTTTTTGTACAGCACACGCTTTAACGCCTCGCCATTTGGAGTTTATCATTTTTATTATATTTTGTTTTTATTTTTCAGTTTCATTTGAATGAGCTTTAAACTAAAAGCATTTCAATGCTATTAACAAGTTTTGATGGTGTTTCGCATTGTAAATTGGACACTGCCTCAAACACATATTGAGAGCTGGACAGACAGGCAGATACTTGCAGCCAGCTACAACTATGCTTCGCAGATAAAAAAAAATCAGTTGCTGTCACCGAATTACAGTTAAATGCTTCATTGAGCAGCTGCGATGCAAATGCATTTTAATCAATGCGCTGCACCTTTTCTGATAAATCATTCACCGGAGACAACGACTTTTAAATGGCACATAAATGATTTTGAATTAAAGTTGAGTTGATGCTGTACTGAATGAAGCAATAAAGAGTATACTTTAATACTCTTTGATACTGATTACAAAGGAAGTACTTAGCATGAGGTGTCGCCACTTGAGGTACTTGATACAGTGAAGATTTAACTGCGCGAAAATTGAGCACGAATTTTCGCGCTAGAATAAATTGCATTTTAATACACTTTATAAAGTGTACATCTTTTGACAAATATGCTAATGCAATTAAATAATTTATTTTATAATTAGTTTTATGCTCAGAACTACACATTTACTATAAACCTTCAAAAAATTAATCAAATTTCTTTATATTTTTAAAAATAATAATTTTCAATTTTATATTTTTATTATATTTAATTTTAAATTTAAATTATTTGAAAATTTTCAATTTATTTCTTATTTCTAGACTTAATTATTACTATTTGCTCACCCCAAATAATACACTTATTTATTTTATTCTGTATTGTATACAGTTCGATGCAATTAAAGTTTTTATTGGATTTCAAATTTTATTTTAATTCCTCATATTTACTCTATAAATTTTCAATATATCTCCAAATTGTTTGCAAATTCATATCCAAATGTTGCACAAAATAAATCCAACTGTTAAAATACACAAATATTTTAAAATATTTATTGCCTCCCTTTCGGCCAACAAATATTTGGCTAAAATGTAGAAATTTATTCTATTAACAGCAGAGTGCTGGAAACATGTAACTCGTGTCCAACAACCGAAAAACACTCTAACAACAAAAAAAAGAAAAATATTATAAACCTACAAAACTCGTTGTGATTTGGTTAATTGTTAAAAAAAATGTTTTGTGTGCTGCAACATGTTTGCTGTCTAAGGAGTTGGTGCAGCTGAGTTGCGTCGAGAGTCCAGTCAGTATCCTTATAGCCGACGTACACATACAAATTCAGAACTTAACTGAATTTAGCTCGAATATCTATGTTTTATTTAATCTGCAGTTTTTGTGATTTTTGTGATTTCTATATTTTTATATTTTTTATTTTTATATTTTTATATTTTTATATTTTTATATTTTTATATTTTTATATTTTTATATTTTTATATTTTTATATTTTTATATTTTTATATTTTTATATTTTTATATTTTTATATTTTTATATTTTTATATTTTTATATTTTTATATTTTTATATTTTTATATTTTTATATTTTTATATTTTTATATTTTTATATTTTTATATTTTTATATTTTTATATTTTTATATTTTTATATTTTTATATTTTTATATTTTTATATTTTTATATTTTTATATTTTTATATTTTTATATTTTTATATTTTTATATTTTTATATTTTTATATTTTTATATTTTTATATTTTTATATTTTTATATTTTTATATTTTTATATTTTTATATTTTTATATTTTTATATTTTTATATTTTTATATTTTTATATTTTTATATTTTTATATTTTTATATTTTTATATTTTTATATTTTTATATTTTTATATTTTTATATTTTTATATTTTTATATTTTTATATTTTTATATTTTTATATTTTTATATTTTTATATTTTTATATTTTTATATTTTTATATTTTTATATTTTTATATTTTTATATTTTTATATTTTTATATTTTTATATTTTTATATTTTTATATTTTTATATTTTTATATTTTTATATTTTTATATTTTTATATTTTTATATTTTTATATTTTTATATTTTTATATTTTTATATTTTTATATTTTTATATTTTTATATTTTTATATTTTTATATTTTTATATTTTTATATTTTTATATTTTTATATTTTTATATTTTTATATTTTTATATTTTTATATTTTTATATTTTTATATTTTTATATTTTTATATTTTTATATTTTTATATTTTTATATTTTTATATTTTTATATTTTTATATTTTTATATTTTTATATTTTTATATTTTTATATTTTTATATTTTTATATTTTTATATTTTTATATTTTTATATTTTTATATTTTTATATTTTTATATTTTTATATTTTTATATTTTTATATTTTTATATTTTTATATTTTTATATTTTTATATTTTTATATTTTTATATTTTTATATTTTTATATTTTTATATTTTTATATTTTTATATTTTTATATTTTTATATTTTTATATTTTTATATTTTTATATTTTTATATTTTTATATTTTTATATTTTTATATTTTTATATTTTTATATTTTTATATTTTTATATTTTTATATTTTTATATTTTTATATTTTTATATTTTTATATTTTTATATTTTTATATTTTTATATTTTTATATTTTTATATTTTTATATTTTTATATTTTTATATTTTTATATTTTTATATTTTTATATTTTTATATTTTTATATTTTTATATTTTTATATTTTTATATTTTTATATTTTTATATTTTTATATTTTTATATTTTTATATTTTTATATTTTTATATTTTTATATTTTTATATTTTTATATTTTTATATTTTTATATTTTTATATTTTTATATTTTTATATTTTTATATTTTTATATTTTTATATTTTTATATTTTTATATTTTTATATTTTTATATTTTTATATTTTTATATTTTTATATTTTTATATTTTTATATTTTTATATTTTTATATTTTTATATTTTTATATTTTTATATTTTTATATTTTTATATTTTTATATTTTTATATTTTTATATTTTTATATTTTTATATTTTTATATTTTTATATTTTTATATTTTTATATTTTTATATTTTTATATTTTTATATTTTTATATTTTTATATTTTTATATTTTTATATTTTTATATTTTTATATTTTTATATTTTTATATTTTTATATTTTTATATTTTTATATTTTTATATTTTTATATTTTTATATTTTTATATTTTTATATTTTTATATTTTTATATTTTTATATTTTTATATTTTTATATTTTTATATTTTTATATTTTTATATTTTTATATTTTTATATTTTTATATTTTTATATTTTTATATTTTTATATTTTTATATTTTTATATTTTTATATTTTTATATTTTTATATTTTTATATTTTTATATTTTTATATTTTTATATTTTTATATTTTTATATTTTTATATTTTTATATTTTTATATTTTTATATTTTTATATTTTTATATTTTTATATTTTTATATTTTTATATTTTTATATTTTTATATTTTTATATTTTTATATTTTTATATTTTTATATTTTTATATTTTTATATTTTTATATTTTTATATTTTTATATTTTTATATTTTTATATTTTTATATTTTTATATTTTTATATTTTTATATTTTTATATTTTTATATTTTTATATTTTTATATTTTTATATTTTTATATTTTTATATTTTTATATTTTTATATTTTTATATTTTTATATTTTTATATTTTTATATTTTTATATTTTTATATTTTTATATTTTTATATTTTTATATTTTTATATTTTTATATTTTTATATTTTTATATTTTTATATTTTTATATTTTTATATTTTTATATTTTTATATTTTTATATTTTTATATTTTTATATTTTTATATTTTTATATTTTTATATTTTTATATTTTTATATTTTTATATTTTTATATTTTTATATTTTTATATTTTTATATTTTTATATTTTTATATTTTTATATTTTTATATTTTTATATTTTTATATTTTTATATTTTTATATTTTTATATTTTTATATTTTTATATTTTTATATTTTTATATTTTTATATTTTTATATTTTTATATTTTTATATTTTCATATTTTTATATTTTTATATTTTTATATTTTTATATTTTTATATTTTTATATTTTTATATTTTTATATTTTTACATTTTTATATTTTAATGTTTGAATTTAATGATTAAATTTCATGTATAATTAATATGATTAAATATAAATTTTAAATTACTTTGCGTTTTCCAAGTATTTTTGCATAAAAGCGCAATATTATTCGCAATTGTGCACACGGTTCGTATGAATTAAAAAGAATTTAAGGAACACATACTGCTTTTTGAACTTTGACATATTACACACGGGAAATTCTAAATTTCAATGGAATTTCCGAAGCACTCATCATACGCGCAACGTACTCAAGATATTTTCATAGCAACTCCAGTTCATTATAATTTTTCGACGCAATTATTGCATGTTTCTTCCTAATAAGCTGCTGAATATATAAAAAGTAGATGTGTAAATTTTCCAAAGAACACCGCTGCGAAGCTCTACAAATCAGTTGTACAAATAAATTTAGAAATTATTTCACTTTATGTTCAACGTGTACTAATTTTTTTAATTTTTTTTTTTTTAAATTGACATTTTATTAAAAAACAAAACAAACAAACCAAAAATACATTTTTATATAAAATTGAAATTATTCGTAGTTATACATTAAATTAATCTATTGATGCTATTTAAATTCAAAATAAAATATAATAAAATGGTATTATTTAATTGTAATCGATTAAATATATAATCGATTAAAAATTTAAACACACCGACAACATCAATTTCATCGTAATATTTTAGATTTAGTTTGAATATAAAATTTTCAATAAAACATTTCACTTTTATTTATAAAATTATGAAATTTAATTGAAATAAGAAACAATTTTTGTCGATAATTGAAATTTTTATCGAAATAACATATTTTATTTGAAAAATAAAATTTTGAGCGATAAATTAATATTTAATTTAAAAATTAAAATTTATCGATAAATTAAATTTTATTTTTATCGATAAATACAATTATAATCGATAAAATAAATTTATAAACGTTAGAAATTAATTTTTAACGATACATTAAATTTTAATCGATAATTTAAATTTTAAATAATTACAAATTTTTAACTTTGAAATAACTTTCGATAAATACAATTTTAATCGATAAGTTGAATTTTTATCGATACTTTTAATTCATAATCGTTTAATTAATTTTTTCGATATATTATGTTTCTAATCGTTCAATTTAATTTCTTATCGATATAGTATATTTCTAATCGATAAATTTAATTTTTAACGATAAATTAAATTTTAACCGATAAATTAAATATCAAATAATTAAAATTTTTTATTAATAAATTAATTATTGATAAATACAATTTAAATCGATTAGTCAAATCGATATATAATATTTCTAATCGTGAAATAAATTTTTAACGATAAATTAAATTTTAGTCGATAAAATAATTTTTTAACGATGAATTCAAATTTTTATAGATATAGGTTTTGACAAATTAAATTACATATATATGCTTGATCTGCAATCCGTTCGTTTTTATGTCAAATCTTGAATTGCAAAACGAATGGATTGAAACAAGGTATTTTGTAACACGGACGAAAGAGAGCAATTTTGATTTCACGTACGAACAGCTGATTCGTGTTCAAAACATCTATTGTGAACTGATCATAAATAGCAAATAAAATAAAAAATTTGAAAATGAGTTCGTTTTAAATTTATTCGTACAATTTCAACGTACAATTTCAATTATTCAAACTATTCTCGTGTTCCAGAATCAGCCTACGTAATGTATTCATTGTTAATTTATCGTGCTACTTGATTTGTCATTTTTTTGATTTTGCATATGTACGGCATAATATTGACTAAATTCATCAATACCAAGACAAGAAATGGACAATTTGGCCGACGTCTAATCCGACAATACTACAATATAAAGTAGAAGTGTTTGTGCAGGATAATTGTAAATTCTATACATTTACACAACCAAGAATACGGAACCCAACAAAAATTATATTAAACGATTTGATAGGCTAAAAAGTTTTAGCGAATCCAGGAAATTTGAACTTGATTTAAATACTTGTGTTTTTCCCAGATGTAGTTTTATCTTTTTGTAGAAATAAACATTATTCAATTTCAGCCAAAAATATGCAATTCACTGTTGAAATGTTAATCGGATTGAAATCGGTGGGAAACAGAAAACCGTTTTTAGAACAAGGCATTTCGTGATGTTCGAAAAATATGAAATTGAAAACCGCGTAAAATAAATTATGGAACATGACATTTCGTTTTCAATTTCAAGTGAAAGTAACGCAGGACATGCCTGATACATATCGACGCCCCTTACGAAAACTATTATATATTCAAATTGTCTTACGAAAAAAAGTACATATCACTTTTAAACGAATACGATTACATTTTTACTTAAATAAGGAATATTATAATATTCTCAAAATTTCACAGAAAATTAGTACAACAAACAGTTTTCTGTGGAAAATTATTATGTTTAAAATTTTTAGACGAAAATTGGAGCTTTTTATTGAAATATATTTTTTTCAAAATCATATTGCTTTGCTTTTATGTTTTTATATATCGTCACTATCATGCCAAAGGGGCGAATGTGCAATTTTTGACATTTGCGTTTTTTTACATTTTTGAATGTAGTTTTTCCTCATGTATACTGTGCTAAAATCGCGTGTCGTTTTGTTGGATATAGCCACAAAAGTCAAAACCAAAAATCTTGTCATGCCAAAAGGGCGAATCTTTCCTTTTTCGCCATAACTATTTATTGGTACGAGATAAAATAGTAGTGAGAAGGCATTTATTGTTTGTTTTTAAAGCACCTATCGATCTGCATCATTAATTAAAAACATTAATTTGCCATTTGTTATTTGCAGGAAAAAAAGTTTGGCAAAATATTTTTAAGTAATGATGCAGTTCGATAGGTGCTTTAAAAATAAATAATAAATGCCTTCACACTACTATTTTATCTCGTACCAATAAATAGTTATGGTGAAAAAGGAAAGATTCGCCCTTTTGGCATGACAAGATTTTCAATTTTTCGAATTTTTGTTATTTGCAAGAAAATATTTTTAATTAATGATGCAGATAGATAGGTGCTTTAAAAACAAACAATAAATACCTTAACACTACTATTTTAACTCGTACCAATAAATAGTTATGGTAAAAAAGGAAAGATTCGCCCTTTTGGCATGACAAGATTTTCAATTTTTCGAATTTTTGTTATTTGCAAGAAAATATTTTTAATTAATGATGCAGATAGATAGATGCTTTAAAAACAAACAATAAATGCCTTCACACTACTATTTTATCTCGTACCAATAAATAGTTATGGTGAAAAAGGAAAGATTCGCCCTTTTGGCATGACAAGATTTTCAATTTTTCCAATTTCTTCGTTTTTTTGCTACAGCTTTTTATTCGTGCAAGATGAAATAGTAATTTAAAGGCATTAGTTGTCTGTTTTTAAAGCACCTATCAATTGGCATCATTATTTAAATTTGCCAAAAAAAATGTTCCTTCAAATAACAAATGGCAAATTAATGTTTGGCAAAATATTTTTAAATAATGATGCCAATAGATAGGTGCTTTAAAAACAAACAATTAATTTCTTTACATCACTATTTTATTTTGAGCTAATAAAAAGTTATAGCTTAAAAAACAAAAATATTTGCGTTTTGGTCAGGATATAGCCTCACAAAATTCGTATTTATAATTCAGTAAATTGTCCGAATCCAAAGATATTTTATATACGTTATAATAATTCATGAATAAACTAAAATAAGAAAAGAAATTCAAAAAAAACTACTTTTTCTAATTTTTAAAGCACATCAAACTTTAAAATTTGATTTCCCAACATTTTTAAAAATGCACATTCGCCCCTTTGGCATGACACTGACGATATGTCATTTGTAAAATTTGTTTGAGAAAATTTAAAATAATTACGCTAAAATATGCATTACCATATACTATGTCGGTGACTCAGAAGGTTAGTGTGTTGGAACACAAGCCGAAACGTCGCTGGTTCAAACACCAGCAAATGCAACATGAAAAAAATAAATAGAAAATGTTTTTCTTCACCGCGCTACCTCTTGGTAGATAAGCTTCGAGAGTAAAAACATCACCCATGAAAAGTTATGATTCGGCGTTAAACTGTAGGTTCCGATTCCAATCTTCGTCGCAAATTTGAATCATTTTTATATTCGTAGATATACAGATATACATGTGCATATTCCCGGAAATATCAAAAACATAATAGAATTCCTGGCAAAACCATAAAACATATTATTTTTCTCATCAAAAACAATAACATACTTTTATTCTGAACTTCAAAAAATAACATATTTATTTTCGTAAAGGAAAAAATATATAATAGTTTTCGTAAGTGGCGTCGATATGTTTATCGAAATTTTTTGTTTTAATCGAAAAATTTTATTGTTATAGAAAATTTTTAATTTTTTCGAAAATGTTGTTGTTATTTTTGAAAAATTTTATTGTTAACGATTTTTTTTTTAGTTTTTCAAAAAATGTTTTTTTTTTAGTATGATCGAAAAATTTTATTGTTATCGAAAATAAAGGGTTTTTCAACAGGGACACTACAAAAGTAGAGCGACAGGGACAGCAAACGACGCCATATTTCTTGCCGCTCTTTTGACATTTCTCTTCAGTGAAGTTTGCCATTTCATGATGGAAAGATATACGAATTCGAATTTCTGTAGGCAATTTTAATAATTTCGACTCGTTGTTGGCTCGTATATTTTTGCATCATGAAATGGCAAATCTTACTGTAGACAAATGTCAAAAGAGCGGCAAGAAATATGGCGTCGTTTGCCGTACCTGTCGCTCTACTTTTGTAGCGTCCCTGTTGAAAAACCCTTGAAAAAACTTATGTAGCACTCTTATTGAAAAACCCTTTATTAATGTTATCGAAATTTTTTTATTTGTTTTGAAATTTTTTATTGTTATTGAAAAATTTAATTTGTAATGAAAATTTTTATTTTTATCGACATTTAACTCCCAGCAGTTCGCTAGTTGTTCCATAAAGAACCACTTCTAGAACAACATTTATTTGGAATGCAAAGATAAAAAGTCGTTCCACGTTCGCTTCTAGTGAAATCATTTTAGGAATCACCTTGTCTTCGAGAGTTATAAAGAGTACACACATTTAAATTTATCAGTTGAATATAAAAATATGACAGAGAATCGAACCAAGTTCTACATCTCCATCCAATTCTACAGCAACAGATTCTAGAATAACTTCTCTCTTGGTACTGACGGCACAGCAACGAGAACAACTTCACATTGGGTTCGCTTCTTTTAGAATGTAATTGAGAATATACAAAAACGTGTCAAACCTCTTTGAAATATTTTATTAAAAAAAATAAAGTTAGCTGCGTATTCTAAATCAACAATTCAATTAAAAACATTTGTGTCATAGGATATAAAACATATTTAGTAAGTACTTTTTTTATTTTAATTAAAAATATAGTTTAACATTTTAATACTACAGCTAGTGCGATGGCTCAGATGGTTGGTGCGCAGGAAGTCCATATAATGACAGGAGCATGTCAACATCGAAAATAGAACAAGTTCAGTATCAAAAATGTCCATGAAATAATATATATATATATTTTAATATAGTTTAAAGTTTAAATTTTCCTGATTATATTAGTTTTATAAAAATTAAATGAACAAATTTATTTATTTTGTATTCTATGGAAACAATATGTGGAAGGTGTTCCAAAAGGCATGCCATGGGAACCATTTTAAGATGTAGTTCCAAAAGTCATTCCATGGGAACTCTTATGAAGAAGTTCAAAATGTCATTCCATGGAAATCATTTTTAGAAGTAGTTCCAAAAATCATTCCATCGGGCGTTATTCCATAACTACGTCTTTTGGAACCGGGAGAGAAGTTGTTCAACCACTTAAGAGAGAAATTTAAAGAGACTACTTAAAGTGGTTCCACAACACATTGCAGTAGAAGCGAATGGAGATGTACTTCTCCGTTCGCTTCTCTTAGAAGCTGACGGAAAAGTACTTGCTCGTGTAGACTTCTGGAACCATTTTAGGAACGACTCTCTTAATACATTATAAATTGCCAAAGTTGTTGCAAAGTACTTCTAAAATCTGCTGGGTATTAGATCACATAATAACCAATAAAATCAGTTTGTATAATTGTTTATCAATAAATGGAATTTTGAACGACAATTAATCATATCCCATTCAAGTGTAATTACAATTATACGTGTATTTATAAATAATCCGTAGTACAAATCAGATGTTCCAATTGATGTACAAAATAATTGATAACTTTGTAATTTATTAAAATATCAAAAACTGGTTTAATAAATATACAAGTAAAATGCAGAATTTGCAATTTCTAATTATACAAATGTTTGCCCAAATAAACAGTCTTAGGGAATGAGACAGCATAAAAAATAGTTGTTTACTAAATAATTGACTTCCTATTGGATATCTGGTGGTGGTCAGATCAAATTTGTATTTGATGTTGAATATTTTCTACTCTAGAATTTTCACAATTAAATATACATACTACATAATTTGTAACTTAAAGTTGGTTTCGATAATAAGAACATTTTAAAAATCAAATTGTAAGCCATGTTTCCATTTTCGATAGAATTCCGATCGAATATCGTGTAAAGTCTGTATACATGCGGTAATGAATTCGATGACACAATACAAACAATTGTTGTTCAAACGAATAGAAATAGTTCAAATTAAATCAAAAGCATTGAATTCATTTGAAAAATAATTTTTTGTACTTTGACATCGAAGTCAAACGTGTTTTGTTACAAATTCTATATGATCTTCGAGCGAAAGAAGCCGGAACATGGCCCAATACTTGAATTTTAAAATTTTAATAAAAATCATTTTTTTTTTTCAATTTGGACACTGTATCCTTAAAACTATTTGAGATATAGACTCCAAATGGTTCAAAAATCTATAATTACTGTAACAGCTTTTGTTGGTTCATAATAATACAGAAAATAAAAATACTCCACATTTACTTAGCTGTTATTTTTTCAATATTAAAAAAAAGATAATTAATTCCATAAATTTACAAAAATTCCAGAATTCAACAAGTAATTTAAATTAGTTTTGGGCACTATTTTTAAAAATTCAGGGAAAGTACTTTTTTATTGATCAAATAAACAAACATTTAAAATTTATATGGCGAATTTTAATCAAAAAAAAAAAGATTTATTATGTTTTTAAAAACTCAATTATTTCAAAGATTCTAACTTACCGTAGAGTTAACTGTGAACTTAAGTAAATTCTACACACAAATCTGTGCCAAATACGTACACAATTTTCAGCAAAGTGACTGCAAAAATAGAGAAAAATGCGACACAATTTAGAGATTATCTTAGGAGAATAACGAGAAATTTGTAGACACTTTCAAATAAGTATAAAGTTAAATTTAAGTGACTTTTTTTTAATTATTTTAAAGAATTAAAAACAAAATTTAAAACAATTTTTTTCACACGTGCTGCAGCAACCAACACACAGCAATGTCCAGCGCACTAAGAAAACTGACCGCAAATGCGTATAAATTTTAAAAATTGAAATTAGTTGGCAACACTGAGAAACAATAAAACACAGAAGTGGTAACACAATTAAAGCCGGGCAACGCGCGCCCGCAAGTTTTCACTTTCGACTGACCGCAGTGGCTGAAGTTGGCCGCAGCCAAAGGCTATGTTTTGGCCAAAACAATAAGTGAAGCAACCAACTTCAACAATAAAAGTGTTAAAGTCGTATATTGTTGTTGCTTTTGTGCTCATTCCAAATGCGGTTTTATGAACGACGCGACTTGAAGTCGTTACACGGACGAAAGTGAAATTTTTGCCAGTTTTTTTTTTTCTTTATTTCCAGTTGTCGTTGTTGTACCTGTGCCTAACAATTGACCCAGTTTGTTAACTGGATTTCTTGGCTAGCAGTTTTTTGCGTTTTTTATTTTTTGTTTTTTTATTTTTTTTGTTTTCATTTCGAACAACTTTTGTGACCCACTCGGCGCTTTGCCGACGCTGATATTGAAATTCAAGCCACTTCCGGTTGACGTTGCCGCCATTACGCGCATGCAACATGCGGTCAGTCGCGGTGGTTTTCGGTGGCACAAGTGCGGTTGTAGGTGGTGCAAGTTATTTTAGATGTTTTAGTGACTTTAGTGTCGTCTGTTTGACCAACGAAAAATAGTTACTTTCGATTTTTTTTTTTTTGTTTTCGCTGGAAACTCGAACTTTTCAAGTGTGTCGCTGTTTGCTGGTGTTGCCAACCGCGACAACAACAAGCGCCGACTGTCGTCCACTCACTAACGCAACGTTATGCAAATGTTGCCGTAGTTTTAGGCCAAAACTGCGACGTTGTTGAAGACGACGTCGACGCCGAAGACTGCGACAGGAAGTTGTACTAAAGTTGGACGACTTTGCTACAGTGTTAGTGTTTGTGTGTGTTGCTTGATATGTGTTTAATGGGCTTTGTCTGTGTTTGTGCTCCAACCATCGACTACAAAATAAACTTATGAACGAACAGCATTTGTGGGTCAAACAACAAATAGTTGCAGTGACGGCAGCGAGAATCACAGAAGTAGTAGGCAAAATGCTGTGAGGATAATGTTAATTCTAAAATTAATATAAAAATTTTACTAAAACATCAACTTTTATTAATAATTAAAAATAAAAATCAAATTGATAAAGTAGTCAATTTAAAAAAAATAAATTCAAAAATACAGAAATTCATAAATTCATAAATTAATAAATTCCCCAATTC
The DNA here is from genome assembly GCA_951804985.1 of Dryomyza anilis. NCBI lineage: Eukaryota > Metazoa > Arthropoda > Insecta > Diptera > Dryomyzidae > Dryomyza > Dryomyza anilis. The sequence goes on from OX638132.1 coordinate 94,326,380, forward strand.
ATAAATTCATAAATTCATAAATTCATAAATTCGTAAATTCATAAATTCATAAATTCATAAATTCATAAATTCATAAATGCATAAATTCATTAAATCATAAATTCATAAATTCATATATTCACAAATTCATAAATTCTTAAATTCTTAAATTCTTAAATTCATAAAATCATAAATTCATAAATTCATAAATTCATAAATTTATAAATTCATAAATTCATAAATTCATAAATTTATAAATTTATAAATTTATAAATTCATAAATTCATAAATTCATAAATTCATAAATTCATAAATTCATAAATTCTTAAATTCATAAATTCATATATTCACAAATTCATAAATGCATACATTCATTATTCAAAAATTCATAAAATCATAAATTCATAAATTCATAAATTCATAAAATCATAAATTCATAAATTCATAAATTTTTAAATTCTTACATTTATAAATTCATAATTTCATAAAATCATAAATTCACAAATTCATAAATTCTTAAATTCTTAACTTCATAAATTCATAAATTCATATATTCATAAATGCATACATTTATAAATTCATAAAGTCAAATTCAAAAATTCATAAAATCATAAATTCACAAATTTATAAATTCATAAATTCATAAATTCATAAATTCATAAATTCATAAATTCATAAATTCATAAATTCATAAATTCATAAATTCATAAATTCATAAATTCATATATTCATATATTCATAAATGCATACATTTATAAATTCATAAAGTCAAATTCAAAAATTCATAAAATCATAAATTCATAAATTCATAAATTCATAAATTCATAACTTCATAAATTCATAAATTCATATATTCATAAATTCATATATTAATAAATTCATTAATTTATAATTTTATAAATACATAAATTCATACATTCATACATTCATGCATTCATACATTCATACATTCATACATTCATACATTCGTAAATTCATAAATTCATAAATTCGTAAATTCATAAATTCATAAATTCGTAAATTCATAAATTCTTAAATTAATAAATGCAAAAATTCATAAATTCATAAATTCATAAATTCGTAACTTCATAAATTCATAAATTCATAAATTTATAAATTCATAAATTCATAAATTTATAAATTTATAAATTCATAAATTCATACGTTCATAAAATTATAAATTCACAAATTCAAATTCAAAAATTCATAAATTAATAAATTCATAAATTCTTTAATTCATAAATTTATTTTACTTAAAGTTGTCATTTTTACACAAAAAATAATAATTGATTTTAATTTTTACCAAAAAAAAAAATTTTTTTTTTCATTTATACTAAAGATTTTCATTTTTTCTTAAAATTTAAATTTTAAAAATTTAATTTTTACAAAGTAAAATAATACTAAATTAAAAAATATAATTGATGTCGCTGTAATTTGCCTTCACCGCACATAATCATGGCGCAAATACATTAACACTTTATTTAAAGCGCACTAAATATAAATCACGCGCACTAAAGTTGCCTACAATAAAAACAGCTACCTTTACACAAACATCTTAAAAACATTAATTTATTTGGGCAGCTATAAACTTGTGCTACATGAAATTGTTTCATATTTGATATAACTAACTGAAAATCTTGATATCCGATAAAGTTGTATTCGGGAAATAATAATATTTATATACAGAATTTTACTTTTGTTCAATATTCAAAAGTCTGATAAGAAAAATCGCATTTAATTTGATTTACGAAACTTGTATGATTTGAATTTAATTAAAATAGTTTTATTTTGTATTGAAATTCGAACTCTGAAACATTCAAATCAAATTTGGATACGATTCCGAATGGAATTTCCAAACTTAAAGTTCAAGTTAATATAAAACCCTTAACGAATAGTCACTTAGTGGTTAAACTTTGACCTTTTAATGGCATGCCAAATTTGCATATTTGGAAAAAAATAATAAGGATGGAATCCAAGTAGAGATTTCAAAATTTTCACTTTTTACTGCATGTATAATTTATACAAATGGTATAAAAAATGTAATAATCGATTGTGGAGAATTCGAGAAATTCCATTGTCAACTTTAAAAAGCTGTAAAATGTATTTCATATTCAACATACCTAAATTAAAATACTTCAATTAGTTCTGTAAGTGACTTATAATAGAGGTAAAAAGTTCCTACGTATTTGTTACCATTTCAACTAAAAACTAATCTGACCCAACTTTTTGAAGGTCAAACAAATACCGAAACTAAATAAATCCTTGCCAAACATCAAATCAACTCACAAAAGGCACATCCATCAAATCTCAACCGCAATTGGCTTCGAAAACAATTAGCCAAAAGTAACTTCAAATTATTCAACATTTGATTTAATCGCACCTCAAGGCCAGACACGCAATCAACCCAAATGGGACCACAAACATTTCGTTCAACATTCGTAAAAATAAACTGTGCGCCGCGCACATTTTAGTCATTTATTTTCACTGATAAGAGCCTAATTGGAAGTTTCTACTATTATTTTTCGGGTACAGCATACAAAATGGACTTGTAGAATGAGAAGAAACTATGTATTTGGGTACAATTTGTAGGTTACAAAAATAATAAATAGAAAACAAAATGAAAGAACTACGATTATTGTACGGGCACAACAAAGCCAATAGATTAATTGACTGAGGCATACAATTTGTTTGAATAATTTGTGTAGTGCTATTCGAATAATTAAAGTTTTCGGATAATATAAGAAAAACCATTTGGAAATAATTAAAATAAACATTCAGAAATATGTTTCTTATATTAAAGAAAATTTACATTTAAATAAATTTAAATTCTTTTTTAAGAAAACCTCTTCATTAATGTTATTTTAATATTTCTATTTATTATAATAATAATAATTTGTCGCTACAGTCCTATATAGAACTTCGGCCGAGCTCTCTCACCATTTTGAGCAGTGCGTGTTATATTTGTACTCAAAGTGGAGGGACCTACAGTTTATTGCCGAATCCGAACGGCGGGTGAGAGCTTTTCGTAGGCAATAGTTTTACTCTCGTAGGTTTGCCATTTACTAACGAGAGGTAGCGCGGCATAGAAAAATGTTTCTATGAAAAGATGTTGTTAGCCCCAGTCCAGGCTTGAACCGGGGACCTTTCGGCTCGCAGTCCAACGCACTAACCCTGAGCTACCGCGGCTACTTATTAAGAAACTATTTTCTTAGTATTTTCAAATTATTGAAGAATTCAATATTATTCCCCAAGTTTCAATATCAATATGCCACATTTCATTAAAGTGTTATTGGCAATTTCTGCCTTTGCTTTATTTATGATTTTTTTCGTATAAAACTTTAGTGCACAATCCATTGGCTCTTATAACTGATGATGCATGTATGCCTGTTCGCCTGCCAAAATTGTTCGACGTAATTGAATTCGATTCATATTTTTGCGTTCAGCACCCCTAGAGGTCAAGGTCGACTATATGAGTTGTGCGTGCCGGAAACAAAAGAACCAACAACGCCATTTTAATTTTCCGAACAGATTGTTGCGATATGAGCACATGTGCTGGTCATTATCATAAATTCACCAGTATGCCAACATATGGCCAAGTGTCAAGTTATTTTATTGGCGTTATTTATTCTGAATGGCTAGGCGCACCAAAAAAAAAAGAATCTGGGGATTACAGTGCAAAAAAAAATATTAAAGTATTGAAGTATTTTATATTTATAACAGCGTTCAATCAATTGTAATATTTTTCAAATTTTATTTTTATTTAAATTTATAAAATAATTTAATGTTCGAAATAAATTATTTATGATTTAAATAAATTTATGAAATAAATGAATTTATGAATTAAATTAATTTATGGAATTAATGAATTTATGAAATAAATGAATTTTTGAAATTAATGAATTTTTGAAATAAATGAATTTATGAATTAAATGAATTTATGAAATAAATGAATGTATGAATTTATGCAATAATTGAATGTATGAATTTATGCAATAATTGAATGTATGAATTTATGCAATAATTGAATGTATGAATTAATGAATTTATGAAATAAATGCAATAAATGAATACATGAATTTATGAAATTATTGAATGTATGAATTTATGAACTAAATAAATTAATGAAATAAGTGAATTTATGAATTTAATGAATTTATGAATTAAATGAATTCATGAATTAAATGAAATCATGGAATTAATGAATTTATGAAATAAATGAATTTTTGAAATTAATGAATTTATGAATTAAATGAATTTATCAACTAAATGAATTTATGAAATAAATGAATGTATGAATTTATGCAATAATTGAATGTATGAATTTATGCAATAATTGAATGTATGCATTTATGAATTAATGAATTTATGAAATAAATGAATGCATGAATTTATGAAATTATTGAATGTATGAATTTATGAACTAAATAAATTTATGAAATAAATGAATTTATGAATTTAATGAATTTATGAATTTAATGAATTTATGAATTTATGAATTAATGAATTTATGAATTAAATGAATTTATGAACTAAATGAATTTATGAAATAAATGAATGTATGAATTTATGAAATGTATGAATTTATGAACTAAATAAGTTTATGAAATAAATGAATTTATGAATTTAATGAATTTATAAATTAAATGATTTCATGAATTAAAGGAATTCATGGAATTAATGAATTTATGAAATAAATGAATTTTTGAAGTTAATGAATTTATGAGTTAAATGAATTTATGAACTAAATGAATTTATGAAATAAATGAATGTATGAATTTATGAAATTATTGAATGTATGAATTTATGAAATAAATGAATGTATGAATTTATGAAATTATTGAATGTATGAATTTATGAATTAAATGAATTTATGAACTAAATGAATTTATGAAATTATTGAATGTATGAATTTATGAACTAAATGAATTTATGAAAAAAATAAATGTATGAATTTATGAAAAAATTGAATGTATGAATTTGTGAAGTTTTATTTTTGCATTTATGAATTTTTAAACTTATGAATTCACGAATTCATAAAATTTTGAAATTATGAATTCTCTAATTTATGAATTTACAATAACTAACAAAATTTTAAAATTAATTATTTAATTTATTATAATATGAATTCTCGAATTTATGAAACTATCAATTTAAGAATTAATGAATATATCACTTTATTAAATTCTTATTTGATGTATTTATTATTATATGAATCTATCAACTTAAAAATTGATGATGTTACCAATGTATTATTCGATGTATTTATAAATTTAAGAATTTATGAATTAGTGAATGATGAATTTTGAATTTCAAAATGATGTATTTGAATTTTAAAATTAACTTCTGAGTTTGATTTGATGTTTATTAAATTTCAAATTGATGTCTTTGAATTTTAAAATTAATTTCTGAATTTGAATTGATGTTTATTAAATTTCAAATTGATTTTTTGAATTTCAATTGAAATCTTTCCAATTTCAAATGAATTTCCTGAATTTCAATTGATGTCTTTTGAATTTCCAATGGAATTTCAGAATTTCAATTGATCACTTTTGAATACCATATATAATTTGTGAATTTTAATTAATGTCTTCTAAATATCAAATGGATTTCCTGAATTGTAATTGATGTCTTTTGAATTTCAAAAGGAATTTCTGTATTTCAGTTGATTTTTTATCTAAATCACATTTGTAAATGGTGACACCAAAAAATAATAAAATATAAAATTTAAAAAAAATCTATAATTTTGCACCCTATTTAAGATACAGGATGTTTAATAAGTGAATATTACAGGAAGAAGATGGAAGAAAAAACTGTAAATACAGCACAATCTGTTGATAAATGAATATCAATTGTATATTCATATTTTAGACAATTAAATTAACTTTCCTATGGTCACATTTTTGAATCCTATGATATATTCCTTTTTAAAATTTGAAATTTGAATTTGAAATGTTCAAAAATTAAAAATTAAATTTTGATTTTTTAATGATTTTCTCAAAATTTTGTTACGGATCTCCATAATTTTTTCAAATTTATAATGATAGACCATTTTATGCCCAGTAATTTGTTATCAATCATGTTGATTTTAACCTGGTAAAAAATGATTTAGAAATAATAAAACAATGGCGGGTCTTGTGATTTGGTGGTTGAAATTTAAAAAAAATCTGATATTATCAAGAAATAATTTTATACATTTATTGAAAATATAATCATTATCATATTACTTCACAGAACATATTTCTTGATCATATTTAAAATATATATATATATATATATATATATATATATATATATATATATATATATTTTTTTTTTTTTTTTATTACAACCACCAAAACACATGACGCGCCGCCGTTTAATTTTTTATTTTTTACCAGGCTTAAATCACTGCGTTTAATTTTTTATTTTTTTACCAGGCTTAAATCACTGCGCAACGCATACGAGCGCTGCCCCCGCCACGATATCAAAATCGTGCTAGGCGATTTTAACGCCAAGGTGGGCAGAGAAGCCATCTATTGTCCCACAATCGGAAAATTTAGCCTCCATGCCAACACTTCCGATAACGGAACGAGACTAATCGACTTCGCCGCAGCACGAAACATGGTAGTTAGTAGCACTAGATTCGAACATTTCGATATCCACAAGGCCACATGGTTGTCGCCCGATCAAAAAACTCGAAATCAAATTGATCACGTTGTGATTGACGGAAGGCACTCTTCAAGCGTGATGGACGTACGCACTATCCGAGGTGCCAATATGGACTCGGATCATTACCTTGTAGCAGCCAAGGTCCGCACACGCTTAAGCGCTGCGAAGAACGTACGGAACCAAACGCAGAGAAAGCTAGACGTCGGAAAGCTGCAATCACAACAGACAACGCAAGCCTTTTCCACTCGACTCTCACACCTGCTTAGACAAAGCACTCCTCCTCTCGATGATATAAGCGCGCAGTGGAATCATATCTCCTGCTCTATGCGTACGGCTGCCGAAGAGGTGCTTGGATTCCAACGCCCCCTGAGGAATCAGTGGTATGACCAAGAGTGTCGCGCGGCCACTGCAGAGAAAGACGCTGCGTACAAATCCACCCTGCAGTCAGTAGCTACGCGAGCTGCGAAGGAGCGATACAAAGAGAAGAGGAGGGAAGAGAGACGTCTTTTCAGGCGAAAAAAAAGCGAGGCAGAAAGACGTGAGTGTGAGGAGATTGAGATGCATGGGGACAGGAATGAGGCTCGAAAATTCTTCGAGAAAATAAGACGCCTAGCCGGAGGTTCGAAATCCGGAGCCTCTTCCTGTAAAGATGAGAACGGAAATCTAGTGACAGATATCCAGAGCACACTGAAAATATGGAGGGATCACTTCTCTAAACTGCTGACCGGTGATGATGACCTCAATTCCACCGATAGAGAAGCAAACCCGGCAACCCCAGTACTTGATGACGACGTTGAGATTCCGCCACCCGACCATGACGAGGTCAGAACAGCCATTGCTCGGCTGAAAAACAACAAAGCCGCAGGTGCTGATGGCCTGCCTGCTGAATTGTTTAAGACCGGAGGCGAAGAGCTAATAGAGAGCATGCACGAGCTCGTAAGCAGAATATGGTCGGATGAAAGCATGCCAAGTGACTGGAACCTCAGTGTACTCTGCCCAATCCTTAAGAAAGGGGATCCCACTATCTGCGCCAACTACCGTGGGATCAGCCTACTCAATATCGCATACAAGGTTCTATCGAGCGTATTATGTGAAAGACTGAAGCCCATCGTCAACAGACTGATTGGACCTTATCAGTGCGGCTTCAGACCTGGAAAGTCCACCATAGACCAGATTTTCACATTGCGCCTAATCCAGGAAAAGACCCTAGAAAAACAGATCGACACCTACCACCTATTAGTCGACTATAAAGCCGCCTTCGACACTCCGATAAGGGAACGATTATACGCCGCAATGTCTGAGTTCGGTATACCTGCGAAACTTATAAGACTTTGCAGGATGACCCTGAGCAACACACGTTGCTCAGTGAGAATAGGAAAAGACCTCTCCGAGCCATTTCATACCGAACGAGGTTTCAGACAGGGTGACTCCCTATCGTGCGACTTTTTTAACTTATTGATGGAGAAAATAGTTCGAGCTGCCGAACTCCGTCAAAGCGGCACTATCCTCAACAAAAGTGTCATGCTGCTCGCATATGCCGACGATATTGATATCATTGGCAGGAGCACACGAGCAGTCAGCGCAGCATTCTCCAGATTGGAGAAAGAGTCGCGTCGAATGGGTCTAGCGGTGAACGAGGACAAGACGAAGTTCCTTGTGTCAACAAGCAAAAAAGAGTCCGTGCGTCTTGGACAAAAAGCTGATTTTGACACCCACAAGTTCGACATTGTGAAGGACTTCGTCTATCTGGGATCCAGCGTAAACAGCAACAACGACGTCAGCCTGGAGATCAAACGGAGAATAACTCTTGCCAACAGGTGCTACTTTGGGCTCAGTAGGCAATTGAGAAGCAGAGCCCTCTCTCGCCGGACAAAAATAACGCTCTACAAGTCACTCATCATGCCCGTCCTACTTTATGGTGCAGAAACATGGACGCTGGCCACCACCGATGAGAGAGTACTGGGAGCGTTCGAGAGAAAGATTCTCCGTAAAATCTTTGGCCCTATCTGCTTTGCTAACGAGTATCGAATCAGGATGAACCACGAGCTATATGAGTTATTCGACGACATTGACATAGTCAAGCGCATCAAGATCCAGCGGCTTCGCTGGCTAGGTCATGTCGAACGAATGGATGAAAACACTCCAGCCAAGAAGGTGCTTGAATCGAAACTCGAAGGTGGACAGCGTAGAAGAGGGCGTCCAAATCTGCGTTGGAAAGACCAAGTTGAGGACAACCTGGCAACGCTTGGTATTTCTAACTGGCGTCAGCGCGCGCAAAGCAGATCCGACTGGCGCGGCTTCATCTCAGCGGCCAAAACCGACCCACGGTTGTAAGGGCCATTTAAGTAAGTAAGTAAGTTAAATCACTGCGATTACCACAGAAATATTGGGAATGAACTGGTCTATCAATAAAAATTTTAAAAAATGGGATGCTCCATAATGAAATTTTGAGAAAATCAATGACAAAGTCAAAATTTGTATTTTTATTTTTTAAAATTTCCACTTTACAAACATTTTAAAAAAGGAGCAAATCAAGGGGCTCGATGATGTGATATGCCATTGGAAAGACATTTTAATTACTAAATATGAGTGAAAAATTGATAATCATTTATCAACGAATTATACTTTAAAACTAATTTCCTTGAATAGGTTATATCAGCAATATGCATTTATTAAACATCCTGCATCTAAAACAGGGTGCAAAATTAGACATTTTTTATTTAATATTTTCTTATTTTTAAGTCATAGAATAACCCCCTTGAATTATGTGTGAATCAAACACCCTCTATACATATATCTCTCAATGTCTGAACGATGAGCACAACATTTGTGCTCAGTGATGAGAAAATACTAATCTGTCAATTACCACTTTATATTTCAAAATGTATGAAATACTTTTTACACAGAAAAATAAATTCATCAATTTGATGAATTTATTCATAAATATTATGCATTTTTTCATCAATTTGATGAATTTATTCATAAATATTATGCACTTTTTCATCAACTACCAGATTCATCATATTGATGCCACCGTTCAATAAATGATATATTGATGAATACATTCATTATATATAGTTATATATATATATATATATATATATATATATATATATATATATATATATATATATATATATATATATATATATATATATATATATGAGAACTTATTCACACCATCGACCATCATAGTGAAGAACGAAATATTCAATACAATGAATTTGAATCGACATATTGATGAATTTGTTCATAATATTTATGACTATAATATTCAATATTATAAATATTGTTGAACTAATATTTAAAAAAAATTTTTTTTTGTAGAAAATAATTCGAAAAAAATTGTTGTAAAAATTTTATTTAAAAAATAACAAAAAAAAAATCGGAAATATTAACAAAAAAAAATTATAATTTCGAAAAAAAACTTCAGAAAAAAATTAGAAATTTTTTTTCTGTGTGATATTACTAATCAACAAACTAAAAATTTTACATTTTGATAAAAAATATTTTTGGTGAGTTTTTATTCTACCACGACGATATCCAGACATTGTATTCCAATTGGTTTTAATTCCAATTTTATTATTTTATATATTTAATTATCATGTTTTTACCGTACGTCAAATATGAATTATATTCTTTTCGCGAACGCATAAAGTTTGGTTTCGGAAATTTCGATTCTATTTCTAGAATTTATTCGCGAATGAATCTGTACATCCACTGCTGTATCTTTTCAACCTGCACAAAAACACAACTGGCCTTGTAGAAAACCTCAATTGAAAAATAATTTTCAAACAGTTTCAAACAAAAAAAAACTTTCAACAAAAAAAAAACCTTTAGAAAATTTTCACTAATAATAATAATTAAAATTTACCACTAAATTTTTGTATTTTTAAAACTATGCTCGAAAAAAACAATCCCAAAGTTTCGGTGTTGCGCATGATGGGCGCAGCCAACGGCGATACAGCCGAACCCAACTTTGTGGTGCCACACAATTCGGTGACGAACATGCGGCATCGCATGGGTCTGACTGAGCGCCAAACCAGCAGCGTGGGACCCACCTCGGCAATGGTGACGCAGCAGAACAGCACCGGCGATGTGGGCACCCCCCAGTCCCCCAATGCGATGAAGTGCATGCATTGCGAGAACATGGCCAAGAACTTCTTGTACCTGGAGAGTCTGCTGCGCAACAACTACAATCCGAAGTTTCAGTGCAGCCTCTGCTACTCCGCCATGAAGTATCTGCAGTATGTGAACAAAAGCATCATGAAGGTCTTCGGCAATTTCGACTCGATCGTTCAGGCGGCCAAAGTGTTTTCACAGCAAAAGGTTGGCGCTGCGCATACGCGCACCAAGCGCACCACTACGGGGCGTCTCTCGAAAAAGTCCGGCTCGCACTTGTCTGCGACTGTCAAGAAGACGGTGTCAGCTGCAACGGCGCCGGCGACGGGACCTAAAAAACCAGTAAGATCCAAAATTGGCTGCATCAAGCCAACCGCACAGTCGAAGGGCAGCGTCAATAGCATGGGCGACGGCAGCCACATGTTACTCGCTTCCGCTGGCGGTCGCAAATTAAAGCAGCGCTCCAAGTCTGTGCTCAAACGGCACAAGAGTCGCAAATCGATGACGCGCAGCGGACACAGCGTTGTAAGCGGTGGCTCTGGCGGTAGCGCCGCAACAAAGAACAAGAAGAAGTCGGGCACAACGGGCAAAATCAAGTCGTCCATTTCGATTCGCGAGCACAAACATCGTCATATCAAATTGAGGCGCAAACATGGGGCAGTGCAAACGAAAAATGGGGTGTAGAGTGGACACAAAATTCTGTTCTGTTTCATAAATTGAATGTTAAAAAAATTGAAAATTGTAGAACTAACGAAAAATATAATAAACATTTTATGTTGTGAAAATTATTTGCATTCTTTGTGAGAATTTGGAAAATGATATATTTTATTTTTAATTTTTATAAAAAAACCAAACGAGCCGAACTCGTTTGTCAAATGATCAATTTTTATACTTGATATTTGATATTTCAAAACGGAAAAGTCCAATTTGATATTTAAAACAACTTTTGTCTAAATTTTGACATATAAAAGCGGTACAGACACATTTGTATCATAGAAAGAGATGGCTGTATATGCCAAATATTGGAACCTATTTACGCAGCGTTGCCAACTGCATTACTCGAAAGCCCTCGGTTGTGCTGCCCGAGGGTTACTTTTTAGGCTTTTCACTTTTTAAGATTTATTTTTTATTTATTTTTTTTTACTAAAAATATACTATAGTTTACAAAGTCAGAACTATTACATCAAAAACTGATCTGCTATATATGGGAAATGGAAAATCGTATATTTTACCAGAGGACACTATTGAGTGTGGTCTGTAACATAGGCTATAGAGCGGGATGGTTCCTGGCACAGAACAGAACGCAAATAAAAAATAATACAAACGCAAAAATACAAAGTTAAATTCAAATGCAAAAACAAAATCAAAAGCAAAAATAAAAATAAAAACACAAAATAAATATAAAAACACAGTAGCAAAGACACAAAGTCAAAAGCAAAATCAATTTTATTATTTCGATTTAATTTTAATTTTTGTTTTATTTTTGTATTTTTTTACAAAAGAATATAAATCAAAATCCCAAAAATGGAATCCTTCCAATAAATCTGATTGTTTGTTGGTTGGTTTGTTTGTTTGTTCCGCATCTCCATCTAAACGGTTGATCCGATTTTCTTGAAATTTTTACCGCAGATGCGGTATGGTCTGTAAGAATAGGATAGGCTATATATAAGGGCCGTGGTATCTCCCATACAACCTAAACCTTCAAAACGATATAACTCGGCACTTTCGGCAGCTACGACTATAAAACAAAAACTGAAATACAAAAAAAAAAAAATATTTAAAAGCAAAAACACAAAAGCTGAAAAAAAGAAAAAATACAAAAACAAAAGCAATAACATAAAACTAAAATCCAAACTAAAGGAAAAACAAAAATAGAAAAGAAAAAAATAACAAAACAAATTTTGACATTGTTTTTGGCGAATATTTTTTTTATTTGGTAATTGGTGTTTTCGACCATTGCATTGTTTTTGTCATCCAATAAATTTTGTAACAAATATTTTTTTCTGAATGTTTTCGAACATTGTTGTTTTTGTCGATTTTTTTTTTTTTCAATGCAGATCAAAAATTTGTTTGTTCGAAAATTTTCGAACATTGTTGCTTTTGTCGATTTCTTATTTCAATTGGTGATTTCAACCATTGCGTCCTTATTGTCGTCCAATATTTTTTTTTTCGAAATTTTGTTGTTTTTGTCGAATCATTTTTTTTGTAAAATGGTCGTTTCGACCATTGCGTTCGTTTTGTCCACCAAAAGTTTTCTTTTAACTCACCACTTTAAAATTCACCACAACGAAGTTCACCACGTTAAAACTCACCACACTAAAACTCACCACAATGAAACTCACCACACAAAAATTCACCACAATAAAATTCACCACACTAAAAGTCACCAAACTAAAATTCACCACACTAAAACTCTCCACACTAAAACTCACCACAAAAAAATTCATCACACTAAAATTCACCACACCAAATATCATCACAATAAAATTCATCACACTAAAACTCACCACAATAAAATTCACCACACTAAAATTCACCACACTATAACTCACCACAATAAAATTCACCCCACCATATAATTCACCACAATAAAACTCACCACACTAAAAGTCACCAACCAAAATTCACCACACTTAAACTCACCAGCAGCGGTAGCTCAGTGGTTAGTGCGTTCGACTGCGAGCCGAAAGGTCCCCGGTTCAAGCCTGGACTGGGGCCAACAACATCTTTTCATAGAAACATTTTTCTATACCGCGCTACCTCTCGGCAGTAAATGGCAAACCTACGAGAGTAAAACATTGCCTATGAAAAGCTCTCACTCACCGTTCGGATTCGGCAATAAACTGTAGGTCCCACCACTTTGAGTACAAATGTAACACGTACAGCTCAAAATGGTGAGAGAGCTCGGCCTAAGTACTTATAGGACTGTAGTGCCGAACTATTATTATTATTAAACTCACCATACCGAAACACACCACACTAAAACTTCAATTGGGGAAGAATTCTATGGGAAAGAATTCTAACGGGACGAATTCAACGGGAAGAATTTTACCGGGATGAATTCAAGGGGAAGATTTTTACCGGAAAGATTTCTACTGGGAAGAATTGTACGGCGAAATATTCTACGGGGTATCACAGTCTGAGAAAGAATTGTCTTTGAGAAAAGTTGGTTTGGTGGAGAATTATTTTTGTTTTGGTCACAACATTTATAAAACCAATAAAAACGAGTTGGGAAAGTTAGGTCACATGGGTAAGTTCGGTCACATGGGGCGGATTTTTATAGTCGGTCGGGCCCGACTATGGAATACCCTACACCTTTGGTGAGGATATTAATGAGGGATATTTAATTGCATACATTTTAAATTTTTTAATCATGCTGAACCTCCCCACCCTCAGAATATTATTCATAAATCAGAAATTTACATCTTATATCCCCATAAATTAAAAAATTTATATAAAAGTATAAACAACTAAAAAAAAAAAAGAATAATATAATTGGGCGGACCACGCCTATATTTAAAATTTTGAAAGGCTAATATTTCATAGATTTAATTTTAATAATTTACGGATCAATTTCCACTATGAAAACCCGGAAAATAATGAAAAAAAAAGTGGGCGGATCACGCCCATTTTTGGACCACATATTTATAGGTGAATTATAACAATACCTTTTAAATTTTATAACTATACCTTGAATACTTTTCGAGTTATTAGTTCCGAACATGTTATATAAAAGTGACTTGTATGGGAGGTGGGCGTGTCCGTTGACCGATTCTGACAGACAGACGGACATGGCTAAACGGACTCGGGTAGTGATGCTGATCAAGAATATATATACTTTTCCATACCGGACACGCCTCGTAAGGGGCGTTACAATATATGCACAAAGTTAATATACCCTGTACCTCTTAGGTGTAGGGTATAAAAACGTTCACAGCAAAGCACGGGTCCCTGATATAAGTAATAAAAATGTTTGTTATATTAATAAAATTGCTCCATATACGAAATCTTTGCACGAGTCGTGCACGGGTTCAGCTAGTTAAAAATAAAACAAAAACAGACTCCAAATTAATTAACAAACAAAATTAACAGGTTAAATTCACGTCAAATATATCATTCTTGACACTATGTCTTCCGGTTTTTTGAAATTTTGTTAAGTGATATTCATCAAAAAAAAACTGTATATTTTGTTTGAATAAACAAAGTATTCTTTCACATAATAATTTATATCTCTGTATACGATTAACCTATTATGATAAAGTTAATGGTTTGTATTCTATTTGATCGTGCTTTTAAAAAAAAAATTACAATTAAAATGTAAAATTTAGAAAAGTTTAATATATTTTTCAAATCACTAAAAATAATTACATTGGAGTCTCCCATAGTTTCTGAGCTATCCATTTTTAAAGTTCAATTGCCGATTTTTTCTGCATACTTAATTGGTTCGCTGACTATTTGTCCACCTAATTTCATTAATTTTGAAAGTAATCGTGCCAAAATTGATTGAATTTATGATATTTTGAATCGCCAAACGATCGTAATTTACGAGAATCATAAAAATTGTGTGTAGGTCCCGACTGGGTGGTAAGACAAATTTTTAGGTTTATGTTTTGCCATGACTACTTTGGTATAATCCAAAAATCAATTGTGACCTCTTTTGGTTTTCGATTTTTGATCAGTTCCAGGTGGTAGAGGGGGAAAAAAATTTTTAGATTTTCGGAACTCTTCCCCTATTAGGAAGGGTGTGGCAATTTTTTAACACTTCGAGTGGCCCTATAAAGTAATTTTCAGCCATTCAGATAAACTCTCTTAGAGTAAACATGTACATTGCATTGTTTAGGTCTTATCATGTTTAAAACAATATCGATCAAGCTACTTCATTTGGTCCGCAAAGGTATTTACAATTATTAAAAACTTATAGAAATCAAATCAGAATAATCGTACTTTTGAAAATGGTATTCAGTACCCTAGTAGAAATTTTGGTAGGGCCATGGTCATGAAGTAATCATGTCATTATTTGTGATGATCGGGATATGA
Source organism: Dryomyza anilis (assembly GCA_951804985.1). NCBI lineage: Eukaryota > Metazoa > Arthropoda > Insecta > Diptera > Dryomyzidae > Dryomyza > Dryomyza anilis. The sequence continues at coordinate 94,342,166 of OX638132.1, forward strand.
CGAGGCCCATAATTTCCTTGTAAAGCAGTGTCCTGATCATGCACTGACCTCAGGCCATGATCATGTACTGATCGGGCAATTCCCCATTTTATTATTTACCCGACAATTGCTTAATCAGAGCCCGAGCATAATAGGGTTTCTCTCATTAATCTCGATCATTGCCTGATGCTAATTTCGTTATGTGGTACAAATAATTTAGCTATGATCGGGAACATTTACTGTTTAGATAATGTAAACCCTGCTATGGTAAGCATGATAAGGGCATGCAAAGTCAATGATCATATTTTCTCTAATAGGGCTTACTCAACGAAAACCCGATCATTTCCCGATGGCGCATCGGGCAAATTTCTACTAGGGTAGCTGCATCTATTATATCAAATAGCATTCATTTTAATTTAGACTAAAATTCGAACTATTTTGCTGAGTGTACGTTGAAAACACACCACCTGTGGAAGATTGAAAAATTGAAAACATTTAAATTGTAACCTGTTGATTTTTTCTGTTTATTGCCAGTTCAAATTGTCATTCAAAATTTTGTTTATATTTTTAAATTTTATGTTGATTTTTTTTTTTAGTTTTGTTTGCTCTATAGGAAATACCTGTTGGATCAACTGTCAAAAGGGCACTTGTTGATGAGACACTTGTTGTCAAGACACCTGTTTTTAAATTTTTGATTAAACTCATGTTGTCATTCTAAATTTTGTTTATGTTTCAAATTTTATTTTATTTTTTTCGAAACCTGTCATTAGGACACTTGTTGATGAGACACTTGTTGAAGCGATACTTTTATAAATGACAATTCTTGAGACACACTTGTTGCTTGGACACCTGTTTTTCAGACACTTGTTGATCCGTAAATTTTGACAAAAACATTAACTGGCATTTCGTAGAGGCACCTGTTGGATGATCGCTCGGTTGCGGAGACACTTGTTTTGTAGTTTCTTTGACATGAGCCACTTGTTGATGGCCACATGTTGCACGGCACCTGTTGAGAAACACTTGTCAGACACCTGTCAGACACTTGTTTCGCACGACAACCTGTTGATTTGTTCCTCATTTGACAGCATTTCCAATACAAAACAAACAACTGTTGCTGCTCCGGGCCTGTGACAAATGTGGCAAAGCAAGAACAACCTGTTAACTCGGAAAATTTGAAGTTTGTGGCAAAACAGAAAATTCATTTTTTTTTTAATTTTATAAAAATATAAAATTGTGCAAAACAGATGCTTTGCAGCATTTTTATAAAACAAAAAAAAATTTAAAAAATACTTTAAACAAATTGAAATTTTTTAGAAATTTTCAAATAAGAAATTATTTTCAAATATATTTCAAATATTGAAAATTTTTAAACAGAATTGACGTTATATTTTATAAGAGGATATTAATTACAAAATAAAAATACACCAAGGCATTTTAGTTCAAAGGATAATAGCAACGCGAAAATACGTTGCTATCAGCAGCAACGGACATTTTTTTGCAGTCGAAACCAGTAACAGGTTTGCTATTGAAATTGAAATTGAAGAGGTCTTCAAAATTCAAAAGCCTTTCAAGAAATATGATAACTTTAAACTTTTTTTCAATTGACAGCGAACAGGCGACAAAGCAACGAGGTCAGCCCAAAAAGGAGCTGCCGCTAAAAAGCGGTTTATTTAAAAGCAGCCCAAAACAAAGGACATTTTAATTAAGCAGCTCCAAATAAAGGAAGAGGGTAGAGGCTTTTATAAAATCAAAAATTAACAAAAAAAACATAAAGAACAATAACTCGTGGGCGCTTCCGTATCACTTATCACCACAAAAAACTAAATACTGTCCCTCGCCTCTACCTATTTCTAACGTCGCTTTTGACGTCGTTCGACCGCTGACGACGTCATCATGGGCGACGAAGAAAAGAAGGAGAAAGTCAAAGAGGACTTTCGCATCGACTTCCTTTGGAACTACATCATGAAGACGATGCGACTGAAGCAGGAGAAATGGAACAAACTGATAGGCTTCACCGATTACAAGGTGAGAGTTTGAGCCGCCCGCAGGCGGTCCTTTGTGCGTCAGAATATTGCGTTTTAAATAAACTTGTTTCGTTTAACTTTATACAGCGTATATTTGGCCAAAGGGTATGCGTTGCATCCTTTTGTCACGTTTTAATTGTGGCTGTTGGGCTATGTATTTTTTTATTAATTTTTAAACGTCCGGAAGGACATCATGTCCTTGAATTTTTTAAAATTATGCTTTTAATTTGTTTTGGTTTTTACTTTTTATATTTTTCTTTTTGTTTCTAATTTTGTTTTGTAATTTATGTATGTCCCAAAAAAGTTTGCAAGTGTTTTATGGCAACACCTTCGTTGACGAATTTTATTTTTGTTAATTTGCCAAAAGTTTAGGTGTTGCGGTAGCGGTCGTAATTAGACTTTGAGTTGAGTTTTCTTGAATAATTAAAATTTAGCAGGTTTTTCGGTTAATACAAATTTACATTTTTTTTTTTTTTGATTTTTTAATTTTGTCATTTAAAATAATTTCGTTAGATCATTATTAAATGCATCAATATTAAATAACTCTAAACATCAAATTGAAAAAAATGTTTGCAATGTACATACCATACACCAATTCTATACAATTTACAGCTGCTGATTTAGACTACATACTCAGTTTTGTTGTATTACATTAAGTTTTTAGTAAAATATCACTCGAATTTTCAGGCCCTTTTCAGCCACTTTTTAAAATTAAAAAAAATACAGACCCTCTAAAACCAAAAAACTGTAAACGCTATTTTTCTTTCAATTGTCAAGACTAATTACAATATACCAATAAAGACTATTATTTCCATAGGTTTTTAAGATATTTGAATCTTAACTTTAAATATATTTGCGCATAATCATAGACAATTTAAAGTCGACTTTAAATTTAAAATCAGCTTTTTGACATTTTATTCTATACAAAATTTGTCAAAAAAGTCGAATTTATTTTTAAAGTCGACTTTAAATTGTCTATGATTATGCGCCATTGATTTTTTTATACTATTATTGTACGATTTTTTAATATTGTGCATCTAATGATAAATAAAAAAATGATACCGTCACTGTCATGCCAAAGTGGCGAATTTGCATTTTTAAAAATGTTGGGAAATCAAGTTTTAAAGTTTGAAGTGCTTTAAAAATTAGCAAAATTTTTATTTTTTTCATTTTTTTTCTGTTATTTTTGTTTATTTGTCAATTATTATAACGTATGTAAAATATTTTTATATATGCACAACCTACTGAATAATAAATACGGATTTTGTGAGACTATATCCTGATCAAAATGCAAATATTTTTGTTTTTTATGCTAAAACTTTTTATTAGCGCGAGATAAAATAGTAATGTGACTGCATTAATTGTTTGATTTTAAAGCACCTATCTATTGGCATCATTAATTAAAAATATTTTGTCAAACATTATTTTTCATTTGTTATTTGCAGGAAAAATGTTTGGAAAAATATTTTGAAATAGTGATGCAAATTGATAGGTGCTTTAACAACACACAATAAATACATCTACACTACTATTTTATCTAGTACCATTAAAGAGTTATAGCAAAAAAACGAAAAGATTCGCCCTTTTGTCATGACAAGATTTTTCAATTTTTCCCATTTCTTCGTTTTTTTGCTATAATTTATAATAATAGCAATTTATAAATTTAGCAAAAAAACGAAGAAATTGGAAAAATTGAAAAATCTTGTCATGCTAAAAGGGCGAATCTTTTCGTTTTTTTGCTATAACTCTTTAATGGTACTAAATAAAATAGTGATGCAAAGGCAATTATTATTTCAAAGCACCTGCATTATTAATTAAAAATATTTTTCCAAAAAAAATTTCCTGCAAATAACAAATGGCATATTAATGTTTGGCAAAATATTTTTAATTATTGATGCAGATCGATAGGTGCTTTGAAAACAAGCAAAAAACTACTTAAACTACTATTTTATCTTATACCAATAAAAAGTTATAGCGAAAAAACGAAAAGATTCGCCCTTTTGGCATGACAAGATTTTCAATTTTTCAAATTCGTCCTTTTGGTTTTGTCTTTTGTGGCTAGAAATACCCAACAAAATGACACGGGATTTTAGCACAGTATACTTGAGAATAAACTACATTAAAAAAATTAAAAAAAAACGCAAATGTCAAAAATTGCACATTCACCCCTTTGGCATGATAGTGATGATATATGATAAATGATTATGTAAAGCATAGCTCAAACTAATGTCTCAGTTCTCATTTTTAAATCATGCTCCATCAACCCAGTTTTCGTCAAAATCTGTTAAAATTTAAAATGATTCTATATATTACATACATATTACTGACAAATAATCATTTTAAATCAAATTTTTCCAAAAAACACTATGTAATCGAAAAAAAAAGCTGAGTATGAATAAGCATACTTTAGTTAAAGGGTTTTTCAACAGGGACGCTACAAAAGTAGAGCGACCGGAACAGCAAACGACGCCATATTTTTTGCCGCACTTTTGACATTTCTTTTCAGGAAGGTTTGCCATTTCATGATGGTAATATATACGAATTCGAATTTCGGTAGTAAATTTTAATAATTTCGACTCGTTGTTGGCTCGTATATCTTTCCATCATTAAATGGCAAACCTTACTGAAGAGAAATGTCAAAAGAGCGGCAAGAAATATGGCGTCGTTTGCTGTCCCTGTCGCTCTACTTTTATAGCGTCCCTGTTGAAAAACCCTTGAAAAAAAACTCTTGTAGCGCTCTTATAGAAAAACCCTATTTTTCAGATATGGGGCATAGCATTTTTCTTGAAAAGTGATTGTATAACAGTGTACAAAGATTAAATTGTCAGGGAATATTTTAAAAGTGAATCAATTAGAAATAATTTAATAATTTTGATAGTTGCTTTGGACTATGTTCTAGAAAACCATATAGATAGATAACCATAAATATAATAATCATATATAAATCCTGGTAAAAAAAAAATATTTAAAAAATTAAAATTTTCCACGTTTAGATCCAATTATCTTATAAACTTAATGAAATATTTGCATTTATTAGTATATTAAAATTAGTCTGGACAATTTTCAAATAAATTGCGTTTAAGTTTGGTTGCTAAATTATTTTTCCACAGAAATATATATTTTTTTAAGTAGTTGGTGAGAACGGCTTAAAAATACCATTGCAATTTTGTCAAAAACGTTACGCAATAGAAAAAAACTCAGCAACAGCAAATTATGTTGAATTGGTGTATGGGATGTCCAAGGCAAAAATTATGTTGGGTAGTGTAATCGTGTTGGCTAGTTGGTAGTGTAATTCATGCATTTAATATGATATCTGGATAGAACGAAAATCATAAATGTTATGAATTAAAACATCAATATGATGAATTCTATTAGTAATTGCCATTTTCATAAAATATAAAACTTAAATCAATTTAAAAACCAATAATATTTAAAATTAAAACAAAATTTTGTATATAAAAAATGATGATTTTTAAATTTTCAAAAAAAATATTTTTTTAAACAAAATACAAAATTTAAACAAAACAATTTACAAAAACCAGTTGTGAAAATTAAAAATAGTTGAAATTTAATGAAAAAGAAAATAAATATAATCAATTTAGATGTGCTCTAAATTTGGATTCATAAAAATTTGATTCATGTTTTATTTGCTCTCAGGAAAAAGACGCAAAATAGTATCACATTTTAGCCTTTTTTTTTCGAAGGTTTTAAAAAATAGAACGCATAAAAAGTCAAATTTATGGCTTATTTAGGAGCCCTCAGAATATAGACTCTTTATTGCAATAACTTAAAGATATGTATGTATCTACACTCAAAATAAAATCTGCTTTAATTACACGAAATAGTTCGTGTATTTTACGAAACATATTCGTGAAATTATCCACGAAATATTTCGTAAAATTTACCCACGAAATATTTCGTAAAATTTATCCACGAAATATTTCGTAAAATTTACCCACGAAATATTTCGTAAAATTTATCCACGAAATATTTCGTAAAATTTTCATGTATTTTACGAAATATTTCGAACGTTCGTAAATTTATGCTAAAATTGCGAATATTATTTGTTTATTTTACGAAACTATTCGAAGATTTTATATACGAAAGCCATTCGTACATATTACGAAAGATTCGTAATTACCTTTTTACGAATATATTCATACATTTTACGAAAGTATTCGTACTTTTAACGATAGCTGCCAACCTAATTTCTAACAAAAAATCCGTTTTTCTTATAGCGGTAGAAAAAAAAATATATTGACAGATTTTTGCAATTCAAAAATCTATCAGCCATTAAAAAATCTGGCAAAAAATCTCTCATGATTTAAAAAATCTACCAAAAATCTTAAATTCCCAAAAAATGTTACAACCATCACACATACAATAAAAATCACACAAAAAATCTCACAAATAATAATTCTAAAATATATAAACGACCCGATCATGTATTTCCCGGTGACAACAATATCGGCTACGATTCGTTTGAATATCGGTTGAATATCGTGTGACTACATTTTTTGATTCATGTATCAAACGTAACGTTGAGTACGCCCGTTTTGAGAGTTTTTTTTTTGTTGCCAGCATATAAATCATACGACAAAGTTTAAAAAAAAAAAATAATTATGAAAAATAGTTGGCAAAACAAAAATTATGAACAAGAGCGAAACGAACGAAACGTTTGAAATACGTTATACAAATTTTAGACGAAGGGGACTGAAAACAAATCGTAGTCACATGGTAATAAAAAGATACATGATTTGGGGGTAAAACGCAAAAAATTATAGTGTTTTCAAATTTATATATAATTTAATAAATAAATATTTAAATTCATTCCATTTGTCTTGAAAGATAATAAATAAAATTCCGTAGTGATTAAGAAAATTTACTAAGAAATGTACAAAAATAAAAAAAAATCTGTGTGAGTATAAAAAAAATAAACTTTTCTGTAAGAAAAATCTTGCGTGGAATTAAAAAATCTGATCAGATTTACCGGCAATTAAATCTGACAAAATAGATTTATTTGACAAAGTTGGCAACTATGGATAGCACTCGAACCTATATAGCACTGAAACGGGATCCGTACGATATGTCGAAAAATAAAATGTCGAAACCTAAAAATGTCGAAATTTTAAAAGCCTTAAAATGCCGAAACCATTTTTGGCCGAAACAAAAAATGTCGAAAAAAGATTTTAAAGCTAGAAATGTCGAAAAAATAAAAATTTAAATAAATATGAACACATTTTTTTTATAGGAGCAAAAAATGTCGAAATATCAATATGTTGGTATTCAAATTGGTATTTTGATCGCATAATATTTAAAAATGACGCCTTCAAATTAAATTCATATTTTTATCATTGTTGTTATAGTTTTAAACAAATATTTGCAGCTTATGGTATCTCACCCTACCTGCGTACCATCGTAGCGGAAATATGAATCTCCGTACAAATACAAATTTTTAGCTACTCTAGGATCCATGCGGAATGGAACATATTCACGCTGAATCCCATTACGCACGGATCCTAAAGTAGCTGAAAATTTGAATTTGTAGCGAAGATTTGGATTTTCGCTACGACCACACTCAGAATTTTGGTGTCTTTGTTACGAACATGTTATTTTTTAAAATCTTTATCTTCGTATTTCATTATATTTATTTAAATTTGTTGTTTACTAAAATATTTTTCTTACAAAAGAATCGCTATTTTTGTTACTATGCATTTATTTAGACATTTTTTCGGTTAAAAATGATTTCGGCATTTTAAATTTCGACATTTTTAATTTTCGACATTTTATTTTTTAACATTTTAGTTTCCACATTTTTGTTTTCGACATTCTTGTTTTCGACATTTTTAAGTTTCGGTATTTTTATTTTCTACATTTTTGTCTTCGGTTTTTTTAGTTTCGATATTTTAAATTTCGACTTGTCGTACCAGACCCCACTGAAACCTATGAAACATTTTACAAATTTTTCGTAAAATACATAAATACTTTGTTCAAAAAAACTGACGATGAAAATGACGATTCATAAAAACATGATAAATATGAATTATGATACTTTTGAACTTTTGACACAAACATAACTAACACAGAATACATTTTAAACATTTTTGTATTTATAACTACCTAGTTGCACCCGCTAGATTAAATAAAATATTTTGTTTAAAAAACCTCTTCATGAAAATGGCGATTCATTCATAAAAATCATTCACTGATTTTTAGCAAAAACAGAACTCACAAAAAGTTTTTCCGATCGTGGAACCAATTAAAATAAAATGCAGCTCCAGTTGCTATGTGACGCAACTGATTCCTGTTGTTACTAATGATGCATAAAAAACACGAACGTTTCGTAAAATTCTACATATGCCCTTAAAATTTACGAAAGTTTAGTAATATATTCTTAAAATGTTTTGTAAAATATGTTATTCTTTCGTAAAAAAAATGTAATAGAAAATAATACAACGAAAGTTTCGTAATTTAAACGAAATATTCGTAATTTTGCTTTTGTTTTAATTTAACGAATATTGATTCGTAATATATACGAATCGTTCGTAAAATTTGGGAAAAAAATATAATTTTTTAATATTGCGTGTATTGTACGAATTAGTCGTGTATTATACGATATTAAAAATTACGAAAAAAAAATCGTAAAATGCCCTGTAAATTATTTTGAGTGTACTTAAGATGTTCGGCTGGTACATTTACCGTAATCTAATTTCGCTGAAAATTCTCCACATCTAATAGAGCCTTTTTAAGTGTTGACTAGAAGGGTTCTCTCGAAAACTAAACTTGAAATCATGAAAATCTATTGTTAGTCTAATGTACATACTATTTCTAAAGTATATTAAATACAGACTATTATTAATACAGGCTATAGTATAAAAATAACTATTAAAAGATTCACAATTTCTCTATATGAAATGAATACCAAATTCAATAATACACAACAAGCGGTCTCATTTACCAAATTTTCGTCTGAATTATTGTCAGTGCCAAATTAAATTGCAGCCATTATACATTTGGCATGACAACGCGGCACATGTGCCCCGGGTTGACCACAGCTTGTATCATGCATAATACGCAAATGCCATAGGAGTAACGTAACTGAATTCGACATTTTTTTTTTTGTTTGCTTCTTCTGTATCGCCGGACACTGACTCTGTAAGTAAATCAAAATATTGCGATAGGTATTTGCGCAACAATTCAGCGAACCCGTTCGGTTAGAACGGTTTGGCAACTAATGAGCAGCCGCCGCCGGTGCAGCACAAAATGGCACAAATGACACCAATGCATTTTGCCGTGGTAATGACGCCGGTGTGGATCAGTCAGGTGCGGAGGGGTGTGGCAGAACTTAAAATTTTGTTGTGTAATTTTTTGGTTATGCCATAGAGCATATACGCTCTATCTGGGAGCTATCGTGTTATGTCGCCATCATGTATATCGTTGATGTGGTCGGAAGTGTGGTTATTGTCATGTTTACAACATATGCAGTAGGCAGAGTTTAAATTAAATAATTTGGAAAAAGTAGAACTTGAAATGAACTTACTAATTAAATTATTTTTTTTAGACTAAATTTGTGTATTTTTTTAATTCGTTACACAGAAAAAAATATACATCATATTGATGAATTCCGTTCTTCAAACCATTATTCATTGTATTGAAGAACTATTCATAATATTAATGAGTAACGCCATCAATGTTATGAATGCGTTCATAAATATGATGAACGCTTGGTAACTGTCGAAAAAGTGTTCTTCAATATGATGAACTGTATGTGAAGAATACATTTCATCATATTAATGAACAAATACATAAAATACCGCATATGTGAACTTCATATTGAAGAATGCTCTTCATCAAACCAAATTCCAATCGAAATATTTCTTTTCCGTTTATTTTTTGCAGTACTTCTCAGTTCTCAAGTAGTTCTTGTAGGTTATTTCCTATAATGCTTGCTCGACATGCTTAAATTAGTAAACTTTTTTTTTCGAAATTTTTTTTTTTCTCGGATAATTTTTTTTTTCTCGGAATTTTTTTTTAATAACATTTTTTTCCTTTTTTTTTTTGAGGACATTCAAATTACTTTCTTTAAATTTTTTTTTTTTTTTTGAAAAATTCGTTAAAAATAATTTTTTAAATTATTCATAAATATTATATTCATCAATATGACAATTCGAATTCATTGTATTGAATATTTTGTTCATATATATGATGAATGCATTCATTAATATGTCATTTAATATGATGAATATGATGAATCTGGTAGTTGATAGAAAAATACTTAATATTTGTGAATAAATACATCATATTGATGAACTTTTTTTCTGTGTATGCTCGGACAGATTTCTGATACCTACAAGTGTCGCTCCTCCGAGTCTTATGTCTTCGGAAAGGTAGCGCGGTATAGAAAAACAATTTGTATTTTAAAGATGTTGACCGTACCAACTAATTTTGAATCTGCAAAGAAAAAAAATGTCCATCGTATTGATGAATTCCGTTCTTCAAACCATGATTAATTGTATTGAAGAACTATTCATAATATTAATGACTAACGACATTAATGTTATGAATGCGATCATAAATATGATGAACGCTTGGTAACTGTCGAAAAAGTGTTCTTCAATATGATGATGAACTGTATATGAAGAATACGTTTCATCATAGTAATGAACAAGAACATAAAATACAACATATTTTATTTCATATTGAAGAATGCTGTTCATTAAACCAAATTTCAATCAAAATATTTATTTTTCGTTCATTTTTCTAAAATCCAAAAGGAAACGAGAAATATGAGGAATGATATACAGCTAAACGGAAACATTCTGTATTTTAAGAAATATATTCATTTAGTAACTAAGAGCAATTATTCTTGATATACATATACTGTGTTCTAAAATATAAAAAAGTAACTTAGTGCAATTATTCTTGTATACACATGATATGAGTGAAATTCATTTTTTAATCAAGAATCAATTTTCTTTCATTTTTAAATATTGATACGCCGCAAATTTAAACTGTTTAGAGTAATCCATTGATAATACTTGGGTATTTAAATAAGCAAAATTTGACAGTAAGTTTTAGAATTTCCACTACCTTCATTTAATCAACTGTCAAAACTTTTCTAATGTTAATATTTCTCATGTGATTAATTATGGATTTTGAATAATCAAACCACTTTGTTCCACCGTATTCTGCTTATTACAGTGTCACTGTTGTGCAATGCTTGTGTTTGGGGTTAATTAGGACCAACTTTAGAGCTCATGTGGCATGCGTTGGATTTTCTCTTTTTTTCTGTTTTGTTAGTGTTTTTGTAGTATTTTGTTGTTTTCTGTTGGTTTTGCAACATTTATGCAGAGTGCGCATATTGCGTATATTTTTACCTCTAAAACGAAATCGGTTTCCGCTTCAATGGCCATAGTTGATGCTGTATATCCTTGCAACTGTTTTGTTTCTGTTAGCCATGTTTTTATTATTGTTGCAACGTTGTTACTATAGATTTGTCGGTTAGTTTTGTGTTCGGTTTTCATATATCCCTCGACTAACGTAACCACTTAACGCATTTGAAACATAAATTTGTTTTTTTTTTCTAAGTTTTTTGTTTTTTTGATGCAGCAAATTTTGAACAATGTGAGCTGGTTGACTGGGCATCAAACTCATGGGATTAGTGGAAAATATATAAAATTTAATTTATAAAATAGACAACATTTTTGTGCAACATATGCGCTTTTCCAGTTGAAAAGCCAACCATTAGTAAATGCGCAAAATGTTGATTATAAGTTGCAGTCAAATCAATAATACTTGAAAATTGATGAAAAACTTGAAATGGTGATAGAATTTTCTTGCATATTTCGGTTTAAATCTTTATGATACCACAGTCTAATTTTGCATTTGTTTTAAAAGTAAAAGTGAAATGGTCTCTCTTTGTGAGGTATATTTACAGAATAGGACGGATTCCAGGTAAAGGGTTTTTCAACAAGGACGCTACAAAAGTAGAGCGACAGGGACAGCAAACGACGCCATATTTCTTGTCGCTCTTTTGACATTTCTCTTTAGTAAGGTTTGCCATTTCATGATGGAAAGATATACGAATTCGAATTTCGGTAGTAAATTTTAATAATTTCGACTCGTTGTTGGCTCGTATATATTTCTACCAAGAAATGGCAAACCTTACTGAAGAGAAATGTCAAAAAAGGAGCAAGAAATATGGCGTCGTTTGCTGTCCCTGAAAAACTGTTGAAAAACCCTTGATAAAACTTTTGTAGCGCTCTTATTGAAAACCCTTTATTAATCAGGGCCATTTTTAATACCCGACAATGTATGTACACAAGTAAACTAATCTCTGAGTTTCATTGATCCAGTTCTTCTGGTTTCAATGTCATCGTGATATCAACAGATACACAGACAGACTACATAATGTTTTTTATCGACCTTCAAATTTAAAAAAATGTTTGAGCTGTGCGTGTTATATTTGTACTGAAAAGGTGCGACCTACTATACGAATGGCGGGTTGATGGATGATGTTTTATATCTCGAAGGTATCTTCCGAGTCTTACGTCTTCCGAAAGGTAGCGCAGTATTATTTTCTGTTTTTTTTTTTACAAATTCGTAAAAAAATATTATTTCATATATATAATGAACAAATTCATCAATATGACGATTCAAATTCATTGTATTGAATAGTTCGATGTTCGATAGTACGAATAATTTCATATATATAATGAATGTATTCATCAATATGTCATATAATGAACGGTGGTATCAATATGATGAATCTGGTAGTTGGAATAAATTCATCGTATTGATGAATTTTTTTCTGTGTGTGTCATGGGACCTTTCGCATCTCAGTTTAAAGCACTGCATTGTATAATAAATTACGCAACACAATTCCAATTTTCTTCGATATTAGTTAAAAGGACAAAACCCTTTGATATATCGGTGCCGATTTCACTTCTGGTTCCAAGATTCTAAAATAGCGCCTCCGTTTCTAACCAAAAACAAATTAAATGAGATCCGATTTCAGTTCCGTACATTTTTCAAAATCTGTTTCAAAAATCCAAACGGTTCGTGTTCTCCGGTTCTTTGTGGTCCCTGACAGGGTTTAAAACTTTTTGAAATATCGGTGCTGGTTCCAAGATTTTTAAAATAGTGGCTCCGATTCGTGTTCCAACAAAAAAAAATGAACATATATTTCAGTTCCACATATTTTCTTAATAACGGTACCGATTACGGATCTTTTGCGGTGCCTGTTAATTATATTAAATGTATTCAGTCCAAAAAACCTTTTTTTCCATCAATTATCCCAAATAATTATGGGATTATTTATTTGGAATTGGGCTGATTATATCAGATTTAAAATAAGATTATACTTTGTCTATGAACTCATAATACTTTTTTTTTCCTTCCAAAGGACGTTGTAAATGGCTTCCTCAACGAACCGTACCAGGAGCGCCTAATTTTTTACTTAAACTCCGCCGCACTGTTGGTACCTTCCTTCGAATTCCCACCACGTCCACGCAGTAAATTAGCCTACTTTATACGCTATGATTTGCCCACCACGCTAACGATGGAGAATATGAATACGGTAAGAGTACCAGTCGGTTGGTTCCATCTGTATAGCGCTAATAAATATTAATGCTTTAATCATTTTAGGCACTAATGATAGGCGATATACTGCCAAATATGCTGGAAAATCTCTCTGTTCTCTGCGACGATGTCATCTTTCCACTGCTCAATAATCCCGTCAATCAGACCGGTTGGACTTCGGTAATTGTTAATGACATGAAAACCGAGAGTCAGGATTTGCGTAATGGTATTGCGCAAATGAAAGGACTGGTCATCAATCGTACCATTCTGCCGCTACCCATTTGCATAAATGAGGTAATGGAGAAGGCACCACAAATTGCCGCTGGGTATGGAATTATTTCTCTATAAATATTTTTCTATAACTAGTAACACCCTCCCCCGTACTCAGTGATCTTTCTAAAGTGCACAGTCTTATGAAACACTCACTCGAATTCATGGTTGTAAAATGGCTTGACTCGGTCGAGGATCTCGTGCATGTGGATAGTCGTGAGAAAATATATTCTAAAGAGGCTTTTCCGCGACCAGAACATGTCGTCTCTTTTTGGGAAACACGTCTCGACAATCTGGAGAATCTTGCTGATCAACTGGGTGACAAACGTATTAAGACCATTGGTTTTGTGCTGGAGCGAGTGAAATCCATTTTTGAAGTATCATATCGCAAAATGGTAGAATTAGTATTGACTGCACTATCCGAAGCACGAGATATTACGAAGTTCTTGACGCCACTAAAAAAGATGATCGATCGCTTTGAGACTGGTGACTTGGAAGAAAATCGTGCACAGATACGGCCATTGGTACTGACTATAGGCCTTGTCTGGGGAAAGTCGAGCTACTTTCATACGCTGGAAAATATGGTTTTGATCTTTCAAGCGACACACAACACGCTTATCGATTGTGCAATGCGTACAATCGAACCGGACTCAATATTTCAAGGAGATGTCGATGAGGCATACAACAAAATAAAAAATACTATTGAAACTTTAGAATACTACAGGTAGTGGTTGCTTATTTTAGAATACTAAGTATATAAAAAAAAAAAACAAAATGTACCTTAAATTTACAGATCTGTGTACTACGATACACATGAAACACTTAAAAAGTTTAAAATCCAAGCACAATTCAATTCACAAATGTGGACTTGGCATCCGGAGGCTATATTTACACGGTTCGATCGGTTTATTGCGCGCCTCAAGCAATTAGAAGAAATGTTCGAGACGGGTCGTGACTTTGTTAAGCTGGAGAAAATTACGGTGGGCGGTCTTAAGGGACGTCTCATTTCCACCGCTATTGAGAAGATCATTGAGGAGTATAATGGCTACTATCGCGAATGGACCAACATTCAGTATAATCCACTTGATCCCGATGCTGAACATTCAAATTTCGTAGAAGATCGTGAAAAATTCTTAAAAAAGACAGACGCACTCGAACGGAAGATAGCATTTCAGTTTGAGAAAGCACTCGAAGACTCGCACGATCTGATGTTGTGTGGTACGTTATTATTGCGACCGATTATACGTGCACAGCTGGAACCACATATGCATATTCTGATCGATGATATGGCCGAGGAGATACATGCTGTCAAAAAGGATTTTAACGAATTTCGTGAGATATGTTTAAAGCAAGGCGTTAATGTGAGTTCAAATATGGTACAACTAAGGTTTAAATTTTGCGTAGCAGGACACTTCCTTGAAAGCCATTACCCTGAAATACATTTCCCTGAAACTATTTTCCCGAAAGACAATTCCCCGACAGACAATTCCCCGAAATGGGAATATCCCCGAATGAACTTTTCCCTGAACGGCAACTTACCCGAATGGACATTTCCCCGAAATGGACACTCTCCCGAATGTACATTTCTCCGAAAGACATTACCCCGAAATGGACAATTCCCCGAATTAACATTTTCCCGAACGGCCAACTCCCCGAATTGACATTTACCCGAAATATACACTTCTCGGAATGGACATTTCTCGAAATAGATATCTACCCGAATTGTGGGTGGGTAAAAGTGGGCGGAAAGTGAACAAAAATATCGATAAATTGCAGAGGCATCGTTGAAAATCGAATGATTCAATAGGAGGTCATGGACTGAATGTAGGCACCATTAGTATTTTAATGATGTTCGTTATCCATTTCCGCAATATAAAAAATATTGAACAAAAAAGGGTTTTGACCCCCCTTTTGAAGGTCATGGATCACTCCAAATGGTACCATTCGATTGATTGCTATTGATTTCTGCAATAAATGTTGCTTTCGGAGCAATGTCTTTCAGAGAAATGGCTTCAGAGAAATGTCTTTCGGGATAATGGCTTTCGGGGAAATGTACATGAACCAAATTTTGTATGTTTGCTGTGATTTTAGGCTCTAAACACGGACAATTGTTTTCCGAAGACGTCTGGTGCTGTGTCTTGGCTGAGAAAATTGCGACATCGTCTAACCTGGATTAACACTGATTATGAACTCTACGAATATCCGTATGTTCTGGCTAAATTTGAATTAATTTTAAATTAAAGATTATAATTTCAGTGTCTTTGACAACGAGTATGGTGAGCAGACATTAGAAATCTATGACCAAATGCTTGAAGAGATTGATAAGCTTATAAAGGAAATTCTGATAAGTTGGGTCACATCGGTCAAGATTCACATTAAGGAGGGCATGGCGAAAACGCTTTTGGCAAAGGATGAAAATAACAAGCTTTACGTAAACTTTTCACTGAATGTAGGTATCAATTTCAATTGAAAACTACTAAAACGTACTTAGAACATATCAATCTAGCTTCAAAATGCATTAAAAGATATTAAAGTTTTACGTATTATGGAATGCGAGGTGCCAGAAGAACTATTGGAATTCTTTGCAAAAGACAACGAGTTGTGGGTAAGTAGAAAATAAACATTCCCTAGTACACATTGTTCTAGGGTCAGGATCGGGAACTGATCATTGAATTTGCTAGTGTCAACCTGATCAGTTACATGACCAATGAGGTGCCTACCTCTACAGGGTGAATTATCTATGTATCATTTCACTTCTTTAATATAGAACGCCCGTATACGCTTGATGCGCATTGCCGAGTGGTACAATGATTTTTATGCACGCATTAAAGAAAGCGAATATAATTTGGTTAAGATCGAGATGTTGAATATTGAGGCCTTTATGCAACCACTAATCGATACCGTCATTTGGTCGTCCTTTGGTACTATATCCTGATAGAATACCAAATACAGACTTGTAATACAAACTATTTTCAGATCAAAAATTCATAGACGATGTATTTGAAAAAGTTAAATATCTATACGAACGCATCGTTGCCTGCCAGAATAATCTAGAAGCCATCAAACAGAGCATAAACTCTTGGGGTAAAGTACCACTGTACCAACGTAAGGATCAAAATCCCAAAGCAATGCTGGAGACTGAACCACGTCAGGAAATTATCGGACAACGACTGGCCCAAGCGCACATTACAAAGACATTAACGGATCGTCTGATGTATGAGAATGTTAAACTGTTCTTTGACATACCGCGCCGTTACTTGCTCGCCGAGGAAGAGGCAGCGAGATTAAGAGAAGAAGAAGAAAATGCGGCTGCACTTGCGGAAGGAAGAGACGGAGAAGATACGCCAGCACCGCCGCCGAGCGAGCCAGATAGTGCGAAGAAACCCACGAATATCACAATCAAAAAGAAATTGGCCGATAAAGAGGGAATACAGCCGCCAACAAGCCCTAAAAGTCCAAAAAGTCCTAAAAGCCCTAAAAGTCCTAAAGGCGGTAAAAAGGGTGGTAAAAAGGGTAAGAAGGGTCAACCCGAACCGACAGCTACCACCGGCACTGGCACAGATGGTGGTGATGCAGATGAGCTGGCAGAGCAGATTATTACCGCAATGACTCGATATGAGTTATTGCAAACGCTGAGCGAAGAAGAGCGTGAACTGTTTCGTGAATATGAAAAGTATGCAGATTCAGAGATTGTTACTTCTTTGCTCGATGCTGTCATAACAAGTGTTACGTATTTGCGTATGGAATTTGACAATCGTTATGAAAACGATGCACCCATTTTTGAGATTATGATGGAGTTGCAGGAGCCTCACATTTGCTACTTTCTAAATTTAGACCCTACATCGAAGGTTGGTTTCACATATCATGTAGAATCGCTTATCGAGGATATGTACCAAATGATGGCAATGTTACCGCGTGTTGCTCAAGATCCACAGGAAATACAAGGCAAAGAAATGGATAGTTATATGGGTAAGTCGCATATAATATTTAAAAAAGTCATTATATAAAAGGCATTTCAAAATTATTTAGATGAATTAACAAATAAAGTTGACATACACAAACATCGTAATGATATTAACTTAAAAGTTAAATACTGCATTCAAGCCATACGCGCTCATTCCAAATTTTACCTGGATTACTCATATATTTGGATGTTGGACAAGCAATTATATTTGGCGGAAGTCAAAAAGTATGGACGTCCTCTGACAAGTTCTGAACGTGAGGCAGAATACGAAAATGAAGGAGACTCAGGGGTAAAACCATTAAAAGATGAAAATAATCCGCCGCTTAATATATACAAGGAACAAGTAAGTTAGCTCTCACCATTTTATGGGTACCTCTTCTAATGTACCTCTTCCTATGCAGTTGGATAAATTCATAGCTTTAGAAGAAGTGGTTGGTAAATGGGAGACATTCCAGGATTTCAATGTGTGGTTACGTCTCAATAAGAAAGGCTTCAAAAATGCAGTGTTAAATCAGATTGCCAAGTGGATAAGTCTATTTAAGACTGATCTCATTGATCGTGTAAAGAATTCATTGCAGGTAAGGGTCATTGCATATTTCAATAAGTAATGAGAAAATGGAAGAACTGATCATGGGTGTCTTGTTTCATGCATTTGTCTATGCAGGGTCATTCTTCTTCTTACCTCGAAAGGTCGATCTTGTTTTTTCAAAAACTTAAAAAAAAAAGAAAAGCTCTTGCATTACCGCTAATGTTATTCAATATGGCACTATTATTTTTATTGAAATATATTTGAATTTTACAGGAACTTGAAGATTTCGTTGATGAAGCAAATGCTGCTCTAAAAATAGAACTGCAGAAGGATGACTTCGCGGGTCTACTTAAGATTTTGTCCGTTCTAAATACGATAAACGAAAAACAGTTCATCTACGATTACATGTTTGAGCCATTACGTGATATCGTGGAGTTACTAAAACTATACAATTATGAATTCAAGGATACAGTTTTAATACAGCTTAATGAGCTACCCGATCGTTGGTTGAAGGTGAAAAAACAGGCTGCTGCTGTTAAGCAAGTGATTGCTTCCATACAGCAGTATCAAGTGGACCTGATTGAGAAACGTATAATACTATGTGATAACATGGCAAACACTTATCGCAAGAAGTTTCTCCTTCGAAAGGTCGGTTGTGAAAAGTTTTTCAACAAAATCAGATGTGCTCATTATTTTATTTATCATTTTTATGTATGTCTTAGTTCTTTCACTATCCCTGTTTGAAGCCGTACCAGATTATTGACGAGTGTGATTTAGAAATCACAGCCCTGGAGGATCGTCAAACATCACTCAAGGAGTCAGCAGTACTCTTTGAACTACAGGGTCCTGATTTTACCAAAATTGAACGCTGTCGCCGCGATCTACAATTGATGAAAATAATGTGGGACTTTTCCATAACAATATCATCAACCATAGAAGATTGGAAGAAGACTCCCTGGAAGAAAATTGACATAGAAGCCATGGATCAGGAGTGCAAAAAGTTCGGCAAAGAACTGCGTGGACTTGACAAAGATATGCGTCCCTGGGAACCGTATGTTGCAATGGAAAACTCTTTGAAAAATCTAATGACCTCATTGCGTGCCGTCACAGAATTGCAAAATCCTGCAATTCGTGATCGACATTGGCTGGAATTAATGCAAACGACACACGTGAAATTTAGTATGGATGACTCGACCACACTAAAAGATCTAATTGATCTAAACTTGCACGAGTATGAGGAGGATGTTAAAAATATCGTAGACAAATCAGTCAAGGAAATGGCAATGGAGAAAGTTCTGAGAGACTTGCAAACTACTTGGGCTACAATGGAGTTCCAAACGGAAATACACGAACGCACAAATCTTAAGTTACTTAAAGCTACCGAGGAAATGATTGAGACACTGGAGGAGAATCAGGTGCAGCTGCAGAACATGGCATCATCAAAGTACATCGGATTTTTCCAGACTGAAGTTACAAGCTGGCAAAACAAACTTTCAAATGCCGATCAGATTATCGGTGCTTGGTTTGAAGTACAACGCAAGTGGCAATACTTGGAGAGCATCTTTATTGGTTCTGAAGACATACGCTCTCAGTTACCAGCCGATTCAACTCGTTTTGATTATATTGATCGGGAATTTAAAGGACTGCTAGGGCAAATGAACGCAGACAAGAATGTGGTGCGCTCTACAAATCGTCCGGGCAGCAAGATATACGATAAGTTAGAGGAACTTCTAAAACTGTTATTAAAGTGCGAACAGGCTCTTAATGACTACTTGGAAACAAAGCGCTTGGCCTATCCGCGTTTCTATTTTGTATCATCCGCCGATCTTTTGGATATTCTCTCGAACGGCAATAATCCCAAGATGGTAAGTCGTCATCTGACGAAGCTCTACGACTCGCTGGGTAAATTACAACTAATTGGAGTCTCTAAAAATGCAAGTGGCATGGTGGCCAAAGAGTTAGAGGAGTATGTGCCATTTTTGGAGATCTGCGACTGTAGCGGCAAAGTTGAGGTTTGGCTCAATCGAGTGACAGACAAAATGCGTGACACGCTACGTGATCATTTTCGACGCGCTGTCATCGCATATGAGGACAAACCACGACAGGTTTGGATATTTGAGTGGCCAGCGCAACCAGCCTTGGTCACCACACAGATTTGGTGGACGACTGAGACCAATGATGCGTTTGCTAAAGTACAGCAGCGTTATGAAAACGCCATCAAGGACTACAATCGAAAACAGATCAATCAGCTGAATAGCTTGATTACACTGCTACTGGGAGATCTAACAATGGCGGAGCGTCAGAAAATCATGACTGTTTGCACCATTGATGTGCACAGTCGTGATGTGGTCTCCAAGATCATTATACAGAAGGTGGAGGTGGCCACCGCATTCCAGTGGCAAAGTCAGCTGCGTCATCGTTGGGACACCAAATTTGACGACTGCTTTGCCAACATCTGTGATGCTCAATTTAAATATGACTATGAATATCTAGGAAATACGCCACGTCTGGTCATTACACCCTTGACCGATCGTTGCTACATAACACTGACACAATCGCTACATTTGGTAATGGGTGGCGCACCTGCCGGTCCCGCCGGAACGGGTAAAACCGAGACTACCAAAGATTTGGGCCGAGCTCTCGGAATGATGGTGTACGTGTTTAATTGTTCGGAGCAGATGGACTACAAGTCGTGCGGCAACATACACAAGGGTCTGGCACAGACCGGCGCCTGGGGTTGCTTCGATGAGTTTAACCGCATCTCTGTGGAGGTACTCTCGGTGGTTGCTGTGCAGGTGAAATGCATACAGGATGCTATAAAGGTGCACTCATAAAATTTAATATTTATAACCACATAGAATCGGTGAAAATTCTATACACTACACTAAAATTTTAAATTTTGTTATCCGCTTGTCCATCCATCAGGTCGATATGGTATTCTTAGTCGTAGTTAGCGTCACATTCAGAGGTCATCTATCTATTCATAAATTTGAATGTGTGTCCGTTTTTTTATGTTCGTCTGTATCACGGTTGCAGGAAATCGAAAAATAAACAGATCAATCAAATTTAAAACTTATGCGCTGTCTGATATTGAAAATAGGCGTCATCGGTCGACTTTTGATCTTTGTTCCGCACATTTTTCTAGATATACCTCACTAGATCTACTGTAAACGTTTACCGGACGAATTGCACATTAGCTTATGGTAAAACATATAACAAATAATCAGCCCAATTCTAACTAAATACCCCCACAAATATTTGGGCGAAACTGTTTGTATTGAATTTGCATACAAAGCTTATTTTCCCCCAAATATAAATGCCCTATGTCCCGCTAGGGATTTAAGGAACTGAAGATGAAGATAAAGATGAAGATGAAGATGAAGATGAAGATGAAGATGAAGATGAAGATGAAGATGAAGATGAAGATGAAGATGAAGATGAAGATGAAGATGAAGATGAAGATGAAGATGAAGATGAAGATGAAGATGAAGATGAAGATGAAGATGAAGATGAAGATGAAGATGAAGATGAAGATGAAGATGAAGATGAAGATGAAGATGAAGATGAAGATGAAGATGAAGATGAAGATGAAGATGAAGATGAAGATGAAGATGAAGATGAAGATGAAGATGAAGATGAAGATGAAGATGAAGATGAAGATGAAGATGAAGATGAAGATGAAGATGAAGATGAAGATGAAGATGAAGATGAAGATGAAGATGAAGATGAAGATGAAGATGAAGATGAAGATGAAGATGAAGATGAAGATGAAGATGAAGATGAAGATGAAGATGAAGATGAAGATGAAGATGAAGATGAAGATGAAGATGAAGATGAAGATGAAGATGAAGATGAAGATGAAGATGAAGATGAAGATGAAGATGAAGATGAAGATGAAGATGAAGATGAAGATGAAGATGAAGATGAAGATGAAGATGAAGATGAAGATGAAGATGAAGATGAAGATGAAGATGAAGATGAAGATGAAGATGAAGATGAAGATGAAGATGAAGATGAAGATGAAGATGAAGATGAAGATGAAGATGAAGATGAAGATGAAGATGAAGATGAAGATGAAGATGAAGATGAAGATGAAGATGAAGATGAAGATGAAGATGAAGATGAAGATGAAGATGAAGATGAAGATGAAGATGAAGATGAAGATGAAGATGAAGATGAAGATGAAGATGAAGATGAAGATGAAGATGAAGATGAAGATGAAGATGAAGATGAAGATGAAGATGAAGATGAAGATGAAGATGAAGATGAAGATGAAGATGAAGATGAAGATGAAGATGAAGATGAAGATGAAGATGAAGATGAAGATGAAGATGAAGATGAAGATGAAGATGAAGATGAAGATGAAGATGAAGATGAAGATGAAGATGAAGATGAAGATGAAGATGAAGATGAAGATGAAGATGAAGATGAAGATGAAGATGAAGATGAAGATGAAGATGAAGATGAAGATGAAGATGAAGATGAAGATGAAGATGAAGATGAAGATGAAGATGAAGATGAAGATGAAGATGAAGATGAAGATGAAGATGAAGATGAAGATGAAGATGAAGATGAAGATGAAGATGAAGATGAAGATGAAGATGAAGATGAAGATGAAGATGAAGATGAAGATGAAGATGAAGATGAAGATGAAGATGAAGATGAAGATGAAGATGAAGATGAAGATGAAGATGAAGATGAAGATGAAGATGAAGATGAAGATGAAGATGAAGATGAAGATGAAGATGAAGATGAAGATGAAGATGAAGATGAAGATGAAGATGAAGATGAAGATGAAGATGAAGATGAAGATGAAGATGAAGATGAAGATGAAGATGAAGATGAAGATGAAGATGAAGATGAAGATGAAGATGAAGATGAAGATGAAGATGAAGATGAAGATGAAGATGAAGATGAAGATGAAGATGAAGATGAAGATGAAGATGAAGATGAAGATGAAGATGAAGATGAAGATGAAGATGAAGATGAAGATGAAGATGAAGATGAAGATGAAGATGAAGATGAAGATGAAGATGAAGATGAAGATGAAGATGAAGATGAAGATGAAGATGAAGATGAAGATGAAGATGAAGATGAAGATGAAGATGAAGATGAAGATGAAGATGAAGATGAAGATGAAGATGAAGATGAAGATGAAGATGAAGATGAAGATGAAGATGAAGATGAAGATGAAGATGAAGATGAAGATGAAGATGAAGATGAAGATGAAGATGAAGATGAAGATGAAGATGAAGATGAAGATGAAGATGAAGATGAAGATGAAGATGAAGATGAAGATGAAGATGAAGATGAAGATGAAGATGAAGATGAAGATGAAGATGAAGATGAAGATGAAGATGAAGATGAAGATGAAGATGAAGATGAAGATGAAGATGAAGATGAAGATGAAGATGAAGATGAAGATGAAGATGAAGATGAAGATGAAGATGAAGATGAAGATGAAGATGAAGATGAAGATGAAGATGAAGATGAAGATGAAGATGAAGATGAAGATGAAGATGAAGATGAAGATGAAGATGAAGATGAAGATGAAGATGAAGATGAAGATGAAGATGAAGATGAAGATGAAGATGAAGATGAAGATGAAGATGAAGATGAAGATGAAGATGAAGATGAAGATGAAGATGAAGATGAAGATGAAGATGAAGATGAAGATGAAGATGAAGATGAAGATGAAGATGAAGATGAAGATGAAGATGAAGATGAAGATGAAGATGAAGATGAAGATGAAGATGAAGATGAAGATGAAGATGAAGATGAAGATGAAGATGAAGATGAAGATGAAGATGAAGATGAAGATGAAGATGAAGATGAAGGTGAAGATGAAGGTTTTTTAAGAGTATTTATTTAGAATTGGGTTGAATGTTTTTCTTACAAATCGCATTGTGATGACTTATAAAAATTGGTACATCTATCTTTGGAAAACGTAAATATTAAATAGTCTCACGATGGTAGTTATATTCGAGATTCGTTGCACTACTGTAAAGGATAACAAAGCTTCGCACATTCTGACACATGTGTAGGGTATTTATAACTTTCATAATTCCTACAAACATCCTTCCACCAGCTATCAAAATGACCCTTCCCTACTGGTTTATTCACTTTTCTTTGTTAAATTGCAGGCCAAAAAAATCACATTCAATTTTCTCGGCGAGATTATTGCGCTACGTCCTACAGTGGGTATGTTTATCACAATGAATCCCGGCTATGCTGGACGTGCTGAGCTTCCGGAAAATTTAAAAGCCCTGTATCGACCCTGCGCCATGGTAGTGCCTGACTTTGCACTAATTTGTGAAATTATGTTGGTCGCGGAAGGCTTTCAGGAGGCACGTTTGCTGGCACGAAAATTTATTACATTATATACGTTGTGCAAGGAGTTGCTCTCGAAACAGGATCACTACGATTGGGGATTGCGCGCCATAAAATCTGTACTCGTTGTTGCCGGTTCATTAAGGGTAAGTGTGGGTCGGCCGTTGGGAGTTGAAGTTAGTTGTGTGTGTTTCGTACGCCAAAATGGCAAGGAATACAGTTGAGTCAAACGACTCGAATAAATCAAACGTTAAGTGCGAAACAACGCAACGATATGCGGTACGTAGAAGGTATGGAAAATAAATAAAATACAATACACATTGCGATGTTGGGCATAAACGATAAAAATGACACCAATTTAAAAAATATTATGATTAAAAAATATTTTGATTTTGCAGTTGTTACACCAAAATTTTGAATTTTTCGAATTAGGCCACAATTTCCAAACTAAAAACTACCTCTAAAGACAATAATCTAAAAAATAAGTTACAAATTACCACATTTATGGTCACAAAAACAAGAAATAGAGTCTTGCAAAATGCAAGAACAAGACCGACCCTGCAACAAAAAGAACAATATCGATCTACCCACGCAAGAAAAGAATGACACTTCAAGAACAAGACTGACATTTCTTGTACTTGGTTTTGTATTTGATAAGTACTAACTGACCAAATGCGTTAAGTACGATGTAGTTCAAGTCGGAAATAAATTTTTGAAATATTATTATTGAAACAAATGTTTATTGCAATGACATTTTTGGTAATGAGGCCCACTGTAACGTTTATTTGTCATTAAATTTATATCCTCGCCGAGAGTGAAGCCCTCTGAATGCACCACAACGAGTGTAAAGGTCGTCATTTCTTCATTGACATAGTTTTGCTTGCATCACGAGCATGAGTCCACAGCAGCTTAAGACTGGGCCGTACCATTTTACGCTGGTATTCCAACAAAGTCAACTCCTACGACGATGACGATGACATGAAGCAGGAGCAAGGACATCAGTACAAAGTTTATTAGAATTACGTGCTGAGATAATTCCTTGCATTGCTCTGTGCCATATTTCAAGCAATGCATGCCAAACTGTGCTTGAGAGAGATTGTATGGTCTGTGTCTGTCTGCCTGCCTGCCAGCCTGCCTTTCCATTTGTATGTCTATATCACAAAGGGGTTTTAATTAAAAGTTTCTAGCTTGGTAATGTGATATTTGCTCTCGTTAAATTGCTATCTACTGCAGAGATAAATAAGGAGAGTACTTATATAAAACTTGAAAATCGTATCAAATATCTTATTATGAGGTATGTCTTTAGAAAGAAACATTGTGTTTAACTAAATACTAAATACATAATTACTTGTAAATGGTTTAACTAGAAATTTTGATATATATTTCATATATAACTTTTTATCCTTCTACTACTATTTTTTTAGCGCGACGATCGTTACCGTCCCGAGGATCAAGTACTTATGCGCGCTCTACGCGATTTTAATATACCGAAAATTGTCACCGATGACGTTCCTGTCTTCATGGGTCTCATCGGTGATCTATTCCCGGCACTGGATGTACCACGTAAACGTACTCCCGAGTTTGAAGCCATCATTAAAAAATCTGCAGTCGATCTAAAACTACAACCCGAGGATGGTTTTATATTGAAAATTGTACAGCTGGAGGAACTTTTCGCTGTTCGTCACTCAGTATTTATTATTGGTTATGCGGGCACTGGCAAGAGTGAGGTCTGGAAAACTCTGAACAAAACATACGCTAATCAAAAACGAAAACCACACTACAACGATCTAAATCCAAAGGCCGTCACGAATGATGAACTCTTTGGCATTGTTAATCCGGCAACGCGTGAGTGGAAAGATGGACTTTTCTCGATTATAATGCGTGATCAGGCTAATCTCGGTGGTACTGGACCCAAATGGATTGTGCTGGACGGCGACATCGATCCCATGTGGATTGAGAGTTTAAACACTGTTATGGACGATAACAAAGTGTTGACGTTAGCCAGTAATGAGCGCATTGCGCTTACCAAAGAGATGCGTTTACTTTTCGAGATTGCAAATTTGAGAACTGCAACACCGGCTACCGTCTCACGTGCTGGTATTCTGTATATCAATCCACAGGATTTGGGTTGGAATCCATTTGTTGCCTCATGGCTAAACACACGAAGCAATCAATCGGAGGTAGCTACCTTGAATATTCTCTTCGACAAATACATTCCACCAATGCTAGAAGTTTTCAAAACGCGTTTGAAAAAAATTACACCTATTTCCGATATTGCTATGCTGCAGATGACATGTTTTCTATTGGACTGCATGCTAACAGTTCAAAACGTACCGGCTGATTGTCCGAAAGACTGGTATGAGATCTATTTTGTATTCAGCGTGGTATGGGGTTTTGGATCGTCACTTTTCCAAGATCAAATCATCGATTGGCGTAATGAATTTCACAAATGGTTCATTAATGAATTTAAATCGGTGAAATTCCCAAGTACCGGCAATGTTTTCGCTTTCTACGTTGATCATGAATCTAAGAAATTTGTACCATGGACAAATCTAGTGCCCGAGTTCGAACTTGATCCGGATGTGCCGCTGCAATCCAATTTAGTGCACACATCGGAAACCACACGCCTGCGCTACTTTATGGATATACTTGTTCAAGAGAATCATCCGGTTATGTTGATTGGACCACCGGGTTCCGGTAAAACTATCATCATGAACTCAAAGTTGACCTCGTTGCCTACGGAGAAGTTTGCTGTCACCAATGTGCCATTTAACTTCTATACAACGTCCGAAATGTTACAACGTATTTTGGAGAAGCCACTCGAAAAGAAGGCCGGTCGTAATTTTGGCCCACCTGGAAATAAGCGTATGCTATACTTCGTGGACGATATGAATATGCCAGAAGTTGATAAGTATTTCACTGTACAACCACATACATTGATACGTCAGTTCATGGACTATCGCCATTGGTATGATCGCACCAAGATGACACTGAAGGACATTCATAACTGTCAGTTTGTGTCGTGCATGAACCCTTCGGCGGGTTCTTTTACAATAAACCCACGTTTGCAGCGGCATTTCTGCTCATTTGCCGTTAAGTAAGTTTGATACGTTTTTGTATAAATCCCCTGTTGTATGTAATTATTTAATCGTTCCTACAGTGTGCCCAGCTCTGACGCGCTTTTCCACATCTTAAACTCGATTCTTTCCCAGCATTTACATGCACCGGCTCAAAAGTTTGATAACCATGTTAAAAATTTATGTCCGTCACTTGTTCAGACGGCAATTGTACTACATACGAAGATTGCTACAACGTTTCTGCCGACTGCGATTAAATTCCACTATAACTTCAATCTGCGAGATATTGCCAACATTTTTACGGTGGGTTCTGAAATTTATTTAAATGTTCAACTTAATAAGTCTTAAGTGGTCCATACTTTATCTAGGGTATGCTGTACGCTAACTTCGAAACATGCCCAAATACCAACAGCCTGATACGTCTGTGGGTGCACGAGTGCAATCGTGTGTACGGCGACAAGTTAGTCGACATGATTGATATGGCCAACTACAAAAAACTCATCATGGACGTTGTACGCAAAAATATCGAAAACTATTCCGAGGATTATGTCTTTAATCGGCCACACATTTTCTGTCATTTTGCCAAAGGATTGTCGGACATCAAATACATGCCCATACCAAGTTGGGATCGACTACATACGCTGCTCGAGGAGGCACAGGAGCGTTATAATGACTTTATTGGCGCTATGAATTTGGTGCTCTTCGAGGATGCCATGTCGCATGTGTGCCGCATCAGTCGCATCGTAGAATCGTCGCGTGGCTATGCACTGCTCATTGGTGTCGGCGGTTCGGGCAAACAATCATTGACACGGCTGGCTGCATTCATTTCCTCGTTAGACGTCTTCCAGATACAACTGACCAAGGATTATAGCATCAACGATCTAAAAGCAAACATTGCCACACTGTACATGAAGTGTGGAGTTAAATCATCCCAATGTTGTTTCCTAATGACTGATTCCGAGGTAGCCAAAGAGCAGTTTCTGGTGCTGGTCAACGATTTGTTAGCATCGGGTGATATACACGAGCTATTTCCGGACGATGAGGTCGAGAATATCATCAATGCGATGCGCAATGAAGTCAAGCAATTGGGTATCTTTGATAGCCGCGAGAACTGTTGGAAGTACTTTATCGATAAAGTACGCAGCTTTCTCAAGGTAGTACTGTGCTTTTCACCTGTGGGCACCACATTGCGTGTGCGTGCACGTAAATTCCCGTCACTGGTGAATTGCACAACTATTGACTGGTTCCACGAGTGGCCCAAGGAGGCGCTCGAGTCTGTGTCCTTACGATTTCTATCGGAGATTCCCGTTTTGCCGAAAAATCTAGCAAAGCCCGTGTCTGTATTTATGGCGTATGTGCACAAAACGGTAAATGACATATCGGCCGTGTATTTGGCCAACGATAAGCGCTATAACTACACTACGCCTAAATCTTTTCTGGAGCTTATCAGTCTATACAGCAAACTGCTGCAGGAGAAGGTTAAAGCCAATCAGGATCGACGTGTGCGTCTTGAGAACGGTCTTATTAAGCTAGCCAGTTGTTCCAAGGAGGTGGACGCACTTCAAGATGTGCTTAAGGTGCAAGAGGTAGAGCTCAAGGTTAAAAACGATGAAGCGGACAATCTTATTGTAGTCGTTAGTAGCGAGAACGAGAAAGTCTCGAAGGAACGTGCGTTTGCAAGTAAAGAAGAGAAAAATGTGCGTATTATTGAGGAAGAGGTCACCGCTAAGGCAAAAGTATGCGAGGAAGATTACCGAAAAGCTCAACCGGCACTACTTGCTGCGCAGGAAGCACTTAATACTCTTAACAAAAATAATCTAACTGAATTGAAATCCTTCGGTTCGCCACCAGATGCCGTCGTCAGCGTATGTGGTGCCGTTTTGGTGTTATTTTCACCTAAAGCTAAAATACCAAAGGACCGTAGCTGGAAATCGTGTCGCACTATTATGGGCAATGTGGATCAATTTCTTAAAGACCTTGTCAATTATGACAAAAAGCACATACATCCTGATGTTATTAAAGCACTTCAAATGTACATTGTCGATCCGGAATTCAATCCAGAGAAGATTCTTGCAAAGTCATCGGCCGCAGCGGGTCTTTGCTCTTGGGTAATTAACATAAATCGTTTCTACGAAGTATATCAAATTGTGGAGCCCAAGGAACGAGCACTCGTTGATGCTCAGCAAGAGTTACAGGATGCGCGTGATAAACTGACGGCGCTGAATAATCGTCTCAATGAGTTGGAGGAGCAGCTAAATGTACTACAAATGGAATACGATGAGGCGTTGGGCAAAAAACAAAAATGCCAAGACGAGGCGGACAAAACGGCGTTTACCATTGATTTAGCCAATCGATCAGAGAAAATACGTTGGTCGGAGTCAGTTAAAAGGTTTGGCTATTATTTATCTCTATTATAATTGCTATCGTAACTATCGGCAAATATTATGCCGCATGCAAAACCACAAACGAAACTAATTTCTTTTACTTATCCATCATTCGTTCATTTCTCATTGCACAGCCTACGTTTGAGTCAAATCACATTGCCCGGTGACATCCTGTTGATATCCTGCTTTATTTCATATGTTGGTTGTTTCACACGCCCCTATCGACATGAGTTGCAAACGAAAATGTGGCAGCCGACATTCAAAGCTATGGAGGTAAGTTCACGTGACACGTCTTGACATATTTTCGTAATTACACTCTGTATATCGTATGAACGAATGTGTTTTTCATTCCACAGCCACGTATTCCCTCCTCTGAAGGCAGCGATCCCTTCGATATGATTTGCGACGATGCACAAATCGCCGAGTGGAATAACCAAGGTCTACCCAGTGACCACATGTCCGCTGAGAATGCCGCAGTTTTGGTGCACTCGGAACGCTATCCACTAATGATTGATCCGCAATTGTAGGTTTCATTGCGAAAGTATGACAAGCACTGAGTAGAGTTTTTGAACAGAAGTCAATTTAGTTGCATTAACCCATTAAAGCATAAACCCAGAAATATATTAAAAATATTTCTATTATACATTTAAATATTTTTGAGAGTAACAAGTACACCGTTGTGCTGAGAACATATTCGGTATTTTACATATTGAACTTTTGTCGTTTGTTAAACTAAAATATAAATGCGGAGATTTGAGTAGCCATAATTGGGGACAATGTGCTTTAAAGGGTTAAGGTCAGCAATAAAAAATGAATACTACTCGGCCATTGTAAATTTGGATGATAAGATAGTTATAATATGACAGACTTAGGCTGGTTATTTGACAGACAAGTTTATTTTTTGTTTTTATTGCAATACTTAAATATTCAATGTCACTAACCAATTTCGAACGATTAGCTTTAACCCATAGTTACATAATCCCAACATCGTTGAAGGTTGTTAAAAAGAGAAATGTATGCCAGAAATTATTTTGTATAATATATCGCATATATCGAGACATAAATATCATTACCAATCCTATAGATTATGTCATGTTGGCAAATACTAATATCCGCATCTCAAAATAGTTTCTCTCATTACCAGCACAGTCATTATTTACAGTTACTCCTGAGTGCTCACTAAATACAGTTTGTGTCTCTTAATTGAAAATGTTTTAATGACTTTTGTATCATATAATCGAATATCTAAATGAATTTACTTTTTTTATTTGTAATTATTGTCTCAATATATACCTAGGCACGACTTTCTCAGCGCTTATTCGTGGATATACCCTTAAATTCTGTACCTACCCGACGGGAAAATGATATGAAACCAACCTGTCACTTGATATAAAATGGACATTCCAAGATACCTTTAGACAGCGCCTTTAGTTATTTGATAAAATTTTCCCGTAGGGCATATGTTAAATAATTGCCAAACAACAACTCAACATGCAAATATTCACTAATGACTAAGAGTTTCGTTGCTACGACACCCAGCTAAACAATTAAACTGCCTTAATTATCACAGCAGCACAGATACAAAAGGGGGGGTGCATTGACATGCGAAACGACTTGGCCAAGACAGAGTCCTGCTATTGAGCAACACCGTTCAATCCATAATTGATGACATTCTGCTGTGCAAATTAAGACCAGTGAGTCAGTTGACAGTTTTTGGGTGTCGAGTGTCATTTATTCATCCATGCCCCGATTATTTGTCGCTGAGTTTTTGTAAATATTACAGTTTATTCTTTCAATTAGGCAAGGCATCAAATGGGTGAAACAGAAGTATGCTCAAAACATCATGGTCATCCGTCTGACACAGCGTGGTTACTTGGAGCATATTGAGAAGGCTGTCAGCAATGGTAACGTGCTGCTGATTGAGAACATTGGTGAAAATATAGATGCCGTGCTGAATCCCTTGCTTGGACGCCAGCTAATCAAGAAGGGCACCTGCCTTAAAATGGGTGATAAGGAAATCGATTTCAATACTAAATTCCGTCTAATACTGCATACGAAATTGGCAAATCCTCACTACAAACCTGAGATGCAGGCACAAACGACATTGATTAACTTCACTGTAACGCGTGATGGTCTCGAAGATCAACTGCTTGCCGAGGTAGTTAAGGCAGAGCGTCCCGATTTGGAGGTTATGCGTACGCGCCTGACGCAGCAGCAAAATCATTTCAAGATAACGCTGAAATTCCTTGAAGACGATCTATTGCAACGTCTTTCGTCTGCCGGTGATAATGTGCTGGAGGACGTCACATTGGTAATGAATCTTGAGAAAACCAAAAAGACTGCCGATGAAATTGAGATCAAAGTAGCCGAGGCGAAAATTACCTCAGTGCAGATAGACTCAGCTCGCGAGGCGTATCGTCCAGCCTCAGAACGTGCTTCAATTATATATTTTATACTTAACGATCTTTTCAAAATCAATCCGATATATCAGTTCTCATTAAAAGCATTTACTGTGGTATTTTCAAATGCCATTATTAAGGCCATACCCTCGGAAAAACTGAAGGAACGTGTCGAGAATCTAATAGACTCGATTACATTTTGTAGCTTCCAGTATACGTCACGTGGTCTATTTGAGGCAGATAAATTGATCTTCCTCACACAGTTGACCATACAGATACTAATCAATTCGGGCGAAGTGGAACCTAGTGAATTGGATTTCTTATTACGTTTTCCGTATATGCCAAATATGACGTCAAATTTGTCATTCCTCACGAACATCGCATGGGGTGGTATACGTGCGCTTAGCAATTTACCGGCATTCCGTGGTCTTGACAAGGATATTGAGGGTTCTCACAAGCGCTGGAAGAAGTTTATCGATTCTGAGAGCCCCGAAAAAGAAAAGTTTCCCGGCGAGTGGAAGACAAAGTCTGCAATACAGCGTCTCTGTATCATGCGCTGTATACGTCCCGATCGTATGTCCTATGCTATGCGATGCTTTATTGAGGAAAAACTTGGCACAAAGTATGTGGAGGCACGTTCTATGGAGTTTGCGCGTACTTTTGAAGAATCCAGTCCTGAGACGCATATATTTTTCGTACTTTCGGCTGGTGTTGATCCACTGAAAGACGTTGAAAAACTTGGAAAAGTAATGGGTTATCATGGCGACAACGAGAACTTCCACAGTGTCTCATTGGGTCAGGGTCAGGAAATAGTTGCTGAAAATGCCATCGATACAGCCTCCCAGGAAGGACATTGGGTAATTTTGCAAAATATTCATCTGGTTGCACGTTGGCTTCCTGCACTCGAGAAAAAGATAGAAGCCTCTCTGAACAACGTGAATGCTAACTATAGACTATTCTTAAGCGCTGAGCCGGCTGCTGATCCGGCATATCATATACTTCCGCAAGGCATTCTCGAATCGGCAATTAAGATCACTAACGAACCACCGACAGGCATGCAGGCCAACATACACAAGGCTTTGGACAACTTTAGCGATGAGACATTGGAAATGTGTTCCAAGGAGACCGAATTTAAGGCAATTCTGTTCTCACTCTGCTATTTTCATGCCGTTGTAGCCGAACGCCGTAAATTCGGTCCGCAAGGCTGGAATCGCGTTTATCCATTCAATGTGGGCGACTTAACAATTTCGGTGTATGTGCTCTATAATTATCTGGAAGCAAATAGTCGTGTTCCCTGGGAGGATTTGCGTTACCTATTTGGCGAGATAATGTACGGCGGTCATATAACCGACGACTGGGATCGTCGTCTGTGTCGCACATATCTGGAGGAGTTTATGCAACCTGAGCTAATTGATGGCGAATTGGAGTACTGTCCCGGTTTTCCCGCACCGGGTATTCTGAAATATGCAGGCTATCACGAGTACATTGATGACAATCTACCCAATGAAAGCCCTAATCTATATGGCTTACATTTAAATGCTGAAATTGGTTTCCTTACCACGGTGTCCGAAAGACTTTTCCGCACCGTCTTTGAGCTACAACCAAGATTGTCCGGTGGCGGTGATGGTGGTGGTGAATCGCAATCTCAAGATGATGTTGTCAAGTCAATGCTGGAGGATCTTATTGATAAGATACCAACGCCATTTAATATACCTGAGTTGATGGCACGTGTAGAGGATCGCAATCCCTTCATCATTGTGGCCTTCCAGGAGTGCGAACGCATGAATATGTTGATGTCCGAACTAAAACGTTCACTGCATGAGCTAGAGTTGGGTCTCAAGGGCGAATTGACGATATCTGGTGCCATGGAGGGGCTAATGCAATCACTTTTCATGGATCAGGTGCCCGAGAGTTGGACAAAATTGGCGTATCCAAGTTTGCTAGGACTACAATCATGGTTTGCCGATTTGATGATACGTCTGCGTGAACTGGAAGGTTGGGTTGCTGACTTTCGTTTGCCTTCGTCCGTCTGGTTGGCTGGGTTTTTCAATCCGCAAAGTTTGCTGACCGCTATTATGCAGCAGACTGCACGTAAAAATGAATGGCCTTTAGATCGCATGTGTCTTAATTGTGATGTGACCAAGAAAACGAAAGAAGAAATAAAGTAAGTCGATTTTCAAAATCTTTTAATTCTTTGATTTATTTTTTCTTTCTCTTACACGCTATAGTGCGCCACCACGTGAGGGCGCCTATGTAAATGGCCTATTCATGGAGGGCGCTCGCTGGGATATGCAGATGAACAGCATAGCCGAAGCCTATCTCAAGGAACTATTTCCCGCAATGCCGGTTATTTTCATAAAAGCCGTTACGCAAGATAAACAGGACGTTAAGAATATCTACGAGTGTCCCGTCTATAAGATACGGTAAGTTTAGCCCAATTTTCCCCACAATTTGTTGGTATTTCGTTTGTATTTAAAATTTAAAACCTTTTAAAATTGCTTTCCTTTGCCAATTGTCTGCCCCATTTAAATCATCCAACGCATAAAACCTTCACCACACAATAACCTCCCTGCATCGGCTTGAAGTACTTGAATGCTGCCGTAGCCTGACAATTTGTAAGCAGCAGCCTCTTCGTATATTTTGTCAATAGCCTGTCGGTTAGTCCTATGCTGTTTCTTTTCCTTTCGTTTTTCTGCCTCACTGTCTGTCTATCTAAACAAGCATTTCGTTCAAAACCCGCACCGTATTCATTCAGTTCACTTTTTGTTGGTCAATCAATTGGGAATCGTCTGATGAATGCTGTCACGTTCTTTTGTTAAGTATTTCATTTTGTTTTTTTTTTTTATTCCTTTCTATGTAGGTATTCGATTTGTATGGAAAGCTTGTTTTTCATCGCATTTTATTTTTCTGCTCTGGTCTTGTGATGATTGATTTGTTGTGGTTTTAAGTGATTAAGTGCGAAGCCTCGAAGAAGGCTTTTCAACAAAATTTTTAAATTAAATTGACGTTGTTTTTTTTGTATGTTTGTCGGAGACAATAAAAGAATTAAGGAGTTTTTCGGACAATTGACTAAATAATTTTTTCGCCTTTTTCAATGCGTATTTATAGTGTTAGCAATAATTTGAAAAAAAAATCATACTAAAATTAAGATTTTTAAAGTAATTTTCATTACTAATCGGTCAATACTTTTCACCAACTATAATTTCTGAATTTCCCGTGTTCCTTACCTTCTTTAAAAGATTCAGTTACACCAACCTTTAGATCCAAAAATTATGATTCCTCAGACGAAGTAGTACCTACAAATTGATAATGAACCTTTTTTCAGTCAGTAGTAGTATGCTGTGCCAAAATCGCGTGTCATATTGTGGATATTTCTGGCCACAAAAGGCAAAACCAAATGGACGAATTTGAAAATCGTGTCATGCCAAAAAGGCGAGTCTTTTCGTTTTTCGCCATAACTTTTTATTGCTATAAAATAAAATAGTGGTGTAAAGGCATTTATTGTTTGTTTTCAAACCACCTATCGATCAGCATCATTAATTAAAAATATTTTGCAAAACATTAATTTGCCATTTGTTATTTGCAGGAATTTTTTTTTTGGCAAAACATTTGTAATTAATATTGCAGATCGATAGGTGCTGTGAAAACAAACAATAATTGCCTTTACATCACTATTTTATCTAGTACCATTAATGAGTTTTAGCAAAAAAATGAAAATATTCGCCCTTTCGGCATGACAAGATTTTCAATATTTCCAATTTCTTCGTTTTTTGCTATAATTTTTTATTGGTGCAAGATAAAATAGTGGTGTAAAGGTATTTATTGTTTGTTTTTAAAGCACCTGTCGATTGACATCATTATTTAAAAATATTTTTCCAAACATTTTTTCCTGCAAATAACAAATGGCAAATTAATGTTTGACAAAATATTTTTAATTAATGATGCCAATAGATAGGTGCTTTAAAATCAAACAATTAATGCCTTTACATTACTATTTTATCTTGCGCTAATAAAAAGTTATAGCATAAAAACAAAATGATTTGTGTTTTGATCAGGATATAGTCTCACAAAATTCGTATTTATATTTCAGTAGGTTGTCCAAATCTAAAAATATTTTACATATGTTATACTAATTGACAAATAAACCAAAACAATAGAAAAAATTGAAAAAAAATATAAATTTTGCTAATTTTTAAAGCACTTCAATCTTTAAAATTTGACAACATTTTTAAAAATGTTCATTCGCCCCTTTGGCATGACAGTGACAATATGATTCTATCAGATTTCTTTTAACACAAGACGGAACTTCGATATTGGTAGTTTTAGTACATTTGCCTAATTATGGTATATGTATTTCTATGGTTATTTATTTATTGACAAATTATATATTTTTTGACTGACCCACCGAAGGAAGTGTGGTATAAGGTTTGGACTTTGCGTTCATAAGTCAGTCAGGAGGGACATTTCTTTCTCTAATAAAGATAATATTTTTAATAGAATTCTATATTTGGCATTCTGCAACTAATTCATTAAAAGACATTTTTAGCAATAACAAAAACGTTTTGATAATGGTAACCGCTGAAAAGTGACAGCTGAACCATTTTCTTTCACATACACACACACATCTATTCGGCGCACAAACACAGCGCTACTGCCCGAAATACCAATATGAAGCACGCAAATTGCTTTTAAAGCACTTTGTCGCCAGTTTGTCTTCGGCTTTTGTTGCTGAATGTTCTGCCTTTGTTCGTTTTTATTTTTTCGGATTTTCAAAATTTTTCAATTTCTTCAAATGTAAAGCTGTTCTTGGCAGCTAGCTGATGACACTGCCTCACTCAAATCGATGTGCAGCGCCATTAACAACAACATCATCATCACCCATCAGCAACATATTTATCATCATCGCATCATTATTATCATCGCATCATCATTATCTTGAATCTCATAATCAACATCATCATCATTACCTTCTTCACAATTTAGCTCATCATCGGCTGCTCAACTCAACGTCAGCTCAATTCATCAGCACTAAAAAAAATTCAAAATGTTGAATGTAACACTTAAGTGTTTAAATCATCTGCACCTACTTCCCTCTGTCCATCTTTCATTGGAATCCTTTTGATGATTTTTTTTTCTTCTTTTTATGCTGCATTTTTTTCTTGAGTTTATTTTTGGTTTTTTCTCTCTTTGTCTATTTTTTTTTTTACTTTTCATGCGGCTTTTGTTTGATTTTCGCTTTTTTCATTATTTCTATATCCTTCGTTTTTTTTTTTTTTTTAGCATGCGCGGCCCCACTTTTGTTTGGACTTTCAATTTGAAGACCAAGGAGAAGGCTGCCAAATGGACGTTGGCTGGTGTTTGTCTGCTGCTGCAGACCTAAAATGTTTGTCAAGTCAAAGACGAAGACGAAGATGACAACGGCGACGTCAAGAAGATGGCGTAATACAGAAGTGGTGGCTTTTTTGTACTTCTGACTTGTATTAGTTTCTTTTTACCAATAAAATTCATTTATTTTTTGATTCCATATTATAACAAAAAAAAAACGATATTATGTTGAAATTGAAAATGTTTTTAAAATAATGGGGCAATTCTTTTTACCGTCATTTATTACTCGAACAATGCCTCCCTGAGACAATAGTAACCGAGAAAATAATTGGCCGATATATAATTTCCATTAAGAAAACTTTCCCACACTTCGCCGTCTATTTTATTTCCAAGTTTCACCGAGATAATTCTGCTACGTTTGTTTTTTTTTTCACCAATACAATTATTTCTCAAGACAGGTTTTGTCCATCCATTTTGATATGTTGTCTGGTAGAAATTATACTAGGGACATGATCAGTAAATGATCATTGAATATATTAGAAGCAGTGTTTTTATTCTACTCCGATCGGAGTAGATCTACTCCATTTCATTTGTATTTTCAAAATCAACTCCTCTACTACTGTAGTTGTATTTTCTACTCATTTCTCATAATTTTCTATTCCCTTTTACTGAAATCTACTCCCGTTACAAAAATTGCTTACTTTTTTTAATTTGATTATTTCACTTTAAGCTGAGACTTTAAGAGTGATTTGCAAAAACAAAGTAAGAGAAAGTATAGAATTATAGATGATTTCTGATATAAAATATGTTATTTTATTTAATTATGAGAATCATAGATGTTATGCAACAAATTATAGGTACACGTTAAAATTCATATTTTTTGCGTTTGACTGGTCATAACTTTGGTCAGATCAATCCGAATTTCATGTTGTTTATTTCAAAATATTAGCAGAAGTATTATCAATGGAAAACAGGAGAAATGTGATCGAAAAATCAAATTTATAAAAAGTTACACAAAAAAATATTTAGAAAAACACAAGAATTCCCATATATTTGTTATACGTAATAACTCAAAAACTTGAGGCAAACTGAAAAAACTGAGATGAGGTAGTGATTAGAATCTTGACGTCCATCGGAAAGTCATACTTAGATCGCGAATAATTGATTTTATTGTGCTGTGATATCTGTCAAATAAATGGAATCCTTTTTCCCTGGTATTTAGATTATAGAAGTTATAATTAAATTTCCGGTTGCATCAACATTTTTAGAGTAAATTAAGAAAACATCATGATTTTCATTGGGTTTTCCAGATACATCGCTACAGACCATCCTTTATCTAAACAGTCCGAAGGGGT
Source organism: Dryomyza anilis (assembly GCA_951804985.1). Lineage (NCBI taxonomy): Eukaryota > Metazoa > Arthropoda > Insecta > Diptera > Dryomyzidae > Dryomyza > Dryomyza anilis. The sequence continues at coordinate 94,381,382 of OX638132.1, forward strand.
AATTCCATTTCATCATTACTTTACACGCAATCATAATGAAGATTGGTCGCTTTACACATTACATTGTAGGTAGTAGTAATGAGGGGTGGTTCCATTTGTACATTACTTTGTACGCAGTAGAAATGGGGTGGTTCCATTTATATCTTACTATGTACGCATTGGTAATGAGGGGTAGTTCCAATTGTAGATTACTTTGTGCGCAGTAGTAATGAGGGGTGGTTCCATTTGTGCATTACTTTGTGCGCAGTAGTAATGAGAGGTGGTTCCATTTGTACATTACTATGTACGCATTGGTAATGAGGGGTAGTTCCAATTGTAGATTACTTCGTGCGCAGTAGTAATGAGGGGTGGTTCCATTTATACCTTACTATGTACGCAGTGGTAATGAGGGGTGGTTTGATTTGTACATTACTATGTACGCATTGGTAATGACGGTTATTTCCAATTGTAGATTACTTTGTGCGCAGTAGTAATGGGGGGTGGTTCTATTTCAACATTACTTTGTACGCAGTTGTAAAGGGGGGGTGGTTCTATTTGAACATTACTTTGTACGCAGTAGTTATGGGTGTTTTGTAAGTAATGTCCTTATTTAACAACAATAAATTGAAATAGTGGTAATTATTAAAATTGTGTGCCAATTGGTTGCCTGTTTATAACATGTAATTCATTTAAAAAAAATCAGTAAATCTGTATATTTTTTATTCGCAAATGATGCATTAATCATTAATTTCCACAGCACCTAAATGGGAAAAACGATCAATACGAAATTTTAATTATAATCAACATGTTACCCACCAATAATGATAATTAAATGCGACTGGAGTTCAATAAATTTTGAATTTATTTAATTTTTTAAAGGCACATTTTTATAATTAAAAATTCACATTAGATAAATACAAATAATCAACAAGTACCTGTTCCATTTCCACATTACTTTGCAATCTGAGGGTAAAAGATGGAAGTTCTATTTCAGCATTACTACGTAAGTGGAAACTGGAACTAGTCATTTATATACATTACTGCTACTTTACAAATGAACTAATTCGAATTGAAAAAAACATTAGTTTCCGTTCGAACTAGGTCGGAATAATTCCCATTGTGGTGTAAACACTGATTGGGCGCTCCGAAAACAATATTAAATGCGATACTTTTAAAAATATTGTTCTAAGGCCGAGTTTACACGATAGAGAAAATAGCTAGAGATAGAGCAAAATAGAGCACAAAATTTCATAGAGTTGTGTAAACACTACATAGAGCTATACTGTAGGGAGCTCTATGGTAGATTTTTTTCTCTATCTCTAGCTAATTTCTCTATCGTGTACTCGAGCCTTAAGAGTTCATAAAAAACTAGTTCATGCTAAAAACTAAGAAACTTGTAACCTCTAATGACTCTAATTTCATAATGTTCTTAAATTTATTAATGTGTAAAGCGTTTTTCTTCTGTTTTTGATTTTTTAATTTTACAAATTGTTCATTTAATTTTGATACGTATAAAACTTTAATATGAACCAAATTATAAGGCTTCATTTTTTTATTTAATATTGTTACGAAAAGGGGTAATTTGCCCCATAGTGCAGGCAATCAACAATAATAATTGAGAGGCAAGACAATTCAGCGCACTATGCAATGTGCGAGAAAGAGATGGAAGATCATTCAGCGCACTAAGGCAATGTGCGAGAAAGAGATAGAAGATCAGCACATTAAAACACATGAGTGAGAATGAAATGCCAATAGCATGCGTCATTCACGAAACAAGTAGAAGGTTCTCGAAACATGTCAAAGCTTGTCGAAACGTGTCAAACTGCTGCATGCAGTATATAAGGGCGCCGCATCTGAGGCACAGCACTTCAATAGTGATTGGAAAGTGGTCTAGTGCGAGAACAATGTCAAGTTAAATAGTGGCCATGCAGCAGTTGTTAGAATTTTTTATTAGTAAAGTTGTTAATTAAAGTGAATTACTAAAGTTATTTGTTATAATTTAAACCAAACATAAGAGTTTTTTTTTTTATTTTGCACACAATCCAGAGATACGAACTTGTAGAACAGTTTTCAGTGGACTGAATTTTCGTTACATTATTTTAGTTTTCAACTTTAAATTGTTTTAAAAATCAAAGTTGTGACATGCATTGTGAAAAGTGCTCTTGTATTTTAAATATCCTTTTCAAAATTTGGGCAATCCACCCCGAAAATTGTACAGTGTGGCAACACCAGCCACAACACCCACCACAGCAATGGCCAAAAAGCTGCCGTTGAGCTTAGCGTCAAATGTCGACCACAAACCAAATAAGGATCATGTGCAAGCGCACACATCAAGGATATTGCAGCAGTAGCAACAACAAAAACTACAACAGCAATAGCAACAACGACAACGACAAGTCCAGCTACAACTAGAAGAAAACCAAATAGGAATGATGTGTGTTGGTTGGTTGGTCCGTTGTAGTGTTTATGCTGCAATTGTAAAAATTGCTGCAGTTGTGGTTGCTTGTCAGCTGCAGTGTTAAATGATTATCCTGCGGCAAGGACATGTGCGTGATGGCGTCGTTAGTGTTGTAGTCGGCCCCATCATGCAATTTCTCCCGCTGCTGCTGCTTCTTGTTGTGGGTTTTGTTGCTCTTCTTCTGCTTTATGGAAAATCATCAGCAGCAGCAGCAGCAGCCCCAAAGCCTGTGTGCTCCATGTGAAAATTTAATATCAAATTTCAATTACTTAAATTACAAGTGGTTGCTAATTAATTACATCTCTACGTTGGCCAAAAAATATGACCATCCTCCGCACTTCATCAGCAGCAGCAGTTCTTGTGTCCCTTGCGCTCTCTCTCTCTCTCTGACTCTCTTTGTCTATCTGCCCATCGGTCTTTATGTCGCTCACTGCAACCGCAAATGCAGCAACGGCATTGCAGCGAACACTTCATAAATGTCAGCAATAAAAATATCACAAACGTCAGTGAGTCAGTCATTCAGTCAGTTGTTGGGGCAACGAATGACCAACGCGTAAAATGGTCACCGCGCAAAGACGTCGTCGAGTCATCAATTCGCGCAGCACAATACTGAGTAATTTATTTTAGGCAACGAGTAAGTCAATGAGTAATAAAATCAACGAGTAAGTAAATCAGCGAGTAACAAAATCAAAGAGTAAATTGAATATTCAAAATATGTTATTACATTTTTTTAAATCAAACATTTTATTCAAAATTTCAAATTCTTTAAAATTCTAAAAATCAATTATAATTTAAATTGTACTAAATATTTAATGTACATCTGTGAAAATTTTATTAATTTTATTTATATATTGGCGCAGTCGACCTTAAAATTGAAATCAACTTTTTGAAATTTTATTATTTCTGAAAATTGTCAAAAAAGTAAACTTTAATTTTGAAGTTGAATTTAATTTACCAATAATCAAAAAATAATGTCAAAATAAGATAGATTAAGATGTTCATGAAAGATTTGTCAAAAAGATTTTTTTTTATATTTTGCATCAACAATAAAAAGGTCTACTGCAGTAAGATATGTAATAAGCCACAAAAGCAAAATATCGAAATAATGGCATTTCAAGTTTTGTAGAAATACATAAAGAAAAATATATAAATAAAATGTTTACGAATCGTTTGCGGCAAAAAAAAAATATCTTTTGCAACGAGCTTCAACTTTTCTCGCAAAAGTTCACTTGTTTTTTGTAAAAAATAACGATTATCATATCTTCGATTCAGCATACCTTTGCGACAAATGCATATATCATTTGTATTAAACATAAAATCTTTTTGTGTGAAACGTAAACTCTAAATTTTGTATATTTCTGCAAAAATACTTTCAAACTCCTAGATTCAAACTGTTAGATTCAAACTGTAATATTCACAAGAATGCTCATAATATAATCCTCCGATTTTGTTCAGAATTTATAAAACTAAAACAAAAAAAAAATAAAATAAAAAAAAATAAAAAAAAATAATAATAAAAAAAAAGAACTAAAACAATTTCTAGATTGCGTATATTATATATTTCACACAAATGTTGACAGATCATATACGAGGCTAGATATCACTGTTCTACCAGAATTTTCCACAGAAATGAAACTTATCATTTCTGGTCGAATTCGGTCTTCTGATTATTGCTGCCAGATTTTATTGACCCAGATTTTGTTTGCCAATTATTCGTAGGGAAAGGTTCATATTTCATTTTGTGATAAAGTTTGCATCTGCTACATGTCGAAATCGTGCGATAACTTGCGATGTAAAGCACCAAAAATGGTATTTTTTGAAACTTTTACACGATTTTTGCAAAATCTCAACGTATAGGGAAAATTCTGAGTACGCAGCAAAAATCAAGAGACCGAAATCTATAAAAAATGATAAGTTTCATTTCTGTGGATGCCAACAACCCTCAAATTGTAGAACAGTGTATTTAGGCAGATACAAGGTATATGAGCCAATCCAGAAAACTGTATTATACTAAAAATTCAACTTTGTACTAAAATTTAAACTTTGTACTAAAAATTCAGCTTTGTACTAAAATTTAAACTTTATACTAAAAATTTATCTATGTACTAAAAAAATTAATTTTGTACTAAAAATTCAACTCTGTACTAAAATTTTTTCTTTGCACTAAATATTACACTTCATACTAATAAATTCAACTTTTTACTTAAAATTTAACTTTGTACTAAAAAGTCAACTTTGCGCCAAAAATTCAAATTTGTACTAAAAAATTAAACTTTATACTAACAAATTCATATTTGTGCTAAAAATTCAACTTAGTACTGATAATTCTACTTTGTACTATATATTTAACAATATATTAAAAATATTAAACTTTGCACTAAAAATTCATTTGGTACTAAAAATTTAACTTTGTACTAAAAAATCAGTTTTGTACTAAAAATTCCATTTGATACTAAAAATTTAATTTTGTACTAAAAATTAAACTTTGTACTAAAAATACTTATTTGTATTAAATATTATACTTCATACTAATAAATACAACTTTGTACTAAAAATTAAACTTTAGACTAAAAATTCAACTTTGTACAAAAAATTCAGTTTTGTACTAAAACTTCAATTTTATACTAAAAATTTAACTTTGTACTAAAAATTCAACTTTGTACTAGAAGCATTTCTTTGCACTAAATATTACACTTCGTACTAATAAATTCAACTTTTTACTTAAAATTCAACTTTGTACTAAAAATTAAACTTTAGACTGAAAATTCAACTTTTTATTAAAAATTCAGCTTTGTGATAAAAATTTAATTTTGTACTAAAAATTCAACTTTGTACTAAAAATACTTATTTGCATTAAATATTATACTTCATACTAATAAATTCAACTTTTTACTTAAAATTCAACTTTGTACTAAAAAGTCAACTTTGCGCCAAAAATTCAAATTTGTACTAAAAAATTAAACTTTATACTAACAAATTCATATTTGTGCTAAAAATTCAACTTAGTACTGATAATTCTACTTTGTACTAAAAATTCTACTTTGTACTAAATATTTAACTACATACTAAAAAAAAAAACGTTGTACTCCAAATTCAACTTTGTACTTTTGCTACTTTAGTTGATTTTTAGTTAAATTTTGAAAACCACTATTTTTTTTCATAATTATTTTCTAATTTTAATATTGACCCATAATTAAAAATTAAAATTTAAAAAAAAAATGAATAGAATAAGTACAACATAGAACGAGAAAGAAACGATTACAACATACAACACTCAAAGTGTCAGTTATTCCATATGTCACTCTTTGAGCGAAACCAACGAGTCGCCAGGGCTACCTGTCAACGAATCAATGACTTCAACGAGTAGTCGTGTCATCGCAGCAGTAATTCGTCGCTTGGGTCTCAAATGATGCAGCACTCAAAGCAAAGCACGTCAAGCGGGAATTTATTAGATGTTGGCAGTGCCAAAACGACCACTGACGATGGATTCCCCAAAATAAAACCAAAAAAAAAATAAATAACATAAAAAAACTGCTGGCATTTGAAAATAATTTCGCTTTAATGTCAACAGCAAAGACTGCAACTGCTTTTTGCAAAGAATGCGCTGCACTTTATGAAATAACCCGCTCTACGGATGCTCATTGCCAGCGAGGAGCTTCATCACTATTTTTGAGCAGCAGTCAGCAACATATACAGTGCAAGAAACCACTCACATAGTTTACTTTAGTACTTTGTGCCGGCCGCATTTTACCACAGAATCGCACAAAATACTTGCGAAATATTTTGTGCTCCAAAATGCAGTCACGGCGAACGGACCTTAAAATATGTCACTGAAAATGTTCGCTTTCTGATGGTGATGGGTGGCAACACTGCAGCAGTGCTGTCAAATGCAGGCCAGGCGGCTTAAATGCGCGGCGCGACCATTGAACGAAAGTCCAAAAAGTAATGTGGCAACAATTTAATTTAATTTAATGTAGTTTAAATTATAATTTGAATTTTTAGTATTAGTTGGAATTTTTAAAACATTTATATTGAACTTTTAGAACAAAACTGAATTTTTAATACAAAGTTTTCTTTTAATCACAAAGTTAAATTTATCATAGAAAGTTGAGTTTTTAGAACCAAATTGAATTTTTAGTGCAAAGTTCAAATAGTACTACAAAGTTAAATTTTTAGTACAAAGTTAAATTTTTAGTACAAAGTTAAATTTTTAGTAAAACAAGTAGAATATGTAGTAAAATTTGGATTTTTAGTACAAAGTTGATTTTTTAGTAAAAAGTTAAATTTTTAGTAGAATTATTAGTACAAAAGTAGAATTTTTAGTACAAAGTTGAATTTTTAGAACAAAACTGAATATTTAGTACGAGTATTAAATATTGAGTACATAACTAAATTTTTAGTACAAAGTTGAATTTTGAATACTATGTTGAATTTTTAGTACAAAGTTGAATTTTTGGTGCAAAGTTAAATTTGTACTACAAAAATTGGGTTTTTAGTACAATATTAAATTTTTTGTACTAAATTAATTTTTTAGTACAAAGTTGAATTTTTAATTGAAAGTTGAATTTTGTGAAAAAAATAATTTTTAGTAAAAAATTTTATTTTTAGTACAATTTTGCATTTTTAGTACAAAGTTGAATTTTTAGTACAAAAGTAGAATATGTAGTAAAAATTTGAATTTTTAGTACAAAGTTGATTTTTTAGTAAAAAGTAAAATTTTTTGTAGAAAGTTGAACTATTAGTACAAAAGTAGAGTTTTTAGTACAAAGTTGAGTTTTTAGTACAAGTTGCATTTTTAGTACAAAAGTTGAATTATTACTAAAAAGTTGAATTTTTTTGTACAGAGTTGAATTTTTAGAATAAAACTACATTTTTTAGAACAAAGATTAAATTTTTAGTACATAATTAAATTTTTAGTACAAGTTTTTGTTTCAGTACAAAGTTGAATTTGTAGTACAAAGTTGAACTTTTAGTACAAAGTTGAATTGTTAGTAAAAATTTGAACTTTTAGTACAAAAGTATAAAGTGTAGTAGAAAGTAAATTTTTAGTACAAAGTTGAACTTGTAGACAAAGTTAAATTTTTAGTACAAAAGTTGAATTTTTAGTACAAAGTTTCAAACAGTCTTAATGCTCTATTCTGAACATTTTTCCATTCTTCAATTGACGTCGTTAGTTCATTGAGACTTTGGGCAAATGTTCAAAAATCTGTCAATAAATCAACGCTACAGGCAGCCGTTTCATCATGCGCACCAGCATCAACAGCAGTAGCATCTCCAATTAATGAAACCCACAGATAAATCACAGAAATGCACCAAAGACAATAACTGCAGGCATAAGAACCAAACGACCATCAACAATGGCATAAGAAGAAGAACGACTAGGAAAAATAGCAGCTGCAACGCAAATCCCCAAAAATATCCAACGAATTCTGGACAGGCTGAGCAAATTCGACGCAGACATTTTCACATAAAAGTCAAACAGCGAAATCCCAAAATCACATCGTAATTCATAATCAGCATCGTAGATAATTATGGTCGAAAATGTTGCGCGCTTTGGTTGCGGCACTGCAGGACATTTGATGTAGCATTTGATTTGATGCTGATGCCTTTCACGTAGCAGCCTCACTTGAAGCATCATCAACCGTCAAGACATCAGTCAACGACAGCCTATGCAGCCTAACGCATAAAAGTCAAACCACGCAAAAACTGCAGCCAACTTCATGAATATAAATTAGATATAGGCGCCGCACCACCACTACCACCCACTACACAATATTGTCAGACACTAGCAGCCACTTTGCGTGGGCTGCCACTCTCTTCATTTGTGAGGAGTAGCCCAGCCATTCAGTCAGTCACTTGTGAAGCGCTCACGGCTCGCCAATTATTCATCGCATGCTGAGTGCGGCGGGCGCGTAGCCAAAGTTCGCAGTGCGATGTTCCGAGTGCAGCTGTCAAGTGCAGCGGCGCTCACGAACGCATAGAGTGGACAACTGCATGAGTAAGTGAGTGGGTGATAGTATGGTCCTATGCCCTAAGTTTTGTATGATTTTTGATTTGAAGCACCTAAATTTTACAAAAAAAAAATCAATTTTTGGCATTCTTGCAATTCCAGAAATAAAAGAAGCAATCAAAAGGCAATAATCTAAATACATTCGTACTTACATTTAAATGAATCAATATGGTAAGAGAATGTCAAATTATAAATTCATTTATGAATAACAAGTGAAAAACAATATTTGACCGTCATAAAACTCTTCGAATGAAATCAAATCAAAAACTTTAATTCAAACTCCTACTTTGTGTTCCGAAATCATTTCAAGTTTTGTAAATTTAAATTGACCCTGTCAAAATTTTAGCATTTTTGCATTTTTTCTTTGCAATTTTATATTCAATTTTTAGAATATCTACTTAGATAAATATTTTAACACTACACCATTTCCAAGCGTAATTGAAATCTTTCCGACTGAAACATTGCGATTTTCCTTTTCAAATTTTCTGATTTTACATTTCTGAATGTGAAATATTCAACATAAAATTATATTTTTCTTTTTCATTTCTGGAGATTCCAAATAAATTTAAGATTTCTGAATTTTGAAAATTTGTATATCAAATTTCAATAAAAAATCTCAATATTTTTTTATTTCAAATATAAAATATGAATTTAGTATTATATTCTTCGAATAAAAAATTCTAAACATTTTTTAATTTAATTAAAATTTAATTTCCCAATTTAAATGGAAAAAATATTATTTTTATTTTTAAATTTTCCAATTTGAAATGAAAATACATAACTTGATTTCAAATGTTGTCAATTTGAAATACAATACCACTATTTCTCATGTTTCTTTTTAATCACATTTTTTATTATAAATTTTATAAATTTTTATTCAAAATAAAAATATCAATTACGTTTAAAATTGAAATTTTACCATTATTTTATATCTCACCATTTTTGGTCACTCTGGACGATAACCTAAAATATGTTAATCATTAACGTTTTAATAGTACCTATCAATAAAATTTAATTAACTCTTAACAGAGTGTTTTGATTCAACAATAACGATATAATAATTCTGAATTTAATTATTTCCGTTTCGTCTTTTAATTATGAACCAATAAAAAAAAAGAGTAACAAAAATTAATTATACCAAAGACCTCTAGTTCTCATTCACCGACACCTCATAGTGATGGTGGCTACAAACTTTAAAAATTTTTAATTTGAAGTTTGATCGATACATCGAGAGGTGGCCGTCATTGGAGCCCAGCCATCAACCGACGTCAAATTCGCATTGAAACTTTTGTCGACAGCATTTTCTAAGCACCACAAAACCACTCGCATAACCAACCTCACAAATACATCCATCCAACATATTCAAACTATGCCGACTTGCATTAGGCTCCGTGCTACGGTCACTGGCTCCGCATTCGTAGGATTTGCGTCATTGAGTCCTGAAGGCTGCTCTGACTATTGGCGGCCGTCTAGTGTAAAAAATCTAAAATAAAAAATTTCTAATAAACTTAAGTCACAATAATTAGTGCCATTCAAATGTGTGACACATCGGTGACAACTAGTGTGACGGACGATGTTGTGATGTCCGGCTGCACAGCTGGACACACGCATGACGTGCAGGATGCGCGTTTGGAACGTGTGGCCGGCTACACTTTGACCACGTTACGTTTGAAGCAGGACAAGTGGCAGAAATTGATGGCGACGGAGGAGTTTCGGGTGAGTTTAAATTGGATCAAGTATTTTCATTTGCTTGTTTTTATTTTATTTTATTTCAATTTATTTCATTTTATTTCATTTCCTTAGATTTTATTTGATTTCTTTAGATTTTATTTGATTTTTCTTAATTTAATTTGTTTTTATTTGATTTCATTTCATTTTTATTCAATTATTTTTAATTTCATTTTACATGATTTGACAGGATTCTAATTGCTTTTATTTAATTTCATTAGATTTGTTTTTGTTTTTATTAGTTTTTCAATTATCATTTGATATTCATTGTTGTATTTGATTTTATAGATTTTATAGATTTTATAGATTTTATAGATTTTATAGATTTTATAGATTTTATAGATTTTATAGATTTTATAGATTTTATAGATTTTATAGATTTTATAGATTTTATAGATTTTATAGATTTTATAGATTTTATAGATTTTATAGATTTTATAGATTTTATAGATTTTATAGATTTTATAGATTTTATAGATTTTATAGATTTTATAGATTTTATAGATTTTATAGATTTTATAGATTTTATAGATTTTATAGATTTTATAGATTTTATAGATTTTATAGATTTTATAGATTTTATAGATTTTATAGATTTTATAGATTTTATAGATTTTATAGATTTTATAGATTTTATAGATTTTATAGATTTTATAGATTTTATAGATTTTATAGATTTTATAGATTTTATAGATTTTATAGATTTTATAGATTTTATAGATTTTATAGATTTTATAGATTTTATAGATTTTATAGATTTTATAGATTTTATAGATTTATAGATTTTATAGATTTTATAGATTTTATAGATTTTATAGATTTTATAGATTTTATAGATTTTATAGATTTTATAGATTTTATAGATTTTATAGATTTTATAGATTTTATAGATTTTATAGATTTTATAGATTTTATAGATTTTATAGATTTTATAGATTTTATAGATTTTATAGATTTTATAGATTTTATAGATTTTATAGATTTTATAGATTTTATAGATTTTATAGATTTTATAGATTTTATAGATTTTATAGATTTTATAGATTTTATAGATTTTATAGATTTTATAGATTTTATAGATTTTATAGATTTTATAGATTTTATAGATTTTATAGATTTTATAGATTTTATAGATATTATAGATTTTATAGATTTTATAGATTTTATAGATTTTATAGATTTTATAGATTTTATAGATTTTATAGATTTTATAGATTTTATAGATTTTATAGATTTTATAGATTTTATAGATTTTATAGATTTTATAGATTTTATAGATTTTATAGATTTTATAGATTTTATAGATTTTATAGATTTTATAGATTTTATAGATTTTATAGATTTTATAGATTTATAGATTTTATAGATTTTATAGATTTTATAGATTTTATAGATTTTATAGATTTTATAGATTTTATAGACTTTATAGATTTTATAGATTTTATAGATTTTATAGATTTTATAGATTTTATAGATTTTATAGATTTTATAGATTTTATAGATTTTATAGATTTTATAGATTTTATAGATTTTATAGATTTTATAGATTTTATAGATTTTATAGATTTTATAGATTTTATAGATTTTATAGATTTTATAGATTTTATAGATTTTATAGATTTTATAGATTTTATAGATTTTATAGATTTTATAGATTTTATAGATTTTATAGATTTTATAGATTTTATAGATTTTATAGATTTTATAGATTTTATAGATTTTATAGATTTTATAGATTTTATAGATTTTATAGATTTTATAGATTTTATAGATTTTATAGATTTTATAGATTTTATAGATTTTATAGATTTTATAGATTTTATAGATTTTATAGATTTTATAGATTTTATAGATTTTATAGATTTTATAGATTTTATAGATTTTATAGGTTTTATAGATTTTATAGAATTTATAGATTTTATAGATATTATAGATTTTATAGATTTTATAGATTTTATAGATTTTATAGATTTTATAGATTTTATAGATTTTATAGATTTTATAGATTTTATAGATTTTATAGATTTTATAGATTTTATAGATTTTATAGATTTTATAGATTTTATAGATTTTATAGATTTTATAGATTTTATAGATTTTATAGATTTTATAGATTTTATAGATTTTATAGATTTTATAGATTTTATAGATTTTATAGATTTTATAGATTTTATAGATTTTATAGATTTTATAGATTTTATAGATTTTATAGATTTTATAGATTTTATAGATTTTATAGATTTTATAGATTTCATAGATTTTATAGATTTTATAGATTTTATAGATTTTATAGATTTTATAGATTTTATAGATTTTATAGATTTTATAGATTTTATAGATTTTATAGATTTTATAGATTTTATAGATTTTATAGATTTTATAGATTTTATAGATTTTATAGATTTTATAGATTTTATAGATTTTATAGATTTTATAGATTTTATAGATTTTATGGATTTTATAGATTTTATAGATTTTATAGATTTTATATTTTATTTATATTTATTTTATACTTAAGTAATTAACATTTGTTAAATTTAATTGATATTTTGACTTTAAAATTAAGTTTTTATATTATTTAAGCTTTTGCCTTCGAATAATTGAAACTTCCCTCGACTCAACTGAATGCCGTGAAGTTTCCCTCTATCTCAATAAGTAATCAGTTTTCCTTTAAATTCTTTCGGAAAACTGGTGGGCAACCATATTAGCAGCCAACCCCCCATCTCCTACAACTCAACAGCAGCTCAATTTCAAACCTTATTAAGAAACTCTTTCGTAATCTCCGCCTCCTTAACAAAATATTCCAAGAAACACCTCCGGCAGCGCTTCGACAAGAAATTCTCTCCGTACAAGCGAATTCATGAACCTCGATTCTTTAAATACTTCCTAAACTACCGGGAGGTAGTTTCCCCTCGGGCTCTCCTACAAAATACCAACTGACTTCGCGTTTCTAAATCAAACACCCCATGTAGTTGTTGTTGTTGTTGCATTTGTCGAAACTTGTGTTCATGAGATTAAAACTTTATTGCTCTTTGCAATTACTCCGCGTTGCCTCAATAGTTGTTTAAACTTCCGAAAGCAGCCTGCGAACGAACGAACCTCTTCTGCTATTTGTCCTCTTCTCACTGCAGCCCACATTGCAACTGCATGGCATAGCTTGTCTTCATATTAGACTTCTCTCTCTCTTTCTCTCTGTGTCTCTGCGTGCCTTTGTCGTTGCTGTGCTCTGCGTTTGTTTGAGAACTGTACCGAACGAATAACATTTATTATTATTTATTATTGAGCATTCCGCGCGCAGCTTTCGTTGGCTTAAATGACTCACACAACAACAACTACAACAAAAATGAAAGAGAACTTTTTAATTTGCTTGTAAATAATGAGATTGTCGGAGCAGTGCGACGAGTGTTGCCTCTTACTGTATCTACACTGAAATAAATAAATTTGAATTGATCTGAAATTCAAATTTTAATCTATATTCCTTAATAAATGTATTCGGAATTCTTCCAAACATTATTATAATTCTCATCCAGTAAAGAACGTTTTATTAGATGCAAATTAGTGAAGTAAAGGTATTAATATTTTATCACATATAGGGTCAAAAAATGTTTCCATAAAATAAAATAGAGGAGTACCTAAACTTCCATATCTAAAAAACCTTCGATGCCTTGAAGCATTCTCGAACTAATATCGGATTAAAAATTCAATCTCGAGCTTTTAATGCAAGTATTTTTAAATATCTCGATTATTCAAATGTTATGACAAAATACGATATTCAATTCACATCGATTTCGCAAAATTTTTCCAGAAATCTCAAACTTTTTCTTTTTGATATCAATTTGATTTTGTGAAATATCGTACCGAAAAAATTCCGACAGAACGCACCGATATCTACCATGTAGTTTCAATTCAATATTGTGTAAATTCTCCAACATCTCGCATTGATCTCGTAACGATGTCGAAACAAAAAAAAACTATTAAATTCTTTAAAAATCTTAAAATTCTTTAAAATTCTTTAAAATTCTTTTAAATTCGTTTAAATTCTTTTAAATTCTTTTAAATTATTTTAAATTCTTTTAAATTCTTTTAAAATCATTTAAATTCTTTTAAAATATTTTAAGTTCTTTCAAATTCTATTAAATTCTTTTGAATTCTTTTACATTATTTTCAATTCTTTCAATTTTTTAAAATTCTTTATAATTAATTTAAATCCTTTTAAATTCTTTGAAATTCTTTTAAATTTTTTTCAATTAGTGAGTTATTTTAAATTCTTTTAAATTCTTTATAATTCATTGAAATCCTTTTAAATTCTTTTAAATTCTTTTAAATTTTTTATAATTCATTTAAATCCTTTTAAATTCTTTTAAATTTCTTTAAATTTTTTTAAATTCGTTTAAATTCGTTTAAAAACTTTAAAATTAATTATATTTTAATAAAAAAAATCAAAAATAGTTAAATAGATAAATTACCAGAAACATGTCGTTGAATTTTTCTCTCAGTGTCAGCTATACATCACCGAGTATGTGTCTGTCTGTCTCTCCGTCTTTTCGTCTGTGTGCACTATGAGTTCGCAGCACTAAATTAAGCTGCGAATTGAACTTTGTAATTCGCACAAAAGCTTTTGTTAATTAAAATGAGAAAAACTTTCTCGATGGCACCAAGAGGTGGCAGCATCGGGAGTGAGGTTAGAATTCCTAACACATATAGACAGACCACTCAATAAACACAGACGCCACGTTTTTCATTCGATTTAATAGAAAATGTTTGCAATTTTCCAGCTCATTGTCATGGACTGGCTGAACAATCCACAGCGGCGGCTGCTAGTGATGACGCTGCACCCGTGTGGCCACCTGGTGCCCAAAAATAGCGTCAGCAATTTTTATAACAACTATGCAACAACAATAACCGGAAATTTACTGACAGCAGCAGCAACAACATCATCTGCTGCATCACTGGCAAATATCGATGGAGGTAGCAATATTGCTGGTGCTGTTTCTACTTCTGCTGCTGCTGCCGCTGCTGTTGTTGCCAGCACCAACACCGCTGCCACCGCCACCTCTTTTAGCACCAACACCACCGTGGCTGCTGCCACCGCCACAGCAACCAATGTGGCCGCCGCTCTATTGGTGCCGCTACCACCACCGAGCAGCAGTTTCTCAACACTGGACGGTGTGCCGCGCGGCAAGTGTGCCTTCTTTATGCGCCGCCAACTGGGACTTACGCTGACGGCGCAAAACTTCAACGCACAAATACTGCTGGGCGATCTGCCGGTGCACAGCAAAATCGATACCATGTCGCTGCTCTTCGATGAGATTTATTTTCCGCTGCTCGAGAATCCGTTCAACCGGAAGTTATGGCCCGACATTGTCGGCAAGGATTTGCGAACGCGCATGAAGGATGTGCGCAATACGCTGGCCGAGGTTAGTGGAATGGGAGGGGTGCAGTTTTGAAGGTATCAAATTGAATATTTATCATTTTTAGTAAAATAAAAAAAAAATTGTTTACCCCAATGTATGTTTTCTGGACATAGACATGTCAGAAATCTGTCTTTAGTATGACGGTGAAATACCGAAAATTATGATTACGATATCGATTGTCTTATAAAAGGCAAATATACCTCAATTTTGTATCTCGAAATTGAGTTCGAAATTGTCTCGTGCACATCACTATCTGAAGTATTACTGAAAAATTATATTTTGTAGCAGGGACGGCACATAACCGCAATCGGAACCACTATTTTAAAAATTTTGGAACCAGAACCGATATTCCAAAAGGTTTTAGTCCATGTTTCGTAGTATTCGTTTCACATTTATTTGAATTCTGATCGAAAATCATTTTAAAAAAATGTGTTATTATAAAAAAAATTATTCAAAATAATCCGAGTTTAATGAAATTGAGAAAATTAGTAATGAAATTATTATTTTAGCATTAGAAATTAAGAAAGAAAAAAAAAATATATTCTGATATTTTCCATTTGAATTTATAAACGAGAATTCACAATTAAATTAATAATTTCATTACTTCCATTGTAAAACCTTAAATTTATTTTGAATTTTCAAAATTTTATATAGAAAATCTCAATTTTATTTTTATACAAGTCTCAATTAAAAACATTTTCAATTCATTGGATGGTCTTTAATTTTTAATTAAAAATGGGAATTTTTGTCTTTTCAAAATGGAAAAACTCAGTTTTATTAGAACTTTTACAAATTTTACTTAACATTTTTTATTAAATTTGAAATTTTGCCTGTTTTTAATAATGAAAAACAAATTTTATTTGCACTTTATTCAATTTAAAATATAAAATCTGAAATTTCTTTAGTGTATTCCCAATTTGTAATAGAAAACACACAAAAATATGTCAACTTTTTATAAAAAAAATAAATTTTAGTTGCAATTTTACATTTTTAAACTGGAGAAATTTAATTTCATTAGAAATTTTACCAACTTCAATTGAAAAATCTTCATTTTAGCTGAAATTTTAAAATTTTAAATGAAATATACGGTCATGTTCCGACTTTCGATCGAATTCAATTTTTTAAAACAACAATCAAAACAACAATAACATATTTTTTTTGTAATTTATGAAATGTGTAAATTTCAAATTTGAATTTCCGTTACTTGACATTCGGAACTTTCTGACGTCAGCAATATAGGGTGTAAATTAGACTGACAATGACTTTGTATGAAAAAAAAATCATCGAGTTTGATTTTGAAGGTCACCCTCCAGAAATGCTCTATTGAATGAGAAAATCGATGTGGAAAATATTCAGAGAAATCCGAATATGGGAAATGGACCCGCCGGGACCTCAAAGTAGGCGTTTTCGTACCTAAATCAACTATTTCAAAATTGAATTGAAATGCTGTCCTTCAAATGCAATAAACTAAAAACATTTTCTTAATAAATTTTATATGGGAATCGAATTTTTGAGTTTAAAGTGTTTCAGGCTAGGCGTGACTGTTGAAAATATAAAACGAAGGATGTCTGTTTAAATATTCACTGCTTCGTTATTTTTTATCCGATTTTTTTCATTTATAGTTTCTTGAAAAGCTAATAAAATGTTCCATCAGATGACATACCCACATTTTTAGTTTATTGCGTTTGAGAGACATCATTTCAATTTAATTTTGAAATTGTTAATTTAGGAACGAAAACGCCTTCTTTGAGGTCCCGGCGGGTCCATTTCCCATATTCGGATTTCGCTGAAAATTCTCCATATTGATTTTCTCGTCCAATAGAGCATTTTCGATTCGAAATCATGATTTTCCATTGTCAGTCTAGTGTACATGTGCAATGCGTAATCTTATTATTCTATTATTCTTGAATTCAATCCGTTTGCTTTGACTTCAACTATTTGATGTAATAGAAAAACAGAATTATAATTCGAATTTTAACAATTTCGATAGATATATTTAATTTAAGTTGGCATTTTAGGTACTATTTAAAACTGGAAAAATACTCAATGTCCTTAGGAAAATTACGATTTCCTACAACTTTAAATGAAAATTTCAATTATATTTAGAATTTTATCAATTTTAAATGTAAAATCATTATTGAGTTTCCTTTCCTTTCGAAATGAAGAAACTCAATGTAATAGAAATATTACCAATTTCTATTGAAAGATATATAATTAATTTGAAATTTTTCGATTTAAAATGAAAATTCTAAATTTTATCTAGTATTTTTCCAAATTGTAATAGAGCTCTTTAATTACAATTCAAAATTTAAGCAATTTCAATTGAAAATTTCCATTTTAGTGGTAATTTTCCTACCTCAAACTGAAGAATCTCAATTTCATTAAGGATTTTATAAATTTCAATTGAAAAATCTCAACTTAATTTTGATTTTTTTGCACTTGAATAGAAAACTTTCTACAATTTTCAAATTTTAATAAAAAAAAAAATCAACATTTTAATTGTAATTTTATAACTTTCTGAGAAAAAATCTCAAATTTATTTAGAATTTCTAGAATTGTATATGATAATTCAACATTTATTACCCAATTTTAAATGGCAACTAACAATTTTAATTGAAGTATTTTCAATTAAGTTTTGATTTTTAATAATTTCATTCGATAAGTTCTCCATATGAATTAGAATTATTATTTCATTTGTCTGATTTGGCGAATATATTGGCTGCTTTCGCTTCAAAGCTCCTTCAAGTGTGTATGTCTGTCTGTCTGTCTGTCTGTCTGTCTGTCTGTCTGTCTGTCTGTCTGTCTGTCTGTCTGTATGTTCAACAATGTACGCGTATGTGTGCGCCCAACTGTATCTGTGCTTTCGTTAATCTAATAAAGACTTTTTCAGTCATAGCCTAGGGTTGCCAACGCGCCCCACCTTCCCGACTATTGTTGCTTCAATTTGCCTAATTGGCAAAACTTTTTCCATTCATTTGTTTGGTTTTGTTTTTGGGTTTTCTTTTTTTGTTTGTTTGTCTTTATTTATTTATTATTCTCCTTCTGCTGCTATTTATACTTCTTATTGTTTTTGTTGTTGGTGTTGCTGTAATTGTGTACATTTGTGTGTATTTCTCCTCTTTGCAGATTAAAGGCAAAACCAACAATCGTACAATTTTATCTTTATTAGTTTCACCAACAATCATTCAGAATGTGGAGCAGCAAGTAAATCAGGGGTAAGTGAGACGAAGCATGTTTGACGCCTAAGGGCGCACTTGAAATTGAAAACAGAGAGAGAGAGACGGATAGTGAGTGGACCGAAAATTACAAAAAATTACCTATAGAAAAAACACAAAATTTAGTCTTTTTTATATTTTTTTGTATTTTGAATTTAATACTGCTTTAAATTTCAATTAATTTAAATTGAATGAGCTGTTATGGTATAAACAAAATTTAGATTTTTTTGTTTTGAAAACTACAAGACGTGGGAAAATCATTATTTTTATATATTTCAGCACATAGATATGTAGATTTCAGTGTTATATGAGGTGTTTGTAGATAAGTGGTCGGTTCACAGTTCACATTCGATGCTGTTTGCTATTTAAAATGGGTATAATCCATTTTAAATAGCAAACAGCATAGACATATAGGTAATAGCAAATGTTTTCATTAAATAAGTGAATTTTATTGCTCGATTGATTAATGAATGCAATTAATATCGGTTGCTATATTTATTGTAACGTGACCGGTTCTCCGGGTTCAGAGCTGAGATATGCTCAGGGGGCTCCAGTAGTCCGCGCGTCACAAAATTTATTATTGCGGTGGGAAACCCTTATAGAAATGAACACACTGACACAAGTCTTTAATTTATGCGATATACATCGCGTTTATTGTGAGTTAGTATATCAATTATTTAGCAAAATTGCCCGTGGGTTGTTTTGCGTACTGCTGACGGGCCGCTGCTGCATATGGGCCTCTGTTACCTCCGGTCCCTCTCCGCTTCTAAAAGTTTATATATTTGCTTTCAACCAAACATACTCCAGGCCGCCTTTCTCGAACTGCGCTTCTCCTTGGTCCTTAACAAGGACGGGAAACTGAACCTCGGTCACGGTACAACGCTCCTGCGGATCTCGCCTGCAGAAAGCTTTGTAACCGATCGGTCTTGTCGAGGTCGAAGTCAGGAACAGAGAGAGCGAATTAACGCTGTGTATCGCCTTTTATAGACCTGTTATTGGTGACTTGTTGCCTCGATTGGTGACTTGTTGCCCGCCGCTTTAGTAGTTTTTTTCCATCTGTGTGTGCTTTCTCGCTCACCAGTGAGAGTGTGTTAGTGATACTTGTGTCGCTTCGCTCACTGGTGAGTATGTGTTAGTTAAACACCCGTTGTTCACGCTGTTGGTGTCTTTCTACTTCGCTCGCCTGTGAGCACGTGTTAGCCACACGTTGTAGCTTTGCTCACTGGTGGGTATTGGTGACTTTCGTGGCTCGTGCCTGTGCCTCACTTGTATCATCGGCGTTGATTCCCGCTCCGATTCTCGTTCAACGCCGTAAAGCAGCGTAAATGTGTGGTCATCATTTGTCCCCCAAATGGTAACGTCACATTATGTCAATTATTTATTTCTGTGTAAACTATTTATACCCTTTATTACTTACTGAAAGGTATAAAAACTTTTAACTACTTTTTAATATATTAATCAATAAACAAAAAATTTAAACTGTGTGCCAAAAATTTGTTTAAAAAGTTTTTTTTTCACAACGACGACAATTTATAGCAAAATATATTTCATGACTGCTCTCTAACAATTGACATTATGGCTTTCAATGTTTTCCTGTTGCTCTACAATATAAATGCGAAAACTTGTGCGAGCTCATCTTAAAGCCATTTATTTCATAGTCTTAATAAATTTCACATAAATATCACAGCGTCCGACCACAACATTTGATTTTCTTTTGAATTTATTTGCTAAGAAATCGAGTGCGACTGCACAATTATGCCAAACTTGGTGTTTTTATTGAGTGCATAAACTTTGTTAAAAGTTTACAAAAGAAAAGAAAAATCACAAATAACTATACAGTTTTATGTATAAATAATGTTAACAGTGTTCATAAGATCCATTGTTAAAATAGAAAATATTTATAGAACAAAATAATAGACGGATGGAAATAAATTGTCAAATTCAGCAGTTAACCAAAACATAAAACTTAAAAATATCAAGAAACAATTCACCTTGAAGAGCAAATATTATTTTTATGTTAGACGTGAATTTAACTTCTTCGCAACAAGAAGTATTTTCTTAATTTATTTTCGGATAATTACAAACATTGCAAATGATTAAAGATTATACACGGAGAAAAAAAATACTTCAAATCCAAAAGAAATCTAGATTAATATAACGAAATAATGATAACTTTTGAATGAGACGAATTTAAATTCTTTGAATCAATTTATCGTCTATCTCTATCTCTTCAGCAATTTTGCCTCTGCCACCGAACTAAAATTTCGCACTCAACTCGAGGAAATGTTCATCAATTGGACAACGCAAATACACGAAGTGGTACATGAAACCATCGCCGCCGCCCCTCGACCAACTGCTCACTACAGCGGCACTAATGCAGCGTTGCCCGCACATGAGATACTTCGCTGGTCCAATCGCAAACTTAATCTGCAGGATATCTACGAACAGCTGCGTTCTCCGCCACATAAGAGTCTCGCGAACGTACTCGAACGCATCGGTTCGCCGTATCAGCAGTCCTTCGCAAATATCTTCAAGGAGCTTGTGTGCGCCTGGCACGAGGCGCAAGATGTGTCGCTGTGGTTGCAGCCGCTGCTGCGTCAGACTGCCGCCTTCAATGCTCTAAATTTTAGTCATGCATTGGAGCTGATTGCACCGCTCGTGCATGTGTTGCATCTGATTTGGACCCATGCGCGTTACTACCGCTCGACGCAACGTATGTCGGTGCTGTTGCGCTGCATTTGTCAGTTGTTGGTGGTGCGTGCCAGTGAGGATCTCGAGTTGCCGGCGCTCTTTCAGTGCGACGTCGACGAGGGACTGCAGAAGATTGTCAAGACATTGGAGGTGTTGGAGTATTTCAAGTGGGTTGAGTGATGATACAAAAATTTCTTTGATAGATTTTCAATATTCATTGATGTCCTTCTTTTCTTCTTTTCCTTCTTTCCTCCTTTCCTCCTTTCCTCCTTTCCTCCTTTCCTCCTTTCCTCCTTTCCTCCTTTCCTCCTTTCCTCCTTTCCTCCTTTCCTCCTTTCCTCATTTTCTCCATTCCATTACATATTTCTCTTCATATTCCTCACAGATTAAAACTCTCCGAATATAAAGAAAAGTACGCGAATCCATCTGCCATCATCGATATTCCCCTAAGTTCTGTTCAGAATCCTCATACCGATGGCCAACAACTGTGGCGCTACTCCAACGAAGAGGTCTTCGGCCCCGCACTCAACGGCTTCGTGCTGCAGCTGCAAGAACTGCGTGCCATATTTGAGGCTGCGGTACTCTTTCAAAACCTTGAAAAGATGGAAATAGGTGGATTGCGCGGAAAATTACATACCGAGCAAGTAAAACAGGTGATTGTAAATTTGTTTTATTCGATTTGTGAAATAAAAATTGGTTTAAATTAGAGCATCATTTCGTCGATTTTGAAGTGTCCCTTTATGTTTCATTTACAAGTTACATGACAAATGACATAAGTCTATTCCACGACTTAAGATTTGTTCATTCTTCTATATACTTATATTGTCTTTATTTTCATCTTGTTATACCCTACACCTATGAGGTACAGGGTATATTAACTTTGTGCATATATTGTAACGCCCCTTAGGAGGCGTGTCCGGTATGGAAAAGTATATATATTCTTGATCAGCATCACTACCCGAGTCCGTTTAGCCATGTCCGTCTGTCTGTCTGTCCGTCTTGCTGTCTTGCCGTCTTGCTGTCTTGCTGTCTTGCTGTCTTGCTGTCCGAATACAGAATAACTTGAGAAATACTGATCAGAATGCGATGAAATTTCGTCTCAATATATTTTAGCCAAAAGTAGGAACCGAGTTTGAAAATGAGCCAAATCGGTCCACGGACACGCCCACCTCCCATACAAGTCAATTTTATATAACTCTTTCGGGACTAATAACTCGAAAAGTATTCAATGTATAGTTATAAAATTTAAAACGTATTGTAAGAGTTCACCTAAAAATATGTGGTCCAAAAATGGGCGTGATCCGCCCACTTTTTTTTTCATTATTTCCCGAGTTTTCATAGTGGAAATTTGTTCCGTAAATTATTAAAATCAAATCTATGAAATATTAGCCTTTCAAAATTTTAAATATAGGCGTGGTCCGCCCAATTATATTTTTCAAATTTTTTATACTTTATATAAATTTTTTAATTTATGGGGATATAAGACGTAAATTTCTGATATATGAATAATATTCTGAGGGTTAATATCCCCCCCAAGGGGGTAGGGTATTCCATAGTCGGGCCCGACCGACTATAAAAATCCGCCCCATGTGACCGAACTTACCCATGTGACTTAACTTTCCCAACTCGTTTTTTTTTCTTTTTATTTCGGTCCAGATTCATCTACAGTTCAAGCGTCTCTTCGAGGACTGGACCAGCATTGACATCGACCTGACGCAGCGTCACTGCGCCAAGTGGCGTAGCTTTAAGCGCGAACAATCGCTGTTCTTTGCACAGATGCAGGTGCTCGAGCAGCGACTTGGCACCTTACTGGTTAAGGCCTTTGCCGACTGCAACAATTGGGAGCAATTCGTCAAGGTAACTTTTAATTCTGGTTACTTCCCGTACTACAAGGTGAAAAGTTTCTAATGAACCTTTTAACTGTGCAGCTCAATTTAATGTTCGGCAATATACTGAGACGTCCCAGCATTCTACCAGAGCTGCGGGTTTGTCTGCCCCACATCATCGCAGTCTACAGCGACGAGTTGCAGCACCTGGAGAGCAGCGTGCATACGGTACTCTTAATCTACGAATACGAGGGCCTTCGAGCGGTACCAGTGGATAGAAATCTGCCTCCAGTGGCCGGCGCTATGATGTGGATCGAAAAGCATGCTAGGCGCTGTGATGCATTTGTGGCGCCTGAATTTAACGGATTAATCAAAGAACTGTAATTATAGAAAATTATGCTATATATTAAATGTTTTCGGTAAAAAATGTATTTTTGATCGTGAAAAATTCTTTTTAAACAACATTTACTCATACAAATTGTGACATATAACAGAACTCCAAAAATTCTTGTGATTTACATACACATTATTGGAAAACATACCGGTACACTCGAGCAAATTGGGTTTTATATTATTTTAAAAAGTTATTTTCTTAATTTGTAAATCTAAATAATGCCTTTAATATTTGCCATAAAATGGCCCATAATATTTTTCTTAATATTTCCCATCATATTTTCCTTTCTATTTTCCCAACATATTTTTTCATATTCTACGTTATATTTTTCACAATTTGACTTGCTCTTCTAATATTTTGCAATTAATATATTCTAGAAATTATTTCATAAAAAGAGTCTGTAATATTTTGTTCCTTATATTTTCCTCATTTTCAGCATCACCGCTTTTCCCCAGACATCGAAGGCTACTCAAACTTCGACGGACGCCTACACTGCGCTTTGCGGACGCCGTGATGTTCTCACGACAAAACTCACTCAACTGCAGCTCAACATCTGGCAGCATTGGTTGCAAACGATTGACGAACGCATTGCCGCTGGTTTAGCGGAGTGCGTAATTTCACGCGGCCACTTAACTGACGGCGAAGACAGCAACGGCATCATCATCATCGACAAGAATGAGAGCAGCACTTCCTCCTCATCATTACTTGTCACCCACTCAAAATCATTGCAAATAAATTTCTCACGAGAACTCTTTGCTCTGCTCAAAGAGACCAAATATCTGTTGGCCTTGCTGCAGCGACAGCCATCGTCTGCTGTTTTCGCAGTCGCCGCGGATGCAGCAGATAATGCTGCCGTTTTGCCGCCACAGCTGCTCGCATTGTATGCGTCGCGCAACGGCTACTGGCAGCGCCGCATACAACTGATCAAAATCGGCGAATATTACAATGGCATTCAGGAGGCAGTGCGGCGACCGTGCGGCGAACTGCAGCTGATACAGCAGGAAATCGAAGCAATTGACGAGAGTGTCGATGAGGCCTGCGGACGACTGACGTGGCATTTGTATGGTAAATCTTTCTTTTATTATTTTTTTAATTAAAATTATATATATTTTGTTATATATAACAAATAAAAGTTATTGTAAAAAATCGTGTGTGTAGTATAAGACGGGTAATGGCTTTGTATTAAAAACAAGGTCCACCCCTAAAAATGCTCTATTGGGTGGAAAAATTCTATGTGGAGAATTTTCAACGAAATCCGAATAGGGAAATTGGGCCGTCGGGACCTCAACGTTCACATTTTAAGATTTGACCTTTCTCGCTTTGAAAATATGAAAATCTTTTATTAGTCTTGTATTAGAATTTAAAATAAAATATTTAAAATAAATAATTTTAATAAAAATATAAAACTTATAATAAAATAGTTTGGATTAATGTGGACAGAATAAATATTCGTGCCGATGGATAGACGAAATGTTTATGCGAGAAAGTTTCGAAAAATGTGGGACTTGAAGGGTCTTAAGTTTTTTTAATATTTCCGTCCACTACACTTAAATATTTTTAATTTTAATAATTTAGCAATGTTTCTCTTAATTGTTTAATTAATATTTACCTTAAGATGATCTTCCATATTTTCATATTTCACAATATTCTCTTTAAAATGTAACTTAATACATTTTAAACTTTTGCATCTAATTCTTCTTTCTATTCTCTCTCTCTATCTCTCTATTTTTCTCACAGACGACACTCTGATGTCGCGTATCTTTACGCAGTCGCAGGCTCTCTTTCGCCGCCTCCAGCAGTCGCATCAGAACCTCGAACGCATTCGCCTCAGCATACGTCGCTGGAGCCAGGAGCCGCTGCATCAACGCAGTCTCTACGGACGCAATTTGCTCGATTTGCGGCAGCAACAAGAGCGACTGCGCAGTCGATTACAGCAGTGCGAGGAGACGAAGCTGCTGATCGATCGGCTGTTGATAGCGAACTTTTGTCTTTTCTTTGACTACGATGAAGAGCAACTGGAAATCTATTCGCAGGATCACAAGATCCAAGAGGTAAGATGATTTTGTTATGCACCATGTATGTAAAGGGTTTTTCAATAAGAGTGCTTTTTTCATGAAATGTCAAACCTTACTGAAGAGAAATTTCAAAAGAGCGGCAAGAAATATGGCGTCGTTTGCTGTTCCTGTCGCTCTATTTTTGTAGCGTTCCTGTTAAAAAACCCTTTAGTAATGTTTATTTGCAAGAGTGAGGTCATCATATTCTTGTTCTTGTATACTTAGTCTTGCTCTTGCATAGGAATACATGGTATGGTTCTTGCACTTGCAATATCATACTTGCAATATCAATCGAGAAAATTAAAAATCTCGCTTGATCTCGTCTCTAAAATCGAGAAAAAGATTGAACAACACTCGATCAAAAAGATCCGTTTCTGACAACGAGAATCTCGAATTTAAGTTTTTGTTGCTACCCTGTAAATTGATCATCACTAGTCATATACCAAATTCCGATCGAAATCACTTTCAAATTCCAATTCGATCGAATATTTTGATTCAGAATTAGATCGTACCAATTTGGATAATGTTTTGTTTAATAAATGCAATTCGTTTTTGAATGCCAATTATTATAATTTCGAATGAAAGTGAATTTTAAAAGATATCCGCAATGTTTCTATATAAATGTTTTGAATCTCAATTCTTTTATATTTAATAATTTTCTTTCCAGTTTTTGCTTGCATTTCCAGATGAACAGCGTTGCCAGTACAACATTTATTTGACGGCCGTCGATAATATGATCTGTCGTGAGGTGCGACAGTCCATGAAAATCAGGTTGAGCCTATATATATATTTTTTTTACTTAATCACAAATAGTATTATGACAGACACTAACTAAATTTAAATTTCTGATTAAAAAATATATATATTTTTAGTGAACATTTGAATTTTTGGTGTACGTTTTATTTCAAAATGTTAATTTGGAATTTTATCGTAAATTGAAATTATAAATTAATATTTTAGTTTTAATAATCATTATTAATTGTGTTTTTTAGTGAACATTTAATTTTTATATTAACATATTTTATATTTCCATGATCAAATACGAATATTTTCATATAACATTTTATTTTTTAGTGAACATTTTCATAAATTTAGTGTACATTTTAATTTTTATTGACAATTTATATTTTTAGTGAACATTTCAATATTTGAAATAATATTTATTTTTAACGAACATTTTTATATAAGTAAATATTTCATTATTTTAATGAATATTTCATATTTTTAGTGATCAGTTTGATGTATAGCAACTATTTTAATATTATGTGAAGATTTATAATTTTTAGTGAACATTTAAAATTTATAGTAACCGCTGTAATTTTTAATGACCAATTAAAATGTTTAGTGATCATTTATATTTTAAATGAACATTTTAATTCTTAGTGATCATTTTTATGTATAACGAACATTGTGCTATAGGTGAACATTTCATAATTTTAGTAAACATTTTAATTAATATTGTTCATTTTTATTTTGATGATTTAAACATTTTTCAAAATTTTTAGTGAACTTTTAAATTTTTAGAGAACATTTTAATATTCAGTATTTTTTAATTTTTAGTAAAGATTTGTAAATCTGTTAAAATTTGTGAAGATTTTATAATTTTAGTAAACGTTTTATATTTTAGTGAACATTTTGATAAACATTTAATTTACTAAAATGTTCATATAATTGAACCTTTCATATTGTTAGTGAACACCTTCGTATTTTTTTGTGAACCTATACATTTATCGATAATATTTATTTTTTAAGATTTTTCTAACACGTGAACTTTTCAAAATTTTAAGTAAATATTTTTAGAGAACATTTAAATTTTTGGAGAAGCTTTTATTACTCAGTTTTAATTTAAAGTTTTTAATGACGAAAATATTTTTTTGTAAAAAAAAAACTCTTTAGTGAACATTCAAATTTTATAGTGAACAATTTAAATTTCAGTAAACATTTCAATTTTTAGTGAAACATTTTAGTTTTTAGTGCGCATTCAAAATTTTTAGTGTACAATTAAGATTTTAGTCAACATTTCAATTTATAGAAAATTATTATTGAATATTAATTTTTTTTAGTGAATATTTTTTATTTTTAGTGAACTTTTAAATATTTTAGTGTACGTTTTAATTTCGAGAAAACATTTTTATTTTTAGTGAAGATCTCTATATTTATTAAATATACTTATTAAAAATTTGAATTAAATTATCTTCCAAATAGTCATTCCATTCCCCCATCATTTTGCACATTGTAAACATTGACCAAAGTTTATTTAGCTCGTGTTTTAAATTCAAGGCCCGCACTTGAAGCGTCATCAACTTAATTAAATTTACAAATACTTTTGCACTTCGTGCGACTCAGCCGCGTATCGCACACCGCCGCACAACAAACCGCACAACCGCAGGCGGTGCTGCTTCAATTGCGCTTATTTATGAGGATTGCATGTCGCAACCAATCAAGCGCAAATGCTTCAAAATTAATCAGCAACATATTAAATAAAACAAAAACAAAAAGCAGTTCGAAAGAAATGCAATGAAAAATGTGTGAACAATAAAAAGTACAACAATGTAACAGACTGAACATTTTCATTATCATCATCATCGGCATCATTACCAACAATCATTATAATCAAAAGCAACTTCCCCGCATTTATAATAATTTTCTTTATCAAACAACTTCATCATTATCATCACATTTATCATCATCATGCGTCGCACTTGCCGCATCATCAGCTAAAACATGTTGCATGCAACTCATTTCAAACTTCTAAACCCGCCTCCAACTCCTACTTCGTCCTTAGTTTGCAGTATTTGCACAAAGAAATGACAATCGTGTCGCACGCGACATCAACACGACAGGCGACCACACCCCGCGATAATGCCCATCTACACAGCGCCACAGCAAAAATTAGAACAGCTGCAGCAGCGGGAGTAGCGGGAGTAGCAACAGAAAAACCACCAACACCACTCTTCGAAGTGAAACTTGAGCTGACGGAAACGGAAATACGTTTTACGCCATCATTCGACGCTGCTGTCGCGCATAATTTTCAGCAAATTCTTGAACAGCTGCTCGAAGACATTCGTCAGACATGCAGCTGCATGCCACGCATTGTTGCAACTGCAACGGGAACCGGCAGCAACAGCAGCTGTCAGTCAGCGCAGTTGTCGCAGGACGAGGATGTGTTAAAGGATGTGGCAGCCGCAACGGTTATAGCCAAAATGAAGGTGGAGCAGCAACAAACCGCAAATGGTAAATTTTAGTAATATTCATTACGTGGTTTCCCGGTTAATGTGTAGTTTGTTTTCAAAATGTTGTTAATTTGGGCAATAATTAATTATAATTTATAAAAAATCATCACATTTCATTTTATTTAACTCATTCATATTTTATATAGTTTTTTTCTTCGTTTTTGAATGGACATTTTTATTTTTAGTTACAGTTAGTGAATATTAAAAATTGTCTTATTTTTAGTGAACATTTTAAATTTTAGTGATCAATTATTTTTATGAGTGATACTTTAAATTTTTAAGGATTATTTATATGTTCAGTGAACTTTTTCAATTTTTAGTAACATTTCTATTTTTCTGTGAACATTTAAAATTTTTAATTGACTATTCACTTTTTCAGAACAATTACATTTTTTAGTGAACATTTAAAATGTTTAGTGATAATTAAAATGTTTAGTGATAATTTAAATATTTAGTGAACTTTTTAATTTTTAGTGAATATTAAAATGTTTAGTGATAATTTAAATTTTTAGTGAACTTTTTAATTTTTAGTGAACTTTTTAATTTTTAATGAACTTTTTAATTTTTATTTGCAATGAACAAATATAATTTTTTTTTTTGCCTCTATTTTTATTTAAAAAAAAAAACATTTTAACTAAAATCTAAAAATTTTAGTGAACATTTTAAATTTTTTAGTAAATGTTTAAGAGATAATTTAAATTTTTAGTGAGTTTTTTAATTTTCAGTGATAATTTAAATGTTTAGTGATCATTTAAATTTTTGGTGATCATTTAAATTTTTAGTGAACATTTTAAAAATTTTGAGTGAATAATTTAAATTTTCGTGATTATTTCAAATTTTTTAGTGAACATCTTTTTTTAAAAATTATGAGGATCAAAGCAAGAAGGGGAGGTTTACATGAAAGCAAACAAACAAATAATGCAATTAAATAACACCCCACTCCTTCAATAAAGAAAAACTGACTTTTATAAATCAAAGTATTCCAAAAAAAAGAGTATGTCAAACATTTTAAAGGGCATGTGACCCTTTCTCCATGTGTAGGTAGATTCTATACCAGGAGAAGTAGGAGAGCCACCCGTCCTATTTCAAGTCAGACGGGTGGTTGAAAGCCCCTCGTATATATATTATTTTTATTTTTATGGTGGTTTGAATGTGGTTGTTGTGGGATGTCCGTTGCTAGCATATCGGCACCTTCTCCAGTCAAAGGAGGCATTATATTATTATTTTAATTTGTTGGTCTTTGTCTTTTACAATATTCATATTTTTTTTAAATTTTTATGAGATCAGGGATTTAGGTATCTATATTTTTTGTTTCTCAGAAGTAAATTTGTGAACTCCTCCATAAAAAAGTTGTGATATAACAGCTTTTGCGCGATTTCTACATCACTGAATGTGATGTGATTCCAAAACCCCTTCTAAGCAATGCAAGGTATAATGTTTTAAACAATTTGTATGCTTTTGTGCTTCGAAATTCAAAAATAAATAATATAACTCTTCCAATATTCCTTCTCGGCAATGCAGAAAATAATAACTAAATGTTTTTTTTTTGTTTTTGTTTGGAAATTTTATTTGTCATTTCCAATTTTTATTGACATTTTATTAAATTAAATATCGCGCGTTCGAAATATACGTGGTAAGTAATTTAAATAGTGTACAACATAATATTTACAATTGATATAATTTCAGACTTGAATCAATGAAACCTTAAAACGTGAAATAATGAGATATTTGGCCGTCAATATTTCAAGTGCACTTTCCCCATTATCTTAAATAAAAAATAACTACTTTAAATAAAGGGTTTTTCAATAAGAGCGCTACAAAAGTTTTTTTCAAGGGTTTTTCAACAGGGACGCTACAAAAGTAGAGCGACAGGGACAGCAAACGACGCCATATTTCTTGCCGCTCTTTTGACATTTATCTTCAGTAAGGTTTGTAATTTCGTGATGGAAAGATATACGAGCCAACAACGAGTTGAAATTATTAAAATTTACTACCAAAATTCTAATTCGTATATCTTTCCATCATGAAATGGCAAACCTTACTGAAGAGAAATGTCAAAAGAGCGGCAAGAAATATGGCGTCGTTTGCTGTCCCTGTCGCTCTACTTTTGTAGCGTTCCTGTTAAAAAACCCTTTATTATCTTTTTAGATTCCTTAATATGTTCTCAGAGGTAGCTTAGACTTCAAAACAACAATCGACTACGAGCCGAAAGTTCCCATGTTCAAATCTGGGCTGGGTTTTCATAGAAATCATTCTTCTATACCGCACTACCTCCCGGCAGACCATGATGAACCACCGAGAATAAGCACGGCCCATGAAAAAGCTCTCACCCCGCCCGATTCGGTATTAAACTGTAGGTGACACCACTTTGAGTACAAAGAGAGAGCCTCAGACTAAGTTATTCAGGACTGTTTGTATTAATTGTAAATGTAAATTTTGTATCTCAAAAAATCAATTGCAATTATTAATAAAATTTAACAATACAATTAAAGATTAAGTAAAAATGTATGCTTCTTTATTTGCGGTAAGAAGGTTTTTCAATAAGAGCGCTACAAAAGTTTTTTTAAGGGTTTTTTGCCATTTCATGATGGAAAGATATACGAGCCAACAACGAGTCGAAATTATTAAAATTTACTACCGAAATTCGAATTCGTATATCTTTCCATCGTGAAATGGCAAACCTTACTGAAGAGAAATGACAAAAGAGCGGCAAGAAATATGGCGTCGTTTGCTGTCCCTGTCGCTCTACTTTTGTAGCGTCCCATTTGAAAAACCCTTCAAATTAAGGTTTTTTAGAAGCTATGCATGTGATTATATTCTATAAGTTCTGTAAAAAAAAGTTCTTTCTGAAGCTCGTCGATGCTCACTTCTCCGAGAAACAAAAGTGGAACGCCTTGCAATAAAAACAATTTCATTAAAAAATAATTAAGGAATGTATCGAGTCAGTAAGGGGCTCTGCCTGCATAGAATAAATTCTAGAATTGCTTTTTACTCATTCTATTTACTACTGAGTTCTTATTTGAATGGTTACCAAGGGTCTACCATACGACAGTCTATCATACATGTATTTAGTAGCATCGGTAGCTCATATGGTTAGTATGTTGGATTACGAGCTGAGTCGTAGGTTCGATCCGCGCGGCTGCAACATTAAAAAATAGAAATTGTTCTGTTTTATTGGTTTTATAAATGTAGTAACCAAAACCAAACTAATTCTCCGCTAAAACAACTTTTCTCAGACTGTGCTTCCCCGTAGAATTTTTTCCCGTAGCATTCTTCCCCGTAGAGTTTTTCCCAGTAGAAGTTTTACTGTGGTGAGATTCGCTGTGTTGAGTTTAAGTGTGGTGAATTTTATTGTGGTGTGTTCTAGTGTGTTGAATTTGAGTGTGGTGAATTTTAGTGTGGTGAGTTTTAGTGTGGTGAGTTTTAGTGTGGTGAGTTTTAGTTTGGTGAATTTGAGTGTGGTGAATTTTATTGTGTTGAGTTTTAGTGTGGTGAATTTGAGTGTGGTGAATTTTAGTATGGTGAGTTTTAGTGTGGTGAACTTAAGTGTGGCGAATTTTAGTGTGGTGAATTTTAGTGTGGTTGATTTTGTTTTTGTGTTCTATCCTTTTTTATTATTTTTTTGTTGTTTTTTAGTTATTGCTTAAGTTTTGTGCTTTTTCTTTTGTTTTGGCTTTTGTTTTTGTGTTTTTGCTTTTGTATCTTTTTTTCGTATTTGAGTTTTGTATGGGAGGTACCACGCCCCTTTGTCCAATCCCGCATATATATAGCCTATGACACCCTCCGTACTCCATAGTATCCTGGTGCAAAATTTCAGTTAAGTCGGTTCAGCGGTTTAGACGTGATGCTGGAACAAACAGACAGACAGACAGACAGACAGACAGACAGACAGACAGACAGACAGACCGACAGACTGACAGACGGACCAAGAGTTTTATATATATAGATTATACCACAAAATTATTAGATTACTATTTCAATCAATTATTCCTAATCTTTTTTTCCTAATTTTTTTCTTTAACTTATTTTCCTTTTTTCCAATTTTTTATATTTCCTGAAAATTCCAATTTCGTTTCCTTATATGTTTTTTTTTTAGTTTTATTTTTTTCCTTTTTATTTTTTCTTTCTTTATTTTTCTATTTTTCATCTTTACATTTATGAATTTGTTTTGCGTCGTCTTCTACCATCTACAGAACTCCTCGCATTGCAATCCTTAGAAGATGAGCTGCGCACCGCCTTCGCCGATACCATGCGTCAGGCGACGCACTTCGCCACCACCTTCGACGCCTTCAAATACCTGTGGACGCAGCTGCGTGCGGATGTTCTGCGTGCAACACTCGACGAAGTACGTGACCAGGGTGCATCGACGTCGCAAGGCTACATCATTCTGGAAATATTTAAAATGCACGTCAGTATCCAAATAACGTTCTTTTTATTTTAAATAAAATAAATTTTTATAATATTTTTATACTTTCAATATTTATTCAGTCGAAACTATAAAGCACTACATAAATATTATTTCAAAAAAAAGTTATTTATTTTTCAATTTTATTAATATTTCTTCCATTTTTTGAGATGCTTTATATTGCTCAACATTATCGCGTCACATTCAAACATGCACCGCTTTGTCCCTTTGCATGCGGTAACTTCCGCCATTTGGCACTCATACTTCCGTCACTTAGTGGTCAACATCTTTGAACACATGTTCCTGCCAGGACATGAGAAATGAGTTCCACACACACACACATACACAGAATCACTCGAATCTATTTTCTGAATGCTCACAGCCGCCTGCTCTACTGCAGCACACATATATTGTTCAAGTCCTGTGGGACTCATATGCTTTGATAAATGTTGCCATTTATGAAGCAAATAATATCACACTTTTTGTGCCAGAATGCGTTATGTGTTTTTGGCTGCATTTTGTTTTTTTTTGTTTGTTATTTCTTATTGTCTTTGGTCAAGACTTGATTATGGTCCTGATGTGGTTGCTCTAAATTACTTAATGTTACAAATTATCCTTGTTCGAATGCAATTTACCCTTTTTGAGAATATGGATTTTATTAAATATCGGTTATTAAACATTATTAAACATTCTTCTCAAAATTTGAGCACATCATGCTCCATTGAAATAAAAATATGCTTGTGAGCAGCACCTAAAAATGAATCTTAAATAAACCTGAAATTAACTTTAGAAGCAAAGATCGTGCAAAAGGAGTTATTTCATTTACGACAAAAAATACTAAAATATATTGGAAAAATCATTGTGG
The DNA here is from genome assembly GCA_951804985.1 of Dryomyza anilis. NCBI lineage: Eukaryota > Metazoa > Arthropoda > Insecta > Diptera > Dryomyzidae > Dryomyza > Dryomyza anilis. The sequence continues at coordinate 94,415,654 of OX638132.1, forward strand.
ATGAACATCGTTGTTTTTCGTTAGGTGTAGAAGTTTGCGAAAACTTCTAGAATCCAGCTATGCACCGCACATGCGTGTAAATGCGATGGAGACATATTATGGCGATGGAAATGTGCTCGTAAAGTGGAGAAGTTTATGTAAACTTGTAGAAAACGAGTATGCACTACACATTAGTTTAAAAGAGATGGACATATTTAACAGCCCATAGAAATACTCGTAGGCTTTAGAAGTTTGTAGAAACATCCAGAATCGGACTATGCTAAACTTATATAATTTTCTCACGTGAGCCTTCTAGAATCCGGCTATGTGATGTAAATTATGTAGTGTAAAAAGATATGAAGTTATCTTAGGAACAATATGGAGACAAGTGAAGTGTTTGTGAAAACTTTAACAGTTCCGCTATTCACTGCAAATGTGTGCAAAAGATCTCATTGTATTACTTGCAATACGAATACACGTAAAGCTTAGAAGTTTGTGGAAACTTCTAGAATCGGGCGATGCATTGCAAATGAGTTTAACAGAGATTGATATATCATAGAGCAATATGGAAACTACTGATGAGAAATTTGTGGAAACTTCTAGAATCCGGCTATGCAATATATAAGAGTACCCCGTTGAGACTTCTGGAAACCGACTATGCGATGTGCAGGAGTGTAAAAAAGGCGGAGTTATCTTAGGAGTGATACGGGTAATAGTGAAGAGTTTGTGAAAACTATGTAAATGAGTGCAAAAAAAGATATACATAGATATCTTACGGGCCATACGAATACGCGTGAAGCGGAGAAACTTATAGAATGGGTATGTATTACACATGAAAGAGATGGATATATCCTACGGCCAATACTCGTGGAGTTTAGAAGCTTTGGGAATCTTCTAGAATATGGATATGCATTGCAAATGTATTTAACAACGATTGAGATATATTAGAGAAATACGGAAACTCGTAAATCGTACAAATTTTTGAAAACTTCTAGAATCTGGCTATGTAATACATAAGAGTACCCCGTGGCTACTTTTAGACTACGTCTATGCAATGCGCAGGAGTGAAGTTATCTTAGGAGCAATATAGATAATAGTCAAGTGTGGAAGTTTGTGAAAACTTCAACAGTACAGATATCACTACACGTGAGTGTAACAGAGATGGAGATATCTGATGCACTTCAATTGATATTGTGTTCGAGTACAGCTCGTGAACGAAGTTAAATTGTGTTAAATTGAGTTATTATTCAATTAAAATTAATCAGTGATATTAAAAAACAAAAATTACATTTTATTCAGACGTACAAACTACCAGTTTTCTAAAGACTTAATTTTCATATCAATATTTCAGAAAAAAATGGCGAATTCCGTATTATCTTAATTCCCTTTTATTCCGTTAAAAATTAATTTAAACAGATGCGCCCGCCACAAATTATGCAACGCAATAATGCAAAAATCGAAATGAAAGAAAAACCATTTCACAGACCACTGCCTCAATTGCTGGCCAATGCGAATTGTGGCAATAAATGAAACCTAAAACGTTTTTGCGTTTGGGGTTCCGTGATTGCATGCCATATATGAAAAACTTAACCTAATTTAATTTATGGCGCCAATTGGGCAGGAAACGCACAGCTGGCAACATTCTAGCAAAGACCAAATTTCAATTTGGTCGGTTAGGCAAACGTATGGTAACCTTTACCACATTATCTTTTTTGCACTGACTCTGTTCCGTTGTATTACTTCCTCTCCCAGCAAACTCTCGCCTCTTCTCTCTTTAGCACACTATTTCACACATATTTTCCGATTGCTTTGGCAGTCTCCAGCGTATCTTTACCTTTAATTTGCGGCATTTAGTGTCCAGCACTGAGATTTGAGTTGGAGTTTTTGATTTTTATTTTATTCTAAAAATGCCTTTGGGAAGTATTTATTATTCGAAACATTTGCATGTCCGATAAATGTCTATATTTGTGTGGTTGTGTGTGTGTGTGTCAATTTATTTTTGTATTTGTGCCGCATATGCTGCGGCTTAATTTATGCCTTGGACGGCCGTATAAATTAAGATCTTCGTCTGAACACAAAGCAAACTTAGGCTAAAGCAAACTTAGGTTGGGCCATATTTTATGGTCTGCATTTTTGTTTATATTTTTGTACTGCTTTGGTCGAATAGTGTGCAAGTCATTCGTCGTTTTGGTCACATGAGGTATGAGCAATATTTTATTGCTTCGCCGAATTATTTAATGTTGCGCATTCGTCTGCGTTGTAAGAAATATTAATTCAGAGATAATTTATAATAAGTAATCAAAAAATATTTCTAAACATTTTTTATACATATGTCATACAAAGTATTTCGAGGAGCCAATATAAGTAGTAATTATACCCTACACTAAGAGTGAAAGGGTATATTCAGTTTGGTACGCCGTTTGTAACACCCAGAAGAAAGCATCTCCGGTATGGAAAAGTATATATATTCTTGATCAGCATGACCTCCTGAGTCGATTTAGCGATGTCCGTCTGTCCGTCTGTCTGTCCGTCTGTCTGTCTGTCCGTCTGTCTGTCCGTCTGTCTGTCTGTTGAAATCCCTAAGACTTTTAAAATTAAAGAGCGAGATAAATGAAACTTATAACTTAGATTACTAATATACCTACGCTGTATGTGCGAAAAAATTGGCGAGATCGGTCCATGGTGACCTATGATCCGACCACTTATGTTCAAATACCACATATAAAATGTACATATAAAGATCAATTTTTATGTATACGTGCTTAGGTAAACTTTGTTGGTCAAATATGTATTGACATCATGCTCAAATACATGATAATAATGTTTTCCGGCGAAAAGACTTGTGGTTCACAAAAAAAAAAATCGAAATTCGGTACACCTACCCATTTGTAAATATGGGTATCAAATGAATGGAAATTCTTCAGCGATTGAATGTTGTAGTTATTTTCAGGATTCGTATACCCTGGTGACCTATATATCACTTTGAATGGTAACCACACATATGTGTAGGGTATTTATAGTCGGCTTAGACCGACTATAATTTTGATAATCCTAACTATCATAATTACACCTACTTTAAAATTTCCCATGTGATCTAACCTTCCCAACTGGTTTTTATTTAAATTCAATTTTTATTTTTTGCATTTTTATATTTTAATATTTTTATATTTTAATATTTTTATATTTTTATATTTTTATATTTTTATATTTTTATATTTTTATATTTTTATATTTTTATATTTTTATATTTTTATATTTTTATATTTTTATATTTTTATATTTTTATATTTTTATATTTTTATATTTTTATATTTTTATATTTTTATATTTTTATATTTTTATATTTTTATATTTTTATATTTTTATATTTTTATATTTTTATATTTTTATATTTTTATATTTTTATATTTTTATATTTTTATATTTTTATATTTTTATATTTTTATATTTTTATATTTTTATATTTTTATATTTTTATATTTTTATATTTTTATATTTTTATATTTTTATATTTTTATATTTTTATATTTTTATATTTTTATATTTTTATATTTTTATATTTTTATATTTTTATATTTTTATGTTTTTATGTTTTTATATTTTTATATTTTTATATTTTTATATTTTTATATTTTTATATTTTTATATTTTTATATTTTTATATTTCTTAGATTTTCTTTTATTTTAATAAATACCTGTTTTTCAGATCGAGCGCTATAACGCGCTTCATGAACAGATCGAGCAGCTGCCCAGCCATCACCTGCTCAACAACTGGCTCAGCATCGACGTCCAGCCGCTGAAATACGCGCTGCTGAATCATGTCTGTCGCTGGACACACACCTACAAGCAGTGGCTGCAGCGTTATGTGCAGCAAACATTGCAGGTCTGTTCTAATTTTTTTTATCTATTATTTTTCTTTTTTATTTCCACTTCATCTATATTTTTCTGCTAGCATTTGAACACTTTTATTGCACGCGGCACTGACATCCTTGCACTGCCGGTGCAACGTGACGACTTCCGGCCTCTGCTGCGCGTCCTCGCTGTTATGGCGCACATCGAGCGCAACACCGCCTATGCAGAGAATATCTTCAAGCCGCTTCGCGACATTGTGCTGCTGCTCAAGTCGTACAACGTCGACGTTAGTGCGTCGCTGTTGCGTGACATTGAGCAGCTGCCGCTGCAGTGGCGCCTGCTGAAGGATGCATCATCGGCGCGTGCAGAGGCGCTGCTGGAGACGCAACGGCATCAGCAGCAGCGGGTGGCGGCAATGGTAGTGATTTTTGAGTGTCGCCTTAATGCGTACACCAAGCAGTTCGAAAACATAGCGGTGAGAAATAAACGATTTATTTTAATTGGGCAAGAAGAAAAATTTGTTGTGTACAGCTAAAATTCCACTTTTCACTCAAAATTAAACAATATTTAATTTTTACTTCAAAAGTCAGTTGTTCACTCCAAATTCAATTTTTCACTCAAAATTCAGTTTTTCACTCCAAATTCAAATTTTCACTCAAAATACAGTTTTTCACTCCAAATTTAATTTTTCACTCAAAATTCAGTTTTTCACTCCTAATTCAATTTTTCACTCGAAATTCAGTTTTTAACTCCAAATTCAAATTTTCACTCCAAATTCAATTTTTCACTCAAACTTCAGTTTTTCACTCCAAATTCAATTTTTCACTCAAAATTCAGTTTTTCACTCCAAATTTCAATTTATCTCTTAAAATTAAAATTTTCACTCAAACTTCAATTATCCACATAAAATTCATTTATTTCAAATTTCCAATCAAAATAAAATTTTTAATTAAAATTTCAATTTATCACTCAAAATCCAATTTTTTTTAATAAAAATTGAATTCTTAATACCAAAAATGTATCGTTTGCTTTCAAATACTAAAAATTAAATATAACTTATCACTCAGTATTTAATTTATCACTCAAAATTAAATTCTTTATTCCAAATTCTATTTCTCATTCATAATTCATTTTGAACACAAAATTAAATATTTTAATCAAAAATCTATTTCAAATTTGACTCTAAATTTAATTTTCACTCAAAATTGAATTTTTTACTCCAAATTCTATTTTTTGCAAAAATTTCAATAAAAGCCTTTGAAAACATGAACAAAAAATATATTTTCAACCCTATGGCAGTTCTTTAAAGTGTCCTGCCCCAATGTCTATGAGCTCTGCGACGACGTTTGCGTACGACTGCAGCATTTCACGGCGCTACAGCAGCGCATCACGCATAGTGCCCAGCTGCTTGGCATTCCTGGTCCAGATGACGCCAACCTGCTGCTCTGTGCGATGCAAGTGAAGCGCATTAAGGTGCGTTAACACATGAACAACTGACAGATAGACAGACAGACGAAAAAGACATTCGAAATTTTTGCCAAACCCCGTGACAACTGCTACTCTTCAACATTTGCACTATACTTAAAAGGTTGTTCCTTTTTTTCTCTCTCTTCTCTCCCACTGCCAGCAACTGTGGGACTTTGTGCGCGTCATCGAGTCCTGCATCATCGACTGGAAGACGACCGCCTGGCACCGCATCGACACCGATGACATGGAGAACGAATGCAAGAAGTTCACGCGTGACTTGCGCACTCTCGACAAGAGCATTCGCGACTGGCTGCCGTATGTGCACATTGTTGGTGTCCTCAAGGATTTGGTAGCATCGCTGCGCGCCATCACTGAACTGCAAAATGCCGCAATTACCGAGCGTCACTGGCTCGAGTTGATGCAGATGACGCAGGTGAGTTGTTGCAGCTGACTTGAACAACAACAAAAACAATGGCAGCTGTTGCAAAAGAAAAAATGAAATTTGAATTTTCGGTGAAAATTTGAATTTGCAGTGAAAAATTGAATTTTTAATGAAACTTTGAATAAAAAATTTAATTAGCAATGAAATATTAAATTTTGGGTGAAAGTTTTAATTTTGAGTACAAAATATAATTTTTGGTGCAAAATTTACTTGTGAGTATAAATTTTAATTTTGAGTGAAAAATTTAACTTTGAGTATTAAAAATGTATTTGACGTTGAGTGAAAACCTGAATATTTAATTGTGGGTGAAAAAATGAATTTGGAGTGAAGTATTGAGTTGTTTGATTTTTGGTGAAAACTTATTTTGAGTGAAAACTGAATTTATAGTGAAAAATTGAATTTTTAGTGCAAAAATTTGTTTTGAGATACAAAAATTAATTTTTAGTTAAAAATCTAACTTGTAGTGAAAATTTTAATTTTTAGTACAATTTGAAATGTTAGTGAAAACTAAGAAATTTTAAAAATGAATTTAGTTAGAAAAATCTCAAGGTACATACTTGTTTTCCTAACAAACATTATATGGCAATCGAAATGTTTTGGCAAACAGTCAATTTCCGTGTTTGTGACATTTGCTAAAATGTTAGCAATTCTTGTATGCGAATTGGGTTGCATATTTGGATGCATACGTAAAGTGATACCGAACACATTTGCATCTATGCATCACAAATACCTTTGTATTAAAAGGATACATTTCAGGGACTCTGCATTAACATTGCATTGCAATTGCATACATTCAAATGCAAAATCACATACAAAAGTTTTCTGCTTTTTTGTACCTTATTTTCGTAGAGTGCTGTCATTGTGACATTTAATAGTTTAATGTTGCCATTAAGTTGTTTTGCATATTTCTATTAAAAAAAACTAAATAATTTGATTTAATTTACAAATTATAAATTTTCTATTTTCCATTATTATTTTAATACTAACAGATGACTAAAAAGCACACTGTCGAATATCTGGTGAGTATTTAAAATATTGGTGCATGCATTAATTTTAATTATTAATCATTATTTGTTAGTTCAATGACTGATAGAATGAATGACTGTTTTATAGAGTCAATCAATATTTGGTGTATACTATACGGACATGTTATACGGACATGTTTCAGTTTAAAATACAAAAATTTTAGCAAAAACAAAAATTATATTTTTTTGAAAGAATTGTAGTTGTATTTAAAATGTCAATATTTTTGAGAGAAGATTATGAAAATTAATTGTAAAATTGTCAACTAAAAAATTTTTTAAAAATATGTACCTATTACTAAATTAAAATAATATCTTGATCAAATAGGATTTTCAAATTTATACAATATAAATTTGAATTTAACAAAGTTAATTAAACAACAAATTCATTGAAACACACTTCGCGGATGCACCATGTCGTATGAGTAACTTTGAAGTTGCTATCATTAAATATCACACAGAGACGATACACGCTACGCAATATTCAATTATTTGCAAAATATCTATATTATAAACCATTATATCAATTAATTTTCAGATGGTCATAACCAAGTAGTTAACAAATTAAATACATTTCAATCCAGCTGATGGAAACTGACTACTTGATAAAGACAGCAGCATAAAGAACAGAAAGCCATAACCTACTGAGAGATTATTATTATTATTAGTATATATTTAATTAAATAATGCTTACATTTGGTAACAATTCAACCAATAGTTAGATGTCTGTAGAGAGTAGAATGTAGTTTATCTGGCAGTATGTATTGGCATCGATTCGTATTTAATACAAAAGCCCAATTAGCACAAACACATATATGGCAAACAAAAGTCATCAATGCAGATAAACAGTGCTAAAAATAGAAATACAGGACCTGCTCAACATGTGAACAATACGCAGTGGTCAGACGCACCAAAGTCCAATAATAATAATTGTTGAAATACTAGTAATAATCAGAAAGCCTTAATACATACACCAGATGTACAGAGAAACGTAACTTAGCACTTATCGAACTACATTATAAATTTTGTTTATGTACACTGTACAAAACACACCAAAAAATTTAAAAAAATTAAATAAAATAAATTCATAAATTTGTAAATTCATAAATACATAAATTCGTGAGTTCAAAATTCGTGAGTTCAAAATTAATAAACTCATAAAATCATCAAATATAAATACATAAATACATAAATACATAAATACATAAATACATAAATACATAAATACATAAATACATAAATACATAAATACATAAATACATAAATACATAAATACATAAATACATAAATACATAAATACATAAATACATAAATACATAAATACATAAATACATAAATACATAAATACATAAATACATAAATACATAAATACATAAATACATAAATACATAAATACATAAATACATAAATACATAAATACATAAATACATAAATACATAAATACATAAATACATAAATACATAAATACATAAATACATAAATACATAAATACATAAATACATAAATACATAAATACATAAATACATAAATACATAAATACATAAATACATAAATACATAAATACATAAATACATAAATACATAAATACATAAATACATAAATACATAAATACATAAATACATAAATACATAAATACATAAATACATAAATACATAAATACATAAATACATAAATACATAAATACATAAATGCATAAATACATAAATACATAAATACATAAATACATAAATACATAAATACATAAATACATAAATACATAAATACATAAATACATAAATACATAAATACATAAATACATAAATACATAAATACATAAATACATAAATACATAAATACATAAATACATAAATACATAAATACATAAATACATAAATACATAAATACATAAATACATAAATACATAAATACATAAATACATAAATACATAAATACATAAATACATAAATACATAAATACATAAATACATAAATACATAAATACATAAATACATAAATATATAAATACATAAATACATAAATACATAAATACATAAATCCACATATTATATTTCAAATATTGTTTTATTTATTTAATTTAGCAGTTTGTTCTTCGAAATTAGGTATGTTTTTGTTAAATTTAACTTATTTGTAAACAATATTTGCGCACAGTATACCCAAATAGTTGACAACTGCAAATTACATTTTCAATTAATGACAATTTGCCAGAAGTATTTATTTGCTCTAATGTTTAAGCCAAATAGTAACTGCTGGCAAACACATACACAGTATCTCTGTAGGGGGCTCCATCAATGGCAGCCCAAACGGAAGGAAGCCATTGATAAATGCCAACAACAAATTTAAATCGGTCTCTGCAAACGCCACTTGAGCCACAAGAACCTCACAAACAAATATCCTTGCTGCCTGTTTGTATGGTTATCCATGCAGGATGCAGTAATAGATGTAATTATTATCTGGTTGCACTTGAAAACCGCATCGCATACAGACTGCCTCCCACAAATGCCTCAAGCACATATATAATACGTAAATAATTTTGGTCAAAATTGACTTTGGTTTCACTAAGTCGATCTAATATATGTATTTAGCATTGAATAAAACAAAACTATTGTTTATGTTGTTTTGTTAAAAGCCTAAATAGTTGCAAAGAAATTCATTAGCTTTTGGATAACTTGCGGCCAAATACAGGACAAACAATAAACAAACATAAGTTGCCTACTCAAAGTGAACATTAGATGTAGGTCTGATAATAATTTCTAAATCCATTTTGTCTGGATATTAAGCCATACCATGCCATCCATGTATGCGTTTTACAAAGTACCTATTGATTTGGCCTTTTGAAGTCTACGTTGTTTAAATTGCGTTTTGCCCTCAGGTTATGGTTTAATTAAAATTTAATCAAAACTGACTGGGCAAATGTTTAATTTTCAATCAGCCATAATGGCGCAATTATAATACGGTATTCTGTCTTAAGGTTTTAATTATTTTATATTCTACTTTATTAAATTTAGTATAATTCTGCATTAAAATAATAAAAAAGTGAACATTGTTTTACTGAAATAATATTGAATATGCTTTCCTAAATGTTACTCATACGTACTGTTGCGCTATTTCTATATTAGGTACTTTTATTGGTGCTGTTTCTAATTTGTTTGCCGAGTATACATTTTTATTTATAATAAAATAAGTATACAATTTAAATACAGCCTTTAAAATTTGGTATTATGTGAGGAAATAAAACAAATTCGATTTTCAAATTTTGATAATTTGGCTTACTTAGATTTCACGGGATTATTGAATAGTATTTGGTATTACATTTTATGTATTTAATATTTTACTGTATAACTCTAAGCATTTAGTTATATTTATGCTTTGAAATAATACAGAAAATTTAAAAGCGTATCACTGAAATAACTCATTGAATATGCACTTGCTTAAATATTACTCATATGCAGTGTTGTACTATTTTAATATATACATTCTAATACATAGTGTTTGGAAATTGTTTTTGCTGATTTGAAATTTATATTTATAATAAAATTAAGTTACACTTTAATTACAGATATTTGTTCTTATTATGTGAGCTATATTTTTTAGAAGTAGATGTATAAATTATAACACCGTCCGAAACTATTTTACACACATGAACAAATCGACCAGTACGTAGAACTGGGATAATTCTATGAATTTGTTTGTGTACCAAGTTTTTTTTAAATCAATGCATATCATATTTTCATAATACATATTTTGAAATTGAGATCTCTCTGAGTTTTGGTATAAAAACGGTTTTCCAATATCTATTCATTTAAAGGTTTTATTCCTATTTGAAATGGTCCTATTTGAAATTGATCCAGATGGGATACACGTAGATTTTATTTTTTTTATACATTAAGAAAATATAAAATGTTCTCATGTGTGCAGCCAAAAGTTGAATTTTGTCGTACGTTGTAATAATTGGTATTGTTACAATCCGTAAATTTCATAATGCGTAATTATTGAACTATTGTTTGTTTTAGTATAATAATACTTTAATAATTTTATATGTTACTCTATTCATTTGTCTACAATTGTAATTATAGAAAAATAGAAATATGAAATAATTCATTGAATATGCTTGCCTTAATGTTCTTCATTCGCACTATTTCAATATATTTTAATATTTCAATATATTTTGAAACAGATTTTAAAGTTACTTAGAAGTTTTAGCTAATAAAAACTACAACCTATAATTTTTAATTTTAAAAAAATTCCATCAATTTAGTGCTGTTATGTTATTCACCAGGCCTATTGCATTGGATTCACAACCATTTTGCATCATTAGTTCCTTATTAACATTTAATTGTACGTGTTTTTGTTGTTATACTTTTACAAGTAAACAGAGAGTTGTAGCTAAATTTCCTTATCAAAAACATTTGATAAATATTAGGCGATCATTCCAAAATAATTTGTTGACTTAAGTACTGAATTTAAATGTTACTCATACGACATGTAGACATATTAGTAATGATTATACTAAACTCTTTTGTTAATTATGAATAATTGCACAAATATTTGTTGTTATAGTTTTATAAGTTTCTTTGGAGTTATAGCTCATTTATTGTGTTGAAAACGACAACAAATTCAGTATCAAAAAAACCATTAATTGTCTATTAAAAATGTTATTCATGTGAACGGTTGGCATATTATTCTCGATCAGTCTGAAATAGTTTATTTCTAATAGTTCAGTATAATTTTAAAAATTTCCTCATTGTTTTAGCTAAATTTCTGTATCAAAAACATTTAATAAATATTTAGCCATAATTCGAAAATAATTCATTGAATTAGGTACTTACTATAAATATGACTCATACGACCTGTTGTCATAGTAGTACTAATTAGTATGAACTCTTTTGTCAAATACGATTAGTTTTTTATGTTAAGCTTAATCCAATGTAAAGACTGCATTTTAATATATTAAAAAACGTGAGTTACCTCAAATTCTTACAGATTCGTTACAGAACAAATTCTACGTTTAAACCATTTTTGCACAATTTCTCAAATAATTCACAATTCTTTTTTTATATCGATTATTAAATATTCACTTGAATTTTATCTTATCCTGCCCAGCTCTATTTCAAAACCGATCCCAACGCCACACTCGACGAACTGCTCCGCTTGCAGCTGCACCTACACGAGGAGGACATCAAAAACACCGTCGATCGCGCCATCAAAGAGATGACCGTCACTAAAATACTCGACGAAATAAAGTTAACCTGGTCACACATGGAATTCGAGACCGAGCCACACGCTGCCGCCGAGCGTCCCGTGCAGCTTCTTAAAGTATCGGAAGAACTGCTCGAGACGCTCGACGACAATCAGCTGCAGCTGCAAAACATCGCAACCTCCAAACACATCGAATATCTGCTCGATAAGCTGACGCATTGGCAGCGCGTGCTGAGCGGCATCGATGCGTTGATCGGCAGCTGGTTTGAGGTGCAGCGCAAGTGGCTCTATTTGGAGAGTATCTTCATAGGTTCGCCCGACATACGCGCACAGCTGCCGGCAGATGCGCAGCGTTTCGAACAAATCGACGTAGAGTTTAGACAACTCTTGGCCACCGTGACGGCGGTGCGCTGCGTTATGCAGGTGGTGCTGCAGCAGCAGCAAGTTTTTACGCAGCTAACGCAGTTGCAGCGGCGTCTCAGCGTGTGCGAGAAGGCGCTCAACGATTATCTGGAGACCAAGCGTTTGGCATTTCCACGTTTTTATTTTATATCCTCCGCAGATTTGCTGGATATACTCTCGAATGGCAATAATCCGCAGATTATCGATCGTCATCTGGTCAAACTCTTCGATTCGATACTGCGTCTGGAGTATGCGACGTCAACACTGAAGTCACAACGCGCCGTCGGCATGCACTCCAAGGAGAATGACGAGTATGTGCGTTTTGAGTGCGCCACCGCCGGTGTTGTTGAAGTCTCCATCGATTGTTCTGGACGCGTTGAACTTTGGCTGTGCGCCGTCATTACACAAATGCGTCGCACGTTGCACGCGCTCTTTCGTCGCTCACTGCATGCCTACGCTGCAGCGGCGCAGTCCCGCGATCTATGGCTTTTTGATTGGCCTGCGCAGGTGGCACTCTGCTGCAGTCAAATCTGCTGGACATCGGATGTACAGCGCGCCTTTGCCTGGATCGAGGAGGGCTACGAGTCGGCGATCAAGGATCTGCATAAGCGTCAAATGACGCAGCTGAATGCGTTGATAAACTTGTTGCTCGGCGAATTGTCGCCCGGTGATCGACAGAAGATTATGACCATCTGTACCATAGATGTGCATTCGCGTGATGTTGTGGGAAAGATTATCGCCGCAAAGGTAGACAGCGCGCTGGCGTTTCAGTGGCAGAGTCAGTTGCGACATCGCTGGGATGATGCGGCGGCTGTTGAGTGGCAGTCGTCAGCAAGTGGAGCCGCAATAGGTGGAGATGTGAATGATGGGAATGGCGCAGTAGAACCGCTCGAGGAAGATTGTTTTGCGAACATCTGCGATGCAGAGTTTCGCTATGCGTACGAGTATCTCGGGAATACGTCACGATTGGTGATAACGCCGTTGACGGATCGGTGTTATATTACATTGACGCAGGTGAAAATTATTTACATATTTAAATATATTTTTTATTTTAATAAAAAAAATATATATATTTCTGAATATCTGAAATTTAAATTATATTCCGTTAACAGTAATCTATAAAAAATACTAAAAAAAGTTTTCATGTATTTTGAGAAACCAAATTAAATAATTTGAAAGATATACAGATACAAAATATTATTTTTTGTTTTTTCAAACAACCTTAGTTAATATTTCCGATGCTTTAAAGTAAGCGTTGGAATCAAAATGAAGGACAAATTTTGATTTTTGTATAAAGGATCGTATTAAACTAACATTATTTTTTAAAGAGTTGAATTCTCTATTTCTTATGCACAACTTCCTCAACATTTTCTAAAACATCGATTTCAAAAACACATTTAACACCTAATTGAAATCTGTCACATCCGGAACATTGAGTACCAAAACTTTTAAAAAAATATCAAAAGAAAAGTTTTTTTTTTCCCATAAAAATAAAAAAATAATCTCCTAATATTAGTACTTTCATTCTAAAAACATCTGGAAATTCAAATCGTACATCACTTTTTATTTCATTATAATGATTATTAATATTATCAAATATAAAATTATTTTTAGCAAAACATCATAGTGGCAACTTTCACACGGAACGATTTATTACGAAATAACTATAAACTTTAGGAACAAAGTGTATATATACAAAAATAACGTAAATTATCTTAGCTATCTTTCTAAATAATTAAAAAAAAAAACAATTTGTATGCTAAAAGTATTTTTAGAATAAGAAAAAACAATTGCCCCGTCCAGAATGTCACATACGAAATTTTTCTGTGATTTATTATAAAAAAAGTATACATTTCAGAAACGAAGTATCATGCCAAAGGGGTGAATGTGCAATTTTTGACATTTGCGTTTTTTTACATTTTTCAATGTAGTTTACCCTCAAGTATGCTGTGCCAAAATCGCGAGTTCTTTTGTTGGATATTTCTAGCCACAAAAGAAAAAACCAAATGGACGAATTTTAAACAATTAAAAATCTTGTCTTGCCAAAAGGGCGAATCTTTTCGTTTTTTTGCCATAACTTTTTCTTGGTATAAGATAAAATAGTGACGTAAAGGCATTTACGTCACCTATCGATCTGCATCATTAATTAAAAATACTTTGCTAAACATTAATTTGTCATTTGCAGGAAAATTTTCGTGGCAAAATATTTGTAATTAATAATGCAGATTAATAAGTAATTAATAATGCTTCGAAAACAAATAATAATTGCCTTTACATCACTATTTTATCTAGTACCATTAAAGAGTTATAGCAAAAAAACGAAAAGATTCGCCCTTTTGGCATGGCTAGATTTTCAATTTTTCCAATTTTTTCGTTTTTTTGCTATAATTTTTTATTGGTGTAAAATAAAATAGTAGTGTAAAGGTATTTATTGTTTGTTTTTAAAGCACCTATCGATTGGCATCATTATTTAAAAATATTTTCAATAACATTTATTTTAAAATTTTTTGCTGCAAATAAGAAATGGCAAATTAATGTTTGACAAACTATTTTTAATTAATGATGCAGATCGATAGGTGCTTTGAAAACAAACAATAATTGTTTTGTAATCACTATTTTATTTAGTATCATTAAAGAGTTATAGCAAAAAAACCAAAAGATTCGCCCTTTTGGCATGACTAGATTTTCAATTTTTCCAATTTCTTCGTTTTTTTGCTATAATTTTTTATTGGTGTAAGATAAAATAATAGTGTAAAAGTATTTATTGTTTGTTTTTAAAGCATTTATCGATTGGCATCATTATTTTAAAATATTTTGGCAAACATTTTTTCCTGCAAATAACAAATGGCAAATTATTGTTTGACAAAATATTTTTAATTAATGATGCCAATAGATGGGTGCTTTAAAATCAAACAATTAATGCCTTTACATTACTATTTTATCTTGCGCTAATAAAAAGTTATAGCATAAAAACAAAAATATTTGCGTTTAGATCAGGATATAGTCTCACAAAATCCGTATTTATAATTCAGTGGGTTATCCAAATCTAAAAATATTTTACATACGTTATACTAATTGACAAATTAACCAAAATAATAGAAAAAATTGAAACAAATATAAGTTTTGCGAATTTTTAAAGCACTTCGAACTTTAAAATTTGATTTCCCTACATTTTTAAAAAGGCACATTCGCCCCTTTGGCATGACAGTGGGGCGACATTATCTAAGCTATTTTTAAAATAATTCAAAAAATATTTTAATGCCAAATTCGTTGACTTGTTGGACTTTCCATATGAACCCTTCCGTTGTTGTCTCGTGCGGATCGATCACTATTTAATTTATAACATTTGATATACTCACTTCTTTATAATCTAAAATAAAAATCATGTTGGTTTTTTCTCTATACGCAGATTTGCGTAGAATTTTATTATTTAATATTTATTGGTTTTAACCATTTTATTGTTTTTATATCTTACTGGCTGATTTAAAAATTCTTTTAAAATTCTGCAAATAATTCGCTTTTTTCGTTATTATTTATTTTGTTTTTCGTGTGCACTTCACTGACTACGCCTTCAATTAAAATCTGCTCATTGTGCATTCATGGGCATTTAAATTGGTTGGTGGTTCGACAGACAAACATACGGACATACAAAAACCAACCAACGTGTTGTGCGGTGTGCGTGAAGTTGGGACAAAATGGCGTGCGAGTTTTTCCGGTTTGTCAACTGAACACAGAAAAAATTCACACACACTGGCAGATAATACACACACACACTCTGCTGCCACACACTCTGCTGACACACACTCAGAACTACATAAGAAGTATAGTACAAGGACACTATGCGATTCAATTAACTTAATGGAAATGCGTCTTAACGAAGACGCAAAAAATACCAACTGAAAAAAAAAATCTTATTTTTTTCATGCACTTTAAAAGTTTAAATCATTTTATAATTTTTATTTTTCATTGATTTTTAACTCTTTTGAAATATATGCAATTTTTAATCACTGCCTGTATTTTTCAGTCCTTGCATCTGGTTATGGGTGGCGCACCCGCTGGTCCTGCTGGCACTGGCAAAACCGAAACCACCAAAGATCTGGGTCGTGCTCTGGGCGTCATGGTCTATGTCTTCAACTGCTCCGAACAGATGGACTACAAGTCATGCGGCAACATATACAAGGGACTGGCGCAGACCGGCGCCTGGGGTTGCTTCGATGAATTCAATCGCATCTCGGTGGAGGTGCTGTCGGTGGTGGCGGTGCAGGTGAAGACCATACAAGAGGCAATCAAGGTAAGTGAATGTTATATACATGAAATTTAAGGATTAAAAACGTGAAGAGAAATGTATTCATTTATTACAGCTCAAATTGGAATCCTGAAATTAAACTCATAATTGAATGATTTTTGTGGAGTATCATAAATTTAAATTTGTTTCGATATTAAGAATATAAAATGTAGAAATTCGAATAACATTCTTTGCGCTAAAATTTAAATATTCAATTACGAGCCGGTTTCGAAAATTTCGTAATTTTTGAATAAAATTCATTAATAAAAAAAACTCATTTATGAATAAAATTCATTTATGAATAAAATTCATTTATGAATAAAATTCATTTATGAATAAAATTCATTTATGAATAAAATTCATTTATGAATAAAACTCATTTATGAATAAAATTCATTTATGAATAAAATGCATTTATAAATTATATGCACTACAAGATGGAAATTTGAGAGATAAATTTAAAATTATAAGTTCTTTATATCTTTAATACAATGCCACACTTTTCGTAGCTGCACAAGCGTCAATTTGTCTTCATGGGCGAGACCATCGCTCTACTACCTTCGGTTGGTATTTTTATTACCATGAATCCCGGTTACGCGGGACGCACCGAGTTGCCAGAGAATCTCAAGACACTCTTTCGTCCGTGTGCTATGATTGTGCCAGACTTTGCGCTCATTTGTGAGATAATGCTCATGGCTGAGGGTTTTCAGGATGCACGATTGCTTGCTCGAAAATTCATTACTCTCTATACGTTGTGTCGTGAGTTGCTCTCACAGCAGGATCACTATGACTGGGGGCTGCGAGCCATAAAATCGGTGCTCGTGGTAGCCGGAACATTGAAACGCGACGATCACAGTCGTCCGGAGGATCAGGTAGACTTCTACAAAGCTTCTTCTATTCGACATCTTCCAATTCATTCTTCTTACACTTTACAACACTCCGTCCTCTTAGTCCTCACGCATTTGTATTTTCAATGTTCTCCCTATAATTAATCCTTGCATCGTTCACATTAATTTTTCCACTTCACCATCCTTCTCATGTACTGTCTATCCTATTCTTACTGACGACATCTTCTGTTCTTCCAAAACAATTAGTACTTTCAATTGTCTCAATATCGTTGAACTTAAAGTCGTTCATTTCTCACTTTACACCTTACCATACTTTTTTAGTTTTCTTCTATCCTCCTAATTTTGTGTCCTTCCATTTTCACCCTTTACTTCTTTTATTTATTCGTTTTCTTACTCTTTCATGTAGTATTTTTTTTTTTAAATCGTATTTTATACCTCAAACTTACTTCTGTCTATATAGTATTGTGTCATTCTAATTCTTACTTTATTCCTACTTTCTAAATCATGTTACTTTCTGGCATCCCTCTCTAATTACTCCATCTTTCTTACATCCTTTTCGAAGTACATTTCTAAACCCGATTTACCCATTTATTACACTTTCCTTTTGCTCTCTTTTATAAGCCTTCTTGTGTACTCGACCATTCTCCCCTCTTTTAGGTTCTTATGCGCGCCCTCCGCGACTTCAACATTCCGAAAATCGTTACCGAAGACGTCTCCATCTTTATGGGTCTCATCGGCGATCTCTTTCCTGCGCTCGATGTACCACGCAAGCGCGTCTTCGAATTCGAGCGCACCATCCGTCGTGCAGTCAACGAGCTTAAGCTGCAGCCAGAAGAGGGTTTTCTCATGAAAGTAGTACAGCTACAGGAACTACTCGACGTGCGTCACTCCGTCTTCATTGTCGGAAATGCCGGCACCGGCAAAACACGCATCTGGCAGACGTTACGCGAAACTTATCGCATGCAGCGTTTACGTCCCGTCTGTACTGTGCTCAATCCAAAGGCACTTTCGAACGATGAGCTCTTCGGCATCGTAAATGCAGCAACGCGTGAATGGCGCGACGGTCTCTTCTCTTCGATTATGCGTGAGCAGGCAAATATGCCAGCCGGGCAACCCAAATGGATTGTGCTCGATGGTGATATTGATCCCATGTGGATAGAAAGCCTCAACACCCTAATGGATGACAATAAAGTTTTGACACTCGCAAGCAACGAACGTATCGCATTGAAGCGTGAAATGCGTCTGCTCTTCGAGGTGGGACATTTGAAGGCGGCGACACCGGCAACAGTATCGCGTGCCGGCATACTGTATATTAATCCACAGGATCTGGGTTGGTCACCGTTAGTATCTCCTATCATTATCTTCTCCTTATATTACTATGATCGAACGTTTAAAAATTTTGCATATTTTTAGTTATGTTTCATCCTGGCTGGAGACACGTACCGACATCGTCGAACGTGGCATTCTAAATACACTCTTCGAGAAGTACTTCCCACGCCTGATGCTGCGACAGCGCGATTTTCGTCGCACGACTCCCATTAGCGACATGTCCATGATCCAGATGACCTGTCAACTGATCGAGTGTCTGTTGGATGACGCCGCTGCTGCAAGCAATAACGCTACCACCGCTGGCACTGATGACAATGACGGTGCAAGTGGTTCTAATCCACATGCTTTACAGCATATAGCCGGTGGCGGCACTACCGCGGACACAATGGAGCTTAGGCTGGAGTTGATATTCGTCTATGCCACCATTTGGGGATTTGGCTCGGCATTGTATCGCGATCAGCTTATAGACTGGCAACGTGAGTTTCATAAATGGTGGACCGCGGAATTTAAGGACGTTAAGTTTCCGGCGCAGGGAACGGTTTTTGATTTTTGGCTGGATGTGCGAACGCAACGTCTGCAAAGGTGGGATACCGTGGAGGCGATGCAGAAGTTCGAGTTCACCGATATTGAGGTGCCGTTGCAGGTGGGTTTGGTATCGAAAATTTTCATCTTCTTCCCCTTCTTTCTCTTTTTTTCCTTCTTTCCCTTATTCACCTTCCCTACCTACTCTCTTCCTTCTTTTCCTTATATCCATTCTTTCTCTTATTCCCTTCATTCCCTTCTGCCCCTTCTTTCCTAATATAATATATTTTAAAAACATTATTTATTTCTTTCCCTACTTTCACTTCTTTCCCCTCTCCTTCTTATTTTCCTAAACCTTTTTCCCTTTCATTTCTTTCCCTTTTTTCTCTACTTTTCCATATTTTCCTTTTGTCCGTTATTAACTATCACTACCTACTCTCCCCTTTCTTATTTTTTCTCCTTCTTTTCCTTCTTTACTTTCTTTTCCTTATATTCCTTCTATCCATTCTTTCCCTTATTTCCCTTCTTTCCCTACTTTACCTTCTTTACATTCTTTCCCTTCTTTCCCTTCTTTCCCTTCTTTACCTTCTTTACATTCTTTTCCTTCTTTCCCTTTTTCCCTTCTTTAACTTCTTTAACTTCTTTCCCTGCTTTCCCTTCTTTCGCTTCTGTCCCTTCTTGCCATTCTTTCCCTTCTTTCCTTTCTTTCTCTTCTTTCCATTATTTCCCCTCAGTCCCTTCTTTCCCTTCTTTTTCTTCTTTCTCTTCATTTCCTTCTTTCCCTTCTTTCCCTTCTTTTCCTTCTTTCCCTTCTTTCCCTTCTTTCCCTTCTTTCCCTTCTTTCCCTTTTTTTCCCTTCTTTCCCTTCTTTCCCTTCTTTCCCTTCCTTCCCTCCTTTCTGTTCTCTCCCTTCTATTCCTTCTTTTCCTTCATTCTCATCGTGCCTTAATTTCCTTCTTTCCCTTATTATTTCCCTCATTCAATTTATTTTATTGTATATTTTCCCTTGTTTTTTTTTTTCAGAATATACTCGTGCCCACCGTCGAGTCCACTCGGCTTTGCTACTTCCTGCGTCTGCTCATTGAGCGCAACTTGCCCTGCATGTTGGTCGGCACCGCCGGCTGCGGCAAAGGCGCTATCTTTCGCGAGATCTTTCAACAATATGCCTGTGCCCAAGAGCTCGAGGTGTTGGCACTAAGTGGCACAAACGTCGCCTCGGTTTCAGTCAACTCAAAGTCTTTGAAGTCCTCGCGCTCCAAACCGCAACTGATCAGCGTACAGACGACGCACTTTAATTACTACACCACCTCAGAGATCTTTCAGAAGGCACTTGACCGACCGCTCGAAAAGAAATCGGGCCGCTGTTATGCGCCCAGCGGTCCCAATCGGCGGCTCATCTACTACGTCAACGACCTAAATATGCCGGCGGTTGATGCATACGGCACCGTAGAACCACACACGATCATGCGTCAGTTCATGGACTACCGTCAATGGTAAGACTAATATCACCGGGATATAGTTCTTGATATTTTTCTAAAACATTTTGGGCATAGCCATATTTGCTAAAGACTAATAACTTAAATAAAGTAAATTTTTGTAATTTTTACCCAACGCTAGGTATGATCGCCAACGCCTACTGCTTAAGGATATTCGTCACTGTCAATTCGTCGCCAGCATGAATCCGACCGCCGGCTCCTTTACCATCGATCCACGACTGCAACGGCACTTTTGCGTCTTCTCTTTGGCGCTGCCCAGCGAAGAGACATTGCAGCGCATCTACTCCAGCCTACTGTCGGCGCATCTTGACAATACGGCGCACGGCTTTAGCAAGGAGGTACGTTCCATCGCCGCACTGCTAGTGCAGGTCGGCATTGCATTGCACCGACGCGTCGAATATGCATTTCTGCCGACAGCGGTTAAGTTTCACTACGTCTTTAACCTACGTGATTTGATCAATATTTACCAGGGTCTCATGAACAGCATGGGCGGTGGAGTTAGCGTATCAGCCACCGGTGGTGGTGGCGGCACCATTTGTACAAAACCCGCCGAACTCATACGTCTTTATGTGCACGAGTCCTTTCGTGTTTATCATGACCGCCTTGTCGACACGTACGACATCAAGTCGTTCCGTTCATCGATACGAGACATTTTCAAGAAGGACTTTGAGGACTTCGATGAGGATTTCGTATTTGCGGAGCCCTTGATATACAGTCACTTTGCACAGTCATTGGTCGACCAGAAGTATATGCCGTTGCGCAGCTGGGACAGTCTCTACCAGCTGTTGATGGAGGCGCAGGCCAACTACAATGAGGTGGTTGGCTATATGAACCTAGTGATGTTCGAGGATGCGATGATACATGTGTGCAGGTGGGTGGCAGATGTGTCAAAATTGGGCAGTAATTAAAAAATTTGATAAATTTCGATAACAATTTATCGAAATATAGAATTGTATAGTTTGAAATTATTTAAAATTGTAATCAGGTATTGTATTAATTTGCTTTATTTATAGCATATTTTGATTATCATCTCCTTGATATTTAATATGATTTATTAAAAATTATCGATTTATATTGCTCAAAAATTTGCTAAATAAAAAATCAAGAACTGCATTACCGACTAATTTTAAATACCGTCTTTTTCCTCGATAAATTTACAGAATCAACCGCATACTCGAGAGTCCACGCGGCAATGCTCTTCTGATCGGCGTTGGCGGCTCCGGCAAACAGACACTCGCTCGACTCGCCGCCTTTATCTGTTCGCTGGCCGTCACACAAATCCAGCTGAAGCGTGGCTATTGTCTGCAGGATATGAAGGACGAAATTGCAGCGCTCTATATGCGAGTTGGCCTCAAAAATGTTGCCTCCGTTTTTCTCATGTCCGATGCACAAATACCTGATGAATCAGTGTTGATGCTAATCAACGATTTGCTTGCATCTGGTGAAATACCCGATCTCTTTGGTGACGATCACCTCGAAACGATCATCAATGGCATACGCAACGAGGTGAAACAGAGCGGCACCATTGATACAAAGGACAATTGTTGGCGTTTCTTTGTGGAGAAAGTGCGACGACTGTTGAAAGTCGTGTTGTGTTTTTCGCCTGTCGGGCAGACGTTGCGCGTGCGTGCGCGCAAATTTCCAGCAATCATTAGTCGGACGTGCATCGATTGGTTTCATGAGTGGCCGCGTACGGCGCTGGAGTCGGTGTCACAGAAGTTTCTGTGCGAAATCAACGATGTGTTGCCGGTGAGTGGGAGGCACATTAAATAATATTTGAATGTATTCTTTTGGGTTGTTAAGCAATAGGGAACTTTTTAGTTTTTTTTTTTTATCCTAGACAAGGTTCTTGTTCCAAGACAACATTTGTAGCAAACTCAACACAGTTTTGAAATATATATATAGAGGCAGAATTTTTATCAAAAACTGCCTATCTTCTTTCTATTCCCAAAATATACCGGGAATCTGTCTTTAAAATTCAGCAATACTCGAGACAAAATTTTTAGCCATTTTCAGGAATATTTAGGACATGTTTCCGGAAAACACACTAATAAATGGAATATTTTGGGAAGTGTACAGCATGTTGATAAATTTTTTGGTCAGAAAACAGACAGCTTGTAATACAGACTCCGCCTTTCTCTGTTTTAAATAAATTTTGTCTTGGCTGCTATAATAATAATAGTTTAGCGCTACAGTCCTGTGTAGAACTTCGGCCGAGCTCTCTCAACATTTTGAGCTGTGCCTGTTATATTTGTACTCAAAGTGGTGGGACCTACAGTTTAATGCCGAATCCGAACGGCGAGTGAGAGCTTTTCATAGGCAATGTTTTAATCTCGTAGGTTTGCCATTTCCTGCCGAGAGTTAGCGCGGTATAGAAAAATGTTTCTATGAAAAGATGTTGTTAACCCCAGTCCAGACTTGAACCGGGGACATTTCGGCTCGCAGTCCAACGCACTAACCACTGAACAACCGCGGCTGCTATACGTTTCCTAAAATCTTCCAATTGTCTGTGTTTTTGCCTATAATATGCCCAAAATACTCCTAAAAACTGTTAAGCCGACAAAGGCGGTAAAAAAAATATTTTTAAAGTCGATTGAGAAAAGTCGCCAAAATATTTTGTCTAGAATGGTATACGCTTCATAATAACCGACATTTTTCTATGTATTCTCGAAAAATATACCAGAACTACGCTTGTAATTTTCCAGATATTTTTACTCGGGTAAAGTTTCAAATATTTTAAATTGTTATATATATATTACAGACATATTTTATTTTTCGTTTCATTATATTATTTTTCATTATTTTCTTGTTCTCTTCTCCATTCTGTATTTTGTCCACAGTCCGAGATAATCGCACCCATCGGCTGCTTTATGGCCTTCGTGCATGGCACCGTCAATCAGATATCGAAGATTTATCTGCAGAATGAGAAACGCTTCAATTATACTACGCCGAAAACCTTTCTCGAGTACATTTTCCTCTATCGCAAGTTGCTGGTGGAGAAAAACGGCGAACACACGCATCGCATACAGCGACTGCAACGCGGCATGGCCAAACTTGCGGAATGCGCACGTCAAGTGGACACACTGAAGGTCAGTAAATCGGGTATTCATTTGACAAGACATATGAAATGATTTCCACATCTACACCGAACATAATTCAATATTTTATTATTTTACTTAACAATTTTTCGCAATTTTTAAATATTGAAAAAAATCATCAAAATTTGATTTAGGTTCAAAAGTAAATGTATTTGTTTCTATGAAATTAATTATGTTGTTGTTTTTATGTAAAATATCGGCATAATTATACTACATTGCAAAATTTTACTACATTTGTATGTTATCTAACTTCATATTATATTAAATTATACGTCTCTAAATATGTCGATAAATCACTACATCTGTATTTGTTTTTACTACATTGTGTACTTATATGCAATATAAACAATATATTTTCATCGAATGGTATTTTAATATTTAAACTTTTTTTTTCAATACATTCCAAAAAAACTCCTAAAATTCTAAAAATAAATTCAAGTTAAATTTAATTTTTCTTTTAAAATTTTCTATATTTAATACCACTTTTTAGCATTTAATTGACTTTTATTTTAAAATATCATAAAACCCAAAATTAAATTTTAAATTTTCATATCATGTCCTTGGTACTTGTTCCTTTTGCACTGTCTGTTTCGCTGCAGCATCGTCATCGCGATAGTCGCGCATTCAATTAGTTCGCGTAATTGAATTGTTCGCCATCAGCGCCAATTTGCGTTGGCGGCCATTTTCATTTTGTTCTCTGTAGTTCTCCTTTTTTTGCTATTAATAGTCAGTCGGATATTTAAGAATGTTTTTTCATTTTTTTGGTATACTTTATTTACAATGGTTATTGAGTTATTGTGCATATGTTTGTTGTTGTATTCAATAACTACTGTTGTTACAATTATTTTTTGAATGCTGTACTATTTTCTTCTTTCCAATTTTTATTTGAAACATTGAAATTTGAATGGCAATTGTTGGACAATTCAGTTTTTATATAATGTATATAATATTTATAGAAAGAAATATATACATGGCAATTTTCATGTTTTTCTACATATTTAGGTCTTTAACTTTTTACAAATTTGAGTTATGCATCCAATTTCTTTTAAATTCCATTGAGAATACTTCAGCTAAAATTTTGAAATAAAGTACATGAAATTTAGATTAATCTGACCGAATTTATGACCAGTCAAACACAAAAAATACTTATTTTAAGGTGTTCCTATTATTTGTTGCATAACTTATTAAGTTTTCATTACTCAATAAAATTATATATTATATGTAAAATAAGATCCATAGTTCTGAGATTTTGTATTATGTAATCTTGAGGCAATCTGAAAAACTGAGTATGAGGTAGTGATTAGAATCTTAAAGTCCATCGGAAAATCATACTAAGATCGTAGAAAATTTGTTTGTTGTTGTGCTCTGTTATGAAATCACAAAAAACGATTTTAGGATCCCAGCAAACATTTTGAGTCTTTTAAGACTCCTAAATGTGCCATATTTATGAGTGTTACCCTCATATATGGGCACTTAAAAGAGTCCAAAAAGGCTCTCGACTCCTGGGTAGAGGGATGTATTTTATGAGTCCAAAAACCCTCATATTTCTGACACTTTTATTACGCCTTAAATACTCATATATGAGCACTTAAAAGGGCCCATAAAGACTCCCAACCCCTGGATAGAGGGCACCATTTTATGAGCTCTCGACTCCTGGGTAGAGGGCTTTATTTTATGAGTCTATAAACCCTCATATTTCTGACACTTTTATTACTCCATAAATACTCATATATGAGCACTTAAAAGAGCCCATAAAGACTCCCAACCCCTGGATCTCTATCCAGGGGTTTTATGAGCCCAAAAATCTTCATATTTCTGGCACTTTTATTACTCCTAAAACACTCATAATTGAGCTCTTAAAAGAGCCGAAAAAGGCTCCCAACCCCTGGGTAGAGAGCACCATTTTATGAGCCAAAAAACCCTCATATTTCTGACACTTTTATTACTCCTAAAACACACATATTTGAGCGCAAAAATCTGCGTATTTTTGATCATTTTAAAATATTCTTAAAACATTCACATTTTTGAGAATTTCCAGACACCACAATTGCTTCATTTTTTGGAGTTTTTCTTTCTTCAGAAATATAGAATGTGTCTGAAATTAATCCAACTAGTACCTGTTCATGTTTATCTTAGTCCAGACATCCGTGCGAAAATGCACTCATTTCAAAAAATCCATTTAATAGGTAGGTTTGTCTGTTGAATTTACACTAATATTTTAATATTTTTCATTTGATTTCAAATTCAAAACGAATATAAGTATATCAATTTTATTTAAACATTAGTCAGCATAAATAATATATTTTATGACTCCCTTCTCTGAGTGCTCCTAAAATACTCTTAAATTTGATGTTTTTATGAGTTGGATTTGAGGGGGCTCATAAAGCGCTCATGAATGGGAGTAAAATTTTGGAGCGTTCCTAAAACATTCTAAAATATAGAAGTTTTATGAGTCTATTTTCTGAGCGCTCATAAACAATTTTATTTTTGATGCTTTTAGGAGTCTAATTTATGAGGGCTCCTAAACTCCTAAATATGAATCTATCATGAGTAATATTTTTGAGAGCTCCGAAAACAGTCTTAAATGAGATACTTTTAAGAGTATTTTTTCTGAGGGCTCATAAAACACTTAAAAATTGGTCTCCTTTATGACTCCAATTTCACAGCGCTCCTAAATTGCTTAATGGGGATGATCCGTTTAGTATAACAACATTTTTGAAATAGTACTTTAATTATTATTAGTTCGAAGTTTGTTCGGCTCGAGACAATCCTTTCCCTAAAAGTATTTGCTGGAAATATCTAGATGTAAGAATTCTTTCTTCACACAAAACAAAAATTCTTCATTATGATGAATTTATTCATAAATATTAATTTTATTTAAAAAAGAACAGTAAAAAAATTAAAAAAAAAAATTATCCAAAAAAAAAAATGTCGGTCAAAAACATTGTTCCGACAAAAAATTGGGATAAAAAAAAATGTTTCTCAAAAAAAATGTTTTCAAAAAAAAAAAAAAGTTTGAAAAAAAATTTCAAAAAAAAAATTTGTTGGTCAACAAAATTTTTTTTTTTTTTCAAAACAACATTTTTTCCGCCCAACAAAATTATTCGGTTCTCATAACCGCTTAGTCGGTTGTTATTGTCAAAACTAAAAGAGTTGTAGTTTGTACTACAACCAACTTCGAACTGTTTTAGAACAATTTAGTATAGATTTAGAACCATTGAAAGTGTGTGTAGATTAATATTTCAAGTGTATTCGCGGTAGCTCAGTGGTTAGTGCGTTGGACTGTGAGCCGAAAGATCCCCGGTTCAAGCCTGGACTGGGGCTAACAACATCTTTTCATAGAAACATTTTTCTATACCGCGCTACCTCTCGTCAGTAAATGGCAAACCTACGAGAGTAAAACCATTGCCTATGAAAAGCTCTCACCCGCCGTTCGGATTCGGCAATAAACTGTAGGTCCCACCACTTTGAGTCCACCCACCACTTTGCGTATACTTATGAAAAGCATATCAACATTTAAAAGTCATGGTTGGTTTGTAATGATATTTATAAATAAACTATGATTTCGAAAAAGGTATTTGTATAATTTTGCTTCTACAATGTCAATATATAACAATTAAAAAAAAAAAAAACAAATATAAAATATGATAATAAAAAAATATAATCAAAACCAAGTAAAGTAAAATAAAATGTAATCGAACCAAATTGCAAAGTACACAAGCAACAACCAACTCTAACAAACAAAGAAAAACAGAAGAGCACATGTGGCGTCCTTTAGCTAGAGTCCTTTTTTGGTTTCTCGTACAACTTGTGCCAAGTTTTGGCAAAAACTTTTTGGCAAATATTTGCCAGACGTGCATCTGAAATCAGCCGACCATGCATGTAGAAAATAAAATATGTTGAGTTTTACTTTGACTTTTCCCCTAGTAGAAATATACAATATTAGTTTTTTATGATATGATTAGAACCTGTTTATGTTGGTTTTGTAACTGATTTATATGTCATTTTAACATTTAAATAAAATGTAAACAACAATATGTTTGCATGTAAATATCAATATGTTTTTTCTATTTTTGTTTTTTTGCATTTTTCAAAAATTACTCATTCTAAAAAATTAGTATGTTTGAACTAAAATAAAAATATGTTTGACTGTCATTATAACAATGTTTACAATGCAATTATAATTTTGTTCCAAACATATATGTGATGCCTGCAAAATCTATATAGAAAATTTTCTGTTCTGCAGAATCAACTGGCCATACAGGAGAAACAGCTGAACGCCAAGAATGCGGCCGCCGACAAACTGATCGTCATAGTGAGCGCCGAGAGCGAGAAAGTAAAATGTGAGAAGCATTTTGTATCCGAAGAGGAGAAAAGGGTGCGCATCATCGAGGAAGACGTTTCGATGAAGACGAAAATGTGCGCCGAAGATTTGCGCAAGGCGGAACCGGCACTTGTTGCCGCACAGGATGCCCTCAATACACTGAACAAAAATAATCTCACCGAATTGAAGTCGTTCGGTTCGCCGCCGAAGGCAGTGGTGAATGTTTGTGCCGCCGTCATGGTGCTGCTCGCGTCGAATGGGAAAATACCGCGTGATCGCAGCTGGAAGGCGGCAAAGTTGATGATGGTGCGAGTCGATCAATTTCTCAGTGATTTGTTAAACTACAACAAGGACAATATACATCCGAATATTATCGAAGTGCTGCAGGAATATCTAAAAGTAAGTGGAGGAAATTGAAAAATCATTAAATATTTATATAAAAATAAATAAATAAATAAATAAATAAATAAATGAATAAATGGTAAAGGAAACAAATAAAATTTTCGTATTTAAAATTTCAAATCTATTCCGAATTCAAATCTAGAAAAATTCAATACCAATAAAAGTTAGAAATATAAAATGATAAAAATGTAAATTTTCAATTTCAAAATCTTTTCATAGGATCCCGAATTCAATCCGGACAAAATCGTACAGAAATCGGTAGCCGCCGCTGGACTTTGCGCCTGGGTCATCAATTTGCATCGCTATCATCAGGTGTTTCTGATTGTGGGTCCAAAGCAGCAGGCGCTACAAGATTCGCAGGATGAGCTGCTCGAAGCACGTGAACGGCTCGAGTATCTGAAGGGTAAAATCAACGATCTGGAGGCAAAACTCTCTGCCATACAGGCGGAGTTCGAGCAGGCGGTCGCGGAGAAGCACAAGTGTCAGGAGGAGGCGGATAAGACGTCGTTTACCATAGAGTTGGCACATCGACTGGTCAATGGGTTGGCCAATGAGAATGTGCGCTGGAAGGAGTCGGTCCAGAGGTAAGTTTAAAATGTACCTAAAACAGAGGGATTACTATATTTATAGTCGAATTTATATCGCTTTTTGATTGAGCTGTAATAAATTAATTTGTTAGAAAAATATCGAAAAAAAAAGATATGGCGTATTTTTGGTATGAGATGACTTGGTGTGTGTTGACTTTGAATATTTGAAAATATATTTTTTTTTGTTAAACTACAATAAATTTTTTATTTTATTTGTTCACTTCTAAATGCCACCCAGTTGATTGTACTACTTATGTCGTCGTCGCCGTTTTTCTTGTTATTCCTTATTACTTCAGACTGTCTTTGAACTTGAGCTTTTTATTAATTTAAATTATTTTCGACATGTTCTCAGTAGCAGCTACGTCTTTGAACCACCTACGCGCTAAAGTTGAACGCCGCAGACATGTGGGATCCAAAATGAAAGAAAAGCCATATCAAAAATCAGCTTAAAATTAACTTTTCATTACAATCAACAAATACGATGAAATTCTGCCAAAAAAAAGTTATATTGAAAAAAATAAAATTAATTTTGTTTCATTCTTAGCAAAAACTTTACAATGAAGCCATTTTTTAATCACAATTGATGCTATATTTTTTCTGATTTCAATTTATGTTATTTTTTAATATTTTTTAATATTTTTTAATATTTTTTAATATTTTTTAATATTTTTTAATATTTTTTAATATTTTTTAATATTTTTTAATATTTTTTAATATTTTTTAATATTTTTTAATATTAAAATATTTTTTAATATTTTTTATGTTTTTTAATATTTTTTATGTTTTTTAATGTTTTTTAATATTTTTTAAGTTTTTTTTAATATTTTTTAAATATTTTATTATTATTTTTTAATTTTAAAATATTTTTGAATATTTTTTTAATAGTTTTTAATATTTTTAAATATTTTTTAATATTTTTTAATATTTTTTAATATTTTTTAATATTTTTTAATATTTTTTAATATTTTTTAATATTTTTTAATATTTTTAAATATTTTTTAATATTTCTTAATATTTTTTAATATTTTTTAATATTTTTTAATATTTTTTAATATTTTTTAATATTTTTTAATATTTTTTAATATTTTTAAATATTTTTTAATATTTCTTAATATTTTTTAATATTTTTAAATATTTTTTAATATTTCTTAATATTTCTTAATATTTTTTAATATTTTTTAATATTTTTTAATATTTTTTAATATTTTTTAATATTTTTAAATATTTTTTAATATTTCTTAATATTTTTTAATATTTTTTAATATTTTTTAATATTTTTTAATATTTTTTAATATTTTTTAATATTTTTTAATATTTTTTAATATTTTTTAATATTTTTTAATATTTTTTAATATTTTTTAATATTTTTTAATATTTTTTAATATTTTTTAATATTTTTTAATATTTTTTAATTTTTTTTAATATTTTTTTAATATTTTTTAATATTTTTTAATATTTTTAATGTTTTTTAATGTTTTTTAAGATTTTTAATATTTTTTAAATATTTTTTAAATATTTTATTATTATTTTTTAATTTTAAAATATTTTTGAATATTTTTTTAATAATTTTTAATATTTTTAAATATTTTTTAAATTTTTTTAATATTTTTTAATATTAATTATTTTTAATTTTTCTTCTATCTTTTATAATTATTTTATGTACCAATAAAGTTTAAATGACACAAAATTCAATTAAAATTTGCCAATATTTGTTCAACATGTTTTAAATATTTAGAAATTGCGCAAAATTCAATTTGAATTGAAGTCAAATTTAATGCCAATTAATATGCAAATGAAATTATGACGGTCCTTATAGATGCTACGCTTGAATAGCTAATAAAACACAAAATAAATAGACGAAAAATATACAAAAAGTTTAAAAAATAAGAAATAAGAAATATAAGAAAATCCAGGAAACCTCCAGGCAACCTCCAGGCGACTGACCTTCGACTGAGTTTCTGGTCGACAAAACTTCTTGTTTTATGCATGGCTACATTTTTGGCGCAAAGTTTTTATTTTTCTGATATCAACAACAATTGTAATTGATGATTTTTGTTGATTAAAATATGAGTAACAAATGGAAAAGGTAAAAAGACCAAAGTTTGTAAAATTGTGAAATGTCAGTGAAAATCTTTGGGTATTTGAACAGAACCATATGAATAATGGAAAGTATTTGACTGAACAAATAAAGTTGCTCTTTGCTTGGCATTTCAATTACATCAAAAGATATGAAAAGTCCTGTTATAATTACCACATTTTCTTGGTAATTTAATTATTATTAAAAACAAATAATTGTTTTATATAAAAGAATGTTTATTCAACAAAAACGAAAAACAAAATATTTAGAAATAACTAGAACGATATGAACAGATTTTTCAATGTTCAGTCGTTCATAAAAAACTAACAAGTATTTGAAAATAAAATAAATAGGTTTTTGGCGATGCCAACAATACCTTTTGTTTATGAAGAAACGAAACGTCTAGGGGGCCTATGAAGTCGTGCTGATCTTCGCGGCTTCGGATCTTCAATGATAGTAGGAGTGTTTGTTGGAATGAACTCGGTTTCATCCGCATCGTTGGAATCATCATTTTTCGTAAATCTTGGATTTATTAAATCTCTACGTCTGTTTGAGCACGTTGTATACCACCGATCCAACTTTCTCAATGACTTTGCCAGGACACCACCTGGAAACTTCGTGGCAATGCTCCATGTTTCTTGTTGAACGTTTGCTCCATTTTAACATTTTACTCACGTTTTGTCTGTGTAGGATGTTTTAGCAAATCCAGCGGTGTACTTAGTTTCCTGCCAATGAATGCTTCAGACGGAGACATCCCGTTAGGAGAATTTGGATTTGGCGTCGCACGATATTGTGATAGAAAAATTAATAAATTCATCTTATAATCTGATGCGTGTTCGTCGTAAACTTTTGCCAATGCTCGCTTTACAGTATCAACGTATCGTTCAGCCTGTCCATTTGACTGGGGGTGATACGGTGGAGTTTGTATTTGCTGGATTCCTCTCTCCTCACAGAATTGTTTAAAAGCTACGCTTACAAATTGCGTATCATTATCGGAGACAATAGTTTTCGGCTGTCCGTACATAAAGGGTTTTTCAATAAGAGCGCTACAAAAGTTTTTTTCAAGGGTTTTTCAACAGGGACGCTACAAAAGTAGAGCGACAGGGACAACAAACGACATTTCTCTTCAGTAAGGTTTGCCATTTCATGATGGAAAGATATACGAGCCAGCAACCAGTCGAAATTATTAAAATTTACTACCGAACTTCGGAGTCGGTAGTGTCGAAAATATTGCTGAGGCTTCAGTTGAAGAAAGCCCAAATGTGTCTCTCACACGTCGTTCTCAAGCGTTGGCCATCTGTGTGACGTCCTAGTGGCGAATTTTGCGAAAAGATCTTAGCCTACATCCTTACAAAATCAAATTGACGCAAGAACTGAAGCCGCTTGACCACCAGAAGCGTCGTATGTTCGTGAATTGGGCTGAGCAACAACTTGAAAATGATTCGGATTTTCATCGAAATATCATCTTCAGCGATGAGGCTCATTTCTGGCTGAATGGCTTCGTCAATAAACAAAATATGCGTTATTGGTCAGACAGCGTATTCCATGAGTTACGTATTCCATGAGTCATCATTGCATCCCGAAAAAATTACGGTTTGTTGCGGTTTATGGGGCCGGTGGCGTCATTGGGCCGTACTTCTTCCATGATGATCAAGACCGGCACGTTACTGTGAATGGGAATCGCTGGAAATCGTTCAATGATAACCAAATATGTTTGGCTCCAATTGGATGTATGGACTTGGAGGACATGTGGTTCCAACAGGACGTCGCCACAAGCCACACAGCGAATGCCACAATGAATTTATTGGAAACTAAGTTTGGAGAATGTGTTATCTCACGAAATGGTCCAGTCGATTGGCCGCCTCGGTCGTGCGATTTGACGCCGTTAGACTTTTTACTGTGGGGCTACGTCAAGTCTATGGTCTATGCAAACAAGCCAGCGACGATTGATGAACTTCGTACGATTATCGAACGTGAAATTGCAGCAGTATCGGCCGATTTATGCTTGAAAACCGTCGAAAATTGGGTTCAGCGTCTGGACTTCTGCAAGCGTGCCCGTGGTGGCCATGCAAAAGAAATCGAGTTCCATACATAATGGCATCGAACGTACTTTTATAGGAATAAAAAATTTCATTGATATCCAAAACCTTTTTTGTTTTATTTAAAAAAAACTTTTGTAGCGGTCTTATTGAAAAACCCTTTATAAATATATGATAAATACGTGATAAAGACGTCGTGCCCGTACGGACTGAGTTGGGCATCTCTATTCTAAAACATTTAAAAATGCAGTTTCTGAATTTAGCCTCAGTATTTCTGTCTCTATTCGTTTCACTTTGACAACATCCAACGAATGCCTGACATTTGTGCAGCTCTTAGTGCTAATTCACAAACATTTAAAATGTTACACGGCATATGGTACATAAAACCACAAACGAATACAAAAATATGCTACTTTGTGCGACATCACATTTATATTTATCTCTGTAGTTAACATTTTCATCTGGTTAAAGGATTTAACTTCAACCTCATTAGCAGCAAACTAAATAAACGAAAAAAAAAAGAATACTACAAAACAAATAGATGCAACTATAATCGCGGTATATGGTACACTGCACCCCGGAACAAACAGTAACAGTTGCAGTCAACAAACATATATGTACTACAATATACACACACTTGAGCAGGGGGGTTTACAATACACAAATAAAATTGTGCAACATGCAGGTACCGCCTGTGAATAGTGGGTCTTTGACACTGCATTGTTTTAGTTTTATTCCCTTAATGTTGCTGATAAGTATTTGTTTTGCTGGATTTATTTTTTGTCTTGTTACAATAAAATACTTTTTTAACAGATAAGCAAATGTACACTGCAGTTAAAAAGCAATAGTCTAAAAAAACGTGATACACTACGTATGTGTAAAATTACTAAATACCTCTACATTCACGTATAACTTACTTATGTGCCAAACGACAGCCTTAATATTCAGCATAAACTATGCAGACTTTGACCCCTCTAGGACGCTCCATTTAAAAATTATAAAGGTTTTAAACAAATTTAGAAACTTTAAAAATATTAAAAATATATGCACACTTTGACCCCTCTAGGACGCTCCGTTTAAAAGTTATGAAGGATTTAAGAAAACTTTTTCAATCGTTGATTTCTTCGGACCCAGTAGGTCGATTTAAAAGGGTTATGTGCCAAACGACAACCATAATATTCAGCAAAAACTATGCAGACTTTGACCCCTCTAGGACGCTCCGTTTAGAAGTTATAAGGATTTTAAGAAAACTTAGAAACTTTAAAAATATTAAAAATATATGCAGACTTTGACCCCTCTAGGACACTCCGTTTAAAAGTTATGAAGGATTTAAGCAAAACTTTTTCAATCGTTGTTTTCTTCGGACCCAGTAGGTAGATTTAAAAGGGTTATGTGCCAAACGACAACCATAATATTCAGCAAAATCTATGCAGACTTTGACCCCTCTAGGACGCTCCGTTTAGAAGTTATAAGGGTTTTAAGAAAACTTAGAAACTTTAAAAATATTAAAAATATATGCAGACTTTGACCCCTCTAGGACGCTCCGTTTAGAAGTTATGAAGGATTTAAGAAAAACTTTTTTAATCGTTGATTTCTTCGGACCCAGTAGGTCGATTTAAAAGGGTTATGTGCCAAACGACAACCATAATATTCAGCACAAACTATGCAGACTTTGACCCGTCTAGGACGCTCCGTTTAAAAGTTATGAAGGATTTAAGCAAAACTTTTTTCAATCGTTGATTTCTTCGGACCCACTGGTCGATTTAAAAGATTTATGTGCCAAACGACAGCCTTAATATTCAGCATAAGCCTCTCTAGGACGCTCCGTTTAAAAGTTATAAAGGTTTTTAGAAAATTTAGAAACTTTAAAAATATAAAAAATATATGCAGAATTTGACCCCTCTAGGACGCTCCGTTTGAAAGTTATGAAGGATTTAAGAAAAACTTTTTTCAATCGTTGATTTCTTCGGACCCAGTAGGACGATTTAAAAGGGTTATGTACCAAACGACAGCCTTAATATTCAGCATAAACTATGCAGACTTTGACCCCTCTAGGACGCTCCGTTTAGAAGTTATAAGGGTTTTAAGAAAATTTCGAAACTTTAAAACTCTTAAAAATATATGCAGACTTTGACCCCTCTAGGACGCTCCGTTTAAAAGTTATGAAGGATTTAAGAAAAACTTTTTCAATCGTTGATTTCTTCAGACCCAGTAGGTCGATTTAAAAGGGTTATGTGCCAAACGACAACCATAGTATTCAGCATAAATTATGCAGACTTTGACCCCTCTAGAACGCTCCGTTTAGAAGTTATAAGGGTTTTAAAAAAATTTAGACACTTTAAAAATCTAAAAAATATATGCAGACTTTGACCCCTCTAGGACGCTCCGTTTAGAAGTTATAAGGGTTTTAAAAAAATTTAGACACTTTAAAAATCTAAAAAATATATGCAGACTTTGACCCCTCTAGGACGCTCCGTTTAGAAGTTATAAGGGTTTTAAGAAAATTTCGAAACTTTAAAACTCTTAAAAATATATGCAGACTTTGACCCCTCTAGGACGCTCCGTTTAAAAGTTATGAAGGATTTAAGAAAAACTTTTTCAATCGTTGATTTCTTCAGACCCAGTAGGTCGATTTAAAAGGGTTATGTGCCAAACGACAACCATAGTATTCAGCATAAATTATGCAGACTTTGACCCCTCTAGAACGCTCCGTTTAGAAGTTATAAGGGTTCTAAAAAAATTTAGACACTTTAAAAATCTAAAAAATATATGCAGACTTTGACCCCTCTAGGACGCTCCGTTTAGAAGTTATAAGGGTTTTAAAAAAATTTAGACACTTTAAAAATCTAAAAAATATATGCAGACTTTGACCCCTCTAGGACGCTCCGTTTAGAAGTTATAAGGGTTTTAAAAAAATTTAGACACTTTAAAAATCTAAAAAATATATGCAGAATTTGACCCCTCTAGGACGCTCCGTTTGAAAGTTATGAAGGATTTAAGAACAACTTTTTTCAATCGTTGATTTCTTCGGACCCAGTAGGTCGATTTAAAAGAGTTATGTGCCAAACGGCAACCATAATATTCAGCATAAACTATGCAGACTTTGACCCCTCTAGGACGCTCCGTTTAGAAGTTATAAGGGTTTTAAGAAAATTTCGAAACTTTAAAACTCTTAAAAATATATGCAGACTTTGACCCCTCTAGGACGCTCCGTTTAAAAGTTATGAAGGATTTAAGAAAAAATATTTCAATCGTTGATTTCTTCGGACCTAGTAGGTCGATTTAAAAGGGTTATGTGCCAAACGACAACCATAATATTCTGCACAAACTATGCAGACTTTGACCACTCTATGACGCTCCGTTTAAAAGTTATAAAGGTTTTAAAAATATTTAGAAACTCTAAAAATCTAAAAAATATATGCAAACTTTGACCCCTCTAGGATGCTCCGTTTAAAAGTTATGAAGGATTTAGATAAACTTTTTCAATCGTTGATTTCTTCAGACCCAGTAGGGCGATTTAAATGGGTTATGTGCCAAACGACAGCCTTAATATACAGCATAAACTATGCAGACTTTGACCCATCTAGGAAGCTCCTTTTAAAAGTTATGAAGGATTTAAGAAAACTTTTTCAATCGTTGATTTCTTCGGACCCACTAGGTCGATTTAAAAGATTTATGTGCCAAACGACAGCCTTAATATTCAGCATAAGCCTCTCTAGGACGCTCCGTTTAAAAGTTATAAAGGTTTTTAGAAAATTTAGAAACTTTAAAAATATAAAAAATATATGCAGAATTTGACCCCTCTAGGACGCTCCGTTTGAAAGTTATGAAGGATTTAAGAAAAACTTTTTTCTATCGTTGATTTCTTCGGACCCAGTAGGTCGATTTAAAAGAGTTATGTGCCAAACGACAACCATAATATTCAGCATAAACTATGCAGACTTTGACCCCTCTAGGACGCTCCGTTTAGAAGTTATAAGGGTTTTAAGAAAATTTAGCAACTTTAAAAATCTAAAAAATATATGCAGACTTTGACCCCTCTAGGACGCTCCGTTTAAAAGTTATGAAGGATTTAAGAAAAACTTTTTTGAATCGTTGATTTCTTCGGACCCAGTAGGACGATTTAAAAGGGTTATGTACCAAACGACAGCCTTAATATTCAGCATAAACTATGCAGACTTTGACCCCTCTAGGACGCTCCGTTTAGAAGTTATAAGGGTTTTAAGAAAATTTAGAAACTCTAAAAATCTAAAAAATATATGCACACTTTGACCCCTCTAGGACGCTCCGTTTAAAAGTTATGAAGGATATAAGAAAAACTTTTTTCAATCGTTGATTTCTTCGGACCCAGTAGGACGATTTAAAAGGGTTATGTGCCAAACAACAACCATAATATTCAGCACAAACTATGCAGACTTTGACCCGTCTAGGACGCTCCGTTTAAAAGTTATGAAGGATTTAAGAAAACTTTTTCAATCGTTGATTTCTTCGGACCCAGTAGGTCGATTTAAAAGGGTTATGTGCCAAACGACAACCATAATATTCAGCAAAAACTATGCAGACTTTGACCCCTCTAGGACGCTCCGTTTAGAACTTATAAGGGTTTTAAGAAAATTTAGAAACTCTAAAAATATAAAAAATATATGCAGACTTTGACCCCTCTAGGACGCTCCGTTGAAAAGTTATGAGGATTTAAGAAAAACTTTTTCAATCGTTGATTTCTTCGGACCCAGTAGGACAATTTAAAAGGGTTATGTGCCAAACAACAACCATAATATTCAGCACAAACTATGCAGACTTTGACCCGTCTAGGACGCTCCGTTTAAAAGTTATGAAGGATTTAAGCAAAACTTTTTCAATCGTTGATTTCTTCAGACCCAGTAGGACGATTTAAAAGATGTATGTGCCAAACGACAGCCTCAATATCGTTGATTTCTTTGAACCCAGTAGGTTGATTTAAACTTGTTATATGCCAAACGACAGTCCTAATATTTAGCATATTTTGGCCGCTCTACGATTTTCCGTTTAAATTCAACAGCCATTTGAAGTTAAAGTTGTGATATCTTGACTCCTACTAAATCTATCAATATGGTTTTTATACCAAATAATCTGATTCCATATGCGATAAAACTAGCAAAGTGTGACCTATCTGCGATGCTCCGTTTAGATTCTATAGCCATTTGAAGTGAAATCCATCTATGCCGATCTATGCCATCTATGCCCGATTTTATTAATTTATTTAATTTATTTTAAAAATTTTAAATTTTGAATGCATTTAAAGCAACGATATCAATTATGCATTAAAATGTTTATTTAAAATATTCACTTTTATCAGTATTCTGCCTTTTTCTTTGACACTCAAAGTTAAAATCCAGCTGCGCCACTTAAATTCAAGCCGTTGGCAGTCAAGACAATTTCCACTTGAATCAGAAGAACCAAATAAAAAGAATAAAAAAAATCAGACTATTTATATAGGATTCCGCTATTTTTTCTGACTTTCTTTTTTGCTTGCATTTTAATTGAATTAAAATTTGCGCTGCATTAATACAAAATGCAGCGCCATTCTGGCCACCTTGGTTTTTGCTTTTTCCGGCGTTTCATTAGAGGCGGCAGTGACAGCAGCAGCCGCCGCAGTTCCACAAAAGCGACAAAGTTTTCGCCGGCATATTTTTTTTTGCGCTCATTTCAGTTTTTTTCTGCTTTTTTTTTAATTTCTGATTTTTATTTATTTTCTTTTTTCCTTTATTTTTCTAGTGTCTTTGCTTTGCTGCCATGACACAAACAACTTTCAGTCGAGCGGCTCTTCAGGCTTAAACGTTTCCACTTCTGCGCCACTTGTTTGTATTTGACGCCTTTGTTGCCAAGTGCGGCGCAGGGCAGAGCAAAAGATTCTAAAGAAAAGTGCAAGTGTCTGGGTGGCACTATCGTCGTTGTTGTCGCCGCCGGATGCATGCTGCTCTTGTCGTGTAGCATGTAAAGGTAACGCATTTTGTGTTTCATGTGTTGAAGCAGGTAAAGTCAGCTGCCGGCTACAAAGTCACAGGTGACAAGTGTGAAAAATTGCAACAAACTGCAAAACAAGTCAAAAGTCAGACAATAAAACAAGCACAAAACAAACACCTGAAGCTGAGCAACATCTTGAATTGTTTTTTTTTTTTTTTCAAATATCTAGTAGCTGTTTTGGCAGATTTTTAAATAGGTTCTACATTTGCAAAATATTTCATTCAATGTTGATAATGCATTTACAGAAGTTAGAGCTTATTTAAGTTAGAAATTTGAGTGATCTGTTCGGCAAGAATTTGTATGAATATTTTTGGAAATTTGTAAATTACGTAGAGTATGAGACTTTTTCGACGAATGTAAATAAGATTTTTGAACTTTGTATCTCCTTTTCGCAAGTCGATTATATTCATTTCATCCCAACCGAAATTCCATTAAATCACTATTAAATGTATAAATTTCGAGACATCTATATTCACTGTTCATCCGTTGAACTATTAAATAAGTTCAAGAACCCGCATATTTGCAAAGTGGAGACAGGTCTCCGCGAATTAATCCTATTTATTTTAAAACCAAAAGAAGGTGCTTGGTATCATTATAAAGGGTTCACATTTTTACGATGCAACTTTTGGAATCATCATCATACATAATAATAGTAATAGTGTGGCAGTACAGTCCTATAAGAACATAGGCCCTGCTCCCTCACCATTTTGAGCTGTGCGTGTTGTATTTGTTCCCAAAGTCGTGGGACCTACAGTTTAATGCCGAATCCGAACGGAGCTTTTCATGGGCAATGTTTCACACTCGTAGGTTTGCCATTTACTGCCATTTCTATGAAAAGATGTTGTTAGCCCCAGTCGAGGCTTGATCCTGGGACCTTTCGGCTCGCACCACCATACATATTTCCTCTATATTCACGTAAAGGTCTGAAAATCGATATCATTAAAATAAAAACCGACTGAAATTTTAAAAAAATAATCATAATATCTTTAAGCTCATATTTTCACTTGTCTCCCCTGGTCTTCCACTTAAATATCGAATGAAGTTCAATAAATTTTGTAAACTTTTAAAAAATTTTAATAAAATACTGCAGACTAATCTAAATTTTGGAAACTTCGTGTCACTTATCTCCACGAATCGATTTTATGAATTCAAAACCAATTAGACATTCTTGAGAACACCATTAATTTTGACTTTTCTACTTTAACGAGTTTTGTGGACAGATTGTATTAATGTAAAAACTGTCTGAAAGTTTTTCGAATTATCATAAATTGTATTTATTTTAAAACATTATATTAATTTAAAAAGAAAATATCTGTAAACTTTTAGATCTTTACGATGAATGTTAAAAAAAGTGAGACTAATTTGGTAATTTTATTTCTCAGTTCCTCGTGAACTTATTACTTAAATTTTAAAGATGAGTAAACTTTGAAGTCCTATTTTTACTGATCTTCGCGGATCAATCCAGTTTCTTAAAAAAAGCTCTTCGACTTATCATAAAATGTACAAATTATAAAGTGACTATTATTTAAAAACTTTGCATGCCAATTTCACAGACTTCCGACTCAAAATCTATTACTTAAAAATTTGCAAAGATCCATCGAATAAAAAGTTTTTTTTAATTGTCAAGACAAATTTTAATATTCTTTGAAATATCAATTAATTTCAATGATATTTGGATGTAAAATCTATTAAAGTTGGTGTTTTTAAATTATTTTTTAATACATTTTTTCATATATAGGAACAAATGATAACAAAGAAAATGGTTTATGGTTATTTGGATGTCTAAAATAAAAAATTGTTTTTTTAGTATGGCACATTTAGTTTTATACTGAAAGGTATATTGCCTGTTCGCGCCGCGAACGTAAATTTTATAACATCGTCTGATGTGAACGCCACATTATACAAAAATAAGGCGAATCATTAGAGCGGTAGGCAACTCTGCTCAAAAACTCTCCAACGCATGACAGGCACACACATACACTCGCATAGATGAGCGAAAGAACAAACGTCAAAGGTGACATTTGCCTCGTGGTGCGATGGTACACTCACTTCACTTTTAACATCTGCTGCAGCACAACGTTCATTTCTGAACGACGTAGAATTACTTAAAACGTAAACATAAAATTAGAAATAAATATTATAACGTTTCAATATTATAACGTTTCAAAAAAACAAAGAAGTGTCTCAAGGAGACAAATCATTTTTACATTGTTTCACGGTGCCCATTGGCAACAACAACTACAAAGCAGCGTTAATGCAGCGTCAATGCAGCGTCAATGCAGCGCAGAAACCAGCACCGAAAGCAACTCGTGAAGTCGCCCGTGTCCCAAGTGTACTTTTGTACTGTATTTGTACAGTATTTGTACTGATCTTCGCGGATCAATCCAGTTTCTTTAAAAAAGCTCTTCGAGTTATCATAAAATGTTCAAATTTTAAAGTGACTATTATTCAAAAACCTTGCAGGCCAATTTCACAGACTTCCGACTAAAAATCTATTTATTAAAAATTCTCGATGATCCATCGAATAACATTTTTTTTTTAACGTCAAGACAAATTTTAATATTATTTGAAATATCAATTAATTTCTATGATATTTGGATGTAAAATCTATTAAAGTTGATGTTTTTAAATTAGTTATTAATATATTTTTTTGTATATAGAATCAAATGATAACAAAGGAAATGGTTTATGGTTATTTGGATGTCTAAAATAACAAACTGTTTTTTTTTTGGAGTATGGCACATTAAGTTTTATACTAAAAGGTATATTTCCTATTCAAATTATTTAAATTCTATTAAATATTTTTTATCAATTTAACAATATAAAATTACAATTACTTTTTTTCAAATGAAAAACTTCAAATTAAAATGTAAATTTCTAAATTTCAAATGAAATGTACCGTTCTTAAGTTTTGTGCAAATTAAAGAAAACTAAATTGTATAAAAAGCGCACAAAAATTACTTTCATTTGCTTGCAGAGCACATTTCAGCATTCAATTTCATTTGAAATGAAAAACAAAACGAACAAAATTGCTACCTTTTTGTGACATAATTTTTTAAGCATTTAACAAGAAATAATTTTCATCTGCAATCTGTCATTTTAGCCCACAAACAATGTGCAAAATATGAAAATCATTTATTTGGCAACACAATGAGTAACGAGTGCATTTAATATGCAGTCGACAGAATATTTTATATTGCAAAATATGAATATGCAATTCAATGACAGTGGCTGCCACATAATTAAATTTTGCATTGAATTCAAAATGATGATGGCCAGCACACCGAACTGTCTTCCGGAATTTATGCAGCAAATGCAATTTTATTTAATCCAAATGTTCGTCTGGACATCTTGTGTGGCGCATAAAAAGCACCTGGCCATATCGAAAGGACTACTCGCATTGATACCGTTGGGATGTTAGGTGGTTAGACAAAGTGCAAGTTATGTGCAGAATTTTGAAACCATTGAGACCGTCTGACAGTTAGACATTTATTCAGTTATATTTATATAATATGTACATGTTGTAAACATTGTTGTTATCTGCAACATGCAATGAAAATGCATAAGCAGCAGTAACAGCAGCAACTGTTGTCTGTTTGGACAGCGCACAGCAGTTTTGGTTGAGACTCTTCATATTATTAAATTTTATATTGCAACTGCAACTCCAAAAATAAAAGATTTTATTTGTGTTTGAAAATATTCCTGATGCTTTTGTTAAACAGGTTATTGAGTTAGTTTCCTTTTTTGTTGTTTGCAAAATATGTTGATGTTTAAGTGAACCTAATATTTATTCCTCTGTGAAGTTATAACGCAATATTAAGGAAATTACATTTTCATATTTTAGTTCATCAATCTACATCAAATACATGTTAGTATATCCAGTTTTGAACGCCTTTATATTACCTAAAAATTTTAATTTATACACGGATAGAAAAGATTTGTTTGAATATGTTTGAATGTAATTAAAAAATAATACGAAATCACCATACATGTAAAGGGTTTTTCAAAAAGAGCCGCTACAAAAGTTT
This sequence comes from Dryomyza anilis, assembly GCA_951804985.1. NCBI lineage: Eukaryota > Metazoa > Arthropoda > Insecta > Diptera > Dryomyzidae > Dryomyza > Dryomyza anilis. The sequence goes on from OX638132.1 coordinate 94,459,051, forward strand.
TTTGTATGGAACTCGATTTATTTGCATGGCCCCCACGGGCCCGATTGCATAAGTCCAGACGCTGAACCCAATTTTCGACGGTTTTCAAGCATAAATCGGCCGATACTGCTGCAATTTCACGTGCGATATTTGTACGAAGTTCATCAATCGTTGCTGGCTTGTTGGCATAGACCATAGACTTGACGTAACCCCACAGGAAATAGTCTAACGGCGTCAAATCGCACGACCGAGGCGGCCAATCGACTGGACCATTTCGTAAAATAACACGTTCTCCAAACTTGGTTTCCAATAAATTGATTGTGGCATTCGCTGTGTGGCTTGTGGCGCCGTCCTGTTGGAACCACATGTCCTCCATATCATCCAATTGGGGCCAAAAATATTCGGTTATCATTGAACGGTAGGGATTGCCATTCACAGTAACGTGCTGGTCTTGATCATCACGGAAGAAGTACGGCCCATAAACCGCACCAAACCGTAATTTTTTCGGGATGCAATGATGACTCATGGAGTACGTGTGGATTGCTGTCTGACCAATAATGCATATTTTGTTCATTGACGAAGCCATTCAGCCAGAAATGAGCCTCATCGCTGAAGATGATTTTTCGAATTTTAATAATTTTGACTCGTTGTTGGCTCGTATATCTTTCCATCATGAAATGACAAACCTTACTGAAGAGAAATATCAAAAGAGCGGCATGAAATATGGCGTCGTTTGCTGTCCCTGTTGCTCTACTTTTGTAGCGTCCCTGTTGAAAAACCCTTTATTACGAATGAAATGTAATTGAACTATTTGTTCAGATGGTAATAACATATTACTATGTGTAAACATTTTATATGTTCCCCAGCAGAATCTGTCAAACTTATCATAATTATGTTACAATACAAAAATAAAATTTTAATTGCATTTGAATATACCATTTTTTGGCAGTTTACTTGGTTATAACTATGTTTCAACTTGGTTATAACTATGTTTCAAAATAAACAGAAAATGTTATTCAAATCTAATTATAACGTATGGACATCTCCATTCGGTTAGTTATCGACAGACGTAGTTGGCAACGTTGCGCAGCATTTTCTACCTACGCCATCATTTGCTATAGTTTGAACATATTGATGTTTAAAAACAAACAAAAAAGAAATTGGAAATAAGAAATAAGAATTGTATACGAAAATGGTACTCGTTGAGTTGAATTTTCTATCTACGTCTCTTTGTCATCGTTTGAAGTATGTATTGGTACTTTCAAACATACTGATGTTTGAAAACAAACAAACAAAAAAAATAGATGTAAATAAAAGTATTCTTGCAATATTCTTCTTGTATACAAAGTTTACACTCGGTGACCGCCATTTTCCGCATACGTGTCTTTTAATGTTTGTTGAGAAAACGTATTCGTATCGGTAATACGATGTTATTTGTAAATTTAAAAATATACAAATTGTGGTACAAAAAGGTATATAATTTAATTGTTCCTGAATGTTTTTCTAAAAATATTGTGAAAAGCCGACACAGATATTTCATCAAAAAACCACAACTGAAAAATCAGTGCTTCTATTTTCAAACAGAATTCGGCATGGTTTTTTACAACAGACTCTGCGAATTCCTTGCCAACGCTATGTGCTACACTGAGACATGTACTTGCAGTTTTAATTCAATTATTTATTTATGCATTTAAAAATGTGTATATGAATTCAAGTATTATTCAGTTCCACTGTGCATGTTTAATAATTTTTAATAAAAATTAATAAAAAAAAACAATAAATTATTTTTATTTTATTTTCAGGATTCCTTTCCAAAAATATTAAGATATGTTTTTATGCAAACATACAAATTTTTGAACTGAAAAAACTGATATGTTTCCCTGGAAACATATTTATATTCAGGTCATTATAAATCATGTTATATTTTAAACATATTTATGTTTCGGTACAAATATTTATTTTGTTTAGATGTAGTAATTATTATGTTTCTATTAGAACATATACAATTTTAAGGGGCAACATCAAAATGTTTCCGTGATATCATATGTAAATCAGAGCTCTTTACAACACTATTCAAGTCTCAAGACAACCCTGTTTACAAATGATTTATCAGGCAATTATATATTATGTTTACATATTTTTCATTCCAAACATACATGTTAATGCCTGCGAAATTATGTTTGGGAAAGCCATTTTTTTTGCAACGTGTAGATATTCATCTGGAATACACAACATGTTCAACTTTTTTGCTATTTCAAAATTATTTAGAACCAGCGAATGCAACCCAAAGGAATACCTAGAGACCGAATCAGTTGATGAAAACATTTTATTTTTGTGAACCGATTTATTTAGTTCTGTCAGCAATCGACTAATTCAGTTTTTGCAATCTAACTTCAACGTTTCATTTCTCTGGATCTTCTAGTGTTTCTGTAATCGTGATTTCAACACTTTCAACTTTTCCATACCGGGCACGCTCATTCTGGGTGTTACAAATGGCTAACTCTTAGTGTAGGGTTTCAAAATTTCGATGTACCGAAACCTACGCAAACAAATGTGCGCATTATCAAGTATGGAATTATTTCGGAAAGTCAGAAACATTCTCTACGGTCATGTTATTATCTCTTTCACGCATTTGGTAGACTTGCACAAAGTGCACAAAGACGGAGTTCATTTCAAAAGCTACCTTTTATCTGCACGTACCAAAAATATGTCATTAAATTTCCACAAATTTTCTAATTAACTTTGCATTTGCCGAGATTCCTGAAAAATACCATTTTGTCTTATAGATTTTAGTGTATTTTATGTATGTCGCACTAAAGTAATATTTCTTTTTCTTTGTAATTTATGCTACTTTTATATATTAAAACTTACCGTATAACTTGACCTTTAACTAATACTATAAGTTTATTTAACTCTTCACTCATTACAACCCCTAAATCATTTCTTGAAGTTTGTCTATTTCGTAAAACATTATTTCATGCCACTTCGAACTTTATTTGACTCTCTATAAAGTTTACCTAAAAGCATGGAAAGTTTATAGAGAAATTGTACTTATACGTTTTCTTATAGCATTATCTTGAGAAATTACCAAGAAATTTATAACATTTCTATATTTTTCATTTCTATTAACATTCATTAAAACTTCTCTAACATGCAATACTTTTAAATAGCATCACTTCCTGCTTTATAGTAATTTTAACAAATTTCCTATAATGCATTATTTCCAACTACTTGTCTTGAACTACTTTGTGTTGCACAACATAAAATTCTGCAGAAAATCCATAGAATGAATTGCAATTTTCTATTGTTTTCTCATATCAATTACGTTGGTAATCCGACGTTGAAATTCTCTGACAATACCCTTCTAATGCAACAGACATCCTTTGAGTTCTTCGAATTGTTTGTGCTTCTTTTTACAAGTGATAAACATAAATTTTATGTTGAAATCAGAATTCTTCAAGAAAAGACTTAAACGAAGTCCGCGAATGCACCATTTAATGCTAACCGGGATATTTATAGATAATCCTTTTGCAATAGTTGAAACAACATTTTCAGTTAAGCTGCTCTGCTGCCCTTTGGCTATATCAACATTTATTATTTTCATCATTATTTTTTCAATTTCCCGCCATTTATGCGCGTCAATTCTTTAGACATTCGCCATCTTGTGCGTTGTCCTTTTTATCGTTTTTTTTTACTTTTTTTCTGGATAGTTTACAGGCAAAGATTGGTACTCTACCTGGCGATATCCTGCTAATTTCCTCCTTCTTGTCGTATGTTGGCTGCTTTACGCGACGCTACCGTCAGGAGTTGCAACAGCAGATGTGGATGCCAAACTTTCGCAGAATCGAGGTGAGTTTGATTTTCCAATTCTGTACAAAGACAATTATTCCATAGAATAATCCTTCTCAGAGACAACTCATCCCAAGAACATTTTCGCAGAAGTCTTTCCCGATATAATTCGTCACTGAGACAACTTCTCCCCGAGACAATTACTTCTAGAGCCAACTATTCTCCAGAGACAAATATTCCCAGAGACAGTACTGTCGAAAAAATCCTTGAGAGAATTCTTTCCTTCATTTCGGAACAATTCTTTCTCGACAATTCTTCCCAGAGACAATTCGTCTCCGAGACTATTCGTCCCGAGACAATTCCTTCTGGAGACAAATCTACCCTGAGACAATAACTATTCGAGACAATTCATCCTTGAGACAATTCGTCCCGCAACAATTTATTCTAGAAACAAATCTTCCCAGAGACAATAACTCTTCAAGATAATTCATCTTAAAGGCAATTGTTTCCATACTTCGAAACATTTCTGTTTAAAGATAATTATCCGAGACAGTGCTTTATTTCAAATCTTCTCAAGTTAATTCTTTCCTGGATCGAGCGAAAATTGTCTTGAGAAGTATTAGAATTGTTCTGAAATTTGTATTCTTTAAGAACTCTATTTGAAGCATAGTTTTTATAGCCCGTCATACCACACACCGAGGGCGTCGACCCACTAACACTCTTCTCGGATGATGCACAGATTGCACTTTGGAACAACGAAGGCCTACCCATGGATCGCATGTCCACCGAAAATGCAACCATTCTGGCGCACTCGACACGCTGGCCGCTCATGATTGATCCACAGTTGTAAGTAATTCAAATGAGAATCTACAAGGTAAATGAGACCATTCTCTATTCAAATATTTCGGTTGATAACACAGGCAGGGCATCAAATGGATCAAGAATCGTTACGGTACATCACTCGTCGTCATACGTCTGACGCAGCGTGCCTATCTTGAGGTACTCGAACAGTCGATGTCACGCGGTGACACTGTGCTTATCGAGCAGATCGAAGAACAGCTGGACACTGTACTCGAGCCGTTACTCTCACGTGCGCTCATCAAGAAAGGACGCTGCATACGCCTCGGCGACAAAGAGCTCGACTACAATCCTGCCTTTCGGCTATTGCTACACACGAAGCTCGCCAATCCGCACTACAAGCCCGAGATGCAGGCGCAGACGACACTCATTAATTTCACCGTTACACCCGATGGACTCGAGGAACAACTGCTCGCCGAGGTGGTGCGCATCGAGCGACCCGATCTGGAACACATGCGCACCGCGCTTACAACACAACAGAATAAATTCAAAATTGCGCTAAAAGAGCTGGAAGATGAACTTTTGGCACGTCTTGCCGCCGCTGGTGACAATGTGCTGGAAGATCATGCACTGGTCATCAATCTGGAGGCAACAAAACGCACAGTTGACGAAATTGAACTGAAGGTGTTGGAGGCACGCGCCACCACACAACAAATCGATGAGACACGCAACATCTATCGCGGCGCTGCACAGCGTGCCGCCATTTTGTATTTCGTGCTCGTCGATCTAAGTCGCATTAATCCGATCTACAAGTTTTCGCTTAAGTCCTTTATGACGGTATTTAAGCAGGCGATTGCTGTGGCGCCGCAACAACGTAAGTTGGATGCGCGCGTCGCACATCTCGTGGCCTCAATTACGCTGCAAACTTATCTCTATACGCTGCGCGGTCTTTTTGAGACCGATAAATTAACTTTTGCCGCTCACATGATACTGCGCATTATGGCGGCTGCACAACAGATCTCCAAGGACGAAATCGATTTTCTGCTTCGCTTTGCGCACGACGCTAATGCTATGTCGCCGTTGGAATTTGTAGGACGCAGCGCCTGGGGCGGTATTAAGTCTTTGGCAATGTTGGATCACTTCTATGGCATTGACAAGGATCTCGAGAACTATGCGAAACGTTGGCGCAAGTTTCTCGCCAGTGATGCACCGGAGCGTGAGCCGTTGCCAGGCGAGTGGAAGCATCGTTCGGCGCTTCAGAAGCTGTGCATAGTGAGAGCCCTGCGTCCGGATCGCATGACGTACGCAATGCGGTGAGAGTTATTATAAAGTTGTATGCCTTGAACCCGATATCCTCAATTGAATCTCCTACTCATCTCGTTTCACAGTCTCCTAGTTGTCGTTTGCATTACATTTTAGGTTCCCTTTTAACCCTTCCTTTCATTCCAGTCGTACATGTTCATACATAGTGGTAAAAAATGCAAAAATAAAGACCATACATGTCTTTCTGAAAGCTTTCTGTGTTCAATATTTTATTTTCTTATTTCAATATTTATCAAATCTTGTCTTTCTTATTTTTCAAATTCTCGTCTTCAACTTCTCGGCTTTTTCAATATAATTGCAATATTCAACCTGGGCATCCCAATTTTCCCTCTATGTTACTCGTATTTTCTTTCGCATGCTTTTCTTTAAATTATCATTTTGTCATTGTGTCTTTTCTCCTTCCTAAACACGATATTATGTTCTCGATATATAACCGTACTCTGATATTTATCTTCGTCTTACCGTTTCCAAATCTTATGCTCTTTTATCATTGCCTTAAACAATTTCTAGTCTTTCTCCTAAAAAAGTGTGTTATTTCCCTCTTTCTTTCCATTTCTAACAATCCATACAGCCTCTTCGTGCAACAGACAATGGGCCCCGAGTATGCTGACGCTCAGCTGCTCCCCTTCGCCGACGTTTTCAAGGAAATCACCGCCACGACCCCCGTATTCTTTATACTTTCACCTGGCGTAGATCCACTGCGCGATGTTGCACGTTTGGGCACACAGCTGGGTTTTGATGAAGCGTCGGGCAATGTGCGCAACATATCACTTGGGCAGGGTCAAGAACTCATCGCTGAGCAAGCTATTGCCGAAGCAACAGCATCCGGTTCAAAGTGGGTAATATTACAAAACATACATCTGGTCGTAAATTGGCTGCCCACATTAGAGAAATTAATCGAGCGTATAGTTAACGAGGGTGACAGTGAGCCAAATACTGGCTCCGCCTTAGCGCCATCCTCCAATTTTCGTCTCTTCATCAGCGCAGAACCGGCACCACAACCACAATACCATGTTATACCGCAAGGCATACTCGAGTCCTCCATCAAAATCGTTAATGAGCCGCCCACCGGCATGGCGGCCAATCTACACAAAGCTTGGGATAACTTTGGCCAAGAGACATTGGAGACTTGCACGCAAGAAGCCGAATTCAAATCGATACTGTTTGCGCTTTGCTACTTCCATGCGGTTGCGGGTGAGCGGCGTAAATTCGGTCCACAGGGCTGGAACAAAGTCTATCCATTCAATATCGGTGACCTCAGCATTAGTGCTAACGTGCTGCACAACTACCTCGAAGGTAGCAACCGCATACCGTGGGAGGATCTACGTTATCTCTTCGGCGAGATCATGTACGGCGGTCATATAACCGATGACTGGGATCGACGTCTTTGTCAGACGTATCTGGAAGAGTTGTTGCAACAGCAGCTGATCGACGGAGATTTTGAGTTATGTGCTGGCTTTGCTGCGCCACCTAATCTAGATTTTCACGGTTATCACAACTATATCACAGAGATGTTGCCCGCCGAGTCGCCGCAGTTATATGGACTGCATCCGAATGCAGAGATTGGTTTTCTCACGAGCGCCTCTGAGCGTCTACTGCGTACCATCTTTGAGCTGCAGCCACGCGAATCAGAGCTAAGCACGAATTGTGGTGCGCCTCGGGAAGAGCTCGTAAAGATCATGATCGACGACTTTCTCGATAAATTGCAGAACGAGTTTAATTTGCAGGCGTTACTGCAACGCGTCGAGCGCAAGACGCCATTTGTAGTGGTGGCGTTGCAAGAGTGCGAGCGCATGAATGCGCTCATCGGTGAGATTAAGCGTTCGCTGCGTGAGCTGCTGCTGGGATTGCGCGGCGAGTTGACCATCACGCTGGAGATGGAGCGGCTCGATAACGCGATATTTTACGATCATGTGCCGGAGGCGTGGTCGCGCCTCGCATATCCAAGTCTTTTGGGGCTCCAGGGTTGGTTCGCCGATCTACTGTTGCGCATCAAGGAGCTCAAGGGTTGGCTGAACGATTTTAAGTTGCCCTGCACTATCTGGCTGGGCGGACTGTTCAATCCGCAAAGTTTTTTGACGGCCATCATGCAGGAAAGTGCTCGAAAACATGACCTACCACTGGATCGTATGTGCCTGAGTTGCGATGTGACGAAGAAGGACAAGGAGGATGTGACGTAAGTGGGAGAAATTCCTAAAATTCGTGAATTCATAAATTAGCATCATCCTCCAATTTTCGTCATTCATTAATTCATTAATTCATAACTTCATAAATTAGTTCAGTCTGAAACATAATAATCAATTTTTAATTTAAAATAATATAAATTCATAAATACCTGTATTAAGCAATTCGTATATTCATAAATTCATATTTCACCAATTCATAAATTTCAAACTTTAAAAAATAATTTATAATTTAACAAAAAAATAAAATATGTAATATCATACTGCAATCAACTTTTCATCTGCTCTTTTCAATTTCCCTGACCAACCAACCAACCAGTCTACCTCCCATGGAAGGCGCCTTTGTGCATGGCCTCTACCTGGACGGCGCCAGTTGGGACTGCACTCTTAATTCCATTGTTCCGCTGCATCCGAAGGAGCTGCTCTGCGCCATGCCTGTCATTTATATTAAATCAATTGTGCAAGAGAAGCAGGAGCTGCTGCGCATCTACGAGTGTCCACTGTACAAGACGCGGTAAGCCATTCAGTCCAGCGAAACATAATAAATTTATAATTAAACTTGTCCTCGCCTGGCTCTTGCCCCTCCCAACCCGCTAACCGACTCTTTCATTGGCTTCTTGCAGGTCACGTGGCAGCACCTACGTCTGGACCTTCAACCTGAAGACGCGCGAACGTCCAGCCAAATGGATTCTGGGTGGCGTTGCATTGTTGCTACAGTCATAATTGAAAACCGGAGGCAGTGTTTAAACTGTTGTAGTCGAAAGGCAGAATGTAAGGAAGGAAGTTAAAAAGATTTCCTCATCGAGTTAAATGGTAGTGAAAAAGTTAAATAACTTTAAAGAACAGTCTTTAAAAATTACTTTAAAGAAAATAATAGTTAAATTACATATTAGAAAAAAATAATTGTAGTTGCTTCTTTATTTCACACAAATTGACACAAATTGTATTTTAAATGTTATTGCATCAAATAAATTATTACACAGTTTATCAATAAAGTCGATATTTAATAAAATTGGCTGTTTTTTTTTATATTTACTAAGAGTTCGAAGATTTATAAATTTTTGGGAAAAGAAATATACACCCAAAGAACGAATCAGTTGGTGCAACCGATTTACTTAGTTCTGTCAACATTCGACTGATTCAGTTGTTGCAACACCGCGTATCAGTTCACACAACTAATGAATACAACTGTCACAACCAATTTGTTTAGCCAATTTAATTATAAGAAATCGGCCATTTTACCTCGACCTAGTGCTCCAACATGTTGCAAAGACTAATTCAGCGTCACAACAGTGTTCCTGAGATCGAACATTGCCGACGATTCGTTGTGCTGCTGACTTCGTTTTTGCAAAACGTTGGAGTGCTAGGGCTGCATATAGAAATACACAAAATCGCAAGAACTCTCTAGAATAGTATGTCTCTTGTTGAAGAAAGTATAATTGAGCATGAAAGAACCGAACAGTAACAACGATAAAGCCTTAAAACAATTCCAAAATTTGTTTTACACGTGGCACGTGCTGTCCGCAGCACAAAACGAGTGAAAAATCTAAAGCTTGCGCGACTGGTGTTGTCCTTCTTTGGCATCGCTTTTATACAAGACAACTGATTTCACAGTTGAATCAAATAAGTATTGGTTGCTACAACTTAATGTTATATAATTATCTGTTAAGTCAAATAAATATTGGTTAGGTTTCATTTTGAATTCAGTTGCCGTACCAATGGAAATAAAAAATTGAAAATGGATTAAAAGTTGGTTTCTCCAATCAATGTTGCAGTTGCTTCAACTAATAGTTGGTTACCCTTCATACTATTGTTCACCACAAATGAAAATCAGTTGAGGCTGACTAAATTTGGTAGATGCAAATGAATATTCGTTGAAACAACTGCACGCCAAGCAATTACTTTTTTGTGTGTATGAGGTGTCGGTATTTAATAAAGTCTACATTTTAAAAAATGAGTTAGAGTCGGATTGATTTTCTATAACAGTTTTCGTGCATTTCAAATGCAGATAAAAACCGTAAACGAGTAGAGTTCGAGATGTTCGAAATAAAAATCGATATTGCCATTGAAGCGTCGGTGGCTCGATTGGTTAGTGCGTTGGACTACGAGTCAAAAAGTCGCTGGTGTTTCGACTCAGAGCCGAAAGGTCCCGGGTTCAATCGCTGTGACTGTGAACATCTTTTTAATAGAAAACATTTTTTTATGCGACGCTATCTATTGACAATCAATGGGAAACCTATGAGAGTAAACATTGCCTATGAAAAGCTCTCACCCCGCCGTTCGGCTTCAGCATTAGACTGTAGGTCCCACCACTTTGAGTACAGAGATAACATGCACAGCTCAAATGGTGAGAGAGTCGGATTAAGTTCTCCAAAGAACTGTAGCGCCAAACTTTTATCATTATTTCCCTTCTTAATCAAAACCAGTTGGGAAGGTAAGATACCATGGGAAATTTTAAAGTAGGTGTAATTATGATACACATATGTGTGGTTACCATTCAAAGTGATATATAGGTCACCAGGGTATACGAATCCTGAAAATAACTACAAACATTCAATCGCTGAAGAATTTCCATTCATTTGATACCAATATTTACAAATAGGTATGTGTACCGAATTTCGATTTTTTTTTGTGAACCACAAGTCTTTTCGCCAGAAAACATTGTTATCATGTATTTGAGCATTATGTCAATATATATTTGACCAAAAAAGTTTACCTAAGCACGTATACATAAAAATTGATCTTTATATATACATTTTATATGAGGTATTTGAACATAAGTGGTGGGATCATAGGTCACAATGTACCGAATTTTTCGATCTCCTACAACGTAGGTATATTAGTAATCTAAGTTATAAGTTTCATTTATCTAACTCTTCAATTTTAAAAGTAGTAGGGATTTCAACAGACAGACAGACAGACAGACGGACGGACAGGCGGACAGACGGACTAAATCGGACTAAAGAACGGCTAAATCGACTCAGGAGGTCATGCTGATCAAGAATATATATACTTCTCCATACCGGAGATGCTTCCTTCTGAATGTTACAAACGGCGTACCAAACTGAATATACCCTTTCACACTTAGTGTAGGGTATAAAAAGACATAATTCTACGTATATTCGCTACAATTCCAGACTCAGTTCTTCAAATTGTTACTTGAATAGAACCGGGTATAATGTGTTCGTTCATTGGACATCTTGATATGATAACAACTGAATTTCAGTATGATGTGCAATGGTTTTTCTAAATATATGAAATGTAAAAAAAAAATTAAAATTTCCAATTAAATTTAAAAAAGTTTTTTTAAATTCAAATGTTAACCATATTTGTAATAATTTGGCTACAGATATATGGCTACGGCTAATTGGCACTCTGTATGACTTTTTAATCATGACATATGAATAATAAATCATAAAATGTATTCCAGAACCTATAATAATAACTCATGACTTATGAATATATTACACATAAAACATGAGTAAACATACACATAATTTTGTTCAATCTACTATATATTTGTGAATGCCTGTTTGCACGTATTCCTGTATGTATGTTCCGAATAGGCCTCAAAACTACTGATCGGAATCGAATAATATTTTGACACAATATTTATCTTGGGTCCGGGCAGAGTATAGGCTATATCTCGGTGAGATTATATAACCAAAAGTTAAAAACACATTATATCAGCAATTGGGATAGCAAATTTAATGAAATTTTGGTCAGCGTTATATTTATCCATTCTAAACAGTCTCGTCGAATTTCTGCGGGATTGGACAACTGGGCGTGGCACCCCCTATTAAAGGCTAATTTTCAAAATGGTGTATGTCGATAGTTATTACAGTGATAACCCAAATTCTTTAAACTCACCACACCAAAGTTGACCACACCGAAACTCACCACACTAAAACTCTGGGCGTGGCACCCCCTATTAAAGGCTAATTTTCAAAATGGTGTATGTCGATAGTTATTACAGTGATAACCCAAATTCTTTAAACTCACCACACCAAAGTTGACCACACCGAAACTCACCACACTAAAACTCACCACACTAAAATTCATCACATAAAACTCTCCACACACAAACCCACCACACACAAACTCACCACACTAAAACTCACCTTACTGAAACTTATACTGGGAAAACTCTACCGATAAGAATTCTACCGGTAAGAATTCTACGGGAAATCATTTTTTTGGGGAAAAATTTCACGGGGAAGAATACTACGGGGAAGAACAATCCGAGGAAAAGTTGTTTTTACGAAGAATTATTTTTGTTTTGTTTACTACATTCACAAAAACGTCCACAGCGAAGCACAGCTAGTTAATCATAAAAATTGATTTTTACCATAATCATATATTATGAATAAAAACCAATCTGAACTTTTCTGCTCACAGTCCAACGCACTGACCTCTGTGCTACCGACGCTACCAAGTCAGTGTTATATTTAAAAGGTGGAAATTGTTATTTTCGCAAATAATCGTATCGAAGAAATGCGAGAAACGTATACCAAATGTAGAAAATTATTAAAATACAAATCGCAGTGAAATTTTTATATATTTAAATTTAATATTATTTTTATTAAATTTAAGTTTTTGTGATATTTTTCTATAACCACTACCTAAAGCATAGCAAGAGCCAACAGTAGCAAAATCTCGTTGTACCGCAGCTTGCGCACTTGAGGTGGTGCTGATACCACCGCAATGCGGTCCTCGCCTACCCTGCTGTCTCTATATATGTGAAAAATATAAAAATATTGCAATACAGATTTTCTGTCAAAGAGATTTTCGCGCTGAATAGTTTACGATGATGTGTTGAACGAATTTTGTTTTCATTTCTGACAAACAATTTGCCAGCGAATTTCGTGCGGTGCAAACGACAGTTTTTATTTTCCAACTACTCTGTGCGACTAACAGGTACGAATGATATTTGACTAATTTAAGTGAAAACAAATGTGCTGTAATATTCAATTAAATTGTTAATTAAGTAATAAATATGTGATAAAATACAAAAAATAAAAAAAAACAAATTAAAATTTGTAAAAATTATATATGTGAAAAAATTAAATTTAAATGGAAATATTTAAAGTTAAAAATGTGTCCCATGTGTGTGAAATTGAAATTAAAAAATAAAATTTACAAATAGATTTTAATAAAAAGGAGGATATATAGAGGATATTAATATAAATTATATATAAAAATAAATGTTTATAAAACGAATTTTCAAAAGATGAAATTAATTACTCAATGCCGAAATTCCTCTGGCCATAAATCATGAAATGTCTGTGCGTTTTATTAATGAAAACTGCTCGAGGCTAAAATCGTCTGAATCGGTGTGTGTGTGCTTGACATTGACAATAAGAACAATGCAAGTAATCAAAATATATATTTGCACTTGAAGATACATCTATGCATAGAGGATGCTTATTTGCATATTTTAATCTTTATGTGATTCAAAGAAAAACAAGTGAACTGGTGGTGATTAGCACACAAATAGCAGCCAGTTTTTATGAGTTGCCGGGGGCGTATACGCAACCTCTGTTACTCAAAGTAAAAGAAATATAAAAAAAAAAACATCATGTAAATGAATTTGCAATTGTGTGTGCAATTTAAATTTCCTTGTAAAATGTTTACGATAGTTTTTAATTTCGATATATAAATGATAATTTTTTGTATTTATATAAAATTTTGTGTTCTATAGAATTTTTGTCAAATAATAAAATTTTCTGGACAAATAAAATTTGTTTGTCGAAAATAAAGCTATTTACCGTAACATCTCGATCAAAAATAACCATATTAATCTAGATAGTTTCGTTTTTATCGATGTAAACATTTAAGTCAAAATTTGAATTTCTGTATTCTTCTTGCTAGGAGCATATTCAAGTGACATATGTACCTCAAAATCTTTAATTACATTGGGAAATTATTTTTTATGATAAAACAAAATATGACGGATTAATCAAAGTTTAATCCGATCTAAACCAATTTATTCCATTTAAAGTGCACCTGTATTTTTTATCTCAGGCTCACATTCATGCGACATACCTCAAAATCTTTGTTCTTGTACTATCAGTTAAAAAACAGTTTCACCTTAGTATTTCCTTGAAAAGCGCGCTTGACACATTCGATAATATGTCAGAAAACATGCTTCAACCATATTTTGAATTTTTTTTTCTCAATAAAAAATTTTTAAATTAACTCATGGCATAAATTTACGATCACAGCTATAGTGGTGGCCACACAATTAGAAACGACTTTTTTGTATTCTTTAATATATTTTTATTGAAGTACATACTACACAGAAAAAAAAAATTCTTCAATATGATGAATTTATTCATAAATATTATGAATTTTTTCACCAACTACCATCTTCATCAAATTATACCACCGTTCATTAAATGACATATTAATGAATATATTCATTATATATATGAACAAATTATTCAATACAATGAATTTGAATTGTCATATTGATGAATTTGTTCATAATATTTTTTCAAAAAAAAAAAATTTTATAAAATAATTTGAAAAAAAAGTGTAAAAATTTTATTTAAAAAATAACAGTAAAAAAAATTATAAAAAATTATCCCAAACAAAAATGTTGGTGAAAAAATTGTTCCAAAAAAAAATGTTCGAAAAAAAATTTGTTCGAAACAAAAAAATTTCGAAAAAAAATTTTTGTTCTTAACAAAAAAAATTGCGGAAAAAAAAAATTTTGTTTGAAAAAAATTTTTTTTTTTTCTAAAATATATTTTTTATAAATATAACTTATTATTAACAAAAAGTTGTAATTAAAATAAATATATTATAAAACATTTTACTAATTTATGCATGTCGAGCAAGCATTATATAAGAAATAACACACAAGAACTACTTGAGAACTGAGAAGTACGACGAAAAATGAACGAAAAAAAAATATATTTTAATAAAAATTTAGTTTAATGAACAGCGTTCTTCAATTTGAAGAACATATATGTTGTATTTTATATTTTGGTTCATTAATATGATGAAACGTATTCTTCACATACAGTTCATCATATTGAAGAACACTTTTTCGACAGTTACCAAGCGTTCTTCATATTTATGATCTCATTCATAACATTGATGGCGTTAGTCATTAATATTATGAATGGCTCTTCAATACAATGAATCCTGGTTTGAAGAACGGAATTCATCAATATGATGTACATTTTTTTTCTGTGTACACTTTATACATAAGTAGATATAGTAATTTTGGTTTTTAGTTTGGACTATGCTCTGGATAACCATAAATCTTTATCTTGATTATCGTTAGATTAAAAATGCTTAATAAATAATTTAAAAATTGTCTAAAAACCAGAAAATATTCAGAGTTTATATCTATAAAATGAATAAAAATATTAACACTCATTGGTATATTAAAATGAGTTTGTTAATTATGAGAATTTTTTTTGAAAACTATTTTCAGCAGTATTAAATTTTGTAACGTGAGCACTTTTCTTAAAAACGTTTCGATATATGAAAACTATATAATGTGAAAACTACATAATGTTTTTAAGAAAATTGCAATCGTCATTTTGATCCATTTTTATCGACTGCTTAGAATGTAAAAAAAATATAGTACTCCCCAGACAAAAAATATGCAAGGAAACTGGTATTATAGTAGTAGTTTTGAGGAAAACTCACAGGAATATGGTAGGAAATACTCATTGCATAGCAGGCATTTTGAATTTTTGAAAATAAGCAGGCTCCCTATAGCAGCATTTACGCAGGAAACTGGTATGTTCAATGCAAAAGCATTTTTCTGTAAGTTTTGGTTTTGAAGTTTTGAAAGGTATCTCTATAGCTAGAATATGGAAGGGAAATGTAGCCTCCGAGTAGTGGGCAAACACATTGTATAGAATTTCTGTGTTTAAATTTGAAAAGTTTGATCAACAAGTTGTCGACAGAAAATTTTGTTTGCATTATTTCTGTTTTGAAATTTTAAAACCTTGATCAACAAGTTGTCGATAGAAAATGTTCCTAGAAAACACTAAAGCTCATATATGAGCGTATTTCAATCTTTTTCCTGAGCCTGAGCGCTCAAGTTTTCGTTCAAAAATGAGTCTAAAACCATATGCGTTTCGAGCAAAATGCGTCATTCAAGTGAGATCGTTTGATTAAAATCTATTTACAATCTCAAATTTGAGCCTAAAAAAACATCTTCAACTGGAGCCTAAATGCAATCTCAAAAGCATCTCAATGAAGCATCTTGGAAGATCATGTTCATGAGCATAAACTGCCTCTAAAAAGTATTTAAAACGATTCATTAATGAACATTAATAACAATTTAAATGGGCCAATAAATATATTAATTTTTAAATATTTTAAATGCAGAATTACAGGCCAAATAATTAAAATACTAATTAACTAAAATTAATTATTAATTAACTAAAAAGCATTTCTTTGGAGACTTGTTGTCCTGCTGCTACATAGCCTCATTTAGGTGCAACCCGAATGCCGCAGCCGCACAAACCCAACTGTCAAGAAAACAGCGAAAAAGTCGTTGTAGCACATATTCCTTATTGTCCATTTCAGACGTTTTCTTGATCTTGATTGTTGGTGTGCTATAAAAGATGAGTTTGGAGGAATATTATAACTTCTTTAAGAAATAAAACTTTTACTCACATTTTGGTATACTTCGAAGAAAAAAGTGTCGTACACATGTAGATTTACGGCTGCTCCTTAGAGGAGACGGACGCATCGCACCGTGTGAAAAATTGAGCAACTTTTTAGACAATTTAAGATTGAAATAATTATTTAAAAAAACGCAGACAAATGGTTCTAAAATATTTGTCATATAAAATCACAACATTCAAGATATAGATTCAAGTTAGATTCAAGGTACATGAGCCTGAGGGTTACTTGAACCCTGGCGTTTGCTGGGTTGTTTACAATATCGAATTTGCCTTCAAATATTTTCAGTATTAAAATTTGTTGGCATTTATTTGTTAAGCTCGAATCACACGATTGAATAAACAGTCAACTTTTGAATCAATTTTCAAATAATTTTAATATCAATCGTGTGATTGCGATTGATATTTAAATTGTTTTGAAAATTGTTATTCAATCGTGTGATTCGAGCTTTACGCTTCAAATTAATATGCCACGCCGCGTCTTTTGTGCGTTTGTTTTTTTTATTTAATCGGTGTTCATTCCGTCGGTTTGTTGAGTCGGTTTGTTAAGTGAATATTATCCCTATCGCCGCGATCTATGCTGATCTACATCAGGAGATGATCAGCGACTGGCTCTTTTTGCCATTTTCGCCCACAACATAATCTTCTTATTGTACAAAACGTGTTTTGTTATTGCTTACTTCGATAACAATTACAAGACGACACAATAGCAATGTGAAGCAGTAGAAATATGCGTAACCAACAACACATCATCGAAGCGATTGATTTTTGCGAAAATACAACAAACAAAATTTGTCGGTGTTGTTGTACAACAAGAAGATTTGGTTGAGGGCGGGATGGATGGTCACCCATGATCTAAATCATTTTTTTGATTCCTATTGTTTATGATTCTTATCTTTCCCTACCATTTTGCATAGTAACATTATCTTGCAAGCCGCATCAATATCGGAATCACATCGGTATTTTTGATGTTTTCTTAGTTTGACCACATGTAGAAAATCAAAAGAGCAACTTATGATATCAAAACTAGTTGATTCAAGTATTCTTAAAAATAATCAAATAAAATTTAAAATATAAGAAACAACAAATACTTTTTACTCCATGCTTTATTATGCCGGTATTTTGAAGGAAAATTTTTTCTGGATTTCATTCGAAAATGGAATACCAAAAGCATGTTATGAAATCGGATAAGTTTATGAAATTATTTTGAGTAGTAATGACTTTTTAGCGCAATTTTTGAATTACATAAATTAAAAATTACATTTTGCTCTTTACCTCTTTTCAGTTAAGACATGTCCACCACAAGAAACCACCATCCACACAGCGGCGAACCCGGCTGCCAAACGTTAAACGAGGTCAACAAAATGTTTCGCAACTTCTGGGATCCAACCTCGTACTGGGTATGTGAGGCACAGGGCAAACCAGCGCGACTACGACGCTGCGCACCCTCCGAACTGTTCTCTGACACAGCCGGCAGCTGCGTGCACTATGCGCAATGGCACTGGACGGAGCCAAAAGAACCGCCAAGCGTGCCACCTAAATAAAATACTGCAGCACATAATATAACGCATGATTTCAAATTTATCAGAAGGAATTATTAAATGAAAAAATAAAAAAAGAAAACACTTCCATTTATTTGCAAGTAAATTTGCGTTACTTTATTTTGGAATCGCAGTACAAAAACCCAGTACATAGTTAATAAAAATAACAGTAATAATAATTTTTAAAACGCGACTGCATTAGACAAAATGTGCAACTTTTAGAGTAGAGCACAAATTAAATATCAGTTGAATGAGATATATTTTTATTTTATGAAATTTATTTTTAAAATATGAAGATTTTTGCTGCACACAACAATTTCAAATTGTTTTACAAAAAAATATATAAATAAATTTTGGAATGTTTTAATTTAATACGTTTTTGCGAAAGAAAAAAACGACAAAAATATAAATGTTTTTAAATTAGACCAAAAAAAAATGATTTAAACGCATTAAATGTATGCTTAACTTGCGATAATAATTTTGGTTTTTAATTTTTTAATAAGAAGAATACTTGAAATAAAAGTTTTTGAGCTTAAAGTGAATTTTTAAGCCATTTTGTGTAACTTTAAGAACCAATTAACTTTGAGCTTAAATAATTTTCATAAACAATGCATTTAACAAAAGCTTTTTTTAATAACAGGATTTTAAGAACTTTAAAGCTTTTTATATTTAATAAAAGCTAAATTTTAGCTTAATACTAAATATCAACTTAAAGGGCTTTTAACAAAATTAGCTTTAATAAAATAAACTTTTATTTAAAAAAAAAAGCTTTTATATATAAAAAAAAGCTTTCATTAAAATAAAGCATACTAAAATAAGCTTAAAGCCCACCAAAATAAGCTTTCATTAAAATTCAGTTTTTTTGAATAAACTTTTTGTGTGCCTTAACAGTAAATACAGCTCATGATGCTACTTAAAAAGGCTTAAAAGAAGTTGAGCTTAATTTTTGCTTTAAGCTTGCTGCACACCGGCGCTTAAAGCTCCACATGTTCGCCGGTTTTGCTGATAACTTTAAGCTTTTCGGTCTTTGGTGCCGGCACATCTTCGACGATATCCTCCTCAATTGGTGCAGGATGTTTGGGGGCTACACGCTTCGGTGTAGTATGAGGCTTTGGTGTTGTAGTTGTAGTTGTTGTGGTTCTGACAGGCTTTGGCGTCGTTGTGGCCGGTTTTGGCGTCGTCGTAGTTGTAGTCGTAGCAGGCTTTGGAGTGGTGCTAGTGGTTGTTGCCGGTTTAGGTGTGGTGGTAGTTGTTGTTGTAGCAGGCTTGGGCGTAGTTGTAGCAGGTTTAGGAGTAGTAGTTGTTGTAGGTTTTGCTGTTGTCGTTGTAGGTCTTGGTGTTGTCGTGGTTGTCGTGGTAGGTTTTGGTGTTGTCGTCGTCGTCGTTGTGGTTGTTGGCTTCACCACTGGTTTCGCGGTTGTTGCCTCGACGGGCGGCCTCACCGATGCCTCCATGCCGACACCCTCGACGCGCACATTCTTGATCTTGACACCGGGCTGCTTGGCTGCCTTGGGCGACTTGATGCGCGCCAAGAAACGATTGAACGGCGAGCCCAAGTACAGATGTTCGTTGAATTCCAAAACGTGCGACACGGCACCGACCGACTTGTCAAAGCCGTGCAACGAACCGACAATGTTGCCGTTCCAGTCCAGACGCACAATCGTCGAGCGCTTGGGCGACAATAATGCGACGCTCTCGCCATGACCGACAAAGTGCAGCACACGCTGTGAAAACTTATTGGGGAACGACTGATTGAGTAGACGGAACGGTAGCTCAAAGAGACCCAGCAGACGTGCGAGGAAACAGCGCACACTGGGGAATTCTGAGAACATGGAAAAAGCTGAGGGATGTTCGCTGTCGACGGCTACAACCAGTGGCACCCATAGACCTTCGGCGTCGGGTGTTAAATTATCAGGCATGCCGGGTAAACCTTCAACGAACACTTCGCTCTGTCCAGCCTTGGCACCTTGCAGATGATACTTGACGAGACGCATGGCGCCAGTCTCGGCGACAACGACAAAGTCCTGCGCGGGACTGAGTGCGACGCCATTGGCAAAGAAGAGTTCATCGAGCAACACTTTGCTGACATTGGCGGCGCGATCGTATTTGAAGAGACTGCAAAAAGAGGAGAAGAAAAGAAATTGTTTAATGGTATTCAATTCCAAAAATATAATTTTTGCAATCTTATCAGTTGGCTTTTGATAATTCCATTTGCATAACGCATAGAGTCATAGAATTGATTCATATAATAGCGTAGTAAATATTAATAACCCTCAAAAGTATGTTAAAAAAGAAATTAACGATTTGTTAAGCATACAGTGTGTTTGAAAGAACTTTCAAAAGACGCATAGTGCGCTGGCAAAGTTATTATGTGGCGCAAACAAAAGAAACCTGTTTACACAAAGCTGCTTTAAGGCAAACGCTGCACGGAAATATCAGCTGCACAAATAGTTTTCAAAGAAATATACAGTAAAAAGAAGTTAAACTTTAACTTTCTGACTAAACACGTAACGTGTGAAAGAAAAATACATTTTTTAAAGACTTATTTTAGTAATTATAAATACTGTTATAATTGATGAGTTTGATGGGTAAAAAAATGGATATTTATATTTTTCCGATGTCATAAAATAGATTTTTTTAATGACTCTTCGTTGGGTAACAAAATCTCTGATCTCTGAAAAATGGTTTATATTATAATTAAAATATCGATGATTTTTATATAAAACAAAGAATAATTTAAAAATCCATCTTAAGACATTCAAAACTCAATTTTAGAAATTAAATTAATACCTAATTTTACACCAATACCAGAAAATAAAAAAGGGGTATTCATATTATTTATAAAATTTAGTTTTTGA
This sequence comes from Dryomyza anilis, assembly GCA_951804985.1. Classification (NCBI taxonomy): domain Eukaryota; kingdom Metazoa; phylum Arthropoda; class Insecta; order Diptera; family Dryomyzidae; genus Dryomyza; species Dryomyza anilis. The sequence continues at coordinate 94,480,176 of OX638132.1, forward strand.
TGAAACACGATAGAAATATTCTTCGTTTGCTACCAAAATCGAACATTTCCGAATAATATGACATGAGAAAACACGAAATTTATGTTAAAAATGATATATATTATTATTCAAATATAGATGATTTTGATATAAACAAAAAACAATTGAAAAATCTATCTAGACATTAAAAACTCATTTTCATAATTAAACATATCGATACCTTACAGGCAAAAGATCGTAACCAACGAAAAGCAATTTTGACAGGAGGCGAAAAAACGTCTCAAAATCGAGTAGTCCAATATTTTATTGATTTTTTTGTTTTGTAAAATATCCTTTAAATGAGCTGACAATAATAATAGTGTGGCCCTATTACCAAAATATCCATTACATGCAGAAATATCTGAAGAAAACTGTAGTTACAATGTTTTGCCTGTCGCAATAAGCGTTATTTTGCTTTATTTCAATATTGGACCGTGAAATTAAAACATATGACTATGCATGGGCTTTCTACTCATAAAGATGTTTCCAAAACTGCAATAAAACTAAAATTCCCAAAATATTGGTTACGATGTTCTGCCTGTAAGGTATTGATATCTTTACACCAAAACTACAGAAGAGTTTTAGATTATTCAATGGTTTTTTAGGTGTACCAAATAAGTATTCATTTTATTATCCTTCGTAAGTGCTACCAAATTACTGATTGATCTAACGTGGAAACACCCATATCAAAATTATAAACTGATAAAACTTCCAATATTACGAAAATTCGTTATTTTTAAAATATTCTTTCACATTAACTATTTGCGACTTTTAAGTATACAATAAATACACAACATCTTTGAAAAAAAAAACCTTCCTAACCAAAGAAATATTTTCCACTTACCGTCCCGAAGGATTTGCAAAACCCGTCGACACTAAATCCTCCAGCTTAAAGTCCGACGATGAGTCGGTCCAGTAGATATCGCCGTGTTTGTCCACAGCAACGCTGTTGAAAATCTTTGCTGGACGTGCGATCTGCTCGCCCTCAAGTTCTTGCTGTGGCGAGACCAACAACTTCTTCTTGCCATTAACCAGATCAACGGTCCAGATGCCATAGTAGGCGTCGGCAACAACAAGATTGTTACCCAATGTGTCGAAGGCCAAGCCAAGTGGACGACCACAACGTGACTCCTCAAAAATGTCCTCTAATAAATAAATAAATAAATTAAACAAATACAATTTATTGAAGATATGTTTTAAAATGCTTCACATATTAATTTTTGAACCTACCGCAAGGTTGACCCAATTTGGCAACGTGCGTAACATGATCGGCCGTCAGTTTGATGATCTCACCGCCATGAATACCGGTGTAGAGTTCATTCTTGCGCGCAATCAGGCACTCGGGTCCATAGACACGTCCGTCGAGCAGACGCTCGGCTCCATCCAGATGGAAGTTCGGTTCGAGAGCACCCTTCAGCTCCTTAGTGGGCGGAACGCTTTATAAAAAAAAATATTATAATAGATTGTAAAAAATAAACTTGAAAAGATTTCAAAATTTATAATTAAACTTCATCATTTAACTTGCATCATTTAAATGCTTATCAAAAAAATGTAAAACTTTGTATCTCAATAGGTTCAACATTTTTAGAACCTTTGCCCATAATTACAAAACACTTAAATACTTTTGAGCTATTCTTTAGTCTTCAGTTGGTCAGTTATATACCACACATTTTAATAATTTTACAATTCGTCACTTTAATACAATTTTTTTTAAATCTTTAATAATCTAAAAAAAACTTTTAAAAACCTTTCTTCAACCTTTTAACCCCCCTTTTAAGGACAACCTTCCAAAACTACACTTACACATAGTCCTTGTATGGGAAGGTGGTGCGCGGTGGAAGCCCCGGCAACAGCAAGATGACGAGAAAGAAAACCAGGAAATTCATGATGCGTATGCCGACGCCGTAGAGCAGACCCATGATGATTGCGTGTGTTCGTTGTGTAGGTTTCCGTTGAAATGCAATAAAAATTCAGTGAACAATTTTTAAAATTTCTCTTTTTTTCTCGATGTTCGTCGCTTAATTGGAAAGGCGGTCCGCGAAGTCGACACGATGGCAAAGTTAAGTCAACTTTGGATTCGTTTTTCTTTTCGGCCCGCAACCCGCAACGCAAACCGACAAAAAGAATAAAGAACAGGTAAGCAAGAGCAAGCCTCAAGCACACGAAGGTGTTGGCCAAAGCGTAATCTTCGATGATGATGAAGTCAAAAATCTCGTAAAGAACGCGATTACCACCAAATTCTGTTGAGTAGAATCGTTATATTCGTCTTTTCACTGTTTCAATCCGGTATTTTGACCCCGAATTTGGTGGATAGGAATAGAAAATTCATTTCATCATATTGACCAAGGTTGCCAGTTTAGTGGGAAATTTCCCATTTGTGGTAATTTTTAAGTGGTTGTGGGAATTTTGTGGTTAGCTGCGTCCACACGATATAACATGTTGTATAACTGAGTTAGATGCGAAAAATAACAGCACTTTTTGTTTTGCGTACACACTGTAAAACCTGGATGACAGACTTTATTCCCAGCAAGACATGCCTTACCGAAACTCCAACACAAAGACAATATTATATTTTCTCACTCATACATAAATAATTTGAAATACATCCCTGCAGAATCAACGATAGTTATATGACCCGTAATTTTACTAGTAATGAAAACTAATATTTTTTGCGCGTCGGTTTGCCACCATTTTTATTTGTAGGTTATTTATTACGTTTGCAACAGTAGCCGCTACAGCAGGAGTTGAAAAAATATGTTACTTAAAATATAAACAATTGATAAACACTAAAAGAAAGTATATTGAAAAGAGTATTTGTATATATTGCTTATTTAGTAATTCATATTATAGATATCATCAAAGTGGAAGGGTCATCTGCATTAAACAAATGCATGGAAGGAAGCAAAACAACGGCAAACAAAAGTCGTTTTAATAGACAATTTTGTAATGCAAACATGTTGAATGTAATGCGCATTATATTCAACGCAATAAAAATGAAAACTATAGAATTTTGAGTTTTTTGGTTTTATTTGGTCTAATTTTGGTTAGTTTACTATTAATTTAACCGTCCGTAACTTCAAAATTAAAACAGTTTATGTTACTTAAAATATTTCGTAAATTAACAAGTAATTTAATCGTCACTTATTACCAAAAGAACAGTGATAAATATATATTCAATTCTATCTCATTTCAGATGAGTGAGAAAGAGATAAAAATTCATACGCGCACAAAAGTTTCGGTCAATTTTATCCCGACGCTCTTAACAATGTTATAGAAACTTTTATGGAAACTTTCAGTTTTGTAACTTGTAATATTACAGCTCATATGACCGGTAGTGTTCTTGCTGGGTTATGTCGCAGCATTCAGAAAATGCAGGACGATCGCGACAACTCATGCATTGGTACAATATACTAAGAAATCTCACCAAATAACCGCTTAGCTAAATGGTAAGTTCAGGTTATTTTACGAGTTACCTACCATCGGAAAAACGTAATCGGCTGTTTCCAATCTGTATGAAGAACATGTGACATGACATCCCTTTCTAACTAAAGCATTGTCCTCGTTTAAAAATAATATTGTTGTCTCTTTTGCCCCTCCTGCTATTTTTATGCCACATTGCCAGACCAAAAAAATATTTTACAGAAAAATGAAATAGTGGCAATACTATTTCATATTTTTCGTATATATTTTTTTAGTATACTCAATTAAACAATTAATTAACAAGTGTTTTAAAAAACTAATTAAATTAATAAAAATTAATAACTTAATATTCACACCGTCTATGAAGACGATTTTCTGCTCCTTGTACCTCGAGAATATCTCCAAGCTTCGAATGAATGTGCGCCAATGCGCTCGATGCGTGTCTCGAATTTAAATTTTGTCTATTTTTCATTTCACAAATCATTTCTTTGGCATCTATTCAAAAAGAAATTTTGTTTTGATGGAAAACATCAATAAAAATCAACCCTATAGCTATCCCCTTCTTACCTTTGACGTTGAAAGAAAATCTGCTTTCGATGTGTTTGTGAACATAATCCCAAAGCAAAAAGACTCCCGACCACTTTGTAGAAAAACACACATATTGGGGTTAATACGCTTACAATGGATTTTTATATCACAAAAATATTACGGAATAAAACAATTGAGTTATGCTATTATATTGATTTTAAAGAATTTGGTCATAATAATATTCAAATAACCTTGATACGACCTCAACAGTTCGAAACATAAAGAATTCTCAAATTTAAAACGGGTGGCATCACCATTAACATAATCGGTGTTCATCCGCTGAACATACCCTCGGTTATAAAATAAAAATATTTTGACGTAAAATCAGTACTGGAACTGGAAAAATATATTTTTTATTCGTTTTTTTTTTTTCATAATAGTTTTATTTGTTGTTTGTTTAGTTTAGTGCAGTGTAAAATAGTAGGTTTTGCAGCTGTAAGAAAATGTGTGAGAATACATCGGGTGATTATGGTAAGTGGAAGGGGCCGCGTCCCATGCAACAACCACACGAATTTAACATTTGGACTTTGCAGGCTCAGCCAACAATTCACGCGGCGGAGCACATGATGACTTTTTCGGCAGCATGGAGCACGAGAGCGCTAGCGGTGGCGCCACAGAGAACAAGGATGTGAAACACTATTCACGCTGCAGCAGCGCTGGCAGCACACACACGCCCAACTCATCCGCCCACAATACAGGCAAATGCGACTTTCAATTTAAAAACAACAACAAACACAGGCAAGCATTTTAGAAGAGCACAATCATTACGTATCTCTTCCCTCCGCGCACAGATGACGACGATGACAGCGGCGGCGATGGCTCGCGTCAATCGGCGACACTGAGCTATAAGGAGCGACGACGGGAGGCACACACACAGGCCGAGCAAAAGCGACGCGATGCTATCAAAAAAGGCTACGACAGTCTGCAGGAGCTGGTGCCGACCTGTCAGCAAAATGACTCATCCGGCTATAAGCTGAGCAAAGCGTTGATACTGCAAAAGTCCATCGACTACATTGGTTACCTGAATCAGCAGAAGAAGAAGCAGGAGGAGGAGAGTGCGGCACTGCAGAAGGAGGTCATTGCGCTGCGCATTATACAGAACAGTTACGAGCACATGCTGCAACATCAGCAATCGAATCCGGGACCGGAGGAGGCGCGGTTAACGGACGAGGCCAAGTTTCAAGTGGTAATGTGATGCGCCATGCGCGCATCAATTTTTGTATAATTTATTTTTATGTTTATGAGTTTTGTTTTTCGATAACACTATGCAACAAAATTGAAGATGTTGCTTCTAAATTAAAAATTCTAAATTTTAGAGGTCGAGACTACGTTTTTAACATATAAAGATAAAAATTAGTGAATAGAATATCAAAACGATTATTTCAAATTAAATATTGCATTAGTACCATTAAAACATTTGAAGACATTTAAATTTTAAACTTTGAAAATTTATCATTTTTGTAAATATTTGTTTTATACTGCGAAATAAAATTGATTTTTGCTAACTAACAAATTATAACAATTTGTTATATATTAAAATTATTTAGGGTGTGTGCGAATTAGACTTAATTGCTGACTAAAATAAGTTTTGTCGGTAATGCAGTGTTCGACTTTTCAATTTAGCGCATTTCGAGCAGACTAAATTGAACTAAATTGCATAACTGCAAACAGGCATATGATAATCAATTGATTATGGACTTTAAAAAATCAGGTTACCGAATGGCGATCGAATGAAAAGCCGTTATTTTAGTTATTCAGCAATTTAATCGAATTCGCACACACCTTAATCCTTTTTTAGAAATACTATTTTTTCCATTTCTCTTTAATACTATCAGGCAGGCACTAAAATCTACTTTCAAGCAATGTTAAAATATTTGACAAGACTAATCAATTATTCGTTCACAGAATCTTGAAAATTTCATAAAGAAAAACGTGAATTTTGTAAGTTGAAATTTCAAAAACCAAAGAGCAATTAGAACATGTTTGGTATAACCAATATTCTTAAAATAAATAAAATGTCAAAGTTCGAGTATGTAAATTAACCTTTTTATGCATTTTGTCGTACGATAAAAAAAATGGTTTTCAAAAATATTTCACGGACCTTTTCCAATCAATAGTTGTATTTAGGATGAGTTCACATTTAAAAAGTTTGCTCAATATATAAATTAGAAATCACAATACGCAAAAAATGTGTTACATAGTGTTCAATTTTATTTAATATTTTGCTTCCCTTTGCAGTTTCAAGCGATTATGGACGAAATGTTCGAGACTTTTCAACACATACCAATGGACAATTTCAAGCAGCTAACCACGGGTGTCATCCCTTGGCTGGAGGAGCATTGCAAGCCGCACATACTGCGCAACATACTCAGTCGTACGCTGCAACACATGACGCTGCAACAGGAAGCGCAGGCCATGGATCAGCAACAGTCCGGCGACGGTTTTAGCTGAGTATCACCTAAAGTGCCAGCCACATTTTCTACTATTATAATTATTTTATTTACATGTTCTAACAAGAATTTATTTAGTATAATTTTTTTGCCATTTTTTTATGTCATTCGTTTGTTTGTGGGTATAACATATATATATAGAGGTTTAAGCGAATTAAGTATTTAAGAATTTTTATGAAAATTTAACGCAAATTTGTTGTAAACATTTGAAAAAGTAAAACAAAAGTTTGTATGTAGCTATAAACGCACATTAATGTTTATTATTTGCTTATATCATAGGTTGACTAGTTAATTATACAGTGCAATTGTTTTTTTTTTGTGTTTATTAAAATCGAAAATTATGAAAACACAAGCAAAATACATTTTTTAAAATTATTTAACGTTTTTAAACGCCATTTAGTTTGAACCCTTTGATAATTATTATGAAAATTGGGTGTTTTTTAGGGTGTGTGCGAGTTTGAAGGCTAAAGCGGATGTTTCAAGGCGACTTGTTTTGAGTCCTTGGCTTTAACAGTTGCATACAACTAGATGCATTCATATAAAGCAAGACTAAATGCAAGCATTCAAAGCTTTTGAAGTCGAAAAAATAGAAAATGTTTCTTTTTGAAACGATTAGAATGGCCACATTATTGCCTGCAAAATATAATTTTCAATTTATGCAAATTGACTACTAGAATTTCTGTTATTCAAGGGCTTCGTCAAGAATATCATTTATTATTATTTATGTGTAAAACAATGTTTTTGATTTTGTGTCTCATTTTGATTTACTATATTAAATACTACATGTAGTAAGTATAACTTTTTGGCAGAACTTAAATCTAACTTTATAATTAAATTAAAAACTAAAATTAAATATGTTTGCGTCTATTGTTGGTTGGTTCGTGTGCGTCGTATGCTAAATTTGATATTGTTTTCTAAATAATTTGTTGCAGCTGCTGTTGCCACACATCGTAGCCAATGCAACTGCCGCTGCCGGTGTCCTGCTGCTCCGCTGTCAGCAGTTGCGAAACAAGCGACGAGTCACGCTCAAATCCCAACAGCAACAGCAGCTCCAACAGTTTGCAGCGCGTATAAAGATTACCTGCACGTAGCTGAAATCCTTGCGTCAAACAGAGCTGTAGCGCTGACAACAACTGCTGCAATGTCTGCACGTCCATGGTGTGTGTTGCGTCATGGCGTAGCTTGTGCACCCCTTCGATGAGAACATAGATCAGTCCTTGATGAAAATTGGCATTGCGCACCCTAAAAAGTAGCTGTGCTGTGGCTAGCAATGCCTGCGGCAATGCACAACGAAATTCATGAGCACGCACAAAACAACGTGCCGCCAATTTACGCACTTTTTCCGCTTTATGCGCGAGCAGTGACCACATAAGTTCACGAAAACGCAGCAGCAACGCAGAGCAATGCTCACTCGATTCGTTATCTTCGGCGCATTTACGCAAATGCTCCACCTTGGCCAGAAATCCGACAAACAGTATAATGGAACGTATGTTTTGTGTGCTCGCCATGCAATAGTCCAGAATGTAGCGGCATGTTTTAGGCAGACGCAACGCAATTTCCATATATGTCACCTCTGTTGGTTCCCATGTTGTCGCCGACGTTGTTTCTTCGATGGCATTATCCTCGCTCGCCTGTTTCTGTCCCACAATCTTGGGCACAAGTGCACCAAACAATTGTAGCGCCGCATTACAGATGGGCCACTCGGGATGATCGATTTGTTGCATGGCCGCCATCATAATCTCGTCGTGATATTTGGTCATTGGCTCGCGCAACTCTGTGTCTTTGACCAGCACACAGAGGTAGTGCAATGTAAGCGCCTCCAAGCTGTCATAGTTTTCGGCTGTTGTTTTGGCAACAGAGACCTTGATATGCTTGCGTATATTTCGCATTGCACGTTGGAGAAGTGGACGCGCTCGCTGTTCCTCGTTTTTCACCACATGCAGCAACATAATAGAGAGGCCGGCACCACGACGCGTGGTACTAATTTGTTGATCGCACACGAATAGTGCGTCTATGCAGTTGTGCAGCAGTTGGTAGGCTTTGGCGTGAGTTGGCAGCTGTGTTGTCATGCATTTGATCAGTTTGCCTAAGGAAGAAGAATAAAGAATATTGGAAATCGACTTTGATATACTAGACACCTTGAGCAAACTAAATATTTAAAGGAGCAGTAAATATGGCCCTTACCCCAGAGTTTAATGTATATTTTCGTCACTTATTCACTACCATGACCTCTGATTACCTTGTAAAGAATGGGTAGTTCTAATAAAGCCTTATTTCAGAAGTTGTTCGTGGATTAAATTTACGCTAGAAACCGACGTGACACAGACTATTAATACTATTTCCCGACTTAAGTTCACTTTGTATCATTTAAATCTTTCTCTTATATCATTGCTTAAATTTAAAATAACCCCAATCCAATATTATTTTCAAATAATATTTTTAATAAAAAACGCGACAACGTGTATCACCAGTAGAAGATCAAGTGATTGAATTGCCAAATCACCTGTAGACGTTGCGAAGATTGTTGTACAAGACACTTACCCAGGTGGGAATTTCCAGGCTGCAACAAAAGTGCCAGGCTTGTTACGGGATTGACTACCAATGCTTGGTATATCGGGCCAGACACAACTCTGGCACAATCGTCACTCACAGACCCCACACAGGCCTTGATATATCAAGCTAGACACAAGCCTGGTACATTTGTTATTCCCAGATTTCAAACAAGCCTTGTTAGTTTAAATTAGACACAAGCCTGGGACAATCGTCACTCAAAGGCTTTACACAGGCCTTGTTAGTTTAGGTTAGACACAAGCCTGGCACAATCGTCAATCACAGACCTCACACAGGACTGGATATACCAAGATAGGCACAGGACTGGCACATTTGTCATTCACAGATTTCAAACAGGCCTTGTTAGTTTATGTTGGAAACAAGCCTGTCACAATTTTCATTCTCGGACTCCACACAGGCCTCGGTAAACCAATATTGACACAAGGCTGACACAATATTGAGCCACATATAAAAATTGTCAAATTATCCAAACCGCCATATGCTGAAGGAAAATCAAAATTCCGGCTCGGCAACTTTTCCTCCCATGCTTAGTAATGCGGTGTACCGACTTTAATAATAATAATATACTAATAGTTTGGCGCTACAGACCTGTATAGAACTTCGGCCAGGCTCTCTCACCATTTGAGCTGTGCGTGTTATATTTGTACTCAACGTGGTGGGACCTACAGTTTATTGCCGAATCCGAACGGCGGGTGAGAGCTTTTCATAGGCAATGGTTTTACTCTCGTAGGTTTGCCATTTACAGACGAGAGGTAGCGCGGTATAGAAAAATGTTTCTATGAAAAGAAAAGAATAAACGTAAGTATAACTGTTAAATTGGTTGTTAAACTCTTACACATTTATTTATCTACAGACTCAACTCTCAAGTGTAATGACATGAATATTGAATGCAATGCCCATGACAAATTATGCCTGAATCTTTAGACTTATTACAAGGATTGTAGCACGTCTGGGGCATAGTCTTGTGTCAGTCTTGTGCCGGTCGTTTGTTCCAGCCTTGGTACAAGCCTTGGTCCCAGCCTGAATAACAGGCTTGTAACATAGTTATCATTCCAGTCTTGACACAGTCTTGGCACAAGCCTAAAACACAGTGTTGGCACAAGACTGAGAATTAAGTCTGTCACAAGAAAAGCCCTTCTACACTTCTTGTTAGAATTAGAGGGATATCAATGAGAAAGAATCTATATTACACATACATTGGAAATTTCCTGCCATAGCCGCAGCAAGCTTTTGGCAAATACCTCATCTATGATTTGTCAGACATTTCAGGCATAAAGATAGGAACATTAGCTATAATCCTTAATTCCGTCAAATGGCGTTGAAGATCTGAACTTAGGCATAGTCATTAATTGCTAAAGATCTAGTTATACTGCACTTTCCGCACTAATAAGACTTGAACACTCTGTTTCAGGCAACCAGTGCAACTAACTAACTCAAAATCAAGAGAAGTCATGTCTGTCAAACTTTGAAAGTCCAGAGATAATGCAATAGAAATACACAAGAAACTGTCCAATGTTTTTCCACAGAAGACGTAGAGTTTGACACTATTCTAATGTTGCACATGACAGAAATAGTCCACCACATTTTCTTGTACTACGTCAATTTCAACCACAGTCACTGTTAAGTACTAAACTCCATACCTTGAACGTACATTAATCGATCATTCTTTCAAATGATCACTCACCTCTTTATGAACTCAAACACAAAATTGACATGGACCCTATTCGCATTGTAAACGGAAGACTTACAAAGAAATAATGGTGTATGAGAAGATTATTCTCTCTATATGCATAAAGAGAATAATCTGTCCTCATTGTCCACGGTAGAATGACTAAGAAATACCTATGCCCAAGAATACGTAAGTTTTCGAAAGTTTACACATTACACATTATTAACATTTTATACATTGGCACGTCTTTCTCGATGGACTTTCATTACCCGCTGAGTCGTGGAAGATTGTAAATATATGTCTATTATTGGAAACTGAAGTGAACATTAAATGTGTTATAACCTTTTGCAACGAGAAGTGTCTATTTATGTGTGTGATTTTTTAAAGTGAATTTCAATTTCGACATTTAAATAATATAAATTATACAATAAATGAACTAAAATCAATAAATTATTAGGATAGATTATTAGGAAAATGTAATTCGACTATACCATAAAATTAATACGTATCATTAAATATGTATAGGTCTTGCATATTGTGATTAAAATAGCACATATTGGTACAAGAAAATATTGTATTAACAGTTCCTATATTATTGAATTAATGGGACCCATCCTACTGGCCATTTTTAATAGTAAAAATTATTGTTTTTCTATTTAAATACTACTAATATTGGGTGTATTCAAGATAAAAAAAATCATTCTACTGATTCTCTTGATGACCGAAATCCGATTGGGTAAGGTTATAGATATTACAATGGAAACTTACCTATCGAAACTCCCGCCGACTCAATGACTCCCTTGTGTCTGCACTTGGTCAACACGCAAACATTCAGCTGTAAACACTGCTCGAGCAGCTGCAAATGCTGCGAATCCGTCTCACTCGAGATGGCCAACTGGCAACCGATGCTGGTGCCAAGATCACAACAGGCGCGCAGTGTCAGCCAAAACGACATGAGCAAGAACTTACGACTGCTCTCGATGTTATCCTCATCTTCAGTGTCGTCGTCGAACTTAAAAGCTGACTGCCGCACCAGCAGCGTCAGACTAGCGTCCATATCATGAAAACTGGCAGCGATGCCGTCTTCGCCACCCTCCAAACTCAGCATTTTTAGAACTATTTGTGCAATATCACGTAGTAGCTCCAATAAAGTGACCAAATCTAACTCAGCTGTGGGCACGGCGCCAACACAAGCATTAATAATTTGCAAATAACCAAACAGATGACCTTTGCCTCTGCATTGCAGCAAAGGATCTGCGCTAAATGCGGGTAAACGTTCCTGCAAGGCAGCGCGACAGTAGCTAACGAGTTCCAGCGTCTTGTGCGACTGTTGTGCGGACGCAAAACTTTGCACCACCACTTGCGCGTACAACGCACTTAGCGCACAAGCATCTACATCGCATTGGCGCGCGCTCTGCTCCACCAATAGCAGCGCCACTGATGTCTGCTTGTATTGCAACTGTTGCAGCAGCGAAACCACCAAAGCGGCAGCATCATCAAAACCCAGCGGATCATCGAGCAGCGCCAACAGGCGCTGCTGCATATGGTTGGCATCGAATACGCCTTCAGCGATAAGAAAGTCGCCCAATCTTTGATTTTGTACAATGCTACAATTTTTGGCATTTTTGGTGGGTTTTGGCGCATAGTGTGACTTGAGCAATAGCTCAAGCAACCTCAAGGCAAAAATCTTAGGTTGATAACTAGCGCTGCCCATATCCGACTCCACGAGACGCTGCAGCTGTCGAAAGAAGTTGCTAATGCTGCTGCGCAAAGTGCTGGCATCATCTGCGGGCAGTCGACTAAAGGTCTTCGCGATGTAGTTGCCAATCACCGGAATTTTGCCCAACATATTATTGCGATATTGCGCGGAGGCGACGTCGCGATGCGTCTGCAAGAAATTCAGCAAAAATTCGAGACAATCTTCGATCGCAAAGTTGCTGAGATTATCGACGATAAACTTGAAAACCAGCAGCTGTGCATCCGGTTCCAGTTGAAAGCAATTGGTGATAAGTTCGGTGCTAATTTTGAAAAAATGCAATTTGGACAATGCAAAAATCTGACGCGAAAACATGGCGAACAACATTATCAGGCGATAGCGTTGCGCATCATTGGCCAGCAACAGTGCATCGGAGATTTCAAGCTGTTGCTGCAGCAACAGAAAGAGCGCATCTTTCTGTGTTATGCGCGAAAACCATTGCGCTTGGAAATTGGCCAATTCACGACGCGTTCCATGCGTTAATATTTGCGCGCTCAACTGCAACAACGCGACAGACTCTTGGGCGCTCAGCGCTCGCACTAGCTGTTGACTGGCCGCAAACAGATTCTTATAGTTGAGACCCATGCGCAGACCTTGGAAGAAGTCATCGGTGTACTTTGTTTCCTCCTGCTGCATCAGTAGCTGTGACAGCGAATGCGTATTCAAACAGCCGCTCAGCAAATAGTACTTGTTTTTGTTTGTCCATGGCCAGGCATTGACCAACTGGAAATGTTGCTGTGCGCGTGTTGCTGGTTTGGCGCAGCTATTAAACAATGTCAGCGTCTCATCGCGCAGTCCCATTATATGCGATTGTTGCAGCAGATAGTAAATGTGCTCCAGCGATAGATCAACATCTAGCGCGGGGAATTTGCGACATAGTAGATTTAATGTTTTTACTATGGCAAGCAACGACATGGCGTCATTAGATTCGATTGCCTTGGCCAACGCCAAGCAGCAACTGTTGCGCAACAGTTCCGCGTCGAATTTAACAACTTGAGGCGTTAAAAGTGTTGCGTATAGCATTAAAAAGTCCTGCTCGCGGTGCAGTTTCTGCGACAGCGACGCAAAGTGTTTGTCCGGCAACTGATGTTGCGTTACGACGGCATAATAGCTGCGAAAACTTAAATTTAAAACCGTGTGGTTGACTAGACGATGTTGTTGCAAGTCATGTTGCTGCTGCTCCTCTTCATTTGAATCGTCATCCAATTCTTTCCTAACATTGCCCGCCGTTTCCTTCTGTATTATCGCCGCAATGTGGTCTAGCAAATGTTGAGCCTCCTCGCTATTTATGGGAACCGCAGTTATTTGCTACAAGGAATCGTAGTGTTTTCTTGATACATACTATTTTCTCATTTTCAAGGCGTGTCCTTACTCACCTGCAGATACTTAACACACTCCAGCGGCTCAATTTCATTTATGTCTGTAGACAGACTTTTGATCTCCGGCACTGATGATTTCATTGTTTTTCAATTTTTCATTCACTAAATTGTTTATTTATTTGTTCAATTGTGGGATTGAATTGGCGAATATTTAGTAAACATCGCGTGCCAACCAAAATGCCAACCAAAATGCCAACGAAATGTCAGCTGTTAGTGTTGCCATAACAACAGTGTTTGATATTTGTAGATATTGCAGCTTCACCAACATAGGGTATGTGCGTATATGACTAAATTTAAGGACTAAAGTATATTTGTCGGTAAAGCAGTTTTTTATATTAGTTTTAGCTTATTTTCGTTCAATCTAAAATAAACTACATAGAATAAAAACAAACCAATAATTATTCAACAAATTACCGACATCAGATTACCGAAAGAAATCGGTTGAATATCGACAATTTAATTGTCTTTATGGATAATAAAAAATTCACTGCGTTATCGACATTTGTAGATTGCTCGAAAATGTGCATTGGCTATCATTAAATTTCATCGAATCCCAATATGCCATTGCACTTAATATTCAGTTGCGAATGCTTTGAAATCTATCATTCCTTTCAAATCATAGAGTTGAGGTTAAATTTTGAAAAACCTTTAACTTCTCAATAAAAACCGGTAGCTCAACCTTAACTAAAAAATTCCCTTATTTTAAATCAATATCAACACTAATTCTCAAATGGATTTCAATGTTTACTTAAAAGCAAGATTTATCCCTATTTTCAACTCGAATTCAGATTATTATACATTTAGTTTTTTGCTTTTAAATATTGACTTAATCCTACAAAGTAGGTAAAAAAAACATAGGATCCTCACATAGGACAAAAAAAAGGGCATTTTTAATTAATTATCCAGTTATATGTCATCCAACCCAAACGGTTGCATTTATTTTGTTTAACTGCTCCCATGATTTTAAAAATATAATGTACTTGTTTTAATTTAAAAATATAAATAAAATTTAAGTAAGCTTATTTTTTCCACTCAGTTTACAGCACGTTTATTGTACGTTTTGTTGTATTCCTCTCCGTTTTTCTTAAAAAATATGGTACGGTAATGGCACGTTTTCGGTGCGTTTTAATCGTACTATAAAAATTTGTACTCAGTTTGAAGTGCGATACAATGGCAAGTTTCCGGCACGTCATAACGGATTTTCATCTGATTCGAATTCCAATACGTTTCCGGATTCAGAAATCGGCACGTTTCCGGAATATGATTCCGTTTTGCTGTACCGATTACGGAACATAAGCGTAACGAATTGTTTCTTGGAGTGTTTGTCTTTCGAAAAAGTGTCTGTTGACATAATTTTTGTTTCGATTTCTCCATAGTACTATGTTCTGACTGAGCCAAAATTACTTACATATTGTGAACAATTTTAAAATTAATGATATCCGTTCATCTTAGTATTTGCGTTATTTTCCGTTGTTAATTTTTTGTTCACTTCTTAAATAAATCGGTAGAAATAATGTTTGTATTTCTATTTTGTTCACCGTTTACTCTATTATCGTTTTTCTAATGTTAAAATGATTATTTTATTTAAAAAAATTAATTATTAACAAAAACAGATGACTGGAAATTGTTTTGTTTACATTTTTGGTTGTCGAAAACGTTTTGACCGTTGATACTGAGAAAATTTTCACACATTTTTGGGTAATTTAGAAAGAATTACGCAAGTTGAGTAATTTTGTTTTGTATGGAATTTTGGATAATTTTGAAGCGCATTTGAGGTGAAATTACGCAAATTCTTGAAATTATGCATTTGAAGAACATGGCAACGAAACTCTATATCAAATATATTTATGGTTATGTATATGACAGACACATTTTATGTTTGTGCAGACAAAAACGATGTGGTCCAATTATGATACAACATTTTATTGTAAAACTTTTATTATGCACTCGCGCTACGCTGAGAATTTATTAAATAAATTACCTTAACGCTATTCGTAACTTAAATTTATGGTAATATAATTCTTATTTTTGTGACCATTTTCATATAATGAGCGAAGAAAAATTAATTGCCAATCCTTGTGGGTATTTTGATTAGCAATCATTATAAAAAATGTGTCGTGTGTCAGTCAATTTCATTTGTGTTTGAGTTAAATTTTACCCACTTTTATTTTGATATTACAACACTGACTGCGCATATCGTAGAATTTAAAACATAGCATTCGAAGAAGCAGCGCTGAATCGCTGACATTCACCGGTACATCGAATATTTCGCTGACATTAAATTTTCGCCACAAAAACAAAAAACAACATCGCGCACACACGCAACACACACAACAAACAATGGACAAAATGGCGAACGATACCAGCAAATTGCTGCTGGTAACACAACAGGAAAAACCCAATCATTACACGTAAATAAATGCAATTTAATTGATAAATTTAACATAAAACTAATCTGTGAACTTTGCGGCATCATTTGGCATTGGCGGCGATTCGATTACATGCAGCTATCTCAAGGAATTTCGCGTCGAACAGTGTCAGTCATTTCTGCAGCACAAATGCAACCAACATCGGCCGTTCATCTGCTTCAATTGGCATTTTCAGAATCAACGGCGTCGACGGCCCGTTCGCAAGCGGGATGGAACCTTCAACTACTCGGCGGATAATTATTGCACCAAATACGATGAGACTACGGGACTCTGTCCAGATGGTGATGAGTGAGTATACAATACAGTCAGATTTGAGTCCGTCCATATCTCTGTCTGTCCGCTGTGTGGACAAAGCAGACTCGGTAAAAAAAAAACATTAATTTTTGCATGCGTGTCCGTGTTTTGCACAGTCTCGCATATTAATCTCTGTTGCACCCATTGACACCAAAGTGTATACGTTTTTTTTGTTTGGTGGCTGAGACTAGCGCAGACGGCGCTGCTTCAAATACTTTTTGTGTTTGTAAACAAAAACAACAACATTGTGTACAGTAGCGCCTTTGTTTTTGTGCGTATTTTTTGTGGGTTGGTGGGGTTGATGATGGGTGAATGGTTCATGCTGTTCTACGCATCTAAACAAACGACGCAATCAAAATAAGCTGTGAAAATCTAAGACGTAATTTTCTCCGACGACAACGGCCTAAAACTTGGCTGCGCCCACACTCTGCCGCAGTTGGCGTCGCTGTTTTAGTTAAAGAAAGTGAAATTTTTTGTGTACGTTTTTGCGTATACACACACATTCTCCCATTCCTAATTTATTTCATCGCCTCTTGCATTTTCTTCGCTTCGCCAATCTGCGCATGGTTGCCAACTCCGGCTTCCAAGCTCGGAATTGTCATATTCCGTGATCACAGGTCCCCAAAAAAATCGGTTCCAAATTAAATCCCGGGTTGCCCATTATAATAACGTGCAGATTTAAATGAAAATACTAAATTCTTATTTGCAGCCGTTAGAATATTTCCAGTATTTTTTTGAAATACCTTGATCATAAATGTTTACACCGCGCTATTATTTTTCATAAAACTATATTAACTTTGCTTGTTTTATTTACCTGTAAAATAAATTTAGTTATTTCAGGATTAATTCTGGGATCCCAGTATTACTTTGCTAATCCCGAAAGTTCTCAGATTGTCAAAATGATTAGGGATTGGGCCAACTATCTGTGCTATATATATTGTACCCTGTTGTTGCGAACTAAAATTCCCACAACAATAAAAAAAAAGATCTCTCTCACATTATATATTGTGGAACGAGAAGTCACCAAATACATTTTATGTAAAACTTAATTTTCGAGTTTGTTGATTAATATTATAAAATGTAATTGATGCATTTTTAAAGTTTAAAAATCAACTAATAGATTTACATTTTCTTATCATGTTGTAAAAAAATTGAGATCATCGATTAAAAATTGACAGATTTATAAAAATTTTTGTAAATGAATATTTGGTCTTTTGAAAATGTATTTGGTGACTTCTCGTTCTACAACGACGATATTTAAATTCACACATTTGTCACCTAAGAATTGGATTGCTCTATACGCAAGGAATTGTATTTATATGACCTATACGATACCTCCTTCTAATTTCTTTGTACGTTTTTTGATTTCTCGTGTTTTTTTAGAATTAAATTTAATCGAATGGTATTCATTTTTTTAATTTAATTTAAATTACAAATTGAAAACAAAAATCATCACAATTCTTTATCAACAAATAGAATGCAAATTAGTATTTTTAAAATCTAAATAAATAAATGGTAACTATATTTAAATATCTTTGTTGGAACCATTTTAAGATTGAATCATTGAAATTGCAAGCACATTTCAAATCATTAGACTTATCGAAATACCATGTTCAGGGTGTGTGCGAATTCGATTAAATTACTGACTAAACTAAATTTTGTCGGTAATGCAGTGTTCGATTTTCAATTTAGCAAATTTTGGAGCAGACTAAATTGAACTAAATTGGATGACAGCAAACATACATATGATAATCAATTGAATTTGGACTATAATAATTACCGGTCACCGATTGGCGATCGAATGAAATTAGTAGAATTCGCACACACCCTAAGTCTTTGAATTGAATCACAAGAATTTGCATTCTGATTTCATTCTTCGGTTCATTTATAGATTGGGATTGAATCACAAAAAACTTATTCTTATACTTATTAAAGTCATTTGATTGCTACATAAACGACTTGAAACAAATGATTTTTGAACATAAACGCATCGAATCCAAAGATTTTGCTACATAAACGAATCGAAACAAATGATTTTGAGTTTATTTTGTTGAAAACTAACAAAAGATTTCGAGTTCGTTTCATTTTAAATCTTCAATTACATTTTGATTTGTTTCACTATTATTGTTATTTAAAATATATATATATATATATATATATATATATATATATATATATATATATATATATATATATATATATATATATATATATATATATATATATATATATATATGACAAATTCTGTGTGTAATACAAAAATACCGTAGTTTTCCACAAGGAAACTGGCAACTATGCTTCTCCCACATTTTATCAAAAGAAAAACCAACTGATCATATATGCAGTCGCATTATAAAAATTGTTTTTCAAACAAATTTGAATCATTCATGTTAAAGAAAGGAGTGAGTTCATTTAAAAACCAATTTGTTCTGAAAAATTCGTAATAAAAAAATGTTTCTTCATATGAAATATTGATCGCAATACGATCGAAAATCGATTTGTTTACTTATTTTTAGCACAGTGACATTCATAAATGTTGTGATAAAATATTTATTAAAAATAGTTTCCTTGATGAGCTTTACCTCAACAATCATATATCCCACGGATATAATTTCTCTTAGTTCTCTTGGACTTGGCAACTCTATTCTTGTTGCCTTTGGCTTTATTCTTATTAGAATATGCTTTACGCACACACACACAAACATACGCTGCTACAAGTGTGTGCGTCATTCTTTGCAAGTTCCTTTGTGCCATACGTTCGTTGCTTGTGTTTTTATTTTACTATCTTTTGTTTTTATTTTGTTGTGTTTCTATTTTGATTTTCAAGTGTGTATTTGTTTGTTTATCCGTTGTGTTGTTGTTTTCTTTCTTTCTCTTCATCCACCACTTCTTGCTCTATCTGTTTGTTCTGTGGTTCTAGTACACAGTGTTGCCATATTGTAGTAACTCTATAAAAACAGCGATTTTTATGATTTCATTTAATTGTTGTTTAATTTGTTTAAAATAAGAAATATTTTTCTGTATGATAATTAAATAGAAAATAATGGAAGATTTCCAATAAATAATTTATTGTGAATATTACATTAATTTTCTCTATTTACTAATTATATGAAAAAAAATTCAATTTGTTTATTTATTTAATTTATCGAGGTACTTTATCAAAATATGCAAGTAGTCATTACCGAGCACTACCAGTTATTTAGCCAAGTCAGTAATTTTGATTTTTTGTCATAGGTCTCTATTAGAAATACATTGGTTATGTAATTATAGTAAATCTACAAACAATAATTGAAATACATTTTTAAACTACCTTGGAGCTAGAATTATAATAAACTAGCGTTTTCAAATATCAGCGGAACGTAAACATACAAATGCAACAGATCTTTACGTCCCGGCCACTTAGGTAGCGTTCATTATAATCTTTTATATGATGTACGCAATTATCGAAACATTACTTTCCGTTCCTTTGACATTTTAGCACGTTACATTACGGGTATTATAACTCAGCTTGAGTCAACCAAAAATTTAAAAAAATATAAATATATATCTATGAAACCATCTCAAGGTTACACAATTTTCTGTAATTTTAATAGTCAGATTCTTGGCTTATTTTGGTGACAAACAGTAAATATGCAGCATTTGATACAAACCACATTTGTGTGTCTATACTACCTTCCTATATTACGTTGAGCTTATCAATACTATTGTAATTACGATTACAAATATATATATATATTTAGAAAATGTTTACCTCAAATTGAATGCATATGGTTTTTTCTCTTTTGTGATATTTATAAAAATTAATCTCACTTAGAGCTGTTTTCACAATATCTGGTTAAATATTAACTACAACTTTAATCGAGAGTTTTCTCTAAATTTGATTTCGCAAACAATCGTTATATCTGTTTATCATTTAAATTTTCTTTAAACGCAAATGCTTTAACCTAATGATCATGTATCAGTCATATTTATAACTGACACATTTTCACAATACATTAAAAAAGTTATGCTCCAATTTATGCATAAATTTGTTCCTGAAATACAAAAATGAAATATCCTAAAATATCATTAGATAAATGACAAAAAACATATTAGCAAATCTGTCTAAATATGCCGAGAAACAAATTTACAAATTCATGAATTTTAAATTTAATGAAATTGAATTTGAGTTAATTTATATCAATTACCACAGATAACATTTTTAGTAGGGTAGAGGCAATTTAAAATCAGTTTTTCGACATATTTCAAACAGACAAAAGGCAGATTTTAGTAAAACTTACTATTAAAATTAATATAAATTGCATTTTAATTCAAATTTATTGAGACTTCAAAGATCATAATATTGTGCATGGAATTACAGTTTAATTAAGATAACTTAGAATTAATAAGTATTATTTTAAACAGTTAAATTTAAACTATACATGGTAATTTTCTAATATTAAAAAACATATTTTTATATTAATTTAAATATTTGCTTTTTAAAGAAATCAAATTTATATAAATAATTTTGATAATTATTCTGTCTCATTTCGAAATTTATATAACTGAGCTCTTTTCATATCAATTTATATGCTTTTGTGTATTTTAAATGAAAATTGTATATTTTAGAATGTTTTCTGTGAAACTAAAATATTAAAGGTGGCAACACTTTTTGCTCTTTTTTTACATGCGCTGCCTCTTAGTTTTGCTGTTGCGGTTCTGCGTTGTTTTCATCGTAGACGTTGTTTCTGTTTTTGTCGCTGTTTTTTTTATTATTATTTTTGTGTATAGTAAATCGAAGCATTGTTGTTTGATAGGTTGTATTTTTGGCGGTGCAGAGGGGGTGGCTTCTTTAGTGGGTTTATTGTTGGGTTGGTTTTTTTTTTTTGGTAGATGGTGGATCTGAAGTAATGCGCAAAAGATTTGTATGTGTTTTTTTTGTTTAGAAAATGATTGTTTTATGTTTGTTTTTGATATAGATGCGTATTTTGTTAGAAAGTTCTATGGGAGGGCCTGCTGGACCCGAGACAAAATATAGGCGTTGTTTACAATTATTTAACAATTTTTTTGTTTTTATATATATTTTGAATCTTTCAAATGTATGATTGCAATTTTTCATAAATTTGTTTTTTTTTGCACTTAAACATGATATTATTTTTAATTTATATTTATTTTTATAAGTTTATCGTTATAAATTTTTAGTAAAAACATTTCGAAATCAAATAAATAAATTGCCATCTGATAAATTAATCTTTTACCATCATACGATACAAAAATTGGGCTCATTGAAAGAAAATAAAACGTTTTTTATGACCCAATATGTCAAATTGTAAATCTGCAACTATAATTGAATTTATTACTACTTTTTTTTTAAATCCATTCTTTTTAAAATATACTTTTTTTTTAAATATCCGTTTAAAAAACATTTTTTCAAATT
The DNA here is from genome assembly GCA_951804985.1 of Dryomyza anilis. NCBI lineage: Eukaryota > Metazoa > Arthropoda > Insecta > Diptera > Dryomyzidae > Dryomyza > Dryomyza anilis. Next base: position 94,502,166 of record OX638132.1, read on the forward strand.
TACAAATAATTTATAATTCTTAATTTGCCATTCTATCTTTATTACATATAAATCAAAATTGTAAATTAAAATTTTCATCTATTCCCACACAGCTGTCCATTTTTACATCGCACCGCCGGCGATACCGAGCGTCGCTACCATTTGCGCTACTACAAGACATGCATGTGCGTCCATGATACGGACAGTCGTGGCTACTGCGTCAAGAATGGTCACCACTGCGCCTTTGCGCACGGCATTCAGGATCAACGACCACCCGTCTATGACATCAAAGAGCTGGAGACATTACAAAATGCCGAGATCACACTGGAGGGCACAAATGCACAAAATGCTTTGGATAAAGAGCGCAATCTAATGAACGAGGATCCGAAGTGGCAGGACACCAACTATGTGTTGGCCAACTATAAGACGGAGCCATGCAAACGGCCGCCCCGTCTATGTCGGCAGGGTTACGCCTGTCCGCAGTATCACAATAGCAAGGATAAGCGACGCAGTCCAAGGAAATGCAAATATAGGTGAAATAAAAATTGGAATTTTTTGTACATTATTTTTTATTTATTTCCGGTTTTACTTTGTTTGAATTAATTATTTTTTGAACATTGTGATAATTTTCACTTTTGATTGAAAAAAGTCATATTGAAAGAGGTTTTAGAATACATTTGAACGAGTATATATCGACGTTATTGAACTAAAAGTCACCAACTACATTTTCAAAATGCAAATTATTCATTTATAAAAATCTTTATAAATTGGGCAATTTCTGAATGATGATCTCAATATTTGTACCAAATGATAAGAAAATGTGATGCTATCAATTGGAATTTCAACTTAAAAAATGTATCTTGTTACTTTTTGTAATAATTACCAACAAAGTTGAAATTTAAGTTTTTCTTAAAATGTGACATTTAGTTCTACAACGACGATATGAAACAAATAAATGAAATGAATTGAATTCGATTGAAATGTAAATTTTTCATTTTTAAAATCTAACAAAATGTGTAAATGAAAAAAAAAAAAATACTTACATTAATATTATATTCAAAAATTGAATTCAGGAACTATTATAATCCTCAATTAATATACTGTTGTTACTAATTATTTCAAATTATGTCAAGTATTTCAAATTATCTTAATTAATTTCAATTCTTTTCAATAATATATTTTAATCCTTTTCAATGTAATTCAATATAATTAAATGTTTTTCTATATTTTTTTAATTTATATCAATTTGTTTTAATGTATTTGAATTTATATTAATGCTTTTCAATTTCAATATTACAATTTATTTCAATTTTTTTCAATTTCCATTGATATCCAGTTTCATTTTATCCTCTTTCATTTTATTTCAATGTAATTTCATTCGTTTCAACGTATTTCAATGATTTTCCTTTCTTTTTTAATGTATTTAAATTTATGGTCTTTCATTTCAATGTATTAAAATTCATTAAAATATACTTTAATGTATTTCAATGCATTTTATTGATTATATATATTTTTTAAAATTAATTTCAATATGCTTCAATGTATTGCATTGATGCAAATTCATGATTTCAATTAAAGTGTTTTTCAATAAGAGCGCTACAAAAGTTTTTTTTTCTTTTGACATTTCTCTGCAGTAAGGTTTGCCATTTCATGATGGGTATATCTTTCCAACAACGAGTCGAAATTATTAAAATTTACTACCGAAATTAGAATTCGTATATCTTTTAATCATGAAATGGCAAACCTTACTGAAGAGAAATGTCAAAAGAGCGGCAAGAAATATGGCGTCGTTTGCTGTCCCTGTCGCTCTACTTTTGTAGCGTCCCTGTTAAAAACCCTTTATTTAAATTTAATATACATTACTTTGGATTAATTTTTGTATATTTCAATTCATTTCTATTAATTTGCTATTAATTTAAATTCGTTTTAATTTATTTAAAAGTATTTCAATTCATTTCAATATATTTTAATTCATTTCAAGGAATTTCAATTCTTTTCAATGTATTTCAATGTTTTTCTATTTCAATTTAGTTCCTCTTTCATTTTATTTCAATGTAATTTAATTCGTTTCAACGTACTTCAATTAATTTACTTTATTTTCAATGTATTTCAATTTATCGTATTTCATTTCAATGTATTTTAATACCTTTATTAATTTGTGCTCTTCTTGACGTATTATAGAATTTTTGTATTTACATTAATTGATAAGTTATTGTATTTTCCTTGAAATTTATGAATTCTTCACATTTATTACAGATCAACACCGTGTCCCAATGTCAAGCACGGCGAGGAATGGGGCGAACCCGGCAACTGCGAGGCCGGCGACAATTGTCAGTATTGTCACACGCGCACCGAGCAGCAATTTCATCCGGAGATCTACAAGTCGACAAAATGCAATGATGTGCAACAGGCTGGTTACTGTCCACGTAGCGTTTTTTGTGCTTTTGCGCATGTAGAACGTAAGTGATAAAATTCCTGAACATGAATACCACACTGCATTACAATATGTTGTAAACAAAATTTTAAAATCTGAATTTCATATTTTTTAAAACAATTGCATCATAATTTTTAAATTTGATGTCTTCTAAAATAATTATTATTTAATTAAACTATATTAATTAATATATTTTATTAGTTTGCATAGTTTTATTGTATAATTTCCAACTGTTGCTTTTAGTAATATCCTTTCGATTTATATTTGACAGCCTGTTCCATGGACGATCAACGTGATAATCCACTAACTGCGGGCTTAAATTCAAGTTTATTGCAGCGCTCCTCGGCGCCCATTAACATTCCAAATTCAACCTTAAATAATTCACTAAATGGTAATACATAAAGTTAATTTTTTTATTATTTAACATTTAAAAAACTGATAAATTTTCGTTGTAGATTTCAATTCTGGCGGTTTTTCGGTCAACATTCCTAATAGTTCGCTCAACTTTAGTCCCACAAATCATACAAATCTCTATAGCGTATCCGATGCATTTAACTATACCGGCACAAAACTTAGCAACTCATTGTCGGCCGTCACGCAAAATGATGCCAATAATTTATTCTTTCCGTCGCGCATCATTTCGCCCGGCTATGCGGATAGCCTCTCAATTAGTCCATCTCTTAGGTAAGCAAGTTGCTGTTTTTATACGACCGCCTAATATTTATTTGATTTCTTTTTTTTTTTAGAATTTCCGATTTAAACTCGATACGTGATGATATCAACAGCAGCTCTGTGGGCAACAGTTTGTTTGACAATCCATTGCAATCGAATAAAAATGCATTTTCACTGCATTCACTGCAGAATCAAAACTCTGATGTTGGTCGTCTCACCGCCGAGTTGATGACTAAAAACTCACAAATTGTTAAACTTTCGAGTCGCATTGAAGACACTACTAGAAAAGTATTTTTGTTTTATTTATTTTAAAAAATATTTGATTAAATTTAAAGTTTTTATTGCAGTTGAATATTTCTGAATTGCATCGTGATAAGGCCAAACTAGAGGCACTCGAATGGAAGGAGCGCTATGATCTAGCGCAGACACAGCTCAATTTGTCTGCTGAATTGCGCAATTTGTCCATACAGAAACTGAAGCAATTGCAAGTGAGTAATTAAAAGTTAAGAATAACTAGGGATTGAAACTGTATATGAAATAAGATATTTGTTTTGATTACAGTCTTTGCCTTAGACTATTAAACTAATTAGAGAAGTAGAAGATCTTCAAAGTCCATGTGTTTTAGTTTCTGAAAACCTTTTTGTTTTAGATTTCTAAATATAATATGTTCGGCAGACATGAACACAATAATACTGCATTGTCATCCAGTTCAAGGCTATGTTTAAACTTTAAGTATCTAGCTCATCGGGAAGTTAGTTTAAAATCAATTATTGTCGATTACTTCGTATTCAATGTCAACCCAAGTTCCAAAACTTCTTGAATGTCTAATCGTAAAAATAATGAATTAAGGTTATTTATTGTGAAATTCCATTGAAGCATTTTTAACCTTTTTTAACTCTTTGTCTGACTGCTTTTCACACGGGTAACGTAACAGTATTTCTGTAGCATAACAGTCCGAACATTTTAGCTTCTATTTTTCAGCGTAATTCAAATTTAATTTATTACTTTCATTCTAAAGCTTAGAAATTATGTACAGCACATTCAAAATTGTCCAAAAGAATAGCAGACTTTTTCAATAAACCTAAAATCTACTTCCAAATGAAGTAACGTAACAGTCCATTCAGCAAACGTTCATGATTTCTAGATAACTACGCATACAACAAATGATATACACCTGTGTGCAAAAAAATAGCAGTGGTTTCCTATAAATGAAGTTATTGCCTTTTTGATCGCCTTGTGGTTTTAGAACAACAAAGTATTTTTTATTATTTACATATATTGGATATTTCTGATTAAAATGACGTATAATACTTCCATTTTTTTTAACACATTTTAAAAAATTACCTTAATTTACCTAGGCGAGTCGTGAATGTTGCTATGCAAAATAATAGTTGTGCTACCGAATATGTTACAAAATTGAAATATTTTATAAAATTATTGAATTTAAAGCATGTATTTGTATTAGAGAGATGAATGGGAACAAAATTTGTAAAATATTTAATATATTTTCTGTTGATTTGATTGAATATAGTATCTACAAAACCTTGTTCTAGTGAAACCTAAAAAATCCGTAAGAAAACTGTATCCTGAATAAAATACAACTTTAAAAATTCTTCAAAATTATAACTAAAATATAAATTAAAACAAAGATTATGCAAAAAAACTAAAAGCCAGGATAAAACGACAAAATATACCAAAAATTCACTTGTTTGAAGTTGACATATGATTTGAGTACCTTTTTCTTTGGCAGGCATCAAAGTAAATAAAAGTCTTAGTATGCAGATCGATATATTAATTATTAAAAAACAACTCATAGAAAAACTTTTTTCTGGGAGTAGATCACAAATATATTTTTTAGTCGTAGAAAAATATTTCAAGAAATCATAAGTTTCCTCCTCACTATTAGTGTAATTTAGTATTGTCTAAAAGCTCAAATCTATATGCATATTGTTTTCCATTACTCCAAAAAGTTTATTAAACAATTTTTTAATATATTATAAAATTGAAAATGGCAATATATTTGCACAAATAGGCCAGACAGATAGTCATGAAGAAACTTATGATTTTTTGTAATAGTTTCTTACGTCTTAAATATTATTTGTAATCTTCCTCCAGAAAAAAATTATTCTATGAATTATTCTTTAAAGGTTATTCTATCGATCTGCATACTAAGATTTTTAATTACTTTGATGAATGCCTAGAATAGGTTACTCAAATCATATGTCAAACTAAATCAAGAGAATTTTCGATATATTTTTTCATTTTATCAAGGAGTTTCATGTTTTTTTTGCACAATCTTTGTATTATTTGATATTTTAGTTAAGCAGTAAACGATATTCTTAATAATTTTAAACAATTTCTAAAACATTATTTTTTAAATGGATTTTTTAAGGATTTTTTGGGTTATATTCGAACAAGGTTTTGTAGTTACTATATTATATCAAATCAACAGAAAATATATATTAAATATTTTACAATTTTCTTCCAATTAATCTCTGTAATACAAATACAAGCTTTAAATTCAGTAATTTTATAAAATATTTCGATTTTGTAGCACTACTATTATTTTGCACGACTCGCCTAGGTAAATTAAGGTAATTTTTTAAAATGTGTTAAAAATATGGAAGTATTATACGTCATTTTAATCAGAAATATCCAATATATGTAAATAATAAAAAATACTTTGTTGTTCTTAAACCACAAGGCGATCAAAAAGGCTAAAACATAATTTATAGGAGACCACTACTATTTTTTGCACACAGGTGTATATGTAGAAAATGATACTTTAGCTGCATATATAAAAAATATTAACAGTATTCAAATTAATTTGTTTCTAGAGAAATATGTGTTGAAAATGTGCGCATGCATGTAACGTAACAGTCTGCATTTTGATCCATATGCGTAATAAAAAATTTGAAATATTAGCAAATTGTTCTCTCACTAAAAATGAAAAATAATATTTAATTTCTGAACATTTTCTATAATTTGTAAATATTTAAAAATATAAAAAATAATTTACACTATATGAATTTCGTAATTCAAAAACATTCAAAACACTACAAATCGCAATTTTTCTTACCCCATTCCGCATATAGTCAAAACTACGTACCGATTTGGAGGATGTCGAAAAAGTATTATATCTGGAGAACGCTAAGAAATGCATGAAGTGTGAGGAGAATAATCGCACGGTGACGCTGGAACCCTGCAATCACTTCTTGCTGTGTGATAATTGCGCCTGCTCGGTCACCGAGTGTCCCTACTGTCAGATACCGGTGGTGACAACGCACACTTGAACAATGGCCAGTGCCAGCTACTGGCAGACATTCATAGAAAGCATTTGTTAAAGTGAAGAGTTTACAGAAACGAAAGGATGACAAAATGATAATGACGATGATGATGATGGGAATGAGTTCAATTCCAACCAATGTAGAGAAAGTATAAAATTTATATATATAGATGATATATATTTTTAATAGGTTCGCTAAACAATTAAAAGACAACAAACTAAACTATTATTAAATTAATTAATAATGCGCTATATACAAAAAACAGTTCAACTCAACAATAACCAACAAAAAATGAAAAAATATTTATAATATTTTCTATGCAAACAAAAAAGAATAGTGTTGTTTTATGCGTGTGTGTTGTTTATATTGAAAAAAAAGAAAGAAAAAGATATTTAATAATTTAAGTAAATATTTAGTAGTATAGCATTTAAAAATTACACAAAGAAAAAAACAAACGTAGTAGTAACTAGTATTTTCTAATTTATATGTAATATTCTAGTGATTTGATTCCGAGCAACAAAAATAATATGTTTCCTTTAAAATTACAAAACTATATTTTATACTACACTATATAATATATATTTTTTAACTTTAAAGTCAACAAATTTAAAGAAAGATTTTTACAAATGGAAACTCATTTCAAGTACTGTGTTAAATGCAAATAAACGAATAGCAAACTATGTTTGTAAAACTTAATATTAGCAGCGCCAAAAATTACAAACAAAAAATGTATTACAGAAAAAAAAACATTATTTTTTTCAAATTTATTTTTATACAACACTTGTGCGAATAACATAATTTTAGTTTTTTCTTGAGTTAATTTTTTAAAATTTAATTTTTGCAAAATTTTATTTTAATTCAAATTTTATTTACTGCAACTGAACATTTAAATTTAAGTGAATGTATTAATTTCTGTTCATTTTATAATTTTCTACAAATAACATTTTCTAAAATTCTATCATATTTTGAATGTCTAATTTACTTTCCGAATGTCTCAAAACATTTGAAATGGCAAAATATATTAAAAAGTCACAACACAGTCTGCTCTCTGAAATACACAGTTAGAATCCAAACGAGTCGGCATCAATTTTGTTATTATGAAACACACAGATTTTGCTATGCTGTAATTCGAAATAATGCAAAACGAGTTGGCATGCAATTTTGCTATTATGAAACACAAAGATTTTGCTATTCTGTAATTCGAAACAATGCAAAACGAGTTGGCATGCAATTTTGCTATTATGAAACAGATAGCTTTTGCTATTCTGTAATTCGAAACAATGCAAAACGAGTTGGCAAGCAATTTTGCTATTATGAAACACAAAGATTTTGCTATTCTGTAATTCGAAACAATGCAAAACGAGTTGGCATGCAATTTTGCTATTATGAAAAACAAAAATTTTGCTATTCTGTAATTCGAAACAATGCAAACGAGTTGGCATGCAATTTTCTTATTAAGAAACAGAAAGATTTTGCTATTCTGTAATTCGAAATAATGCAAAATGAGTTGACATGCAATTTTGCTATTGTGAAACACATAGCTTTTGCTATTCTGTAATTCGAAACAATGTAAACGAGTCGGTATTGTTCAGAGCTATTTCAGTATAAAGCGCAGATTGTTTTCGCTTTAATGATTACTATTTTTCTATTATTATTATTTAGCACACATCACTATTGCATTTTATGTTATTTTATATTAAAAACAATTGTCCCAGTTTTAGTTTGTAAAACAAAATGTAAGAATAAATTTTAGTTATTTATTTAAATCTATAGAATTCATTTAGTTTTATTTCGTAAAAAAAAAACAGACTTGTAACTATTTGTATTTTCTAACTATAGCATTTTGATACAATGAAAAAAAAAGCAACAATTACACAAAAAGTAAAAAAGTGGCCAAAACGAAAAACAAACAAAAAACATAAAAACACTATAAGCGTAACACACTGTTTGAGCGTCTTCAGGTTTCCTTTAACTGAAATATTTTAAAAAGTATGATGTAACTAAAAACCACCAAAAAACAAAAAAAAAAAAAAGCAAAACCAAACAAATTAAAACAATTCAACACAACTGACTAAAGAGCGAAGCAATTGACTGATTTTCTATGGCATTCTTTTCTGTTTTCATATTTTCGACTAGGTTTTTTCTTTATTTTTTGCGCTAGAAAAAAGTTAATTTTTATACAACTCATTTAAACATCAACTAATTTAATGCAAACATTTATAAATGAAACTTAAAAGTATTCTATAAAATTAAACCACAATTAAAATTGTTAATATTAGCAAGCATTTTTAAAATTTGAAATAATTCTACATCGATGTTTAGCAAAAAAAAAGTTAATTTCAATAATAGCATTTTTGAATAAAATTTGCAAAAAAAAGATATTAAAATTAAATTAAAAGCACATGTTAATAATGGCAACAACAAAAAGCATAAATTATATATAAATAAAATACATTTATTTGTTGTGGCGTTTAAATGGTTTAATGCAAAAAAAGTAAAAATTTATTATTGAGACAAATTTAAATTGACGCAGTAATATGCTAAATAAAAAATTAGATTACATATATTCAATTTAATATTATTAAAACTAGAAATGTTTAGCAAATTAATATCTGTTTAAAGCTACTGCAGTTAATTATAATATTAATAATCAATATATAAAAGAACTAAAAATATGAATTAGTTTAAATTGGTTTAACAAAAGAATATTGAATGTCGTAAAATTTTTTGTCAACATATTAAATTTATTTAATTTCATAAAAACACGCATTTAAAATATAAACTTTAAACTTTTAATAAAACAAATTTAAAATAGCTATATTGAATACGCGAAATTTATATAAATCGCAGTGGCTGTTTCCAAAAAAAAGTATTTATTCTGTATTTCATTCCTTAATAATGTAGCTCCATTTTGAAGACATATTTTCGATACAAGTAAATAAATACAAAAATATGAAATAAGTTAAAAGTGAAATTCTAAAAATTCAACTTTTATGCTATTATGTTCTAAAATTCGTTGTAAATTTTTCAAAAATCAAATATATACGTTTTATACGATTCTACAATTTAATAAAATAAAAGCTGTATACTTAGAAAATAAAATTCGAGAAATTAAAATAATTATTCGCAATTTATTTTATATAATTCGCAGTTTCTATTTACATTTTCCATTTCTCAATAATGTGGCTTCCCTACAAACCATTTGACGATAATTTTTAAATTCGGTATAATAATGATAAATTTTAGATATAAAACTCGAAAGTATTTAAAAATTTGCGTATTCTTTATACTTTTTGTCAAAAAATAAAATTTCTGAACAAATAAAATTTGTTTAGCGAAAATAAATCCACTTATGATATAATCTTGATATCTATAACGACAAAAACAACGATATCATTTTAGATAGTTATCGTTTTCGTATCATTATAGATTATCGAAAATGACAATTTGAGGCCATAAAAATATCGCCTTGATATCGTAAAGTTATCGTTTGGTTTGCTGGGTTCTTTTGATTCACATTTCATTCTAAGAAAACAATTATTGTATCAAAAATTAAAACGGTAATATTAAAATATTAAAACCTAAAATTTCAATTTAAAGGCGTAAATATTTTATAACGCCGTCCGACAAAAAAGTAAAAAATTTCGTTACACATGAACCAAATGATATCGTCACTATCATGCCAAAGAGGTGAATTGGCAATTTTTGACATTTGCGTTTTTTTTTACATTTTTGAATGTATTTTAACCTCAAGTATACTGTGCCAAAATCGCGTGTCATTTTGTTGGATATTTCTAGCCACAAAAGACAAAACCAAAAGGACGAATTTGAAAAATTGAAAATCTTGTCATGCCAAAAGGGCGAATCTTTTCGTTTTTTCGCCATAACTTATTTATTGGTATAAGATAAAATAGTGGTGTAAAGGTATTAATTGTTTGTTTTCAAAGCACCTATCGATTGGCATCATTATTTAAAAACATTTTTTCCTGCAAATAACAAATGGCATATTAATGTTTGGCAACATATTTTTAATTAATGATGCCAATCGATAGGTGCTTTGAAAACAAACCATAAATGCCTTGACATTACTATTTTCTCTTGCGCTAATAAAAAGTTATAGCATAAAAGACAAAAATATTTGCGTTTTGATCAGGATATAGTCTCACAAAATCCGTATTTATAATTCAGTAGGTTGTCCAAATCTAAAGATATTTTATAAACGTTATAATAATTGACCAAGGATAATAATTTTCGAAAAATTTATTTAAATACTTATAAATTTCCTATGATGGCGTAATTGGTGTCATGAAAGAAGAGAATCTTGGCAATTTAATGAACAATCCTGAATAATACTGTCAGGACGAATTGATGTCAATACTGTCCTTTTAAAACTTTATCCTTCAATATTCTTTTAAATTTCCAATGAATAATTCCGAAAAAATATAAGTTAAGGATCACTTATTCAAATTGCATCCCTATAGCTTTATTAGTTAAAAAAAATGAGAATTCTTTCTCCAACTACAATTTAACAATTTAATACATCGCCCTTTTAATACATCGTTAACCTCCAAAAATTTAAAATATTTGAATAAAAGGACTTAAAGATATCCGTTTCTTTACTTTTAAGTTTTTGATCTTTTACGCGATTTCCAGAGGCAAAACATTACATCATATTCCTAGTTTCAGACCTATATCATTTGGTGCATGTGTAATATGTCGGTTGGTATAATCCGTAGTTGCATTTACCAACCAAAATAGTATTTTTTAAAATAATTCCAACTCAATCAAAAATTGTATAAAGAATGTGCTATATTTTTTACAATTTAACAATCAAATATAATAAAAAACTGTAAAAATTCCTAAAATTCGAGTAATTAAAAATTGTATGTATAAATTATTTTATATAATTCGCAGTTTCTTTTTCTAAAAACATCATTTTCCATTTCTAAATAATGTTGCTTTGTTTTGAAAACATTTCTTTTCAATAAAATAATAATTGAAACAACAAATTTAAAATAAATACGGTAGAATTAAAATATTAAATTACATAAAATTAATTTTTATGCGAACATATTTAAGATAATTCGTAGTAATCTTTAGCAAAGTAGATTTTTTTTTAATTCCAATGTCATTCAACAAAAAAAATTTAAAATAAAATGTACAACAAAAAATAAGAGGAGAAAAATTGAAACATATCGTCGTTGTAGAACTAAAAGTCAAAAATCTTTATAAAGGGTTTTTCAATAAGAGAGCAACAATTTTTTTTTTTTTCAAGGGTTTTTCAACAGGGACGCTACAAAAGTAGAGCGACAGGGACAGCAAACGACGCCATATTTCTTGCCGCTCTTTTGACATTTCTCTTCAGTAAGGTTTGCCATTTCATGATGGAAAGATATACGAGCCAACAACGAGTCGAAATTATTAAAATTTACTACCGAAATTCGAATTCGTATGTCTTTCCAAAAATTACTGAAGAGAAATGTCAAAAGAGCGGCAAGAAATATGGCGTCGTTTGCTGTCCCTGTCGCTCTACTTTTGTAGCGTCCCTGTGGAAAAAACCCTTTATAACTGTCAATTTCCGCTCAATAAGCTCAATATTTGTACCAAATGATAAGAAAATGTGAACCTATCAATTGGTATTTCAACTTTAAAAATTTATCAATTACTTTTTGTAATAATTACCAACATAGTTGAAATTTATGATTTTCATAAAAATGTCTTTGGTGATATTTAGTTCTACAACGAAGATATAATTCGAGAAATTCAAAAATTTGTATACAAATTATGTTAAATAATTGACATTTTATGTTTTCAAAAATAGCTTTTTAACAATATATCATTTTGACAATATTTCTTTCCAATTTAATAATAATTTTATCAACAAATTTCAAAAAAATGCGCAAAAATTAAAATATAAAATTAATAAAACCTTATGCCAACATATTTTTTCATATAATTCGTAGGTATTATTTCAATAAAAAACAGTATTTTATCAAATTTCTTAATAAGAAGTCACTTAATAAAATCAAACTTTTATTCTTTTTATTGTAAAATATTTCTGCAGTTTTACAAAATTAAAAAAAAAAATAAACGAAATAATTGAAAAAAATTAAATAAATTAAATTTGACTTCTAAAAATCAGGACAAATAATTCGAATCAAGGCATTAACATTTTTTTTATATATTTTTTATTCTTTAAAAAAAAAACAGTATTTTTAATAATGTTTTATATAGTAATCAACTAATTAAATGCATTTTTGCAATTACGCAGTTAAATTCAAAACAATTCTTCGAATAAAATATACCTTTACAAATCATAAATTTTGAAACAAAGTATCAACACATTTTTTTTATATTTATAATACACACTTCTTCGTTATAAAATAACAATATTTGTTTTATCAAATATGGCAATCTACAAATTTAAAAAGAAAATGCTTTTTCGTAAATGATTTTCCTATTTTTATACAATTTGCAGTTTCTGTTTCTCTTTTATTTCCTTTATTCCGACAATTTTTTTATTTTTTCTGCTTCTTCTATTTTTCAATTACTTCTTATATATCCTTTATTTCTTTGCTTTATTCAATTTGTCTTATTTCTTATATTTCTTAAATTAAAAACTGTTATTTTTCGAATAAAATAATACTCCAATCTACGATACAAGAAAAATATTATAAACCAAAAAAAAAAAAATTACTTTCTAACAAATATATATTTTTTATATTTCGCAGTTTCTTTTTCTAACTATATTGTAACAATTAAACACTTTCAAATATATATAGAAAACAGAAAAAACAACACCAAATTTCAAATCATTTAAATAATATGTTTACATTTTATTTATAAAAATAAATTCTTAATTTATAAAACTTTTGACAACCCTATTTCGAAGTTATCATTGATATAAACCCACCCACCAAAAATTCCTCGAAAAAAAAACTCAACTCGAATTAACTTTCAATTTGAACTGTGAATTGATTAAAATAATACTTAGTTATTTTAAATAAATGTATAGCAAAACTAATTGTCAAAAAATAGTTAGCAATAGTTAGTGATGAGAATAACAACAACAGCAACCATGGGAATTATTATATTATATAGCAAATAGACAACAAAACAAATTTAGGCACTGCAAAAAATTAAATAAAATAAAATTAAAAATAAAAAAATAGCAGCAAAACAAATGAAACAAATAAAAGCAATTGATATCTACAGACACATGTAACAAATGTTAACTGAAGCAGCAAAGAAAACACCGACTAGACATATAGCAAAAAAAAAAACATAAAACACCGCAAGGAATTTAACATATTTATGATAAACACTTAATAGGTTAACTGACTAACAGGTTATTATAAATGGCAAAAATCATAGCGTAGCAAATTCAAGGATTTTTTTCATAATACAATAAAAAATTAAAAAATAAAAAAAATTAAAAATAAAAAATTAAATAGTTAAAAATCAAAGTTTTTAAATACGTCTAAAACAAAATGTAGGCAACTGAAGATGTGCAGCAAACAAACACGAAAATCACAAGCAATGGTAAATGTTACAAATTGAAAAAAAAAAAACAAAAAATAAAAGAAAAACATAAAAAAAAAATCAAATTTTAAGTTTTTTACATGAGCGAAGCAGAAAGTTTAAATATAAATGTTACACTAAATACTTAAACTATTTAAATAGGAAATATTAATATTTTAATGAAAAAATATTAAAAAATTAATCAATAAATTAACAAATTTAATATTATTAAAATTATAAAAAATAAACAATAGTAAAATAATACATAAAACAATATACGAAATTAATAAACTATGAAAATAATTAATATAAAGCAAATAAAATTATTAGAATACGAAATTAAAAAGAAAATGTGAAAATTAGCCACATAATATCTAAAAATGTGATTTAAACAAATAAAATTTCTAAAAATATAAATTTAAATAAAAACATAAAAAATATTTAAAAATGTATAAATTAATAAATTAATAAATTAATAAATTAATAAATTAATAAATTAATAAATTAATAAATTAATAAATTAATAAATTAATAAATTAATAAATTAATAAATTAATAAATTAATAAATTAATAAATTAATAAATTAATAAATTAATAAATTAATAAATTAATAAATTAATAAATTAATAAATTAATAAATTAATAAATTAATAAATTAATAAATTAATAAATTAATAAATTAATAAATTAATAAATTAATAAATTAATAAATTAATAAATTAATAAATTAATAAATTAATAAATTAATAAATTAATAAATTAATAAATTAATAAATTAATAAATTAATAAATTAATAAATTAATAAATTAATAAATTAATAAATTAATAAATTAATAAATTAATAAATTAATAAATTAATAAATTAATAAATTAATAAATTAATAAATTAATAAATTAATAAATTAATAAATTAATAAATTAATAAATTAATAAATTAATAAATTAATAAATTAATAAATTAATAAATTAATAAATTAATAAATTAATAAATTAATAAATTAATAAATTAATAAATTAATAAATTAATAAATTAATAAATTAATAAATTAATAAATTAATAAATTAATAAATTAATAAATTAATAAATTAATAAATTAATAAATTAATAAATTAATAAATTAATAAATTAATAAATTAATAAATTAATAAATTAATAAATTAATAAATTAATAAATTAATAAATTAATAAATTAATAAATTAATAAATTAATAAATTAATAAATTAATAAATTAATAAATTAATAAATTAATAAATTAATAAATTAATAAATTAATAAATTAATAAATTAATAAATTAATAAATTAATAAATTAATAAATTAATAAATTAATAAATTAATAAATTAATAAATTAATAAATTAATAAATTAATAAATTAATAAATTAATAAATTAATAAATTAATAAATTAATAAATTAATAAATTAATAAATTAATAAATTAATAAATTAATAAATTAATAAATTAATAAATTAATAAATTAATAAATTAATAAATTAATAAATTAATAAATTAATAAATTAATAAATAAATAAATTAATAAATTAATAAATTAATAAATTAATAAATTAATAAATTAATAAATTAATAAATTAATAAATTAATAAATTAATAAATTAATAAATTAATAAATTAATAAATTAATAAATTAATAAATTAATAAATTAATAAATTAATAAATTAATAAATTAATAAATTAATAAATTAATAAAAAATAAATATTTTCAAAAAATATCAAAACAATGAAAATAATAAAAACTATAAAATAAATAAATATAATAAATATATTAAAATTTTTCAATAATTCATTAATCACATAAAATCTAAAACCAGTGAATTTTAATAAATTAAAACATAAAAAAAATCCAATTTATTTAGAAATATATAAGAAAATTTATTTATTAGAGCTGTATGCAGCAAACAAATTTGTGTTATGATAATTATTAGATTTAGACAAAGAACATTTTTTAAAAACCCAAATATTTAGAATAAAAGAAAATGTGAGCAAAAAAAAAATATTGGCAACGGCGACAATGAATAGCAGAACAAAGGAAACGAAATAAAATAAAAATAAAACTTTAATATTATATGAAAAAAAGAAAAAATCTAGGATGATAGTAAAAGAATCTATAAAAAATGAATTATAGTATTGCAACAAATTATATAGAATTTCATAATATTACATAGTTACAAAAAAATATAAAAAAAGATTATAAAAAAATATATATATTAATATAATAACAAATTCTTAATAAAGTATATGTAAAAAAACTATTTAAAAATGTATAATAATTGTTTTATTTAAATTTTAGGAGAATTAATCTTAAAAATTTTTTAATGATTTTTTGAAAATTAATAATATATATTTTATTTTTAAAATATTTATTGTTCAATTAAATATAACTATGTTTATAAAAAAAAGTATTTGCATTTTAGTCGAATAATAATAATCGAGTTTTAGCTAATACAGCTAGCTTGCGCTTTCAAAGCATAAATGCTTGAAAAAATTGACCCCTTAATGTATCACCCTTTCTACCACTTCTACGATTTTGATTAAAGGTAATATCCCATATAGGAAATGCCAGGCCTGACGACGGGCTGAAGACTCAACCAGCACTGGAAGACCAACGCTTGGTTAATTAACCTTTGCCCAAGACTTAGCCAGAACTGGGAGACCCCCAAGACTGTGCCAGAACTGACAAATGAAAGCTTGGTAAAGAACTTCTCGCCCTAGACTCAGCCAGAATTGAAAACCAATGCTTGGTTAAAACACCTTTGCCCAAGACTCAGCCAGAACTAACAGACATATGCTTGGGTACCCATGTAGGAAACGCCAGGCTTGACAACGGGCGTAAGGAATATCAAACCATGGCTGATTAAACTTTAATAGTCTCAGCCATGATTGAATTACCAATCTTGGATAACTGATATTTTTCCAAAAGTCACCCAAGACTTATTGAATATGTCATCGTGAATGGAGATTTAGCCAGAACCAAGCGGCCAAACCATACTTCAATAATAAAAAAGAAAAACGCATGGGACTCGAACCTGAATTTCCTGCGAGCAAGTCCGGAGCTCTACCCGTTACGCTATCAAGCTCACTCATTTTGAACTTTATAATTTGAAAATGTCTGTTACATTAGAAAAAAATTTCAAATTAGAAAAAAAACATAAATTTTGATTTTGAAGCAAAAATCTCAAACAATATAAGTCAGATGCGTAGCCCAAGGGGGAGAGTAGTGGACGTTAACTTCCGAGTCAAGAGTTCGATTCCATTTTGTGACAACTGAATTTTTAAATTACTTTGTTGCTACTGAATTGTTAAATTACTTAAAATTGGAAAAAATGGAAATTGTATGAAATAAATGAGAAATGAGAAAAATGAAATAGAATGGAAGAAAAAGAAAAGACTGTAAAAAAAAATATTTTTTTTGCATTTTTGAAATGGTCCAGTCCTGTCATTGTTATTATTGTTATATTGTCCAAGTATTTTTTACCAGTCTTGTGCTCTTCTTATCATTCCAAGGCTTAACCAGTATTCATCCAATTCTGTGTACCAGACCTGGCCCAGAGCAATGCATTCTTGGCGCAAGACTGGGCGAACCTTGGGCCCATCGTTTTTTCCTACATGGGATATCGTAGAAGCTCTGGTGAATCCAATTTACCAGTAATGAGTTGATGTATATAGATTACATCGGCATTTTTTTCTACGATCTTCAAGTGATTTCAAGTTTAATAGCTTCCGATCCTCGTATGGTGGAAGATTGTAATTATCAACCCAATTTAAACCATTGAGAGCGAATCGAACAAAGTTTTTTTTGTATACGTTCGCTACGATCAGTGTGAACTTTATAAAAAGGAGACCATACTTGGCTTGCATATTATGGATGACAACGTACTACAGTATTATATAGAGTTAATGTTGTCAAAGGACTATTAAATTCTTTCGCCCAGCGCTTGATAAAACCAAGCAATGAGGAGGCTTTTTTACATATATGTTCAATATGAAGTTTGAACTATAAGTGGGATCAACTTACAGACCTAGATCCTTCACTATATGTACACGACTAACATTTTCCTCTTTTAACATATACCCAGCATACCAAACGATATCGAAACCAAACGATATCGAATTCGAAACGATATCGTTTAAACGAACATTGTTATCGTTTTCGACTACCGTTAAGGATTCGAGAATGATAGCGTTCTCGAAAAAAATTGCTCTATCGTAACGATATTGATATTGTATGAATTCTCGACATCGAAACGAATTCGAAAATTGATTTAATTTAGTTTATTGATCCAGCAACAAAATATTGCATACTTACTAAATTTTAAAAGTTTCTAACAGTTGCGAAATTTCTTCCAATTTTAAAATTTATAAAGTTTTTTCATTGAACAGCTTTTTTTTTGACAAATAATATATGAATTCGAAACGTTATCGAAAATTTATACAATCGAAACTATATTTATTTGGTAGTTATACTCTATATTGTTTCTTTTTCGATAAAAAAATCATAGACTGACACTTATCTGGATTAAGTACCAAATGGTTCTTAAAACACCAAATCTTAGCGTCCTTCTCATCCTTGATAGCCTTATAAATTTTCATGTCATCGGTATAGATTAATAGATTGGAGTACCTACTTTATATTGTAAATGATATCATAATCGCCAAAATAAATAAAAGAGGTCCAAGATGGCTACCCTGAGGTACCCCGGATGTTGCAATAAAAGGCGAAGATGAAACTTTTCTGAAACGTATTTGATATGACCAATCAGATAAATAAGATTGTATCCATTTCACAAAGAATTCTGGGAAACCAAGTATTTTTAATTTGAACAAAATTAAAGGAAGTTTGTCGAAGGGCTTTACTGAAGTCAGTTTATATGCAATCAACATGTTTTCCTGACTCGATTACGCCAGTAGTGAATGAGGTGAAATTCAGTAGGTTTTATACCGTGGATCCACCGGTAACAAATCCGTGCTGACGTGTTGTAATTACATGTTTACAATGAATGAGAGTTTATCAATTGGTCTATAATTGGTAACATCGTTTTTGCATCCTTTTTTTAAAAATTTGACTTATAAATGAGTTTTTCCAAAATTTTGGAAAATTACATTCATTAATTGATTTATTAAATATGATACTAAGGGGCATACATAACGACGCACCACAGTTCTTTAAAACTGTAGCAGGAATACCGTCTGGCACAGAGCTATAATCATCATCAATTGACGAAATGTATTGCAAGATTAGATCCGGTGCAAAGGACATATAAGCTAGTGAAGTTTTAGGTGCTGAGTGCATGTATTGAAAATAGTTATTATCAATAATGAACGGATCACTACTAAACGGTTGTTTAAAAAGGCTAGCAAATAAGCCACATATAATATCAGGGTCTGTTGTGAACTCTTCGTTATTTTTAAATGATGCTGGGAAACCATCACTTTTCTTTTTAGTATTAATAGAACCCCAAAACTTCTTAGGGTCTGATAATATTTTAAGCTTCATTTTTTCAAAATATCGGTTATTACCCTTGCACCTCAAATTAGATTTCCCTTAAAATGGCGTCGAAAATGACGTCAGTTTTATCAAATCACCACTAGTTATTGAGATATTTAAACAAATTTTCAAAAAATATTCAAACTAATTGTTTTTTTATTTTTTTTAAATTATTCAATTCTTTTGTATTTGTTATTTTTAGTATCAATTGAACATCATTTTTTTAATTTAGAAATATTTCTTCAACTAAATTTAATTGTAATGATTAATTTTAATTGTTTATTTAAAAATTAATTCTAATGGAATTTTCTAGTCATCCAAAGTGAAAACAGAATAAAAAAAAAACGTAAAACACAAAAGCTCGAAGCAGACGTCGCGTCGCTTGCGGCTCGAGTCAAGTGGCGGCAGTAACAACCACAAACACAATGAAGACAAATAGTACAACAAAATGTACAACAAACAACTTTAGAGAGTGAATACAACAAATGTTGTTACAACAACAATAACCCCGAGAATAACAACAAATAGAAGAAGAACAATTAATGTCACTGGCGAAGAGATCTTCGTAGATTATAGAAAAAGCCTCTTCTGTTGCGCTTTAAGTGCGGATTACATGGCAGCACGATGTACAATGATGACGTTGATGATGACGACGATGCTGCAGATGATGATAATGATTATGACAATGATTATGACGATGACTATGAAGATGAAGTAGGCGATAAGTATGATGAGAATAAAGCCCATGATGATTGAGTGTAGCACACTTTGCATTGTATTATTTCGCCCAGTGTATTCACTCGTTTATGTTGGTGTAAGATACAAGAGATATTTTATTTAAATGATGTTTTTCTTAATACTTGTTTTTTCATTATTATGCATATTTTTGTGTTGTATCGTAATATTCAATTCAAATTATATCAATTTGTCATGGATCCAAACTACTTTTAAGCTGATCTTTCATGGAATTTGGGTGTTTGGCTATTTTAACCAGTTGAATTTTTGTTAAAAACTGAATGATTTAGTGAAAATTCTTATATGAGTGAAAATTTAATATGTAGTTAAAAATAGATTTTTTTTTTTAGATAATTGAATTTTTTGAAAAATTGAATTTATAAATTTTAATTTTTTGAGAAATTATTTTTTTTAATTTTTGGTGAAAAATTTAATTTTTAATGAAAATATCAACTTTAAATGAAAAAATTGAATTTTTAGTGAAAAATTTAATATTTAGTGAAAATGCTTATATGAGTAAACATTTAATGTTTAGTTAAAATTTAATTTTTTTTTGAAAATATTTATTTATTTTAAATTTTAATTTTTTTAGTGACAAAATTAAATTTTTAGTGAAAATTTGACTTTTTATAGAAAATTTCAACTTCTAATAAAAAATGGAATGTATAGTAAAAATAGAGTTTTTTTTTGTGTACTTTAAAATTTATGTGTACAATTTATTTTTAGTAAAAAATTCAAATTTATGTGAAATCATTAATTTTTAGTTAAAATAGAAATTTTTAAGGAAATTAATTTTTAGTGAAAAATATGAATGTTGAGTAAAAAATTGAATTATAAGTTGGAATTTTAGTAAAATATTGAATTATTACATTTAAATTTTTAGTGATAAATTAATTTATTATAGAAAAAAACTAAATTATTATTTTAAAATTGAATTTTTAGTGAAAATTAAAATAGGGTTTCCCATACATTTTTTTTTTCAAATTAATTCACATCAACGATTATTTCTGTTTGTTTGTTTGTTTGTCCGTCCGTCCGTCCGTCCGTCTTCAAGAAAACTTCAGAAATACTGGTCAGAATGCAATGGAATTTTGTTCCAACATGTTTTACCAAAAAAAAAGGTTCTGAGTGCGGAAATGATCCAAATTGGTCAATGAACATATGCATTGATCAATTTTTTTTTTATTTGTACGCCCACTAATTTCAGAGATACAGTGGTTCAAAGTTGCAAAAAATGGGACAGAAATCATTGATCCATTGATGGCTCGTTTTAAAGCCAATAGAACAAGATTTTATACCAATTAAGTTGTAACTTCTAAACTTGAACATGTGGCCCGTGGTAATTATCCTTGCACTTCAAAATTGATGTCCTTAAAAAATACCCTTTTTAAAATTCTGAAAAAATCACATATTTTGCTTGTATTAATGTTAATGTGCATGCCAAATTTAAAGATGGTATTTTGATCGAATCGTATTTTAAAAATTAATTTTCTAAATTTTTACATATTTTTTGTATTGAAAAAAAAAAATATATATTTTTTTTCAAAAGTATTTGCAATAATTTTTTAATGATTTGTAACTCTGAATTCGAAAATAGCGTTTCACCAAATTGTCTCTAGTTTTAGAGATATATACCATTTTTCGAAAATCGTAAAAACTATATGCCAAAATCAATATCTCAAAAACTAGATTGAATATGATAAAACTGACACCATTTTAGAATTCAGAGTTAGAAATCGATTCAAGAACTATTGCAACTTTTACTGAAAAATTTTTTTTTTCAATACAAAAAATAAATAAAAATTTAGAAAATTATTAAAAAAAAAAAAAATGAAATTTGGCATAAGCATTTATATTAAATCAACCAAATTACACAATTTTTTCCAGAATTTTAAAAAGGGTTCTTTTTAAGGACATCTATTTTGATGTGCAAGGATTATGACCACGGGCCACATGTTCACGTTTAGAAATTACAACTCATTTTTTATAAAAGCTCGTTCTATTAGCTTCAAAACGAGCCATCAGCGGAGTTTCTAGCATTTCTAGTTTAAGAGATATTAAAATATGAACCATCATACAAAAGAAATTTTTGGACAATTTTATGTAACTTTGAGCCACTGTATCTCTGGAAGTAGTGGGCGAAAAAAATTAAAAAAAAAGTTGGTCAGTACATATCTGGATACCCTTTATCAGTTGCCTAAATTTTATTGAAATCGAAAAGGTAAAATCTCAAATTTGACTTTTTTTGGTCGATTTGGTGTGGAATGGCTCATGTATGAAACTATATGTTTAGATAAACGTATTTAAGTTAAATTGATTATTTATAACGCAGGAACCAATACGAATACACTTATAAATTGAACACAAATGTTAAGAAGAAAAACAGAAATCATGACAAATTTTAAAAATATACGTTTTTTAGAAATATTCCAAAATGTTAATCATGTGATAATGACCTAAAAATTTTGGATATAGAAATAAAATTATATGACATATTAGAGACCATCTTTATACCTTTCAAATGATACCTTAATTGAACTTGTACGTAAATTAGTTTTTCAGCAATTATGTCAAGCCACCTTTGTGAGTTTTTACTTAGTTTTTCACATTTTAAGCCACCATATTTTGGGAACCATATAAGCTAGAGGTCCTAAAATTAAAATTGTCTTAGTTTAATAAGGTACAGCATTTGTATCAAATTTAAATTATTTCTGAGGGGGTAGGCGCGATAGCTCAGTGGTTAGTGCGTTGGACTGCGATCCGAAAGGTCCCTGGGTCAAGCCCGGACTGGGGCTAACAACATCTTTTCATTGAAACATTTTTCTATACCGCGCTACCTCTCGGCAGTAAATGTCAAACCTACGAGAGTAAAACATTGCCCATGAAAAGCTCTCACCCGCCGTTCGGATTCGGTAATAAACTGTAGGTCCCAACACATTGAGTACAAATATAACACACACAGCTCAAAAATGCTGGGAGAGCTCGGACGAAGTTCTATACAGGACTGTAGCGCCAAACTATTATTATTATGAGGGGGTAGAGGAAATCCGTTCATTGATTTAAAATTCCTGTTATGAAAGTAACCATCTAAATATTTGACTAAAAAGAATTATTATAGAACGTTTCTCAAATCAATTTGACTAAACTGAATAAAATATTGACACACGCTGAAAACAAAAGACTGCAACAACGAACTAACCCCCCGCCATGCCAGAGTAATATTAACACAAAGTGAAATTTTTAACACATCTTCATGCAAATTGCATTCAAATTAAAAGTGGAAAAAAATTAATTTTCTTTTTTGTTGCTTTTGTTGCTGTTGTAATTTTACGAGCTGCATACCGAAGAAGCCGCAAAGCCCATAAAATTCCAAATCTATTTAACGCGAATGAGGCGATGACGAAGTTAAACTTAACGATGTGCGGCTGCTGTAAGCCGATGTCTTTGCTGCTCTGCTCTGCATGTTGTTGTTGGTGGTTGGTAAGCACGACAGACAGCAAGAGAAGCAGAAGATATAAAAAAAAAATAAAGAATAAAAAATAATACAAAAATAAAAGCTAAGGTTAAAAAAAAAATCACTTCCATTTCTGTTGCTGCCTCCTTGCTGCAGCAACAACATCGTGTCGTGTCGAGGCGACAGCAATAGCAACACACGAACCAAACCGATTCACACAGCCAGCCAAATACGCGTGGGACCGAAATTCAATTCCTGGCAAATCGGCAGCCACAGCAAAACATCACAGACAACGTTCATGATATCGTTGTTGTTGTTGTTTTTGTTGCTGGTGAGGACGAAGAGGATAATGATGACCAAGTTGATGATGAGCTGCTTGTTGCGGTTGTTGTTTGTGGCGGGCCATCGAAAAGAATGCAATTTTATTGATGATGATAGCTTGAGGGGGGGAAATCGTCGAAAAATCAGCAAAACTTATACAATATGCGAGCGAGAGTCTCTTTCATTGTACATACGTAGTATATATAGAGATTTATATGTTTTTTTTTTGGTTTTGGATATTTTTGTTGTTTTTAATGTAGCTGCTTGGTAGTAATATGAAAATAAATAATTTGGGTTATTATATTTGATGTTCAGGATTATTAGAAAATAGTCTTGGTTTATTGGGGAAATGGTTAATAGTTTGATTTTTTGTTATACAAATTACCATATAAATAAAGGGTATTTTTATGGTGTTATCTTTTGAAATTCACTTTCCATCGAAACTAGATGATATATGATCTTGATCCAAACTCCAGTATAAACAAACAAAGTAGTTTTAAGTAGATTTAAACAAAAAAATGTTAAAAATTAAAAAATTTTGAATAAAAAATCACTAAACAGCAGAATTTCAAGGCAAAAAAAAACTAAAAGTTTTCAGTTTTTTCCAATCTTCAAGTGCTGTCAAGAATATTAATAAAACGAATATTTTGATGAACTTCTTCAATTCAATCGTTGATAAGTTATTCAATTTTAATGTGTAACAATCATAACATTGGACATAGAAATAATATCCCATACATAAAAAATTAATTTGTGATCATTGATTTCACAGTGCGGCAAAACCACAACTTTTCAATTGAACACCGATTTTTTTTATATTGTGCTTCTATATGGTGTGCTTCTATAAGTGCAGTATAAACTTATAACCCTAGACATCTGGGTTAGGCATTCTGGGGTCCGAAATGTTTAAAGGATAACCAATATAGATTGTCACCCAAGTAACCACTTTGTGGCAACTTAAGTGGTAGCACCACAGTTGCCACTAAAACATTTGTTCTAAATCATGCGAAATATACTTATTTGCCACCCAATTACCAGTAAAAAAGCCCCGGGGCGAGGTTTAATAATAATAATAGTTTGGCACTACAGTCCTATAAGAACTTAGGCCGAGCTCTCTCACCATTTTTGAGCTGTGCGTGTTATATTTGTAAGTGGTGGGACCTACAGTTTATTGCCGAATCCGAACGGCGGGTGAGAGCTTTTCATAGGCAATGCTTTTACTCTCGGAGGTTTGCCATTTACTGCCGAGAGGTAGCGCGGTATAGAAAAATGTTTCTATGAAAAGATGTTGTTAGCCCCAGTCCAGGCTTGAACCGGGGACCTTTCGGCTCGCAGTCCAACGCACTAACCACTGAGCTACCGCGGCTACGTATAATAATATACTTTTATTCAATTTTAAAGTTAATTAGCTTCATTTTATATAAACATGTTCCTATTAGGTTCTCCATTCTATACTTGCCACATATATGGAACACAATACATTTAACAATTTGCCACTTTTTGCCACCTAATAGCAACAAAGTTAACTCCGCCCTTTATTGTATATGTTCCATTATCAGAATGAATGACTTACATATCATAGCATTGCGCATATTATTGCGTATGTTCCATACATGTTATTAGTCACCTCTTTGTGACTACATATTATTAGTTTGCAACACTGGTGTTAGAGGTATCTTAAAAGGTACACATATGCCACAAAAGTTTGTGGCAATTGTCGAGCCGTGGTTGCTTGGGCATTTTGTAGCGAAATGGTTCATTGTACGTGCTACACAAAAAAGCATTACCGTAATTTTTGGCATTTTTTTTACCAAGTAATATTTTTTTTTTTTTTTTAATTCTTCACTCAAGTTTTAATTTATTTTTCCGATATCCGATGAAAATCTATCGAAAGTGAATTTCAGAAGATGACCGATTTATATTGCGATCATTAAATTGACCACTATGTTGAGCAGTTGCCGTTTTCTAAAAATTTTAATAAAATTCAATTTAAATCAATCTTAACATCACCCTCAACGGCCGAAGCGCCTTTGCCATTTTTTTGTATTTTTAGATTTTATTTATTTTTTAACTGCAGACAGATTTTTCGTTGTCTGCTTTAAAAAAGGAACAGAAAAAAAACAAAAAAAAAAAAAATTAAAATTTAAAAATATAAAAATAAAAGTGAAAAATAAATTTTAAGGAAACTAAAAAAAAAATTAAACTAAATATAAAAATATATAAAACACATATAAAATAAAATAAATATATATAAAAAAAAGTAAAAACAAAAAGCAAACTAAATAAAAAAAAAACAAAAAATATAAAACAGCTAAGAAATGCAAAAGAATTTTAAAATGCACGGTAATCGCTCTGTGATAACTGCGCGCGCCGCCACCAACAACACGTTGGTGCCTCCAATAGTCCGTCCGTCCGTCCACACATTCAACTGTCCGTCCTTTTGTCCGACGTTCAAATGTGCGTCCGTCCGTCCATACGTCTGTCTGTCCCGACATTCAGTATCGCCTCGTTCTCGCGTTAAACGCCAAGCCAACAATTTTTATTCTGTCAGCGAACGCGTGCCTGTGTGTGTGTGGTCCCGGATCTTGATGGCCGCACATGGACTCGGCATCGAACTTTGTCTGAGATCTGAGCCTCGCTCTCCGTCTCCCACTCCGACTCACACTTGATGTAGGTGCTGCGCATGTTAGCGAGTGAGTCTCACGATGATGCTCGTAATGATACTGATGATCGTCGTCGTCATCGTCGTAATGACGATCGTCCGGCTTTAGGGTCGACTCTTGCGTTATGCTGCGAATGTTGCTCGTTCATGTATCACGCGTCTGCGCAACGTATGGACGGACAATTAGGGGGACGGACGGATGACTAAAAAGACAGCTCAAGATTCGTTTTTTATGCTCGTTGACGAGGTTCGCGCTTCTTGTGGTTTTTGTTATAGTTGATTGATTTTTTTTTACGAAGTTGCCGTGTTCGATGTGCATTGTTTTTGTGAACAAGGCTACAGGGAGAGAAAAAAAACGTGTGATCATTTTATAATATAAAATATAAAATTATTTTGAATATTCAACTTGAAAATTTTAATAATTTTTTTGCAAAAATTAATATTTGATAAAAATTTGATTTTTTATTATAATTTTTAATTTTCGTAAAATATCGAATTATTGGTTAAATTTTGAATTATTAGTAAAAAAATGAAATTTTGTTAGCAATACAATTTTTAATATATTTTTTATTATTTTGATATTTTTGCTCATTAATATATTTTTCTTCAAGTGTATTTCTGCTATTTCGTCCTGCGCTAGTCGCGTTTTAACGTTTCTGACTTTTGTTGCATGCTTCGGTCGATCGCCTGCATGCCTGCTATTTTCGTGAAGTTAATCGGCGGCATCGGCATCGGGATAAACATTGGCTTCGGTGTTTAAAAATAGCCCCACTTTTAGGGGTCAAAGTGTTGCCATTTTGCATGCAGCAAACAGTTTCGTTGTCGTCCGTTGTTGCCCGTCTGCCACAACATCGTAAGAACAGAGAAAAAAAATATATGTTTTAAAAATTTTTACTTTTTCCAAAAAAAAAAAAATTTACTATAAATTCAGTTTTTCACTTTTTTTACTAATTAATTAATTTATACTAAAAATTCAAATTTTCACTAATAATTAAATATTTCACTAAAAATTAAATTTTTCACTAAAAATTAAATTTTTCACTAAATTTTAAATTTTCATTAGAAATTCAATTTTTCACAAAAAAATCTATTTTTAACTATAAAATAAATTATTCACTAAAAAATAAACTTTTCAATTAAAATCCAATTTTTCAGTAAAAATTTAAATTTTCATTAAAATTTCAATTTTCACTAAAATTCCTTTTTTTACTAAATATTTTTCAAAAAGTTGATATTTTTGCTAAAAATTTAATTTATCACTAAAAATTAAATTTTTCACTAAAAATTAAAATTTTCACTAAAAATTCACTTTTCAAAAAAAAATATATTTTTAACAAAAAATAAATTTTATCAATTAAAATCGAATTTTTCACTAAAAATTCAAATTTACACAAAAAATTCACTAAAAATTCAATTTTTCACTAAAAATTCAATTTTTCACTAAAAATTCAATTTTTCACTAAAAATTCAATTTTTCACTAAAAATTATTTTTTTTTTTTATCAAAATTAATTTTTAATTGTGATTTCCAAAATAAATTTCTAAAAAATATATATTTTTTTTTTGTTCCGTGTAGTCACAGCATCTTTGACTGCGCTATCGTTTCTTCATCTCTTTAAGTTTTCATGTACAACATGCACAGTTCTGGTTGTTGGTTGATGGTTGTTGTTATTGCTCGTTGGAGCACCTTCAGTACCAAGTGGCAACTTTTGCTGTTACTGATGCTGCGGCGGTTTGCTGCCAGATCCAGTCGAGTGCAAACAGCGATTCGCACGAATCTTTTGACGACTGACGCTCGTTTGTAATACGATGCCAAATGAGGCGCAGCGACGTGGCTCTAATGCATATCAGATGCTGTTGCTGGTTGCTGGTTGCTAATGCTGTTGTTGTTGTTGCTGCTGCTGATGATGTTGATGTTGTCGCAAAGTGACGTTGTTGCTGTCGTTACAAGCACTAAGGCTAAAGGCAGCCGCAGCACCAGCAGCAGCCAAGTCAGCTCAAAGTCTCATTAGCACGGTTTTAATTTGATGCTGCCTTTACTGCTGCTGTCACTGCGTCGGCAACAGTCGTCGCTGTTCGACAATTTATGTGGGAACTTTTGGGGCATGGTTTTGGCCATGTTAGCTCCGTTGTGGCATCAACGATGTAAATGTCGCCAAGTGGCTGGCTGCGGATGCAAATGCAAAATTGATTTCGTTTGCAGTTTAGCGATTGCTGGGAGTGACAGCAAAGTGGGCGGCAAAAATTGTCGTCGAGCGGAAATGTCTTTGGCGACTGATAATGACAATGCGGTTACTCGTTGTAGTTGGCCAAATTATGTGCCAATAAATAATGTGACTTAAAAAAAATCCACGTCGTTGTTGGAATCAGCTGCAGTCAACAGCAGCGCGCGTTTGTCGTCGAAGTCTTTTGATTTCGTTACTGATTATTGGACTGGTGGGAATAGAAAATGTCAATAAATAGTAAGCAAATTATTATTAATGATATTACATAAATTACAGATAGCATGATAGCAGTTAAATAAAAAATATTATTTGTTAAATAAAAAAATAATAATTTGTCATTTAAATAATAAATTTCATAAATATGAAAAAAAAGAACTGCAGTGGTGGCATAAATAATAGGAACTAGCATGTTTTGAGTACTTTATTTCATAAATATTACGTAATAGAAAAAAACTGAGTATGTAGTAAAATCAGCACCAGCGAATTATATAGAACTAGCTGGACCCGTGCACGACTTGTGCAAAGATTTTGCGAGTGTAAGGATATGGAGTGATTTTATTAATATAAAGAACATTTTTATTATTTATTTTCGATAGTCTAATTGAGTTTGTTTGTTGGGTTCACTAAATATTCCAAATTTTATGTAAATTTCGTGCAGAGGTTTTGTGTTTTTGTCTTTGTGTTGTTACATTTTGTGTTTTTGCTTTTTTGTTCTGCTTTTGTTTTTAATGCTTTTGATTTATGTCATTTCTTTTGTTTATGTTTCTTTTTTTTTGTGTTTTACTTTCATTTTCCTTTTATTTTTATTTATGTGTTTTTGTTTTCCTTTTGTTTTTGATTTTGTGTAGTTGCTTTTGTTCTTGTGTTTTTGCTTTTTGATTTTGTGTTTTTTTTACCATTTGTTTTTACTTTTATTTTTAATTTCGTGTTTTTGATTTTGTTTGTTGCTTTAGTTTTTGTGTTTTTGCTTTTGTTTTTGTTTTTGCTTGTGTGTTTTGATTTTTCTTTGTTTTTTGATTTAGTTTTTGTGTTTTTGTCTTTGTGTTTTTCTTTTCTATTTTTGATTTTGTTTTTGCTTTTTTTTCTGTTTTTGCTTTTGTTTTCGTGTCTCGCTTTTATTTTTATTTTTGTGTTTTTGCTTTTGTGTTTTTGATTTTGATTTTGTGTTTCTGCTTTTGTTTTTGTGTTTTTGTTTTTGTGTTTTTGCTTTTGTTTTTGTGTTTTGCTTTTATTTCTGTTTTTTTTTTGCTTTTTTTTGTGTTTTTGCTTCTGTGTTTTGTTTTTGTGTTTTGTTTTTGTGTTTTTGCTTTTGTGTTTTTGATTTTTGTATTTTTTTGTTTTTGTGTATTTGCTTTTAAGTTTGTGTTTTTGCTTTTGTGTTTTGCTTCAGTTTTTTTGGTTTTGCTTCTCTTTTGTTTTTTGTTGTTGCTTTTGTTTTTGTGTTTTTGCTTTTGTTTTTGTGTGATTGCTTTAGTTCCTGTTTTTGTTTTTGTATTTGATTTTTGCGTTTGTGTTTGATTTTTGCTTTTGGTTTTGTGTTTGTGTTTTTGGTTTTGTATTTTTTTTGTATTTGAGATTTTTGTTTCATCTTCTCCGGACTCCATAGTATCCTGATGCAAAATTTCAATTAAATCGGTTCAGCGGTTTAGACGTGATGCTGGAACAAATGAATATTGAATTTATTTTCTTTTTTAAATTTAAAAATTGCAACGAAAATGGCCTTATTTAAGATTTAATTGAAGGGAAATGGTAGAGAAAAGTAGCGTATATAGAATTTTCGCCAAATATTTCGTCGAATATTTCGAGACTGTATTTCGATATTTGTCCAAAAACTGCGTTTTGTATTTATAAACGTTATTTATAAACATACTCAACAATATTCCGCTTTTTTAAACAATATTCCGCTGCGGACTCGTATTTCTTCGAGCCGAACTATGTATGTGCTTTGTTATTGCTTTCTTTGATCACTTGTGTAGCGCAAAATCGAACACAACTTTAAATACACCTCTTTTGTTGAGTTCAATTCAATCAAGTGCAATAACAAACACATGCGCATTCTAGAACACAATATCGAAGCTCTTGATCGTGTACAACTGACATAATTCGTCGTTGTTTGTGCACAACAAGAATAATTAGTTAGGGCGTCATTGCCGGGTACTAGGGTGATTCAAAATTAGATAGTGCCTTGTTTTCCAAAATCGATCAGTATTTAGATGCGCACTTATATTTTTTGTTTTCGGCGATCTAAAAAAATTATGTGAAATAGCTTCATGGGAACATTGTAATATCTTCTAAAGTTTGGGAAAAGTGCTCCAATATAATGCAATTTCTAAATCTGTTGCTAATATTTTTAATATCGACTTAGTAATAAACTAATTAATTTAAAACTAATTAATCTCAATGTCCATCTAAAAGATTTCTCAAAAATGTGATTTTCATTCCAACAAAAAAGATCGTTTAACTACTAGTTTCTTTTCAGTTTTCTGCCGAAAATATTGTCTTAATTTAAATTTTTAAATCAATAATTTGAACTAATAAAATAATTAAAAAAGTTTCTTCTCTGGCAAATATTCTTTTTGTGTAAAACTTCAAGTCTCTTTGTCATTTATTCACCTCAAAAATGTTGAATTTTTCAATTTTTGTCTCACGGCGTTAATTTATGCCATGTGGCCTTAATTTCAAATCATTCCATTCCATTGGTTTGTTTGCCAACTACTTAGGGCGCTTAAGCGCACTTGTTGTCTGCGCCTTTTGGCAGCACTTACCGCAGGCCTTCTTCTTCGGGCCGAGCTGTCACTACTTGTAAGTCATTCAAATGTCTAATGTGAAGTAAAGCGCGCCATCATCATCATCATCAGCATCGTAGTCATGATCGTCATCATTGCTTTTTTTTTAATTCAACCCATTACACAGCAGCCACTCAAAGGAAAAGGCCTCAAGTGCAATTTGAACAATTCGAACAAGAATTTGCAGCTTATGAGACAAATGCATGAGCAACATGCGTCTTAAATGGCACTGTGCAACAAAATCAAATTTGTGATAAAATTAATATTTTAAAGTGAAAAAATAAATACACGAAGGCTATTTATTCTCTCGATTGAATAAAAACTCTTTAAATAATTGGCAAAACTTGAAAATAACATAAACATTTCATAAGACTAAACAAAATATACCTCATATTTTAGGATTTTGTTATTGTAACCATGGATCTATTAAGGAGCATTTTATAATGTTAACGACTAAAAAAGATCAATTTTATAAATATGATTAATGACTTAATTTATAAATTAATTTAACAAAATTTTCAATCAATTTAACATATTTTCCATTAAATCACATAATTGAACACTTGCACAAAAAAATGTACATCATACTGATGAATTCCGTTCTTTAAACCATGATTTATTGTATTGAATAACCATTCATAATATTAATGACTAAAGCCATAAATGTTATGAATGCTATCATAAATATGAAGAACGCTTTGTAACTCCCGAAAAAGTGTTCTTCAATATGATGAAGAATACGTTTCATCATATTAATAAACCAAAATATAAAATACAACATATAGGTTCTTCATATTGAAGAACGGTGTTCATTAAACTAAATTTCTATCAAAATATTTTTTTTTCGTTCATTTTTTGCCGTACTTCTCAAGTAGTTCTTAAAAATGTACATCATATTGATGAATTCCGTTCTTCAAACCATGATTCATTGTATTGAAGAGCCATTCATAATATTAATGACTAACGCCATCAATGTTATGAATGAGATCATAAATATGAAGAACGCTTGGTAACTGTCCAAAAAGTGTTCTTCAATATTATGAACTGTATGTGAAGAATACGTGTCATCATATTAATGAACCAAAATATAAAATACAACAAATATGTTCTTCAAATTGAAGAACGATGTTCATTAAACCAAATTTCTATTAAAATATATATTTTTTTCGTTCATTTTTTGCCGTTCTTCTCAGTTCTCAAGTAGTTCTTGTGTGTTATTTCTTATATAATGCTTGCTCGACATGCATAAATGAGAAAAATGTTTTATAATATATTTATTATAATTACAACTTTTTATTAATAAAAAGTTATATTTATAAAAATAAAAATATTTATGAAGTTTTTTTTTTCGAAAACATTTTTTTTTCGAACAACATTTTTTTTTGAACAAAATTTGTTTCTACCCTCGGATGGTACGATTTTTCGATTTATATTTTTTTTAAATGACTCTCCTATTTGTCTTCAGAAATATATCAAATATTATATATTGTTACCTAGTGTTAATTCAGATTTATATGAAGAGTATCATTTGTGGCCATTGTTGCTGATACCAATTGTCGATGTTGCTCGTGTTTTGTGTTGTGTTCTGCTTTAAGCGCCACTCTGCTGTCATTTTGAAAATTATAAAGCAAACAAATATTAACCCTCTCCAGAGTCACAGTCATCGGACTCAAGTCGATTTAAGTCAAGTCGAACTCGTCGTTTTTTTTCATTCATTCAGTCCCCAATGATACAAGCAACGTCAAGTGAATGTGGCGGCGACTGTTGGCCGCTGAGGACGCGTCAGTTTTATGGCTTTAATGATGAGCAGCACACACATAACTGATGGGTATAATTCTGTGGATTACAACAACAACAAAAACCATGAAATATATATCTATATGGTTCACACAGCATCATATGAATGTTTAGTTGTTGTTGGATCGTCAGGCGGCAACATAATGACTTTTAATTTTATTGTAGTTGTTGGTATTGTTGCTTTTGTTATTGTTGTTGTTATTGTCATTCTTAATGCCTGCAGCATGAGCTTCAACTATAAATAAATATTTGTTGTTGGTGTTGTTCAAAACTTAACAACAGCAACAAATTGTTGTTGCTACCTTTCATTTGCACTGATCCAGATTTAAATGTTTAATGCACTTGAAGCTGTCTACGCCATGCGTTAAGTAGCAGTCAGCAATTGTTGTTGCTGCTGCCAACAGTCTGCTGTTATTGCTGCTGCTGCTATTATTGCCGTCGTCACAGCTTGTTGCAGTTGCTTGCGTAATTTCGCAACTTTTGACTGATTTGCATACAAAATAGTTGACGACGTCAAAAACTCAGATTGTTGCTGTTGCTGCTGATTTGTTTGTTGCAGGCAACATCATAAATTTTACAAAAATATTGCCATATTTATTGCGCAATATGCGCAATATGCAGCAGGCATATTTTGCGCAATTTACGTTGCACAATTTACGAATATTTATGGTTTTTTCTAAGCAGACAGACTCTTTTATTTAATTTGCAATTTTATTTATTTTATTTTTATTTTTTAAAGCTGTCAAAAATATTACAATGTATTGCGCAATATATTAAATTTGATAAACAATAGAAAAAATGTTTTTAAAAGCTGATAAAAACAGAATTGTTCAGTTATAAATGCATCTGAGATTTTTCTATAAGCCTTTATAATAAAAATAATATCCAGGGATTCGAAGCTATGCTAGGAGTGTTTTAAAATACAATTTTAAATAAAGTAAACACAAAATGAACCTATAAATATTAATAATAATTTTATAATATTTTTGTAAAAGAAAAGAAGCAACTAACGTCACTGTCAGACCAAAGGGGAGAATGTGCATTTTTAAAAATGTTGGAAAATCAAATCTAAAAGTTTGAACTGCCTTAAAAATTGGTAAACATTTTTTCCGTAGCGTCGGTAGCTCGTCTGGTTAGTGCGTTGGACTACGAGCGAAAAGTCGCTGGTGCGTTCGACTACGAGCCGAAAGGTCCGCGGTTCGATATCCAGCGACTGCCAACATCTTTTTCATAGAAAACTTATGTCAATGCGACGCTACCTCTCGTCAGTAAATGGCAAACCTACGAGAGTAAAACATTGCCTATGAAAAGCTCTCACCCGCCGTTCGGATTCGGCAATAAACTGTAGGTCCCACCAATTTGAGTACAAATATAACACGCACAGCTCAAATGGTGAGAGAGCTCGGCCGATGTTCTATACAGGACTGTAGCGCCAAACTATTATTAAACATTTTTTTTGTTCTTTTGGTTTATTCATCAATTATCATAACGTATATAAAATATCTATGGATTTGGACAACTTACTCAATTATAAATACGGATTTAGTGTGGCTATAGCCTGACCAAAACTAAAATATTTTTGTTTTTTTACCCATAACATTTTGTAGGTACAAGATAAATTAGCAATTATTGTTTGTTTTTACAGAATTTTTCGATTGGCATTCATTTTTAAGAATTATTTGCCAAAAATATTTCTTGTAAATAACAAAAATTTGAAACAATGAAAAACTTGTTATGCCAAAAGGGCGAATTTTTTCGTAATTTTTCCATAACTTTTTATTGGTACAAAATAAAATAGTGGTGTAAAGACATTAATTGTTTATTTTTAAAGTACCTATCGCTTGGCATCATTATTTTTTTAAATTTGCGAAATATTTTTCTTGCAAGATTATCAATTTTTCCAATTTTTGTTATTTGCAAGAAAAATGTTGACCAATCCGATAAGTACTTTATAGACAAACAATTAATTCCTTAAGATCATTATTTTTTCTTATACCAATAAAAAGTTATGGCAAAAAATGAAAAAATCGCGTTAAATTAGTAACAAATCACATACGTCCCATTGGATTTACCTTTTGTAGCTAGAAATAAAAAATATAATATAAACCGAAATGTCAATAATTACACATTAGTCCTTTTGGCATGTCTAACTTAGATCCTAAAAAGGTAATGTTAGGGCAAAGAAGGCCCAAACGAAACCTAATGGTTCGAAACCGAAACCTAAAAGTTCCCGATAAGGAAACAAGAAGATCGTACACACGATTTGAAAACTTATTTGGGCCTCGTCAGCGACCGATTAACTGAAATATATAACACGATTTATTTTTTACGATGCTTGCTAAACAAAAAAATATATATTTTTTTTTAAAAAGGAATTAATAAAATTATATATATACATCTTTGTTTATACATTTTCTTAATTTAAAAGTAACATTTTTATTATTTTACTTGAAAATTAATGTATTTAATTTAAATCAAAACAAAAGACTTAAGGCACAAACGCGCGCCCTTCTACTCGCACAAAGAGCAACATACTTGGTTCAAAAATGCCTTCAAATTTATGCTGAAAATTCAAAAGTATTTCGAAAAACATTATTTGCAAATTGTTTGTAATTAATCAAATGCATTTCCAGGATGCAACGGCAGGCGCACTCAAAACACGCACCAAACACTAAACATTTGGCCAAATAATTAATGACAAACAAAATATTATTCGCACATTTTTTTTTTTGGATATTTTTGTTAAATTCATTTATAAAAATTCAAAGAGTCGACTGCTCATTAATCATATGGTCGTCGTTGGTGTGAAATATGAAAATGTGAAGTGTAAAGAGTTGAATAGTTTATTTTTCTGTTTATTTGGTTTTTATTTTTGCAAATCACTCTGTGTGGGTGGACTAAATGGCGCACAAAGGATGCAAGGACATTTTGGACAAATGAAATGAAATTTTGCGGTAATTCGAAGCGCTCGGCGCGTTTGTTGCTTTTAACATTTGAGGTGCTTTGTTGCAGTTGCGGCTATTGTTGCCGCTGCATTTGAGGCGCAACAAACACCTTCTGTTTGGCAAACGGCGCAACATGCGGTCGTACGGCACGGCACAGCACAGGCAGCTCAAACAGATGATGGTAAAAAGCAAAGAACAACTACAACAGCAGCAACAAACATACATTGCGGTTGACAGCCACAAATATCAGAAACAGCAGCAGCAACAACAATAAGAACAGCAGAAACAGTAGATCAGAGTCTGCTGATTGTGATCTATTCAAGGCAGTCGAAAGCGGCATTCAAAACAGCCAGGGTTGCCGATATAGATTTTGAAAAAAAAACTAAAATATAACAAATTATTTGTTTTATGTATTATGCAATAGGAATTCACAATATTGTGCAATTTAATACTAAATAAAACAAAAATAGAACAAATAGTTTAATGACTAACTAAAATTTATGAAACTATTTGAATGTAAAGCAAGATGGGAAATTGATACATCGTAGGATATGAGGAATACAAAAAATTTTAGTTTGTTGTATGGAAATTGAGACGAATTTCAACTGATTAAATTCGTAGGTACTAAAACGAATTTACTACGAATAAGATTTATCGAGACAGAGTTTCTTAGAAGCGATTCCATAAATATTT
The DNA here is from genome assembly GCA_951804985.1 of Dryomyza anilis. Classification (NCBI taxonomy): domain Eukaryota; kingdom Metazoa; phylum Arthropoda; class Insecta; order Diptera; family Dryomyzidae; genus Dryomyza; species Dryomyza anilis. The sequence continues at coordinate 94,539,183 of OX638132.1, forward strand.
TCAAAGCCAATAAAAAAATAAAATTATATTATACCTGAAATGTTTTGAAAATTATTTTTTGTAAAATGTTTATTAACTAAAATTTCAATTTAAACGGTTGGTATTCGATTATTCAATGATTAAAATTGTTCGGTATGAATTCGATTAATCTATTTGATTCATAAAATGAAAGTACATCAACATATTTAAAAAAATATTTCCAACACAAACGGCGTACCAAACTGAATATATCCTTTCACTCTTAGTGTAGGGTATAAAAATAACATTTTAAAAGTGCTGTTCAAAATTTTCAAATTTTCATTTTTTTGCATTTGATTTTGCAGTGGTAGGTTTTTTTCTTGTAAGTTTTAGTGTGGTGAGTTCGGAATGCTGTAACTGCAAAATCAAATTCGATCAAATTGAAATTTTAATAGGAGATCGGTCTATTCAAAACGAATTTACAATTAAAACAGCTTTACAGCTGAACGAATTCGGGTATATTTTAATGAGAGAATAATTTAACTTAAATTCGTACACGGTGCAAAAAAATGGCTCTCCCAAACATAATTTTGCAGGCATTAACATGTATGTTTGGAATTTTATGTAAACATAATATATAATTGCCTGATAAATCATTTGTAAACAGAGTTGCTTTGAGACTTGAACAGTGTTTTAATGAGCTCTCATTTATATTGTGATATCACGGAAACATTTTGATGTTGCCCCTTAAAATGGTGTATGTTCTAATAGAAACATAATAATTACTACATCCAATCAAAATAAATATTTAAACCGAAACATAAATATGTTTAAAATATAACATGATTTGTCCAGAGAAACATATCAGTTTTTTCAGTTCAAAAAGTTGTATGTTTGCATAAAAACATATCTTATTATTTTTGTAAAGGAATCCTGAAAATAAAATAAAATATTGATTTTTTTTATTAAAAATCATTAAACATGCACAATGAATTCATATACAAATTTTTAAATGCATAAATAAATAATTGAATTAAAACTGCAAGTACAAGTCTCAGTGCAGCACATAGCGTTGGCAAGGCATTCGCATGTTGTAAAAAAACCATGCCGAATTCTGTTTAAAAGTAGAAGCACTGATTTTTTAGTTGTGGTTTTTTTTGATGAAATATCCGTGTCGGCTTTTCACAATATTTTTAGAAAAACATTCAGGAACAATTAAATTATATACTGCACTATTAAATGATATTGTTTGTTACTATTTATACTTTTTGTACCATTATTTGTATATTTTTAATTTACAAATGACATCCTATTATCAAAAGACACGTATGCAGAAAATGGCGGTCACCGAGTGTCAACTTCGTATACAAGAAGAATATTGCAAGAATACTTTTATTTATATCTTATTTTATTTGTTTTTTTTTGTTTGTTTTCAAACATCAGTATGTTCAAAAGGACCAATACATACTTCAAACGACGACAAAAAGAGATAGAAAATTCTGCTCAACGAGTGCCAACTTCGTATACAAGAAGAATGTTGGAAGAATACATTTATTTAAATTCAATTTCTTTTTTGTTTGTTTTTAAACATCAATATGTTCAAACGATGGCAAAAGATGGCGTAGGTAGAAAATGCTGCGCAACGTTGTAAACTTCGTCAGTCGATAACTAATCGAATGAAGACGAGCGTTGCGAATATACGTTATAATTTGAAACATAGTTATAACCTGCCAAAAAATAGTATATTCAAATGCAATTATGTTTGTATTGTAACATATTTATGATAAGTTTGATAGATTCTGCTGAGGAATATATAAAATGTTTACACATAGTAATATGTTATTACCATCTGAACAATTACGTATACATGTATGGTGATTTCGTATTATTTTTTAATTACATTCAAACATATTCAAACAAATCTTTTCTATACGTGTACCAAAGCAGAATCATGCATGATATTTTTTGTATCATTCATATCCCATTACTTACCATGTTTATAAAGTTATGCCATTTTCGGACTCCCAAAAGCACTTCGATGCCTCAAATAATTCTCGAACTCACACCGAGAACTCGGTTAAAGTCAATTATTTGTTTCTCAATTTCATGTTTTCATTTCCTTTGTCTATATCTAGTAAACGAAATGTTGTCCTCAAATATTCGAAGATATCTAAACGGTATAGCGTGTTTTATCGGGTTCTAAAGGTTGATTTTGAAATAATTCTAGTAACGAGAAAACGTCAATATCTCGTTACGATACCTACATTCATCTTAAACGTATTGTGGATAAATCGTAACCGAGATCGAATGAATTCCCAGGCATCTCGAAACAGTCTTGACAAGATATCGAACCGAAAGACCTGCTCCTGAAAGTTTCTCCTGCTATTTCGATATTGAGAAATTTGATTTTAAAATAATTCTTAATTTGGAGAAAAATATTTTTTCAGGTTTGATTTATATACTTCTTTTTCATAGCGCAAGGTTAAACGTAGTTTAAAGTTTTCGACATATTTAAGGCCCAGTCTTAAAATAGATGTATTTTCGTCAATTGTCAACATATCAAAAATATTAAAAATGTCATATTAACAGATTACTAATTGATTGATAAAAAATGTGTAAAAGTTTAAACCAAGTTTAAATTTGCACAGAAAAATTCCCCCTAAAACTATCGGTTTTGTGTATCGGTTCTGAGTTTTATAGGTTTGATTAATATTGTATAGCAGGGCTTTAAAGTTAGAGGGATGGTTATGAGTTTTGTTTCAAACTCTTGATTCAAACACTTAAAATTCGAATAAATTAATGTAATAATTTTATGTTTGCTGCAAAACATATTTTTCTGTTGTGTTTAGTAGGTATTTTAAACATTGATCGGTAACCCTGAAAACAGCTACCAAGGAAGCCACATAGCTGAACGGCAAAATCCTTGGATTTCAATGATTTTTAGTGAGTTTTGTGTGGTTGTGCTTGGGAGGGACTGTAAGACTTCGTTCGGTACTGCGACTTCTTTCGGTAACTTCTTTCGGTGGCTGTCTTGGGTGACTTCTGCTCAATGAGGTCGGCAACTGCGCCAGGATCAAAGACACTTTGACAAATGTGCCGAAGGACAAATGCAGTCGACGTTCGTTCTGTGCGTTCTGTCTTGTCTTCCTCTTCCTGTTGCTGTTGCTATTGCTATTGTTGTTGTTGTTTTTGTTATTGTTGCCGTTATTGGCTTTGAGCCAGTTAACAATTCCGTTTAACCATTTGCGCATTTTAACCATTTTTAATGTGGGCTCTAAAAATTGTGTGTGTTTTGAGCCCCTTTTTCTCGGTTATTGTGTTGGGTTTGTCAATATTTTCTAAACAGTGCGCTGTGGCGGTGGCTGTTGCTGCCTCTTCTTCTGCTTCTGCTTCTTCCTCTTCATCTTGTTCAGTGCTTTTGTTGTAGTTGTTGTTATGCGGTAGCAAATTCCTTGGAATCCATTCGATACGTACGATGCGATCGATGCCCCGTTGACTTCGATGCGCTATCGCAATTTATGTGAATTAAATGGTTTTTCTTCTCTTCACAAGCTAAAAGGTCATTAGGGACATGTTGTTGTTGTTGTTGTATTTGTTAATATTATTATTGTTGTTGCATTTGGCAGTGTGTTTGTGTGCGTGTGTTGTAAATAATGTCAATATTCATTAAGCAACCAAGCCGTTAGGTTTGTCACACGCCTTTTCTGAGGTTTTTTTTCATGATTTTTTTATATTAAAAATTATATTATATTTTTTCAATATATATTTTCTCTATTTTGTGTCACTTTTCGTGGAACTGCATATTGTGGCTAATTTGTGTTTTATTGCTGCGCTTTGTTCTGCGCTCTGTGACGATCATGTGGTGAGTATAATGTGTACAAGTTTCTGGAAAAGTTTTTGAAATTGTAATTTTATATAATTTATGTGAAATATTTTTCATTTTGAAATTCAGTTTAACAAATTTTGTAAGTTTTTAAAAGTTTATTTCAAAAGCTCAATCGGTAAATTAAACTATTAGAAATTTAACTTGTAGTGTAGACTTGATTATGAACTGATAATGTGTGTCTTGTTACTGATCAGGTTGTGTCAATGAAAAAATTCCATGATCAGTTCGTGACCATTGGCCTTAGAATCATTTCAACCAGAGACCCAGAAAAAATTATTATTTGGTCATGATTGAGAACTGAACATAACTTTTTTTTCCCCTTCGTACATATTTCCTTACATGCCGAACATGATCTAGCCATGATCATTTCTACTCTAATTGTATAAATTTCTACTAGGAATTTTTAAATCTAATGAAAAAAACTTTTATAGAGTCAAACAATTTCTCAGAAGAATTTAATTCTAATGTAATCAAATATTCGAACATGTTTTAAATTTAAAACCAATTGTTATATTTCCCATCTCATCGTGAAATTCAATGGCACTAGAGCAAAATTAACTAGAGCACAAAACTTCTTGAATTCAAAACGAATAAGAATCGAGTATTATTAAATAATATTATAAATTGCTATTAACCTATTTCAAAAAATGTGTGCCTTATAGCCACAAAAATTGCGAATATTATTCTTGACTTAAAAAAAATACTGTAAGTTGTATAATAATATGGAAATCATATGTATTACATGACCGAATTTAATAGAATTTTTGTATAATATTGAAATTTGAATATTTTGTATTCTTGAATTCTGCATGAGTTTTAGAATTTAATTCTCTTCATATAATATTTTGAATTTATCAATATGAATGAATATATCGAATTCTTTCCAGGATAATTTCAGTTTGACACAAAGTTTTTGGAAGAATTTTCTATAAGAAGTGAAAAATTGTCTCCCGGAAAACTTGTTGTCCCAGAAAAATTATTTTTGGAAAGAATTGTCTCGGGGTAGAATTTTCCGGATAAGAATGGGAAATAGTTTTTCGAGAAAGTAATATAGTTTTCAGAAAGAATTTTCCTGGGAAATAAGTGTTTGAGGAAGCGAACGAATTTGCTCGTGAAAGAATAAATCGAAGAATTAAAAATCGCCTAAGTATTGTTCGTATAAATTTTGTCACATGGTAGAAATAAATCAGATAAGAATTGTCTTGGGAAAGATTTGTGTCCATGATGAAGATAATTTAAGATTATTTTCTCAGGAAACGAGGAAGTTTGTCCCTGGAAACAATGGTCTGGGCATAGATTGTCTTGAGGAAGAATTGGCTCACCAATAATTATCTCGGGAAATAATTGCTTCAAGGAAAAATTGTCTTGAATTGAAGGAATTGTACGGTGGAAAATTGTCTCCAGTAAGGAATGTAGGGGGAAACATTTTTTCAAGATATCATTGTCTCGAGAATGAATTCATTTCGAAGAATAATTGTCGGTTTCTAACCCGAAGAAGAATATTGCGGATAATAATTGTTGCGGATAATTGGAATGAATTGTAATGGGGACGATGAATATTTTGGAATAATATATAGGATAAGAATAACTTGGATAAGAATACTTCGAGAAATAATAGAACGGGGAAGATTGTCTCGCAAAAAATTATTCTGGTAAATAGTTTCAAGAAAAAATTCGGTAAACAATTGTTTCGAGAAAGAATAATCAAGGGAAGAATTAGCCGGGGAAGAAATGTCTCAAATAAATTGGTTCGAAGAAATATACGTAAAAAAAATTATCTTGGTAAGGAATTCGTCGGAAAGAATTTTATCGGGTAGGAATTATTTCCTGGTAGTTTTATATTGTACATGGAGAAAGGTTCACGGAAAAACTGTACCTACGGGGAAGAAGAATCTCGATAAGGAATTGACCGGGGAGGAATTATTTGAATGAGGAATTTTCGGGATAATTTGTCTCGAGAATAATTTGTCCTGTGAATGTGCATGTGAAATAATTGTATCGAATAATAATTGTCGTGGAAGAAAGATCCACGGATAAATTGTTCGGATAAGAATTGTCTCTGGAATGAATTCTGCGTATAAGAAATGTCACGGGAATAAATTGTCTCGAGAAAAATTATATTGGGAAAAAATTGTCTCGTTATCAGGGGAAGATCTGTTTCGAATAAAAATTGTCTCAAATAAATTGGTTCGAAGAAATATCCCTAAAAAAAATTATCTCGGTAAGAAATTCGTCGGGAAGAATTTTTTGGAGAGGAATTATTTCGTTGTAGTTTAATATTGTCCATGGGGAAAGATTCGCGGGAAAATTGTACGCGGAAGAAGAATCTCGATAATGAATAGTCCTGGGAGGAATAACCTCAATGAAAAATTTTTAGGATAATTTGTCTCGAGAATGATTTGTCCGGTGAAAAATTGTTTCGAGAAAGCATAGTCCTGGGATATAATTGAATCGAAAGAAAGTTCCGGAAAGAAAGTTCCACTGATAAATTGCCCGGATAAGAATTGTCTCGGGATTAAATTCTGTAGATAAGAAATGTCACGGGAATTAATTGTCTGAAGAAAAAATGATCTTGGTGAAGAATTGTCTCGTTATCAGGGGAAAATCTGTTTAGAATAAAAATTGTCTTATAACAAATTACTGAAGAAGAATTTACTTAAAAGAAAATTATTCAGGGAAAAGTCATCTGCTGAACATTTTTTGGAGAAGAATTCACGTAACAAATTTATACAAAATATTTAAACACGAATAATATGAGTTCTCAGGCAGCCATTCTTATTCTTTTCTTCTTCTTCTTCTAGTGAATCAGCCACATTTTATTACAATATCTTGCCAACATTTTATTAGTAATTTTACACGCATCACAGGCCATTACAAAAACAATAAATTCAATGAAAAAAAAAAAAAATTAAACAACAACTTAAACCATAAACAAAAAATAAATAAAATTTAAACAGCGCCCGACTAAATTCGAACCACGAACGCCATTCTGTTAACAACATCAATAAAAAGCAGCAACAAAAGAAGCGCGACCAGCACTTAAAATGGCGTTGCTTTGAAGTTCGATCCAATCATAGAACGATCATGATTCGGCTGATGATGAACAATAAGCTAAAGAACAAGAAGAAGAAGATGAAGACCAAGATCAAGAATAAAAAGAAGTTGCGGCACCAGCGGAGTGCTTAAGCATTTCCGGTTTTCTATTGGAATTTCTGGGAGACAGACAGACAGACAACAACAACTACACGAAAGTCCATTAAATGCAGCAAATTAAAAAATTCCCATAGAGTTCTGACAGCAGCAACAGCTTCAGCAGCAGCAACAAGAGTCGTTGTCGTTGCACTGGCAGCCCAACAACATTCCAGAGAAATTGTTTAAGTTAAACAATAAAAGATATCGCGCATCTTGCAGATAAGCAACGCGATGCCTGAAGATGCCGCATGAGGGGCAAAAGTTGCAGTAGTACAAAAAGTAGAAGAAAAAGTAGAAGATTAAGTTGAAGAAGAGAAGAAACATCAAATGAAGCTGGAAATTTGAGCGCCATTGCGTTTAGAAGGCGCCCATTATGGTGCGTAGTGCTGGCCATCATCATTTTTATTATGTTTCCTTCCACACGCATCGAAAAAAGTCAATATGATTATGACATGATTGGGAATAAACTGCAAAAATCATAGTATTATTGCAAGGAATATACATTGTTGATTGTCAATTCAATATTTTTTAATAAATTTGTATATCATAAAATGCAATAAATCAGTTTATGATTCCCGAGACAATTCATTCCTAAAACACATTTCTTCGTCTCGATTCAATTTTTCCCAGTATTCTTCCCACGAAACAATTGTAACAAAAATAACAATAAATGAATCAAAAGTAGATGCGATCACAATATTGATAGAATACAGAATACCATTGTAGGACTGTAGCGCCAAACTATTATTACTATTTATTAGTGCGTATATGTTTTACTTTCGAAGGACTATAAAAAAATATTTCTGACAAACAACTTATGAACTTATTAAACATAACATTTGTTATTGCAAATATCAATAAAATGTTATTTGCAAGACAATATAGATATATTCTTTAGTGTCACACCTAAATATCAAAAAAAGCCAATAGTTTTGCTTCAAACATATGTACTTCAATTTTATTCGTATCGAACCGAGAATTTATTGTAAATATAAATTTCATTTCATTTGTGGCAGACATCTTGTAAATATTTGACATATTTGGAATACACTCGGCGTGCTCTTGCAATTATATTAATAATTTTATATTTGAGAGTACATTTATTGAGAGTACAGAAACTATAGATCTATTCGAAAAATGTATAGTATTTCAAAAGACAAACTACGTGTGTAATCAAAACGAGCTCTAGATTTGGGAACAGCGACCCATAATTAATCAAAACCTTTTTTGTATCGTAAGATGAATTTTTTTTTATATTTTGATTTAATAGTATACACAAAATAAATCTTTTCATATAAACTCAATGGCAATGTCATGGTATTTTCTACTATTTAATGGTATTTTCCGATTAAAATAATAATTTATCCTATTGAATATTTTTAATAGTAAAAAACTATTATTTATATAGTATTTTTTTCTGGGTGACTGTGTTTCCGAAAGCAATAATTTAACATTTCGATATAGCTTGGTATGTTGGCTATATTTCTCGATATTGATTTTCGGATATTGGTTTATACGATAGTTTCAACTCTGATTTAAATATACTTATAATAACGAAGAGATTTGTTTTGGCTGTTCAAATTGAGCTGTGTTCGGGAACTGATCATTGATTTTTTTTTACTCGCGTTTCCATTTTCCTCTATACAGAATTTCATGATTTTAAGCAGATACTTGTTCTCGATGTCAACTATTTCCTCGAAGTAAAAAGAGCCTAGAATTATATTTCATTTGATCGATAGTGCAGGACATTGGCAGAGGCTCAATATCACTGCACCACCTACACAGATCGTCCTTCCTAAATTATAGGGTACTTTATAATTTGATTTTGTCCTTGTCATAACTCGATGAGTTATATTTTTTTACAGATTAACGCTCACGGGATGTACGGAGTTAATCGTTGGAAATTATGTTAGCTTAAAGGTAGGGTGCAAGGAAGAAGTAGTGTTGGTTGTCTTGAATTTGCCAATGTCGGAAATGTCGGGGAAAAAACAGTTGCAGGGATAATGTACTTACAAATTATCTCTGTAAAACGTGGCTTTATTGAGATCCGACTAAACTACATTGGGGTGCGATTGGATTGATGCCCGAGTATAACGAGAAAACATACAAACACTTACCGTTGTAATATATACACCTACATCCTACCCAACGGCCCTTCGGTGCTCAAAATAACCGATAAAGAGGATGAATTCGGTCCCGGAATTTCAAAGTAACTGCCCATATGTGCGAATTGTTCAGGTGCAGGCGAAATGATCATGTCTACCCTAATAGGGTAAACTTCTACTAGAGTATTACATGATCAGTTAAATGATAGACATGATCAGATTTACGCTAATTGTAAATTTCTACTAGGGTACTTAGATTACTTACGTCCACTAATGGTTATTATATCGGTTGTAGTTATAGTAATTGTTGTTGTAATCAGGGACCGCAAATTAACGGAATCGGAACCGCTATTAAAAAATTTGTGGAAACAAAATCGGAACCGGAACCGATATTTTAGTCACTGTCAAGGTCCGGAACCGTTCCGGAACCGTTTCGATTTTTGGAACCGGAATCTGAGCCGTTATTAAAAAAAAACTGTGTGGAACCGGAACCCATATCGATACATTTTTTTTGTTTGTAGTAACCGGAACCGCTATTTTCAATACATTGGAACCAGAACAGGAACCGATATTCCAAAGGGTTTTTGTCCCTGGTTGCAATTCATATTGTTGTTGTAATACATGTTGTTGTTAAACATGTTGTAATACTTATTGTTGTAATAATTGTTGTTGTTGTAATAATTGTTGTTGCTGCTCACATCTTTTAAACGACCGACTTACAAAACATTCGCATTGCATTTCGAACGATGCAACAGACAACTCCGAAGACAGCATCCAGCATGTTCGGAGACTTCTCTCGTTATTCTTCTTTGGGTGCTTCTTTTTTTTTGGTTTCTTCTTCATCCTCAACAACTTCTGCTTCGATATGCGCCTCCGGTGTAACAACTACTTAATACTTATGTCTTCTTCTTGTTGTTGTTGTTGCTGCTGCATGTTGTTCATTCACAAATATTCACTCATGTTGTCGATGACTCCGCCCAATGGACATGGCAACCACCGACACGCACACAGGCGCCTTCGTCCAAAGTACTACCACACTCAAATAGAGTGACTAATACACGTAAACAAATGTTTAACTGTATTTGTGTCACTATTCTTCTTCTTCTTTAAATACTTTCCTCCATTTATAGCAGCGCAGGAATGTTTTTCCCATTTGAATATCCGTTAAACGAGATAATGCTTTTCTTGTTGCAGTCAAGTTGTTAAAATCCTATTAATTAGAAAGAAACAAAAAGAATATGAAAAATTATAAAAAAAAATCAGAAAAAAAAGAAAATAGTTCTCTGGAAAATGCAGCATATAACAGGTGCATAAAATTATACATATTAATGAATTCTCGGGTGGGAAAACGTTTTTTTTTTTTTGTTTCATAACATTTACAGGGTGGTGTGCGAACGACCCATAAAAAAAATTACATGGTCGAGATACATTAATGAATGAGCATTTCGCAGAAAACATTCTACACTGATCGAAACTCATCGGGAACTTAACGAGTTTCATTGAGGTTTAACTTCTCGGTGGGATCATTATGTGAAAAAGAAACCTTGAGAGTTATCAATTTAATGATTTGTTAAATGAGAACAGGGATTCTGTGTAGCGCATTGTCTGGCTAAGAGTGATATTGATTGAAGAGCCTACAAAATGAAAAATGATTTTAAATTAAAAATTCTCATTATAAGTTGTTTTTTCAAAAAACTAAATATTTAATAAGCTTTTAGGGTGAAAAAATTAGCATTTGGGTGAATTTCGGAACGATTTTTCATATATCCGCCATTTTCACATCAAATGGGCCCTTTTCGAGAAAATATGCCTTATTCGCTCTTTTTTTTTCTTTATTTTCTTTTGGTGGTTTACAAAACATGTCTTATTTGCTCTTTTTTTTTCTTTTTGGTATTTTTTTTTTGGTAGTTCGACCCCTTAAAAATTGAAAAATTTCATTGAAATTCAATATTTTTCATTCAGTAATATTACTGTAGTACGTGAACCATAAGTTGAATATGTGTCAATATTGATCATCTTGGTCTGATTAGAATTATAATGAATGCTTTTCTAATGTTGTACTCGTTTTTAAAACCTCGAATACAAACAGATTATATGAAATGACGGTTCAAATGTTTATGTACTGATATTGGTGGTAAGTACATATATTTTTTTATTATTTTTTAAACCATCGTAATCCTATATAAATAATGCACCAATATTGAAAAATTTAGAGTGGGACCTCAATGGTTACATTTTTTTTTTCAACTTTATTAAGCGCCAAAACTTCCAAATTTATTATTTTATTACACATGAAACACGTTTAAAATCTTTTTGACAAAAACATTAGTGTAAAATTTCAACGAAATCAATAATAGTAAATCATAAAAGTTTCAAGTTTGACGTCGAATGGCCGATATTAAAAATATTGAATTAAACACTTAGTAAAAATACTTTAAAATCAATAGTTTTTTTGCTATTAAAATTGGTCAATAGGATAAATTATTATTTTAATTGGTATATACCATTAAATACTACAAAATGATTTCAATACGAATTTAAATAGTTTTCGATGTAATCTCGTACATTGATTAATTTTATTTACAATATAGATTCAATTTCGTAGAATGTCTCGTACCGAGATAAATCCTACATATCGCATTGATATCTACCCAGTCTGTCCTGTCTCGGAGAACTCGCATGCCAAGAAAATTCTTCGTTGCTTTATCGATTCTAAAGCCATTGAAATTATTTGAAAATTGCGTCAACGGTTGGTTTATTTAAAAACATGATGAAATATATCATAATATATGATGTTAGTTTACACGAAATATTTCGTAAAATGCATGAAAGAACTTTCGTAAATTTATAATAATATTATGAATATTAATTGTTTATTTTACGAAACTATTCGTAGATTTAATCTACGAAAGGCATTTATACATAATACGAAATATTCGTATTTTATTGAATATTTGTGTACCTTTTACGAATATATTCGTACATTTTACGAACATTTTCGTACTTTTGATAATAGCATTCTCACATTTATTAAACATATGAAACATTTTACGATTCTTTCGTAAAATACACAAATACTTTGTTAATAAAAATGACGGATGAAAATGACGATTCATAAAAAAATTAAAAATATGATACTTTTGACACAAACAGAACACATTTTAAAACTGTTTGTATTTTATAACTATCTCCTTGCGATCGTAATACCAATGAAAATAAAATGCAGCTACAAGTAGCTATTTGACGCAACTGACGATCGTAATACCAATGAAAATAAAATGCAGCTACAAGTAGCTATTTGACGCAACTGACTTCTGTTTTTACTAATGATTCGTAAAAAACACGAACATTTCGTAATTTTCTACATATATCCTCAAAATATACAAAAGTTTATTAATTTTTTCGTAAAATGAATAGCTCATTCGTAAAATATGTTATTCTTTCGTAAAAAAATTGTAATAGAAAATAATATAACGAAAAATTCATAATTTAAACGAATTATTCGTAATTTTGTTGTTATTGATTCGTAATATATACGAATTGTTCGTAAAAAATAATTTGGGGATAAGTATAAATATAAATTACAACTGTTTTGTGTATTCTACGAATTATTCGTGTATTTTACGAAATTAAAAATTAAAATATTTCGTAAAATATCATAGACATTATTTTAAGTGTATAAAAAGACGCGTCTCTTCAAGACTAACAATTTTACCTAATATATCACTGTTTCTTTTCAAATAAATATTTTTTATTCTGTTTTAAAACCCTTATTAATTAAATTAAACTTCAAATTGTGAGTAACCAAAAATTGGTAATGCAAAATAATCTCGGTATTGAATTCTAGGTTGAATTGATTTTACCCTAATAGAGATGTTTCGTGATGGTCTTTAGATCTGAGAACAGTAATACTAAATTACCATCAAACCGTTATCAAATCGGAAGATGCCCAGTCTGCCATGTCTCGGAGACCTTCGATGTCGCGAAGCTTTCTCGAATAACTTCGATAAAAAAAATTCGATCTCATTGCATTCTCGATTCTAATTTTAAAAAATGTTCGTACATTCAAATTCTGTGACAAGATACGATATTTAAACATTTATCAAATCGATATCGCAATATTTTTCGCAGCAATCTGGAACTTTGATCATTTTTTTCTTCGATATCGTTCCGATTTCGAAAAATTTCTCGTATCGAGAAAACTCCGACGGAACGCTTCGATATCTACCTACCTTCTAGGTCCAATTTGTCGCTCGATATCGTTACGAGAACGGGTCCGATATCGTGTGATTTTTCCATCTACTCGCATTGATCTCGTAACAATATCGATACACGGATAAAAAAAATTGTTTGAATATGCGTGAATGTAATTATAACGTAATTCGAAATCACAATATAAATTTTGGGAGTAATATCTAATTACATTATAATTGAATTCTATTATTATCTTGTTCAGCTTGAAATATTAGTATACGATATTTAAACATAAATGGCTTTAATCGCGGATTTACATGAATCTACTATATTAATGATTCTGTAGAAATATATATTTTTCATCAGTTATTAATATATGTATGTTTGATATTTCCGCTATTTAACACACCCAACGTCAATAAAAGGTTCTTTGAATTATATGTATTTGGTTATTCGTCATTGTTACTGGGTGACAACATATAATAGCATTATTTTGATTATATGTATGTTTGGCATTACTATAGCACAATTAAATAACAGCGCTACCTACTTTTAGCACTCAGTAACACTCACATTAATACTTTTCATTTAGTTCAAAAGTTCTTTTTGGTGGAAGAATTTGTTTAAGTACCGCCAATTAATGTTAATACCAGATAGTGGCTGTTTGTGAAATTTCCAATTCATCCGTAATGTACTGAACTCAAAATAGGGAACAGTAGATGGAAATAAAATTATTAGGTATACATAAAATATGTGTAATAAAAATAAAATAAATGTTTAAGTTTATAATTATATAATATAAAAAAAAAAAATAATTTAAAAATAGGGAAAATCTAATATTGTGTAAAGAAATACTTTTTTTTACTTTTTACTTTTTTTACATTAAAATTAAATGTAAACATAAATATGTTTAAATGTAAATAAAATGTTTTTCACATTTAAACATATATATGTTTCCAATAACTCCGAAAATTATTCATTCTGAACATAAATATGTTTGGACGAAAACAAAAATATGATTGGCTCTTATTATAATATTGTTTGGCAATGAAATAATACTTTTGTTTGCATAAAGCTCCAATGATATATGTAATGCCTGCAAAATTATGTTTGGGAGAGCCTTTTTTTTGCAGCCTGTACGAATGGGTGGTTAATAAAGTCGAGAATTTGTTGCTTGCCTTATAAATACTCTAAAATTGACTATACTATAGAAATAAAAACCAAAAATATATGTAAGCTATAGTTTAATATGATTAACTCATATTTTGAAATGTTCTATAGCAAACATTAAAATTATTCAAAAAAATGCTATGAAAATAATCTTGAATTTTATTTTCCGATTTACAAGCTAATTCTTGTTCCTGCTATAGCGATTCAAATTAAAAGATAACAATATCTAATGAAATTTGAATCTAAATCAGAATTTGAATTTTAAATAATTACACCTAATAATCAAATACTTAATTTCACTTATAATCTGCTGTTGAAATCTAATGATTTTTGAATAGTAAATTTTTTATTTCTGCGTAACTTCGATGTAACATAGAAAAATACAAGATAAAATGTTAAATTTAAGAATTAAAAAGAATTTTCGAACCATTTTTGGCACCGAATTTATTAAATATGTCTTTGTATATTCTTTATTAATGAACCATAAATACAACAGTGTTATAACCTGCTTTAACTAAATTAATATAATTTTAAATGAAATTTGACAGTTTTAAAAAATTGCTTATATAAAAATGGAATTAAATTAAAACTCGACCGAAACTCGAAAAGAGTTTTTTTTTTTGACTAATATTGTTTTAATACTATGCAATTAATACTAATTGGTAATTTATTCAATTACCATAAACTTTTAGAATTAACTAAATGTTTTCGTCAATTAAAATATTTATTTGCAATATCAGTACATAATTAATTGAAGATCTTCAATGCTTTTGCAATAATTAAAAATACCGTTACTTAATATTGGTATTTTTTTAAGTATGACTTGAGGTTTAAGATGAAGTATGGAAGAGTATGAAGTATGAGGAGAAGTATGGGTAGAAGCCAAACAATGCCAAAGTAAGGAATATGAGTAAAATACTCAATGAACACAGAAATTCCCATGGAAAAATATTTTAGAGTAGAGCCAGATAAAAAAAAAACATATATGGCATAAAAGAAACCTGAATTTTTACGCTTTTTGTTTAAATGATACAAAATTAATAAAACAGCGATGAGTTAATGGAATGGGATGGGGAAGAAGCAAAGGAAAATAAAAAGATGATGAAAAATGAAAAATAAAAATAAGAAGAAATAATAATGATAAAATAAGAATAAAAAAGAAATAAATAAAAAAAAGAAATCTAAAAATACCCATTGTTTATTTAAAATTCAATTTGTCATTAAAAATTTTATTTTTCATTAAAAGTTCAATTTCTTTCACTAAAAATTCAATTTTTCACTAAAAATTCAATTTTTCACTAAAAATTCAATTTTTCACTAAAAAATACAATTTTTCACTAAAAATTCAATTTTTCACTAAAAATTCAATTTTTCACTAAAAATTCAATTTTTCACTAAAAATTCAATTTTTCACTAAAAATTCAATTTTTCACTAAAAATTAAATTTTTCACTAAAAATTCAATTTTTCACTAAAAATTCAATTTTAAACTAAAAATTCAATTTTTCACTAAAAATTCAATTTTTCACTAAAAATTCAATTTTTCACTAAAAATTCAATTTTTCACTAAAAATTCAATTTTTCACTAAAAATTCAATTTTTCACTAAAAATTCAATTTTTCACTAAAAATTCAATTTTTCACTAAAAATTCAATTTTTCACTAAAAATTCAATTTTTCACTAAAAATTCAATTTTTCACTAAAAATTCAATTTTTCACTAAAAATTCAATTTTTCACTAAAAATTCAATTTTTCACTAAAAATTCAATTTTTCACTAAAAATTCAATTTTTCACAAAAAAATTAAATGTTCATTAAAAATTTAATTTTTCACTAAAAATTTAAATTTTTACTGAAAATTCAATTTTATGTTAAAAATCATTTTTTTTTACTAAAAATTCAAATTTATACTAAAAAATTAAATTTTTCTGTAAAAATTATATATTTGACTAAAATTTAAATTTTTTGCTAAAAAAAAAAATAAACAATAACCGAAATAATATACAAAAAATAAATGCAATATTAAATATATTAAAATAAAAATTAAATACTGAATATAGAAGAAGAGTAGAAAAATAAGAGAAAAGATTAACTATAGAAAGAAGAAATCATAAACAAAACTGAAATCGAAAACTTCATTCAAAACGTATAGCGGACTAAAAATGAATCGAAAATATTTTAAATATTTATAATATAAATAATAAATAAAAACATGAATATAAAAAAGATAAGAGAAAAATATTAGTGGTAGAAACTAAAGCAATCGAAACGGACGTAGAAATTCATGATGTTTCTTATAAAACCCAGCGAAACCAGATCAACTTCCACGACTTCTAGATATTTTTTTCTTTTTAGATTTTTGTTCAGTTTTGTGGTTTCTTTTCTTTTGGCATTGTTAACAAAAATTATCGAAAAAGAAAGAAAGAAAAAAATTGAAAACTTGTTGGCCGCGGAGCATCGGAAGTTTGCAACTCGTATGAAAGATGCTCCGACAAGATTCGGTGCGATCGGCGATCGGTAACAATAACGACAGATCAATGGCCATTCGTATTGGTGCGATGGACAAGACCAAGCTCATAAAACAAGAACGTACAACAATAATAACAACAACAAAAGAGGCTATAAAGGAAAATGCAATA
Organism: Dryomyza anilis; assembly: GCA_951804985.1. Lineage (NCBI taxonomy): Eukaryota > Metazoa > Arthropoda > Insecta > Diptera > Dryomyzidae > Dryomyza > Dryomyza anilis. Next base: position 94,556,325 of record OX638132.1, read on the forward strand.
AAGCAGACAAAGCAAAAATTTTTGATACAAGTAGAAAATAAACCGGAACATCATTAAATTACAATAAAAAAAACCACACAAACAAAATTTAAAAAAAAACGCTGTTAACAAAAACAAAACGAGGCAGTAGAAGTAGCCTTAGTCGATGAAGAAGAAGAAGAATAAGGTAACAAGATCAGGCAACAGCGTACATCATGGCCCAACAACAAAGTGCAAGTGTGAAAAAGTGCCCAAGAAGATACAGAACGAGCAGAAGAAGTTAAAGATACAGCAACCTCCGTATGACGTATCTGCCAGATACTCTAACTACATGGCCAGCCACATTTGTATGACGTACAACTGCTGACACTCATAGCCGCCTAACTACTACACTTCGTCATAAGTAGCTCTCTGTGTAATTGTGGCATCTATCTGTATCCAATTGGTATTGTATCTGTATCTGTGGCACAGATACTTTTGCACAATGCTTTGAATGTATTGGAATTTAACACATCATGTGCTCTCTGTCGCACTAATTCGTCAACAGCTTGCTCAACACTTGGTCTTTAAGCCACACATAACCCAAAAAAAAAAAATCAAAAAAGAAACAAAACTTGTTGGCCAACAGAATGAACTGCATGCGTACCAACAACACATTCAGCGATGAACAAACGATCGATCCACGAATAGTCGACCGAATGAACTCATTGACGGACAGACGAACGAAAAATTCAATAGATCGGTCGTTGATCATGTCGAGTCGAACACTGTGCGCAGGGCAACTACTGTGTTTTGATAGTAATGAAATAAGAGAGATTTTATAAATATTTTAGCTCGAGATAAAATATCTGCAATTGTTATAGAATAATAAGAAAGATAATAGTTTGGCGTTACAGCTCTAGACTGACCGAAGCTCTTTCTCCAATTGAGCTGTGCGATTTGTTACCACAACTAACAGAATTTGTTACCGCAACTAATAAAATTGACCTATTGAATCATTAAAAACATTTTACCACAAACACTTAATTCGGTTGTGAAAACATCCTAGTTTGTGGGTATGATGTTGTGACAACCTCCAAGTAAGTGAGCAATAGGTTGTGGCAACCTCCAAGTAAGTGAGCAATAGGTTGTGGCAACCTCCAAGACAAACAGGGTCGTGTTATAAAAAACGAACATCGTTGTTCAAATTAAGATTTTAAAGAAACCTTATTTTTTAATTTCATGTGTTATAAAAAACGAACACCGTTGTTCAAATTAAGATTTTAAAGAAACCTTATTTTTTAATTTCATAAATGGTATCAGTCGTTTTTTTAATTGCGTCCATTCGCTTTCTGTTTAATAAATTTATTACATAAATTTCCTTTTCTCTCCGAATGCTTTCAAACTTTTATAACCATTAACATTTCGTGGTTGGTTTCTTTTCATGCAAGAGTCTGGCAACCAAACAGTTGTCGTGATGACTAAAACGAGGTTCTTTTCATTTATTTTTGTTGATGCAACTATGTTCCCGATTATTGTAACAAAGCAAAATATTAAAATGTTTGTAAAATGAGAAATGTGTACATGAGGTCATTGCAATCGAATATGCACTTGCACGGACTAGCATTTCGATTATTTCGGTAAACAGTACCTTATTTAATGACATGATGTTCATTTTACTTCATGTCAAAGAGGATTATTCTGTGTGTACTTAAATGACAGGTCCTACAATGCCTAAACACTTTGTTTACTTCAAATCTTTCGAAAACTTTTGAACACTTTAGGACCAGTTTCAGAATAACTGATAACAGGTGTATCGGGTCAATTTCTAATTGTAACATTTCGGTAAGGTCATGATCATTAGGAATGTCAATCCCGGGATTAAAAATGGTCCGGAACTAACATCCCTAATGCTCATAAATCGAGCATGTCATTATTTTTAAGAGTTGGAGTCTGGAGATGCCCAACGAGTTAATAAATCGGTTTTCGGTTATTCTTGTAATGCAAATACCATATTGGGTACTTTTCAACAAGGTTCATTATAGACAATTTTTCATTACTCTCCCGAGGCATTTTTCAGGAATTTTTTTGGAAAAAAACACACAGACAAATGTAATATTTTGGGAAGTGAATAGCAGATTGATAATTTTGTAACATTTTAATGCCAGATTCATGGCACAGAAAACAGACAGATTTTGTTATAAACTCCACCTCTGTTTGCTTGAATTATAATGAAGAAATGTTTCTAAACAGCCTCGACTCTTCCAAAAATGTTGTCCGGTTCTGTTTATTCTGGCATTGGCCTACTCCAACATTGTCCAAAACTCGATAAAAAAGAGTTTTGCTGATCAAAACCCGACAAATAGTATACCAAATAAAACAGTATTAAATTGAATAATAATAATAAATTATATATTTATTTTAAACACGCCCGAAACCGGCTTTTAATAAATCGAAAATAAAAATTATTTGATATAAGTATTTAAATATTAAAAATAAAAAGGTTTGTACTGACATTTCATCAAAATAATGTCGTATTTATGATAAGGAATTTACGATAGTTTACCATTACAAAAACATTAAAGGATTTCCCTATTGAAAATTAGTTATGAGCAGGTATTAAAATACTTTGGAATATCGATTCCGCTATTATAAAATAGCGGTTCCGATTCTAATAACGCAATGTACATATTTACTTTAATAGGGTTTACCGGAAGAAAATCCAAACATTTTCTGAAGATGCATAGGACCAATTTCTACTGTGGATTAAACTAAATAGTCTGAAATCAAACAAACTTTAATGATTCTTAAGCTTAAATCAGGCCTATTACATAAAATTTAGAATTTTAAATAAACTCTTCGATGATCGAAGTTTTCTCGAACTAACTGCGAACATCGATATTGCAATGTTTTTCGAATCAATCTCATTATTCGTTGCGGTATCGATCCACATTCAGAGGCCTTTAATGCTTCGAAGCTCTCTCTAACTAAATTCGATATCAAAGTTGAAACTCGTAGCTAAATCGAATCAAATTTTCAAAATTTCTCGTACATTCAAATTTAAGTACAAGATACGATATTTAAACATTTATCACATCGATATCGCACTATTTTTCGAAGCAATCTCGATCTTTGATTATTTTTTTTTCTTCGATATAGTTCCGATTTCGAAAAATGTCTTACCTAGAATAGTCCGATAGAACGCATCGATATCTTCTTACCATGTAGATCCAATTTGAGGCCTGATATCGATGCAAGAACGGATTCAATATCGTGTGATTTCTGCATCTACTCGCATTGATCTCTTAATGATATCGAAACGAATGGAGTGTAATATATATACGATATCGTAATCGATACCGACTGAGTTTCTCTACATCTCGAAACAGTCTCGAAGCGATATCGAATTGAATGGTAGACTGGACTAGTAGAAATATACTCTTTAAGGGTAGACATGATAATAGTCTGATAAGTTGCAAATTCAATGATCAGTTCCGATTTACGACCGAAGATCATTCGTATGGGTCTAAAATATTTCTACAAGGGACGCAAAATTAATGTGTGTATTATTAGGATCTATTAGATTATTAACGACCATTGAGTTAATACCTAATGGTAAAAATCTAAATATTTAGTACTATTTTTGTTTTCTATTATAAAATGCTACATCCATAAAATCCAGCATGAGTTAGGAAGAATGGAAAACTTAATTGTAATAACCAACTTCATTCGGTAAATGTCAACTTTCTACAAATTAAGTGATGGAACTGCTATTTGCGGTTGAAATATTTACTTTTGGTACAAACTACAATCTTTTTATTTTTGGCTATAATAACCAACTTAGCAGTTGACACAAGGGAATTATTTGGGTGGGCAATGAGTTGGCTGACGCAACAAATTTCTATTCTGTCGGTATCTTTATATGATACAAATGTTTTTAATTTTTTTGGTCATGGAAACGTCAAAATCCAACAGTTCGTTCGTTCTTTGCTCCCCCACAATACAATATTCTACCAACTATGTTTGTGTTTTGTAAATTTAACAAAGTATTTCATTGATTTCCCATTATGTCATCCCTAGTAGTTTAAAATTTGTGGTGAGATAACGTTTCTCATGTAACTGATAGGATTTTGATGAGATAAAAATACATTGTTCATTTCTCGATCATGACACTAGAAAAATTTCTCCTAGGGAACGTAATGAAATGAACTTGGCACGTTTTTGCAAACAAACCCTACAAATATCCCCATGAGTTATATTCTTCCAAACAATGTTGTTTTATAATATTTCTAAATTATAAATTTTATAATATTGTAAATAAAAAAATGTAAATTTTACTAAATTACAACTGTGTTTTTGCACATTAAGATGGATATATAATTTATAGCATGTGGGTTCAATCGCCCAGTATTTCGAACCTGATTTAAGGCATTTCGGCTCTTGCCCGCCGACATGTAGTTAGTAGCGTAGTTAGCAGAGACAACGAGCAACCATTATGACCACAATTAAGCGTCTTTAAGATGCTGCTAGTTGGCCGAACCGCAATCGACACATGGCAGGGCGAACACCGAACGAACGAGCGAGGAAAAGACAGACGGTCAAACATAGTCGACCAAATGAATCGTATCGGCTGTGAGCAAATCAGACCTGCGCGCAAACAAACTATACCGAACGAAGGAACGAATGCCGCTGTTCATTCGAACGCCGTTCATCCAACTGTTCATTCGTGTGCTTGTGGCCCGTGCGATTGTTCATTTGGCAGCTCATTCATGGCTCATTGTGCGCGCTCGTTTCGTGTGCGTTGTGCTGTTCATCGCAGGCGTTGAGAATTCATTCGAGCGGCAGCAGCATCGAAGCGATCGAACGAAGATAGTTGCATGGGCGGACGGACAGACGTACGGTAGGCAGTCAGTAAGGCAGCCGTAAGAAAGAAGACTGAAAGGCTCTCGAACGCACCCTCGACAAGACGTGTCATTTGTCAATCAGTAACCGAGCGCAACGGTCGTCTCACTGTGTGAAGAAAGTGCGAAGTTATTACGTAGTGAAGAACACTTTGCAAAGTTTATTAAAAATAATTCATATTTTTACTTGCAAAGTACAAAAAAATATTAAAACTTAAAGTGAGATTATTAAAAAATATTATAAAAATTCCAACAATTAAAACTTAATGTGAAAAAAAAATTATAAAGAATTTTTCAATTTAAAAAAATTCCAATCATTAACAAAGTGTTTGAAAAGCAGTGAAATTAAACTTATTAAAAATAAATTGAAATGCATTTTATATAAAAGAAAATAATTCTTTCAAACGTTGCCTAATTTGAGTTTTGCTTAAAATTAAAAACTTGACTCAATTATTAAATTAAAAACACACACACAAAATCATGGATAACAACTGCATCGAAACACGTCTGAGCGCCGCCTGTCACACTCAAACTGACAAAATGTCAGCTGATAGTGCCACGCCCACACAAAGTGCGCGCCCCCACAACACATTCTCCTGCGCGCAACGCCGTTTCGCACTGACGCTGCTGCTCTGCTGCGCACTCTTTGGTAGCGCCAACAGCTGCGGTCCGGGACGCGGCATTGGCGGTCCACGCAATAGCCGCACTCTAACGCCGCTCGTCTTCAAGCAGCACTGGCCGAATATGTCCGAGAAGAACAAGGGCGCCTCGGGCATTAATGAGGGCGTTATACGTCGCGATTCGCCCAAGTTTAAGGAGCTGGTGCCCAACTACAATAAGGCGATCATTTTCAAGGATGAGGAGGGTTCGGGCGCCGATCGTTTAATGACACAGGTGAGTGAACGAACACCTAATGACAGAGGTGAGTGTACAATTCTGACCCGGCCTTAAGCCGCATCAGAACACAACACACACTCCACTCCGTCTACGTACTAATATTATTGATAATAAATCAAGATTATTGAGAAGCTTATCAGGGCGGCAGGGCAGCACACGTTATTCTGATAAGCTTTAAGTATTGAAAAAGCATTTTACGTAGAATGCGTGCAGCAATGCGCAAGCCGTGGAGCTTATCTTATCTTGCTGCAAAAGTAGTGCTAAACTCGAAACATTTCAATTTAACACGTTTGCGACGGCACAAAAAAATGCTTTAAAACGAAGTTTATATGGTGTATTTTGCTATAAAGCAAGTGAGAATTATAGGGACATGAATGTTAATTCTATAAATTAGAAAGAATATTTTTGTTTTGTATTTTCTTATTGAAGTTTTTTTAAAAATAGCAATAATTTTGGCTAGAAAATTCGAGAAGTTTAAATTGAAATTAAATTTTTCTGTTTGCTATAATTTGGAAGTATAATCTGGAAGTTTACTGATTTAAATTTCATTTTTACTACAAAGAAATTAAAAAATTTAAAATTTTTATAAATTTTACATTTAAATTTGATTTTGAATAGACTTTCAAATACGGAAAGAACTATTCAAATTTCAATTTGATTTCAATTGAAATCAATAACTTGCTCGATAGTTTCTAATAAATTATTTAATCTTTTGTATTTATTACATTTAGAATATAATTCGCCTACATATCATAAATCATTAGCGACAAAAAATTAAAAACTAATTAAAAGCTTTAATGTGAAATATCTTGCGCAACTTAGTAGTTTTATTTAGCAATTTTACAACAATGCTTGTCGTTCTATATTTACAATAATTATTTACACAAAATATAAATGATTTACACAATAACATTTTGTTATAGTGTGTTTACTAAGTAAGTAAGCAATGACTAACGCTTTATTGTACACATTGTCATTGACGGAAATATGCATTCGAAATTAATCTATGAAAAGCACCATAAAATTTGTTTACACAAAACTATGGCAATTTTAACAATTACTTTTTGTGCAATAAATTATATGTTTTTTTATTTAATTTCTCGGAATTATATTTTTTGATTGGTAGCATTTCCGTTAATTTGTCAATATATAAATGCAAATAAATACTGCGCTCTGAAAATACTCTACACCCAGAAAAAAATACTATATAAATAATAGTTTTTTACTATTAAAAATATTCAATAGAATAAATTATTATTTTAATCGGAAAATACCATTAAATACTAGAAAATACCATGACATTGCCATTGAGTTTATATGAAAATTTTTATTTTTTGTATACTATTAAATCAATAATTGTCCAATTTTAATGGGATTTGAGGGAATTTTTTTCTGGGTGTATAATTAATAGTTTTTTGTGTTATTATTTCAATAGTTTTTTTACTATTAAAATTCGTAAATTAAATTATATTATTATACGTGTTAATACCATTAGTACTACAAAATAATATGAAAAAAATACTTAATACTATTAATAGAACTTGAGTTTACATGGAAATAGGTTTTTCGAAATACTATTAAATCAATTTATGATTCAAAAACAAAATACTATACAAATAATAGTATTTTTCCTATATTTGTCTATTTGTTTTTACTATAAAAATCAGTCGGTGGAATAAAAGATTACTTTAATACAATAAATACGATTGAATACTACAAAATACTATTAAAAACATATTGAATACTTTTAAATCTTTTGGAATTTATGTGGAATTAAATCAATTTAGAATTAAAAACAAAATACCAAACAAATAATAGTTTTTTGAAATTACTTCAATAGTTTTTATTATTAAAATCAATCAATAGTATACATTATGCTTTTAATCGTATAAATACCATTGCATATTATAATATACCATTACAAAATACTGAAACCATTTAACTGTCCTTTAATTTAAATGGAAATATCCATTCTTTAAAATGCTATTAAATAAATTGATACAATTTTAGACTTTTGATCAATTAATAGTTTTCTCTGATATTATTTTAATAGTTTTTACTATTAAAATGTGTCAATAATTCTGAATAATAATAATAATAGTTTGGCACTACAGTCCTATAAGAACTTAGGCCGAGCTCTCTCACCATTTTGAGCTGTGCGTGTTATATTTGTACTCAAAGTGGTGGGACCTACAGTTTATTGCCGAATCCGAACGGCGGGTGAGAGTTTTTTCATAGGCAATGTTTTTACTCTCGTAGGTTTGCCATTTACTGACGAAAGGTAGCGCGGTATAGAAAAATGTTTCTATGAAAAGATGTTGTTAGCCCCAGTCCAGGCTTGAACCGGGGACCTTTCGGCTCGCAGTCCAACGCACTAACCACTGAGCTACCGCGGCTACGAATACTATACAAATATTATTGAGTTTATATGAAAAAATATATTATTAAAATAGCATTTTAAATGAATTAGTGTCCTATTAAACCACAATTCTTATCCGAGTGCGCAAATATTATTTTTAAAAAATGTCTAAAATATGGCAACACCTCGTACGTAAAGCTTTGTGTAAATAGCTTGCTTATCGCGGGCGCGCGATCGCCTGTGTAATCAGCAATTAATGTAATACATATTTATAGCTAAATGTTTATTTTTATTATTATTGCTTAGCTGATTAGGCGCTTCAAATGTGTCGCCTACCTTTACTGACTTCCCTTCTAATTGCGCACGTTTGGAAGCATGTCAAACATTTGACAGCTGCTTTTATGATATTTTTTTAAGTATTTGCAAAACAGCTACTTTTAATTAAAATGCATGTTTTTGCGCGCATTACAAATGTTTTTAGTATTTTTTTTTGTTTGTAGTGCAGACTCTTTTAATTATTTTGTGTGTGTTTTATTAGTTGTCAGTTGTCAATAGCTGTCAATGTCACAATTTGACAAGTGGCACGCGTTGCGAGCGAGCGAACGAGCACGCGCGCGCGCCTCATACTCACGCGTCATAAACACAGCTTAAAGGCTGCTGTTTATTTTAATGTTATCTTGTCACTATTTTCGTTTGTGTTGTCTCCAAACAACTGTCACACAGTTTGTCAGTGCATTTAGTATGTCAAATGGACAACGGTAGTCATCAATTTTAACCGTGTTCGCATTGTTTTCAAATGCGCCAAATATTTTGTAAAATATTTCACAACTATTAACAGGCAAGTCAAGGACTTTAAAGTCTCAAGGACATTTATCTATTCTATAGTTTATATAGTACATTTTTGGTAGCAGCGCTGCTGTCAATGTTGTCAAACAATTTTTGAAAATTGAAATCAAGGTCGTTTTGCTACTGCGTTATTTTAACGTCCGTCATACTCATTCATGCATCGTGACAAATCGTTGTAGGCGCAAGGACACCTTCGTACAAAGTGTTTCTAACGCATTTCTTATTGTTTTTGCCGCATAGGACACGGTGTCGCAATTGCCGTGTCGTAAATACAACTCAAGGACACACACACAGGACATATACAGGACACCTTCGTCTTCGTGCAAGGACATCAAATATTGACATTGCGTTGCGCTACTCTTTTTATTAGTTTTTATTTGAAATTTTGACTACCATTTGACATTGAATGCAATTTGTTGAGGCATTTGCGTGAAAAGTCGAATGTCCTCGTTGAATGTCCTGCAACGCAACTAACGTGGATTTTATGTGTTGCCAATAGTTTGACGTTGTAGTGCAGCCTTCTAAAGTAGCTGCTACTGCGCTATTATAGCGTTACAAGCTAGTTCAAGGTTGTTGGGTATCTTTTTAAATGAATTTTTGCAATATTTAAAAACCTTTAAAAAGGTTGCAAGCAGCTAAAATGTTTTGTTAAACTGTTTTAAGAGGATTTAAAAGTTTTTGAAATCTTTTGCAGTTATTAAAAAAGTTTTTAAATTGAATTTTGCATTATTTGAAATCTTTTAATGTTATGTTAAACTGCTTTATAAGTTATTAAAAACTTTTGCCATTATTTAAAAGCCTTTTAAATTCAAAACTTTTATTAAAAGAGACTTTAAATAGTTTTAAAAACATGTTGCCTACATTTTATAATCCTTTTAAAGGTTTTAATTTGTAGCAGCACCGTTTTGAAACACTTTAATGCCCACTAAAGAGCTCTAATAGCCTCCGCCGCAGCCTCTCCCTAAAACCACACAGCATAATGTTGCTCATTAGCTGCGGCAGCAACAGCCTATTAAACACTTGTTCAAAAAAAATATAAAAATAAAATAAAATAAACGCATTGTTAACAATATTGTGTGAAAATTACGCCGCAGACGCGAAATTTAACGCGTTTTCTACCTGCGGCTGCGCGCCTGCGGCAGGTAACCGAAAATCCATGGAATTTTTCAAAAGTTTTATTCAAAAATTTTTCATTAACTAAATAAAAACGTGTCATAAAATTAAAAATCATTCGTACAAAAACAAAAATCAGCTATTTCAAATCCCACAACTATTCAAATTATTCGACCATGTTGCCGCATCATGTTGCGCGTGCGTAAAGTGACTCAAAAAACCAACGACTTTTATTGATATTAATTAATGGCAATTAATTAAATGAAATCGTAAATTAAATCTTGGTATAAAAAAACCAAACACACACAACGTGGTAACCTTCTGCGAAGGCTAAACGCGCGCGCGATAAGCGCCATAATACAGGCGGCTGGCAGGCAGCCTCCGCAACTTGATGCAGATGATGATAATAATGATGATGAGTTATGTGGCACGGTTTTTGGTTAAAATGACAGGCGAAGGAATTTTGAAACAAATCGTAAATTGTTTTTTAATTTTGAAATTTTATTTGGTAATACAAAAAATGTTGTTTTCTTGGTTTTTTTAAGTTTTAAAAGATTTAAATAATTTTTGAAGTTTTAAAATTTATTTTTATGTTTTGTTTTTGTAGGAAATATATCAAATTGTTTTTTAATTTTGTAAATTTTATTTGCTAAAAAAAAAATGTTGTTTTCTTTGATTATTTTTTTAGTTTTTAAAAGGTTTAAACAATTTTTTGAAGTTTTAAAATTTATTTTTAATGAAAAGTGAAATTTATTCTTCCAAAATAGTTTTGTTTTTCTCGACTAAAAAAATGTCTTTGATTATTTTTTAGATTTTTTAAAAGGTTTTAATAATTTTTTGATGTTTTAAAATTTAATTTTAATGAAAAGTGAAATTTATTCTATTCAAATAGTTTTGCTTTTTCTTGTTCTCGACTAAGAAATTTTGAAATACTATCAATTTTTAAATTTTATTTGTTTAAATATTATTTATTTAAATATTAGTTTCTTTGGATTATTTTTTAGTTTATTAAAGCTTTTAAAATTTACTGAACATTTTTATAGTTCTATTGAATTTTGTCGTCGACTATTTTAATAATTTTAAATTTTAATTTATATATTTGATTATTTTTATTTTTAAAGATTTTATTATTATTTAACATTAAAAACTACTAAATTTTTAAATTCTCTATAAACCGCTATAAAAAGCGCCTCACTTAATGCTTTTTTTAATAAACATGAATATCATTTTTTATAGTTTATTAATGTTTGCATTAGTTTTATGATCGAAACCGTGAATATTGCTGATCGTTGATGATCGTTAAAATCAACACAAATTAACGCATAAAACTGACACGATATGCGCCGTTTTATTAGGCTCAAATTGTCAGTCAGTCAGTCAGTCACTTTGCTCAGTCATCCATCCAACCATCCGTCCGTCATCAGACGTCCACGGTTCAGCGCACTCTGCGTGCAACTTAAGAACATCATAAAATAGTCTAAAGTATCAAATTGTTTAATAAATATGTTTGAAATTCAAATTCAATATAGTTAAAACAAATATGTATATAAAATTACTGTTTGTTTAATATAAACTACGTACAAAAAACAAATAGCAATAAATAATAACAATGTATTTTTAAATAACAAATATATTTCTTTTTTTTTTTTTTTGTTAATAACAAAAATAAACCTTAAGTTTAATTACAAAATCCATTAGTAATACTTGCGAAAAAAATATTAGTCAACAAAACTATTTAATTATTCAAACTGTTTATTAACACTTAAAGCATTAAAAACGGTTGTAAAATTTAATTGTAATGCAAAACTATTAAGTAAGCTATTTTACTAAGAAAAGAAAAATAACCTAGGAATTGTATATAATTTGCAAAGCAAAAAATGGGCACTGTACTGTTTCATGTTTCTATTCTTTATAGAAATATGCAAATAAAAAAAAAAATACCTACGAATTTTATTAACTAAATGTAACGAAAAACACTTTTCTCTCAACTCTACTTATATTCTTACTACTGGAGACTTTTTCTAATTATAAATTACATGTTTTTTAACTTTATATGTTCAAATTATATTCTACTTCTTTAATTGAACTTTTTCGCATATTGCAATTGAAAAAGTACCTACGAATTATATCAACTAAATGCAACGGAAAAAAGCTTTTATATCATTTAAATGTAACTTATAAAAAATTTTACTAAATGCTTTATGTTGCAACCATTTTTAATCAACTATAATGCTCAAATTTTAAGTTTAAATATAAAATTAATTTTTCCCATGCTTTATAAACTATTTTTCTCAATTTTGACTATGCAAATTCCACGACTGTGTCTCATTTGGCAAATTTTGTGACAAACAGCTCTGTCAAAAGTATCGATAACGCTTAAAAATAACAGCTATTAAGCTTGTCTCTTTTTATTATGAACCGAATGACTGATCGAATGCCTGGAATAACGCGCTATCGTTAAAATTAAAACAAAATTTGATATAAGCGCGCATTTTTTTTGTTTAAAATTTTATTTTGTTGACGATAGTTAGCTGTCATTCAGTTTTTATTATCATTTCAAAGATCTGCATTTATTGCGCATATTTTAGCGAGATTCCCACGTTTTAGTTTAAAAATATTTAAAGGTTTTTCAAAAAATAATTTCTGTGTTTGAGCAACGCTAGACAAATGCAAAGTGACAACATGAAATTCAAATTTTTGAAATCATCTATAAAAAAAAAATCCCATATAGAACTTAAACTTCCACCGATTATCAACTTGATCTTTAACGTCTGAAGCTCATTTTCTTTAAATTCTTTCAAGTCGTTAATGTCAACACATCAAATGTAGAGACGACCATCAGCGTAAGAAAGTGTTGTTGAACTAATAAATAATAATAAAAAAAAAGTCGGGGGCAGCATCCACTTTTAATCGATAGACCACAAGAATGTGTCCCAAAAATGATTATCTAAACGCATTCTTACTAATAGGATCAGACATAAGAAGCATGTGTTTTTGTTGTAGATTTTCAAAAATATATACAACAACAATTTGACAAGCATGTCAATGTCTCATCAGAGCTCAAGTTACAATTATGAAATATTAGATGATTTTTTTTCGTTTCGATACAAGAATTTTTCCAGCTGAATTTCGGTTGATGTGTTCTTTTTTTCTGTTGGTTTGGATTTTTTTTTAGTGAAAAATATGCGGTTTAATGTGGGTCTTAATGTGGTTTTGTAAGACATTACAATGCTGTTGTAATATTGTAAACAATGGCATAAATTAGCTTTATTAAGGCTTCATTTTCAAGATAAAAAAAAACCCGAGCTATAGCAAAATAGTAATACAGACACTTTTTATTATTGGAAACAAAAATGCTTTTTAATTGCTTTTCGGTTCTGTTTGAGTTGCGTTCAATTTGCTTTCGCATTGCATATTCGAAATACGTTTGATTTAGGCTTGAGTATTAATTGAGTAACCTTTGATAATAGCCTAAAACCTTAGTAATTTATTTATTTTGAAGTTTTTTTGGCTTTAAACCTGAATTGTGTTTAAACTAAGCTTGAGTAAACATTGAGATGTATTTGAGATACACTTGAGATATGTTTAAAATGCATTTAAATAGATTTCTCTATTGTGTTTACAATGAATTTTATATGCGCATTTGAACAAAATAGTTCTTCAGATACATTTGTGATTTACATGTATTGCGTTTGGATTGCGATTGATCTGCGTTTGCCCTAATAACGATAAAAATGTTGGCAACACTGACTGCCAATGCCGAGAACATCCTGTGAGCCAAAAGGCAAAGGTACAAATTTTTGTCCACACATACTTAAGATAAGCTAATCCCGCCATTAGTCTTTGCCACTTAATGCGATCGCGCTGTCACAACACAACAACAATAAAAAAAAATCAAAAAAAAAACCTGAACTACCTTTTCGTGTGTCCAACAACATGCGCATAATTAATAATAAAAGAAGCAGTAAAAGACAGACAAAACATAGCAAACGCAACACAAACAGCGTGTGAAGTGCATATAAAAAAATAAAAAAAAAATGGCTGGTCCGTGAAAATTGAAAATAATTTGTGGCAGCCTCACAAGAGCAACATTTAAGTGGTCCCATTAAGGTGTTGGAGGTCTGTACAAATGCTTGAAGAAGCGCAACAAATCCATCAACACGACAAACGCATGCGATCGAAATCAGCGACAAGCGCAGCAAAAACATGCAAACAAATTAAGTGAAAGAATTCAAAGAAATAGAAAGGACAGCATACAGCAAAGTAAAAAGCGCATTAAATGTTAATAAAAATCAACAAAAAAACAAACATTTTCAAGCTTGCGATTGCTATACAAAAAGCCAACAAACGCATGCGTTTGATTTATTTTTTTGAATAAAATGATCGCACTCAAATTAGCAACTGACAGACATGCAAAAAAGAAATTCAACGAAATGAAACGAGGCTAATTTCAGTTGCGATTGATTTTGACACTCATTGTGTGCTTCACACTGTGCGGTTGTTGTGATATGTTGTAGTTGTTGTTGTTTTAATTAAATCCCATAATGAATTAAGCTGCTGGCTGCTGATCCGCAACTGATGGGAAACAAATTTGGACAGATTTAAAACAAAAACATAATAAAAAAAATAAATAAAGCGAGAGAGAGAGAAAAAAAAACGCAAATTAATAACTTGAAAATCAATTTGCCACAAAGTGGTGCTGTGCGATTTATGATTATTTTTGATTGTTGTTTTTGTTGAGCGCCCGCTGATTTACTAGCGACAATAAATAAATTCTGCAACTTTAACTGTCAATTTTTGACAGCCGCAGATAAAGCAGCAACGCGCAACAAAAAAAAAACCAATCGCAACAATATTCAGCAATGAAACAAATAAACAATCAAGTTGATCTTGGCGCTGCGATTGATGCTCAGTCGTTTTTGCGGCGCATTGTTTCTAATTATGCAGTGACTCATCATCATCATCATCACCGCTTATAAAAATAAACACTAAAAATTCATTAAATAATCAATAATCAAAATGAAATCAAAATTCCAATGAAACGACCAACGTTTTCGTGTAACGTAAACAAATGCGATCGATCGTAGATCGCAATGTAAACAAAAACCGTCTTGACATCCGTCAAATGCGTTGCTGCTAATTTTGCAAATTCTATTAAAATTAGAAATTGTGCTATTTTTGGGATAAATGCTTATTTCAAATATTGTGTTAAATTTAAATAAAGATTTTGTAATTTTACGAGTTGCGGATGAATACGGCTATTTTTGTAGACTATAATTTTAAATGTTTAAATAAACTAATTGAGGAACGTTAGTTATAGCTTTAATTTGATTTTTTTAAATATAGAAAAAAATGCTCAGTTTAGATATTGTGCAAAATTTACAAAATGATTTCGTAGTTTTACGAGCAACGTTTGGATTTAGCTATTTTAGAAGACTGCATTTTTATTTAATTAAATAAACTCAAAATAATCATTACATATTATATAAAGCTTTAAAATAACTTCTAATTACAATCTTTATTACGCAATTTTAATTTGCTACAACGCAGAAAACATTTTCGTAAGTTTACGAACCATTAATTTCAAATTCGTATTTTCTTTGTTGCCGTAGCCGCGGTAGCTCAGTGGTTAGTGCGTTGGACTGCGAGTCGAAAGGTCCCCGGTTCAAGCCTGGACTGGGGCTAACAACATCTTTTCATAGAAACATTTTTCTATACCGCGCTACCTCTCGTCAGTAAATGGCAAACCTACGAGAGTAAAGCCATTGCCTATGAAAAAGCTCTCACCCGCCGTTCGGATTCGGCAATAAACTGTAGGTCCCACCACTTTGAGTACAAATATAACACGCACAGCTCAAAATGGTGAGAGAGCTCGGCCGAAGTTCTGTACAGGACTGTAGCGCCAAACTATTATTATTATATTTTCTTTGTTGCACAAATTTATAATTGCTTGCATTATTTAGTAGTTATTTAAAGTTTTTTTTATAACTAAAACTGCGAAATAAACAAATTTCGTAAGGTTCGTAAATATAAAATTCAAATGGCTACAATGAGCAAAATAATGCAACGATTTTAAAACAGTTTTTGACAAAATATTTTAAAAAGTAGCAACTATTAGTAAAGCCTATAAAAAACTGAATCAGCTGGCGGTGTTTGGCAAAAACTCAGAAAATGATTTTGTAAATTTACGAAAACTACTTTTGATATAACAAAAAATACACGCATAAAACATATCAATCAGCCGCAAATCACTTTAATTACCACCACACAAAATAACAACAAATCAAAGTAGATCAAAGGATACGCCTGGTTGTGTAAGTGTTTCCTTGTAAATTATATGGCAATGTGTAAAAAGAAAACAACTAAAACAATTGCGCGCTCACATTACAAGCCACTTGAGTGCCTGATGCGTACGTTTAAGCGTTCGGCAGGAAATCGAATCAAATGTTAAATAAATGCCACACACACCGCACTGCAATGCATCGCAACGCACCGCGCAGGCGCAAATGTCAGCAAGTTAACGTAATGCAACGCAATACAACGCAAAGCAGAGCAACGTAACGTAAGTAGAGCTGAAGTGATCAATTTACCAAAGCGAATACAAGCAAATGCCGCTGCTGTTGACACATATATGAGGCATGAAACAAGGAGGGAATTAAAAAATAAAAATAAAAAAAATAAAATTTAAAATTTTTAAACTCTTTTCACTAATAAATTAGAAAATCACTAAATTGCAGACATTTTTTAAAATTAAGTATTTTTAAAAATTTTGAAATTCGTTTGAAAACTAAATTTTTTAAAAATAAAAATTGATAAATAAAATAAAAAAAATAAAAACTCAAAGAACTAAAATCTTTAGAATGCGTAAAACTCCAAAATCAAAATTAGGCAAAAGCTTCAGATACTGAAATATGTGCAATAAACTGTTTTTGTAGAACAAGTACTTTTAATAAAATAAAAAATGTCATAAATTAAAAAAAAAACTCTAAAATCATTAGAAGGCTAACAGACATTTTTTTAAATCTGAATTTAAAAAGTGAATTCGATATAAGTTAAAAACTAAAATTAAAAAACTAAAAAAAATAAAAAAGAATTATAAAAAAAAAAAAAAAATAAAAACTAAAAACTTTCAAACGCCTCAAACTAATAAAATCTCAAAAATAGCTAAGAACTTAATATATGCAAATCTTTCAAAACAAAAATTAGAAAATTGAAAAACAAAAATTAAAAATAATTAAAACTAAAAACTTTCTTTTTAATATTTACTCAAAAACCAAAATTTGTTCATTGCATAAAATGCTCAAATATTTACTTTAAAAAATTATACCAAAACAAAAATTATTTTTATATTTATATTTAAAAAAAAACTATAAAAATTTTTTTAAAAAAAATATATCTAAATCTCTGCACATTTTTGTGGTTTTATTCGTTGCTTATACAAAATACGTTGTCAATATAATCACTTCCGCAGTTATAAGTTTTCGCTTCCTTTAACGATAAAAATCAATTAAGACAAGGATATGCCTCGTATCTGATTACCTTAACAAGTAACCAGAAGGTCCTGCAATGAAGGGCGCTGCTGCTTGCCGGAAGGTTCTGGCAGCAATTTTGTCGAGTGTTTAATCGCTATGGGCAACGTATCAACAAAAAAAAGGGTTACACAGCAGACAGCAAGACGTGGTGCAAAAATCACAGCAGCAACAAAAACAACAAGAAAAATTTGCAACTACAACAACAAACCCAATATGCATTGACATGCGCAATAAGGGCGCTAATGTTTGAGGTTTTTTTTTATTTTTTTTATTGCTTTTGGTAACATGATCGTTTTGATATTTTTGTTTATTTATTTTTATTTATTAAATTAAATTTTATTATTAATTTTTGCATTTCCATTAATTACTACAGTCGCAGACATCTATGTCGCAACACTTGCGCTGGCAACCCTGGCGCCCGCTTTGACGCTATCAACGACCGCAATTAAAAAGCGCATTTTTCATAAATTTTTATATTTGCTTTGCATTTGGCTTTTAATAACCTTTAATTAATAAAGCAATGCGCAGCTAATGATGATGACTGCGCACAGCTAAATTGCCAGCAACATTTTTCGCAGCAACAGCAATAAAAATAAAAAAAATAAAACCTATCAAGGATATGCGGCAAACGACGCACGTTTAGTTCGCAAATGTCAGCGATTTAAATTAATTAAATGCGAGATCAGCAGCGGCAACAAAAAGCAGACGCGCGCGCCGCCGTTGACTCGGCAACAGTTGCCGGCGCTGCAATTAAAATGTGATCAACAATTGTTACATGATTTTTGTTTTTTGGTTGTACTACAAATGTTTTGTGTAAATAGCATTTAAGTCTATTGAGACTAAAAATAACAAACATTGATTAGGGCCAAAACGATTAAAGACGGCCAGGCCAAATGGCTTAAATGCCAAGAAGTGCTAAAAGCTTTAGGAATTTTTAACTTGAACGAAAAATATAATATTTGAATAAAAAAAAAGTTAAAAAGAAAAAGAAAAACAAAAAAATATAAATAAAAAAATTTAAAAATTCAGTACAACTCAAAAAAAAAAAAACTGCTGCAGCCGCTTCACACCTTCAGCTGTTGGTTTTCAACACTTGGCCGCATTGCCATGACAGCCAAACGACCAAAACCGCTATAATGCGCCACCCAACCAACAGCCAATTATTTGTTTTTTTTTTTTAATAACAACAAAAAAATATCCACAAAAAATGTTAATGAAATTAAACAAACGTCTAAATAATTAATTCGTTGATTTTCAACAACTTCGTCGTCAAAGATCTTCTTTTATTTACACGCGCTTTCAACCCACTCCAGCCGGTGTTGAGCACACCGATGAGTTGATCACTGTGGTGTATTCTTTGTATACACTTTACCAACATTATTATTTAGCATTTAGCAGCTCTATAGGCAACAGCTTATTTAATCAACGACGTGTTTACTTTACGCACCCGTCGTCGTAGTCATCGTCGGCATTTGTTACCAAAACAACCAAGTTCGAAAAACCCAAAAATGAAAAAAAAGAAAAATTTTAATACAGAAATTTTAACACACGTTCTTCGTTGCAATGCAATTGACAAATATTTAGTTAGTTATGCAGTTAAACACAAAGTTCAGTCTTGAAGTGTTTGGCAGTTATTGTTGAGGTGATTAAGTTTAGTTTAAGGATCAAAGTGATGATGACTTGTTGTTCATATTGAACTTCCATAATTGATCTTAATGAGTGATCAACAATGAAAAAGAGTTTTCTTTTTTTTTAACCTTATTGAGCTTCCATTGTTGATTTTATTGTGCATTAATTGTTGATCATATTGAGCTTTCATTATGAATTATATTGGGTTTTCATTGTTGATCATATAGATTTTTAATATATCACGCTTTTATTGTAGAATATATTAGGCATTTAATATTGATCTAATTGAGTTTTAATTGCTGATTTTATTGAACTTTCTTTGATGATCTTATTTGCATTTGAATGTTCATAATAATGCTAATCATTGCTGATCATATTGAGTTTTAATTGTTGATCGTATTTAGCATTCATTGTTGATCATATAGAGATTTTATTGCAGATCATTTGAGTTTCATTGTTGATCATATGCTGTTTTAATTCTTGATCATAAAAAGTATAAATGATTTATCATATTGTGCATTAATTATTGGTAATATTGAGCTTTCATCATGTATTATATTGCGTTCTTATTGTTGATCATACTGATTTTTAATTCTTGATGTTATTGCGCTGTTATTGTAGAATATAGTAAGCATTTATTATTGATCTTATTGAGTTTTTATTGCTGATCATATTGTTGAAATTGTCTACACTGTAATCTTTATAAACTTGTTGTTAATTATGTTGATCACTGATCGATAAGAGTGATACTAGGTTTATTTTTCATATAACGCTGATAATGTTTAACATTGAACACTGATCATTACTTTGATTACCGTAATAAAATGGTTAACACATGGATATTTCAAATATTGCATTGATATTAATAATCATTTAACAATAACGAATATAATGATTGCGTGTTAATGTTTTAATGATCTTATAATACTGCTTAAGAGTACCACAAAATTGATTGTTTATTATAATGCTTATAGCATATGATCACAAGAATTTTAGATTTTTAAACTTGTTTATAACATGATCATATCTGGAAAATAATTATGATCGCTTTAAAAAATCGAACACATAATAACATTTATAACGAACTCAACTCATAATAATCACAAAACGATTGCAATTATAGCTATTATTTTTGAAATATTGTACATCATTTGCATGTTTTTGTCGACGATCATATTAAAGAATTTAATGTTTTTTATGATCATGTCAATCATCTCAATATCACTGTAATGTGCGCATGATGTCTATCGTTCGCATGTCCATCAAACATGTCATTCGTGCGATCATGTCCATCAACGATCGAGCAACGATCGTCATCGTCATGATGTTTTGATGAACGCGTCGAAATACCACCAAAGCTGTTGTGGCTGCTAAATGAAAATGTGCGTCTGAACTTAAATGCTTAACGCCTATGCAAACACAATCAGGTTGAACGTTTGTGTACTGATCGCGCCGCTGATCGTTCGATGATGTTGCTGATGTACGCTGCTGCTGTTGTTGATGATGATGATGATCGTCATAATCAACATAAAGCGCTGCGCAGCGTAGCAAGTGCTGCGCAAACATGCAACACACAGGCAGACAAATGTAAATGGTTGTTAAAACACAAAATCGTTGTTGAAATCCTCAGCAAACAAATGCCGAACGGTCAGCCAGAGACGCTGAGACAGTCAGCGATCATTAGCAGTCGAGCAGCGCGTTGTTGGCAAAGACATTAAGCAGCCGCAGACGCGCTGTTGCGCCTTTTAACAAAGTAAACGTTGTTGCAGACGAATGATTAAAAAAATAAAAAAAAAAACAAAAATTAAAAATAAAAATATAAATAAATTAAAAATATGCTAAAAATGCATTCAACTTAAATGCGCTGCAGTTAAATGCATTTGAAGTTATTGATTTTTCAATGCAAACCTCAAATAATGCGTGCAAAACAAAAGACTTAGGCAAAGAACTTGCTTGCAGTATTGCAGAATTTCGTAGAATTTATAAAGCATTTTCTTGAAAAATTATTGAAATTCCAAAATATACTCAAATTGTAGTTAATAATTAGCTTAATTTAAAAAATATTTGTTTTTCAAAATATTTTTATTTTCAATATTTTAAAATATTTTATGTGTTATATAAAATGTTATTATTTAAATTATTAAAAATAAAATCTAAAAATATTAAATTAACTTTTTATATAATTATATATTTTTCTATATAAGATTTTTTAATTTTAATTTATTTTTTATTTTTATTTAAACATTTTTTCACATTTATACAAATACTTTTGCCGCATCCTTTGAACCTGTTGCGCTGCGCACCTAAACACTACACCAACATGTAGCCTATTTGCATAGCGTTGCCCAAAAAATAATGTTGAATTAGGCAAATGTTTTGCTTGACTACAACACATGTTATTTTAACATTTAAAGTAGAAAAAAGCAAATATTTGTGAGTTTTTTTTTCGAATATTTGATAAACTCCTTTTTTCGCCTTTTATCTTTTTTCAATTTTTTTTTTGCTTTTTCTATTTTTACCTTATAATTTTTTGTTTTCTTTTTTTACGTTTTCATTTTATTTACTAACTTTTGTTAAAATATTTGTTGAGCATTGCGCGGCACCTTCCAAGCCACTTTAACCTTTCTGGCCAAAAGAAAACATAGCCAGTGTAACAAAAAAGAAAAAAACAATATATAAAAAAAGGATGCGCTTCAAACGCTACCGCTGCTGCTTTTAGTTAAATATTTAAATTTTCAATAACTGACTCAAGTGCTTGACAAATATTTGCAGCGCAACCAGTAAAATTTTGATTTGTAAAATTTTAAAAAAGAAAGAATAAAAATTCCATTGAAAAATTTCCAATTTCTACTAAAAATATTGCCTGTTGTGGCCACAAGCAAACCGCAAAATCAATTATTAACGGGCAACATTTGCACGCTGCCGGCCAATTTGCGCAGTAGGCAATTTTTAAGTACCTGTTGCAAGATCCTGCCATGATGCAGATTTTATTCTTATGTTTTGTGCGATGCACGCTATGAAGCGTAAAATCAATTTGAGACTTTTGTCAGCATTTTCCCTTTAGTTTGTACATATTTGGTGCTATTTTGGTATTTGTTTCATTCTTGTTTGCTGCTTCTTTTTGTTTTTATTTAGTTCTAGTTGGTTTCTTGTATTGTCCTTGTTTTACTTCTTGTTTCTTTGTATATTTTTTGGTACGCTATTCCAGCGATAATCGCGTTTTCTGCGCTGCCATCACCATGCTGACCCAAATATTATTATGCGGGGCGTATATAATATTTTGACTCTTTAGTGTTTTGAGCTGTTGTCGTGGGAAGGTCAAGCATTTGACACCCATTTGTCACACACAGTCTTTGGACTGTTTTAAGCTGAATTTGTTCTTTTGCAGCAGCAAGGATTTGGATTTGTTTGTGCAGGCGTTCCAAATTGATTTCGGTTTGTTTGGTTTAAGTTGTTGCACAACAACTGAGTTTGTAAGTTCAAAATATTTATGTTTTGGTTTTTTTTTCAATAGCATGCTGTTTTTGTGGCCACAACTACAGCAGCAGTTGCTACTTTGAAATAAATTAAACTTGAAATATTTGTTAATTCATTAATTAATTAGATAATATATTTTGTAATAGAAATTTACGATTGAAAATATGTGTAATACTTTTATAATTGCTCTTCATATGATGATCTTTTATAAAACTCATGAAATGAAATGATTTTCAATGTTCTACTTCAAATACATTTTTTTTCATTAATGTTCTATAAATAAAATTATTTTTAATAATAATCTTTAAATAAAATGATGCTCTTTAAATAAAAAGGTTTTCAAATTAATCTTTAAATAGTATACTTTTCAATATAATTCTTTCAATAATGTGCTTTGAATAAAATTACTTTATATAATAATCTTTAAATAACACTATTTCCAATTTCCAATAATAAAATTATTTTTAATCATGCGCTTTAAAAAAAGATATTTAATAATGCTCTTAAAATGATTTTTGATATTGCTCTTTATATAAAATTGTTTTTTTTTTTGAATGCTCTTCAAATTAAATTGTTTTCCATGAAACTCTTTTAATAAAATTTATTTTTAATTTTTAATAATATTCAATGAACCTTCTTACAACAAAATTATGTTTAATAAAACTCTTTAAATAATATTAATTTCAATAAAATACTTTCAAATATATTTTGAAGTAAAAATCTTTATTGCAATTCTTGTATTAAAATTTCTTCAAATAAAACTGATAAAATCCCAATTTTGTTTATTTGTTTAGATTTCTATAAACAGGGCCTATATCGTTTTAATTACAGCACTTTACCACGCCTCAATGTGCGTGAGCGAGCAAGGGCGCGTCGCTGTGTCCATTCTTCAGCATAATAGGCTGCTCCCGCTCCCGCTGCTACTGCAGCGCCTCGTTTTGTTCACATTGTTAAAAATATACCAAAAGCAATCAAAATAAACCACGTCTCTCGCTCTCTCTCTCCGTGTGTGTGTGTTTAATGTCCGTCTGTTTGTCTCGCTGTATAGCAACTGTATATGTGTTTTAAGGTCTGTGTGGAGCACACGGTGTAGTAGGCTCTCATTATATAGTATTTAATTTTATTAGGGCAACCATTTTTGTTTTTGTCTCTAACAACCATGTTTTTTTTTTAATTTTATTTAACACAATTTTTAAAAGTATTTGAAAATTGTAACAGTACAATTCATGCTCATAAAAATTTCTCAATTTTATATTAATTTTCATTTTTCTCATTACAGCGCTGCAAGGAAAAGCTCAACTCTCTCGCCTACACCGTCATGAATACATGGCCCGGCGTACGGCTGCGCGTCACTGAGAGCTGGGACGAAGACAATCTGCATGGTACCGACTCGTTGCACTACGAGGGTCGTGCCGTCGACATCACGACCTCCGATCGCGATCGCACCAAGTACGGCATGTTGGCGCGTCTTGCCGTCGAGGCCGGTTTCGATTGGGTCTACTATGAGAGTCGTGCACACATTCACTGTTCGGTGAAGACAGGTAAGCATCGGCAAAAAGCAGCTTTTAAAGCGACTCTATAATAGGCAACTGAAATATGAACTGTGAATTATATAGTACTTGTGTATGAGCGAAAAATAGCAAAACAATGTAGTAATGACAGAAATATTAAAAACAAAATGCAAACTTTTGAAGATTTAAAAAATGTTTAAAGATTATTTAAAGTTTTCGACTTTTTATGAATTTTTATAATATTCAAACATTTTATAAATTTGTATTAATCTTTTATATATATTTTAATTTTTTTAAATTTATTTATATGTATTTTTATTTTATTTATTATTTTTAAATTTTACTCACATTGCTGCCTCATTTGGCTGCCTTAATTTCATGCCTGTCGCCTGTCGCAGCGACACAAATTCATGTTGCTGTTGCCAATGTTGCTGCTCTCTAACGAGAGTAATTTTGCATGTTTTTAACGTCAGCAATCCGACTTCCGACTTGTGGCAACTTTGTTGCCGCCTAAGTTGTCGGCCAAGTAGACAGGCGTAGGCAAATTGTGCCGACATTACAGGAAATTTCATTAAAGCAGAAATGCGGCACGACAGATCATTAAGGCGGCTTTTGTTGCTTATTGCTTATTTTCTCTATAAAGCGACGAAAATTAATTAGTTGAAATGAACAACATTAAATCGAAAAACAGACACTATAAAAATAAAAAATAAAAACAGAAAAAAGCAGAAAAAACTGTTTTTTTTTTAAGTAGTCTCTGGAACTTGTGCTGTATACGAAAATTGAGACTGCTTGGGCATTTACAAAAACAAAACTAAAATGTAAGACATGAAAGAGAAGATGAGAAAAATGAAAAAAGGAATAAAACAAAACCGACCAAAAGGTAGAAAAACACATAAAAAGCAGAGAAAATTGATAAAAAAGGCCACCGCATGTTGCCGTGTTTTGACATGTTTAGGTTGCGCCTGTCAAATTAAACGAATTGATGATACGACACCCAACGAGGTTCTCATGAGAAGCAGCGAAGAACACCGATGCCGAAGTCCGGTCACAAATGTAGCAGATGCACTTGGAGTAGAGGGAAATACAACACACCAAGTAGTAGTAGTTGTTGTTTTCAGTAAAGTGGCTGCAATTTGAGGCAAATTTTGTTGTGCGCAAATCATGTTTATGGCAAGAGCACAAAGTATAGTGTAGAATGTTGCATATTAAGAAAATATTTTCTTGTTTTGATTTTTAAAGCTTCTCTTTTTATGCATTGCATTTTAAAGCACTGAAATTGCATTCAAAACAGCTTTTTATTATTGCTGTGAAACAGTTGCTGTTATTTTAAATGTTTATTAGAAATTGTTAATTGCTATTAATTTTTGCAAACTCATTTGAAATTGCTCTTTTTATTGTTTATTTTAAAAATTTGTTATTTTTCAGAAACTGTTTAATGCGCGATAATTTAAAGGGTTTTTATATGGGTTTTTTTAGAATTAGTCTTAAGTGAGTTGTTAATTAGCGTTAAAGTGCGAATATTAACTGAGGCAGTAAAATTGATACTTAAAAATAATAATTAAATATAATAAAAAAATAAAATATCAAAAATATAAAAATATATAATAAAATCAATAACAATAAAAAGAAATAAAATGCATAACAAAAAAAAATGCATAACAAAAAAAAATTAGTCTTTTAAAATCTAGTCTAATAAAATTTAAAAAAATACTACATAAAACATTTAAAAATCTAGTCTAATAAAATTTAAAAAATACTACATAAAACATTTAAACTTCATTGAAACTAATCGAAACAATAAAAGCGCCTCTGCCACAAATCGGCTTAGAGCCACATATTGCCTTTGGACGAGCTGGCCTAAACGCGTTGCTTGTGTAGTGTGAAACGTTGATAGTCAAAGCAGTCAAAAGCGACAGCAACAGCAAGAGCAACATACACGAAACAACAACCGCTCTCTTGAAGGGTCATAAATTAATAAACCATTAAAGTGCTGCTTAAACGATCTTTTATCTGTGGGACCGACTGACGGACCCGCCGACCGACTGATAAATTATTACAAAACAGTGTCAGCGACAGCGACAACGTGGAACACACGCAGACGGTGGACAGACAGACATACAGCACAGAGACGGTAGATAAAATTCAGATGGTCGGTGAGAAAGACAGCTAAACGGGGGCAGCAGGGGCTGATGCCGCGCGCGCGCGTTTTAAACAAAAAAATTAGTGTCGACAAAAAGGTTCAAAGTCATTTCTCAGTGATTTTTTTGAACACATACAATGTGTTGTTGTTGTTGTTGCTGTTCTTGCAGACGAAAGGCTTTTCTTGTTGCTGTTGTTACTATTGTTGGTGTTGTTGTTGGCGTTGTGCTGTGTTTTTTGCCTGACATGTTGTGACTGACTTTTGTGTTGTTTTGTAACCTTTTTAAGTGATATTAAAACTAGATGACAGTGATAAAGCGTAGCCAATGTGGCCAACAGCAACAGCAACATATCAACGAAATTCCTCAGTGGCAACTGTTGCTGCTGCTGCTGTTGTGGTTGCTGGTCAAACGCGCTCTGAATTGGTTACGCTTTGTTGTGGCTGCGGTTGATCGATCGGCTTGAATTGCGTGAAAAACATAAAGTGTGAGAATTTTAATTGAAATTCTTGGGCAGCCAAGTGCAGCGGAAAAGTGACCAGCATGTGGTTGACAATTTTATTTAATTTTTATATTTTTTATATTTTTTATATTTTTATATTTTTATATTTTTATATTTTTATATTTTTATATTTTTATATTTTTATATTTTTATATTTTTATATTTTTATATTTTTATATTTTTATATTTTTATATTTTTATATTTTTATATTTTTATATTTTTATATTTTTATATTTTTATATTTTTATATTTTTATATTTTTATATTTTTGTAATTTATGTTTTGTATTTGTTAAAGCGGCAACACTCAAAAGAACTCTTATAAAATTTAATTTAATTTTTTTAAAATTTTTTATTATAATTTCCCATTCAAAATATTGTCCCATTAGCGCAGCCTTTCAGCTCATAAAATGTGACAAATGGCTGATTTATGGCTTTTGGCTAATGCAGCAGCCGTTGTGCTTTAAATCAGTCGAACAAAATTGCAGCCAAAATGGCTTTAGTAACTTACAAAAGGCAGTTAAACAATATACAACCTATAATTTATTTAGAAAACCCTGTTATTGTTTTAAGAACCATTTATTTGATTTATTTAGGTTTTTAATTAGTGTTTGTTTCGCACAAATTTAGCTTAAATTGCAAGAGTACTAAGAAATGGTAACCCTATATTATAGTTTTAGGTACCTTTTAACATTTTCCAATTTTTTACATTATCTCACATTAACATTTTACTATTAATCACATTTTTCAATTTTCTTCATCATATGTTTTATAAAAACGACTGTTTTTGTTTTAAAAGCAACACCCTATACACCTACTTTTTTTGCATTTCTTTTCTCATATTTTCCCTATACTTTGTTTTAATTATAGCCCATTATCAGGCGTTGTTGGCCACAACAAGTGCCACCACTATCCGTACAATCTTGTTAACGTTTTGAGCTACCCATAAAAAGACCCTTTACCGTCCCTTTAAAAACCCAATAAAAACCTATCAAAAAAAAATACCCTAATGATACACAACAAATAGGCTCGTATTTACACAAATAGGCAGTTACATCAACGGATCCAATATCGTTGTTTGATCCTGAGATCTTTAGATCCTTTTGCTCGATACAGACCACACATTAACTCACACGCTGTGCACAGAGGCTCTGTAACATTGCGGGTGTCTTTTACGGTGTCTTTTAGGGTGTCTTTTAGGGTATGTTTTGATGTTTTTCGAAACCTAATTATTTTTGTTATTGTACTTAACCTGATTGTCGGCACTTTTTCACCATTGACGCAATCAAATTAAATCAGCGCCCTACAGCGCGACACTTTCAAAAGGCATCGCTTCGAGATCAAAGGCTTTGTTTTTGTGTCCTTTTTGATGTTGTGACACTTGCGGTTATTTAAGAGCGAGAGCGGCTCTTTGTAGGTCATCTGTCAAGTCAAAATATTTGCGTGTTGTGGCGCAAAAACTTCAAAAGAGTTCTAAAACATATTTAAAAATGACCGAATGTCGCTATTGCTTTGATGTTGCAAACATGGATTGCTTCCGACTTGTTGGGTGGCAAATATATTTTTGTTTAATTGCTTTTGCAGCCTTGCTATTACTTTGAAAAATGTATATTTTAAATAAAGATTTAAATTATACTAGATTTAAAAGTTGCATATTCTTAATTGTTACAAACATCTTCAATATTGTATTTTTTAATAAAATTGTCTAAAACGGCTTAATAAATATGCATTTTGTTTGTGGCAATTATTTTTTATTTAAAACTAATTATTGTAATTTGAAACAATATATTTAATCAATCAAATTGTTTTAATTAATAAGCTGTTCAAAACTTTATTACTTTAAATATCAGAATTAGCTTTTCGTATTTACTACAATTACTTATATGTTTCTGCTGAACAAACAAATTATAATTTATGATTTTCATAAAGCACAATTATTGCAAATACTTTGCAAAAACTATTACATCATTTTCGGCATTAACAAAAACTTATTTCACTGCAAAATAAAATACAAAACAATTTGTAATACGATGCCAAATAACTTATGTTTGACTGCACTGTAGAGATTAACAGGCTTAACAATAAAAATATTTGTAAAGCATGAAATATTAATTTAAAAAAAAATACAAAAAAAAAACTAAAAAAAAAACAGCTAAACATCAAAAATTCCCAGGCCTTGTAAAATCACAGGTAACCAAAAAATAAATTTATTAAGCTGCTTTGGCTCGAGTCCTTGCGTCAATAGGCAAAGCCGAAAATTGAAATCCTTTTCAACAATTAAATGTTATTGATATGTGGCAGTGAAAAAAACAAAACAGCATCTTTGGCATTTCTTTCCGAGTTGCTTGTTATTCTTTATATATCATGCATATATCCCTATATATATATATGTATAAAACCTATGTGTTTTCGGCGCATTCTTCATAGCTGCCTTAAAACCGCAACCAGATTAAAATTGGCAGCCTTTTGAGCTACGAACTACCAACCTTTTTGACTTGTGCGCACGTACACACGCAACATGCACCTCAAGGATATGCCGGCCACACCCTAAGGATAACAAGGGCGTTGAGCACGGCACAAACGTAGGCATAGCCACAAGGCAGATAAAGCAGATCGTAGAAGGCAGCACATTTTGTTGTTTGCTGCGTCTTATTAACGCCAAATTAGATTAAAGGCTGCGTGTGTTCCCAGGATATATGTTAGATGCAAAGGATAAGAGTGAGAAGTTGTAGCACAGGATAAGCATCAGATTGTGCTGCACTCGCAGGCACAGCTTTAGCAGATTAACTTGGCTTGGCTTTTGCAGCCGTTGGCTTTGAATTGCGGCAGCATACAAAAGATGGCAAAAGGATTCAAAGGATTTGGTTAGGCTTAGGCACTTGGCAGCGACCCCGTTGGGTTTAGATTTAAGCGTGACTTGGCTGTGACTTGACTTGAGATATTTTTTGTTATTTTAAATAATTCTACATTTGTTTATAGTTTGCTATTGTATTATTAAAATTTATTTTATGCACCTAGTGCTATTCTGTTTATAATATAAACAATAATGCACAGAATTATAATAACCATTTTCTGTAATTTTTCTACTTATTTTCTACATATTTTCAATTCATTTTATACACATTTTCTAAACATATTCCCCTCGTTTTCTACACGTTGTCTAGTCATTGTCTACTCATTTTCATCTCATTTTCTACTCATCTTCTTTTCATTTTCTACTAATTTATTACATATTTACAACTAATTATCTTCTCATTTTCTACTTTTTTTCTTCTCATGTTCTCCCCATTTTCTACTCATTTTCTTCCCATTTTCTACTCATTTTCTTCCCATTTTTTACTCATTTTCCTCTTATTTTCTACTTATATTCAATACATATTGTCTGTTTTTTCTAAATATTTTGTATTAATTTTCTACCAATTTTCTACTAATTTTCTACCCATTTATTGTTTATTTTATAAAAAAAAGAATTATTTTTTACTTTAAAACATTTTACTTATTGTGCTCTTTTTCTCTTCTATTTTTAGATGCCGCTCAAGGCTCTCACGTCAACGGCTGCTTCAATCGCAACAGCACCGTCCGCACCGCCGACGGCTCACGCAAACGCATGGACGCTCTCGCAATCGGCGATCGTGTGCTCACAATGAGCGCCAACGGCGAGTCAAAGTACAGCG
Organism: Dryomyza anilis; assembly: GCA_951804985.1. NCBI lineage: Eukaryota > Metazoa > Arthropoda > Insecta > Diptera > Dryomyzidae > Dryomyza > Dryomyza anilis. Next base: position 94,586,865 of record OX638132.1, read on the forward strand.
AAGTCATCGCCTTTATGGATCGTCAGCTGCAGCTGGAGCAGGAGTTCGTTGCAATTACCACAGAGGGCGGTGCGACGCTCACCGTGACACCAGCACATTTGGTAATGGTTTGGAATCGTGCGGCGGCACGCACCGAATACCGTTTTGCGGACAAAGTACGCGAAGGTGATTTTGTTTTTGTGGCAGCGGCGACGACGACGACGACGGCGGCGGCAACAACGGAGGACGCTGCTGCAACCGCCGCACCACTGCAACCGCAACGCGTTGTAAAAACTCGCGCCGTATTACAACGTGGAGTTGTGGCGCCGCTCACCCGTGAGGGCACCATCGTCGTCAATGATGTGGCCGCTTCGTGCTATGCGATCGTCAACAGTCAGACATTGGCGCATTGGAGTCTTTTGCCGCTGCGTGTTATGGCGACGTTGCAATCGTGGCTGCCAACAATGACGGCGACTTCGTCAAAGTCAACGAAACGCAGCAGCGCGTCGACCGCGTCGCAGCAGAACGGCATTCATTGGTATGCGCAGACGCTGTACACGCTGAAGGACTATGTGGTTCCGCAGAGCTGGCGGTACCAGTGACAACGTTAAATAGATAGAGGGTGTGGAATTTAACAGGGGGCGGGGTGGGTTTGAATTCGTGAAAGCGAATTCTGTATTATAAATGTTTGTAGTATTTTTAAATTTAATTAATTTATTGTTTATTCAAATTTGTACCTATTATTTGAATTTTTTATATTTTCGAAAATTTCATAAATTTTACAATTTTTTATAAGTTTTATAAGTTTTATTATTTATTTTTTGTAAAATGTTTATTTTTTTTATTTTTTATTATTTATTTGTTTTGCTTTTATTATTTTATTTATTTATTTATTTGTTACTTTTTATTTTATATAAATTTAGTTTTAATTAAATTAACAAAAAAATGTGTAAAAACTGCAAAATGTTAGTAAAATCAGCAGGTATTTCTGTCAACTCTACAAAATGTTTGTTTGTATCAAATGTTAAACATATTTCTAAAGCTAGTTTTAAGTAGGAAAAATAAATTAAAACTTATAAATTAAAACCACATATATAATGCATTGAAAAATAATTAAAATAACAAAATGTTATATTAAATAATTAAAAAAAGCATTTAAATTAAAATAAATGAAAAACAAAAATAAATAGAAAATCAATTTGATCAAAATATCATTTAAAATTTCAAATTGCATGTTCAAAAAACACTCTATTGAACGATTGCAAATATCGTAGTATTTAAAAAGAATATTTATTCAGAAAAGTATTTGCAAAACTCATAAAAAAAACATACACTCATTTATATTTTAAAAACACACACACAAATATTTAAAAATATTTAAATGGAGGCCAGTTTTTATTATTTATATTTAATATTTAAATTATTTATTCACAAAAAAAATATATAAATTAAATTGCTTAACTTAAGTTTTACTTTTGCAAAGTTTGGCTTCTGGACTGTTTTGTATTTTTTATTCTTATAATTATCATTATTATTATTTAATTTTACCTTAACCTAGTTGTAAATGATTTATTAATTTATTTATTTAAAACAAAAAACATTGTAAAATTTGTAAATAAGATCCTGTAATCTTTGTAAATAGCGTTAAGCCAGCATTAATTCGAAATAACTAAATTATTTAATAATTCAAATGATAGGCACTTAGTTATTATTTAAATATTGTATAAATTCAATTCAAAATAAAAACAAAATACATATATTTCAAAATATTAAACGAAAAATGGCAATTTTTATTTAATATTTGTTTCTTGATAATCTCTGCAAACAAAAATGTTCAAAATAAATATTTTTTTATTTGCACACAGAATACAGAATAGAGATTTGATTGTCATTGTCAAAATGAAAAGAGTTGTATGTAGTTCTTACGGCAACCAATTTCGAACTGTTTTAGAACAGTTTAGTACAGATTGAGAACCGTTAGGAGTGTGTATAGACTAATATTCATGTGTATAGGCTAATATGGCAGTTCCGCCAGCAAATTTGTAAATCATTCGATTTAACCGAATGACGTTAGTTGGTACAACTAACGTTTTCATTCTTCCAACCTCATGCTAAAAGATGATTTTTCTGTGTGTAATAATAAAAGGAACTTTGTTGCGTCAACAAAATAATAACATTGTTGCGCTAACCAAATATGTGCATAACCAACTTATTCAGTTCTCACAACCGCTTAGTCGGTTTTTATTGTCAAAATAAAAAAGTTGTAGTTTGTTCTGCAACCAATTTCGAACTGTTTTAGAACCATTTAGTACAGATTTAGAACCATTGTGTATAGACTATTTCAAGTGTATAGGCTAATATGGCAGTTCCGCCATCAAATTTGTAAACCAATTGATTTAACCGAATGAAGTTAGTTGGTATAACTAGCTTTTTCATTATTCCAATCTCATCCCAAAAAAATGTTTTTTCTGTATATAGGTAGACGTTTTCGATATCATTTTGAGGTTTACGATATATCGGCGAATAACTTTTGAACCGAGCTTTCAAAAAGTTTGTCACATATATTTGCAAATTTGAGCGTGTAAAAATATTGATTTGATTAATGCCCGATTTACATTGTATCTTCTGTGAGTCTCACTGTATCGCCTAGGGTTGCATTTTTTAAAATTTTCATATAAAAATAGTATTTTTTTGAAAAAATGCACCCCTAGGAGATACAGTGAGACTCACAGAAAATACAACGTAATTCGGGCACAATGCTATGCCAAATAAAAGTTAATAAAACATTCAATAAATATTTCTCACAACATTTTGGTCACTAGCTTGAGAGAAATTTATTTTTTTCGACAAAAATTTAAATCAAAGATGCATTTCAAAAATTGGAAAAATCGAAAAAGAGAGAGTATATAACAGTGGTTCCCAACCTTTTTGGTGTCGCGACCCCCTTTTTAACTCCATATGTCTCCTGCGATTCCCTTGAAATTATAAAATAGAGATTTTTTGTTTACACTATTCTACAAATTGAGGGTTGTTAAATTCCATCAAAATTAAACTTATAATTTCTAGTAGATTTTGGTTTTCTGATTCTTGCTGCGTATCAGTATTTACCCACCACGTTGACATTTTGCAAAAAATTGATTCAAAGTATCTAAAAAGGCCGTTTTTGGTACTTTATATCGCAATTTCTCGCAAGATTGAAAAGTGTATTTTTATATATTGCTTATTTATCAATTTACATTCTAGATATCATGAAAGTGAAAGGTTCGTCCCCATTTAATAGAAAATCTGAAAAGCATACATTACATTCAATGCAATAAAAATGAAAACTATAGAATTTTTGGTTTTTTTGGTTTTATTTGGTCTAATTGAGACAAAGAAGTGCTCGTAGTGTCGAGAATATTGCTGCCGCTGAGGCTTCAGTTGAAGAAAGCCCAAATGTGTCTCGTCGTTCTCAAGCGTTGGGCCTCTCTGTGACGTCCTTGTGGCGAATTTTGCGAAAAGATCTTGGCCTACATTCTTACAAAATCAAATTGACGCAAGAACTGAGTGAGAAAAAGATAAAAATTCACACGCACACAAAAGTTTCGGTTATTTATGTCCCGACGCTCCTAAAAACGTTATAGAAACTCTTACCAAAACTTCCAGTTTTGCTACTAAATAAATAGTACTATTATTGCTCACATGACCAGTAGTGTTCTTGCTGGGAACATTTGATTAAAATGCAGAGAAATACACACAGCTATATACAATTTCATACTGAAATATTGTAGTGGGACTAGGTGCAAAAACATACGCATTATGGGGAAACTTCTGGTGTGTATTTGACTCGGCAGACTTAATAGGGTAAAAACATGTTTTACACACCCGCCTTGAATGAATTTTACATAACTATTAATTGTATTTTGTTATACGGTCCAGTAAGTACAAATTGAGTGTTTTTGCAAATTGCTGCACACAACAACAACTTTGGCAAAATCTTGAATTGATGCAGTTTTTGCATTCTTTCTTCAATGTACATAATTCTTATTGTGTTCATTGCAAAAGGAAAACTTTAGCGACTTTAAATTTATAATCTGCAGAGTAAGATCGCTGATGAAGGGGCTTGGCTGCCTCTGAAACAGCTGTACGATCTGCCTCTCAATGCATTTTGCCAATTGTTTGTTGTTTTATTTGTTGGTACAAAACACCCAATTAATACAGACTGGACCTTGAGCACGTTATGACAATATCTTAAAATTTCACATAACAAAATAAAAACCAGTTGGGAAGGTTAGAACACATGGGAAATTTTAAAGTAGGTGTTATTATGATAGTTAGGATTATCAAAATTATAGTCGGTCTAAGCCGACTATAAATACGCACAACATATGTGTGGTTACCATTCAAAGTGGTATATAGGTCACCAGGGTATACGAATCCTGAAAATAACTACAAACTTTCCATCGCTGAAGAATTTCCATTCATTTGATACCCATATTTACAAATGGGTAGGTGTACCGAATTTCAATTTTTTTTTTGGGAACCACAAGTCGTTTCGTGGGAAAACATTATTTTCATGTATTTGAGCATAATGTCAATATATATTTGACCAAAAAGTTTACCTAAGCATGTATGCAGTATGCAGATTTGTTGATGTAAATTTTATATGAGGTATTTGAACATAAGTGGTCGGTTCTCAGGTCACAATAGATCGATCATGCCAATTTTCTTGTTCAGACAGCTTAGATAAGTAATCTAAATCTAAAGTTTCATTGCTCTAGCTCTTCTACTTTCCGTACTTTCTTCTTCTTTTCCGTAATCGTGATTTCAACAGACAGACAGAAGGACAGACGAACAGACAGACAGACAGACAGACAAACAGACGGACAGACGGACAGACGGACATACGGACAGACGGACATCGCAAAATCGACTCAGGAGGTCATGCTGATCAAGAATATATATACTTTTCCATACCGGAGATGCTTCCTTCTGGGTGTTACAAACGGCGTACCAAACTGAATATACCCTTTCACTCTTAGCGTAGGGTATAATTAAACGAAATTGGGAAATATATACTGCATATTTGGTATGGAAATATATTTCGCGACTTTTTATTGTGTTTAGCATTATGTTTGAAATTGAGAAAATTACAAATGAAATTGAAATATTTCATTATAAATTGAGATTATTCCAAATGAAATAGGTATTTTACAATTAATATTGCAAAAATTCCACATAAAATTAAGATTTTTCTATTCAAAATTGAGAAAACTCCAAATAAAATCAAGATTTTTAAATTTGAAATAAATCTAAATTGCATGAATTAAGAAATTAGAAACAGATATTGAGATTTTGCTTATGAAATTTGTAACAAATAAAATGGAAATAACAAAGAAATTTAATATTTTTCAAATATTTTTTCGCACGCCGACAGTACATAAATAAATCATTTAATAACGAGGAACATAAATGGAAACCGGTTTCAATTGCATATTTGGAATCGGAACACTTTTAAAATGTATATGTGGGACCGAATTCGCTATTATAAAAAGTCTTGTTTTTACTATTTTTAATATATTTACAAAATAAATAAACAACGAGTTGGGAAAGTTAGGTCACATGGATAAGTTCGGTCACATGGGGTGGATTTTTAGAGTCGGTCGGGCCCGACTATGGAATACCCTACACCTTTGGTGGGGATATTAATTTGGGATATTTAATTGCATACCTTAATTTTAAAGTTTTTAATTATGCTGAACCTCCCCATCCTCAGAATATTATTCACATATCAGAAATTTACGTCTTATATCCCCATAAATTAAAAAATTTATATAAAAGTATAAACAACTAAAAAAAAATGGAAAAATATAATTCGGCGGACCACGCATATATTTAAAATTTTGAAAGGCTAATATTTCATAGATTTGATTTTAATAATTTACGGATCAAATTTCCACTATGAAAACCCGGGAAATAATGAAAAAAAAAATTGGGCGGATCACGCCCATTTTTGGACCACATATTTACAGGTGAATTATAACAATACCTTTTAAATTATTCCGAAAAGTGACTTGTATGGGAGGTGGGCGTGTCCGTTGACCGATTTGGCTCATTTTCAAACTCAGTTCCTACATTTGGCTAAAATATATTGAGTCGAAATTTCATCGCATTCTGATCAGTATTTCTCAAGTTATTCTGTATTCGGACAGCAAGACGGACAGACAGACAGACGGACATGGCTAAACGGATTCGGGTAGTGATGCTGATCAAGAATATATAAACTTTTCCATACCGGACACGCCTCCTAAGGGGCGTTACAATATATGCACAAAGTTAATATAACCTGTACCTCATAGGTGTAGGGTATAATAAAACAATATAAATAATATAACAATAAACTAAATAAATTTAAAATTTTATTTAATTCAATTTTTTTAATTAAATTATTTAAAAATCTAATTTGAATATACCTTGGCGAACCCCTAAATCCCCTTGGGGGTCAGGACTCACCGGTTGGGAACCAGTGGTATATAATATTCTAAAAATTAGCTGCACCTTTTTAAAGAAAATTACGCAAAAATAAATGAAATCTATGGATACATTTTGAGGACTGAAAAAATCATTTGAAAGCATTACAATTAAATGTTTTTCGTCGACACATTTTCCATTTTTCTTTTCTATATTTTTATTTTTGACAATTTCTTATTTTTTTTTTTTGGGTTCACATTTTTATTTTTGACATTTTTATTTTCTACATTTTATTCTTGTATTTTTGACAATTTCGAAATTTTTGTTGTTCGCTTCTTTTTTTGACAACAATTTCGAATTTTTTTTGTCGACATTTTAATTAATTTTTATTTTTGACATAATATTTTGATTTCGATTTATTATTGTCGACATTTTTATTAAAGGCATTTTAATTTTCGAAATTTCAAATTTTCTGCATTTTCTTTTCGACAATTTTGAAATTTTTTGTGTCGACTTTATTTTCGTCATTTTTCTACATTTTATTTTCGATACTACTTTTTTTTGACAACAATTTCGAAATTTTTAGTCGACATTCAATTTTTTGAGTTTTATATTTTCGATATTTTGATTTCGATTGTTTTTTTATATCTACTTTTAACATTTGATTTTTCTTACTTTATTTTCGACCCTTTGTTGGAATTTTTATTTTTACATGTTTTATGTTCGATATTTTTAGTTTCGAGATTTAAAATTGTATCCTTTTAAAATAGTAACTCATCATCAACTGCCAAAAATAAGTAGTAGCTTTTTTAAGATTGCTCGCTTATGTCAAATTTTTTTTTTTAGTAGGGTTAAAATTTAAAAAAGAATTTGTTGAAAAGCGTTGCGATAAATAATTTTTTCAATTAAAATTAAAATATTTTTGGCATTTTCTTAAACACTAAAATTTTATATATTTGACACCAAATTGTGATTAACACAGAAAACGTTTTTCCAATCCGAGACCTCTTCTTACACTAAAAGCGAAATCAAATGCAAGGATGACATTTTTGTTTGTTGCACTGTGTAAATTAATCAATTTTTCCTTCTACAATAAATTTAATTAATTTATTACGTTGAGTGTAAATTCGACTGCGCTATTTTGTTTTTAGCAAATACACATGTTTTAATAGCAAATACACCAACCATTAGTAGAAAATTCGAATTTCGATGAACACAAGTTTTTTATTTACGAGTTTATATTTTTCGGTAATAATACCCTACATTAAAAGTGGTCATATTGATTTTAGAACCCATTTGTAACACCAAGAAGATGTGGCAGGTAAGATTTGCGTCCGTCCGTCTGTCAGTTGTAATTACGATTACAGGAAAACCAAAAGAGCTAGGGGACTGAAACTCAGAACTTAGATTACTTGTATATCTATGCTGTTGGCTATTGAAAATAAGCGCGACCGGTTGAATGTGATCTGCGAACGGAGGACTTTCGTTATTTTACTTATAACACGGTTTACTTCATTATCAAATATATAAAAATAACTTGTGGCAGTGTTAAAAAGTGTGATTTGAACTTTTTAACAACTTTTTAAAATAAATCAATAATTTTTTTAATGTTTTGCAAAATATATTATATTGAAAAGATATCAAAAATGTATTTGTTTGGTTATATTTCATATTTATAGTGTTTTTTTTTTTAATTGGAATAAATCATGCTAAGGACCGTTTTCATAATATTCAGTTAAATGTTTCAATTTCATATATTCTATAGGTAACTATATAGTTTAAGTGAAAGTTAGAGCTTAACCGAAGATTGTGAAAACGACCCTTAAAATGATTTATTCTCCCTATGTTTTATTAGCAAAAGATTGAATAAAACGAATTTGTAATTTTTCTAAAATTTAATTTATTTTATACACATTTAGTATTTAAATTACTTTTCATTAATTACAACTTACTAATAATGTGAACGTACGTATTTAGTAATTACAAAACACAGCGCTAAACTGTTACAATTTGTATTATAATTTATGAAACTACAATTTTTAGATAACATTTTATTAGATTTACTTTTTTGTATTTGAAGTGACTTTTAAACAAATACAAAATTAAATGCTTCACGGGCAGATAACGATACTAAATAGAAGGCAGAACCAAAAATATATAACTTAAACTAAAAACTAAATAGATATAAATTACAAAATACTACATATGTTTTTTGAAATAAACAAACTATTTAAATTAAATACACATTTAAAGTGGAATGTAACAAAATTTGAGATTTTTTTTCCTTTCAACTTAAAATTAAATATTTGCTTTATAGAATATTTGTGCCAATATTGCATAGTAACATTTTGTTCCAATATACGATGTAATAATTAATAATATGCGCAAGTATCACATTTATAATTTCCACTTAAACTATAGCTGGAGGGAGTTTTTTTTTTTGCAGCACAAAGTATAAAATGTTTAAAACTAATTAATAAATTCGAAAACTAATTTAAAGAAAAACTTAGTTTAGTGATGGCCATAAGAAATATAATTAGAAAATAATTTTTATAAAATTTTTGAATTTTTAAATAATACATACAAACAAATTATACAATTAATACTTTGCAGTTTAACACTTTTAGTTTTGTTTTTGTTTATAAACAATTTTAAAATCTCTTAAACATTCTAATAGTTTTTAAAAATCTTTTTTGTTCGTTTTAGTTTTTTTTTTGCATCCAAGTTTTATATAATAAATCTCAGCGCATTTGAGTCCCTCGCGTTTACAGCTGTTGAATTCGTTAGTGAGTTGCAGGCTTAGGCTTTTTTTTATATCTTTTTATATATTTCTTTAAACTTAATTCCTAGTTGTGCTATTTATCATTTTGAAATGTGTTGGTGACGGCCTCTAGTGCTGCCTCCGTCCATTGCTAAACGTCTCCGAGAAGACTATGGCTATTGGCAACAGCATTAGCGCCGGCGCTTTTGTTACACTCGCTGTCTTCGTTGCCGCACAGCGCAACGCATCACGCGGATATTTATTGAGTGGCGGTGCCTCTTCGCGCAGTTTACACTCTTCGCCACGTTCGGCAAAGTAGGCGCCACACAGCTCATGACAGGGCGGACATATGATGCCGCCCTTGTGCAGCCACTCGTTGGCCACAATGCGTATGGACAGCTGTTGTCCCGGATAGTAGCAGACATAGGAATAGTTGCCGACAATGATGTTGAGGCGTCCCTCTTGGCAGCTGTACTTGTAGCAACCGGAGCCCCAATGTTGCCACTCGCGCGTCTGATGGCACGAACGCTCCTCCCACATGCTCTCGCTGTGATCGAAGCACTTGGAACCGTTGCCGTAGCTCTCCAGTGCAAAGTTCTTCTCAGGTTCTAAGTTTTTAAAAGAATTTGTAAAAATCTTATTAAATAAATGCAAGAAATACATATTATATATTAAAATAGTATAAAATGTACAGTATTTTATACTATTACTTTAATAGTTTTTTTTTATAATGTTACTTTAATAGTTTTATTACTATTAATAGTTTTTTTTATCTTTACTTTAATAGTTTTTTTACTATTAAATTTAGTTTTAAGTGTTAATAATAATAAGAAGCATACGAATTTTATAAAATACTAATTAAATACTATAAATCAAATATTTTAAATATTAATGATTTCTTTACTATTACTTCAATTATATATTAATAACATTAATAAATACGTTGCTAATCTATTCAAAAAAAATAAAAAACTTTACAACTGTTAAACACAAAATATCATCAATAGTTTTAACCATTAATTTTTATCAAAATTCTGTTCTGACTCGAATTGATTTAAGTATAATAAATGCATGAATATATTTCATAAAAATAATATCAAATTATAGTTGTTATAGTAATATCAAATTATTATGCTTTTCAAATTATAATAATAAGCATAAATCACATTAATCTTAGATAGAATTAAAAAAACTTGATCATGAATACCATAAGATTAATAGTTTTAATTAATAAAAAATCGTCAAATTCTTCCGATTCCAAGTTTGAATATTATTCGTTATTTTTTTTTTTAATAAGGTATGAATATTTAAATTTCAAACATTAAAATAAACAAATTTCATTAAAATTAATAGATTTTTCACTATTACTTCAATAGTTTTTCATTTATAATAGTAATAAAATCGTATATTGTAGAAATCCTTAAATTAATTTAATAGTTTTCTTTACTATTAATTCAACTGTTTTTAATTTTAAATTTGTATCAAAGGTCTTTTTCAGATTGTAAATACTGAGCAATAAAAAATGTAAAATTTTTATAGATTCAATTTAATAATTTTTGATATTTCATAACTTTTAATTACAAAAAACATCATTAAATTAATATTATTTTTACTATTCATTCAAATATTAATATTTTACAATAAATTTTAAGTTCGTTATCGGTGCGATTTTTTTTTGGTTTAATAAAAACAGGACTTTACATGGAACAAAATAACATAAAAACGAGTTGGGAAAGTTAGATCACATGGGCAAGTTCGGTCACATTGGACAAACTTTTATAGTCGGTCGGGACCGACTATGGAATACCCTACACCTTTGGTGGTGATAGTAATGTGGCATATTTAATTGTATACCTTAATTTTAAAGTTCTTAATTATGCTGAACCGCACCACCCTCAGAATATTATTCACATATCAGAAATTTTCGCTTGAAAACCCAGGAAATAATGTAAAAAAAAAAATGTGGGCGGATCACACCCATTCTTGGACCACATATTTTTAGGTGAATTCCAACAATACGTTTTAAATGTTATAAGTATATCTTGGATAGTTGTCGAATTATTAGTTTCTAAAGCGTTATATAAAAATGACTTTATGGGAGGTGGGCGTGTCTGTTAACCGATTTGGCTCATTTTCAAACTCTTTTCCTACTTTTGGCTAAAAAATATTGTGACCAAATTTTATCGCATTCTGAAAAGTATTTCTCAAGTTTCCTCGTATACGGACAGCAAGACAGACAGACGGACATAGCTAAACGGACTCGGGTAGTGATGCTGATCAAGAATATATATATACTTTTCCATACCGGTCACGCCTCCTAAGGGGCGTTACAATACCTGCACAAACTTAATATATCCTGTACCTCATAGGTGTAGGGTATAATTAATAGTTTATAATTAATAGTATTGTAATTTTTGAATTGCATAAATCTATTAAATATATGTTTTTTTTAACTTTACAACTGTATTAACATCCAAAATACTATAAATTCAAAAGTTGTTATTTGAAAATTTTAAATAGTTATTTTCTAATGTAAGGTTTATTAATTGTATATACTTTAAGAACAAAAACATCATCAAATAAAAGTATTTTCACTATTATTTTAAAAGTTTTTATACTATTAAATTTTCTTCAAGAATTATTTTGAGAGTATATTAAATTTAAAACGACTTTATACGACTTTAAAAGGAAAAATACCATTAAAACAATAGTTTTTATTACTAAACTTATAGTATTCAGTATAAAAATTGTAAAAAAGGAACACATATAATGCGCAAATATAATTTAATATTATGCAATACTATTGAAAAAAGAAAACTAAACTATTAAATCAATAATGATACGCCTCCTAAGGGGCGTTACAATACCTGCACAAACTTAATATATCCTGTACCTCATAGGTGTAGGGTATAATTAATAGTTTATAATTAATAGTATTGTAATTTTTGAATTGCATAAATCTATTAAATATATGTTTTTTTTAACTTTACAACTGTATTAACATCCAAAATACTATAAATTCAAAAGTTGTTATTTGAAAATTTTAAATAGTTATTTTCTAATGTAAGGTTTATTAATTGTATATACTTTAAGAACAAAAACATCATCAAATAAAAGTATTTTCACTATTATTTTAAAAGTTTTTATACTATTAAATTTTCTTCAAGAATTATTTTGAGAGTATATTAAATTTAAAACGACTTTATACGACTTTAAAAGGAAAAATACCATTAAAACAATAGTTTTTATTACTAAACTTATAGTATTCAGTATAAAAATTGTAAAAAAGGAACACATATAATGCGCAAATATAATTTAATATTATGCAATACTATTGAAAAAAGAAAACTAAACTATTAAATCAATAATGATACTATTGATTTAATGATACCTACTACAACAAAACTTTATATATTTTATTGTACTAATTCTTATATTTAACAATATACTAGATACTAAAACTACTCACTTGGATTGTTTTCGAGAAAACGACAACGTGAGCCACGCACTATAACTTTTTTGCTGCGCCACGTAAACTCCTGAATGTAGGGACAATGATCGGCTAGTGAGACAGAGCCACCATAATAGTCCAGCTCATCATCGCGCACCTGCGGTATGCTATCAAAGTTCTGTATACAAATATAAAGGTTGTATAGTTTTTGTAGTTTTTTGTGTGTTAGAAAAACAATCAAACCTGATACTCTTTTGGCAATTTATAATCATGCCTGATTAGGTTACATAGTGCTACGGAGTTGCGATCATCGGTGCATTCGGTCTGCAACGGATCCTGTTTGACTTTCGAGCAGAAGGGATGAATGGAGCGACCTCTGTGTTAAATGGAAGGGGTTCAAAAAAGGCTAATTTGTAATTAAAATGATTTTTAAGATTTATACAAAAATTATTTGATTTAGTAAAAAAAAAAAATACATTAAGGGTCATGTTCAAAATGGAATTCGATCAAAAACCGGAACATGACCGATTATACCGGAATGTTTAAATTTTCGATCGATTCGTATTCAAAATTTAATTCTAATGAGTGATGTTTTTGCTGCTTTAGAATTAAATTTTTTAATACAAAAGTATTTCAATCGAATGCGAAACATTTCAATTCTATATTTCCAACAATATATTTAAATTCATACCCTATAAAACTCCTTTCCATGTGCTGGCTTTTAATGAAAAATCAACAACCATTATGGTTTGGTTCACATCAACAACTCCCCTTAAACTCACCTGCCATTATTCAACTGTATCCAATCCTTACAGCTACGCATCACAAAATTACAACCTAAACCCTTGCCCCAGGTCAACGGCGACGCCATGCTGTAGTTCGCTCTATACCAGCCGGAATCCTCCATCAGCGCCAGGGTAATACGTGAAAACACTGGACTCTGCGTATGTGTGCCGGTCATTGCTTCATTCTGTCCAAAAGAATACAAATAAAAACAAAACAAAGCTTTTAAAGGATGGTCCACTCAACTATAATTTATGCAACAACTGCACTAAACTTACCTCCAGAATACGTTTCTCCCAGTGCGTCAGCATTGTGCCCTCGCCACCCTGATCCTCCAGTTCGGCGCCTTCCAGCGTGGGGCAGGCAAAATGCTGGCGCACCTCTGCAACGACACGTGGTGTGACCATAACATCGATAACCTTGCGCACGTGACCACCGCGTACGGACCACTTGTCACGCACCACCTTGCGTATAGTGGCGTTGCTCCACTGATGAATTTGTAGTCTATAAAACAGAGATAATCAAATTCATTAAATGTTTTAATGTCTTTACAAGTTTGTTAAATTTACGAATTTACATAGCAAAAGTGTTTGTAGCATCAATTAATGGTCATTGTTCGTTTAATAAAATTAAAAATTAATATTGGTTGTGTTGATGGTTTAGAATTCATGATAAGAACAACAATATTTGCAAAAAACATTAAACAAATATTATGAATTCTATTGCTATATTTACAAATGAAAAATAGAATAGTACAAATTTAATGAAATATTTCGTAAGTATACCAATCAAATTTACTGCCTCAATTAATGGTCATTGTTAATAGAATAACAATGTCCTGTTTTTATAGCAAACTCGTACGTTACATCTGTTAATGGTTATTGTTATATCAATTAAATTTAAGAGTAATATTAATTTATTTTTTCTGGAACCGAATTAGTTAAAAAATAAGTAAAAATATGTTGGGAAAAACATTTATTATCCCAGTGGGAAATGTCATAATGATTCCTCTATGATTCCCCTATATCAGGACAGGACCATCAATGCCTTTGTCGTGAAAGATGTCATTGCTTGCTGGGTCATACTCGTAAATTTCCACTAATTTTAAAATATATTATTAAAAATAGAAGTTTTTCTGTATTTACAAACAAATCAAAATGATATAAATTTCATGAAATTATTCGTAGATATAACAAACAAATTTGTTGCATCAATTAGTGATCGTTGTTAAGGAAATACTATTAAAAATGCACTCATTTTGCTGTACCAATCGATGCCTCTTAGGAAAACCCACACGTTTCAATTTGCTTATGAATGTTTTAATAAAACAAGCATAAGTTTATTTTATCCCCGAAAAGAAGCATTTAATTATTTTAGTCAAGAAAATAATCTCATTTTCATTTTCGTCACGAACAGAAGCATAACATTTTCTTTCCCTAGAATAGAAGCACATTTATATGTTATCTACGATCAAAAGCGCATTTTTAATTTCACCACGAATAAAAACATATAGGTATTTTTGAGACAGATACCGCAATATACATTTCTGTGGTTAAGAAATCACAAATAATGATGATGGAAGTGAGTGTTTTATGACCAAAATTATTAATTTTTCATTAATGACGTGGTTTCCAGGTGTGTCAGTGGACATTTTTTGAAGAAACTGTTTTATTGAGTAATAGATTCACATCCAGATGCGTCATTGAAACTTTTTCTTTGATGGAACTGTTCCAATGGGAACAAACAGGTGCGATTTATCCAGAACCTACTTGCGTAACTAGAGTTTTTTTTTTGGAAAAATTTATTCCTTTAGGTTTTGACCAGAACCCACTGCAGCATTGTTCTTTTCGATTGTGCCAGAACCCACTTGAGTCATTGGATTTTTTTTTGGAAAATTTTGTTTCTTTCGGATTTGGCCAGAACCTAACTGCGTCACTGGACATTTCTTTTTGGAAAATGTGTCCCTTTGAGATTTGGCCAGAACCCAACTGCGTCATTCGACATTTTTTTCAAAAAAAAGTCCAATGACGCAAGTGGGTTCTGGCCAAATCCCAATGGAACAAATTTTTCAAACAATGTTTACTCAAATTTTTCAAACTAAGTTTACTCTTGTGCACAAACAGTCTACTGGGATATCTTTCTTGAAGAAATATAAATGCTTTTATTCTTAGCGAAATGATAGATGTGCTTTTTTTCCTAGCTAAATGTAAAAATTTGTCTTTTCGTGGCGGAAATAGAGGTATGCTTCGCTTCGTGGCAAAAAACGTATATGCTTCTTTTCTTGGGTATAATAGAAATGTGATTGTTTTCGTGGGGAAACTGAACTTGTGTTTCTTTACGTAGTTACAAAAAAAAAAACGTGCTGTTTTACGTAAGGAAATTGAAACGTGTGGGTTTTCGTAAGAGGCGTCGAGATATTGAAAACATTTCGCTGAACATTTTCTTTTAATAGACATGTTGAAACATTTAACAAAGCTTTTTGTGATAATCATTATTTATAAATTTTATCTTTTAACGAATTTATATTGAAGAAAAACATATAGTGAATTACATTGTAAATTTGAATTAATTTTAAACGAAAGCGATTACAATAAGCAGCAAACAATTTTGTTATATTAACGAATAAATTAGGACCATAGCAAATTTATTTGTTGTATGTAATATTAATCATTATTAAGACAATTCCCTTGAAACACTTAAATCAATTCAACATAACCAAATATAAACAAAATATATTTAAAATATTATAATAATAATTAAATAGTAAATGATAATAAAAAATAATTTAGAATTAAGGTTATTTGAGAATAAAAAAATATTGTAGAATGTGGAATAATTTCAGAATATTTAAAAATGAAGAATATTTTCGAACATGAATATTTTAGAATGAGGAATTTTGAAGAATGAAGTAGAATTCAGAATAAAATAGTTTATTTTCATGATGAACAACAGTTCAGAATGAAAAATATATTCGACGAACAATATTATAAATTAACAATATTATAAGGATGCATATTTTTGAATTATTAAATTTAGAATTAGAAATGAAAACAAATAAGAATGCTGAATAATATAGAATGAAAAATATTGTATAATGAAGAACATTTGAAAATAAAAATATTTTCAATTACTATATTACTAAACTAAATACTATTTTAAATTTGCAAGAATAAATTAATAAAAAAAGGCTACTTACTTTTCGTTGAGGTGCGGTTTGCCGGTCTCTATTTTGCGTGGAGTGCGCGGCTGTCCCTCGTCGTCGCGAAAGAACGCATACAAACTGACAGAGAAGCCAAGCGCATGTAGAATTTCATGCTTCACGGTCGAAAGCAACGTTTGGAGCTCCTGCGGCTTAGTGCTGATGCTGTCCGGACAGAGATTCGCATGACCGGCGATGGGACGATCGAGCGCTGACTCCTGCTGACAATGCGCCGCGTAGGCCACGGTCAGACCCTTATGGCAGCGCTCCGTTTGACGTGCCGAAACATAAAATACAAAATCGGCATTTTTGATGCCTTCACCGGCGCGGGTCTCGTTGACGGTGTGGCAATGCTGCCCGGCCTTGTTGCAGACGCGACAGACCTGAAAAAGGAAGCATTTGAATTAATTCAATTTTTAAATATTGATAAATAAATAAATTTAAGGGCTAATTTAATGAATTATTTAAATAAGAAATTGCATGAAATTCAAACAAAAATCAATTTTTAAAATGAAATACAAAATGTCCTAAATAGTTAAAAAAAATAAGAAAATTAAATTTATGATTTTTTGAATTTTTAAATTAAATTTATAAAAAATTAAAAAAAAAAAACTATTTAAGTAATTTCAAAAAACTTACATCCAAATGTTCTTCAGGCACCAGTACCTCGCCGCACATTGTTACCTCCTTGCAGGTGTCGATGCAGTGCGTCAGTCCGTTCTTCACAAACACCTGCGTGCTGTCGCATTTTCTGCAATAGGTAGATAGTTTTTGTTTTTTTTTTTGTGAAATTTTAAATTAAAATTTGTATCAATTACCGATTGAGTCGGATAAGACCCTTGGCTTGGCGCACGGACAGAGCGCGTTCCCAAAACTCAACAGCTTCGGGCAGAACAGTATTCTGTGTCAATGAAAAAAATAAAATATTATTCGAAGGTTTTATTTTCAAACACTTTGAGCAATGTACTCACGTTAATGAGGGTAAATTTCTCGTCCTCCAATCTGAAAATTAAAAAATACGTGAAAATATTAAAATTTAAATTTTAGTAAAAAATTGAATTTTTAGTGAAAAATTTAATTTTTAGTGAACATTTTAATTTTTAGTGAAAAATATGAATTGTTAATCTGAAATTTAATTTTAGTCAAGAATTTAATTTTTTTGTGAACATTAATTTTTAAGGACTTTTTAGTTAATAATTTTAATTTAAGTGAAAAATTGAATTTTTAGTGAAAATTTAAATTTTTAGTGAAAATTTAAATTTTTAGTGAAAATTTAAATTTTAAGTGAAAATTTAAATTGTTAGTGAAAAATTGAATTTTTAGTGAAAAATTGAATTTTTAGTGAAAATTTAAATTTTAAGTGAAAATTAAAATTTTTAGTGAAAATTTAAATTTTAAGTGAAAATTTAAATTGTTTAATTTTTAGTGAAAAATTGAATTTTTAGTGAAAAATTGAATTTTGAGTGAAAAATTCAATTTTTAGTGAAAAATTGAATTTTTAGTAAACAATTGAATTTTTAGTGAATAATTTAAATTTTAGTGAAAAATTGAATTTTTAGTGAAAAATTGAATTTTTAGTGAAAAATTGAATTTTTAGTGAAAAATTGAATTTTTAGTGAAAAATTGAATTTTTAGTGAAAAATTGAATTTATAGTGAAAATTTAAATTTTTAGTGAAAATTTAAATTTTTAGTGAAAATTTAAATTTTTAGTGAAAATTTAAATTTTTAGTGAAAATTTAAATTTTTAGTGAAAAATTGAATTTTTAGTGAAAAATTGAATATTTAGTGAAAATTTAAATTTTAAGTGAAAATTAAAATTTTAGTGAAAATTTGAATTTTTAGTGAAAAATTGTATTTTTAGTGAAAAATTGAATTTTTAGTGAAAAATTGAATTTTTAGTGAAAAATTGAATTTTTAGTGAAAAATTGAATTTTTAGTGGAAAATGAAATTTTAGTGAAAAATTGAATTTTTAGTGAAAAATTGAATTTTTAGTGAAAAATTGAATTTTTAGTGAATAATCGAATTTTTAGTAAAAAAATTGAATTTTTAGTGAAAAATTGAATTTGTAGTGAAAATTTAAATTTTTAGTAAAAATTTAGTTGTGAGATAATTTCGTCTGCATGTAAGTCGTGTCATGCAGTTGCTTTCAATGCAAACACTACACCACAATCAATGAAATTAATCCCGAAACCTGAATCGAAAACATTTCTTCAAGCAATTGAGAAACAATTGCAAATGGAAAACCATAGCCGTAGCCGTGGAGCGGCGATGCCATTTGAAATCCCGCTTGAAAGGACCAATGTCAAGGAAACCTTAGCAAATTTTGAAAATTTACCGCTAAGTCATAAAGTGAGCGCATTGCATTTAGTAGTTCGGCTGAATTATTTGCGCTTTGTTACCAACCAATTTCAAATGTACAACCATGGCCTTGCCATCATAATAGCTGCTTTGGGCCATTGGTCGATGATTGATGTTGGCGACGTAAGCGACACGAGAGAGATAGAGGGAGCGGGCGAGAGATAAACACATAGATTTTCGATTCGCAAGTGCATCAAAGCGAATTTCGCAGCATTAACAGCAGCAGCCAGTTTTCAAAGTCGTCGAGTAATTAAAAAAGTTGTATTGCTGTTGTCATTACGAAGCAAACCGTGTTAACAGTGGTCACAAATGTGGTAATAAACACATAATAAAATAATAACAAAATAGTAGGAATAAATCTATGTTAGTAGAATAATGGTAGTGGAAAAATAGTACTTGAAAAATAGCATTTGAATAAATAGTATTAGCAAATAGTAATTACAAAAATAGTAGTAGTAAAATATTAACAGACAAATAGTAGTAGAAAAATTGCAGTTCAAAATAATAGTAGTAGAAAAATTGCAGTTCAAAAATAATAGTAGTAGAAAAATAGTAATATAAAATAGTAATTAAACACAAAGGTCGTTCTTTGTCTGTACGCTTAAATTATTCACAACAAAAATAGTAGTAGTAAAATAGTAGTAGAAAAATTGCAGTTCAAATAATAGTAGTTGAAAAATTGCAGTTCAAAAATAATAGTAGTAGAAAAATAGTATTATAAAATGGTAGTAAAAAACTAAGGTCGTTCTCTGTCTGTACGCTTGAATTATTCACAACAATTATGAAAATCCAATGGTTACTCTTTAAAAGATGTTACCAAATATATTAAAGTGGTGAAAATACAATTTTCTGGGATCGAAATTTTCAACACGTGACGAAAAAGTGTTTCTTTTTAGAGTTCATCTTGAGACAGCATCGCCGACCGAACTCTGTTCATCTGCGAGAAATCCCAAGTCGTTGTAAAATATTACCGTCGAAGGTTTTATAAAGGCGAATACGATATATAAAAAGGTTTTAATTTTAATATAAATAAAAATCCATATTATTCCCTTTATTTTAAATGATAGATGTTTGTCTCAGAGACGAACCAAATAATTTGTACTCTGCATTAAAAATAAATAAAAATATCTTTAAAATAAATGCATTTGATTTAAGTCCAAAAGCTTTTTTATTTGTTTTTACTAAATTGATGTAGTTGTTATTGTATGCAAACTGAATTTTTATACAAAATTTTAATACACTTGAATTAATTTTGATTTTCAGTTGAATCACATATGAATAATATGCCTGTCAATAACATGCAATGTACTGCAGACTGTACAGCTACTAACATTTATTTTCGCATTTTTTTTTTCAAAACCAAACATACTCAAAGGGAAACTCAATTAGTTGGCATCACTAGTCTCCTTCCCCATCAACTCGTTTCGATCTGATGCATGGGTTTGGATCTCAGTCAATAATAAGAAACCAGTGGGGAAGATTAGGACGCATTGGGAATTTAGAAGTAGGGAAATTGTGATAGTTGGTGTGATGAAGTTTATAAGAATTATGAAAGTTATAGTCAGTCTAAGCTGACTATAAATACCCTACACATATGGGCATTTCCTGGGGTTCCGGACGGGACATTTGTACGCTTAAAACTTGAATATCTCGAAGGAAAATTAATGAATTTACTTGGTTTTTTTTGTGTGTGCAAGTAGTTTTTAAATAGGACTAAACAAATTAGAGAATTCTATACGCTAGTTCAAAACATATAAATTAAATAGTTGTCGTTCCGGACGGGACAAAAACAGAAGAAGTGCATTTTGAGGTTCATATGGATATTCCAAAAAGTCAGCAAATTTTGCGTACAAATTATTTTTTGAATTATTTTAAAAAATAGCTGAAATCATGTGCTTTATTTGTATATTAACACATTGTTTCCAAAGTTTATAGTTTTTTCCATAATAAATTACAGCAAAATTCCGGATGGGACATTCTGGACGGGACAAAAATTTTAGTCTTTTTTAAAAATACTTTTTGCATACAAATTATTTTTTTGAATAATTTACAAAGATAGCTGAGATAATTTACTTTATTTTTGTATATGTACATTTTGTAGATCGAAGGCGCGCATTTGGGCCGAAACAAAAATTTCATCTATTTGAATTTTTGTTTGTGCAATCATAAAATAAACATCCTAGTGAATAGAAAACCATTAAATGAATTTTTTTATATGTATTATTTCCAACAGGATATCAGTCCAAAGTGGACTCGTTTTTGATTTTTTTTGTTAATTTTAATATTTTTTTTAATACTTTTTTAAAAATTTAATTTAAATTACTTCTTGTTAAGTTATTACATTGAAATTTTCACATATTATAGTTAAAATCATGTATTTCTTATCCACTTTAAAAAATTACAAAAAATTTGAATTTTTATGTACGACATTCGGCGTCAAAAGTAGCAAATTAGGAAATATTTCGAAAAAAACTTGTTTGTAAATACGATGCAACTTGTGTGGCTAATCTTGGCTAGGATCAATAACTACAGATGTTTTGCTATATGCTAGTATAAAAACTTGGGTCCGGAACGCCACGGAGAAATAAAAAAAAACCGATTTGAAAAAGTGTCTTTAAAAAAAAAGACAAATGTATACTATTAATTATACCCTACACCTATGAGGTACAGGGAATATTCAGTATGTGCAGATATAGTAAAGCTCCATAGGATGCATGGCCTTTATGGAAAATGATATATATATTCTTGATCAGCATCACGACCCGAGTCCGTTTAGCCATGTCAATCTGTCTGTCTATCCGTCTGTCTATCTGTTACACGGTAACTTGAGAAATACTTGTCGGAATCCGATGAAATTTTTTTCCAATATGTTTTTTACAAAAAATGGTTTTGAGTTCGGAAATGAGCCAAATCGTTCAACGGACACGCCCACCTCCCATACAAGATACTTATATGTAACTCTTTAGGAACCTATAACTCGAAAAGTACTGAAGATACAATTACAAAATTTATAACGTATTATAAAAATTTACCTAAAAATATTTCTTCCAAAAATAGGCGTGATGATCCGCCCACATTTTTTTTACATTGTTTCCTGGTTTTTTATAGTGAAAATTTTAGTCGTATTTCACATTTTGTTCAATAATACATTAATTAATGAACAAAAATGTAACTGATTATGCCAGATATAAGAGAATTATATAAATTAATATAATTCAATGATATTTTGTGGAAAAACTAGGAATTTATATTTTTTTATATATATTTTTCATATCAATAAATCAGTCAACTCTGCCTTTCAATTGCATGTAGGGTACTCATGGAATAAGTTCAAAACTAAAATATATATATTCCCTGAAGTGTATAGTTTTCAAAACAATTTTTCCTTTTTCAAAATCTATTTTAGTTCAAAAGTTACATACAAAAAACATCGATGCGCGCCTTTTCCATACACTCGGTAGCTCAAGGTTAGTGCGTTGGACTGCGAGCCGAAAGGTCCCCGGTTCAAGCCTGGGCTGGGGCTAACAACAACTTTTCATAGAAACATTTTTCTATACCGTGCTACCTCTCGACAGTAAATGGCAAACCTACGAGAGTAAAACATTTCTTATGAAAAGCTCTGACCCGCCGTTCGGATTCGGCAATAAACTGTAGGTCCCACCACTTTAAGTACAAATATAACACGCACAGCTCAAATGGTGAGAGAGCTCGGCCGAATTTCTATACATGTAGCGCCAAACTATTATTATTATTATTACATTTTGTTCCTAAAGTTTATAGTTTTTTCATAATAAATCACAAAATAATTCCGCATATTCTGTATGAATCTTTGCACTATGATTTTTTGCTATAAATAATTTTATATCTGACAATATTTATAATCATTATTACGAAATAAAAAGTTATGTTCGATTCGAATAGCCAGAGTTTTTATAAGGTTTATTTTTTTCCTTTTTTGTGAAATTTTTTTTATTTATACTTTTGGCACTCAAAGTTACGTATGTAACAGATTTAAATTAGCTGTCAAAAAAATTTCTAGAATTACTAGGAAATCGATGTTTACATTTTTGAAAATGCCGAGGAAATGCTGCAGAGGATTCAACTCGCTTTAGAAATATTAATTAAGGTTGTCTAAAAAAGCAGAAAATAATATTTTGTATCTGTATTTCTTTCAAACTATTTAATTTGGTTACTCAAAGTACATGAAAAACTGGTATATTTAAAAGTTGTATAGTAACTTAACTTTAAGAGTTTTTTTTTATACGTTATCGTTAACGTAATAGAATTTTCTTTTCAGATATTTAGATTCACATATTTAAAATTCGAAATCCATCGTTATTTAAAGATGTGAGCATTTTGGTTTTTCGGTTTTGGTTGACGTTTTTCTAAAAATACCCATATGTGATAATCGTATGAAGTTACCATTTAAAGTGGTGCATAGGTCACCAGGGTTTACGAATCCCAAATATAACTACAAACTTGTAATCGCTGAAGAATTTCCTTTCATTTGAAAAACAACGACATACCCTAGTAGAAATTTGACCGATGCGCCATCGGGAAATGATCGGATTTTCGTTGGGTAAGTCCTATTAGAGAAAATATGATGATTGCCTTTGCGTGCCCTTATCATGCTTACCATACCAGGGTTTGCATTATCTAAATAGTCAATGTTCCCGATCATAGCTACATTATTTATTCCTCATAACAAAATGACATCAAACAATGATCGAGATTTAATGAGAGAAACCCTATTATGCTCGGGCTCTGATAAGGCAATTGTCGGGTAAATAATAAAATGGGGAATTCCCGATCAGTACATGATCATGGCCTGAGGTCAGTGCATGATCAGGACACTGCGTTACAAGGACCTTATGGGCCTCGTCATATCCCGATCATCTCAAATAATGACATGATCACTTCATGACCATGGCCCTACCAAAATTTCTACTAGGGTAAATGCAATATTATTTACTTCATTAATTATTCGGTGTAAGCAATTTGATATTTAGGGTTGTTATATTTCTGGTAAACACTTTGTTTTCTTAGTGTACGTAACGCCGTGGCAACCCTTTTTCACAAATATTTGCCCGTTCGGGTTATGCTAAGGTAAGAATTCAATAATCAGTCCCCTATCATAACTCTATTACTACCCTATCTACTAGGGAGGGTGGTATTCGTTTTGCCGAAATCCCATTGCAACGAGCTGCTCATAAAAAGCAACAAATGCATTTTATGTCTAATTAATGGTCAGTTTAATTGCGCAATTAGTGCAATAATTAATACAAAGCCCCGTAACAAAAGTCGGATCGAACTGGTTTCAAGTGCAAATTTGTGAATTTTGCCATAAAATACAAATAATAACGAGCACTAAAGACCCATGGGTGCGATTATTAAAAACCCCAAGAAGTAGACGAAGTAGAGGAAAAGAGAAATAGGAAGAAAATTAAATAACAATTGAAAGCTATCGACTGGTCGGTCATTAATCGCACGATTAAAGTGTCCAATTAATGCGACGGAATTGATGGGATTGTTGTAGTCGTTGGATTCAAATGTAGCTTATTTTTTGTATTTTAATATTGCAGCAAAACAAAAACAAAAAAATAATAAAAATTAAAAAATAAAAAAAATAAAAACTCACCTAAACACAGAGTCATCGTAGAAAAGTAAAATTCGTAATTGCTGATCGTCTTCGTCTTGACTGTCGTTGTCTTCTTCGACTTCGACATCGAGATCGAGATCGGCATCAGCATCGTCCACACTGCGTTTTTGTACAACATGCGAAGACGTCTGCGGGATGTTGATGATATTAACGCCATGTACGACCTGTAAAAAGCAAAACATAAAAAAAAATAAATTCAAGATAGAGTTACAAAAATTATATAAATAACATGTTTATTCGAAAAACAAAACCATACAAAAAATAAAAACAAAAAATAAAAACAAAAAATAAAAACAAAAAATTTAAACAATGCTGCAATTATATGGAAATTAACGGAAATTGTGGAAAATTGCCCAAATGAAATGAACAACAACAGCAAATTGATTGTTGCTCTTAAAAAAGTGGTTACAAAAAAAAAAATGACCCGAAGTGTGTTTTGGTGTTGAAACGAAATTGGTTTGGAGATTAAGACACATGTTAGTTAATGGTCAATAGCAGCAACAACTATTGGCAGCTAATTCAAGTTGGCAATACAAAAAAAAAAAAATATAAAGTCGATTATAGCTGTTAACTTGTAGTGCAAAAATACTGTAAATTAAAAATCGATTTTAAAACTTATAAACAGCATTTTAAAGTAGGCCTTGAAATAAAATAAATTGACATATAAATTAAGTTTTATTATATACCGCATATATACCATGTTTTCGTAAAGTTCCATGTTGAGTTTGGGTCAACCTTTACAGAATTTAACATTACAGAAAATATTTGTTTTCATAATAATCAATATTTTAACAAAAAAAAAAGTAAAACCGTTTGATTCCGTTGAAACCGTCTCATTTTAAAATATAAAAATAAAAAAATCCAAAATATTGCCATAATCGTATACGGTTTCATTTCGTACCAGATTTTGAATAGGTAGAAAAAACTAATAACAAAAATTTTAGCTATTTTTAATTATACCCTACTCTAATATTGTAACGGTATTAATTCACTTTGTTCTTCTGTCTGTAACAACTAGAAGGATGCAGGAGGAAAGTATATATTTATCAGCGAGGAGACATCCGATGACCGAAGAATTCTCAAATTACTTCGAGTAAAATGTCGAATCTCTTTGTTCTTTCGATTATAATTCTTTAAATTTATTATATATTTAATTTCTTTGATTAGATACGATATTTAAATATATAGCGCATCTCAATCGCAATATCGAACTTTGAGTATTTTTTGTTCGATATCGTTTTGAATTCAAACCAGTTGGGAAGGTTAGATCACATGGGAAAATTTAAATTTGGTGTTATTATGATAGTTACACTCAAAAAAATAATTTATTAAAACCAAATAAAAATGTGTTTGAAATAAGTACAATTGTATTTGTTTTACGTCCAAAGACTATTACTTTTGTTTTAAATGAATTCATGTATTTGTTTTTGTAAAGGGTTTTTCAACAGGGACGCTAAAAAAGTAGAGCGACAGGGACAGCAAACGACGTCATATTTCTTGCCGCTCTTTTGACATTTCTCTTCAGTAAGGTTTGCCATTTCATGATGGAAAGATATACGAATTCGAATTTCGGTAGTAAATTTTAATAATTTCGACTCGTTGTTGGCTCGTATATCTATCTTTCCATCATGAAATGGCAAACCTTAGTGAAGAGAAATGTCAAAATAGAAACAAACCAGAAATATTCATACTATTATGCTTTTTTTTACATTTTCCACGATTTTTCATAACAAAATTTCTTTGACTTTTGCTTTAAAAATTCTTAAGTACAAAATGCACTTTTTCACATTTTGTAATCCGGGTGACCAAGGAGGAATTTTTGATCTGGTTGAAGTAAGTAACACCTATGAGCAAAGTTGTAGAACAAACGTTGTCCAGAATCACGAGTTCTATAACATACATTTTTTTCAAAAGTCAGGCTTTTAAGGGTTAAATAGGCGTATATAATTAAAAGGTTTTAGACAGTTTAATGATTTATAAAGACGCATACTAATTAATAATAACGTATTCGAAGTGAGTTAGGTTACGTTAGGTTCCTTAAAAAAATATTCCTATAAATCATAAATGCATAAAGTTTCCTTATGTAGGAAGAAACTCAACCTGACACTAATACTAAATATTGTTTTCAGGGATATTTCATATTACAATACGATAATTTTTTAGGTTTAAATTAACACAGCAATAAAAAGATAATACATATTTCCTCAGCAATTATATATTGTCACATTAATACCACTTTTAGAACTTCTACACATGTTTTAAAATCACAATATTTCACACAAAACATATAAATGAAATTGGCATATTTTTGCAAAAACAAAAGCCCTGATCATTTTTT
Organism: Dryomyza anilis; assembly: GCA_951804985.1. Lineage (NCBI taxonomy): Eukaryota > Metazoa > Arthropoda > Insecta > Diptera > Dryomyzidae > Dryomyza > Dryomyza anilis. Next base: position 94,613,845 of record OX638132.1, read on the forward strand.
TAAAGTCTTTAGTTTTCATATATTAATTTATTGCACTTCATTATTTATATATGTTCCATGTTGTATCACAATACCAAAAAAAGCAAAAACAAATACAAATAACAAGCACAAATTACATATTTTGTATGAAATTAGAAAACAAGTACACTTTTCATTAAAAAGTAAGAAAATAAATACAAATGTAATTGATATGTATTAAAAATACATTTTTTTGAAACAAGTGCATAAATAGTATTAATTTTAATACATTCTTTTTTTTTAGTGTAGGTTTGTCAAAATTATAGTCGGTCTAAGCCGACTATAAATACCCTACACATATGTGTGGTTACCATTCAAAGTGGTATATTGGTCACCAGGGTATACGAATTCTGAAAATAATTACAAACTTTCAATCGCTGAAGAATTTACATTCATTTGATACCAATATTTACAAATGGGTAGGTTTACCGAATTTCGATTTTTTTTTGGAACCACAAGTCGTATCGGCGGAAAACATTATTTTCATGTATTTGAGCATGATTTCAATATATATTTGACCAAAAAAAGTTTACCTAAGCACGTATACAGTAAAATTGATCTGTAGATGTAAATTTATTATGAGGTATTTTTGAATATAAATGGTCAGATCACAGGTCACAATGGATCGATCTCGCCAATTTTCGCACATACAGCGTAGGTATATAAGTAATCTAAATTATAAGTTTCATTTATCTAACTCTTCAATTGTTTAAGTAGTAGGGATTTCAACAGACAGACAGACAGACGGACATCGCTAAATCGACTCAAGTATATATATACTTTTCCATACCGGAGATGCTTCCTTCTGGATGTTACAAACGGCGTACCAAACTGAATATACCCTTTCACTCTTAGTGTAGGGTATAAAAATGTCTCCTACTAGATATCGCAATAATATCGTGTGAATTCTCTTCTTCTCGTACTGGGAAGTTAGAACAATAAAACTTCAAAATTGTATTACGAGTATGCCTCCGCGTGTACGGTATTGGAAATGAACATGATCAGGCGACCCTAACTTACCCAGTGCGGCAATCGATTCGATATTGATGCGAGAACGATATGCTAGGTAGAACTTGTGCGATTTGGATTCAGATATCTTATGAACCGAGAGTAGGTCCATCGAAATTGATATCTCATCTTTAAAAAAGTGAATTCTAAAATGTTAATAATTTTTTTTTTCAAAATAAATTATACCTAAAAATATATCAAAAAATTATATATAAAAGTAAAAAAATTTAACGACATCTTTGTATCGTTGATTCGGAAAATGGTAACAGTTTTGTAAATTGACGCTAGTTTTTGAGATATAGCTCATTTTTTCAACTTCCCATTATTTTGGTATTCTTTTATTTTTAATTTTTCAATAAAAGAAAATAATGATATTATTTTTTCGATTATAGACGTAGAAAACATAGCGCCACAATACAAAAATTTGCTTTTATACGTGAAAAAAATTTATTTGCGATTTAGGCAAAAAAAAAAAAAATCAAAATTTTTCAACAAATTAAATATTTTGTGTATAAAATACGTTATTACTTAGTGTACAAATTTTAAAAAATGCTGTTTAAGCATTATTATGTAGCGCCATGAAACCTCTTTAAAACCGCATTTAAGAAAATAAATTACGACTCTTTGTTACAAAGTTATAAATACTAGATTAAAATTAAAATAAAAGGACAGGTAATAAAATGTTGCCTTTACTTAATCTATAATTATAACTTTTTTACTAAGAGGTGTAATTTATCTCTTAAATGAGATTTTAAAAAATTAAAAAATCAAACCTACAGATATAAACACGGTTTGTAAATATTCAGCCCAATCGAGAAACGCGTCGGAAGACATTTCCGACGGAATTGACAAAAAAGCAATCGAGCAACTCACAGTTATCCGACGTATATTCGAAAATTTTCATCGGAAACATATCAATCGAGTTTCCCGTCGTGTGAACATTTACTGTCAAATTTGCTCACATTTTATTTTTATGTGAAAACATGAAATTTTAGATTTTTAGTAATAGATTGCAGTTTAAATTCTGTAAATAGTTAAAAAATGAGTTATTTCGACTGCTTGGATGTTGGAAACTTGCTAAAATTGCTATGAAAATTTAACTATTTAAGTACCTACTGTCGTTAGCATTTAAAAAATAAATTAAAAAATATAATTACATTCGTTTTGTATTTGCAGTCATTTTAAAATGTCAAATAGAGTACGTTCAATCAATAAAATTGAAAACAAATTTAATTTTTACTTCGAATTTTGGCATTTAATATCGAAATTGAGAGGAAAACAATGTTGCGTTGTTTAATAAATGTTTCCCGTTCCACGAAAAACTTGATTTAATTTTATTTTCCGTCGGAAGGAGAACAATACGACGACCTTCCGTTCATCGGGAACCTCGATTGGGCTGATTGTATTACTTTTATACGTACTAAAATCTTTCATGCCAATAGAAAAAAAAAATTTTAATATTTCTAAAAACATTTTTTAAAACTATTTTTATTCTAAATGTTTCTGAACTTTTGATTAAAATTTAATTAAAAATGTTACGCGATATGAAAAAAACTAAGTAAGCTGTAAAAATGAGCATAATCAAATTATAAAAGTGATATATAGAATGACCATCAAACAATTCTATAGAGTAGTGTTTTATTGAAATTTACATAACCACTTTTAAAAATATCAAAAATGTATTTGTTTTATTCTACTTCGACAACGACTAACGGACGGTGTTTATAGAATTTACCACTATCACTAAGAACAAAATTCCCAGAAGTGCAAATAATATTTTCAAGAAAATAAAATTTCAAAAGTTAAGTTATAATTTTGTCGTTTAATTCTATCACAGTGCAATATGCATTATTAAGGTTATTCTATGAAATTTGTTCCTGGAAGTTACGTGTATTTGGTAACCCCATGTGGCATGTATTCCGTACGTGACAGTATTGCTTAAATACAATTTCATATTAATTGAAATTCTTAAAATTGCTTGTTTTTGACGTTTATCATGTGTGAAGAGTTCAATAAATTAAATTAGGCGTAAAATACATTGCTAATTGTGTTGTGTATATAATTCTGATTAAAAAATTAAATAAAATTCAATAAATGTTAATTGTTGAATATTTATCCATAAAATAGATATGCAAATTTAATTAAAATGCAATTTAATTCAACTTAAATGCAATTTAGTTTGAAATGTTGTACGTTTAAAGTTTCTGAATGTCATAATTATGAAGAGTTTTTGAAAAGGTACTAACTTATTTTACACATTATAATAATGCTATCCAGCATAAAATTATTTTTCATATTCTTTATAACTTTTACTTATTGGAGGAAAAATAAGGTTTTTATTAACAATAATCAGTTGCTATAATAAAACTGGAAAATGGAAAAAAAATAAAAAAAGGGAATAACGGAAAAATAAAAAAGTTGGAAAAATGCTAAAAAGAAGGATATACAAACAACTAAAGAGATATAAAAATAATAAAGAAGAGAGAAACACAATTAAATGGAGGGAAAAAAGAAGTAAAAAAACTATTAAAATGAGGACGAATTAAAAAGAGAAAACGTGTATGAAAGAAAAAAAGAGCAAAATTACAAAAAAAGTGGAAAATAGTGAAAACGAGGGGAAAATAGATAAAAAGAGGATCCAATTGTAAAAAAATATGGAAACAAACTATTTAATAAGAGACATAGACAAATAAAACAGAATTTTAAAGTATGTCTACCCTAATAGAGAAAAACTCAACTAGGGAGGGGATAAACAATTAATAAGGGAAGAAGTAAAAAGAGGTAAAAATTTCATCATTAATTTTTTTGTTGAAAATATATCGTCACTGTCATGCCAAAGGGGCGAATGTGCATTTTTAAAAATGTTGGGAAATCAAATTTTAAAGTTTGAAATGCTTTAAAAATTAGAAAATTTTAGTTCTTTTTCAATTTTTTTTGTTATTTTGGTTTATTCATGAATTATTATAACGTATATAAAATATCTTTGGATTCGGACAATTTACTGAATTATAAATACGAATTTTGTGAGGCTATATCCTGACCAAAACGCAAATATTTTTGTTTTTTATGCTATAACTTTTTATTAGCTCAAAATAAAATAGTGATGTAAAGGAATTAATTGTTTGTTTTTAAAGCACCTATCTATTGGCATCATTATTTAAAAATATTTTGCCAACATTAATTTGCCATTTGTTATTTGAAGGAACATTTTTTTTTGGCAAATTTAAATAATGATGCCAATCGATAGGTGCTTTAAAAACAGACAACTAATACTTTTAAACTACTATTTCATCTTGCACGAATAAAAAGCTATAGCAAAAAAACGAAGAAATTGGAAAAATTGAAAATCTTGTCATGCCAAAAGGGCTAATCTTTCCTTTTTGCCATAACTATTTATTGGTACGAGATAAAATAGTAGTGTTAAGGCATTTATTGTTTGTTTTTAAAGCACCTATCGATCTGCATCATTAATTAAAAATATTTTGTCAAACATTAATTTGCCATTTGTTATTTGCAGGAAAAAATGTGTGGCAAAATATTTTTAAGTAATGATGCAGATCGATAGGTGCTTTAAAAACAAACAATAAATGCCTTAACACTACTATTTTAGCTCGCACCAATAAATAGTTATGGCGAAAAAGGAAAGATGCGCCCTTTTGGCATGACAAGATTGTCAATTTTTCGAATTTTTGTTATTTGCAAGAAAATATTTTTAAGTAATGATGCAGATCGATAGGTGCTTTAAAAACAAACAATAAATGCCTTATCACTACTATTTTATCTCGTACCAATAAATAGTTATGTCGAAAAAGGAAAGATTCGCCCTTTTGGCATGAACAGATTTTCAATTTTTCAAATTCACCCCTTTGGTTTTGACTTTTGTGGCTAGATATATCCAACAAAACGACACGCGATTTTAGCACAGTATACTTGTCAAAAATTGCACATTCGCCCCTTTGGCATGATAGTGACGATATGAGGCGTTGGAAATTATACTATAACTATAGCAGACAGGTTAAGCTAAAAATTAAAATAAATTACATCTGAAAGATTTTTAAATGTTTTGAGTTATGAACGTTCAAAGTAAAGATTGTAGACTTAATTCAGCTATAACACCTCTAGCGGCCAGGGTCGGAACCTCCCGGCAGTAAAAGTGCATATGGGGTGAAAGGGTAGTCATTCAGCTATAACTTAAGGTAAATTTAAGCTTAACTAATTTTAACTGGCAGAAGTAATGAACGTTCAAAATCAAAATTTTGAAAAATATAGACTTTTCTTATATCTCTATTAGCTTTCAAAATAGGAAAAGTGTGACAAAATTGTAGTTTTGGTCAAATATAATTAATATATCCAGTATTTAAAAAAAACATCTATGCGCATTATTTTTAAAATTACCATAGATATTAGAACTGAAAATGAAAAAACCATTACACAATTTTCAAACATTGTTCAGAGGTTCAAAATTTTAAACCAAAAATAATATATATTTTTGAGTACATAATACAAGATTCTATACAAGATACTGAGATAACTACAGGGACGCTACAAAAGTAGAGCGACAGGGACAGCAAACGACGCCGTATTTCTTGTCGCTCTTTTTACATTTCTCTTCAGTAAGGTTTACCATTTCATGATGGAAAGATATACGAGCCAACAACGAGTCGAAATTATTAAAATATACTACCGAAATTCGAAGTCAGTGGCCTCAACGTTAAGAGCGCTACGTCCAATTTATGGTCGTCATATTCGTCCTAGCAGATAAACAATTGAGCGTCTAGTGGAAAAATTTGAATCCACAGACACAGTACAAAATGTTCCCGTGCCAGTGAGACAAACAAGTGACCGTAGTGTCGAGAATATTGCTGCCGCTGAGGCTTCAGTTGAATAAAGCCCAAATGTGTCTCTCACACGTCGTTCTCAAGCGTTGGGCATCTCTGTGACGTCCTTTTGGAGAATTTTGCGAAAAGATCTTGGCCTACATCCAGCAGCGTCATATGTTCGTGAATTGGGCTGAGCAACAACTTGAAAATGATTCGGATTTTCATCGAAAAATCATCTTCAGCGATGAGGATCATTTCTGTCTGAATGGCTTCGTCAATAAACAAAATATGCGTTATTGGACAGACAACAATTCACACGTACTCCATGAGTCATCATTCATCCCGAAAAAATTACGGTTTGGTGCGGTTTATGGGCCGGCGGCGTCATTGAGCCGTACTTCTTCCGTGATGATCAAGACCGGCACGTTACTGTGAATGGGAATCGCTACCGTTCAATGATAACCGAATATTTTTGGCCCCAATTGGATGATATGGACTTGGAGGACATGTGGTTCCAACAGGACGGTGCCACAAGCCACACAGCGAATTCAATTTATTGGAAACCAAGTTTGGAGAACGTGTTATCTCACGAAATGGTCCAGTCGATTGGCCGCCACGGTCGTGCGATTTGACGCCGTTAGACTATTTCCTGTATCGGCCGATTTATGCTTGAAAAACTTCGAAAATTGGGTTCAGCGTCTGGACTTCTGCACTCGTGCCCGTGGGCCATGCAAAAGAAATCGAGTTCCATACATAATGGCATCGAACGTACTTTTACAGGAATAAAGAATTTCATTGATATCCAAAACCGTTTCTGTTTTATTTAAACTTTTGTAGCGCTCTTATTGAAAAACCCTTTATATAAAATACAAAAAAAAACCTATTACAAAAAAAAAAAAATTAGAAAACAAATAAAGTTCAACTTGAAACTTATTTTACATCAGAATTTAGTCGACCGATTATTTTTAGTATCTTTAAAACATATTGGATCAATTTCCAATCAAACAAAAAAAAATTCAAAACTACAATCACAGAAAAAATTCTATAAGAGAGGAATTCTAAAAGAGAGGAACAAAATAAAATTAATTGAAAAAAATGAATCTTTTAATTTTAACAAATTAAATAAAATTGCAAAAAATTATCTATTAATAGCACTGTATATTTAAGAAATAATCGCATAACACTATGATCGTCATCGTCGTCTGTATGACATTTAGCAATCGCATGACAAAAGCATTTCAAATTAATCCATTAAATGTTTTGTTACAAATAGGTATCAGCGAGTAACAATTGAAGCGTGGTGCCAACAATTTAGACACATTATCAAACAACAACAATTTAAAAAAACCACAAAATAAATAAAAAAAAAAAAAAACAATAATAAAATTATGACAATTATAAAATAAACACACAATGACTTTAGGCAGACGGCTGCGGCGACGCATAACTAATCGGCGATCGTTATACGTTGTGCCAAGCAAATTATTCACTTGACCAGCGACACCAACTGAACAACAAAAGCATCACATCGCATTTATTTATTTTTAATTCTTTTTTTTATATTTTTATAATAAGCCAACGAAAACGAAAGTGAAAGCACTACAGTCTGTCGATTGTTGTACGGCATGCGACGCAGTCAACGTAGCTCTCCTCATTGCGCAGGCGTCCAACCATCCGTGAAAAAAAATATTATGTGGCAACGCCGAACAATGTCGCACGCCTCGCTGCGTGTCCGACTAAACGACTGACACAGTAAAGTGACGACTGACAATTTATACAAATTAGCAGCCCCCAATCGTCGACCATCGACTGTCGACCGTTGACAGACACTTGTTATAAACAACAGAAAGAATCACATTTTAATTGTGGGGGAGATGGATTTATCAGCACATTTTAAATATAATGTGTTGGTTGGATTTGTTTGCGCAAATTTCAAGGTTAACATTAAAAATGGTGCTAAATATGCAAAATACTAGGGGAAAAAAATGAAGAAATAATTGAAATCTATGAAATTTTTTTCGTTGGAATTTACGAAATTGTCAAATATTTTAATTTTCAAAGAAAGTTGAGAATGATTTTAATAGGTGAGACAAATTGTGAACTCGATAAATAATCGATAAAACTAAATTCGAAATTGATTAAATTTCCATTTCTATACATGAATTAGATGTTCTTAAAATTTTGTTTTTACTCGGACATCTCCGAATCTAGAGTTCGGAAATACTCATTCACGTTCACTCATGCTCATCAACGTGAACACAAATTTCATATCGTTGCTTCACAGTTCATGAACACTCGTTGCCTCAGATGAGTACGATCAAAAGTGAATACAATGTCTAATGTACCATTTGGAGTGGATGCCTAATGTACCATTTGGAGTGGTCAATGACCACCAATGACAAAATTTTTGACCACAAACTTTTTATAGCGGAACTCGATTGCGGACATCATTGGATGCCTAATTGTACCATTTGGAGCGGTCCATAACCACATTGTGTTGGTCAAAACCCCCACCAAAACTTATCTTCTTATCGATTTTCGAAATAAAAATATGTGGGTCAAAAATTGGTTTTCGGACCCACTATTGATGGTCATTGACCACTTCAAATGGACCATAAGGCATCCCATGAAGTCCGCAATCGATCTCCGCAATACAATTTGAGGGGTCAAAAATTGGTCATTGGTGGTCATTGACCACTCCAAATGGTACCATTAGACATCCCATGAAGTCCGCAATCGATCTCCGCAATAAAAAGGTTTGGGTTAATTGGTCTTCGGACCCACTGTTGGTGGTCATTGACCACTCAAAATCCAAACCATTTTTTTTACCCACTTTTTGAGATATGTTTTAATTTTCTTCAAAGGCTACACTCATCATGTGAATAAAAAGATTTGCCAATTTGATTGTGAACACTTTTGAATATGAACAGAAGAAAAAAATAATTTGTTGCTTATCTCTTATGAGGAGTAAAAATGTAGCGAATGTGAGTACTCGTGAGCAGCCAAATTCTGTTCGATAACGAGTGTTCACTTTAGAATAACGAGAAAGTCGGATTTTTCTAGCTTACTCGCTCGTGAAGTGTGAAGAAAAATACTGAACTTTCTTATTCATTTATGAAGATTTATCGTGAGTTAATAATTTTGAATATTCATTTATGAGTATTGCCGTACCCTGTCCGAATCTATAAAACTAAAATTGAAATTCTACAAATTTTCTCAGACAACTAACTCATGATATTACTTAGATCTCGGAACTTAATTCAAAAATCGAGAATTTTTGTATTCTTGATTTGTATTTTGAACTTACTCGGACGCCTGAATTTGAAATTTACGAAATATTTTACGAAATCGATTTATATATTCTTACAAGATGAGACAAATCTTGATCTCACTACGACGTCGAGTTCGAACTAAATTGGAACTTTATAAAATTTCCGAATCTTCCCGAGCAGATGAAACAAATTGATCTCACACGGATCAGATGATCGATAAAAACTCAATAAAATTGTCAATTCTTCACGACTTAAATATTCCAGCAAGTTGAAAAATATATTGACCTAACTTAGATTTCGAGAGTGATAAACTGTATTCGAAATTCATAAAACTTCCCATTTTTATCGATTTAGTTGTTCTTGTAAGTATAAATCTTGTTCACATGTAAATCGTCAAATCGATAAAATTTTAAATTAATGAAATTTACGATTCTTCCCGATTTAAATGTTTGTAAATCTTAGTAGAAATTATCATGTTCATGGTCAGATCATGTTTGTCATGTAACCGAGGTCAATACAAAGGAATTTGAAATCGATGAAATGTACGCTTCTCGATAAAAAAAGATCGATATGCCTCACTGAATTTAAAATTCATAAAATATTCAATTCTTCTCGAGTTAAATGTTCTTGCAAGGTGTGTAATGAAGCCCACCCTTTTAAAATGTTAAACGGACTGGTAATGAATACATCAAAAACGTCAGAAATTTCAGTGACATTTTTTTTTAATTAAAAAAAGAAACGAAGAAAGTTTAAATTCTGTAACTTTTTTTAATTTAAATGTTTTTTTTTTAATTTAAATGTTGCTAATTTAAATGTTGCTAAATCTAACTCAGAAATCGAAGTTTCTTTACTTTTACCCGAGAAGAAGAGACAAATTGATAAATTATGATCTCACGTGGATTTCGAGATTGATAAAATATTTAAATATTTTCGGCATTAAACATTGAAAACTTCATGCTATTATACTAAATTATATTATATGCGAACAAATTTTCGATTGTGTTAGAAAAATGAATTCAAAACATAACCAAATATTTATAATCGTGTGTATGAGCAATTATTCTTGCAAACAAGAATAGTTGCGCTTAGTTACCTTTTTGATACCTAAGAACACAATATCTGTATATCAAGAATCATTGCTCTTACTTACTTTCAACATACCCTGCAGTGAAATCTAAACTAGTAGCATAAATATGTAGTCTTCATATTAGTAACAATGTTTCTAGTTCGGTAGCTAGTTAAAATGGTTGCAGAGAAAAACAGTTTAAAAATTTGTTCGTAGAGGAACGTGTCAAAATTGTCAAAAACAAAATAAATTATGAAATACAAATTATATTTCATTTATCTATTTTGCAGGAAACATCTTTCTTTATAATTTTGTGGTGGGTTCCGTCGTGTGATTTGTTTTATTTCTTTCCTCCATAAGCTCATAAAATTTAACAAATAACCTATTTGAAAGGCATTTCTTCAATATTCGAAAAGGGTCTTACTACCGTGCCTTGATAAAAAAACCGGACCTACGCAGTCCATCATCAAGAGTCATTTCAAGACATTTCTTGACTGGAGCAATTTTATCCATTCGTCCTACATGACTTAGACAGCAAAACTTTTAGATCTTGATGCTTGACTATATCAATTGTGCTCTAGTGTTCCAATTGGTAAATAGTAACCAGTTTAAAGTAGGATTAAAAGAACTAGTTTATTGACTGACTGTAAAAAATTAGTCTATAGACTGGTTACAAGAAACTAGTTTAAAAACTACTTATATGTAATGCAAGAGGGGACAATTGACACATCGTAGGACATGAGCATTGAAAAAATTACAGTTCATTGTATGAAAATGGGGTCGAATTCGGGCTAGTTGAGTGTCTACGGAGAACTAGACCAATACTAGTATACAACTAGTCCTTTACACTGCAGGGTTACTTTCAACATATTTACAGACAGACACACACACTAACAAACAGATGGCGATCACAGACCGTCAACGCAAAACAAAGCAAAATAGCGAATATTGTTACAGACAACGGAAGATAGAAAAACAACAACATTTATGTGAACGTGGCCTTTGAGAAGAAAACAGCAACAAACATTTTTGATACCTGAGACATTAACCTTTGCATTATCAAGAATAATTGCTCTTAGTTACTTTTTTGATAACTAAGTGAATCTGTTTCTTAAAATCCAGAATGTTTCCGTTTAGCTGTATATCACTCCGTATATCACTTCGTAAATTGCTTGATTCCTTCTGTATTTGAGATGTCTTTTTTTCTCCGTGTATATGAGGTATATGAAAAAAGTGGACGAATCGCAAGTCAGAATGAAACGATTACGTCTATTTTCAATACCAGATAGCTTAATTATACAAGTAAACTAAGCTGAAAGTTTCATTGAACTAGCTCAATATAGTTTTGTGTAACTATAACTTTAATAGACAGGCGGATAGATGTACGGACATTGCTGAATTGACTCAGGAAGTGGGGATAATATAAATATTTACTGTTCCAAACCGTCTGTTCCGCCTTCCTTATGAGTGTTACAAACAGATGACCAAAGTTCATAAACTCTATCACTTCCCCTGTAGGGTATAAACAAGTATTGTTGTCCTAAATTTTTTTTTAATGTGTTAAAATATAAAATTTTTCTTTTAAAAAGATTATAAATGTATTTCAAATATTTTGTTTACAGTGCGTGCCATAGAAATGCTACGCATGCGCCATGCTTACAAAGTCAAAAATAAAATAAAAAAAATTAAATGTTTTGGCAGCAGCAGTGGAAAAACGTTTTATAAACACCGCTTAAATCGTCGACTAGCGGAAGAAACATAAATGGCTTGATCGATTGTTATTGTTGTACGTGTTGCTGTTGCTGGCTGGTGGTGTTGCTGCTGCTGACGGGCATTGTTGCACACGACAAACGAAGCTTGAAGCTGCTTCAAAACTACTTAATTAGGTGAGAGCAGCTGAAATTATTAATTTTGTGAAACGAAAAAAAAATTTTTTTTTTCAAAATTATAAAAAAAAAAAAAAAAAATATACAACAAAAAAATTAACTATAAATTAATTAAAAAAAAAATAAAATACTTGGCATTCATGCAGCAACTGAAGCATTGCTGTTAACATGTTGCTGAGGTGGCTCAGACGGATGAACAGCAACTGTTAATTGAAATTGCTGCACATGCCACACGAGAACGCCACCGTTTGTTGTTTACTGTTGTTGGCAGCAGACTAGATGCAAGTCATGCAATTGCACCCACTGCACCCTACAACTCAACAATATACAACCTACAACATACACTCGGAGTTATGTGCGGTAAAAAGTGGGACTCGTGCTCCGACATATTTATGTTTTGTACCGTTACTACTAACCGCACATAACTCTGAGTGTATTGTATAAGCTCTTTGCTCTTCTGTTAGGACCGATTGCATAGTCATGGCGACTGTGTAGTGTCAAAAATGCGACCAACAATGAATCAATGTGACTAAAGAGCTTCTTTGTGGCATCAAAAATTGTATTCGGAATATACAAAAATACTAAAAACAAGAGAAAAATAATATAAAAAATATTTTTAAATTCGAAATATTTTTAATTTAGTTAAATTTTAACTTTTTTGAAATAAATATGCAAAATTGTTCTCTTTTCTAGTAGACATTTCTGTAAGACGACACAAAATCATGTTATCATCAATGATTTCTCGATGATTTTGTATCACGGGTCACCTCAATTCTGAATTCATTTTTTCCATCCCATTAGAAAATAGTAGAAGTCTGAATGAGTGATCATGATCGTTTCATTGCAATAAAATATTGAAGTTTATGGCAAAAGCAGATTTCTGACTAAAACAATCGAAGTATTCTTGTGGATTTACGCAAGATTGTTTGTTTTTCAAGGTAGATTTATGGAATGTTTTGGGAAGTCTATTGAAAAAGAATTCCTTTTAATAGGCTTTCAACCAGTCAGTTTTAGGCAGACAATTACACATTATCTTTTAATATTTAGAAGAGCTTTAGGCAGATTTAAGTTTATTAAGACGTAGCCGCGGTAACTCAGTGGTTAGTGCGTTGGACTGCGAGCCGAAAGGGCCCCGGTTCAAGCCTGGACTGGGGATAACAACATCTTTTCATAGAAACATTTTTCTATACCGCGCTACCTCTCTGCAGTAATTGGCAAACCTACGAGAGTAAAACATTGCCTATGAAAAGCTCTTATCGCCGTTCGGATTCGGCAATAAACTATAGGTCCTACCACTTATATAACACGCACAGCTCAAAATGGTGAGAGAGCTCGGCATAAATTCTTATAGAATTGTAGCGCCAAACTATTATTATTATTATAAGACGTCATATACAACGTTCTTTTTTTTTTTTGAAAAATTTGTGAAATCTCTGCGTCACGACAGCTTTTTTTAAATTCAACGACAGTCTGCCTTACGCATTCTACGGCAGACACATGGTAAATTTAACATATACTTTTTTTGTAAATGCCTACCTCAAGGCATCTTTTTGGAATTCTAAGACATGTTTTACAGGATTTTTTATAATATATGAATTTTAAAATCTATTATTTAACCATATATCTTTGAGAAGCAAACGTTGAAAACTGCTCTTTCCAATATACGTTCTTTGGCAGAAAAGCAGTTAGAATATTTAGCGAGGTAAAGCCGTCTTTTCTTTCCATATACTACACGGATGAAAAAATCTTCTAAAATCCAAAAGGAATCAAGAAGCATACGAAGTGATATACAGCTAAACGAAAACATTCTGCATTTTATTAAACAGATTCCCTTGGTAGTCATAAAAGTAACTAAGCACAATAATTCTTGTTATGCAGAGGTTAATATCTTAGATATTAAACATGTTGTTGCTGTTTTCTTCGTAAAAATTAAAGAACATGTGTTCGTTATAACTGTTGTTTGTTCGATCTTGCTTGGGGTTTGTTTTGCGTTATCGGTTTATCATCGCCATCTGTTTGTTAGTGGGTCTGTCGATATGTTTAAAGTAACTAAGAGCAATTACTCTTGATATGCACAGGTCAATTTCCTAGAGTTCAAAAAAAGTAACAGAGAATAATTATTCCTTTCGAGTTCCTCTCCAGTTTTACAATTTATTTTCCTGCGTATATATGCCTCGATACTCATTCATATTGCTATAAACTACGTTAGGTTTGTCGTCTGCTATGGCTTGTCGTCTATGGCAGAAAACAGGCAGGTTGTTGATACAAACTCCATCGAAACATGCCAAAAATCTGCTGATTGTCTGCTTTGAGTATATTTTTGTTTAATTAAAAATCCATTTTTAATTTTACAAAAAATTAAATATTTTAATAGAATTCCGTATTTTTTTTTTTCAAATAATTAAGTACACATTTCACAAAAACGTCACAAAATTGAAAGCACTAAGTGCGCAGACAGAATTAATTAATAAGAAACAGGTTTTATAGAAATAACTTGTAAGAAATTCTTCAGACTTATTTAAATCAATTAAGATTTATTTTCCGGTAAACGTCATTTGCGGTATTATAAAAAAATGATAAATGTTTAATAAACCATTGATAATTTGCTTTCAACTAGTTGAATAATTCATTCAAATTTAATAATTTACATAATTTGTGATATTTTATATAGTTATTGTAACGTAGAAAATTAATAACATTCCAATGATGTTCCATTCAAATGCACTCTCAGGCAAAACAGTTGATACGAATTATTCATGAGGTGGGGTGGAATCAATTCGACGAACTGATAGACCTGACACAAAGCGCAACCCTGTCTGTGATTTTTTTTTTATCAGTTATAGCTCCTGTTTACTGTGATATTTATTTGTGATATATGTAGACAAATATTTATATTTGACGTTGTAGTAGTTGTAGTAACCATCAAAGTATCAGTTAGTTGTGGTGTAATGGTAAATGTTCGGATGGTATGGTGATGAATATGGTTGCTTTGCATACAAGCAACATTTGCTGATTAATTTAAAATTGCAAACAGATACTTTGTGAAATTTCAAATGTTTGTTATTTCAACGATTTGAGTGTAACACAACAAATCGACTGGAAATGACAATAATGCGAAAATATTGCAATAATTGGATGACAATAAGCATTACCTACCGTCAAATATTATGGTGGGTATTATGTCATGACAACTAATACCTACAAAAACAACATAAATAGGTGGTATTTTAAGTTATTTTAAGGTATTTTAATTAAAAACAAATAAAAAATACCAAACAAAATTATAAAATGAAAAGATTTTTCAATTATTTGAACATTTGTTAATAATAAAAATTTCTGTGTAAATGTATTTCTTTTTTATTTCTGCATTTGAAATGTTTTATTAAAAATATGAAGATTTAGTAAAAAAAATAGTAAACAAAATTTAATTAACAAGGAAAAGTTTAATATATAGGGGAAAGGTCCGTAGGTTGGACATAGTTTTGTATTTTGTCTATAATATTTTATGTACAAACAAGTTAGTGGAATAATATATACCAATTTAAAGTGCATTTAATGGGTTACATAAAAATTAAAAAAAATACAGCCTACTTTCTAAAGAACAAAAAAAAAACGCAAAAAAAAATTGGTCCGTAGGCTGGGCCACCACGAAAAATCGTTAAAAACCTTTCAAAAAAGACCGAAAATGAATTATTTTAATTATATTATCGTTTTTCAACCAATCTGTATATTTTTTCATTTAATTGAACTTGCAAAATCATGAACTAGTGATGATTATTCATTATGATATTTTATATGTAAATGTGCACCGAAAATCCTACATTTATAAATCATTTAAAATTGTCTAAAAATGTTTTAATCTCACAATCTAAAGGGTTTTTCAACAGGGACGCTACAAAAGTAAAGCGACAGGGACAGCAAACGACGCCATATTTCTTGCCGCTCTTCAGTAACATTTCTCTTCAGTAAGGTTTGCCATTTCATGATGGAAAGATATACGAATTCGAATTTCGGTAGTAAATTTTAATAATTTCGACTCGTTGTTGGCTCGTATATCTTTCCATCGTGAAATGGCAAACCTTACTGAAGAGAAATGTCAAAAGAGCGGCAAGAAATATGGCGTCGTTTGCTGTCCCTGTCCCTCTACTTTGTAGCGTCCCTGTTGAAAAACCCTTGAAAAAAACTTTTGTAGCGATCTTATTGAAAAACCCTTTGTATTAAAAAAAATACTATAAAACTATGCTAGGAAAATCTTTGTGAGTGCTAATAATGAGAAAATGGGTGACCCAACCCACGTACCTTGAGTGACCCAACCTACGTTTTTATCAAATTTTGTGAAAAATTCTACATATTTTTTTCTGCATCAAATTTTGATAGAAAACTTGATTACATTATAAAAAGGTATTGATTTTAATGCATTTAACTTTGATTTCATAATGTAAATTGACCACCTAATCAACTCTTGAAAAAGTCAACATTTTAGTATTCATCTGGATGAGTTATAAACTAGAGACCATTTCACTTCAAAGTTTCGAGAAAAGTTGGAGCGCAATGTTGCTTGAGATGTACCATTAAAACTTTAAGATTGCCACACCCAGAAAAAAATACTATATAAATAATAGTTTTTTACTATTAAAATTAGTCAATGGGATAAATTATTATTTTAATCGGAAAATACCATTAAATGCTAGAAAATATCATGACATTGCCATTGAGTTTATATGAAAAATTTTATTTTTTGTATACTATTAAAACAATAATTGTCCTATTGACCAATTTTAATGGGATTTGAGGGAATTTTTTTCTGGGTGCAGTGTAAAAATACAAAAAAATAGCGGAGGCCCAGCCTACCGACCGGCCCAACCTATGGACCTTTCCCCTATATAAAAATTAACTAAAAATTTAATTGAAAAATTTAATTTTTCGACCTAGGCACTCAAATAAAAAAAGAACCATTAAAGTAAAATGTCAAATTTTTACTTAAAAATGTCACTAAAATTTTTCGAATTTGCCCTTTTACTAAAACATTGAATTTTTAATAAACGTTCGAAATTTGGCATAATTTAATAATAGTAAAAATTAAATTTTTAAAACTTTTATTAAAAATTCCAAATTTTAGTAAAATTCGAAAAGTTATGGAAAATTCGAAGTTTTCGTATATATGTGAAAATATTGAATATACGAAATATTAAAAGTTTATTAAAGTTTTTAGTAGAAATTTAAATTTAAAGCAAAATTCAGATTTTATTATTAATTTGTCTCTTTAGATAACTTTTTAAGTTTTTGTAAAAATAAAAAATAAGTGTTTTTTGTAAAATTTGAATTAATATCATAAATTCGATTATATCCAATTTTGAGCAATACTCGATTTTTTTATAAATTTTCAAAATATTATTGAAATTCAAATTTCATTAAAATTCGAAATTTTATTCAAATTCAAAAATTATTAAACTCAAAATGTTATTAAAACTCGGAATTTTATTAAAATACAAAATTTAATTAAAATACGAAATTTAATTAAAATTTAAAATTTTATTGAAAATAATAATTTTAAATAATTTTATTCGAAATTTTTTTGAAATTCAAAATTTTATTAAAATTCGAAATTTTATTAAAATTCGAAATTTTACTAAAATTTTATTGCAATAATTTAAATTAATATCAAAAATTCGAAAATATCAAAATTTGAGCAATATTTGAATTTTTATTAAGTTTCGAAATATTTTTGAAATCAAATTTCATTAAAATTCGAAATTTTATGAAAATTTAAAAAATTATTAAACTCGAAATGTTATTAAAACTAATATATCGCATTTTAATAAAAAATCGAAACATAATTAAAATTTAAAATTTTATTGAAAATCAAAATTTTAATTCATTTCATTCGAAATTTTATTGAAATTCGAAATTTAACAAAAATTTTATTGAAAATCTAAATTTTATTAAAATTCGAAATTTTATTTTAATAATTTGAATTAATATCAAAAATTCGAAAATATCAAAATTTGAGCAATATTCGAAATTTCATTATTATAAAACTTTATAAAAATTCAAAAATTGGTCAAACTCGAAATTTTATTAAAATTAGAAAATTTATTAAAATTTGAATTTTCTTTAATATTGAAAATTTTATTGAAATTCGAAATATCAATAAATATTCGACTTAAATTATTAATTCTTTGTAAAAATTCAAAGTTTGATAACCAAGTAATTAATTCATATTATTATGGGTAATTCGATATATAGAATTTTTTTATGAAATTTTTGAATTTGAATTTTTAGACAAGTTTTAAATTTGGAAAAAATTCGATTGTAAGAATTCGTTAAAATTACAAGTTTGAGTAGTTGAATTTCAATATTTAGCTTAAACTTCGAAATTAATTCAAATTTGATGATTATTGATCAATATTGAGTATTAAAAAAAATTCGAACTTTTAATAAAAATCCAAGGATTCAGCAAACATTTAAATTATATCAATTTTAATTAATTGCGCTGCATCTTTTTATAATTTCCTCATAATTCCCTAGAGTTTTCTGATTAATTCCGCAATCTTAAAACGGCAATTAAAATAAAAAAGAAGTCATTCATGCCTTAAAAGTACAAAGTGAAAGAGAGAAAGAGAGAGAAAAACACAAACTTTACGAAGCCCATTTACGAGCAACTTTGATGTTAACTAACTCATTTCACGTTATGTTGTCGCACAATAAACGTTGGCTGGTAACTGTTTCGAGTGTAAATGTTGCCGAATAATTTATGCGTAATTCGCACATTTTTGAGTGACAACAAGATGTCATCTTTTTCCGCGCAATTAAGCAACAAATTGACGCTTGGTTGCGTGGATTAATAGACGACCGTTGCAATCGTGCGTGCGTACGTGAGTGACTGACTCACTTTGTGTGAAATTAATTAAAAATTTTAACGAAGGCAGTCAGTCAGTGATTCAGTAATTCAATCAAGAAGAAAGCTATTTTTATTCATTCGTCCGGTTGCTGCTGATGCTGCAACCCACATAAAGAGCAGCAATATGTTGTTGCAACCTACACAAAAGGCTGCAATTAATCGCCTGTTCATGTGGCAATTAAAACGTGTCTGTTGCAGCAACCGATACTCTGAATTTTGCTGCTGCTTGCTAATACCATTGATACTCTTCGAGTTGTTGCTGCTCTTGGCCTTCAGCGAGTCGCTCTGATTTTACTCTGATTAATTAATTCAACAGTTCGTCAGTCAGTTAGTCATTCATTCAACCATTTATTGAAAAATATAAATATTATTATTGAAGCTGTTTTTTTTTTGCTTCTGTAAAACTGCGTTAAAACAACGTTCGCCGCTGCAACGCAAATAAAAAGTGAAAATTCCAGTTTTTTTTATTTACATTGCGAACAATTAAAAATGCCACCAGCATCAGCAACAATTGCAGCTGTTAAACAAATACAACTTGCCGTCGATGCTAGTGCATTAAAAAAAGAAAGAGTAACAAAAAAACTCAAACAGGAAAAATGTTATACGCCAAACACTCTACCGATTTAGAATAACCTCATCATTATGTTTCGGACGGTAACGATTTAATTTAGACCAGTTCAAGTAACGATTCCATAACAGAAAACAGCATAATTTTGGTCACGGTTACAATTTTTTATCAAATAATGTTTCCGACTTGTACGGATTTGGTCATGAAGAATGTGTGGTTGAAGTGTCATCATTTCCACTCTGAGACTTAAAGGTCAATTATAATTTCTTTGTTATGGAGTAAAAGAATCTATCAAAATTATTACCATTGTTTGGTACCCTTGTAGGAAAACACGATCGGCTCAATGTTGGCCCAGACTTGCGCGAATAGTACTCAACTCTGGGCCATGTACGAAAACAATATTGAACCAATATTGTTCATTTCAATTGAATGTCAAAAATGCAAAAAAAAAAATCTTTGTTACATTTATTTTCTTCCATTCTACTACTACTTTATTTTATTCGTCTGTATTATTTCATTTCTTACTTATTTCACACAATTTCCGATCCAATTTTATATAATTTAAAAATTTTTGTAGTCACAATCTGGGGAATCATCTCCTGACTTCGACTTTAAAGTCGACTGCTCTCCCCGTTAGGCTAACTTATATTGTCTGAGATTTTTGCTTCAAAAACAAAATTTATGAAATATTTTTTTCTAATTTGGCAATTTTTTTCTGATGTGACAGACATTTTCAAACTATAAAGTTTATGATTTTAAAAAAATGCTCTGAAACAAGTGAGCTTGATAGCGTAACGGGTAGAGCTCTGGACTTGTACGCAGAAAATCGTGGTTCGAGTCCCAATCCCCAGCTGTTATAAGGGTTAGCGAAGACATTCGAACTATAAACTCAATATTTAATACACATCATATGTTTTTAGATACGTACGGACTATTTCACGTCAGAATGGCCACCTAATTTTAATATTTTGTTTAGTGACTATTTCAAGGATTTACTCCTTTTGGTAATGGTAGAAAAACCAAAAATGTGAGTATTTGTAGAGACTATGTCCACATTTAAAATAAAAATATAAAATTTAACTTCATTATGTATTTCCAATGCATTTGTCCATCAAATTAAAATACCGACAACTGGCTTGTCTTAATTTTCACTAAACATGTGCCAAAATTCTCTTATACGTGTTCTTTCCCTTTGTCGTTTACCGAAATTTTAAATACCAAACCGTTTGTGTATAAGACCTTCCTACCTTAGCATCGTAAGTAGTAAAAAGTTTTTCCACAGGGACGCTACAAAAGTAGAGCGACAGGGACAGCAAACGATGCCATATTTCTTGCCGCTCTTTTGACATTTCTCTTCAGTAAGGTTTGTCAGTTCATGATGGAAAGATATACGAGCCAACAACGAGTCGAAATTATTAAAACTTACTACCGAAATTCGGAGTCAGTTGCCTCAACGTTAAGAGCGCTACGTCCAATTTATGGTCGTCATAATCGTCCTAGCAGATCAACAATTGAGGGTCTAGTGGAAAAATTTGAATCCACAGGTACAGTACAAAATGTTCCCGTGCCTGTGAGACAAAGAAGTGCGCGTAGTGTCGAGAATATTGCTGCCGCTGAGGCTTCAGTTGAAGAAAGCCCAAATGTGTCTCTCACACGTCGTTCTCAAGCGTTGGGCATCTCTGTGACGTCCTTGTGGCGAATTTTGCGAAAAGAAATTGGCCTACATCCTTACAAAATCAAATTGACGCAAGAACTGAAGCCGATTGACCACCAGAAGCGTCGTATGTTCGTGAATTGGGCTGAGCAACAACTTGAAAATGATTCGGATTTTCATCGAAAAATCATCTTCAGCGATGAGGCTCATTTCTGGCTGAATGGCTTCGTCAATAAACAAAATATGCGTTATTGGTCAGACAGCAATCCACACGTACTCCATGAGTCATCATTGCATCCCGAAATAATTACGGTTTGGTGCGGTTTATGGGCCGGCGGCGTCATTGGGCCGTACTTCTTCCGTGATGATCAAGACCGGCACGTTACAGTGAATGGGAATCGCTACCGTTCAATGATAACCGAATATTTTTGGCCCCAATTGGATGATATGGACTTGGAGGACATGTGGTTCCAACAGGACAGCGCCACAAGCCACACAGCGAATGCCACAATCAATTTATTGGAAACCAAGTTTGGAGAACATGTCATCTCACGAAATGGTCCAGTCGATTGGCCGCCTCGGTCGTGCGATTTGACGTCGTTAGACTATTTCCTGTGGGGCTACGTCAAGTCTATGGTCTATGCCAACAAGCCAGCGACGATTGATGAACTTACTACGATTATCGAACGTGAAATTGTAGCAGTATCGGCCGATTTATGCTTGAAAACCGTCGAAAATTGGGTTCAGCGTCTGGACTTCTGCAAGCGTGCCCGTGGTGGCCATGCAAAAGAAATCGAGTTCCATACATAATGGCATCGAACGTACTTTTACAGGAATAAAGAATTTCATTGATATCCAAAACAGTTTTTATAATTTAAAAAAAACTTTTGTAGCGCTCTTATTGAAAAACTCTTTACAATTGAAAACTGTTTCGAAATAAATTGAGACAGGCAAAACATCGTAACTACATTTTTCTTAAATACTTCTGCATGTAATGAATATTTTGGTAATTGAGCCACACTATTATTATTGTCAGTTCATTTAAAGGATACTTTACGAAAAAAAATAATGAAATATTGAACTCGTTTTTGAGACTTTTTTTCGCCTACTGTGAAATTTGCTTTTTGTTGGTTACGATCTTTTGCCTGTAAGGTATCGATATATTTTTTTTTTTGAATTGAAGTATGATTTGGCCGTTGTTCTTGGCTAAATGTCTATTCACTAAGCCTTATTAAATGAGTCTTGGGTGACTTATGGAAAAATATTAGTTATCCAAGACTTGGTAACCCAATCATGGTTGAGACTTGGCTAAAGACTAATCAGCCATGCCTTGGTTGGCCAAGGTTGGCTATGTCTTAAAGCCTGTTGTCAAGCCTGGCGTTTCCTACATGGGTAGTGGCGATTTCAGAACAATAAATGCAAAACTCTTGCAGCAAGAACAAGATCGATCTGTCGATGCATGAACAAGAACGACAATGCAAAAGCAAGCTCAGGACTACCCGTCTTGGTCTTGTTCTTGCATTTGCTCATTACTACATTAGATGAAAACATATGTATTATCGCACCGAAGTTAAAATGTCGTTTATATTTGGGAAATTGCGATGAAATAACAATAACATTAATCGCGCAGGCAAAATTCATAAATCGCGCAGGCAAAATTCATAAATCGCGCAGGCAAAATTCATGATTTTCAATATTTGTTCAGAAATTTATTTTCTTAAAAAAAAAATTAAATACACAGAGTACTTTCAGTTTTCTAAAGCAATTGTATCATTATCACATCGAATTTGAATATTATCGTTAGAGATAATAAAAATGTTATGTTGTTTTTTACAACTGCTTTTTATAAATTACCAAACAAAGGGCGAACCAAGTATTATCTAGTTTATCTCCTTATATAGCGTATACATTTTTTTTTAAAACTGCTACGACTTAAGCAACCCGTTATAATAATCAGCTGCCGCGCGCGCAGAGATAACGTCCGCCGCCACCGACGTCTGTCTACTTTTCAGTTGTTGACGCGGAATAAGTTTTAATCAAGTATATGGCTCGAGATCAGTTGTGTTCCATTTAAAGAGGCTGTGAAAACATGTGACTTTGATTAAGTTTAGTGTCGAAGTGCATAAAACTAAATTCATTTACAAAACAAGTTGGGTTCTGGTATGGCATGGTTTGAAACGGGACGATGGGAGAGACGATGGATCAGTTGTAATCTAATTATTAATAATAATGCGAGCAATAGCAGTTTGTTGTCGACACAACAAACAGCTTTTATTGCCAATCACAATTGCATTTCCTTTGATTAGTTTGTAGTCGCATCAATGACTCAGACTCAAGCAGTATCAAAACTATAATGGAAATCTGTAGCGGTTGTCTTGGGTGTTATTGCTACGCTAGCAGCAACAAGTGTCTCGCCGACGACAATGTGTGAATGCGATGACAATGTCTCTGCAATAACTACAAACTAATTTCATTATTATTAATATTATTTTGTTATTAGCATAACAACATATTTTCATGTTGACTCCCTTGAGAATAACCCACCAACCGACTGACTGACTGACTGACTATGCTTAGAATTTCTCAACGCAATTGCATGACAATGTTGCAGCAACGAGTGACAAATATTTGCGCTGCGAAGCAACGTTGTGACCGATTATTTAATGATATTAATTAAATTTTTGAT
Source organism: Dryomyza anilis (assembly GCA_951804985.1). Classification (NCBI taxonomy): domain Eukaryota; kingdom Metazoa; phylum Arthropoda; class Insecta; order Diptera; family Dryomyzidae; genus Dryomyza; species Dryomyza anilis. The sequence goes on from OX638132.1 coordinate 94,637,724, forward strand.
CATTGTGAATTCTTGTTTTTAATAAACATTTAATTAATAAACGTTTGATATTTGAAGAAATATTATCTATTTATTATATTATGTTTAAAATATTGAATTTTGAGTGAGAATTTTAGTTTTATACGAACTTTTTTGTTAGCAAATTTTTTAAAACATTTAAAATTTTTAGAATTTGTATTAAAATTTATAATTTGTATTAGAAATTTAAGAATTTGTTTAGAAAATTTAAATTTTTAATGAAAGTTCGAATTTTGAGTGAAAATTAATAGTTTATTTACTTTTTTTGAGTGTTAGTTTAAATTTTTGAGCTTTGAGTAAACTATAAAAATTTGAATTTTGAATGAAAATTTAAATTTTGAGTGAAAATTTGAATTTTGAATGAAAATTTGAATTTTGAGTGAAAAATTTAATTTTGAGTGGAAATTTAAATTTTGAGTGGAAATTTAAAATTTGAGTGAAAATTTTAATTTTGAGTGAAAATTTTAATTTTGAGTGAAAATTTTAATTTTGAGTGAAAATTTTAATTTTGAGTGAAAATTTTAATTTTGAGTGAAATTTTGTTTTTTTTTTTCTTTTAGTGAACATATAAATATTGAGTGAAAGTTTGAGTTTTGACTGACATTTTTATTTTTTAGTTTAAATTTGAATTTTGAGTGAAAATTTATATTTTGAGTGAAAAATTGAACTTTGAATGAAAATAAGAATATTTATCAAATTTTAATTATATTTAGGTCAATTAATTGGTGAATGAAAATTTAAATTTTGAGTGAAAATTTTAAATTAAAATTTTATGTTGAGTTACTGTTTTATTTTTGAGTGAAAGTTTGATATTTAAGTGAAAATTTGAATTTTCGGTGAAATTTTGATTTTTGAGTGAAAATTTGAATTTTGAGTGAACATTGTAATTTTGAATGAAAATATGAATTTTGAGTAAAAAATTTAATTTTGAGTGAAAATTTAAATTTTGAGTGAACATTTTGTTTTTTTTTTTTTTTTTAGTGAACATATAAATATTGAGTGAAAGTTTGAATTTTGACTGACATTTTTATTTTTGAGTGAAAATTTTAATTTTGAGTGAAAATTTGAATTTTGAGTTAAAATTTTAATTTTGAGTAAAAATTTGAATTTTGAGTGAAATTTTGTTTTTTTTTTTCTTTTAGTGAACATATAAATGTTGAGTGAAAGTTTGAATTTTGACTGACTTTTTTATTTTAGAGTTTAAATTTGAATTTTGAGTGAAAATTTGAATTTTGAGTGAAAAATTGAACTTTGAATGAAAATAAGAATATTTATCAAATTTTAATTATAATTGAGTCAATTAATTGGTGAATGAAAATTTAAATTTTGAGTGAAAATTTGAATTTTTATGTTGAGTTACTGTTTTATTTTTGAGTGAAAATTTGATATTTAAGTGAAAATTTGATATTTAATTGAAAATTTGAATTTTGAGTGAAAATAACTTTTTTATTTACCAAATTTGTAATTTTAATTGAACATTTTAAATGTAAGTGAAAATTTTAATTTTCGGTGAAATTTTGATTTTTGAGTGGAAATTGAATTTTGAGTGAAATTTTGTTTTAAGAATGGACATTTAAATTTTGAGTGAAAGTTTGAATTTCACTGATATTTTAAATTGTGATTAAAAATGTGAACATTTAATAAGTTATATAGTCGAAATTTTAGATTTTTGAGTGTAAATTATTTTTTTTATGAATGTTTAAATTTTGCGTGAAATTTGAATGGAAATTGGAATTTCTATTAAATTTACAAATTTTTTGTTTGTGTAATTTTTGAGTGGAAATTTGAATTTTGAGTGAAAATTTGCATTTTAAGTGAAATTTTAAAATTTATTAGCGTATTCACAGTTTCATGGTATTGGTACGACATTGTACGAATACGACAGTACGGCAATTGAACAGTGAGCTCCACTTTTCTGCTTGTTAAAATAATTCGTCAAATAAATGCAGCTGATTCTTATAAAATTAGAATGTTATTAAATTATCATAAATATTTCTCGATTTGAAGAGAAAAACAAATATATTAAGATTTTATGTGCACTATTTGTTTTCAATTTCACAATTTATTCTTTATTTCACAAAATACGACACCAAAAAACATGCCTTAGGGCTACTCTCAAATACAACACTTGTTGTATTTCACTTTTAAAAGAGATGCAACAACAAATTGACGTTTCTGTGTTATTGTATCGTATAAATACTGCATGGTACATATACCATGCGCGGTAGCTTAGTGGTTAGTGCGTTGGACTGCGAGCCGAAAGGTCACAACAAATTTCGTATAGATATTTCGAATAATTTTTAATTTGATTGGATATTTGTTTATTTGTTGTATTCGTTGTATGGAAATTATTAAATTTTTAGTAAAATCTATTAATTTGAAATTACATATATTTTTTTCCCCAATGCTATGTGGAATTTACGGCATGAATTTGAATAAGAATAATTTGAATTTGCAATAATTTGTTTAAACCGCATACTGTGAATTGATAATATAAACTTGCAAATCATATCGATTGAATGTAGTTGATGGGTGCTCACATTTGGCTCAGATTCGCATCAGATACGGAATCAAACTGAAGGCAGACAGACACATTGAAGTGTTAATAATATTATTATAATACAAAAAATATTTTTTATAAGTTATTGTAATGCACAACAGACAGCAAACAGTTCTGATGCTGCTGGCAAAATATTTTATATGATATTCAATGAATAACTAAACTCAAATACCATACCACATTTCTCACAGATTTCCAAGAATTCATTTATGTATTCGATTTTTGATTGTGCCCCATAGACAAATAATGACAGTAAAGTTATTCTTAACTAACGATGTGTGTTGAATTACATGGCGAGACAGTTTTTTGTATTATTATCAATGCTATTTAATTAGTTAATAAAAACATTGCAGTCAAAAATACCTATATGTATTTTAAAATATTTTAAAGTATGATATATTGCGCAAAATTTATCAAAGAATTTGAATTCTGCTAAATTTCTATTATACAAAAGTAAAATTATTTATAATAATTTAAGTTAAAAATTGTAAAAATTCATAAAAATTTAATATGTGCTAAAATTTACATAACTTCATAAATTTAATGTCATCCCGAGGTGCTATTGCGTCATTTTGTAACAACCTAATGAACGTTAGTTATAATTTAAACAGTAGTTACTTCTTAGTCTAAAAAGAAAATTACATAGCTTACATTTTATCAACAGAATTATGTCACCACCGTAGTACTAAATTTATTCTGCGTATTTTCTATGGTACATGTGGAATATTTTAAAGCTAATGGATAAATTGCATTTGGTACATAGATCAATAATGCGCTAGATTTTACCAGCAAAGAATTAAAATGGCTGTGTTTTTTAAAAAAGTGAGTGCTAAATGAACGTGTCGGAATTAGTTACATGGAGTGTCGGCGTTAGGTTTAATGATGTTTTTGACTCGATTTGATTTTGATCTTATGAGTTTAGACTTTTTTTTATATTGTTACCAATAAAGAAAAAACTTTAACTCAAAATTTAAATACAAAATTAAACAAAGAAGGGTTTGTATTACAATAAAACTAAATATTCTTAAAATAGAATATTCTTAATATATAATTTTCTTTGAATCAGTTAAATTGCCGCGTAGCTAAAGTAAAACGGACAAGTGGTATTTTTCAAAATAATTAAAAAAAAAAAACCATTTGACTATTGAAAATCATTTGAAATATATATTCTATTCATAAAGGGTTTTTTAACAGGGACGCTACAAAAGTAGAGCGACAGGGACAACAAACGACGCCATATTTCTTGCCGCTCTTTTGACATTTCTCTTCAGTTAGGTTTGCCATTTCATGATGGAAAGATATACGAACTCGAATTTCGGTAGTAAATTTTAATAATTTCGACTCGTTGTTGGCTCGTATATCTTTTCATCATGACATGGCAAATCTTACTGAAGAGAAATGTCAAAAGAGCGGCAAGAAATATGGCGTCGTTTGCTGTTCCTGTCGCTCTACTTTTGTAGCGTGCCTGCTGAAAAACCGTTGAAAAAAACTTTTGTAGCGCTCTTAGTGAAAAACCCTTTATTAATTATTTATTATTACAGATTTTTGTATTCTTTGAAAAACTAATTATACAAATTTGCAACACGAGTTCTTAACGAGTTTTATTCCATTATCAAACATTTTGATAATGTATATAATAGTTAAATTTTCTGATTATCATGCAAAATTTATATTTCTAATGAATTTAATTGTAAATATTGATTAGTAATTAAGTTTTGTGGTTAACTTGAAAAAGATATACAATGTTTAATTAACTATTTCTTACTAACTAAGCTTCAAATTGAAAAAAAAAAAAACTTTAAATAGTTATTCTCAAAATAAAAAATAAACTCAAATACGCAACAAAAGCAAAATAAATTTGAACGAAAAAAATATTAAACAATTAGTTAATTAACTTGAAGTGTACGGTGAAGCAATTAAGGTAAATCAAGCAACCAAAAGTTTCCAGGAAACATTATATTGGCAAAACTAAGCAAATATTGGTTTTAAAAACTTTAATTAACAAGTGGATCGTCAAGAGACTTTTTAATGGACAAGCTTTTCTAATGGCATTTTACAATAAATAAATTACTACCCCCCTATAAGATGAAACGTAAACAAAACGTCATAAATTCGATTTTTTTGTATTGAATAAAACGAAAACTACAATGAAACGAAAAATATTGACAAATTCGATGATATTTTTTTTACTTTTTTTTGCTATAATGTTTGAAATATTTTTTCTCTAAGAGAAAATTGAACAAATGGTATGAAAGGACAGATGAAACGAATTATTTAGAGTTTGTTATAATAATTTATAGACACACGATTCGTTTTATGATCAGTAATATCATCTTTGTAGTAGAAAACTCACCAAGTGCATTTTTAAAATATAAGTAACACCACTCAACAAAACGAGAATGTAGTTAAAATCAGCACCAGTGTATAATACAGACTTGATGTATGGGTTGTACATTACAAAAAGCGCTGTATATCTCTGATAGTTCATAATTGAAAAGTTTAAGATTGATATCAATTAGGGTACCATTTTGATATATCTAATGTGATTTCAACTATTTAAATTTATCAACTACTTTTTACAATATTTCAATATTATTAAGATCATTAGATCACAAATAAAAAACAAAAAAGACTAATCTGTCGAAAAGTAAATAAACTATGGACGTTTTTTTCTATATTAAAATAATTCTAGACATTTATAATATTATTTTTATATTGATATTTTGGATTGGGTGAGAGCTTTTTATGGACAGTGCCTACTCTTGGAGGTTTGCCATTGTATGCCGAGATATAGCACGGCATAGAAAAATGTTTTCTATGCAAAGATGTCAGTCCAGATTTGAACATGGGACATTTCCGTTGCTGTTCAAAGCAGTGACCTCTGAGCTACCGATGCTACTGTTTTTATTTAATACATATTTGGTAAGCTCTATGCATTACCTATCCAACCTACTGTAGCCAGTTCCAGCACTGGAAACCTGGACGGAGTAGTGGCCATTTCATCATCATGACTTTTTCTTCACATAAATATCCTTCCTTGTAAATTACCAAGTTTTAAAAAATTCATGAAAAATGTCCAGCGTATCGATCCAATTATATAACTTACATTATTGGAAAGCTCTATGCATTACCTATCCAACCTACTATAGTCAGTTTCAGCACGGGAACCACGGACGGGATAGTAGTCACTTCATCACTTTCTCTGAATATATCGTCGGTGATACTGCAAAACCGCCTAACTGCACGAGAAAATTACGACTAATTTTGTGTTATAATCGGGTTTTTAATGATATGTTGATCGGATAAATTAGATAAATGTCATTATAAATTATGACATAATTAAATTTGTATGAAGTGCAATATTATATACTGAAAATTGTTTTGTTTCTTCTGTAAAATTCATTTTGTACAAGGTATTCGAAAATGTAGATAGGCGATTTTGCAGTATCATATATGTAGGTCACATATTTGGAAAGCCCTATTTATTACCTATCCAATCTATTAAATACTATTCCAGCACGAATATCCTGGACGGATTGGAAGTCATGTAAGTGTACCAATCTGATGATTTCATCCACTAACATAGCAGCTGTTAATGCTCTGTTAATGTTATGTACAAAAAATTGGTTTGTGTCTATGCTAAAAAAAATAAATATTTGACTTCACATATTTATATTTCAATAACGGTTCGGATCTCGGTTTCAAAAATTGAAACGGTACCGAACCCGATTCTTTGCGATCCTTGAAAGGTCTAAAACCCTTTATTTTTCGGTTATTAAATTTTAAAATATCGGTTCCGGTTCCAGTCAAAAAAATTATATAAACCTTACACTGAAAATGACTTTGTATGAACAAAATTATCTAGTTTGATTTTGAGGGTCACCCCTAGAAATGCTCTATTGAATGAGAAAATCGATGTGGAAAATTTTCAGCGAAATCCGAATAAGGGAAATGGACCCGCCGGGACCTCAAAGTAGGCGTTTTCGTACATAAATTAACAATTTCAAAATTGAATTGAAATGATGTCTCTCAAATGCAAGAAACTAAAAAAGTGGGAAATTTTATTAGCTTTTCAAGAAACTTTAAATAAAAAAATCGGTTAAAAAACACAGAAGCAGTGAATAAATAAACAGACATCCTTCGTTTTATATTTTCAAAAGTCACGCCTAGCCTGAAACACTTTAAACTCAAAAATTCGATTTCATCACTTGGGATTATTTTAAGATGAAATTAAATTATTAAAATTAATTATTAATAGTAAAAAAAATTGCATCAAAAAATGAATTAATGCATTTTAAAAACTCTATTTTTTTTTTTATTTCATCCTAAAAAAAATGGCAAGGGATGTCAAAAACATATTCTAAATAAATTTGATTTGGTAATCGAACTTTTGAGTTTAAAGTGTTTCATGCTAGACGTGACTGATGAAAATATTAAACAAAGGATGCCTGTTTAAAAACACTGCTTCTGTATTTTTTATCCGATTTTTTTCATTTATAGTTTATTGAAAAGCTAATAAAATTTCCCAACAGATGACATACCCACATTTTTAGTTTCTTGCGTTTGAGAGACATCATTTCAATTCAATTTTGAAATTGTTTATTTAGGAATGAAAACGACTACGGCGGGTCCATTTCCCATATTCTGATTTCGCTGAAAATTCTCCACATCAATTTTCACATCCAATAGAGCATTTCTAGGGGGTGACCTCCTCTCGATTCGAAATCATGATTTTCCATTGTCAGTCTAATGTAAATATTCCGGTTCCACACATTATTTAAATAACGGTTCTGATTCCGCTGCCAAAAATCAGTTTATCGCCGTCCCTCAATAGAAGCACAAAATTCAAAACAAATCAGGGCTGGAAAAAACTCAACTGAATTTTTTTTTTGGATTTTATTGGATCTTTTTGGATTTTTTAAATAAGATAATTTCAATAGGATTTTTCGGTTTTAAAAGTTATTCATTCCCACTATTTCGCTGTCGATAACTGCTATATAATCACAACAAAATAAATCGTACTCTGAAAACCACAAATATATTTCCTAAGTTATAATTCGAAAAATGTACAAAAATCAATAAAATCGAAAAAAAGTCAAAAAATCATGTTTTTTGTAAGTGGATAAAATCAAAAAAAAAAAACCAAATGAATATTTTTGGAGTGGAGTGGATCACCCAGCCCTGAAACAAATATATAGATGTATTTTATTTTACTACTTTACATTACTTCTCGCTGTAGTTATTAAAAAATTTGAAAAATGCCAAAAATGTAAGTTATACAAATTGAAAATTCTTGCAAATCTCTATTGGGCGGTTTCTCTAACGAATTTCTTAAATGTTGGACACGTTTAGTCGCCGCGTTCAGTTGAAAATTCTGCGTTGACAAATTCGCAGAAATTCCAATTATAATTTCTCAACTTAAGACAGAACGTTGATGAAATTAGAAGATTAATGGTTGGCGATGAAGTGTAGGATGAAAAGGAAAAATGCTTAGAATGTGGATACTTGAGGGTATGGTTGAATTTATTAGAATAGCCTATGGCTGACAGCTGGGATAAGTACAAGAAGTGCTTGCAGTGGTTGAGTAATTGGAGCCACCCAAAGCAAGACTTGGCGGCACTGACTGATAACACTGCTTACCTCATGGGCCTTGGGATGATGATGTTGACAGTTGTGTGCGACAACATCAAAGCCAAAACGTGGCCAACAAATTGCCAAAAACAGTAGTAGCAGCAACGAAGACGTGCAGCGGTGTTGGTGACGGTGTTGCGGCTGTTGTTTGTTATTTAACATTTTGTTGTTATTATTATTATTATTGTTATAATGGTAATGGTTGTTATTTTTAGAGTACTTGTTTATTATTGTTGTTGTGATTTTTGATATTTTTATTTATAAAATAAAAAATAAAAATAAATAAAAATTTGTTGTGGAAGGTGCTGTTGCCTGGAATTGTTTATTATGTTGGCAATATGCAGCTGATGTTGTTGTTGTTTTTGTGGTTTTTATTGTTGTTTTATTTATTGTCTCATTGAAATTGAAAATCGGCAACAGTTGCTGCAGCAAGTTATGGTTGATTAGGGCACGGCGGTTTTTGCTGTTTGTGTTGGTGGTGCTGTTGCTTTTTTCAATAAGTGATGACTTCAAATTTACAGGTTTTATTTTTTATTTTAAATATTTTTTTGTAATTTTTTATTTTGCATACATTTTATAAAACGTGCACAAAATATTGAGCTTCAAAGCACAAATCTTATATTTTAAGCTTTGAACTTTGTTTTTGACTTGTGAATTTTCGGTTTTTATAATTTTAATTTGTATTTTATATTTCTTTTTTTATTTAATTTAACACAAAACAGTTTTTTTTTAATTTTTTAAAACTCTAATTTTAAACTTGAGAAATTCTGCACAAAATCAAAGCTAAACCCATCGTTTATGCTTTTTATTACAAAGTTTCAACGATTGCTTCGACATCAATTTTTGCATATATTGGTTTGGCGTCGTTGCTACTGCAGACCGCGACGCACACCTCAACAACTGGGTGCGACGACTCCAAGCGCGAATTACGTTCTTGTTCTTCGTCCCGCTGTCTACTCCAAACACCAACGTCGTTTGTCCACCCGTCCGTCCGTCTGCCAGTTTATTTCTTTTGGCTCTGAATGCTGAATGTCAAAAGAACATTTTTCTCTTTAGACTCGTTTTAATTTTTTTTCAGTTGAATTTTCCTTTATTTTGTTTATTTTTCTTATCGGTTTAATTCACTTCACTTAGTATTTTTGCACTTTAAATTCACTTTTCATTTAGTATTCTCTTCTTTTATTCTATTTACTTTGAATATGCATAAAACCAACAACAAATTTATGAATGATTTTGTGCTTCTTGATTGAGGGAGGAAAGAATGTTGGTGGTGGTGAAAAAAAAAACACGATTTCGGTGTGAACGGCGCAAGTGTTGGTTGATTTGGTTTGGTGGAGCTGATGAAGCACAGCCGTCAGCCGTTGCCTTGTTTAGTGCTTGAAATTTGATGAACGAATGCGGTAAAATTGTTGGAGCACTAAAAGACGACAATGGAAATGTCATAGAGCAGTGTTGTCAGCGCACGTTTTTATTACATTTTAGGGCAGATTTTTATGTTATAACATTTTAAATTTTTTTGTAATTTTTTGCTGATTTTTTTTAAATTTCTAAGGTTAATCATTTCAGTGCATATAGTTATTTTGACTGACATTTGTAAATAGAGCGCCGTGAAATTTAATAATAATAATTAATATATTATAGTTTTTGATATTATTCATGTGGTCATATAATAGTTGTTCTCAAAAAATTAAAATAATTATATAATTAATTATAATATTATTCAAAACTACATTTTGGCATTCTATAAAGTTAAAATTAATAAAAAGTTATTTAACATAATTGTTAGAAAAAATAAATTCCCTAAAAAAATTGTAGATTAGCAACACTTGCCTAACAGCTGCTATATTTGACAGCACAATTGGTGGTGTTCATGGCAGTTTGGAATGGAATATACGCACGTTCGAAAGTTTCGGTAATGGCAAACTTTTGATTGGTTTATCTGAAATTTATTAAAGAATCCTAAAAATAAATAATACCTATTTCTCACTGGGCCTCAAATGTGTAATTTCAAGCATTTGCGTAATTTTATCTCAAATGCGCTCCAAAATTACCCAAAATCCCATACAAAACAAAATTACTCAACTTGCGTAATTCTTTTTAAATTACTTAACAAATTATTCAAAAAGGTTTGAAACTAATCTTAGTCAGTGTTGCCAAAGTAGCCATTTTATGGCTAGATTTAGCCATAATTGTAATTTTTTAGCCATTAAGTTCTGAAAATATTATTAGCCGGAAATTTAGCCACTTTTTATTTTTGCCATTTCAGCTATTTTTTTTTATTAGATTTTAATTTGCATGTGGCGAATAATCAAAAATACACATTTCATACTTAGTTAAATACTTAATTAAAATTTAATTAAAATATTTATATTCATATATTTTTTGTTAAACCAAAAAAATTGTAATACCGATTATAAACACAACAAATATTGAAAAAAGACTATTTCGGAGTATGTAAAAGTACAAAGAGTTAAAAAATCATTGTTAAAAAGTATTTTTTGTGAGTATTAAAATCGATTAATGAAAGATACTTTTTTTCACACTAATTACTCAAAAGGACTGAATATTTTCAGTAAAATAAATTGTTTTCTTTTTCAAACATGATATCATTGTAAAATGTGTAGTTTCAAAATTTCCCTTTTTTTTAAATCAAAATTGTTTTAATGATAATGCATAAAAAGATCAAAATTTTTAGGTTTCGACATGGAGTGGTTAACAAATGAATATTAAAGTATTTCAGGATACTTAAACGGAATTATTGAAGTGCTCAATCCGTAAAATTATTCAAAAAATGAGGCACTTAACCGAAGAGTTTCTAATCTAGTGTTTTGTATTAAATAAAATAAAATTTATCCATTTTTAGCCATTTTTTGAGAAATTGTAGCCATATTTGACCGTTGGGTGGTGGCAACACTGATATCAGTATGGACGGCCACAACGTTTTTGACAGCCAAAAATGTAAACAAAACAATTTTCAGTTATCTGTTTTTGTAAATTATGAACTTTTTTTAAATAAAATAATCATTTTAACATTATAAAAACGTTATTAAATTAAACGGGAACAAAATAGAAATACAAACAACATTTGTACGGATTTATTTATGAAGTGAACACAAAATTTACAATGGAAAATAACGCAAATTCTAATGTGAACGGATATCATTAATTTTAAAATTATTCACAAAATGTAAGTAATTTTGGCTCAGTCAGAACATAGCATAAAATTGAAACTTTTGATGAAATTTTTAACCTTTTATATAAGTGAGAATGTGAATTTTTGAGGAAATATAAAAAAAGAAAACTAAATTTATTTGCACACGCCCGCCTCTAGATACAGAATTAATTGTATCATAATAATAAATAGTTTAAAAGTCTTCGAAATTAAATAGTACCTTTTATAATACTCAGACGCATCAGTCGAATAGCTGCTAATATAATACAATTATGAAATTTCGATAAAATTATGAAAGTATATTTTAATGAACACTCTTTGATGAACAACATTTATGAAAATTTGATAGATTTACATTTTATGTTAATAATTTAATTTTATACAGCTGTTTGTTTCTGTAAATCAATCATTCAAAAATATCATTCAATATAAAATGAATAGAAATTTTGATTTATATATTTTTTGTATTTGAAAAATTAGCATAAGCAAAAATTAGCATTTCAATACGGAAAATTCAATTTTTTATTGTAATTTTGAATTTTTATTGAGATTTTGAACTTCAATTAAAACTTTTGAACGAATTGTAGCATTAATATCTTGGAAACCAACCCCACCATACAAATAAAAATGAGCAAAATTATGTAGGTATTCCACAAATGTTAAAAATTTATTTATTTTATAGATCTCATTATTTGAAACTGTTGTAAAATTACATAAATATCCGTGTTATTAATCGACTGAACTACGTCTGCGTCTACTGCAGAGCAATACGTCGGAAGTGATTATTCAATGGACCTTCGTCTGAGTAGCCAGCCAACTCCTGTGGTATGATGCCGGATTCCTCAATTGAGGTGCAAGGGCGGCACATGCACTCCAGTGGGGCTTTGGTGAGTACTTTTTTAAATTTGCGCTCGCCGTGTTTTGCCTTTGGACAAAAGAGTGACACGGCTGCTTCGCGTTCGCCCGATTCCTGACAACACATACATGATCTTTCCATTTGCCAGATTTTGCTACCGGAAACCTAGATAATGAAGAAATAATATTAAAATTATTTCCATTTTTATTAAAAAATTCAATTTTAATTAAAAATTTAATTAAATTTAATTAATTAAAAAGTTTCACTTCAAATTTTAATTTCACCAGAAAAATTTGAGTTTTCACTTAAATTTGGACTTAAATTTCAAATTTTACAAAAAAAAAAAAATCAAAATTCAATTTTCATTGCAAAATTTATATATTTTTACAAAAAAAAAAGAATTTAGTTAAATCGTTAAAATTTCTCCGTTCGGAAATTTTTTGAATTAAAATTCCATACAAAATATTTTTGAACCGGAAAAAAATTTAATCTCATTTTGATTCAGTGTATGATTATTCAAATGTCTTCAATCGTTTGATATTACTCACCTGTATATAACTGGCGCATCTGCCGACACAGGCAAAGGACGGTATCGGCTTCGGCACACAGCCTGGATACTGCAGAACATGTATGACCGGAGTGACCTGGCAGTCATCGCCAATATGTGAGATTTCTACGCAAAAAATAGAATGAGTTACAATTAATTTGGGATTGCTTTGTTTTACCATTTTCGGTTGCCGTATCAGCCAATGCCACGCCCACTTGCAGTGCCAACAACAGAAACAGACAGTTCGTCAAATGACGAACCAACACAAGTTGTTCATCCAAAAAGTTAAGAAATTTGAAACTCATTTTGTGTGTGTCCGGATCCTGTGTAACGTGTGCGTACAGTCCTCAAAAAACAGCCAAATAACGGGAGCAACTACTGGCAACATGGGTTTTTATACCGTACTACATAGGCAGCAAAATAACGGTGATGCTTTTATGGTCCCAAGTCCCAACACAAGTTATGTTGAAGCTGTCGGTCGGCTAATGTACGAACCACATGATGTTGTTGATAATGATTGAGAAAAATTATATTCTAATAGTTTTGTGTTTTTTTGGCATGAACTCTAAGGGGGATAGGTCATTACAATCCAAAGAACTTTAGTGCTTTGTAATGTGCCTGGGTGCTCATTACACCCAAACACCGTTAAGGTTGAGAAAAAGTGCACAGTAATTGTTTACATGTGAAATGCATTAGTTTGGCCAACATGACCGTTGAGTTGACTATGGTTCATAAAATATGTAATGAGCGAAAAGTAAGCCAAATGGGTTAAGCCGAAAAATATTATAGTACAAATACATGTAATATATGTATTAAAAAAATAATTGTTTATATAAAAACCATTTTTAATTTTAATCAACTCACGTATTTGGTAATTTTATGTAATCGACTAAGGTTTAATTTAGTGAGTATTTTTAAAAATATAAAAATATATGGGGAGCTCATTTTCAAAACGTAACATCCAGTCAAAAATCGAAAATAAAACGTCATTTATGTACTTTTGTTCGTCCTTAGTTGTCGAATCAGTAAAAATAAAATCAGGTCTCTAAGTAGATCATTTGCGAAGTTATTTGACTTTAAAATAACGAAAAACATTATTTTCTTCGAAAATGTAATTTTCAAAATACAATTTTATTTCCAAAACATTCCATTGGGAGAAAATTACATTTCCAAAACGTGCTATAGAACGTAAACGTATTATAATCAAAGTAAGATACCAAAGACCAAAAGTGTTAAAGACACCTTGGTTCAAATTTTGCCCTATCATAGTGTTACTGAATTTCGCCTTTTACTCAAAACAGAGTTCGTTTCATAAAGCACATTTTGGAAATGACCTCCTCATATATACATTTTTTAATTTTTCTCCAAACACCTAAATGTACACAGATGAAAAATTCTCCAATATAATAATTTTATTTATCAATACCAATTTATCAATCACCAACAACCAGATTCATATGGAAAATTTATCCAATTCAGTATGTTTAATATGATGTTCTTAAACATCAAATTTACAAACATGAATGCGTCACCATTTACACGTTTTTGTATTTAAAATTCTTATAAGGTTTATGTTATTTCATTTTTACATATTACCCAAGCAACAATTTACTAGGCAACTCGAATACTGCTAAGTTTCTCGTTTGACAAAAACTGGTCGGTTCCTGGTAGGGAAATACCCAAAAACATAAGAGTTTTACTGGCTAGTTTTTAGTCGAAAAGTGCGTGACCCCAATATGCCACGGGGTAAGCGTTTGAAAAAATAATCATAATTGCCCTTAAGGTCTAGTGTGTTTTTCAAATCAGTATCAAATATAAAATAAGTGATATTTTTAGCGCTATATTTTTAGCGCTTACTCTGAATTTGAAAATGATTGATAATAAGATTACCAAAAAGTGCAGTGAAAATAAGGAGCAAAAATGTAGTGACGCTAAAAACAGTATGTTTTTATGATTGCAATAGAAACCCTGACAAAAAATATAACATAACAACGCGCGTCCAAATCTAATAGCTTACCGAAATCTATTAGTGTTTGGACTTTTGCGAATATTTAAAACAATATACCGACTGTCCCCGCAAACCTTGAATAGGCTCCAGAATTATATTCGAGAGCTTGAAACATACAAGCTTTAAAAAACACGTCTACCACATTTTGGATGCTGGCATCGATTTTTTGAAGATGTCTTGACGCTCGGGCTTGAAGTCTACGATATTGGTTGGATGACATATAACGGGATAATTAATTGAAAAATGCCATTTTTGTTGTCCTATATGAGGATCCCCTTTCTTTTACTAATTTTGCAGGATTAAATCAATATTTTAAAGAAAAAACTAAATGTGGGTTAATTTGATATCGAGTTGAAAATAAGGCTAAATCTTGATTTGAAGTAGACGTTGAAAACATTGATGAACTTCGACGATTGTAACGCCCCTTAGAAGGCGTGTCCGGTATGGAAAAGTATATATATTCTTGATCAGCATCACTACCCGAGTCCGTTTAGCCACGTCCGTCTGTCTGTCTGTCTGTCCGTCTTGCTGTCTTGCTGTCCGAATACAGAAAAACTTGAGAAATACTGATCAGAATGCGATGAAATTTCGTCTCAATATATTTTAGCCAAAAGTAGGAACTGAGTTTGAAAATGAGCTGAGTGAGAAATTGGGTGGGGAGGTTCAATATAATTAAAAACTTTAAAATTAAGATATACAATTAAATATCCCACCAATGGTGTAGGGTATTCCATAGTCGGGCCCGACCGACTATAAAAGTTCGCCCCATGTGACCGAACTTACCCATGTGACCTAACTTTCCCAACTCGTTTTTCTGGTAATTTTGGGTTTTTTTTAATTGGTTTTATTTTATTGCTGTGTATCTGTATAATTTTGTTTTTGAATTTTATTGTGTGTTTTTCCTATTTGTTACTGTTCTTAATATTTTCGCTTTAGATTTTGTGTCTGTGCTTTGGTGTTTCATGCTAGAATTTGGGATTTACAAAATTTACATAAATTAAAAAAAAAAAAAATTATTTATATTCTTCTATTTACTATGTTCACATTACAATAGTGTAGACAATTCCAACTAATAGCATTAAAACGGCAGTTAAACTTTTGACAGATGCGCCATTTCTGTTTTCCAAGTATTCATACAGTCCAACCAGACGAGTCTTCGTCCAATCTATATTTTCCTTAACATTTACGAGAGCCGTGTGTAGTACCGACACGGATGTACCGAACAGTGTACCCTTTGTTTCAAAAAAGGTGGCCAATGCATCCTTTTGCTGCTCGCTGGTGAAGTAATTGGCACAATTACTGATGATCGTGGCAGTGGTAGACCAGCTGCCGAACCTGTAAGGAGAGATATTAATTAACGATATTTAATTAATCGATATAAAACTAAAAATATTTCAAAATTGTATTGTGCGTGTTTTTAGAGAAATTTTGTCAATTCATTTATCGATAATTATCGATAATTATAATTCAAAATCTTTTTCTTCGTCATCTTGATATCTAAAATGACAAAAACAACGATATTAAGAATAGTATATTTTCGTTTTATTGAATATTCGATCGATTTTTTGTTTATGAAAATGACAATTGGAGCCAAAAAATTATTTAGTTTGCGTAATATTTACAGTTTTTAAAATTTCGAAAATCAAAAATCAAAAAAAAAAAAATATAAAACTTTTAAAATTTGTTTATTTAAAGTTATTGTTACAAACCTTTTGAAATCTTGACCAAATTTCAATTAATGAGGTTTAAGAGTTTGTCCAATTTTTAAATTCAAATTTTGTAATATTTGAGAGGGATCGTTAGGACTTTTTTACGAAATTCTAAATTTCGTAAAAATGCACCGAGAAAACATCGACAGAACATATCGATATATATATATCTACCATGTATGTCCAATTAGACGTTCCATTTCGGATATCGTGTGCATTCTCCAACAGCACGTAACGATATCGAAATGAATGACATACTGCGATTTTCTAATTAGATTTTGTACAATTTTGTAATTTAAGATTTTTGTGTCTTATGAAATTTACAAACTCGAATCCTTTTTATGGAAATTTGGGTCTTATTTTCGGCTAAATACAGGTTATTGGAAGATTTTGAGAAACGTATAGCAGGTTATCATATTTTGTGTCATTTTAAAGGAAGATTCCCGAAATATTTTGGATATGTGAAAAATAAGCAGTTTTTGATACAAACTCCTTCTTTGTCTTCTTGAAATCTTCCGATAAAATGTTTCTAAACTGTCCTCAGCCAGCCAAACATGTTGTCTTGGAAGTTTGTAAAATGAATTTTGTCATTTTTCTGGAATATTTCGGGCAAACACACAGATAAATGGAATATTTCGGGATGTGTATAGGGGGTTTTAAAATTTTATAGCATTTTCATGGCAGATTCACGCCATATTTTAGGAATGGGCAGAAAACAGACATATTTTGATTCAAACTCCGCCTTTGTCCGTTTAAAATATATAGAGAAAATGTTTCTGAACTGCCTCGACCCTGCCAACAATTTTGGCTGGGGATACTGACATTTTCAGGAATATTTCTGTCAAACACACATAAAAATTGAAGTTTGTGATAAGCAGATTATCAAATTATATGGAATTTTTAAAGGTAGGTTCCCGGCATATTTAGGTAACGGGCAGATAACACACAGCGTCACATTTTCCGGATTCTCAGCACACAATGCATTCAACACAGTCTGCTTGTACGCGACGTCACTGCCGATTATGCGATCGAAATAATTCAGCACCGAGGATTGATCACGAGTACAGGCCAATGCGCGTGCCATCATCTCACGTTCGGTGGCCACCGTTTCGCTCGTGTAGCGCTTATACAACTTCTCAAACAATTGAGCATCGCCGACGCGACAGCTGCTACAGTAGACAGTTTCACGCACATCAGTGGAAGGAATTCCGCTATTAAACGCATTCAACGCATCCGTTGTACACTGATCCTTTGCGCTGGCGTACTTACAACGCCATGTGGCCACCTTTTTGCGATTGTAAACATCGAGCACTGTATCGTGGTCGGCCGAAAAACGTAGTTTTTTTATAAACTTTTTCGGTAACATCGAGTATAAATTTTCCCAAAAGTGGTTGCTTTTCCAAGGGGGTACGCATTACAACGCGTTGCATTCCGTTAAAAGCCGCATACCATGGCGTATACTCGGTTTCCGACTCTAGATACTCAAGGAAAGAGAAGAGTATTTCGTAGCTCATTTCAAAGGCCAGTGCCAGATTGAAGTTATCATCGATGAGTTGAGCACGATTGGTCACATGGATGCCGCTGTGCTGCGGCTTCATCAGAGCCGCGCGTATTTTCCACATTAACGGTATGTCATAGGATACCCGATAGTAACCGGTTTGCTGTATATTCAAAATCACCCAGTCGATCGGTTTGGCCAACAGGTATCCCATGTTCTGTTGATCCAAGTAGAATTGTGGCATTAGGTTTGTAAAGTTGGCACTAATATTATCCGTAATGGTTATTGGTATGACGTACTGAAGACTGGGATCATTACCCTCAAAGTGATTGAGCAGAAAACGTCTTTGTTGCAAATAAACTTGTGTACCATCATCGTTGAGTATTACATGTACAGAGGGATAACCGACTTGTTCGGTCCAGTCGTGGAATAGGCGATCCAGGTTGATCAAATTTCCGCCGGGCCAATGACGCTTCAGATGCAGAAATAAGTCGGCGGGTTTTGTATTCTGCAGATGGCTATAATTTATAAAGTTAACAAATTTTTGGACCTTTTCGTATACGAAAAAAACTTACTTTTCACGCAGGTAAGCGCGTACTGCATTGTCGAAGTTTTCGTGGCCCATAGAATTGCGGAACATGCGTATTATGCAGGCTCCCTTGGCATATGTGATGGCGCTAAATTTGTTGGCGATTTGCGATGGTGTTTGCACAAGGCTCTCGTCGGTGGTCAGTGGTTGTGTGTTGTTTCGTGCATCGGTGGAGAAAATCAAGTGCATCTGATTTACGGTGAACTGAAGGTCCAGTTGGTATTCGGGATACAACTGTGGGTATGAGAAATAGTGTTTGGGATTTAATTTTAATAACACAGCAAGGATTTTCAATATTCTCCCAATAAACTATATATGAGCTGGAACTGTGTAGTATTGAAAGCAATAATTTGCAAGAAGACTTATCTAGCAAGAACAAAAACAAGACCTACCCTGCAAAAATGCACAAAAATAGAAACGAGAGCACTTAATAAACAACGGCCGTGCTTTATATTTATATTTAAATTTATAAATCAAACAAAGGATGTTAAGGCTTTCATTTTCCCCTCTAAATTCATTTTGTGTAGCGAAATTTTGCCATACTGTTGAAAAGACTCTTACATCAAAAACAAGAACAGAGCAAGAGCAATAATACAAGAACAAGGTAAGACAAAGACAGAAGAAGACACTTATTGACAGAAAAACCAAAAACACGAGCGCCTAATAAACTAAAGCCGTGGCAATTGTTTCCTCTAATAGATTCTAATATCACGTAACTACTGCGACAGGAATGAGACTCGAACATTCGTTCAGTAGATAATACGTCTGATCGGAGGATTGAAGACCGTAGCCTTCCTGTAGGGATGAGGACTGGAATCTAATAGCAGATGTCCACGGTACATTGGGATTATGGAGGAAATACTTCTCAAAACTGCTACCCGGCGACAACGACTTTAACTCCGTCCATAGACCGCCTGAAAAACCCAGTTTCTGACGGCCGCGTGAACGTGATGATATCAAACAACGGATGGTCTGCCTACTGAGTTGTTTAAGACCGGTGACGATGAGCTACAACTAGCATGTAGGAGCTCATCAGCAGAATATGAATGGGATCCTGATTTTATCACCATAGACCAGATTTTTACATTACATTAGAGATTTACATTACATCCTGGAAAAGACAGATTGATCGTTCGACAGTCTGATAAAGAGTAACCTACAGTCTGATAAAGAGTAACCTGAGGTCGGTATACCTTCGAAACTTATAAAGCTTTGCAAGATCAGGATTATTCCACGGACAGTAAGAATTGGGAACAACCTCTCCGATCAATTAATACCGAATGCGATTTCAGATAAGGCGACTTTCTCTCGTGTGACTTTTTCATCCTGATAATAGAGAAGATTATAAGTTCCTCCGATCCCCAAACTTTGGGCTCAGTAGGAAATTGAGGAGTAAAGCCCTTCGCTCGATGAACTAAAATTACTATGCTAACACCGATGAGCGAGCTTTAGGAACGTCCGAGAGAAAGATTCTCCAGGTAATCCGATATGCGTTTAACGATACAGAATCATGCAACGATGAGCTGTATAAGTTCTATGCTTACATTGACATAGTCACTAGCATGTACAAGCTCATCAGCAGAAATAACAGATAAAGAAGAAGGGGGATCGCACAATAAACCCCAACTACCCAAGCAACAACGGCTCGACAATTGCCACAAACTATTGTGGCATATGTGTACCTTTTAAGTTACCTTTAAAACCAGTGTTGCAAACTAATAATATGTTGTCCCAAAGGGGTGACTAATAACATGTATGGAACATACGCAATAATATGTCGCAATGTGTGATATATAAGTCATTCATTCTGATAATGGAACATATACAATAAAGGGTGGAGTTAACTTTGTTGCTATTAGGTGGCAAAACGTAGCAAATTGTTAAATGTATTGTGTTCCATATATGTGGGAAGTACAGAATGAAGAACCTAATAGGAACATGTTTATATATAATGTAGCTAATTAACTTTAAAATTTAATAAATGTATATTATTATACACGACATATTGATAACATCCACTACATATGTTTATGGAAAGTTGTGTTGCAAAAATATACATCCGCAAAAGCATAATTTAAAATATAAAGAAAATTACAATTTTAATAAATTTTCACAAATTGCATTTTTATGTGTGCGCGTAGAAATAAGAGGGGGTAGAATATAAGCTTTAACCCGTAAACTTAAACCGTTTGTTAAATTAGAGTTGTAGTTTGCCGAAAACTCTGTTCGTAAAGACATCTATTATTATGCCATGCATATTTTTTAGTTTTTATTACAGGACAAACATTCACGTTAATGGCAATGCGTAGGATCTTTATTATTTTTAATCTACACATAAATTACAGTTGAAGTTAAAATTACAGTTCAAGTTAAAATTACAGTTCAAGTTCCAAATAGGTGAACCGAAACTTTAATGGATCAAAATTTGTGGCAACTAAGCCTCGCTCTGGCGCTTTTTGATGGCAAATAAGTATATTTCGCATGATTTAGAACAAACACTTTAATGACAAGTGTGTGGCTAGTACTTAAGTTGCCAGAAAGTGGTTACTTGGGTACCGTGGAATAATCCTCCTCAGTTTCGCATATGAGGTTCTATAGAGCGTATTATATGAAAGACTAAAGCCTATCCTCAAAAGACTGATTGGACCTTTTCACAATAGACCAGATTTTCACATTACTCCAAATCTTGGAAAAGACCTAAGAATGGTAGATTGACATCCACCATCTTTTCGTTGACTATAAAGCTGTATTCGACAGTCCGATAAAAAGTAAACTATAGGACACCATGTCTAAGGTCGGTATACCTTCGAAACTTATAAATCTTTGCAGGATCACTTTGGACAGTAAGAATTGGGAACAACCTGTCCGATCAATTAATACCGAATGCGATTTCAGATAAGACGACTCTCTCTCGTGTGACTTTCTCAATCTGATAATTGAGAAGATTATAAGTTCTGCCGATCTCCACACAATGGAGTTATTATTAATTCGGGTTGGACAGAGACATGAGCAGTCAGTGCAGCATTCTACAGTTTAGTTAATGCATTGCGTCGAATGAGGGCAAGTCAAAGTAACTGAAATCAGCAAGCAAAGAGTCATGACTTCTTGGTCAGTACGTCACTGTTGACACTCACGTCTTCGAAGCCGTAAAGGATATCGTCTACTTAGGAAACAGAATCAAAAAGAATAATTATAATATCAGTTATGAGATTAGCCAAACAATAACTCTTGTTATTTTGGGCTCAGTAAGCAATTGAGGAGTAAAACCCTCTGTCGATGGACAAAAATTATTATGCCAACACCAAGGACCGTTCGAGAGAAATATTCTTTAAGAAATCCGATATGCGTTTAAAGAGTATGATGCAACGATGAACTGTATGAGTCATTTGCATTAAGATCCATCACCTTAATATTCGCCATTGAAGAAAAACCACAAATTTGAAAAATATTTATGTTCGAATATTAAACATCAAATGACATAGTGAAAACCAAGCATACCTTACAAAAAAGCGGGACTATGATCAAGAACCAGAATACCATATCTTGGTATTGTTCTTGCATTTTCTTAGCACTAGAACCATGCACAGCTTTTTCTTCTGTAAAGAAAATTTCTAAATGTAAAATGAATTCATTTTAATACAGATAATTAATTATTTTAATTCAGTCCCGACGAAATCGAACGTCGTTCTTAGAAATAACAGGAAGTACAGCGTTTTAAAAGCTAGATTTGTATGCATGTATTTCGCCCCTTAGTCCAATTATACCCTCATTAAATGATTAGAATTTGATATATGCTCCATTGCGTACTACTTTCGTGAGTGCGTAGTTAAAACATTTAAAAGTTTTGGTTATATGTGAGACGCCCTTTTATTAAATCTCATATAAAGCGGAAATCTACTTCACATAGCAACATTTTATGACTATCGCTATTTTTAGTACCTATATATCTCTGTTACTACAAATATGTATTAAATATATATAAAAAAAATGTAAACAAATTCATGGCTTACCTCATGTGTGAAAAAGTATTCGTAGTATCTGGCAAATGCCTCATTTAGCCAAAAGTAACTCCACCAGGAGAAGGTGACGCTATTGCCGAACCACATATGAGAGGTCTCGTGCACGATGATCGTTGCCGTATATTGTTTGTTCGACCAGCCATCGGAATAGCCTGGGGTATTGACAAGAACATCGTCTCTGAAATTTATAAGAAATAAATAAATTAATTAGGCCTCTAAAAAAATGGGAATGTATGGTAATAGGATATTAGTTTTTAATGCAGCAATAATGAAAAAGCTAAATTTATAATTATAGATATAGTATTTAAAGTTATTTGTAAATAAGTCTAGAATTAATAATGGTGCTAAGAACCACCACTTATTAGGTAATTATATGAGTAATACCACTCAACGTTGAGTGTTTAAACTAATATATTAAATACGTAGTATGGAGTACATTATCTGTTACTAATAATAAAGTGGCGAGCATCTCCCTCAGAGTGAGGGTTCGTGCGTTGGGTTTGGGTCCCACCACGGAAAAAACCTATGCGCTCAATGAAAACAAAAAACAAGCCTCGGATAACGACCGATTACCATGATGACGACCCACGCAAACGTTTTAAGGACCATTATTTACGGATATGCACCTGGAATATCCGGACCCTTTATAGGGAAGGTGCCTCTGTCCAGCTGGCAGATGTCCTCGAAAAATATAAGGCTGACATCTCCGCTATCCAGGAGATGCGATGGACGGGACACGGCTGCTCGAAATAAGCGTCCTGTGATATCTACTACAGCTGCCATGCGGAGACACACGAATTTGGATGTGGATTTGTGGTCGGCAAGAGACTCCGCCCGCTGAGGCTCGAAAATTCTTCGAGAAAATACGACGCCTAGCCGGAGGTACAAAATCCAGAGCCTCTTCTTGTAAAGATGAGAACGGGAATCTAGTCACAGATATCCAGAGCACACTGAAGATGTGGAGGGATCACTTCTCTAAACTGCTGACCGGTGATGATGACAGCAATTCCACCGATAGAGAAGTAAACCCGGCAACCCCAGTACTTGATGACGACGTTGAGATTCCGCCACCCGACCATGTCGAGGTCAGAACAGCCATTGCTCGGCTGAAAAACAACAAAGCCGCAGGTGCTGATAACTTGCCTGCTGAGTTGTTTAAGACCGGAGGCGACGAGCTAATAGAGAGCATGCACGAGCTCGTAAGCAGGATATGGTCGGATGAAAGCATACCAAGTGACTGGAACCTTAGTGTACTTTGCCAATCCTTAAGAAAGACCCAATCCTTAAGAAACGACGTCAGCCTGGAGATCAAACGGAGAATAACTCTTGCCAACAGGTGCTACTTTGGGCTCAGTAGGCAATTGAGAAGTACAGCCCTCTCTCGCCGGACAAAAATAACGCTCTACAAGTCACTCATCATGCCCGTCCTACTTTGTGGTGCAGAAATATGGACGCTGGCCTTAACCGATGAGAGAGTACTGGGAGCGTTCGTGAGGAAGATTCTCCGTAAAATCCATATATGCTTTGCTAACGAGTATCGAATCAGGATGAACCACGAACTGTATGAGTTATTCGACGACATTGACATAGTCAAGTGCATCAAGATCCAGCGGCTTCGCTGGCTAGGTTATGGCGAACGAATGGATGAAAACACTCCAGCCAAGAAGGTGCTTGAATCGAAACTCGAAGGTGGACAACGTAGAAGAGGGCGTCCAAATCTGCGTTGGAAAGACCAAGTTGAGGACAACCTGGCAACGCTTGGTATTTCTAACTGGAGTCAGCGCGCGCAAAGCAGATCCGACTGGCGCAGCTTCATCTCAGCGGCCAAAACCGACCCACGGTTGTAAGGTCCATTTAAGTAATTAATAATAAATACAATAAAACCTACCTATAGATAATAAGACCCCAATTTTCCATGCCATTATGTGGAAAAGACGGCACACTGAGCATCTGTAAAACTGAATTGCCCAACTCCTCGTATGGCAACTGTGTGTATGAATTATAGGCGGCCAGTGTACGTACAGCGACACTCTGACTATAGACTGTATTGCTGGAATAATCGGGACGAGTGATGATTGACAAAACTTCATTGCCACGTTTGGCGAAATCTGCAATGACAAAGGCCAACAGGTATGTGGACATACGTGGTGTAGGTACAAAACTATCCATATAACGATCGGTACTGAAAGAAAATATTTTTATTTTTTTTACAATTTTTAATAAATAATTAATGTCAATCTTACCCATCCGCAGTGGTTTCATCCACACGCGTATTAAAATAGGCGGTATAGCTACGTGGTCGAATAATTTGCATTTTGAAAACGGCCTTCATGGCGGGTTCGTCGAAACACGGCACAATGGTACGTGCGTTAATGCGTTGTGACTGGGTAACGCCAAGCCATCTGTTTAAGAATAAGATGTTTAATTTCAAAATGTGTCTATATTGGATTGAATTAAAATTCGACTTAAAATTGGACTTAGTGCACGTTTAAACTTAGTTTAAACTTTTTCAAAATTTTCCAACGTCTATAAGTCCTAATCAAAACGGCCGAATGTCTTTAAATTTTACAGAGAGATAAACTATTAGTAATCAGTTAATATGGCATTTTAAATATTTGTGATGTATTGACTAAACGTAAAATTATAACTAGTTTAAACTTCGTTTGATTTGAAAATGTGACTGAAAAACTCAATCCTAAACAGTCAGAAATCAGTTTCCTCATAATAAGGAAAATGAACTTAAAATAGCGTTAAGGAAAAAACTTCTTCATTTTTAGAAAATTTTCCTTATATTAAGAAAATTTTACAGCTACTTAGGAAAAACCTTATTGGTTATTGGTTGTTAAAATCAAATTTCATTATCTTCAGCGTTTTTTGTAGATACAACAAACCGGTTCATTATATTAAAGTTCAAATTTTAATATTTAAAAAACTCACTTTTGCACTCCTTGCGAATCCGTGTAACTGCTGCGATAGAAACCCGCCAATCCGGTGCGTATCTGACCAACATAACGGAAGTACAACGTATAGTTGACGCCCACTTGCAGCACATTGCTCAGCGTTGCGCTCAGTATATCCGTCTCGGTCTCATAACTCAGCGCATTGCTGAGATTCTGCCTCAGCTGACCATTCGATTCGTAGATAAGCGCTTCCGAAATCTCCAAGTAGTCTTTGTGCAATGCAATAGACTTCACATTCTGCTGGACCGCATGTAGAGTAATATTTACCGTGCCGTCAAATGTAAATTGTTTGGCGCCATCTTCTCGCAAGAGATATGGCTTGATTCTGATGTCGTACACAACACTGTATTATCCAGTCGATAGTTCAAGCTGGACTGACTTTGTGCACGCTCTGTCCCTAGCACTAATAACACCAAAAAAAACTGATAAAGAGCGAAAAATACACTCTTGCGCCTCTTCATGCTGATGGCCCTTTGCGAAATGTTAATTGCCGCGACGTACCAAACTCGTTCGCAGTGAGTTCGCTTCTGATGGTCAGACGAAGGGTTGGCGATCAATTATGTGTTCGTTGTTTGACATGAAACTTATTCAATTTATTGCATATTTATGACATTTCGGGGTATCTTCTATATGATTACGCCGCGATATACAATCTTCGAATATAACACAGAAAAATACGACTTTTGCGATAAGATTAAAGCACTGTTGGATGTAACAATCAAATCGCATTAGATATGGCCTTTCAGAGTCCAAGAGTTCCCCGATTTCATAGAAACAGAGGGAGAGAGAGACAGGGATTTGATTAAATTTATTAAATATCCTTTTTTTTATTAATCCTCAAAATGTTAATATCATGTTACGCAGTTCGGACTTATAAAATTAATATTTCCTACACTATACTTTAAATATGAAAAATCCCATTGCCTTATTTTTAATAGTAAAAAATCATTGAATCTAGGAATTCCTAGGATTTCATAGTTTTTCTTTCCAAGTGTGGGAGATATTAAAATGTGTTAAAGTGAAGATTTTTCTGACTTTACTAAATTAATATTCAATACTTCGATATAAAATAGTAAATAATTCCAGTTCCAATTTCAAGACATTAATGTAATGAATCAAACACAATAACTCATTAACTCTTTGATTACTTTGTAACCTTATGCAGTTAGTTAAGCGGAAAGTGAATCCAGAATCGAGGTGACCCGGGATTCAAAATCATTGAGAGACCATCGATGATATCATGATGACTTTTACCGAGTTTTGAGCATTCTCTAAATACTACTGCTGCTAATATACATATATAGGGAGGGAGAAACAATGCAGTAGTATATTTCAATCAATATTCATTTTTGGCTTTGGTTGAATGACGTTATCGTTTTACGAAAGATAAAGCTTAAAAAATGAATATCACACATACAATTCCTGGAATAGCAGGTGATATTCCTGGTATTTTTTGGAATTACACACAATTTTTAACTTTATAAAAAACTACATATATATTTTATGGTACTGTTTTTACAAAGAAAGCAGTTTGTGACTCATTTAACGGTTCGCAGTTTTGATTGTGGGATTTTTATGATCTATTAAAAGTGATCAGTTATTTTATTAGACGTAGAAGTTGCAAAATTTCAAAAGATAACTAGATATGTTTTTGTTGTCGATTTATGATAAAATATATGGACATGAGTACCATTAACAACAAAGTATATATATTTAAAAACTGCATATTAAAGACATACTGTAGTCAAGCAGATAGGTTATAGAGTATAATCTGTTGATAAATAAATATCAATTTTAGACTAGTTCACTCCAAGTACTTTCTTATCAATAACATTGATGTTAACCATGTAAGTAATGCTACGGAAATAATTAAAGCAGTGAAAAAAAACGAAATAATCAAAAAATCATTATAAAAAAAAATTATAATTACAATAATTACACTGCCTTACACTCATTATGGTGAAATGGTTGCAGCATATATGTTATGCATTTGTGGTGCTGATTCCGAAAGTTTTGTAAAATTGGCACTAGTTTTTGAGATAAGCCCATTTTTCTAATTCCCACTATTTTGGTCTTCTTTTATTTTTAAAATGCCAACAAAAAGATAATGAATTATATTTTTTATATTAGACGGAGAAAATATCGCGCTAAAATACAAAAATTTGATTGAATGCGTGAAAAAATTTGTTTTCGATATATGAGCAAAAGAAAAAAGTTGAAAAATTTTTATAATAAAAAACGTTATTACTTACTGAACAAAAATGTAAAAAAGTATTTTTATGAACTTTTATTTGGTGACATGTATCCACATTTAAGAAAACAGTTTAGGCCCTTTGGTTAAAAAGTTATATATACTTACTTATTTGGCCATTACAACCTATGTTGGATCTCGGCCGCAGCAATTATGTCTCGCCAGTTGCTTCTGCATTGAGCGCGCTGGCGCCAGTTTTGCACCCCAAGTGTTCCCAGGTTGTCTCGCACTTGGTCGCTCAATCGGAGATTCGGACGCCTTCTCCTACATTCAACACCACTGGGTATAGAATTGAGTACCTTTTTTGCTGGAGCGCTTTCATCCACACGCTCGACATCTCCAAGCCAGCGTATGTTGGCGTAGAGCTCATTCAACTCGTCGTTCCATCTGATTCTGTACTCGTTTTCAACGCGTATCGGGCCATAGATTTTCCGAAGAATCTTTCTCTCGAACGTTCGTAAAGCTCGCTCATCGGTGTTTGCAAGCGTCCATGTCTCAGCGCCACAGAGGAGGACTGGCATGATGAGCGACTTATAGAGCGTAATGTGGGTCCGTCGAGAGAGGACTCTGCTCCTCAATTGCCTACTAAGCCCAAAGTAACACCTGTTGGCAAGAGTTATTCTTCGCCAAATTTCAAGACTGACGTTATTATCTTTGGTGATGCCAGTACCTAAGCAGACGAACTCCTTCACTTCAAAGTTGTGAGTGTCAATAGTGACTTTCTCTCCAAGACGCCCGGGCTCTTTGTTCGTTGACACTAGGTACTTCGTCTTGTCCTCGTTCACCGATGCGACGCGATTCCGTCTCTAAACTGGAGAATGCTGTACTGACTGCTCGTACGCTCTGATGTCGATATCATCAGCGTAACCGTGCAGCATGGAACTCTTGTTGAAGATACTGCCATTGTGATGGAGTTGTGCAGCTCTTTCAATCTTCTCCATTATTAGGTTGATGAAGTCACACGTTCGGTATTAAACGTATCGGAGAGGTTGTTCCCAATTCTCACTGAGCAACGTGTGTCGCTCAGGGTCATCCTGCAAAGCCTTATAAGTTTCGCAGGTATACCGAACTCAGACATGGTGGCATATAGACGACTCCTTATCGGACTGTCGAAGGCAGCTTTGTAGTCGACGAAAAGGTGGTGGGTGTCGATCTGGCTCACTTTGCTCTTTTCCAGGATTTGGCGCAATGTGAAAATATGTTCTATGGTGGACTTGCCAGGTCTGACGCCGTACTGATAAGTTCCAATCAGTCTGTTGACGATGGGCTTCAATCTTTCACATAATACGCTCGGTAGAACTTTATACGCGATGTTGAGGAGACTTATCCCACGGTAGTTGGCGCGTGTCGTGGGATCCCCCTTCTTAAGGATTGGGCAGAGTATACTAAGATTCCATTCGCTAGACATGCTTTCATCTGACCATATTCTGCTGATGAGCTGGTACATGCTCGTTATGAGCTCATCGCCTCCGGTCTTAAACAACTCAGCAGGCAGACTATCAGATCCTGCGGCTTTGTTGTTTTTCAGCCTGTTGGTGGCTGTGCAGACCTCTTCACGGTCAGGCAGCGGTATGTCAACGTCGTCGTCAGCAACTGGGGTTGTCAAGCTGTCTTCTCTATCGGCGGAGTAGTTGTCATCATCGCCTGCTAGAAGATCGTAGAAGTGCTCTCTCCATAATCTCAGTGTACCCTGGACATCTGTTACTAGATTCTCGTCATCGTCCTGACAGGAAGAGGGTCCGGTCTTTAAACCTCCGGTCAGGCGTCTTATCCTCTGAAAGAATTTTCGAGACTCGTTCCTATCGCCATGCATCTCAATATCTTAACACTCGCGTCTTTCTAATTCTCTTTTCTTGAGCCTGAATAGGTGTTTCTCTTCCCTCCTCTTCTCTCTGTATCGCTCCTTCACGGCTCGCGTAACTACCGACTGCAGGGTAGCTCTATATGCTGCGTCTTTCTCTTTAGTGGCTGCGCGACACTCTTCGTCGTACCACTGTTCTGTAGTGGGCGTTGGAATCGAGAGGGCATAGGCTTGTTCGGTCTGTTGTGTGTGTAGCTTACTGACGTCTGGCTTTCTTTGTGTGCGTTTCCGTGCATTTTTCGCAGCGCATAAGCGTTTGCGAACCTTGGCTACTACAAGGAAGTGATCCGAGTCGATGTTGGCATTTCGGATCGAACGTACGTCCATCACACTAGATGCGTGCGATGATCACAACATGATCAATTTGATTACGCGTGTTCTGATCGGGTGACCGCCACGTGGCCTTGTGAATATTGAATCTAGTACTACTAATTACCTTGTTTCGTGCTGCGGCGAAGTCGATCAACCTTGTCACTTATTGGTAGGAATTTGAAGTATATATCCCGTTCAGTGAAACTAATCAAAAACTGATTGGTTACTGATAGCCAGTAAAAGTAGTAAACAACTGGTATGTCCCCAATAAAACTAGTCAAAAAATGGTCGGTTCCTGGTAGGGAAATATCCAAAAACCGAAGAGTTTTACTGGCTAGTTTCTGGTTGAAAAGTGCGTGACATTGCTCGCGACTTACCTGACAACTGACTAGTAAAACTGGCTGAATACTGATGGGAATTTTTACTTAGTTACTTGCATGTTTTATTAAATCTGAATTTTTCTTCATTTATTTTGAAAAATTATAAAAAAAAAAGTTTGTCTGATGAAATTAAAAAAAATAAAACAAAATAAATTGATTAATAGAAAAAAAAATAATAAAAAAACTTTGAAAATAACAAAGGTTAAAAAAAAAAAACAAAAAAATGTCCCCAATAATTTCAAATATATATATATTTTTTTAATAAAATGTAATAATTTGTTTTTGAAAATAAAAAAAAAAATTCAAAAAAAAAAAATTATTTTTTCCAAAATAAAAAAAATCGATTAATAAACAAATAAACATCCCAATATGATATTCGTTTCGATATGAGAAAGAAGTAGAATTCACACACCCAGAAAAAATACTATATAAATAAAAGTTATTTACTATTAAAAATAGTCAATAGGATAAATTATTATTTTTATCGGAAAATACCATTATATATTAGAAAATACCATGACATTGCCATTGAGTTTATATGAAAAAAAAATATATTTGTTTTTGTATACTATTAAATCAATAGCTGCGTTTTTTTCATAATTTAAATTTGAGCCGGAACAAATTTTATACGCAAAACAAAAACAAATTTGAGCTAGATAGATTTATCGAGCTCAAATTGTTTTTGTTTTGCGTACAAAATTTGTTCCAAATTCAAATTTAAATTATGAAAAAACGCAGCTAATAATTGTCCTATTGACCAATTTTAATGGGATTTGAGGGAATATTTTTCTCGGTGCACGATATCGGACACTTTCTCGTAGTGATAGTGAGCGATAAGTTGGACCTACATGGTAGGTATATATCTAGACAATCTGCAATCCATGAAATCTATATTTACATATAGTATCTTGTCAAAGAAATTAAATGAACGAGAAAAAAATAATTAAGAAATGAGATAGATTTTTTTATCGTAGTTATTCCAGAAAGTTTCGAGGCATCGCAGATTTCCTAGAAATGCTACATGCATATCAAGCAAGAATTATAAAATAAATAATAAACGAAAAAATAATTATTTTAATGGAAATTTTGTATAATGAACAAAATTCTTCAATATGATCAATATATTGTTTTCTATTTATTTGTTCATTAATGTGTATTATGTCTTCGCATACAGTTCCTCAAATTGAAAAACACTTTTTCAGTCATTCATTAAAATGATGAATTATTCATAACATTGATGTTTTGTAGTGATTGGTTTTATAAATTGAAGAACGAAATCAATATGAAGAAGATTTTTTTCTGTCTACTACAGTTAACATAAAAAAAACAAAGTGACAAAGTAATATAAATATAATAATTTTTAATTTTAATTTTTAATGCGTTTAATTTTAATAAATATTATAAAAATCAAAACACATTTCAACTGATTTAAGTTTTATCGTTATTACTGTTTAGTTTTTTTTAAATTTTGTTTTCAGTGCTTTTGTCATTTTCGTATTAATTGTTTTGCCTTTTTTATATTTATTTGTTTTTTTTTTATTCTTGTTTTAGCTTTTGTTTTTGTACCAAAATAAAAGCAATGTTTTTGGTTTAGCTTTTGTTTTTCTTGGTTTGCTTTTGTGTTGTATCTTTTGATTTCATTTTTATTTGTATTTCTATTTGAGCTTATTTTTATTTCGTGTTTTTTGCATTTATATCTGTTATTACGTTTTTCTTCCGATTTCTTTTTGCTTTAGTATTTATTTCTTTAATTTTGGGTTTTGTTTTTTTTTTTGCTTTTGCTCTTGATTTTGTTTTTGTGCTTTGGTTTTTCGTTTTGATTTTGATTTTGCTTTTATTTTTGTGTTTTTGTTGCTTTCTTATTGATATTGTGTTTGTTTTTGCTTTCGTGATTTTGTTTTTTTTAATTGGTTTTATTTTATTGCTGTATATGTGTATAATTTTGTTTTTGCATTTTATTGTTTTCCTATTTGTTACTGTTCTTAATATTTTCGCTTTACATTTTGTGTCTGTACTTTGGTGCTTTATGCAGTGTCGCCAGATGAAATTCTCACACGAAATACCTTTTTCCCTCATGAAATTCTCACAAAATCTCTCGTAAGAAAATTCTCACAAATTCTCACAAATTCTCTCAAAATTCTCAAATTCTCACAATTTCTCACAATTTCTCAAATTCTCACAATTTCTCACAATTTCTCGAATTCTCACAATTTTCCGCAAAATCCATTAAATTATCACAGTACCTCAATTAAAAATATATAATATTTTTATAAATCTATTTTCAAGTGAATGAGAATGAGATTCCGTTGTTTCTGTCTTCCTTTTTTACCAGCAGTGTGTTTTCTCGTGCGGGAAATATCGCTTTTGTGAGAATTTTTTTCTCACGGGAGGGATTTTTCTCTTTCGAGAGAAAAAAATTCTCTCAAGGGAAAAAGAATCTCAATATAGTGTGAGAATTCTCATATCCCGCAAATGCTAAAAATTCTCATAAACAGTATTTTTCCTACAAAACTGGCAACGTTGGCTTTATGCTAGAATTTGGGGTTTTCATTTTGTTTTTGTGTTGCTTTTATTTTTGTTTTTATACTTTGTTTTTGCTTTTAATTCTGTGTATTTCTAATGATTTTGATTTTGCCTTTGCTTTTAGTTTTAGTTTTGTTTGTATTTCTTCCTTTTGTTTGTATTTTTTTTTACAATCAGACAGACAAACAAACAATCCTTTTAGTAAATGTATGAAGCTATAGACATTTTTTCTGATTTAGGAGAGGTAACAAAAATTTACATAAATTAAAAAAAAATATTTCATTTATATTCTTCTACTATGTTCACATTACAATAGTGTAGACAATTCCAACTAACAACATTAAAACGGCAGTTAAACTATTGACAGATGCGCCATTTCTGTTTTCCAAGTATGCATACAGTCCAATCAGACGAGTCTCCGTCCAATGTATATTTTCCTCAACATTTACGAGTGCCGTGCGTAGTACCGACACGGATGTACCGAACAATGAACCCTTTGTTTCAATAAAGGTGGCCAATGCATCCTTTTGCTGCTCGCTGGTGAAGTAATTGGCACAATTACTGATGATCGTGGCAGTGGTGGACCAGCTGCCGAACCTGTGAGGAGAAATATTATTTAACGAGATTTGTAAGATATGTAGTGGTTTTTTAAAATTTTGATCATGGATTGACATAAAAAAATGGATTCACAAAATCTTGACAAACTTGTGGTGTATTTAAAGATTTTTTGATCACTGTTAGCACTAGATATAAAATTGATCTTGTACAAAATTTGAATATTTAAATTTGTCTATATAAAATTTTGATATATATTTTGAAATTTTGCATTTGGGTATTTTTAGAACGGATTATGGGTTCCGGACAAAATCTTCAAATGTTTAGATCAAACCAAAAACCGTTGTTCGATATCATAATTTTGTTGATATGATACATTTATAATGATACATTTTCGATATAAAACTAAAAATATTTCAAAATTGTATTGTGCGTGTTTTTAGAGAATTTTTGTCAATTCATTCGATAATTATAATTCAAAATCTTTTTCTTCATCATCTTTATATCTAAAATGACAAAAACAACGATATTAAGAATAGTATAGTTTCGTTCTTATTGAAAATTCGATCGATTTTTGGTGTATGAAAATGACAATTGGAGCCAAAAATCATTTAGTTTGCGTAATATTTACAGTTTATAAAATTTCGAAAATCAAAAATTAAATATAAAACATAAAATTTGTTTATTTAAAGTTATTGTTACAAACCTTTTGAAATCTTGACCAAATTTCAATTGATAAATGAGGTTTAAGAGTTTGTCTAATTTTCAAATTCAAATTTTGTAATATTTGAGAGATCATTAGGATTTTTTTACGAAAATCTAAATTTCGTAAAAATGCACCGAGAAAACATCGACAGAACACATCGATATATATATTTCTACCATGTATGTCCAATTAGACGTTCCATTTCGGATATCGTGTGCATTCTCCAACAGCTCGTAACGATATCGAATCGATTGCGATTTTCTAATTAGATTTTGTACAATTTTTTAATTTAAGATTTTTGTGTCTTATGAAATTTACAAACTCGAATCCTTTTTATGGAAATTTGGGTCTTATTTTCGGCTAAATTCAGGTTATTGGAAGATTTTGAGAAACGTATAGCAGGTTATCATATTTTGTGTCATTTTAAAGGAAGATTCCCGAAATATTTTGGATATGTGAAAAATAAGCAGTTTTTGATACAAACTCCTTCTTTGTTTGCATGAAATCTTTCGATAAAATGTTTCTAAACTGTCCTCAGCCAGCCAAACATGTTGTCTTGGAAGTTTGTAAAATGAATTTTGTCATTTTTCTGGAATATTTCGGGCAAACACACAGATAAATGGAATATTTCGGGATGTGTATAGGGGGTTTTAAAATTGTATAGCATTTTCATGGCAGATTCACGCCATATTTTAGGAATGGGCAGAAAACAGACATATTTTGATTCAAACTCCGCCTTTGTCCGTTTAAAATATATAGAGAAAATGTTTCTGAACTGCCTCGACCCTGCCAACAATTTTGGCTGGGGATACTGACATTTTCAGGAATATTTCTGTCAAACACACATAAAAATTGAAGTTTGTGATAAGCAGATTATCAAATTATATGGAATTTTTAAAGGTAGGTTCCCGGCATATTTAGGTAACGGGCAGATAACACACAGCTTTCGATACAGACTCTACCTTTGTCTGTTTTAAAATATGTTAAAACAAAATTCCAAAAATGAGCCGATCTCAAAAATCGATTGAAAGTCATCTCTAAAAAGTATCAATTAGTTCAACTTACGCCACCGCCATTAGCTCCACATTCTCCGTCATATGCGTGAAAACGGGCGTCACATTTTCCGGATTCTCAGCACACAATGCATTCAACACAGTCTGCTTGTACGCGACGTCACTGCCGAGTATGCGATCGAAATAATTCAGCACCGAGGATTGATCACGAGTACAGGCCAATGCGCGTGCCATCATCTCACGTTCGGTGGCCACCGTTTCGCTCATGTAGCGCTTATACAACTTCTCAAACAATTGAGCATCGCCGACGCGACAGCTGCTACAGTAGACAGTTTCACGTACATCAGTGGAAGGAATTCCGCTATTAAACGCATTCAACGCATCCGTTGTACACTGATCCTTTGCGCTGGCGTACTTACAACGCCATGTGGCCACCTTTTTGCGATTGTAAACATCGAGCACTGTATCGTGGTCGGCCGAAAAACGTAGTTTTTTATAAACTTTTTCGGTAACATCGAGTATAAATTTTCCCAAAAGTGGTTGCTTTTCCAAGGGGGTACGCATTACAACGCGTTGCATTCCGTTAAAAGCCGCATACCATGGCGTATACTCGGTTTCCGACTCTAGATACTCAATGAAAGAGAACACTAAATCGTATCTCATATTATCGTTCAGTGCCAGATTAAAGTTATCATCGATGAGTTGAGCACGATTGGTCACATGGATGCTGCTGTGCTGCGGCTTCATCAGAGCCGCGCGTATTTTCCACAATAACGGTGTGTCATAGGATACCCGATAGTAACCGGTTTGCTGTACATTCAAAATCACCCAGTCGACCGGTTGCGACAACCGGTATCCCAACATCTGTTGATCCATGTAGAATTTTGGCATTAGGTTTGTAAAGTTGGCACTAACATTATCCGTAATGGTTATTGGTATGACGTACTGAAGACTGGGATCACTACCGTCAAAGTGATCGAGCAGAAAACGTCTTTGTTGCAACATAACATGTGTGCCATCATCGTTGAGTATTACATGTACAGAGGGATAACCGACTTGTTCGGTCCAGTCGTGGAATAGTCGATCCAAGTTGAGCACATTTGCTCCGGGCCAATGACGCTTCAGATGCAGAAATAGGTCGGCGGGCTTTGTATTCTGCAGATGGCTGTAATTTGTAAAGTTAACAACTTTTTGGTACTTTTCGTATACGAAAAAAACTTACTTTTCACGCAGGTAATCGCGTACTGCATTGTCGAAGTTTTCGTGGCCCATAGAATTGCGGAACATGCGTATTATGCAGGCTCCCTTGGCATATGTGATGGCGCTAAATTTGTTGGCGATTTGCGATGGTGTTTGCACAAGGCTCTCGTCGGTGGTCAGTGGTTGTGTGCTGTTTCGTGCATCGGTGGCGAAAATCAAGTGCATCTGATTTACTGTAAACTGCAGGTCCAGTTGATATTCGGGATACAACTGTGGGTATGAGAAATAGTGTTTGGGATTTAATTTCAATAAAACAGCAATGAACTATATATAATAAACTATATATGAGCTGAAACTGTGTAGTATTGCAAACAATAATCTGGTTTTTGCAAGGACAAGACCTATCAAGCAAGAACAAAAACAAGACCTACCCTGCAAAAATGCACAAAAACAGAAACGAGAGCACTTAATAGACTACGGCCGTGTTTTATATTTTTATTTAAGTTTACAAATCGAGCAAAGGGTTTTTTGGATTTAATTTTCCCCTCTAATATTGTGTAAATTCATTTTGTGTAGCAGAATTTGGCCCTACTTTTCAAAAGAAATGCAAGATTCTTGCATCCAAAATAAGAACAGAGTAAGAGCAATAATGCAAGAACAAGACAAAGACAGGACAAAACAAATATTGAAAGAAAATCACAACAAGAAAAACACGAGCTCCTAATAAACAAAAGCCGTGGTTTAATTCATGTTTGAATTTAAGTATGTACAATTGTTTCCTATAATAGATTCTAATATCACGTAACTACTGCGACATGAATGAAATTCGAAAATTTTTCAGAAGATAATACGCCTGATCGGAGGTTTGAAGACCGTATCTGTCCTGTGGGGATGAGGACTGGAATCTAAAGGCAGATGTCCGCGGTAC
This sequence comes from Dryomyza anilis, assembly GCA_951804985.1. Taxonomy (NCBI): domain Eukaryota; kingdom Metazoa; phylum Arthropoda; class Insecta; order Diptera; family Dryomyzidae; genus Dryomyza; species Dryomyza anilis. The sequence continues at coordinate 94,675,020 of OX638132.1, forward strand.
ATTGGGATTATGGAGAAAATACTTCTCAAAACTGCTACCCGGCGACAACGACTTTAACTCCGTCGATAGATCGCTCGACAAACCCAGTTTCTGACGGCCGCGTGAACGTGATGATGCCTAACAACGGATGGTCTGCCTACTGAGTTGTTTAAGACAGGTGGCGTCGAGCTACAACTAGCATGTAGAAGCTCATTAGCAGAATATGATCAGAAGAAGAAGAGGATCCCGCAATAAACCCCAACTACCGTGGAATAAGCCTCCTCAATATCGCTTATAAGGTTATATCGAGCGTATTATGTGAAAGACTGAACCTATCCTTAAAAGACTGATTGGACCTTATCACAATAGACCAGATTTTCACATTACGCCAAATCCTGGAAAAGACCGAAGAGTGGCAGTCGTTGACTATAAAGCTGTGCTCCACAGTCCGATAAAAAGTAACCTATAGGACACCATGTCTGAGGTCGGTATACCTTTGAAACTTATAAAACTATGCAGGATCACTTTGGACAGTAAGAATTGGGAACAACCTCTCCGATCAATTAATACCGCATTAGATTTTCATCCTGATAATTGAGAAGATTTTGAGTTCTGCCGATCTCCACACTTTGGATTCAGTGGGATATTGAGGAGTAATGCCCTTTTCCAATGAAAAAAAATTACTATACCAACACCTATGAGCGAGCTTTAAGAACGTCTGAGAGAAAGATTCTTCCGGTAATCCGATATGCATTTAACGATATCGACATTGTCACTACCATGTAAAAGCTCATCAGCAGAAATTTCAGATAGAGAAGAAGGGGGATCCCACAATAAAGCACCAACTACCGTGGAATAAGTCTCCTCAACAACGCTTATAATGTTCTGTCGAGCGTATTATGTGAAAAACTAAAGCCTATCCTCAAAAGACTAATTTGACCTTATCACAATAGACCATATTTTCACATTACGCCATATCCTGGAAAAGACCAAGGAGTGGCAGATTGACATACACCATTTTTTCGTGTTCGACAGTCCGATAAAAAGTAACCTATGGGACAAGTTATGTCTCGAAGGACCAAAATTGCGCTATATATGTCACTCATCATGCCAGTTCTCCTCTATGGCATGGACACTTGCCAATACCGATGAGCGAGCTTAATAAACGTCCGAGAGAAAAATTCTTCAGAAAATCCGATATGCGTTTAACGATATAGAATCATGCAACGATGAGCTACATAAGTTCTACACCGATATTGACATAGTCATTTGAATTAAGATCCAGCGCCTTAATATTTGCCATTGAAGAAAAACCACAAATTTAAAAAATATTCATGTTCGAATATTAGACACAAAATGACATAGTGAAAATTAAAAAAAGCAAGACTCTTGCAGCAAAAATAAGATAAAGAACAAGAATACCATATCTTGGTATTGTTCTTGCATTCTCTCACCACTAGAACCATGCACAGCTTCTTCTTCTGTGCAAAATGCTTTCATTTTAGTACAGAGAATATAATTATTTTAATTCAATTCCGACGAAATCGAACGTAGTTCTTAGAAATGCCAGAAAAAATAGCGTTTTAAAAGTTAGAGTTGTATGGCATGCACTATGTCATGCACTATGTCCCTATGTCCAATGAGGGTATATGAGGGTAATGAGGGTATTCATTATACGTGACGATTAGGATTTGATATATGCTCCATTGCTCATTTATAAGTATTACTTTTATGAGTGCGAGTTAGAACATTTAAAAGTTTTGGTTATATGGGAGACGTCTTTTCGTTAAATCTCGTATAAAGCGGAAATCTATATCACATAGCAACATTTTATGACTATCGTTATTTTAAGTACCTATATATCTCTGTTACTACAAGTATATATATAAAAAAATAAAGGGATCCGTACGATATATCGAAACCTAAAAATTTCGATGTATTAAAAGCCTTAAAATGCCGAACAATTTTTTTATTTTTTCCAGAGATACTGTTGTTCATAATTAGAAAGATCACTTTTTGTATGGTGGTTCAAATGCATCATCTATTGATGTTGGTAACTTCGTTAATGTGGGTAATGACCATTATCCATGCACTTCAGATTTCATTCAAAGTTTTGTTGATTTATTATAAATGTTCGTACCAAATTTCAAGATGTTTTTTTGATGGCATAATATTTAAAAATGACGCCTTCAAATTAAATTAATATTTTTATAATAGTTTTTATAGTTTTAAATAAATATTTGCAGCTTATGGTATGTTCTCACCCCAATTCTGAGTCCCGTCGTAGCGGAAATATGAATCTCCGTACGAATACAAATTTTTAGCTAATTTTCAACATTTTTGTTTTCGACATTTTTAGGTTCGGCATTTTTATTTTCTACATTTTCTTCATATTCGGTATTTTTAGTTTCGACTTATCGTACCAAACCCATAAATAAATATATAAGAAAAAAGTTTAAACAAGTTCATTGCTTACCTCATGTGTGAAAAAGTATTCGTAGTATCTGGCAAATGCCTCATTTAGCCAAAAGTAACTCCACCAGGAGAAGGTGACGCTATTGCCGAACCACATATGAGAGGTCTCGTGCACGATGATCGTCGCCGTATATTGTTTGTTCGACCAGCCGTCGGAATAGCCTGGGGTATTGACAAGAACATCATCTCTGAAATTTATGAGAAATAAATAAATTAATTAATGGGAAATATATGGTAATACGATTTTAATTTTTAATGCTGCAATAATGAACAAGTTTAATTTATAATATATAGTAGTGAGTGAAATTAAAAAGAGTGTTAATAACCAGCACTTATTAGGTAATTATATGAGTAATAGCACTCAACGTTGAGTGTTAAACTAATATATTAAATACTTAGTTATCTCTGACTAGTAATAAATACAATAAAACCTACTTGTAGATTATAAGACCTACCTATAGATAATAAGACCCCAATTTTCCATGCCATTATGTGGAAACGATGGCACACTGAGCATCTGTAAAACTGAATTGCCCAACTCCTCGTATGGCAACTGTGTGTATGAATTATAGGCGGCCAGTGTACGTACGGCGACACTCTGACTATAGACCGTATTGCTGGAATAATCGGGACGAGTGATGATTGACAAAACTTCATTGCCACGTTTGGCGAAATCTGCAATGACAAAGGCCAACAGGTATGTGGACATACGTGGTGTAGGTACAAATCGATCCATATAACGATCGGTACTGAAAGAACATATTTTTCTTTTATTTTACAATTTTTAAATAATAATAAAAGTAATTCTTACCCATCGGCAGTGGTTTCATCTACACGTGTATTAAAATAGGCGGTATAGCTGCGTGGCCGACTAATTTGCATTTTGAAAACGGCCTTCATGGCGGGTTCGTCGAAACACGGCACAATGGTACGTGCGTCAATACGTTGTGACTGGGTAACGCCAAGCCATCTGTTTAAAAATAAGATGTTTAATTTCAAAATGTGTCTATATTGGATTCAATTCAATATTTGAACGACTTAAAATTTGACTTAAAGGGCGACAGTTCTTCGCATTGACAACTCTTCCCAGAGACAATTCTTTGCTGTGCTCATATTTTCCAGATTCTATACTTTCATGAATGCGATAAAAACGTAGGTGAGGCAACAAAAGCTACGCAAGTTGGACCACCTATTTTTTATACCCTACACTAAGAGTGAAAGGATATATCAGTTTGGTACGCCATTTGTAACACCCAGAAGGAAGCATCTCCGGTATGGAAAAGTATATATATATTCTTGATCAGTATGACCTCCTGAGTCGATTTAGCGATGTCCTTCTGTCCGTATGTTTGACTGTCTGTCTGTTGAAATCCCTACTACTTAAAAAATTGAAAAGTTAGATAAATGAAACTCATAACTTAGGTAACTACGCTGCTGTCGAGATCGGTCCATTGTGACCTGTGATCTGACCATTTATATTCAAATAACCCATATAAAATGTACATCTAGATCACTTTTGCTGTATACGTGCTTAGGTAAACTTTTTTGGTCAAATATATATTGATTTCATGCACAAATACATGGAAATAAGGTTTTCCCGCGAAACGAAACGGTTCCAAAAAAATAAGAAAAAATCGAAATTCGGTACACCTACCAATTTGTAAATATGGGTATCAAATGAATGGAAATTCTTCAGAGATTGAAAGATTGTAGTAATTTTCAGGGTAGGGTGTTTATAGTCGGCTTAGACCGACTATAACTTTGATAATCCTAACTATCATAATAACACCTACTATAAAATATCCCTACTTTAAAATTTACCTTGTGATCTAACCTTTCCAACTGGTTTTTTATTTTACTAGGTTTTAAACATTTTTTTGTGGCCCTACCTACGTACCCAATTGTACCTCGAAAAATTTGCTTAACTTATCAATATTTTTATTTAATCAAACACCATAAAAGTGAGTTAAAAAACAAGCTTTTAAAATGGGTTATATACATAAATCCACTAACATATTTGTAAATGAAATGTTGTGCATAAAATCTTTGTATTTTATCCGTCACATTTCATGTACAAATAAAATCTGTTAGTGGATTTGAATTTCATCCAAATTAAATTCAAATTTCAATATCTGTGGCGATTTTTGTAGAAACAACGTTATTTTAAAGTTCTAATTTTAATATTTAAAAAAACTCACTTTTGCACTCCTTGCGAATCCGTGTAACTGCTGCGATAGAAACCCGCCAATCCGGTGCGTATCTGACCAACATAACGGAAGTACAACGTATAGTTGACGCCCACTTGCAGCACATTGCTCAGAGTTGCGCTCAGTATATCCGTCTCGGTCTCATAACTCAGCGCATTGCTGAGATTCTGCCTCAGCTGACCATTCGATTCGTAGATAAGCGCTTCCGAAATTTCCAAGTAGTCTTTGTGCAATGCAATAGACTTCACATTCTGCTGGACCGCATGTAGAGTAATATTTACCGTGCCGTCAAATGTAAATTGTTTGGCGCCATCTTCTGGCAAGAGATATGGCTTGATTGTGATATCGTAGACGTCTGGCAACACTGTATTATCCAGTCGATAGTTCAAGCTGAACTGACTTTGTGCGCGCTCTGTCCCTAGCACTAATAACACCAAAAACAGCTGATAAAGAGCGAAAAATACACTGTTGCGCCTCTTCATACTGATGGCCGTGTGCGAAAAGCTAATTGCCGCGACGTACCAAACTCGTTCGCAGTGAGTTCGCTTCTGATGGTCGGACGAACGGTTGGTGATCAGTTATGTGTTCGTTGTTTGACATGAAACTTATTCAATTTATTGCATATTTATGACATTTCGGGGTATCTTGTATATGACTACGCCGCGATAAACAATCTTCGAATATAACACAGAAAAATACGACTTTTGCGATTAGATTAAAGCACTGCTGGATGTAATAATCAAATCGCATTAGATATGGCCTGTCAGAGTCCAAGAGTTCCCCGATTTCATAGAAACAGAGGGAGAGCGACAGGGATTTGATTAAATTTATTAAATATCCTTTTTTTTATTTATCCTTAAAATGTTAATATCATGTTACGCAGTTCGGACTTATAAAATTAATATTTCCTACACTATACTTTAAATAAAAAATCATTGAATCTTTAGGAATTCCTTCATTGAATCAATCACTATAACTCATTAACCCTATGATTACTTTGTAATCTTACACTGCATTTGGATATAATATATAGCGGAAAGTGAATCCAGAATCGGGGTGACCCGGTATTCAAAATCATTAAGAGACCATCGATGATATCATGATGACTTTTACCGAGTTTTGATCATACTCTATATAATACTGATGGTAATAAATAGAGAGAGGGAGAAACAATGCTGAAGCATATTTCAATAAACATTCATTTTTGGTTTTTGGATGAATGACGTTATCGTTTTACGAAAGATAAAGCTTTAATATCATTTCCATTATTGTTGAGGTAAATGTCTCTAACTGCATTAAAAAGAATATAACACATACAATTCTTAGAATAGCAGGTGATACTCCTGATATTTTTCCTGATATTTTTAACTACCTTAAAAACTACATATGTATTTTATGGTACTGTTTTTACAAAGAAAGCAGTGTGTGACTCATTTAACGGTTCGCAGTTTAGGTTGTGGGATTTTTATGATCAATTAAAAGTTATCAGTTATTTTATTAGACGTAGAAGTTGCAAAATTTCAAAAGATAACAAGATATGTTTTTGTTGTCGATTTATGTTAAAATATATGGACATGAGTACCATTAATAACAAAGTAAACAGGGTGTTCAAGAACTGCATATTAAAGATATAATGTAGTCAAGAAAATAGGTTATAGAGTTGATAAATGAATATCAATTTTAGACCAGTTCTCTCCAAGTACTTTCTTATCAATAACAATGACTTTAACCATGTAAGTAATAAAAGTTGCAGCAAATATTGTAAGCATTTGTGGCGCTGATTCCGAAAGTTTTGTAAAATTGACTCTAGTTTTAGGAGATAAGCCCATTTTTCAATTTCCCATTATTTTGGTCTTCTTTTATTTTTAAAATTCCAACAAAAAAATTGAATAATCTTCCGAAAAGAAGTACTTTGTTCCACTGTGCAAGCAATCAACAATAATAAATGAGACGCAAGACAATTCAGCGCACTAAGCAATGTGTTAGAAAGAGACGGAAGATCATTCAGCGCATTGAGCAATGTGCGAGAAAGAGATGGAAGATCAGCACATTAAAACACATGAGTGCGATACGACCAGCGATGCGAACTCGTAGAACAGTTTTCTGTAGACGAAATTTTCGTAACAATAATAAAAAAAATAGAAAATTTCTGCACGCAACAACAACTTTGGCAAAATCTTGAGTTGATGCAGTTTTTACATTTTTACTTTTGGTGCTTTCTTCAATGTACATAATTCTTATTGTGTTTATTGGAGAAGGAAAACTTAGGCGAATTGAAATGTAGAATCTGCAGAGAAATATCGCTGATGAAGGGGCTTGGCTGCCGCTGAAAAGCTGTACGATCTGCCACTCAATGCATTTTGCCAATTGTTTGTTGTTTTATTTGTTGGTACAAAACACCCAATTTGTACCGACTGGACCTTGAGCACGTTTAGATAATATCTTAAAATAATCAAAAGAGGTCGTAAAACAAAAGTAATTAATAATAAAAAACTTTATTACTTAGTGGACAAAAATGTAAAAACATATTTTTATGAACTTTTATGTGGTGACAAGTATCCCCTTTTAAATCACATGAAAGAAAATAGATTACGACTCTTGGTTAAAAACTTATATATACTATTTTAAATAAAGACAATTTTTTTAATTGATAAATTTAAATCTGCAAAATTTACAAAATCTGAAAATTTCAATTTACAATTAAAAAAAGTTGCCTTTATTCATTTCAAACAAATTTTATTAAGCATAAAAACTAATATTTATTTTAAGGCGCAAGGTTTTCTGAATCTAATATCGAAAAGATAATTTCATTATTTTCTTTTGTTAGAATTTTAAAAATAAAAGAAGACGAAAATAATGGGAAATTGAAAAATGGGTTATATCTCAAAAACTGGAGCCAATTTGACAAAATGATACCATTTTCGGAATCAGCGCTACAAAGGTATCCATTTGTTGTAGTAACATTTACCGTAACTTAATCATTAAACTGGAGATAATATATTTTCTGACAACCCTTACACAACCCTTTTTTTATTTCAAACTCTGAATCACAATGACAATTTTTATACCCTACACTAAGATTGAAAGGGGGAAGCATAGGAAGGAAGCATATCTGGTATGGAAAGCATATATATTCTTGATCAGCATGAAATTGGTGAGATCGATCCATTGTGACCTGTGATCTGACCATTTATATTCAAATACCTCATATAAAATTTACATCTACAGATCAATTTTACTGTATACGTGCTTAGGTAAACTTTTTAGTCAAATACATACTGAAATCATGCTCAAATACATGAAAAAAATGTTTTCCGGTGAAACTACTTGAAGTTCCCAAAAAAAAAAAAAAAAACCAAATCGGTACACCTACCCATTTGTAAATATGGGTATCAAATGAATGGAAATACTTCAGCATAAACCCTGGTGATCTATATACCACTTGGAATAGTAACCACACATATGTGTAGGGTATTTATAGTCGGCTTAGACCGACTATAACTTTGATAATCCTAACTATCATAATAACACCTACTTTAAAATTTCCCATGTGATCTAACCTTCCCAACTGGTTTATTTTATACAAGCTGGACCCGTGACCAGCTTCGACCGTAGCGTAGTTTTTGCAAATGCTTAAGTCGTTTAACTCTACTCGTATGCATGGTTTGCACCATGCCATTTAATGACATATATATTTCTATTAAACTGATTTTTATACATAAGATAATCAGGTTTAATATGCGGTGAAAACTACTAAGTTTGACCCTTCTACGACGCTCCATTTAGATTCTACAGCCATTTGAATTTAAAGATGTGATATCTCTACTCCTTCTACATCGATCCGTAAGATTTTTATACCAAATAATCATATTTAATATGGGGTAAAAAGTGCGAAGTTTGAACCCTCTACGACGCTCCGTTTAGATTCTACAGACATTTGAAGTTAGGATAAAAAGTGTAAAGTTTGACCCCTCTACGACGCTCCGTTTAGATTCTACAGCCATTTGAAGTGAAAGGTGTGATATCTCGACTCCTTCTACATCGATCCGTAAGATTTTTATACCAAATAATCATATTTAATATGGGGTAAAAAGTGCGAAGTTTGAACCCTCTACGACGCTCCGTTTAGATTCTACAGACATTTGAAGTAAAAGATGTAATATTTCGACTCCTTCTACATCGATCTGTATGATTTTTATACCAAATAATCAGATTTAATATGGGGTAAAAAGTGCGAAGTTTGACTACTCTACGACGCTCCGTTTACATTCTACAGTCATTTGAAGTTAGGATAAAAAGTGTCAAGTTTGACCCCTCTACGACGCTCCGTTTAGATTCTACAGCCTTTTAAAGTGAAAGATGTGATATCTCGCCTCCTTCTTCATTGATCCGTATGATTTTTATACCAAATAATCAGATTTAATATGGGGTAAAAAGTGCGAAGTTTGACTACTCTTGATTCTACAGACATTTGAAGTTAGGATAAAAAGTGTAAAGTTTGACCCCTCTACGACGCTCCGTTTAGATTCTACAGCCATTTGAAGTAAAAGATGTGATATCTCGACTCCTTCTACATTGATCCGTATGATTTTTATACCAAATAATCAGATTTAATATGGGGTAAAAAGTGCGAAGTTTGACTACTCTTGATTCTACAGACATTTGAAGTTAGAATAAAAAGTGTAAAGTTTGACCCCTCTACGACGCTCCGTTTAGATTCTACAGCCATTTGAAGTAAAAGATGTGATATCTCGACTCCTTCTACATTGATCCGTATGATTTTTATACCAAATAATCAAATTTAATATGGGGTAAAAAGTGCGAAGTTTGACTACTCTTGATTCTACAGACATTTGAAGTTAGGATAAAAAGTGTAAAGTTTGACCCCTCTACGACGCTCCGTTTAGATTCTACAGCCATTTGAAGTAAAAGATGTGATATCTCGACTCCTTCTACATTGATCCGTATGATTTTTATACCAAATAATCAGATTTAATATGGGGTAAAAAGTGCGAAGTTTGACTACTCTTGATTCTACAGACATTTGAAGTTAGGATAAAAAGTGTAAAGTTTGACCCCTCAACGACGCTCCGTTTAGATTCTACAGCCATTTGAAGTAAAAAATGTGATATCTCGACTCGTTCTACATCGATCCGTATGATTTTTATACCAAATAATCAGATTTAATATGGGGTAAAAAGTGCGAAGTTTGACTACTCTACGACGCTCCGTTTACATTCTACAGTCATTTGAAGTTAGGATAAAAAGTGTCAAGTTTGACCCCTCTACGACGCTCCGTTTAGATTCTACAGCCTTTTAAAGTGAAAGATGTGATATCTCGCCTCCTTCTTCATTGATCCGTATGATTTTTATACCAAATAATCAGATTTAATATGGGGTAAAAAGTGCGAAGTTTGACTACTCTTGATTCTACAGACATTTGAAGTTAGGATAAAAAGTGTAAAGTTTGACCCCTCTACGACGCTCCGTTTAGATTCTACAGCCATTTGAAGTAAAAGATGTGATATCTCGACTCCTTCTACATTGATCCGTATGATTTGTATACCAAATAATCAGATTTAATATGGGGTAAAAGGTGCGAAGTTTGACTACTCTTGAGTCTACAGACATTTGAAGTTAGGATAAAAAGTGTAAAGTTTGACCCCTCAACGACGCTCCGTTTAGATTCTACAGCCATTTGAATTAAAAAATGTGATATCTCGACTCCTTCTACATTGATCCGTATGATTTTTATACCAAATAATCAGATTTAATATGGGGTAAAAAGTGCGAAGTTTGTCTACTCTACGACGCTCCGTTTACATTCTACAGACATTTGAAGTATGGATAAAAAGTGTAAAGTTTGACCCCTCTACGACGCTCCGTATAGATTCAACAGCTATTTGAAGTTAAAGATGTGATATCTCGACTCGTTCTACATCGATCCGTATGATTTTTATACCAAATAATCAGATTTAATATTGGGTAAAAAGTGCGAAGTTTGAAAAATGTGATATCTCGACTCCTTCTACATTGATCCGTATGATTTTTATACCAAATAATCAGATTTAATATGGGGTAAAAGGTGCGAAGTTTGACTACTCTTGAGTCTACAGACATTTGAAGTTAGGATAAAAAGTGTAAAGTTTGACCCCTCAACGACGCTCCGTTTAGATTCTACAGCCATTTGAAGTAAAAAATGTGATATCTCGACTCGTTCTACATCGATCCGTATGATTTTTATACCAAATAATCAGATTTAATATGGGGTAAAAAGTGCGAAGTTTGACTACTCTACGACGCTCCGTTTACATTCTACAGTCATTTGAAGTTAGGATAAAAAGTGTAAAGTTTGACCCCTCTACGACGCTCCGTTTAGATTCTACAGACATTTGAAGTAAAAGATGTGATATCTCGACTCCTTCGATCCGTATGATTTTTACACCAAATAATCAGATTTAATATGGGGTAAAAAGTGCGAAGTTTGACTACTCTTCGACGCTCCTTTTACATTCTGCAGACATTTAAAGTTAGGATAAAAAGTGTAAAGTTTGACCCCTCTACGACGCTCCGTTTAGATTCTACAGCCATTTTAAGTGAAAGATGTGATATCTCGACTCCTTCTACATCGATCCGTATGATTTTTATACCAAATAATCAGATTTAATATGGTGTAAAAAGTGCGAAGTTTGACTACTCTACGACGCTCCGTTTACATTCTACAGACATTTGAAGTATGGATAAAAAGTGTAAAGTTTGACCCCTCTACGACGCTCCGTTTAGATTCTACAGCCATTTGAAGTGAAAGATGTGATATCTCGACTCCTTCTACATCGATCCGTATGAATTTTATACCAAATAATCAGATTTAATATGGGGTAAAAAGTGCGAAGTTTGACTACTCTACGACGCTCCGTTTACATTCTACAGACATTTGAAGTATGGATAAAAAGTGTAAAGTTTGACCCCTCTACGACGCTCCGTTTAGATTCTACAGCCATTTGAAGTGAAAGATGTGATATCTCGACTCCTTCTACATCGATCCGTATGAATTTTATACCAAATAATCAGATTTAATATGGGGTAAAAAGTGCGAAGTTTGACTACTCTACGACGCTCCGTTTACATTCTACAGACATTTGAAGTTAGGATAAAAAGTGTAAAGTTTGACCCCTCTTCGACGCTCCGTTTAGATTCTACAGCCATTTTAAGTGAAAGATGTGATATCTCGACTCCTTCTACATCGATCCGTATGAATTTTATACCAAATAATCAGATTTAATATGGGATAAAAAGAGCGAAGTTTAACTACTCTACGACGCTCCGTTTACATTTTACAGCCATTTGAAGCTAAAGATGTGATATCTCGACTCCTACACTGATCCGTATGAATTTTATACTAAATAATCAGATTTAATATGGGCTAAAAAGTGTGAAGTTTGGCTACTCTACGACGCTCCGTTTACATTCTACAGACATTTGAAGTTTGTTAAAAAGTGTAAAGTTTGACCCCTCTACGACGCTCCGTTTAGATTCTACAGCCATTTGAAGTGAAAGATGTGATATCTCGACTCCTTCTACATCGATCCGTATGAATTTTATACCAAATAATCAGATTTAATATGGGGTAAAAAGTGCGAAGTTTGACTACTCTACGACGCTCCGTTTACATTCTACAGACATTTGAAGTATGGATAAAAAGTGTAAAGTTTGACCCCTCTACGACGCTCCGTTTAGATTCTACAGCCATTTGAAGTGAAAGATGTGATATCTCGACTCCTTCTACATCGATCCGTATGAATTTTATACCAAATAATCAGATTTAATATGGGGTAAAAAGTGCGAAGTTTGACTACTCTACGACGCTCCGTTTACATTCTACAGACATTTGAAGTTAGGATAAAAAGTGTAAAGTTTGACCCCTCTTCGACGCTCCGTTTAGATTCTACAGCCATTTTAAGTGAAAGATGTGATATCTCGACTCCTTCTACATCGATCCGTATGAATTTTATACCAAATAATCAGATTTAATATGGGATAAAAAGAGCGAAGTTTAACTACTCTACGACGCTCCGTTTACATTTTACAGCCATTTGAAGCTAAAGATGTGATATCTCGACTCCTACACTGATCCGTATGAATTTTATACTAAATAATCAGATTTAATATGGGCTAAAAAGTGTGAAGTTTGGCTACTCTACGACGCTCCGTTTACATTCTACAGACATTTGAAGTTTGTTAAAAAGTGTAAAGTTTGACCCCTCTACGACGCTCCGTTTAGATTCTACAGCCATTTGAAGTGAAAGATGTGATATCTCGACTCCTTCTACATCGATCCGTATGAATTTTATACCAAATAATCAGATTTAATATGGGGTAAAAAGTGCGAAGTTTGACTACTCTACGACGCTCCGTTTACATTCTACAGACATTTGAAGTATGGATAAAAAGTGTAAAGTTTGACCCCTCTACGACGCTCCGTTTAGATTCTACAGCCATTTGAAGTGAAAGATGTGATATCTCGACTCCTTCTACATCGATCCGTATGAATTTTATACCAAATAATCAGATTTAATATGGGGTAAAAAGTGCGAAGTTTGACTACTCTACGACGCTCCGTTTACATTCTACAGACATTTGAAGTTAGGATAAAAAGTGTAAAGTTTGACCCCTCTTCGACGCTCCGTTTAGATTCTACAGCCATTTTAAGTGAAAGATGTGATATCTCGACTCCTTCTACATCGATCCGTATGAATTTTATACCAAATAATCAGATTTAATATGGGATAAAAAGAGCGAAGTTTAACTACTCTACGACGCTCCGTTTACATTTTACAGCCATTTGAAGTTAAAGATGTGATATCTCGACTCCTACACTGATCCGTATGAATTTTATACCAAATAATCAGATTTAATATGGGATAAAAAGAGCGAAGTTTAACTACTCTACGACGCTCCGTTTACATTTTACAGCCATTTGAAGTTAGGATAAAAAGTGTAAAGTTTGACCCCTCTACGACGCTCCGTTTAGATTCTACAGCCATTTGAATTAAAAAATGTGATATCTCGACTCCTTCTACATCGATCCGTATGATTTTTATACCAAATAATCAGATTTAATATGGTGTAAAAAGTGCGAAGTTTGACTACTCTACGACGCTCCGTTTACATTCTACAGACATTTGAAGTATGGATAAAAAGTGTAAAGTTTGACCCCTCTACGACGCTCCGTTTAGATTCTACAGCCATTTGAAGTGAAAGATGTGATATCTCGACTCCTTCTACATCGATCCGTATGAATTTTATACCAAATAATCAGATTTAATATGGGGTAAAAAGTGCGAAGTTTGACTACTCTACGACGCTCCGTTTACATTCTACAGACATTTGAAGTATGGATAAAAAGTGTAAAGTTTGACCCCTCTACGACGCTCCGTTTAGATTCTACAGCCATTTGAAGTGAAAGATGTGATATCTCGACTCCTTCTACATCGATCCGTATGAATTTTATACCAAATAATCAGATTTAATATGGGGTAAAAAGTGCGAAGTTTGACTACTCTACGACGCTCCGTTTACATTCTACAGACATTTGAAGTTAGGATAAAAAGTGTAAAGTTTGACCCCTCTACGACGCTCCGTTTAGGTTCTACAGCCATTTGAAGTGAAAGATGTGATATCTCTCCTCCTTCTACATCGATCCGTATGATTTTTATACCAAATAATCAGATTTAATATAGGGTAAAAAGTGCGAAGTTTGACTACTCTACGACGCTCCGTTTACATTCTACAGACATTTGAAGTTAAAGATGTGATCTCTCGACTCCTTCTACATTGATCCGTATGAATTTTATACCAAATAATCAGATTTAATATGGGCTAAAAAGTGTGAAGTTTGGCTACTCTACGACGCTCCGTTTACATTATACAGACATTTGAAGTTAGGATAAAAAGTGTAAAGTTTGACCCCTCTACGACGCTCCGTTTAGGTTCTACAGCCATTTGAAGTGAAAGATGTGATATATCGACTCCTTCTACATCGATCCGTATGAATTTTATACCAAATAATCAGATTTAATTTGAAGTTAGGATAAAAAGTGTCAAGTTTGACCCCTCTACGACGCTCCGTTTAGATTCTACAGCCATTTGAAGTAAAAGATGTGATATCTCGACTCGTTCTACATCGATCCGTACGATTTTTATACCAAATAATCAGATATAATATGGGGTAAAAAGTGCGAAGTTTGACTACTCTACGACGCTCCGTTTATATTCTACAGTCATTTGAAGTTAGGAAAAAAGTGTAAAGTGTGACCCCTCTACGACGCTCCGTTTAGATTCTACAGCCATTTGAAGTGAAAGATGTGATATCTCGACTCCTTCTACATTGATCCGTATGAATTTTATACCAAATAATCAGATTTAATATGGGGTAAAAAGTGCGAAGTTTGACTACTCTACGACGCTCCGTTTACATTCTACAGTCATTTGAAGTTAGGATAAAAAGTGTCAAGTTTGACCCCTCTACGACGCTCCGTTTAGATTCTACAGCCATTTGAAGTGAAAGATGTGTTATCTCGACTCCTTCTACATCGATCCGTATGATTTTTATACCAAATAATCAGATTTAATATAGGGTAAAAAGTGCGAAGTTTGACTACTCTACGACGCTCCGTTTACATTCTACAGACATTTGAAGTATGTATAAAAAGTGTAAAGTTTGACCCCTCTACGACGCTCCGTTTAGATTCTACAGCCATTTGAAGTAAAAGATGTGATATCTCGACTCCTTCTACTTTCATCCGTATGATTTTTATACCAAATAATCAGATTTAATATGGGGTAAAAAGTGCGATGTTTGACTACTCTACGACGCTTCGTTTACATTCTACAGTCATTTGAAGTTAGGATAAAAAGTGTCAAGTTTGACCCCTCTACGACGCTCCGTTTAGATTCTACAGCCATTTGAAGTTAAAGATGTGATCTCTCGACTCCTTCTACATTGATCCGTATGAATTTTATACCAAATAATCAGATTTAATATGGGGTAAAAAGTGCGAAGTTTGACTACTATACGACGCTCCGTTTACATTCTACAGCCACTGAAGTTAGGATAAAAAGTGTCCAGTTTGACCCCTCTACGACGCTCCGTTTAGATTCTACAGCCATTTGAAGTGAAAGATGTGATATCTCGACTCCTTCTACCGTATGATTTTTATACCAAATAATCAGATTTAATATGGGGTAAAAAGTGCGAAGTTTGACTACTCTACGACGCTCCGTTTACATTCTACAGTCATTTGAAGTTAGGATAAAAAGTGTCAAGTTTGACCCCTCTACGACGCTCCGTTTAGATTCTACAGCCATTTGAAGTGAAAGATGTGATATCTCGACTCCTTCTACATCGATCCGTATGATTTTTATACCAAATAATCAGATTTAATATGGGGTAAAAAGTGCGAAGTTTGACTACTCTACGACGCTCCGTTTATATTCTACAGTCATTTGAAGTTAGGAAAAAAGTGTAAAGTGTGACCCCTCTACGACGCTCCGTTTAGATTCTACAGCCATTTGAAGTAAAAGATGTGATATCTCGACTGCTTCTACATTGATCCGTATGATTTTTATACCGAATAATCAGATTTAATATGGGGTAAAAAGTGCGAAGTTTGACTACTATACGACGCTCCGTTTACATTCTACAGTCATTTGAAGTTAGGATAAAAAGTGTAAAATTTGACCCCTCTACGACGCTCCGTTTATACCAAATAATCAGATTTAATATGGGGTAAAAAGTGCGAAGTTTGACTACTCACGACGCTCCGTTTACATTCTACAGACATTTGAAGTTAGGATAAAAAGTGTAAAGTTTGACCCCTCTACGACGCTCCGTTTAGATTCTACAGCCATTTGAAGTAAAAGATGTGATATCTCGACTCCTTCTACATTGATCCGTTTGATTTTTACCGAATAATCAGATTTAATATGGGGTAAAAAGTGCGAAGTTTGACTACTCTACGACGCTCCGTTTACATTCTACAGTCATTTGAAGTAAGGATAAAAAGTGTAAAGTTTCAAACTTTACAGTAGAGGGGTCACCCCTCTACGACGCTCCGTTTAGATTCTACAGCCATTTGAAGTTAAACATGTGATATCTTGACTCCTTCTACATCGATCCGCATGATTTTTATACCAAATAATCAGATTTAATATGGGGTAAAAAGTGCGAAGTTTGACTACTCTACGACGCTCCGTTTACATTCTACAGTCATTTGAAGTTAGGATAAAAAGTGTAAAGTTTGACCCCTCTACGACGCTCCGTTTAGATTCTACAGCCATTTGTAGTAAAAGATGTGATATCTCGACTCGTTCTACATCGATCCGTATGATTTTTATACCAAATAATCAGATTTAATATGGGGTAAAAAGTACGAAGTTTGACTACTCTACGACGCTCCGTTTACATTCTACAGACATTTGAAGTTAAAGATGTGATCTCTCGACTCCTTCTACATTGATCCGTATGAATTTTATACCAAATAATCAGATTTAATATGGGGTAAAAAGTGCGAAGTTTGACTACTCTACGACGCTCCGTTTACATTCTACAGTCATTTGAAGTTAGGATAAAAAGTGTCAAGTTTGACCCCTCTACGACGCTCCGTTTAGATTCTACAGCCATTTGAAGTTAAAGATGTGATCTCTCGACTCCTTCTACATTGATCCGTATGAATTTTATACCAAATAATCAGATTTAATATGGGGTAAAAAGTGCGAAGTTTGACTACTATACGACGCTCCGTTTACATTCTACAGTCATTTGAAAATAGGATAAAAAGTGTCAAGTTTGACCCCTCTACGACGCTCCGTTTAGATTCTACAGCCATTTGAAGTGAAAGATGTGATATCTCGACTCCTTCTACATCGATCCGTATGATTTTTATACCAAATAATCAGATTTAATATGGGGTAAAAAGTGCGAAGTTTGACTACTCTACGACGCTCCGTTTACATTCTACAGACATTTGAAGTATGGATAAAAAGTGTCAAGTTTGACCCCTCTACGACGCTCCGTTTAGATTCTACAGCCATTTGAAGTAAAAGATGTGATATCTCGACTCCTTCTACTTTCATCCGTATGATTTTTATACCAAATAATCAGATTTAATATGGGGTAAAAAGTGCGAAGTTTGACTACTCTACGACGCTCCGTTTACATTCTACAGTCATTTGAAGTTAGGATAAAAAGTGTCAAGTTTGACCCCTCTACGACGCTCCGTTTAGATTCTACAGCCATTTGAAGTTAAAGATGTGATCTCTCGACTCCTTCTACATTGATCCGTATGAATTTTATACCAAATAATCAGATTTAATATGGGGTAAAAAGTGCGAAGTTTGACTACTATACGACGCTCCGTTTACATTCTACAGTCATTTGAAAATAGGATAAAAAGTGTCAAGTTTGACCCCTCTACGACGCTCCGTTTAGATTCTACAGCCATTTGAAGTGAAAGATGTGATATCTCGACTCCTTCTACATCGATCCGTATGATTTTTATACCAAATAATCAGATTTAATATGGGGTAAAAAGTGCGAAGTTTGACTACTCTACGACGCTCCGTTTACATTCTACAGACATTTGAAGTATGGATAAAAAGTGTCAAGTTTGACCCCTCTACGACGCTCCGTTTAGATTCTACAGCCATTTGAAGTAAAAGATGTGATATCTCGACTCCTTCTACTTTCATCCGTATGATTTTTATACCAAATAATCAGATTTAATATGGGGTAAAAAGTGCGAAGTTTGACTACTCTACGACGCTCCGTTTACATTCTACAGACATTTGAAGTTAGGATAAAAAGTGTAAAGTTTGACCCCTCTACGACGCTCCGTTTAGATTCTACAGCCATTTGAAGTAAAAGATGTGATATCTCGACTCCTTCTACATTGATCCGCATGATTTTTATACCAAATAATCAGATTTAATATGGGGTAAAAAGTGCGAAGTTTGACTACTCTACGACGATTCGTTTACATTCTACAGCCACTGAAGTTAGGATAAAAAGTGTCCAGTTTGACCCCTCTACGACGCTCCGTTTAGATTCTACAGCCATTTGAAGTGAAAGATGTGATCTCTCGACTCCTTCCACATTGATCCGTATGAATTTTATACCAAATAATCAGATTTAATATGGGGTAAAAAGTGCGAAGTTTGACTACTATACGACGCTCCGTTTACATTCTACAGTCATTTGAAGTTAGGATAAAAAGTGTCAAGTTTGACCCCTCTACGACGCTCCGTTTAGATTCTACAGCCATTTGAAGTGAAAGATGTGATATCTCGACTCCTTCTACATCGATCCGTATGATTTTTATACCAAATAATCAGATTTAATATGGGGTAAAAAGTGCGAAGTTTGACTACTCTACGACGCTTCGTTTACATTCTACAGTCATTTGAAGTTAGGATAAAAAGTGTCAAGTTTGACCCCTCTACGACGCTCCGTTTAGATTCTACAGTCATTTGAAGTGAAAGATGTGATATCTCGCCTCCTTCTACATTAATCCGTATGATTTTTATACCGAATAATCAGATTTAATATGGGGTAAAAAGAGCGAAGTTTGACTACTATACGACGCTCCGTTTAGATTCTACAGCCATTTGAAGTTAGGATAAAAAGTGTAAAGTTTGACCCCTCTACGACGCTCCGTTTAGATTCTACAGCCATTTGAAGTAAAAGATGTGATATCTCGACTCCTTCTACATCGATCCGTATGATTTTTACCGAATAATCAGATTTAATATGGGGTAAAAAGTGCGAAGTTTGACTACTCTACGACGCTCCGTTTACATTCTACAGTCATTTGAAGTTAGGATAAAAAGTGTAAAGTTTGACCCCTCTACGACGCTCCGTTTAGATTCTACAGCCATTTGAAGTAAAAGATGTGATATCTCGACTCCTTCTACATCGATCCGTATGATTTTTACCGAATAATCAGATTTAATATGGGGTAAAAAGTGCGAAGTTTGACTACTCTACGACGCTCCGTTTAGATTCTACAGCCATTTGAAGTTAGGATAAAAAGTGTAAAGTTTGACCCCTCTACGACGCTCCGTTTAGATTCTACAGCCATTTGAAGTTAAACATGTGATATCTTGACTCCTTCTACATTGATCCGTATGATTTTTGCCAAATAATCAGATATAATATGGGGTAAAAAGTGCGAAGTTTGACTACTCTACGACGCTCCGTTTATATTCTACAGTCATTTGAAGTTAGGAAAAAAGTGTAAAGTGTGACCCCTCTACGACGCTCCGTTTACATTCTACAGTCATTTGAAGTTGTGTAAAAGTGTAAAGTGTGACCCCTCTACGACGCTCCGTTTAGATTCTACAGCCATTTGAAGTAAAAGATGTGATATCTCGACTCCTTCTACATTGATCCGTATGATTTTTATACCGAATAATCAGATTTAATATGGGGTAAAAAGTGCGAAGTTTGACTACTATACGACGCTCCGTTTAGATTCTACAGCCATTTGAAGTAAAAGATGTGATATCTCGACTCCTTCTACATTGATCCGTATGAATTTTATACCAAATAATCAGATTTAATATGGGGTAAAAAGTGCGAAGTTTGACTACTATACGACGCTCCGTTTACATTCTACAGTCATTTGAAGTTAGGATAAAAAGTGTCAAGTTTTACCCCTCTACGACGCTCCGTTTAGATTTGAAGTGAAAGATGTGATATCTCGACTCCTTCTACATCGATCCGTATGATTTTTATACCAAATAATCAGATTTAATATGGGGTAAAAAGTGCGAAGTTTGACTACTCTACGACGCTCCGTTTACATTCTACAGACATTTGAAGTATGGATAAAAAGTGTAAAGTTTGACCCCTCTACGACGCTCCGTTTAGATTCTACAGCCATTTGAAGTAAAAGATGTGATATCTCGACTCCTTCTACTTTCATCCGTATGATTTTTATTCCAAATAATCAGATTTAATATGGGGTAAAAAGTGCGAAGTTTGACTACTCTACGACGCTTCGTTTACATTCTACAGTCATTTGAAGTTAGGATAAAAAGTGTAAAGTTTGACCCCTCTACGACGCTCCGTTTAGATTCTACAGCCATTTGAAGTTAAAGATGTGATATCTCGACTTCTTCTACAACGATCCGTATGATTTTTATACCAAATAATCAGATTTAATATGGGGTAAAAAGTGCGAAGTTTGACTACTCTACGACGCTCCGTTTACATTCTACAGACATTTGAAGTTAGGATAAAAAGTGTAAAGTTTGACCCCTCTACGACGCTCCGTTTAGATTTTTCAGCCATTTGAAAGAATAGATGTGATATCTCGACTCCTTCTACATTGATCCGTATGATTTTTATACCAAATAATCAGATTTAATATGGGGTAAAAAGTGCGAAGTTTGACTACTCTACGACGCTCCGTTTACATTCTACAGACATTTGAAGTTAGGATAAAAAGTGTAAAGTTTGACCCCTCTACGACGCTCCGTTTAGATTTTTCAGCCATTTGAAAGAATAGATGTGATATCTCGACTCCTTCTACATTGATTCGTATGATTTTTATACCAAATAATCAGATTTAATATGGGGTAAAAAGTGCGAAGTTTGACTACTCTACGACGCTCCGTTTACATTCTACAGACCCTTTGTAGTATGTCAATTACTCAAAATCGTGATTGATTAATTAATTAATCAGTGTTCTGATTTAACGAAACTCATTTAATTGGTTAATCAAACAATTTATTTATTCGATTAATCGCACATCCTTCCAAAAATTCATAAACAATGTCGTAAATTATAGAAAATATTCTAAAATAATGATTAAAATAATTGTATGCGAGAATCGTTAATGATTCGAAAACGCAAACAGTATCGTTAACCGGTCCTAGTCCTGCCACTTTTATATGAAACCAACCGTCAACTTTAACACGGCGTTGTCCTAGATGTGATTAACCTGATTAAATCCTTTAGACATATCATAAACTGTAAATTTTCACCAAAATAATTCACTAAATCTTAATGAAAGTATTGAACAAATCCAACCTTTTATATTCTGCCGTTTTTTACTATTATTTTCAATCGTGCACCATCTTCCACAGTAGATTTGGATAGATCTAATTTGTATGCTATTAGCAGCTATATTAACAATAAAAAATGCTATTTATCATTTTTTTTTTAATTATTATTTTCTAATTACAATTTATTTAAATTAAATTAAAAAAAGAATTGTTTGCAAGAATAATACAATTAAATTCTTCTAAATTAAAGGGCTTAATGGAAGAGCATAGCAACTACAGCCACTAAAACCAGGGAAAGAGCGGTGAATGCACTGGTAGTAGCGCTGCCATTACCACGTTTTGCCAAGTATGTCTTGAAGGTGCCCAATTTGGTCTCGGCCCACAATAAATTTTCAGCAACAGTTACCTCTGCATTCTCCAATGTTTTAGCGGCATTACCGAATTTCGCCTTGTTTTGGGCATTGAATTGCTTTAGTGATTCCTGTTGGGATTTTTCAGTGAAACGCGAAGCTATGTTGGAGATAACTGATGCGACAGCAGAGTATCCACCCATTCTGAAAAAAAAACAAACAATATATTAAAATTCTATATAAAAAAAAACAGTGAAATAACATACGATTCGGCCAGTTCTTCAAATTTGGCGGTGACTAAATTGAATACTGGAGTAATGTTCTCATTGTTATTGGTGTATAAATTGCTGAGAGCGCTGGACTTGTCCTGACGTCTTACATCACCACTGATAATAATGTCGAACATTTTCTCAATCAGTTTCTGATTCTTTACACAACCCAGTGAGTTCAGAATTAAAGTTTCTTCGGTGGCAACCGTTTCGGTTTTATATTTCTGGAACAGCTTGTTGAAATCTTGTTCATTACCCTCACGCATGGCTACGCAATAAACGACGGAACGAATATTGACTGGCACTGGAATAGCAGACAGTCTGTCGAAGTATTCCTTGGCCTTGGAAATGCACTCAGTGTTGCCGTACTTGCACGACCATGCCAAGATCTTGGCGCGGTTATAGATGTCCAAAGGACTGTCGGCATTGGTTTCAATGAAGCCGAGTTTATTATAAGATTTCTCAGTGAGTTGGCGAATGTATGTTCCGAAGTCCTTGGTATCAGATCCCAAACGAATTGCCAAATAGTTATAGCCATTGAAAGCAGAGGTCCATGGCAAATAGTTGGTCTCAGTTTCCAAGTACTCAAGCACACTCAAAGCCAGTTCGTAATCAATTTCACCAGAGCGGGCCAAATTGAACAAATCATCGACAAGTTGTGCGCGGTTCAGTTCATGAATTCCAGCCCAGTTGTTGGTAGAAAGAGCATGGTGAATCTTATGCCAATTCGCAACATCGTAGTTAACACGATAGTAACCAGTTTCCTGAATATTAGCAATCACCCAGTCTACATTGCCGGTCAATTGCACAGAGACTGCTGCTGGCGATGCGCTAAGATACATTTTTGGTGTGGTTGATTCGAAGTTATTCTCTACGTTGGTGGTGTACGTAATGGGAATGGTGTACAAGAGGGAACTATTGGAACCATCACCTTCCTTTAGCAAGAAACGTTTCTGACTAACGGAGACGCTCTTCTGGTCGGAACTAACATTAAAAGTAACGACTGGGTAGCCGACTTGTTCGGAGAAACTCCTGAAAACTAGTGGAGCATTAATCTTGGCATCTGCAGGCCAGTGCTTCTCCCATATTTCCAAAAGATTGTCGGGAATTGTGTTCTGGAACTGGCTGTATAGATAAAACAAAATGATTTATATTTCAATGCATTTGTTTTAGAGTAACCTACTATTTAGTCAAATATTCTTCCAAGGATTTTTGGAAATTGTCTGCACCCATTGCATGCTCAA
The DNA here is from genome assembly GCA_951804985.1 of Dryomyza anilis. Lineage (NCBI taxonomy): Eukaryota > Metazoa > Arthropoda > Insecta > Diptera > Dryomyzidae > Dryomyza > Dryomyza anilis. Next base: position 94,698,611 of record OX638132.1, read on the forward strand.
CCATGCGATTGAATGAGGCTGCTTTGTTGTATGAGATGCTATTAAACATACGGCTCAGATCGGCAGGAGAATTAGTATTTTCATCACTCATTGGATTGGTATTATTGGTCGAGTCCATACCCATAACAGCTTGCAGTTCATTTACAACAAATTGCTGATCCATACGCATTTCTGGTTCAACCTTGAAATTGTGTACGAAGAAAATGCTTTACATAAGTAACTGAAATCAGAATTAAATTTGTAAAATGTAACTCACCCTGTGGGTCATGAAGTACTGGAAGTAACCAGCAAAACCTTCGTTCAACCAGGTATAACTCCACCAATCGCATGTTACATAATCACCGAACCACATATGTGCCTGCTCGTGGGATACGATTGAAGCAATGTACTGCTTTGAACTGAGCGTTGTGGAACCTTCCTCGTACAAGAGACCGCGTTCTCTGTAGGTTAAGAGACCCCAGTTCTCCATAGCGCCAGCGGAGAAGTCAGGAATGGCAGCCAAATGCATTTTGTCCACACCCATTTCATAGTATGGAATGTTGAAGTATTCGTCGAATTTGTCTAGAAGTTTTTTTCCAACTTCAAAACTGTATGAGGTTTGTTCGTAATATTCAGGACGTGCAACAACACCAAAGTTGCCATCGAAACGTTCATTGAACTCAGAGACGATAAAAGCCAAAATGTAGGTGGACATCTTAGGGGTGCGGGCGTAGACATCGGTGTAGTATTCACTGCGCAATATATACATTATAGATATAGTAATATCCAAATCGAAGGAACGGATCATTGATAAACATACCCATTGAGAGTGCTGTGGATGATGCGTGTAGCACTGACGGTCTTCATACTCTTGTGACGTACAAGACTAACATCGAATGATGCCTTGAACTTTGGCTCATCGAAAGATGGGAAAGCACGACGAGCATGATTGGTCTGGAATTGTGTGGAACCCAACCATCTGTAAAAAAAAGAATATCAGTAAGGAACTCTCATTACGAAATTAGAGAATTCAACATACTTTGTCTCATTTTTGGCATCGACGTAGGAACTGCGATAGAAGCCATGCATATCATCATCCATGGTACCAGTATATTTGAAATAGAGAGTATATGTAGTACCAGCTACGAGATCGTTTGCCAAAGTGTAGGTCACTTTATCAGTGACTGGGTCTGGTACGGCTTCAGACAATGTCAGTTTATTGGCAGGTGTGTTAGCAGTCCAGTATTGCCTAACGCTGTACACAAGATTCTTCGAATGCAGAATCAGCTGCTTGGTATTAGTGGTAGTAGTAATGTCGATATAGACTTCTCCATCGAATTTGAAACGTTTATCTGCGGGGTCGGAATTCAGCAAGTATGGGCGCAGGGTAATGTTATAGTTAACAGGTTTAATTATCGTAGGCAGACGATAGTTTGGCTCATCGGCCAATGGCACAATGACAACCTCATCGACTGGTGCCGCGACGCAAACGGCGCACAGAAATGCTGCCAAAATGACAGACGTGCGTGCGAGTGACATCTGAAAAATGGATGAACAAGAATGTAGTATGTAATAATAAAGCTATGCCTCCATCTGGAGGCTACGGATATTTGGTACAATGTATGAAATTTTAATCATGAACTATGAATAATAAACCGAAAAAAATGTTATTTGATAAATAGTTTTTATTTGGTATAATAAAACCACTTATGCAATTCGTTTTGATATCACAAAATGTGTTTTTTGATATGCCGAAGAATTTGTCCGATATGGAAGCCAGTTGATATTAAGTATATGAAAAGTTCTATCAGAAGTTTGGCATATATCGAACATACAAATCAAAGTTATTTCGTTACATAAATTGTTTGAATTCCGTACATTGTAACTGTAGAAAGATCGTTTAAAATGCATATTCTTTAAAAATTTGAATCAAAGAGAGTAAGTTTTATTCTCGAAAACACTAAACATCTTCGAAACAACTAAATACGATAGATTCAATATGAAAATAAAATGGATTTTTCATATTATCGCAACCACTTCGAGAATTGTTTAAGGTAACTGAAGGCCCTCATGCCATTGTATACTAAGTATCTAATACATCGCAATTCTGAGCTCCGTCGTAGCGGAAATCGAATACGAATCTCCGGTACGAATAATATGGAATTTAATTCAGAGTGAAAATGTCGTTACGACGGGGCACAGTGGGTCAGAAGGCACTTTTCCGTCTCATAAATCTGTAACTTATCTAGGGGGAGTGGCACTTCTTACTAACGAAAGTTCAATGATATTAATATGCCAATAATTAATATGCCTAAGAGATAAATTGATGAAACTTTAGATTTATTTACTCTATGTTTGTATCTTGCGATAGTATAAAAATGAGTAGAATGGGAAAAGGGCGTGGCACTATTAATATGTATGTCATACAAATAATAATTAAGATATACATGAACAAAACTTTGAACTTAGTTAGCTTATAATAACTATATAGTGGTTATTCCTTTATAAAAATAGATGGAATTGGAAAAGGGGGAGTGGCAGTTTTATATGTAAAATTTTAATGTTAACATTGTTAACAGAGATAAATTAATAAAATTTTGGATTTATATAGTTATAAGTTATACACATCTTTCTGTGAAAAATGGAGAGAATATGAAAAAGGGGAGTGTCACATTTTTTTATATTAAAATGGAAAAAGTAGTTTTTAACACTTATTTATCTGTAACTTTTTTCTTTTAAGAAAAAAACAGTTAAAAGTTTTGATTAAATTATTTTATGGCTGCACCTTAAACTACTCCAAAAGTGGGAGGAATTGGAATTCGGGGAGTGGCACATTTCATATATTAAATTTCAATTTTTTTTTGAAAAATGTTAATTTTTGTCACATATTTAACTGTAACTTTTGTATTTAGTTAGATATTGATTGTATCTTACTCTGTTCCAAAAATGAAAAGAATCGGACAAGTGGAAGTGAAGTTTTTCACATATCAAGTTCAGTGCATATTTCTAGAATAAAAACTGTAGATAAATCGCAATTTCTTGTATTTCGTTCATTGAGGAAATACATAATAAAACATTTTGGTGTCAAATTATTTGAATTAATGCCAGCAGTAATATTTATTTGAGTGAGGCGATTAATATAAAAATAACATATTTTTTGCCCCGTGTTACATTTTGAACGCTGACATATTTTGCGCAAATATGCGCACTTTCTGCATCCATTTTTATGAATAACCATTAAACTGTATACAAATTCATTCAAAGTATAAGTTAAAGAATTCAAAATATGCACCTACTCTTTCATTTTTTACAGTGTACATAAGCATATCATAACAATTTTAAAAGTACTGTTTGAAAGCTGAATATCACACTTTTCTAAAATGGTATCACATAATATACTTTTGGTTTGAAACATTTCGAAAAAAGGCACTTAAAAATATTACTCAAAAAATCTTTAAAAAACAAATGTTTTTTATGTTTGAGCATGTGTTTTGTATATTTAAAATAAAAATACTACAAAAAATTGTTTTGATTATGAACATTCAATAATTTATCTTTTTAAAATCGTTTATTTTATTGATTTTCAAAGATTTTCACCTAAAGTATTTATGAGACGCTAATGCGGTTTCTGACCCATAGTGCGAGGCAGTATTAGGGTGTGATTTCCATTCCGCACGCATCCTAGAGTAGATAAAAATTCCTATACGTATTTGGTGAAATTGTAGAACACAATTTCACCAAATAAGTATAGGATATATAGTATATAGGATAAATATATATATAGTTCCTCAATTGGAAAATATATTCGCCTGCGCAGTTAATCAATAAAATTTTTATCTCTGTGAAATTTTTTGGTCACGTAACTCCGAGGAATACAATAAACTCGTAGAAACTTCTTTATACACGTATTTTGAAATTCAAGACTTGGCTGCTATAATGAACTGATAGAGCCCGAGTATTATGTCACAAGCACAAATTTTCATTCCCGTTTATGAGTTGTTCTAGAATTTTAAAACGCATTTCTATTTCAATTTTCTGAATCCTTGCACCATTTTCGATAAGAAAAATTCACACCTTGGTTATCTAAGACTCCAAAAAACACACACTTTAAACTAAAGACTCCAAAAACTAATGACCAACTAAATCCCAGCACCTAGTTATTCTTCTATTTATTAAGAAAACCCACTTGCTAATATTATCTGTAGAATTTTATTTTTACTGCTGAATGGTTGGCAATAAAGGTAATCGTTGGATTTTATGAACAGATTACGATCCGATAACTTAGTAAAATATTAAATTACAACAATCCAATATAGCATGCGCCATAGTGCAAATTAAAAAAAAATGTTCTGGAAACAGTATCAGCAATATCGCAGACTAACTATTTATTATCTGGTTGGTAATAAATTACTTTATTCTAACGATAAATTTCAATTTAACGAAAAAGTACACACTAGATTTTGGGCAAGAATGTATGTTAATCTATTAGGACTTTAGGTTCCATCAAAAATTTTGAAATCATTACATTTTGAGATTATGTGTACTGATAACTTAAAGAATACTCAATATAATAGTCGGTCTAAGGTGACTATAAATACCCGTCATAATGTGTGAATAAAAGAAAATTATTAGGAGTTACCGTTTAAATTGAACCAAAGGTCACATGATCCTGAGAAAACATTGAAAAACATGGAATGATAAAGCATTTCCTTTCATTTGAGTATACCATACCATATATACCATAAATTTGAAATGATCTCGTGGGTTTCTATGCCATATGAGGTATATTTATAAAAGTGAGCGGAACGCAGGCTAAAATTCACCGATCGTGCCCACTTTTAATACCCAACATCGTATGTATACATGTAATCTAACTTCGAAGTTTCATTTAGTTCTCTCTTCTAGTTATTATGTAATTGTAGTTCAAATGACAAAGCGACTTACAGACGGACGAATAGGCAGATGCTAAATCAACTCAGGAGGTTACGCTCAACTTATGTGGAGCTTGGTTGTAGCTGAGCTCCTGTGGAAACTTACAAACATGAGATTTGACTGTCAAGGGTACGCCGACGACATAGTATACATATGTAGAGGGAAATTTGAAGACCCTCTATGTGATAGAATAGAACTAGGTCTTAAAACAACAAAGCAATGGTAGGACTAAATATAAATCCCGCAAAAACCACCATGGTACCCTTAAGAAGAAGAAACTATATTATTAGACCAATCCGGCTAGACGGATTCGAAATAAGCCGGAGTGAAGAAGTCAAATATTTATGAATTACACTAGACAGCAAACTTCTATGGAAGCAACAAGAAAAATAAGTCATAATAAAAGCCACACGGGCAATTATGATAAGTAGGTCCATTGCAGGCAATAGCTGGGGATGCACACCCAAAATAATACAATGGATGTATACAATGATGGTCCGACCAATTATTATGTATGGAATATGTGGACTAGGTCTTCGGACAACACAGAAATCTCTAGAGAAAGTTCAACGGCTACCCTGTTCTTGTATAACAGGAGCCATGAGAACATGTCCCACGGCGGCAGTGGAAGTACTCTTTGAATTTGTACCATTACACCTGTTCCTACAGGAAGTGGCAAGAGAAGCACTCCACCGCATAGCAAACGAAGGTATTGAAAATGGAGGACTTATGGAGCCCGGGAAAGCGTGTCTTCTGACCTGACTATAAAACGAAGAGATTCAACTTCGTAAAATACTTCAAGACGAACAAGTAACAAAAAGTTATGGAAATACATATCTGATACATATGATATACACAAGAATATGATCACGTGGTACACGGATGGATCATTAACAGATGAAGGAACCGGAGCAGGAGCATATGAGCCTAGAACGAAACACTTCGAAGCCATGGGAAAATACACCAGTATCTTTCAAGCGGAAATATACGCTAAAGACAGATTATTATAGCAATAAAAATATAGAAACCCTGTCGGACCGCCAGGCAGCCATAATGGCATTCGAATCTTACGAGATCAACTCAGAATTAGTATGGGAATGTCTAGGTAAAATAAATAAACTAGGTATGAATAACAGCGTCACCATAATCTGGGTCCCTGGCCACAGGGAAATAGCAGGCAATGAAGAAGCTGACAAACTTGCACGGAAAGGAGCCGCCACAAAACTAATAGGTCCCGAACCTTTTTGTAGAATCGGTGACATTGTTGTAATAAAGCTATTGCGAGAAGAACTATTTAACACCAGAGAAGAACTTTGATTGGGGCTACTAGTAAGAAATATAACAGGACTTCTTACAGGTCACTGTCGGCTTGCGAAACATCTGACTAGAATGGGTATACAAACGGACAGTACGTGTTGATTCTGTCCAGAAGACGATGAAGATCCAGAACACATTTTAGAAACATGTACAGCGCTAATGCGTACAAGAATGCAAATACTTGGGAATCGACAACCAAGTCCGAGCGATATTAGAAAGATGAACCCTAACCATATAATCAGATTCTTAACTGAGAATGTCTTCAGTTATATAGATATACAATAGATATATTCTGGTCGCAGAGCACTACCCCAAAGCAATAATAATACGCTGAACTAGAATATGAATACTTTTCAATATTGTTCATTTCTCTTTCTGGTTGTTACAAAAATATGACTAAATTGAATATATGTTCTATTTTAAAGTGTATGTTATAATAAAATATATGTATATAGTTTGGGATTGACTCATATGACATGACATTCCAATATTTAGGGGATTTTAAAATTTTTTTACCAAAACTATTACTTACTAATTTTGTTGCCATGAGTTATATTTTGGTTGTTTGCATCTGATAACATTTATTAAATAGTATTAACTCACTGATTATGTCCGTTGATATACAAGATAGCGGAACTTGTTCTTGAATTTCGTGTAAAATTCTATAATAAAATTACAAGTATTAATTGATTTATGACTACCTTTTTTTTGTTCCATACGATTCATGTTCAAATAAACTACATAATACAGCATTTATGGCGCTTCGGTAATGAATAACGGACAATTCTTTCCTGACGATACCTCTCCGTTGATTCCTTCGCGGACAATTCATCTCGACGAAGAATTCGCGAGTCAATTCATCCTCGAAATGTATTGTTCCAGAAAGAACATTCGTTCGCAAGACAATTATTCCCAAGATGTCACCATTACAGAATTCGTACCCATAAAAATCTTCATCGATTTATCTTGAAACATTTCGGGCTATCTTTGATAACTCCGATTGCAATTATTTAGTGGAGATGACCAGAAGATGATCTCATAAAAAATATACCACATATTGGAGCTTTTTCGGTATTCAGAAATGTACGCATTCCGTGCTTTTTCGTGTCACGAACGGAAATCTGAGTTCTTACGTGCAAACAATCGCTCATTCCTTTCAGAAGGAATCTAATGTTTTTTTTATATCTGATAAATTGGATTTTTAACTCTAATTATTTTTCGGATTTGAAATCTTATTATATATCAACTTCTAAATAATCTGCATACAATTTATCTGTCATACATGTACGTAATTCGACAAAATATCTCAACATACCGATGGCATTTATGACTTACCCAGACTTCATAATCGAAACACTTTCAGAATACATAGAATACTAATATCCTCTTGTGACTGTCGACATCTTTTAACAGAAAACTTGTTTTTGTTATTATTAATATCCTATTCCCTGTCCCTAATTTGTATACCAATATATCTTATTAGTGAATGATATATAGATCAGCTCGAACACAAAAAATAGAGTTTAAATTAATAATACGTTTATTTAACATATATGTATATTACTAAATTGAAACAACATTGAATCATACTATTATACGTTGGCATAATTGTTTATTATTAATACTATTTACAATTTGAGTATGTAAAATTAATTGTTGCTAAAAATTAAATTGCCTAATTAAAGAGCATGGCAACGAGAGCCACTAACACTAGGGAAAGAGCAGTGAATGCACTGGTAGTAGCGCTGCCATTACCACGTTTTGCCAAGTATGTCTTGAAGGTGCCCAATTTGGTCTCGGCCCACAATAAATTTTCGGCAACAGTTACCTCTGCATTCTCCAATGTTTTAGCAGCAGCACCGAATTTCGCCTTGTTTTGGGCATTGAATTGCGCCAGTGATTCCTGTTGAGATTTTTCAGTGAAACGCGATGCTATGTTAGAGATAACTGTAGCAACAGAGGTATAATCACCCATTCTGAAAATATAATTCATACAATGGTATTATGAAAAATTTAAACTGGACAAAAACTTACGATTCGGCGAGTTTTTCAAAGTTGGCAGTGACCAATTGGAACACAGGTGTAACATTCTCGTTGTTTTCGCTGTAAAGGCCACTAAGAGCACTAGACTTGTCTTGACGTCTCACTTCATTACTGACGATAATGTTGAAGTATTTCTCAACCAATTTCGGGTCCTTGACGCAACCCAATGAGTTCAGAATTAAAGTTTCCTCAGTGGCAACCGTTTCCTTTTTAAACTTTTCGAACAACGTGTTGAAAGATTGTTCATTACCCTCACGCATGGCTACGCAATAAACGACGGAACGAATATTGACTGGCACTGGAATAGTAGACAGTTTGTCGAAGTATTGCCTGGCCTTGGAAATGCACTCAGTGTTGCCGTACTTGCACGACCATGCCAAGATCTTGGCGCGGTTATAGATATCCAATGTACTGTCGGCATTGGTTTCAATGAAGCCGAGTTTATTATAAGATTTCTCAGTGAGTTGGCGAATGTATGTTCCGAAGTCCTTGGTATCAGATCCCAAACGAATTGCCAAATAGTTATAGCCATTGAAAGCAGAGGTCCATGGCAAATAGTTGGTCTCAGTTTCCAAGTACTCAAGCACACTCAAAGCCAGTTCGTAATCAATTTCACCAGAGCGGGCCAAATTGAACAAATCATCGACAAGTTGTGCGCGATTCAGTTCATGAATACCAGCCCAATCGGCGGTGGAGAGAGCGTGGTGAATATTATGCCAGTTTGCAACATCGTAGTTGACACGATAGTAGCCAGCCTCCTGAATATTAGCAATCACCCATTCTACATTGCCGGTCAATGGCACAGAAACTGCGGCTGGTGATGCGCTAAGATACATTTTTGGTGTAGTTGATTCGAAGTTCTTCTCCGCGCTGGTGGTGTATGTAATGGGAATGGTGTACAAGAGGGAGCTGTTGGAACCATCACCTTCCTTTAGCAAGAAACGTTTCTGGCTAACAGAGACGCTCTTCTGATCGGCACTAACATTAAAAGTAACGACTGGGTAACCAACTTGTTCGGTAAAACTCTTAAAGACTAGAGGAGCATTGACCTTGGTCTCAGTAGGCCAATTCTTCTCCCAGTATTCCAATAGATTCGCGGGAATAGCATTCTGATATGCGCTGTTTAGATAAAGAGAGTTGATTTGTGTTTCAATGTAATTTGTATACAGCAATAACGTACTATTTGGTCAAATATTCCTGCAGAGATTTCTGGAAGTTTTCCTCTCCCATTGCGTGTTTAACCATACGAATGATTGTGCCACCTTTGTTGTACGAAATGCTGTTGAACATGCGAGCCAAATCGGATGGGGTATTAGTATTTTCATCGGTCATTGGGTTTGTGTTATTGGTTGAATCCATTCCCATAACGGTTTGAATTTGATCGACAACGAATTGTGGTTCCATCTGAAAGTCGGTTTCAACCTAAAAATAGTAATACAAATAAATGTTTTAATGTGTACTGATATAAAGAGTATTATAATATGCAGAAACCTTCGAGGTCATGAAGTACTGGAAGTAGCGTGCGAATCCTTCGTTCAACCAGGTATAGCTCCACCACTCACATGTGACATAATCACCGAACCACATATGTGCCTGTTCATGGGACACGACCGCGGCAATATACTGCTTTGAACTGAGAGTAGTAGAACCTTCCTCGAACAAAAGAGCGCGTTCTCTGTAGGTTAAGAGACCCCAGTTCTCCATAGCGCCAGCGGAGAAGTCAGGAATGGCAGCCAAATGCATCTTATCTACACCCATATTATAGTATGGAATCTTGAAGTATTCATCGAATGCTACTAACAGTTTTTTTCCAACTTCAAAACTATATGACGTTTGTTCGTAATATTCGGGACGCGCAATAACACCGAAGTTGCCATCGAAACGTTCATTGAACTCAGAGACGATGAAAGCCAAAATGTAGGTGGACATCTTAGGAGTGCGATCGTAGACATCCGTGTAGTAATCACTGCGCAAAGAATACATTATGGACATGGTAATATGTAAATCGAAGGAACAGGTCATCAATATACATACCCATTAAAACTGCTGCGGATGATGCGTGTAGCACTGACGGTCTTCATACTCTTGTGGCGAACCAGACTAACATCGAAAGTTGCCTTGAACTTTGGCTCATCGAATGAAGGAAAAGCGCGACGTGCATGATTTCTCTGGAATTGCGTGGAACCCAACCATCTGTAAGAAAAGACAATAAGCAAGAACTCTCAACACGAAATTAGAGCATCCAACATACTTGGTCACATTATTGGCATCGACGTAGGAGCTGCGATAGAAGCCGTGCATATCATCATCCATGGTACCGGTATATGTGAAGTGGAGAGTGTACGTAGTACCTACTAGAAGATTGCTGGACAAAGTATAGGTGTCGATATCGGTAACGGCATCCGACACGGGAGCTGGAAGCGTAATCGGAGCGGCAGGTGTTCCAGCAATCCAGTATTGCCTAACGCTGTACTTCAGATTCCTCGAGTGTATTTGAAGTTTATCTGTACTAACGGAAGTAGTGATATTGATGTAAACTTCGCCATCAAAGGTGAATCTGCGGGATTCTGCATCGGATTCCAGCAGGTATGGACGCAAGGTTACGTTGTAGTTAATGGGATAAACTGGAGTGATTAGACGATAATTTGGCTCATCGGCCAAAGGCACGATAACGACATCATCGACTGGGGCCGCGACGCAAGCGGCGCACAGGAATGCTGCCAAAATGACAGTCGATCGTGCGAAGAACATCTGAAATTAGGGCGAATAAAAGAAATACATATTTTTAATTTCGAAATACACATTTCATGATTGAAACTTTACAAATGTAGGTATGGAGAATTCGTTTTGATATTAGGGCGACCTGCAACTCGCACGATGTCGGACACTTTCTCGTAGTGATATCAGGTATCAAATTGAACCCACATGGCACGTAGATATTGATGCGTTATGTCGAAATCGAACAGTAAAATAGTGAAATTTCTTTAACAAAGATTTGTTAATGTTTGAATTTCGTGTGCTGTCTAAATATTGGAATGTACGAGAATACTTTAAAATTAGAAGTTGTAAAGCTACGAGATCAAAGTTGACCCATTCGTTTCGAAATCGTTACCAGATCAATGCGAGAAAAATCACACCTTCGGACACTTTCTTGTACCGATATCAAGCATCAAATTGGTCCTACATGGTAGATAGATATCGATGCGTTTTATCGGAGTTTTCTCGGTACGAAGAATTTTTAGAAATCGAAACGATATCGATGAAAAAAATGATCATAGTTCGATATTGCCTCGAAAAATATTACGATATCGATGCGATAAATGTTTATATATCGTATCTTGTCAATGAATTCGAGAAATTATAAAAATTAAAATCGATAAAGCAACGATATCTTTTCGAAGTCTCCAAGACATGGCAGACTGGGAGGTATAAGACAGTCAGATTTTCCACACCTAAGCTAAACAAGATCGATTATTTTTAACGAAATTTGTTCGAGAAATCTCCAAGGTAGCGAAGATCTCCGAGAGATCTTAGTGTTTTTAATCTGATGCGCAAATTTCAGTTGATCAATTTCATAATATATCCCGAAAAATTGTACGTAAAACGAATTAGTTTGCGATTTATGGCCGAAAACTGAAGAACTAATACGGTAAATATTATAAATCACAGATCCTTTTACGAAAAATACTATCATTTTGTTTTTATTTTTGTACACTGTATCACTATATTATTTTAATAATCCTTTATAAGTTTATCTGAAGTTTTGAAATAAATTTTTATAAAATGTTCACACCTTTTCGTCCTAACTGGTTCGCACTGTGCTACTGAGTTAAAACGGCCAAAACTAATGGCCTACTAATTCCCATCACCAATGTTTGCTTCTATTTATAAAGAAATCCCACATGCTTGGAATTATCTCTATCTTAATTATGTGTGTTTTTTTTTGTACTGTTAAATAATGTGCGATAAAAACAAAATGTTCAGTTGTTGTATTTTATTAACAGATTACGATACGATAACATGGCAAAAAATTAAAATTAGTACAAAAATATTGCACTACGTTTATTTGATGAGCGATTAGAGACTTTCTTGCGGTAATACTGGACGAAGAACTCAAATAGATTGTGCAAGTCAAAGTTAAGAAAAATGCACAAGGATTAGAAATGGGTTGAAATATAATTTATATATTTATTCAAATCAGAAGAAAGGAAGATAAGAGAATTATTAGAGCTTTTAAGTGATATTTTTAAGTGTAACTAAGTCTGTTCAACCTTTTTAATAATACATTTCATTAATACATTTTATAATTTGGCAAAACGATTGAATGTACGTTGTCGATAGTTCAGGTCCCTTGAATATAACGTCATTATGGTATCAATAAATTATACCCAAACGAAATCAGCTTATTAGGATTTACCGAAACTTTTATATGTTTTTATTTATGCCAGATTTTAGTCTCTTATCTAGCTATATCTAATCATTTGGAGTTATTGCTGCAATAGATTCTTAGTTTGTATATTACACTAGAATTGAAATTAACTTTCCCAGCGGGAAAATCACAATGTCATGGTGGTTCCCCTTTGAGTTTTTAAATACAAATTTCCAATTCGAGGAGCATAAATATCTGCTAAGGTCCACATCATGATGTGATTTGAACCCGATACTTTGAAATTTAAGTCCAGTGCAGATACCTCTGTACTGTTGAGGCCGGCTAAACATCATGGTCATCAATGACAATGATCTCTATTGTACTTAAGTAAACATCTCGATGTAAATTCCTTGGTTAGTCGATTTAATATTTTAGAAGTTAGCCGACATCAGTTAAGACTTATGCCATTCTTTAGGCAATATTAAATTTGAATAGATTGATAGAACCACATGGTAATGGTAAACGATCCGTTTCGAATATTGTCAAGTATACTCATCGGTGATTCATGTGTTTTGCTGTCGTTGGTTGGGGTTTGAACTCAAGTCGTCAGAAACGTCAAGCACACTGTACCTGTTGGGTCATTGCCATAAATATAATACCATTAGTATTTGATTAAAAACACACGTTCATTAAAGAACACATAATAAATGTCAAAAGCGTCAATGAAGTTGTTTTGTTTTTGTGATTGAAAATTTCAACAGTATTGTTTTATAAACGTTGATAAATTTCACAATTTTGCTCAATTCATAAACCTATATTGAATGTGTATTATTTTATTATTAAAAATTTTACGACATACCCAGACACAAAATTTCTGAATTTTTTTTAGGAATATTTTGGCGTATTTCCGGCAAACACAGATAAATGGAATATGTTGGGAAGTGTATAGCAGATTGTACGCACACCCAGAAAAAAATTCCCTCAAATCCCATTAAAATTGGTCAATAGGACAATTATTAAATTAATAGTATATAAAAAATAAATCTTTTCATATAAACTCAATGGCAATGTAAATGGTATTTTCTAGTATTTAATGGTATTTTTCGATTAAAATAATAATTTATCTTATTGACTATTTTTAATAGTACAAAACTATTATTTATATAGTATTTTTTTCTGTGTGCATATCGGGTCGTTGATTTTCCAAAGAATCTTCCTCGTGGACGCTCCTAAAACTCGCTCATCGGTGTTGGAAAGGGTTCATAACTCAGTGGAATAGAGGAGGACTGGCATTGTGAGTGTCTACAGAGCATTATTTGTGTCACTCTGCTTTGTTCCTAATTTACCTACTAAGCCTAAAGTAACACGTGTTGGCAAGAGTTATTCTTCGGCTTATCTCAAGACTGACGTTATTAGTTTTGGTGATGCTGGTACCTAAGTAGACGAACTCCTTCACAAGACGCCGGGACTCTTTGTTTGTTGACACCAGGTACTTCGTCATGTCCTCGTTCACTGTAAGACCCACTCGACGTTATTCCTTCTCTAAACTGGAGAATGTCTATATCGACAGCATTTCCGAGCAGCATGGTACTCCTGTTAAAGATAGTGCCATTGTGATGGAGTTCAGCAGCTCTTACTATCATCTCCATTATTAGGTTTAAGAAGTCACACGATATGGAATCACCTTGTCTGAAACCTCGTACGGTTTTAAACGTATCGGACAGGTTGTTCCCAATTCTCACTGTGCAACGTGTGTTGCTCAGGGTCATCCTGCAAAGCCTTATAAGTTTTGCAAATATACCGAAATCAGATCATAGGCGTTTCCTTATCGGATTGTCGAAGGCAGCTTTGTAGTCCACGAGAAGGCGATGGGTGTCGATCTGGTATTTGGTCTTTTCCAGGATTTGGCGTAATGTGAAAATCTGGACGCTGCACTCGTCAGGCCTGAAGTCGCAGACATGGTGTCGTATAGGCGTTTCCTAATCGGACTGTCGAAGACAGCTTTGTAGTCGACGAGAAGGTCTCTCTTTGATCTTTTCCAGGATTTGACGTAATGTAAAAATCTGGACTATGGTGGACTTGCTAGGTCTGAAGCTGCAGACATGGTGTCGTTAAGCGTTTCCTAATCAGACTATCAAAGGCAGCTTTGTAGTCGACGAGAAGGCGATGGGTGTCAATCTGCCACTCATTGGTCTTTTCCGGGATTTGGCGTAAATTGAAAATCTGGACTATGCTGTACATCCAGGTCTGAACCCGTTTCCTAATCAGACTATCAAAGGCAGCTTTGTAGTCGACGAGAAGGCGATGGGTGTCAATCTGCCTCTCATTGGTCTTTTCCAGGACTTGGCGTAAAGTGAAAATCTGGACTATGCTGGACTTGCAAGGTCTGACGCCATAGACATGGTGTCGTATAGGCGTTTCCTAATCGGACTGTCGAAGGCAGCTTTGTAGTCGACGAGAAGGTGATGGGTGTTTATCTGCCTCTCTTTGGTCTTTTCCAGGATTTGTCGTAATGTAAAAATCTGGACTATGGTGGACTTCCCAGGTTTAAAGCCACAGTGATAAGGTGCAATCAGTATGTTGACGATGGGCTTCAATCTTTCACATAATACGCTCGATAGAACCCTATACGCGATGTTGAGGAGATTTATCCCACGTTAGTTAGCGTGTATCGTGTGATTCCCCATTCTTAAGGATTGTACACTGAGATTCCATTCGCTGGACATGCTTTCTTCTAAACATATTCTGCTGATGAGTTGGTGCATGTTCGTTATGAGCTCATCCTCTCCGGTCTTAAACAACTCAGTGGATAAAACATCCGTACCTGCAGCTTTCTTGTTTTTCAACGTCATCTCGTTATTATATTTAATAATAGTTCAAAAAATTTTAAAAATGCAAATTCATTATTTTTATATTGGAATTGTAAATTCATTATTGAGAGATTTGTGAAGGTTCGTTCAATAGATTTGTGAAGGTTCGTTCTAACTAATAAAAAATTCACGATAATTCAGAACACTTGTATATTATTAACAACTAGACGACCTTACAATATGGACATTACATATTGAATTAACGATAAGATATCGAAACTACTATTATATGCCAAGTGATTAATCGACAGAAAGATTTATATATCTATATAAAAAGCTTAAAAATGTCTGTTTATCTACATTTATTAAAAAAATAAAATTTGCAAGTGTTTTACTTGCATCTTACTTTATAAAATATTCACACCCTTCGATTTTTGAGAAGAAACCTTTTTAAACTTTGCAATTTTTTACGACACTGGGACTTTCTCCTATCTGAGGATTAAAGATATTCAAGTTGCAATTGCAATTGAGTCCTTTAATTTGGTAATTTTTGTGTTCTATTAGTAGGTATATAATTTGCTCAGATCCACAATAAAGTAAATCAATCAAACCATGGAAATGTTTTCCAATCGATGTTTTAATTGTGCAATATATTTATGAGATTATATAAAATAAAGTATGAAACTATCTGAATGAGCTGATAAAAACATTTTTTTTAATTCAAAGGTTATACTAGCATTAGATGATAAAGCAATCTTCGACTTATCGTATGCCAGGGAATAAATAATTTAAAAGATCGTAAATTATAAATTACCGATAAGATTAACAAATACCATGAAAAAGACACGATCCACTTAATACCATCTTACACTGCAACGTGTCGTAAATATAGTCATTTTATTCCCATTTAATACCACTGATATCTTAACTATAAAACTAGACATGTGACTCTAGCGATATTGTTCATATTATATTTATATGACGATCAATAAAGTGGCTAGTAGAGCAGAAATAATCGATATTAAAAGGGATGTAGCAACATCATTATTTTCCGCATAGTAAGCCGGCCTCCGTAGCCCAGAGGTTGGGTGCTGGACTTGCATTCTGAAGGTCTTGTGTTCGAATCCCGGCTTGGGCGCTCGTGGTGGTATTAACCACAAAATCGTAGAGAATAGATTTCACAGTAGAATGGAAATCTGTCTGAGGTCTGTGGATCTTAGTATATATTCCAAAAAAAATTAAACAAAAAAACTAGTTAGTATATATGATTGATTACTTTCCTTCATCTCTGGTTCATTGTTGACAAAATATGCGGAATATTGCTGCCAGTTTTCGTCCGAAACATAATGCAAGTCCAGAGACTAAACTCGCCACGAAAATACATTGGTTTCATCATCGAAAATGTCAATGATGGAGCTCTAAAGTCTCCTTTATGAAAACCAGCGATGATATGAACAACCGTTTAATGATCAGGCACAGAATCGTTTTTAAAAACGATTCCGGTTCAAAAATCTAAACGGTTCCGAATTATTTTTCACGTTTCGCCAGTGCTTTAATGTTTTTTACGTGTTTTATTGTGTTTTTCCGTGTTTCTTCGTGTCTTTTTAAATCCCGTACTTTATCGTGCTTCTCGTGCGTGCCTGTACATTTAGTCGTCGGGCTCGTGCTCGTGCGTGTCACTTATCGGCGTGCCCGTGTGAGTCCGAGCCATCAAAAACAGACACGCGCTCATCTCTAATTTGTACTAAAAGTGAAGGGACCTTCAGTTCAATACCGAATCCAAACGTTGGGGGAGAGCTTTTTCATATGCAATGTTTTACTCTCGTAGTTTTACCATTTACTGCCGCGAGGTGGCACGGTATGGAAGAATGTCTCTATGAAAATTTGTCGTTTGCCTTTCTGAGTTGTGCTTCTGGATTCGATTAAATTTTATTACTTTCTACAAACAACGTCTTCAGTTTGTTGAGGGGTATGTTTTCCATTCGCGGTACACTTGGTTGCATATTGATCTTTCATTTCAGATAAGTATGTTTTTAATGCAGATATTTACGTTTCCTGCGATTGGAATTGCTGAAATTATAGGCACGAAGCATTAGTTGGACATAATTCATGGAATAAACAGTACTTCTTGGTCGTACATGTTCATTTTTCATCATCATTAAAAACATTGAACTTGATTTCGAGTTAATCTGAAGGCTCGATATCAGAATGTAATTGGCAATTTACCAGAATTTCTATATCTAATGAGTCTCGACATTATAGTATAACGATCTAAAAAAAAATAACACTATAGATGTAAAATTTCTTTATTTTACATCTATACTTATAAGCCTAATAGACATATGGACCTTAGAGTCGAAGGTCTGTTCTCTTCTACCGAGGAAAGCTATTTTTCTAAATAATGCTTGAAAGTGTCCAATCTATTTTCGTCCCACAACAAATTCTCGGCAACAATTTTCTCTGCATTCTCCAGAGTCTTAGCAGCACCACCGAATTTGGACTTGTTCTGAGCGTTGAATTTCTCGAGTGATTCCTGTTGCGACTCTTCAGTGAAACGAGATGCTAAGTTAGAAATAACTGTAGCAACAGAGGTATAATCACCCATTCTGAAAATTTAAAGTAATGCAATTGTGAATTAATATTTGGAACTGGACAAAAACTTACGATTCTGCTAATTTTTCAAAATTAGCGGTGACTAACTGGAACACCGGTGTAACATTCTCGTTGTTTTCGCTGTAAAGACCACTAAGTGCACTGGTCTTATCCTGACGCCTAACTTCATCACCGACAATAATGTTGTAGAATTTCTCAACCAATTTCGGATCCTTGACGCAACCCAGTGAGTTGAGTATCAACGTTTTTTCAGTGGCAACCTTTTCGATTTTGTACTTCTGGAACAGCGTGTTGAAATCTTGTTCACTACCCTCACGCATAGCTGAGCAGTAGACGACTGAACGAATGTTGACTGGCACTGGAGTTGTTGAAAGTTTGTCGAAGTATTCCTTGGCCTTGGAAATGCACTCAGTATTGCCGTACTTGCAAGACCATGACAAAATCTTAGCGCGATTATAGATGTCGAACGCACTGTCAGAGCTGGATTCCATAAATCCGAGTTTTTTATAAGTATACTCAGTGAGTTGACGAATGTATGTTCCGAAGTTCTTGGTATCAGTTCCCAAACGAATAGTCAAATAGTTGTAGCCATTGAATGCAGCCGTCCAGGGTAAATAGTTGGTCTCAGTTTCCAAGTACTCAAGCACACTCAAAGCCAGTTCGTAATCAATTTCACCAAAGCGGGCCAAATTGAACAAATCATCGACAAGTTGTGCGCGATTCAGTTCATGAATACCAGCCCAATCGGCGGTGGAGAGAGCGTGGTGAATATTATGCCAGTTCGCAACATCGTAGTTGACACGATAGTAGCCAGCCTCCTGAATATTAGCAATCACCCAGTTTACGTTGCCGGTCAATGGCACAGAAACTGCGGCTGGTGATGCGCTAAGATACATTTTTGGTGTAGTTGATTCGAAGTTCTTCTCCGCGCTGGTGGTGTATGTAATGGGAATGGTGTACAAGAGGGAGCTGTTGGAACCATCACCTTCCTTTAGCAAGAAACGTTTCTGGCTAATAGAGACGCTCTTCTGGTCGGCACTAACATTAAAAGTGACGACTGGGTAACCAACTTGTTCGGTAAAACTCTTAAAGACTAGTAGAGCATTGACCTTGGTCTCTGTAGGCCAGTTCTTCTCCCAGATTTCCAATAGATTCGCAGGAATAGCATTCTGATATGCGCTTTTTAGATAAAGAGAGTTTAATTGTGTTTCAATGTAATTTGTATACAGCAATAACGTACTATTTGGTCAAATATTCCTGCAGAGATTTCTGGAAGTTTTCTTCTCCCATTGCATGTTTAACCATACGAATAATTGAGGCACCCTTATTGTACGAAATTCTGTTGAACATGCGTGCCACATCGGATGGGCTATTGGTATTTTCGTTGGTTATTGGGTAAGTGTTATTAATTGAATCCATTTCCATAGCGCTGTGAATTTGATCAACAACGAATTGCTGTTCCATACCAAATTGGGGTTCAACCTATAAAAGGTAACACAGATTGGTTATTATGGGTAATGTTATGTGTATCATATGATGTACATACTTTGGATGTCATGAAGTACTCGAAATAGCGTGCAAATCCTTCATTCAACCACGTATAGCTCCACCACTCGCAAGTGATATAATCGCCGAACCACATATGCGACTGCTCGTGGGATACGATTGAAGCAATGTACTGCTTTGAATTGAGCGTTGTGGAACCTTCCTCGTACAAGAGACCGCGTTCTCTGTAAGTTATAAGGCCCCAGTTTTCCATAGCTCCATCGGAAAAGTCAGGAATGGTAGCTAATTGCATTTTATCCACACCCATTTCATAGTATGGAATGTTGAAGTATTCGTCGAATTTAACCAAAAGTTTCTTTCCAATTTCAAAACTATACGAGGTTTGTTTGTAATATTCGGGACGCGAAACAACACCAAAGTCACCATCGAAACGTTCATTGAACTCAGAGACAATGAAAGCCAAAAGGTAAGTGGACATCCTAGAGGTTTTGGCGTAAACATCGGTGTAGTATTGACTGTGCAAGAATAAATTATATACATGGTCATATTTAATTATATGGTACTTAATATGGATAAATTTACCCACTGAGAGTGGTCTGGATAATGCGTGTGTTACTGACGGTCTTCATACTCCAGTGGCGAACAAGGGTTACATCAAAAGTAGCCTTGAATTTTGGCTCATCGAAGGAAGGAAAAACGCGTCGTGCATGATTGGGGTGAAATTGTGTGGAACCCAACCATCTATAAAATAAGACAATCAACATGAGATTTTGAAAGAAAATCAAGGCACAGAAAATACTTGGTCACATTATTGCCATCGACATAGGAACTGCGGTAGAAGCCGTGCATATCGTCGTCCATAGTACCAGTATATTTGAAGTGGAGAGTGTAGGTTGTACCAACTACGAGATTACTTGCCAAAGTGTAGGTGTCGATATCGGTAACGGGGTCCGATATGGGAGTAGACAGTGAAATCTTATTTTCAGGAGTTACATTATTCCAGTATTCCCGCAGACTGTAGACAAGATTCTTCGAATGTATTTGAAGACTATTAATACTAACGACGGTACTGATATTGATTGAAACTTCACCATCAAAGGTGAACCTGCGGGATTCTGAATCGGATTCCAGCAGGTATGGGCGTAGTACCAAGTTGTAGTTAATAGGATAAACTGGAGTGATTAGACGATAATTTGGCTCATCGGCCAATAACACGGTAACGATATCATCGACTGGGGCCGCAATACAAACGGCACACAGGAATGCTGCCAAAAAGCCAATCGATCGTGCGAAAAACATCTGGAATTTGTAATGCAAGTGTTTATAAAATATATAATTAAATTATATAGGAAATATAATTTTTTGAATGGTATTTTCACGAAAATTTATTTGTAAAAACGGTGTAATTCGCGATTTATGATTGGAAATCCAATATTATCTGAAAATAGGAACCTCTTTCAGGAAGAATTTATCACTTTGGTGTTTTAACACAACATTAATTTTTTATTATTCTTAATGGAATATTTCGTATGTGAAAATTAACACACCTTTTCGCTTTTACGGATCGCACAGTGCTGCTAAGTTTTAACGGACAACACAAATGGCCTACTAAACCTCATCACCAAAGCAAACTTTTATATATATAAAGAAATACAAAATGTTTGGAATTATCTCTATTATTCATTTATTTGTTTTTCTCAGTTTTTGGGATAACGTTTAGTGTTTTATTAACTGCATAGCTACGTTCATTAAGGAAACACATATATTGTTATTTCTTTTTTTTGTTTGATTATGTCACTATTTTCTGAATTATGAACATCACGCTCAATAGTATATATATTTTTTAATCATTATTAAAATACTATTGAAATAACCATTTCATATAGTGCATGATTCGAGCATAATTATAATCAACGCGTATACATTAATTCATGTTTTCTTAATCTAATCTTATTTTACAAGTTTCGGAATACTAACAGTTTTGTCCAGATAATAAAATAGAAAATTATTCTATGTTAATGTGAACAGCAATGTGGAAGTTAAATTTTATTTAAATTTAAAGTTAATTCAACTAGTCAGTGGTTAGTGAATTGAACAGCCATACGATATGTGGCGGGTTCGAACACCCGTGACTGCAACATAAAATGGACAGACTATTGAAAACATTGGAGAGTAAAATAATCGTTATAGAATTGAAAATCCTATCCGTTCTAATCTTATTATAAGATCTTCCATAAAATTTTTGATTATTCGTTATATTGTATAATGATAAAAAAAATATATTAAATTCCCTCACCCAGAAAAAAAACATGGTAAATTAATAGTATTTCAATAGAAAAACAATAATTTATACTATTAAAATTGGTCAATAGGATGCGTCCCATTAATTCAGTAATATTTGAACTGTTAATACAATATTTTATTGCACCATAAATTTTATAATGTGCTCCTTTAATTACAATAAGCAAAACCTATAAATATTTAATGATACGTATTATTAATTTTATAGTATAGTCGAATTACGTTTTCCTAATAATTTATTAAAAGAAAAGTGGATTTTAGTTAATTTACTGTATAATTTATTTTAATTAAATGTCGAAACTGAATTTAAAAAATCACACATATAAATGGACACTTCAAAAGGTTATAGCACATTCAATGTTCGCTTCAGTTTCCAATACTTGAGTCTGCATTTAGAGTCCGTCGTAGAAGTCCGATTTATTATTTATTATCTGTAACAAATAGAAAATAATTATATATAGGAATTTACATTAAATACATTAAGTCCTTACCAATGTCGCGATTAATTATGTGGATTATTACAAAAAAAAAAATTCATGCGACCATTTTGAGCAAAGACAAACACGCAGCATGACGAACAAAACGAACAAGTTTATATTCGTGTTTATGTTTTTTATGCCACGTTTATTATTATAGGAGGAAACCATTAAAACAATAGTATTTATAAAATAATAATATTGAAATATTTTGATTTATGGTACTGAATTTTTCGAATACTATCAAATTAATTAGAAAACATTTTGATTCAAAATGAAACCAGTTGGGAAGGTTAGATCACATGGCAAATTTTAAAGTTGGTGTTATTATGATAGTTAGGATTATAAAAATTATAGTCGATCCAAACCGACTATAAATACCCTACACATATGTGTGGTTACCAGTCAAAGTGGTATATAGGTCACAAGGGTATACGAATCCTGAAAATAACTACAAACTTTCAATCCCTGAAGAATTTCCATTCATTTGATACCCATATTTACATATGGGTAGGTGTACCGAATTTCGATTTTTTTTTTGTAACCACAAGTCGTTTCGCCGGAAAACATTATTTTCATATATTTGAGCATGAGTCAATATATATTTAACCAAAAAAAGTTTACCTAGGCACATATACAGTAATATTGATCTGTAGATATTCATTTTATATGAGTAATTTGAACATAAGTGATCGGTTCTCAGGTCACAATAAACCGATCAAGCCAATTTTCTTGTTCAGGCAGCTTAGATATATAAGTAATCTAAATCTGAAGTTTCATTGTTTTATCTCTTCTACTTTTTCTGTAATCGTGATTTCAACAGACAGACAGAGGTACAGACGGACAGACAGACAGACGGACATCGTTAAATCGACTCAGGAGGTCATGCTGATCAAGAATATATATACTTTTCCATACCGGAGATGCTTCCTTCTGGGTGTTACAAACGGCGTACCAAACTGAATATACCCTTTCACTCTTAGTGTAGGGTATAAAAACTATTAATTCATGAACCATAAGATTAATGGTCGTACCATTAAGTACTTAATGGGACACTTTCTTCTGAGTGCTGTATTTAATACAGCAGTGAGCAATGAGTGGGCATTATTAACGAATTGCGTTTAAATCCCGGATTACGCACAGGCGCAGGTGATATTAACCACAAAAATGTAGGAAATAAGACAGCGATGGACCTTTGTAAATATTAATAAAAAAAAACAATAAGAGCCGGTCATCCGTTTATAATACCCATATGGAGACCGGTATGAAAAATATATGTATTCCTGATCAGCATCACTTCCATCATTCAATCACTGGCCATCGGTCAATCTGTCTGTTGAAATTATAGATGGGCGCGTGCCATGCTTTTTTCATGTCACGCCCGAAAATCTGAGTTCGTGCGTGCAAATCTCCGTGCGTGCTAGTTGCAGTCGTGCCCATGCGTTTCCGTGCGTCCAAAATCAGGCACACGCCCATTAAAGATTTTATTTATAATTTCTACCCCAATTTAAAAAAATAAAATTTCGAGATATTTTAACATTTTCTTAAAAATATGTTATTTGGATATCCTATTAATATAATAAATCTGTTTGTTCGTTTGTACGTTTGTACGTTTGTACGTTTGTACGTTTGTACGTTTGTACGTTTGTACGTTTGTTCCGCTTCTCCGTCTAAACGGCTGATCCGATTTTCTTGAAATTTTTACCACAGATGCAGTATGGTCTGGAAGGAATGATAGGCTATATATGGGCGGGATTGGACAAAGAGGCGTGGCACCTCTCATACAACCTTAACTTTCAATACGATATAACTCGGCACTTTCACCAGCTACGAACATGAAACAAAAAACTCAAATACAAAAAAAAAATTTAAAAACAAAAAGCAAAAGCACAAAACAAAACAAAAGCAAAAATACAAAAACAAAAGCAATCACGTTTGTTCCGCTTCTCCGTCTAAACGGCTGATCCGATTTTCTTGAAATTTTTACCACAGATGCGGTATGGTCTGGAAGGAATGATAGGCTATATACGGGCGGGATTGGACAAAAAGGCGTGGCACCTCCCATACAACCTAAACTTTCAATACGATATTACTCGGCACTTTCACCAGCTACGAACATGAAACAAAAAACTCAAATACAAAAAAAAAATTTTAGAACAAAAAAGCAAAAGCACAAAACAAAACAAAACAAAACAAAACAAAAGCAAAAATACAAAAAAAAGCAATCACGTTTGTTCCGCTTCTCCGTCTAAACGGCTGATCCGATTGTCTTGAAATTTTTACCTCAGATGCGGTATGGTCTGGAAGGAATGATAGGCTATATATGGGCGGGATTGGACAAAGAGGCGTGGCACCTCCCATGCAACCTAAAAACGATATAACTCGGCACTTTCACCAGCTACGAACATGAAACAAAAAACTCAAATACAAAAAAAAAATTAAAAACAAAAAAGCAAAAGCACAACACAAAACAAAAGCAAAAATACAAATACAAAAACAAAACCAATCACATAAAACCACAATCCAAACTAAATGAAAAACAAAAAAAGGAAAGAAAAAGAAAAACAAACTCACCACACTAAAACTAACCAAACTAAAACTCACCACACTAAAACTCACCACACCAAAACTCACCACACTAAAACTCACCACACTAAAACTCACCACACAAAAACTCACCACACTAAAATCCCACCACACTAAAACTCACCACACTAAAACTCACTACACTAAAATGTCACCACATTAAAATTCACCACTTTTAAACTCACCACATTAAAACTCACTACACTCAAATTTCGTTACACTAAAACTCACCACACTAAAATTCACCACACTAAAACCCACCACTCTATAATTCACCACACTAAAACTCACCACACTAAAACTCACCACACAAAAACCCACCACACTAAAATTCACCACACTAAAACTCACCACACTAAAATTCACCACACTAAAACTCACCACACTAAAACTCACCACACCAAAACTCACCACACTAAAATCCCACGACACTAAAATTCACCACACTAAAACCCACCACACTATAATTCACCACACTAAAACTCACCACACTATAATCCACCACACTAAAACTCACCACACTAAAATTCACCACACTAAAACTCACCACACTAAAACTCACCACACTAAAACTCACCACACCAAAACTCACCACACTAAAACTCACCACACTAAAACTCACCACACAAAAACTCACCACACTAAAATCCCACCACACTAAAACTCACTACACTAAAATTTCACCACATTATAATTCACCTCTTTTAAACTCACCACATTAAAACTCACTACACTCAAATTTCGATACACTAAAACTCACCACACTAAAACTCACCACACTAAAACCCACCACACTAAAATTTCACCACACTAAAACTCACCGCACAAAAACTCACCAGACTAAAACTCACTACACTCAAATGTCGCCACACTAAAACTCACCGTACTAAAATTCACAACACTAAAACTCACCACACTTAAACTCACCATATTAAAACTCACCACACTAAAATTTACCACACGAAAACTCACCACACTAAAACTCACCACTCTAAAACTCACCACACTAAAACTCACCACACAAAAATTCAACACACTAAAATTCACCACACTTAAACTCACCACACTAAAATTTCACCACACTAAAACTCACCACACTAAAACTCACTACACTAAAATTTCACCACATTAAAATTCACCACTTTTAAACTCACCACATTAAAACTCACTACACTCAAATTTCGATACACTTAAACTCACCGCACTAAAATTCACCACACTAAAACCCACCACACTATAATTAACCACACTAAAACTCACCACCCTAAAATTCACTACACTAAAACTCACCACAATAAAATTCATCACATTAAAATTCATCACACTAAAACTCACCACAATAAAATTCACCCTAAAATTCCCCACACTAAAACTCGCTACACTAAAACACGCCACACTAAAACACGCCACATTAAAATTCACCACACTAAAACCCATCACACAATAATTCACCACACTAAAACTCACTACACTAAAAATCATCACACTTTAACTCACCACACTCAAACTCACCACACTAAAACTCACCACACTAAAACTCACCACACCAAAACTAACCACAATTAAACTCACCACTCCAAAATTCACCACATCTAAACTCACCACACCGAAACTTACCACACCGAAACTTACTACATTAAAACCCAACACACTAAAACTTCTACTGGGAAAAACTCTACGGGGAAGAATTCTACGGGGAAGAATTCTACCGGGAACAATTCTACCGGGATGAATTCTACGTGGAGAATTCTACGGGAAAACGTTCTATTTGGATTTTGCGGGGAAGATTTCTACTGGGAATAATTCTGCGGTGAAGCGCAGTCTGAGAAATAATTGTCTTTGAGAAAAGTTGTTTTGGCGGAGAATTATTTATTTATAAAACCAATAAAAAAACTTCAACAGCTAAGCACGGGCCCCTCATATAAATAATAAAATGTTTTTTATATTAATAAAATCGCTCCATATCTTTGAATTCAGAAAATCTTGGCACGAGTCGTGCACGGGTCCAGCTAGTAAGAGAATAAAACTGTATCAAACTTAATTTTTGAATTAGTTATTACAAGGACTAAAACCGATATTCCAGTTTCCGTTCGGATTCCAAGATTTTTAAAATTGTGGTTCTAATTCCAACCAAAAAATTAAATGGGTTTCGATTCCGATTACATACATGTTTATACCCTAAACTAAGAGTGAAAGGGTATATTCAGTTTGGTACGTCGTTTGTAACACCCAGAAGGAAGCATCTCCGGTATGGAAAAGTATATATATTCTTGATCAGCATGACCTCCTGAGTCGATTTAGCGATGTCCGTCTGTCTGTCTGTTGGAATCTTGATTACAAAAAAACTAGAAGAGATAAATAAATGAAATTCCTAATTTGGATTACTTATACATATATCTACGCTGGCTGTCAGTGAAAATGTGCATGATCAGTCCATTGTGACCTGTGAACCGACCACTTATGTTCAAATACCTCATATAAAACATACATCTACTGGTGAATTTTACTGTATACGTGCTTAAGTAAACTTTTTTGATCAAATATATATTGACTTCATGCTCAAATACATGAAAATATGTTTTCCCGCGAAACGGCGTGTGGTTGAAAAAAAAATCGAAATTCGGTACACCTACGCATTTGTAAATATGGGTATCATGATTGAAAATTCTTCAGCGATTAAAATTTTGTAGTTATTTTCAGGAATCGTAGATCCTGGTGACCTATATACAACTTTGAATGGTAACCACACATACACAGAAAAAAAAATTACATCATATTGATGAATTCCGTTCTTCAAACCATGATTCATTGTATTGAAGAGCCATTCATAATATTAATGATTAACGCCATCAATGTTATGAATGCTATCATAAATATGAAGAACGCTTCGAAACTGTCGAAAAAGTGTTCTTCAATATGATGAACTGTATGTGAAGAATACGTTTCATCATATTAATGAACCAAAATAAAAAATACAACATATAAGTTCTTCATATTGAAGAACTCTGTTCATTAAACCAAATTTCTATGAAAATGTTTTTCTTTTCGTTCATTGTTTGCCGTACTTCTAGTTCTAAAGTAGTTCTTGTGTGTTATTTCTTATATCATGCTTGCTCGACATGCATAAATTAGTAAAATGTTTTATAATATTTATTATAATTACAATTTTTTATTAATAAAAAGTTATATTTATTAAAAAAAAAAAAAAATTAAAAAAAAACATTTTTTTTCGAACAATTTTATTTTTGAAAAAAAAAAAAATTCGAATAAATTTTTTTTTGAAACAATTTTTTTTCGAAAAATATTTTTTTTCAGAAACACTAAAAAAAAAAAATTCCGAACAATTTTTTCTCTAAATTTTTTTTTCGGATAATTTTTTTACTGTTATTTTTTAAATAAAATTTTTACAACAATTTTTTTTCGAATTATTTTATAAAAAAATTTTTTTTTTGAAAAAATATTATGAACAAATTCATCAATATGACAATTCAAATTCATTGTATTGAATATTTTTTTCATATATATAATGAATTCATTCATTAAAATGTCATTTAATGAACGGTGGTATCAATATGACAAATCTGGTAGTTGGTGAAAAAATTCATAATATTTATGAATAAATTCATCATATTGAAGAATTTTTTTTCTGTGTATGTGTAGGGTATTTATAGTCGGCTTAGACCGACTATAATTTTGATAATCCTAACTATCATAAAATCACCTACTATAAAATATCCCTACTTTAAAATTTCCCATGTGATCTAACCTTCCCAACTGGTTTAATAAAGATTCCGGTTCCAAATATCTAAACGGTTCCGGTATTATTTTTCACATTTCGTCCGCATTTTCATGTTTTTCCGTGTGTTGTCGTATTTTTCGGTATTTAGTCGTATTTTTTCGTGTTTCTTCGTGTCTTTTTAAATTTCGAGGGTATTGAGGGTTGATTTCATCTTTTGGTCATTAAGTCTTGTGCAATCTTGAGTGTAATCTTTCGTGTGTAAATATTGTGTTTAAAGGTTTTCACACAATAAGCAGTTCCAAATAAGCTGTTGCCTCAGAGATATTTCTCTGATACTGTCATTTCCCCATAATGAATACCTTCCAGATATGGTATGATTGCATGATTGGGTAATAACAAGTTATTAGGTTGATATATATTGGTTAATACCTTTAATATGGTAACATTTTTGTTAATTCTTTTTATGAAAATACCTTTTTTTAAATACATACATGGTGACTAGACAGGAATGATAGGAAAAGAAAATTAAATAAAACAACATCGTTTTGAGATATAAAATTGATTCGGCTTCGCTGGCAGTGCTTCAAGCTCGGCAAAAGTGGTTTATTATTGGTTTGTTATTGTAGACTAAGAACTTGAAATAGCGCCAGAGAAAATAATCGAGGGGTGTCATTTTGCATGATCGAGGGACCTAATTGATTAATGCTTATTTAACTTTGGTTAAATCGTAGATCTACGAGCGCAATGTATGTCATTATGTTTTAAAAAATTCTGTACCATCGTGATGTTATATTTCTAAATTAACTCTATAGTATATAACACTTATAAAACATTCTGGATGAACTGATAAAACATGCGGGGTTTTTTAGTAATTCAAAGGTTATACTAAATTATGTGATAAAGAAATCTACGTGTTAATATGTGCCGGGAATTATATATTTTAAAAGAAGACCATAAATTATAAATATCCGATAAGATTAACCACATAATACGCAAACCAGTTAATACCATCTTAGACCACAATATATCGATATTATATAATTTTTTATTTTTATTTAACATACTCGCATTTAATACTATTATTTACTTAACTATTAAAACTATACAACTAAATTCAGCTGAACCTTCCTTAGAACATTTTCATTACGATCAATGAAGCGGCTAGTACAACGGAGATAACAGATGTTGAAAGTGCAGCAGCACCATCTCCACCTCCATCACTACCATCCTTTTCCGCCAAGTGATCGGTTATCCAGCCCATAATAGCATTGCGGTTCTTTGCGAGCCAGTCAAAATTACTCTTAATTATGGACTTGACGGTTTCCTCTAAATATGCTCCTACATTGGGACTTGTTTTGACCTTATCAACCAGAGCGAGTAGCTACAGGACGACAAAAAGATTACGTTATAAGTACGAACTAGTTATACATGTTATCGATAACCTACCTTCAACTCTTGTTCGTTGTTAACGACATAGTAGGACATGCCGATAATATCATCCTCCAGAGGATTGCTGCCGCTGAAACTACTGGTCAGCTCAGAATATTCCTGCCAGTTTTCATCCAAGAACTCGATGGTGGTCAGAAGGCCGACCTCACCACGAGAATACGCGGAATTCAACAGGGTCATGCGCTCCTGCACACGCAACGTATTATCGGCATTGTTATTGATAGAGCTCTCAATGAATTTTTTGATATGTTCAGGGTTCTGTGCGCAACCCAACGATGAGATCAGTGTACGACGTTGCGCCTGATCCTGCGATGACATCAAGCGGTCGTAGACAAAGTTAAACTCATTATCACCGGACTGTTTTAAACCATTACAGTAGATTTGTGTCTGTAGATTGGGCTCAATTTCAATGTTTTTTTCTACCAAATCCTTCAGTTTGTTGTGGGTCTCTTCCAGACAGCTGGAAATCCCGGCTACGCAGGCCAAGTTAATGGCCACAGAGCGCGTATATTTGGCGTAGTGATGCTCGCCGGCAACATCGTTGGCACCCAGTTTATCATAGATGTCACCAACCAATTCGGTGACATACTTTTGGAAATCAGCGTAAAGGGGATCACCGCTGAGGTAACGATTAAAAATGTTAATGATACCATTCGCCGTTGACCAGGGTGCATATTGATCTTCATTTTTCAAATATGTCAGCAAATTAAGCAGATGTTTATGACTTAAACGATTGGTGCTGCTGAAATGGTAGGCGTCATGCATTAGCTGAGCGCGATTTCTGGGATGAATCTTATGTGCCCTGTTAATAAGACCATTGATAATGAGCTCCCAGTTCTTTTCGTCATAGTTAACGCGATAATAGCCGGTGGACTGCTTGTTGAGTATGAGCCAATCATCATTTGAGATATTGGCATTGATTTCGATAGCAGGTTCATTCAAGAGATAATGTGAGGCCTCGGTATCGCGGAAATCAGGATTTGATTGAACGGCATAGTTTATCGGAATAAACCAGGACTTCTCATTGTTGTAGGTCTCGTCATTGTAGTAGGCCTTTTGTGTGACAGTGAAGGTGCCATTATAGTCGCGTTTCACTGTCAGCACAGGATAGCCACCCTGTCGGGTCCATGTTGACATCATGTCGGCCATTTTAGCAGGAAGTACGTAATTCACTTCCTTAGCTGCGATTTGAATGGCCTCGAAAAGATCATTCTCTTCGGCAGCGCTGTATTGGCTATAGGAAGGAGAAGTGAATAGAGACAGGAAAAGAAACGAAATGATTTCTAGCGCTCACTTGAAGGTCAAATAGTTGTGCATTCCCTGTTTGAAGACCTCGTCGGTGAGCGCGTGTTGCCACATGAAGAGAATAGAACCAGCTTTCGAGTACGATATGGCATCGTAGGCACTCGAAATTTCCAGTGGTTTCTCAACATAATGAGTAATGGCTCTAGGCGAGCGACCAGCGTCATTGTTCAAGGCACGTTGGAATTCATCAGTGTGGAACTGCTGCATGATGCCCCACTCTGGGTAGGCCTGGCATAAAGAAGCAGATGTAAATTGCACAAAAGTTCAAAACTGAAAATGAAAAATGATACTGCATACGTACATCATCGGTGGCCTTGTAGGAGAACATGTTGGCAAAGCCTTCCTTCAGCCATAAGTAGGTCCACCATTTAATAGCCACCAAGTTACCGAACCACTGATGGCAGTACTCGTGCGCCACAATATTAGCGATGTTCGTCTGTGTGTAGACGGTAGATTTTTCCTTATTATACAGCATATATTCTTCGCGATATGTAGCCAGACCCCAGTTCTCCATGGCGCCAGCGGCAAAATCAGGCACAGCTACCTGGTCCAACTTAGGCAAAGCAAAGTCGACACCATAGTATTCAGCCAGACGTTCAGTGATCAACATGCCCGAAACTAAAGCCCATTCTTGCTCTTTTTCTGTTCCAGGACGTGAGTAGATGCGCTGTGGCAATGAGTTCAAAACACCCTCGGTCCACTTGAAATCCGAAACGATAAAAGCGACAACATAGGCGGGCATGTTGGGACTTTCCTCGAAAATGGTGGTGGTACGACCCGCACTAAAAGAATAGAAGCGCAAACATTAAGAGTGATAAACTGAAATTTGAGTAAAAACTTGCGTGGTGGTCTGTTGTTTGACTGGCATATTCGAGATGGCATTGTAGCTGGCATCGTGATTCATGGTAATGGCGAATTTGGCTCTTTTAGCGGGTTCATCATAGCAGGGAAAGGCGTGACGGGCGTCAGTACTCTCAAACTGTGTTGTAGCCAAATATCTAAAACGTAAAAATTCCCTTTAGAATACTCTCTATTTATGAGGCAACATTGCTGCATTACTTGGTATTCTTAGCCTCGTCCAAGTAAGTGGATACGTAGAAACCACCATTGTCTTTACGCAATTCACCATTATACTGAATGGTCAAAATCCACTGCGTATTCTGGTTCAGGGTAGTCTCCGAGGTAAGTGTCAAAAACTGTCGTTCCAACTCATAACTAAAGGGAATTGCGATGGCAACGCTGCCTGTGGTCGCTTCTTGGATGGTAGCCGAGTTAATGGTTAACTGCAGAGCATGCAGAACTATTGTCTTGGTATCCTCGAGTACATTCAAATGGATTTTAACAGTACCACTGAATGCTAAATCACCGCTGTGCACATTTGTCGATAATTCCACCTCGTACAGCACGGGTTCCGTATTGTTGGGTAGACGGTAATTTAGATCGTCGGCGCGACCTTGTCCACTAATGCGAGCATTGGGAATTTCACGGAAAAGTGGTGGTATATTCTTGATAGCAGCCTGTGTGCTGCCAATGGCCAATACAAGGCAGACCAGAAAACCGAACGCGCACTTGATTTGCATGTTGTTGCGGCCGGACTAACAACAGGCAATTGTTCGGATTTTGCGAAATGAACTCACTTTTTAACACAGTCCACAGTAAAACCCGTCAAATGCTATCGAAAAATTTACAATCGTGAAAAATGTGTGATATGCGATTATCAAGAGATTGATAGAATTATAAAGATAGCTAATCGTATAGCTGATAATTAGGCGCTTTGTTCGTGAAGGAAATGATATCGATAGGCGTTTGAAAGTTTTTAGTTTTGAAGAACTAACTTTGATTTGCTTGAAATTTTCTATTATTCAAACATTGTGGCAATATACAGCAATATTTACCGATGTAAAACTAACACGATTTGTCGGGATCACTTCTGCAATGTCTCGGAGACCTTCGATGCCTCAAAGCTTTTACGATTTTACATCTGTTCAATGTCTAGTACTGAGTAATCTCCTAAAGAAAACATCAATATATAAATACCATGTAGGTCCAATTTACACAATTCTCCTGCATTTCGCAGTAATTTCGTAATATTATCGAAATAAATGTCAGACTAGGATCATCTTTGTTTTACTAAATAAACGATTATCAAATGGTACTAGAACGTCAGGTATTAGAACAGAACAAACTAACATAATTTTGAAATCGCATAGAAATACAATGAATCGTACTATCTACATGTGAAGATAACAAGATATATAGATACCTACAAAGAGATATATTAAAAAAAAAAACAAATGAACTATAAAACACTGTATACCCAGTAGTTGTGCAAATATAGTAGATAGATACTTCAAAACATCAATGGAATATTGCGATAAATATTTGTGAGCAGTAGATAACATTTAAATTAGGTTAATTTGTACTACAACGGTCTAAAATTAACCCAATAGTCACCAATTATATTGCATATATTGAAACAAACTTTATGGTCAATCGTAATAAGTCAAAAATAACCGTTGTTTATCAAATAATATTTATTTTACTAAAAAACCAGAATAATGTGGTAGGTTATCTTGAGTTATAATTCAATTTTAGCATATACAAGATTAATTTGACTTAACTTTCTAATCAATTTTAATATACTATTCGAATTTGCAGAAAATTAAAGCACATCAACGCTAGTTTATATATATATAATCGGTGCATACAAAATAAATCGCATTTATGTCGTTAGCTCAGTTGGTTACTGCATCGGACTAAGAGCCAAAATGTTGCGGGTTCGTGTTGTAAACATAAAAAAAAGACAATGTTTTCTATACGACACTACATCCAAAAAACAAAACATGGTATATTAATAGTATTTCAATAGAAAAACAATTATTTCTACTATTAAAATCTGTCAATATGATGCATACCATTAATTCAATAATATTCAAACTGTTTATATGTAATATGTTCTTATACCAACGATTGTGGCGCGGCTCGAACACATGAACACTGAAACATTGTTTATGTCACAAATACGAGCGCGGTCTTTTTTTAAGCACCGAAGTCTGACCATATCAGTATTTTTTTTTTTTTTGGAATATCTACTAAAATCCACAGCACTCAGACAAACTATATCCATTGCGCTGTGAAATCTATTCCCTTCAAAATAATATAACCACGAGCGCCCATGCCCAAGCCGGGATTCGAACCCGAGACCTTCAGAATGCTATGGACGGCTGAGACCATAGCAGTAACTGTAGTTATTTAGACTTTTACTATTATAATTATAATTATTAACATTTTTGAGTACACATTGAATAGAAATTTGTTGTGCCAATCAACCAATATGCCTCAACTAACTTATTCAGCTCTCTCAAAGGCTTAGTCGGTTGTTATTGGTAATACTAAAAGCATTCTAGCTTAGACTACAACTAATTTAGAACAGTTTTAGAAAATTTGGTAATATGTTAATATTGTAAGCCGAATATTATAATTCCATCAAGAAATTTGTTAAAACTTCATTTTAAACGAATATAGTTGGTTGTTACAACAAACTTGTTCTTCAATCTTGCGGTATTTGTTGGGGTAGCTTCTTAAATTATGTCAAAATTGTACCAAAGTCTCTCTATATTTTAAGATTATACATTTTTTCAAATTATTTAGAACAATTAATTTGATCAAATGTTTTTCTTTAGTTCATTATCACTTTTCTTCATGATAAATCTTTCATTATTGAACAGGTGAAACATTAAAAAAATTATTTATTTATTTGAAACAAATTAATTTTACAATGGTATTACATTGCAAATATACGTTCCTGATTATTTTTATTTCTACAAGCGTATAAATAGTGGTCATATATTATTTTCTCAAACTTCCATGTATAATAAAATGCGCCTGCTACTTCAGACAAGGCCGAAAATATCACAAATTTATTAAGAATTTTATATATATGTAGAGAGTTGAATGCTATGACGACTAATAACCACTTCTAAATAGGTATGGAAAAAACCATTATTTAAATCTTATTGACAGCTTTATTCAGATAACATAATAAAATGGTTTATACGTGAACAGCAGTGGTGGGATTTAAATTATATATACATTTGATGTTTGTCGAAAACTAATTTATTTCGCCCGTTTTGTACGTGTAAATATAGTAAATATAAGTATCTATACATTTAAAGTTTAATTGTTTCATCGCCGATACGATATTTAATTGTGTTGATTAAATATTTTATTATAATAATTAATAAATTAATATACCAAAAATTAAAGAAAATTAACACACCGGATGACGAAAACATGTATGGTTTTTATTTGCCATTTTCATTTAATTATATATTTATTATTTTATTTATATTTTTTTATTTTACTATGTCACAAATATATTTATATTTATCGAAAGTCAATTTAAACACAAATATCAAAGTAATAATATACGCACGAGGTACGAAAAAACGAACCGACGAACCGAATAAGCAACAACGCGTTGCGATGAACGAAAGTAAAATAAGATCGGTACAACAGTTCCAGTAATACTGTGTAGTATGTTTAAAATTGTGTAGTGGCTGTAAAACTGCATTGTGCCTGCAAAACTGTCGGTTGGTGTATATGCTATATATTAGGGATGCCCAACTGACGTCGTGCGGGCACGACGTCAGCACGCAAGGTGCTAGACGAGAGGAAGATCGATGAAGCGGAAATGGTGAGAGGATTTTTAGAGCGAGTGCAGCGAATATAAGTCAGTGTAGATATTTGTGTTTTTATACCCTACACTAAGAGTGAAAGGGTATATTCAGTTTGGTACGCCGTTTGTAACACCCAGAAGGAAGCATCTCCGGTATGGAAAAGTATATATATTCTTGATCAGCATGACCTCCTGAGTCGATTTAGCGATGTCCGTCTGTCCGTCCGTCTGTCTGTCCGTCTGTCTGTCTGTCTGTCTGTCTGTCTGTCTGTCTGTCTGTCTGTCTGTCCGTCTGTCTGTCTGTCCGTCCGTCTGTCTGTTGAAATCCCTAAGACTTTTAAAATTGAAGAGCTAGATAAATGAAACTTATAACTTAGATAACTAATATACCTACGCTGTATGTGCGAAAAAATTGGCGAGATCGGTCCATTGTGACCTATGATCCGACCACTTATGTTCAAATACCTCATTCAAAATTTACATATACAGATCAATTTTACTGTATACGTGCTTAGGTAAACTTTTTTGGTCAAATATATATTGACATCATGCTCAAATACATGATAATAATGTTTTCCGGCGAAAAGACTTGTGGTTCACCAAAAAAGAAATCGAAATTCGGTACACCTACCCATATCTAAATATGGGTATCAAATGAATGGAAATTCTTCAGCGATTGAATGTTTGTAGTTATTTTTAGGATTCGTATACCCTGGTGACCTATATATCACTTTTAACGGTAACCACACATATGTGTTGGGTATTTATAGTCGACTTAGACCGACTATAATTTTGATAATCCTAACTATCATAATTACACCTACTTTAAAATTTCCCATGTGATCTAACCTTCCCAACTGGTTATAATTAGTACTGAATTATTGAAAAAATGTGTCTTGTCCTTCCTACGACTTTCGTTTTATATAAATATAATTAATATCAGTTTTTCAATGAATTTTCATTAGTTTTGTAGTTATAGTAGAAAAAAATAATAAATTGAATATTTGTAGAGATTTTGTCAAGCAATAAAGCTGGACACTGTCCCAATTCTGATGAAATATATGTCAAATGTAGCTACAACATGGCCTTGTCATAGGAAGATGTGAATGAAGCCCTTTAGATCTATTACTGAACTTCACTTCAATTGGAGAATTTTAAACGGAATCAAATTTTTGAATTGAAGACCAGTTCAGTGATAGGTCTAAAGG
Organism: Dryomyza anilis; assembly: GCA_951804985.1. NCBI lineage: Eukaryota > Metazoa > Arthropoda > Insecta > Diptera > Dryomyzidae > Dryomyza > Dryomyza anilis. The sequence goes on from OX638132.1 coordinate 94,735,922, forward strand.
TCTGCTTGACGTTGAAAATCAGTTAAGTGATATGTCTAAAGGGTAAAGTTGCCGGTTGGTTTGATATAAAGGGGCAGAACTAGAACCGATTTATAATATTTTCCTATAAGTTTACGACTGCAGTTTTCATAATCTCTATCAAAATCCGAAAAAAATTAATAATAGTTTAGGAGTTGCTCTGTGTCATTTTCGTACATAAAATCAAATTTTCTTTGCTAGATAAATTGTACCGAAAATGTCTCCGTAGTAGGAACGTACTTTTGAGATGCAAATGTACTGAAAACAGTGCAATTGTATCGAACTTATCATCACTGATATAAGTGCGTGTGACCTGCGAAAACTATCAGTCGATCGTGCGACTTCATGCGAGCTGGTCCGCGCTGCTTTGTTCTCCAGTCACCCCAGTATAAATTGTTAAATGTATCACATTTAAATCAAAATATTCAATGTAAAATAGAATTTTGACTAAACGTTTTTTTTTTTAATCTGAAACTTATTATGAGGCATTTAAATATTTTTTAGATCGAATAATAGGAAATTTTTAGAACTTTTCACAATTGCAACAAATCTTTTAAAAATATATCAAGTAAAATATATCAAGTAATGTTTATGTTATTTTTTTTATTATACACTCATTCTTTAATGGTGTTTTAATTAAAAACGAGTTGGGAAAGTTAGGTCACATGGGTAAGTTCAGTCATATGGGACGGACTGTTATAGTCGACCCTACACCTTAATGTGAGATATTTAATTGTATACCTCATAATATTATTCACATATCAGAAATTTACCTCTTATATAATTTAAAAAATTGATATAAAAGTATAAAATATCTAATAAAAAAAATGTTAAAATAAAAGTGGGCGGACCACGCCCTATTTAAAATTTGTAAGGCAAATATTTCACAGATTTTATTTTAATAATTTACGGATCAAATTTCCACTATGAAAACCCGGGAAATAATGCAAAAAAAATGTGGGCGGATCACGCCCATTTTTGGACCACATATTTTTAGGTGATTTATAACAATATTTTTTATATTTTATAACTATATCTTGAATACTTTTCGAGTTATTAGTTCCTAAAGATTTATATAAAAGTGACTTGTATGGGAGGTGGGCGTGTCCGTTGACCGTGGCTCATTTTCAAACTTAGTTCCTACTTTTGGCTAAAATATATTGAGACGAAATTTCATCGTATTCTGATCAGTATTTCTCAAGATTTTCTGTATTCGGACAGCAAGACAGAAAGACGGACAGACAGACAGACGGACATGGCTAAACGGACTCGGGCAGTGATGCTGATCAAGAATATATATACTTTTCCATACCGGACACACCTCCTAAGGGGCGTTACAATATATGCACAAAGTTAATATACCCTATACCTTATAGGTGAAGGGTATAATAACTAAATAAAGTAAATTTAAGAATCGACAATTTTTAGTTTCTATTGGGGTTCAATGCGTAGAGTTGAAGTCGACTGCGCACAGTAGAACATAGCATTTAGTTAATGATTTAAATATTTATATTTTCATTTAATATTCTATACTTTGTATGTAAACGATTAATGTATATTATAAAAATCTTATTAATTAAAAAACAAATATTAATAACTCACTTGGCCCTTTTGTAATAACATTTTTTGTGAACTTGTCCAGTTTTATAAACTGAATCAAAACATAAAAGATTGGTTTTAACAAAAATAACATGTTTTTCAAAAAATACAGTATTTTTGGATAATTCTATCTACAGTTCTGTACAAAACAACGAATTATATTTATGTCAGAGTTTGTTTTTCTTTGTTACACCGTACTCTCATCACACTCTCTTCTTTCAGTGTTGCATCATTTCTTAAGTAAAATAGGGCAGAAATGTGAAATAATTATTTTAGTATTTAGTTAAGTTTGAGATTTTAATCACTTTAGACACACATTTTATATCCCAAAACCTTTTACAGAATAATAACAAATAATGATTTTTTTTGCAAGCGAAAATTACATAAATGTTATGAAAAAAAAAAAATGTATAATTATTTAAAACTAGCTGGACCCGTGCACGACTCGTGCCAAGATTTTCTGAATTCAAAGATATGGAGCGATTTTATTAATATAAAAAACATTTTATTATTTATATGAGGGGCCCGTGCTTAGCTGTTGAAGTTTTTTTTATTGGTTTTATAAATGTGGTAACCAAATAATAATTCTCCGCCAAAACAACTTTTCTCAAAGACAATTCTTTCTCAGACTGCGCTTCTCCGCATCATTATTCCCAGTAAAAATCTTCCCCGTAAAATCCACATAGAACGCTTTCCCGTAGAATTCTCCACGGTAGAATTGTTCCCGGTAGAATTCTTTCCCGTAGAATTCTTCCCTGTAGAGTTTTTCCCAGTAGAAGAGTAATGTGGTGGGTTTTAATGTGGTGAGTTTCACAGTGGTGAGTTTAGGTGTGGTGAATTTTGGAGTGGTGAGTTTAATTGTGGTGAGTTTTAGTGTGGGTAGTTTTGGTGTGGTGAGTTTTAGTGTGGTAAGTTTTAGTGTGGTGAGTTTAAGTGTGGTGATTTTAAGTGTGGTGAGTTTTAGTGTGGTGAGTTTTAGTGTGGTGAATTATAGTGTAGTGGGTTTGGTGGTTTGTGGTGAATTTTAATGTGGCGTGTTTTAATGTGGCGTGTTTTAGTGTGGCAAGTTTTAATGTGGTGAATTTTATTGTGGTGAGTTTTAGTGTGATGAATTTTAATGTGATGAGTTTTATTGTGGTGAGTTTTAGTGCAGTGAATTTTAGTGTGGTGAGTTTTAGTGTGATTAATTATAGTGTGGTAGGTTTTAGTGTGGTGAATTTTAGTGCGGTGAGTTTTAGTGTGATGAGTTTTAGTGTGGCGAAATTTGAGTGTAGTGAGTTTTAATGTGGTGAGTTTTAGTGTGGTGAATTTTAATGTGGTGAAATTTTAGTGTGGTGAGTTTAAGTTTGGTTAGTTTTAGTGTGGTGAGTTTGTTTTTCTTTATCTTTCCTTTTTTTGTTTTTCATTTAGTTTGCTTTATGGTTTTATGTGATTGGTTTTGTTTTTGTATTTTTGCTTTTGTTTTGTTTTGTTTTGTGCTTTTGCTTTTTTTTTTTAATTTTTTTTTGTATTTGAGTTTTTTGTTTCATGTTCGTAGCTGGTGAAACTGCCGAGTTATATCGTATTGAAAGTTTAGGTTGTATGGGAGGTGCCACGCCCCTTTGTCCAATCCAGCCCATATATAGCCTATCATTCCTTCCAGACCATACCGCATCTGTGGTAAAAATTTCAAGAAAATCGGATCAGCCGTTTAGACGGAGAAGCGGAACAAACGTGATTGCTTTTGTTTTTGTATTTTTGCTTTTGTTTTGTTTTGTGCTTTTGCTTTTAATTTTTTTTTTTTGTATTTGAGTTTTTTGTTTCATGTTCGTAGCTGGTGAAAGTGCCGAGTTATATCGTATTAAAAGTTTAGGTTGTATGGGAGGTGCCACGCCCCTTTGTCCAATCCCGCCCATATATAGCCTATCATTCCTTCCAGACCATACCGCATCTGTGGTAAAAATTTCAAGAAAATCGGATCAGCCGTTTAGACGGAGAAGTGGAACAAACAAACAAAAGGACAAACCAACAAACCAACATTCAGATTTATTATATTAATAGGATTATAAAATTTGTATATTTTAGTAATTCAAAATAATAAGCAATATAATGGGTAAAACAAATCTCAAATAATTAAACTCTTAAAAAGACATTTAAATTTCCCGGAATTTCTAAAAATGCAACACTAAAAGCACCGCTCATTTCTGCGTTGCAATCCCCGCTCACTTCTGCCCGTAGATACCCCTCGATTGCCCGTGCAGTCAGCGGCGGGCAGGCGAGTTGGGCATCCCTACTATATATGAAGGGGAGTCTGGGGTAATGTTTTGATTTTCCTGTAAAAAAGTACATTTGAATAATTTTTTAAATTCTTTTGAAGGGTATATTCTATAGATCTAACTTGATCTAACTTTTTGCATTAACAGAATACTATTTATATGCCTTTGATTTTTGGGCGATTTTTCAAAACGTTTCAATTTCGGACTTGTTTTAAAATGTTGGGGTAAAGTGGGAAACTTAAAAATTTTTACCAAAATTATATTTTAGTAATTCTTTTGCATGTTTTGAATTTTTCATAGCAAAGTCAAATATATTAAGTTTGATCAATATTACAGTTCATTAAATTGTTAAAATTTAATTTCTTCGGCATTTTATACAGGCAAATTGTACCAAATTCTTCTTATGATGAAGTTGAAGATTATTTATCGATTTACTTTTTTTGCTCTCCGCTTTATTCTGAAATTCAGATTTTAACTCAGGTGAATTCAAAATTTTGCTTTTAATTAGTTTGGGACCACGATTGAACATTATTTTTGGCTAATGGAATTAAATAATTCATATAACACAATGTGTTTACTTAAATTTCAACAAATATTGCTTAAATTGCGTCTCTCACTTAAGCCCAGAAAGTGTTTCCCATTTTTCCCCAATATTGCCATTTGATCATAACTTAGCACTATTTAAGCAATGTTTAATTATTTGCAAACCCGTTCGTATTTCAAAAGATATACAATATCCGATCCTTTTAAGGATACTTTCCTAATTACAAACGAAAAAAATACACAGTCAAAATGGAATTTATTCGATTGTTACCATGGATGGAAAAGTTGATGTTATATTAAGAAGCACAATTGTTTTAATTTTTCTTAGTTCAAAAAATGCAATTTCCCATATTACTCCATGTCCCACTTTACCTCAGGTTCCCCTATATACATATATAAGCATATACACAAACCCAAACAAGATTTGATTTGTACTATTAAATACTTCTTATATCAATTAAATATATTAATAGAATTAATTATGTTGTATTAATAAATCTCATATTTACGTTCAATATTATTTTTCGGAGTAGTAGTCAATGGAGATTGTTTCCATTTTTACGAAAAGAGGTCTCGTACAGACTTCTTTTCGTTTAGAAAAATAAAAATTTTCCAAGATTAAATACAAATATTTTTAAAACATAAACATATAACAGAATTAATTGGTATATTCAATTTAGTCTTGAAAATTAAAGAAAAATTGTGCGATTTTCTGAAAAACTTTATAATAATAGTTTGGCGCTATAGTCCTGTGTAGAACTTCGGCCGAGCTCTCTCACCATTTTGAGCTGTGCGTGTTATATTTGGACTCATAGTGGTGGGACCTACAGTTTATTGCCGAATCCAACCGGCGGGTGAGAGCCTTTTCATAGGAAATGGTTTTACTCTCGTAGGTTTGCCATTTACAAAAATGTTTCTATGAAAAGATGTTGTTAGCCCCAGTCCAGGCTTGAACCGGGGACCTTTCGGCTCGCAGTCCAACGCACTGAGCTACCGCGGCTCAGGAATAAACTGAGTAATGGGTGCAGTTTCAACTCTAGTTTATTATCGTGAGATCACGATTCGTTTCTCCCTTCGTCTAAAATTGGTATAACGTATTTCAAACGTTTCGTTCGTTTCGCTGTTTAAATCAAACGTTTGTTCAATATTTTTGTTTTGGAAACTATTTTCTTACACAAAAATATTTTTTTTTTTTACTTTGTCGTATGTTTTATATGCTGGCAACATAAAAATCTCAAAACGAGCTTACTCCACGTTTCGTTTGATACATGAATCAAAAATTGTTGAAACAAATTATAGCCGAAATCGTTGTCACCGGGAATACATGATCGGGGCGTTCATAACTGTTTTTTCCAGTTCCGTTTCTAACATTAAAAACAGTTTTTGTTCCTGTTGCGGTTTCACAAACATTCCACAAACATAGTTCCGGTTTTACCCAAGCGCTTGTTTAGGATTCAAACTAGTTTGATGTTCTAAATTCGATATTGCTCAGTAGTGATCAAAATACCAAATTATATATTTGTGAAGATGCTTTAGTTTGTTCCAAATATTTTGAAAGTTTGCGATTTTCCGATCAAGTTTATAAACCAAGAAATAAATAACCAATTTACTTAAATATATTTCTCTGTACATACTAAATTAAGTTTTATTTCTAAATTTATTGCTGGCTGCCATTTACTAGATTCTATATTCAGTTTATAAAAATTACAACTTATACATCTATGTAGAAGTAGTCACAAAAAGCTACAATTTAATTTGCAGTATTTTCCTAAAAAGTCGACCCACCAGACGCCATGGGTGGCCTATACTTCGTGCATCACTTCGCGCACCCATTGCAAGCGCTTGCAGCGTAATCGGCTGCTTGTCGCGTCGCAACCATTCGTCTATTTCGGGACCAAACTTTACGACATACATTTCGCTAAGTTTCACCATTTTGCTAATGCGCGGAGAGTCGGCATCGATTAGTATGCCCTCCGAATACTTGCCGTTCGCATGCAACTCATCGGAGATCAGCTGACGCAATGCAAGAAACTGAAAGAGAGAGTGAAAGCGAGCGAGTTTAACAATTAAAGTATCATACTATTGTGTTTGAGACTTACCTGTGGCTGATGCCGCTGCGGCGTATACTCCGCAATGCGATTAAAGTGCTCGATAAAGTTCGCCGACTGACAGAGCAGTTTATAGTTTTGCTCGAAGAAACGCCACACTACCGGACGTGCCGCCCTGTTCGATCTATAGACATACGAAAGATACAGCATGGAGTCGCGTTCGTCCAATATCAAATGTGTCGAGTTCTCGCCCAGCAGCTGCGTCAGATAGTCGCGTATGTGGCTGTGACTCTGCGTACAACGCAGCGCATAAATGATGTCGTCATAGAGCAAAGCGCTCGACTCGGTCTGCGAGAGCAACGTTAGAATATTAGCAAACTCCTGATCGTTCAAATATTTGACGCCCAAGCAGAGTATTGAATCGTGTATCGCATAGTAGTTCATATTCACATCCGTCACGAAGCGTTTCTGCCGAAAGAAATAGTCGTGCGCCAGCCGACGCGTCAGCTCCAAACACTCGGGCAAGTCGGCGTCGCACGCCATCTCTAGCAGCTTTTGACGCGCTAAAATCTCAGTATTTGTCAGATGAGTATGCGGCTTATCGTGCAGTTTTCCGAAGATTGGCGCCACGAGACGACGCACAAACTCCATATACGGTTGATGCGAATGCGTTGCGAAGAGTATCTTATCGAAGTACGACACCACATCGGCCACACTATTCCACGGAATAAGGTCTTCCTCATGCTCCAGATATGCGAGCAACTCGAAGATGACCGTTGGTTTCTGTATCTCGTTGTGTTCGATCAGCGGACAGAGATCCTGAAAGATGGCTGCTCTATTTAGCTCATGGATGGCAGTATGATTGCGGCGCAGTTGATGCGCGATTGCCATGAGGTTGACATCATCGTAGAGCACATGATAGAAGCCGGTCTGCTGTTTGTTCACGATAAGCCAATCGTCCTGCTGCAGTGGCATCCCGAGTTGTGCCGCAGTCAGCGTTATCTCCGCCACCTCAGACATAAAATACTCGACACGTGTGCTATTGAAGTCCGGCTGCGAGGCAGTTGCAAAATTGAGTGGTATCCACCAACGCTCCTGCGAGTTTATATCCTTGGAGCGCTGTCGTATGCTGATCGTATTATCCTCGTAGTTGCGCTGAACGACGACAATCGGTATCCCTTCGCTGTGCGTCCACGAATGCATAATCTGTGGTATCGAGGCACGCCATTCCTGCTCCGCAAAGCTTTCATTCTCGTAGACGGCCTCCTGTATGGCGCGAAAGAGTTGGTCCTCGTTGGCGACTGCATATTGGCTTCACAATTGGAAGGAAGACAAAAACTTAGTAATATTAATTGTTATTTTCCAATTCCAGAACGGCGGACGGACGCATGGTAGACAAGAACATTACTTACTATTTGCTGAGGAATTTGTTGATGCCGTGCATGAAGGTACGATCGTTGAAGGAGTGATGGAACATCTTGATGACGCAGGCGGCTGAAAATATAAATAATGTTAATTAGGATGTATATGTATTATATGCTGATATGGGATAGGATAGGATAGGATAGCAAATTAAATGAAATTTTGGTCAGCGTTATATATAACCATTCTAAACGGTCTCGCGGAATGTGGGCGGGTTTGGACCACTGGACGTGGCACTCCAGATAGTGTATGTCAACAGTTATTATAGTGATATCAAGATATTTCCAACCAGGGTATCAACCAACCCACATTTTTAAACTCACCACACTGAAATTCACCACACCAAAATTCACCACAGCGAAACTCACCACACCAAAATTCACCACACTAAAACTCACCGCACTAAAACTCACTACACTAAAACCACAATCTCTAACTCACTAAAACTTCTACTGGGAATAACTCTACGGGGAAAAATTCTACGGGAAAGAATTCTACCGGGAAGATATATAGGGGAAAGCATTCTACGGGGAAGATATACATGTTCTTTATATTAGTAAAATCACTCCATATCCTTGCATTCACAAAATCTTGGCAGGAGCCGTGCACGGGTCCAGCTAGTACACTATATTTTAGCTATTGTTTTCATTTGCAGTAGCTTAATTTCGATCAGAAATTAGGTTACGCTTTCATTTTCCATTCATATTCGCCAAACTCTTTAAAAGGCGCACTTTAAATGACACTCAATAATCATATTAAAATCATCTTGGAGTGGGATCTTGCAAATACTTAGCGTTGATTTTAATTTAAGCAAGACCCAATGTTGTCTATTATCGCACAAAAGAATGGCTGCTCACCTCCCTCCCCTCAATATGGGCGCTGTAAATATAACGAAGTCAGCTTCTCTTGACGTTCGGGGCATATCAATTCCATGTTACCTCCATTTGAATGATCATATATTTGATCTGTCGAAGGAAGCGGCCAAGTGTCTCGGATTTCTAAAACGGTGTAAGACATACTTCACTTCTGCTGACTTACGCACTGTCTATACCGCCTATATTCGTCCTAACACGCATATTTGGGCAGGGGCTTCAAAACCCTCTTTGGAGTTGCTGGAACGAATAAAACAAAGTACGAAATATCTAATAAGGGATGAACATTTCATCGTCTATTAGGTCTCTTGAGTACCGAAGGTCCGTTGGGTATTTATAGGTATTACAACGGTAATTATTCGAAAGAAATATATGGCCTAATACCACCAGGTCCTATGTTCTCAACTCGGGCAAGCTCACCACTTCGTAGTACACTCGGTTTTCAATAGAACCACGCATTACAGACTGAATTCGTTCTTCAAACTCACGATACGTTTGTAGAACTATCTCCCTGCGTCTGTTTTTCCGTCATCTTTGATATTGGCAAGGTAAAACAAACATACGCCGGCACTACTCCATTTTTCCTCCATCCATCTAATATATTAACCCATCCTACTATTAACACTGTACACTGCACGAATCCCCTGAGCGTTGATTAATTTGATAAAAAAAGAATCGTTTAAACTGGACCTTTGCATTTCGTATTGACTTGAGAAAGATTTCTAATCTTAACGTCTAACTCATAAATTGATGATACTTTACAACTTGAAGATAGATCTTGAATACCAAAATATTCTTTGAAAATTATCAGATATTTAATATGTATTTAACCTGAATATAGTCTCCGTCTTTAAATCGACTACGGAATAATGAAATCTTAATCTCGATACAGAATATCATTTTATGTGGATGTTAATTAATCTTATACCAACCTAAATCATTTGGACCTTTTTCAAAAGTAATAAATTTACCACTTCCATTATTGAAATTAATTTCCAAATACTCACCACGATGATAGATGATATAATCGAAGACCGACATAATTTGCGACTCTTTCTCCACGTACTTCGTCATCGGACGTACCGTAATAGAACTATATGCACGCTCTACCACATCGATCATAAAGAATTCCATCACCTTCAGTTCCGGATAAATCTGCAAGTAATGCAAAAAGTTAATATGAAACAGATCCCCCAATAGGTTTACTACATACCATATCTGCAATCAGATAACCAAAATATGTGGCAAACCCTTCATTTAGCCACGCATACGTCCACCATTCAGGCGACACCAAATTGCCAAACCACTGATGTGAGATCTCGTGAATCTGCGTTATTAGATCCCTGAGCTTTACTTCGCTATCCTCGTCGTCTAGGTTTTCATTGCTCAGCAAACTGTCTTTTTTGTATGTAATCAACCCCCAGTTCTCCATGGCGGAGCCATAATTTATCTCCAATGCAATGTGATCCAATTTGGACAATGAATACGGAATGCCGATGTAGTCCTCCAGAGCGGCTACCGTTCGTTGCGAGTTGCTCAGCGCATGATGTCCCTTGAATGTGGCATTGGGTGGCGTGAAGACACGATGCAGTACATTGCGATGTTCCATCGCAATATGTTCGAAATTGGAGACCACGAAAGCCAGTAGATACGTGGAAATGGGCGGTGTATCGCGAAAAGTGGTGGTTGTCATGTTATCGGGACTGTTTTTGCGTACGCGAAAAAGAAGAAAAATAAATACAGAATGTTCATGAGAATGTCTCCAATTTGTGATACTCACCCAACGACTGGTTCGCCCAGCACATCCATGTTGGAGATGGCCGTGTAGTTGCTGCCGTGCGTAATGCGTATCGTGAAGTTGGACTTGAAGGCAGGCTCATCGTAGCAGGGAAAGGCGAGACGTGCACTTGTCGGCTCAAATTGTGTGGCGGCCAGGTAGCTGCAAATGAGAAGAGCATTTCAAATTTATATTTTTAATGGAAATTTCACATTAACTGAGATTTAATTTTTTAATAATAATTTAAATATTTAATATATTTTCATTTTAATTAAAATTTGAATTTTAGATAAAATTTTCAATTTTAAATAAAAATTTCAAATTTGAATAAAAAAAAGTCAAAGTCAATTTCAATTTTGAGTAAAAATTTCAATTTTGAGTAAACATTTCGATTTTGAGTAAAAATTGAACTTTTGAGTAAAAATTTCAATTTTGAGTAAAAATTACAATTTTGAGTAAAAATTTGAATTTTGAGTAAAAATTTAAATTTTGAGTAAGCATTTCAATTTTGAATAAATATTCCAATTTTGAGTAAAAATTTCAATTTTGAGAAAAAATTTCAATTTGAGTAAAAATTTGAATTTGAGTAAAAATTTCAATTTTGAGTAAAAGTTTAAATTTTGAGTAAATATTTCAATTTTGAGTATAAATTTCAATTTTGAGTCAAAATTTCAATTTTGAGTCAAAATTTCAATTTTGAGTCAAAATTTCAATTTTGAGTAAAAATTTGAATTTTGAGTAAAAATTTCAATTTTGAATTTTGAGTAAAAATTTCAATTTTGAGTAAAAATTTGAATTTTGAGTAAAAATTCAATTATGAGTAAAAATTTCAATTTTGAGTATAAATTTTGAGTAAAAATTTCAATTTCAGTAAAAATTTCAATATTGAGTAAAAATTTCAATTTCAGTAAAAATTTCAATATTGAGTAAAAATTTCAATTTCGAGTATAAATTTCAATTTTGAGTAAAAATTTAATATTTGGGTAAATTACAATTTTTTGTAGTTACTTCAAATTAGAGTACAAATTTCATTTTGAGTAAAAAATTTCAGTTTTTACTAAAAAATTTCAATTTTGAGTTAGGAGTTTGAATTATGAGTTTGAATAAAATTTTCCATTTTTCCATTTTAATTTCCAAATTTTTCAAATTAGCAATTTTGATTGTGTAATTGTAAAAATTTGTTTTTTTTTTTGTTATACTCGAATTCAATACAAAAAACAAAAATAATTCAATCGATTTTTTTTTCGCAAAGCGAATTAATTTCTATTTTTTTTTGACAAATCGAATCGATTGGTGGTGAATTTCTGAACATTCAAATACTGTCGATTTTACACCAAAAAAGTACCTAATTTCCGGAAATACGTTGCACAGCAATTCAAAATAAAACAAAATATACATTGTAAGCGAAGAAGATAACCCAAACATTGGGGGTCATCAAAAAAAGGAACCTCCTTGGAGATTAATGAAAAATGTGATTTTTTTTTTTTTAAATTTAATTAGAAAACATTTATATTTATTTGGTTTAATTTTTTATTTTAAAATTCTGTATAAATTTTTAATTGATCTTTTTAGCAATATACCAAACATAGACAAATATTTGAGTCTGATAAGCATGTCACACATAGAGCTTGTTTTTTTGATTTTTTTTTTATTATTTAATTTTTTGTTTTGATATGCGTTGACATGGAAACTTCCCGCCGCACGATCGTACAAAACGATCGATCCAATGTTGTTCATTTATTTGTTTGGTTGTTTCTTTTTTTTCTGTTTGTTTGGCTTGATAAGACTTTAAAAATATAAACGAAAAACCAGTCAGTGACGACACTCAGCTGCTGAACTTGTTACAATCACGATCACTCACACATTTTCATATGTATAAAAATACACAGATACAGCTACGCATTCGCAATCGCACTTCAACATGATCATTTCAGTCAGTTCAATGAAATTCCGCTTTAAAGCTGTGTAAATCCCGCCAAAAGCTCTACACTCAGATTGTGGAAAATATTATACTGCGACGAATACTTTTTTTAAAGTACAGAAACAAATATAATTGTGGTTTGTATAGTTTTGTAGTTTTTCGTAGGTACAAATATCATTTTGTTAACACAGGTGTATTATTTATTAAATCAATAACTGGAGATCCATTATAATGCGATTATGAATTTTAGTATTTAGTAGACAGGATTAAATGTAATATAAATATAAACACTATGAAGTAAGTAGTAGTAGTACTAATTTTTAAATAAATAACAAAATAAACCTATAAAATTAATAGTATCGAAGTTGTTGAACTTTGAACGTAGAACATAAGCATATCAGTTTATAGAAAAGATCCGTTTCAGAGCTGTGTAAATCCCGCCAAACTCAGATTATGAAAATATTATATTGAGAGAACGAATGAAAGTCATATTAAATTAAGAGTTCTTAATAGTTTTTCGTAGTTATAAATGTCAGTTTTTTAAATCAATCAGGAGATCCAAAGCTTAATGCAGTTCCGCTTTAGATATGGGATAATGTGACTATTCATTTTATAGGATACGAAAAAGTAATATGCATTTCATATTAAAACAATAATATTTGAAGTTTTTATAGCTACTAGTTTCATTTCTTCTCAATTTGATAACAATAGTAGTCTAAAAAAGCACTTTACTGATCTATAACTGCTGATCTATAACTAAAAGTCAGATCGGCCAAAGCCGACCTGGACCTGCGTTCTATAGGTCTCGGGTTTGAATCACGGCCTGGGCATGGGCGCTCGTGGTGATCTTATATAGATTCCACTGTACAATGGATACAGTCTGTCTGAGTGATATTGATCTAAATAGATATTTAAAAAAATGTCAGATCTATGAATTTTACATTCCCTCACATTCCATAAAATGCGTAACATCTTAATAGATATTCCAAAAAAAAAAATCATGTTAATAAACCTCACATTCCATAACATGCTAAATCGACTTAGCAATTTCTATCCAATGTTATAATCAAAAATGTACTCAGCGTACATCAAACTTTTTTAAAAACTTACAATCAATATTGGGCTTTAAAAAAGCCGCTTTAAATACTAAGTGCTTCTAACAAATTGGATACGTTTTATCTGTTATTAAAAGTCAACACAATTAGAAAACTTCTTATACAAAGCTCATTTTTTAAACTTAGCATGTTATGGAATTGGATGGTCGATAAATTTCGCTTAAATTTCTACAACCAATTTGTGACAATTTTTTTTTATAGTACACGATGAAATATGTTGAATTTCATATTTAAACAATAGTTTTTATTGTTTGCATAATACCATTTTTGACACAGACTCATTGTTAAATTAATGGTATAGACCTAATTATTCATAAACAATAGTTAGGTACTGTAAATTCAATAGTATTTTTCTACGATGCTCAGTTACTTCATTATTATTTGTTGTTTCCGATTAAATTTGTGTAAACTCCATCAAAACCATCCATTATGATAACAAAAAAAATTTGAATAACGACTATTAATTTTATAAGACACATGTGCATTTCATATTAAATCAATGGTTCCATAGTTTTCATGATTTTTCGAAATAATTACTTTAATTTTGTTTGTATCACAAATTATTTAATCAATACTATCAATACTGATCCAAAACACATTTTCAAAGTAACATTTTTAACACAGACAATAATAGTATCCTAGTATTCTTCTACGATGCTTATTTTCGTCATTATTACGTCACTTTAAAAAAGTTACCTTTAATAATTGAGTAAACACAGCCAAACACATATAGATTTGACATTATATGATTAATTTTTATCATTTTGCGAAGTTTTGTTTGTTGTTATTGTTTAATCAATGTAATATTGATTCAAACCACATTACTATAAATTCTATAGTAGTGAAACTATTAAAGTAAGGGAATACACTGAAAACTGCCAAATTTTTCAGAATTGAAACTGGAATATGTTCTTCTTTAAATTTTTTTCACGGAGCCATTATTTATCAATAGTATAGCAATACTGATCCAAACACACATTTATATAGATTTAATAGTATTGAAACTATTATATTAAATGAACATTTTTAACTAATAAGGAACTTTTTCAGACTTGGCTCTGGAAAATATTCTTGGTTATGACTATTATCCGTAAAATCCGCAGGTTATAATAATAGAAATAGTTTTTCTCTACGAAGCCACGTCTCGACAGGCAAAGAAAAACCTTCGAGAGTAAAACATTTCATTGAAAAAGGCCTCTCATCTCGCCGTTTTGATTCGGCAATAAACTTTAATACAATAGGCACAGCTCAAATGGAGAAAGAGGCTCGGCCTATATTCTTAAGCGCTGTTGCGCCATACTATCATTAATATTATTATTATTGTTGAGACATTTTCATTCTTATCTGGTTTCTTTCAATTATTCGTTATACAACATATTCTGAAATATGTTCTACAGAATATAATTATGTTCTAATTTTTTTGTAAAAAATTAATTGATTCTTTGGAATCGATTGTTTTGACTGCTTATTATTATGCGATTTACTATTAAATGTATAGTATTTGTTTTTTTGCGTATTACTCACACCGGTTTGCTGTTTACATCGCTGTATGTCATCCAGTAGATGCCGCGCGTTTTCGTATTCATGCGTCCGCCGTACAGTATCTCGATGCGGAACTCTTGCCCCGCCTCGAAGGCCTGATAACGCGGATTCGTGTGTATTATGAGAAAACTAGTTTTCGCATCGTACGTATAGCCGATGTCCTCGACCGGTTCGCCCGTTGCGCTCTCACGCACCGTGATCACGAAATCACGCAGTTTCTGTGCGTGCAACACCACCTCGTCGGTGGACTCTTTCACCAGCACATCGATCGTGACGTTGCCAGTATAATCGAGTATTTCGCGATGTATATGCGTCACGATGTGCAGTTCGTAGTGTAGCGGATACGTTGTGTTGGGCAGACGCAATGAACGTGGCGGCAACGATATCGACGCACTGCTGCTGCTGCTGCTGCTGTTGCTACTCTCATTGTTCAGTTCGCTGAGGATATTCTTGAAGATATCATTGTCCTGACAATGAATCGACGTGACGCCACAGAGCAAGAGCACTGACAATCCAATCAGGGTTGCCATCGTTATCGTCCTCGCAATTATAAATGTCGCGCACGTTCTAAAATTTGTTTTGAAACGTACTCGTCGAAAACTCAACACCAACTGAATATGCGATTTATTTTGTAATGTCTATGCTGCTGCTGCTGCGATTGCTTCTGAACTGGAAATATTGTTGGTTTTTTTTACTACCAAGACGACTGATAAGATAACCCGTAGAGCGCACTTCCAGAGGTGTGCGTCTCAGAGAACACGAGAGAGAATGTGTTCGCGAGCAGTACGATCAGGAGTTGCACTCCGAGTGAAAGTGAAAAGGAGACTGTTCTGCTGTTTGTTGAAAACAAGTCTTAAATCTGATATTGCAAGGTCTCAATGGGAGTTTTTTGTGCTAATTCATATCGATTCTTAGGAATAATATATATGATCTTCAGATAAAAAGTACTTGTAGCAACTGTCTACTACATATCAATATTTTTTTTTTTAGATGACCTTGCATTGTTTATATCTGTTTTTCAGTATTTGTTCACCAAATATTTCATTAAAAATTTTGAAATATCTATAAAACTTTTGAAAATTTCCATTTTGAGTTAAAATTTCCACTTTGAGTTAAAATTTAACTTTTGAGTTAAAACTTCAATTTTGATACAATTTCATTTTTGAATAAAAAAAAATGTAAAAATCACAAAATTAAAGTCAAAATTTAATTTTTTAATACAAATTTTTATTTTGACTCAAATTTCAATTTAGACTAGAAATTTAAATTTTGAGTAGAAATTTAAATTAGGAGTAAAAATGTCGATTTTGAATAAATATTTCAATTTTGATGAAAATTTTCAATTTTGACTACAAATTTCAAAAAAATATAATTTTTGAGTAAACATTTTTATTTCGAGTTAAAACTTATATTTCGAGTCAAAATTTCATTTTATTACAAAGTAAAATTTCAATTTTGAATACAATTTTCAATTTTGACTAAAAATTTCAAATTTGACTACAAATTTCAATTTGGACCATGAAATATAATTTTTGAGTCAAAATTTCAATTTCGAGTTAAAACTTATATTTCGAGTCAAAATTTCATTTTAGAACAAAGTAAAATTTCAATTTTGAATAAAATTTTAAATTTTGAGTCAAAATTTCATTATTAAGTAAAATTTCACATTTGAATTAAAACTTTAATTTCTATTAAAATTTTCATTTTTGAATAAAAAATTTCAATTTTAAATCATAGATCAATTTTGAGTTTAAACACCATTTTTTTAGTAAAAATTTCATTTTTAGTAAAAATTTAATTTTTAGTAAAAATTTCATTTTTAGTAAAAATTTCATTTTTTAGTAAAAATTTCATTTTTAGTAAAAATTTCATTTTTAGTAAAAATTTCAATTTTAACAAAAAAATTAATTTTGACAATAGATTTAATTTTTGAATAAAAATTTTAATTTTGTCTATAAATTTCAATTTTGAGTAAAATTTAGAATTTGAAATAAAATTTAATTTTTGATTAAAAATTTTAATTTTGACAAAAAAAATAAAATTATTGACAAAAAAATATATTTTTGATATAAATATTTAATTAAATTTTTTTATATTGACGCAAATTTGTTATTTTAACAAAATATTTCAATTTTGATTAGTTGCAGTTCCGACCGAAAATTCCAACAGAATTATATATGAAAGTTCAACACAGTACAAAAAAGTTAAGGTACAATAACACGATATTGTAAAAAATATATAAAAAAAAAAATTTTGAAATTCCACGCACAAAAAATGTTGAACACGTTCTGTAAGTTATTTCCCTAGAGCGTTGAACCTTACGAAATACACATCAAATATTATATTTGATTATTTAATAATAATAATAGTTTGGCACTACAGTCCTATAAGGACTTAGGCCGAGCTCTCTCACCATTTTGAGCTGTGCGTGTTATATTTGTACTCAAAGTGGTGGGACTTACAGTTTATTGCCGAATCCGAACGGCGGGCGAGAGCTTTTCATAGGCAATGTTTTACTCTCGTAGGTTTGCCATTTACTGCCGAGAGGTAGCGCGGTATAGAAAAATGTTTCTATGAAAAGATGTTGGTGGCCCCAGTCCAGGCTTGAACCGGGGACCTTTCGGCTCGCAGTCCAACGCACTAACCACTGAGCTACCGCGGCTACTTGATTATTTAATAACTTTTATTTAATAACTCTATAAGAGTTATTTAATAACTCTTTTATATTATATTTAAATAAAAAGTTTGCTGGTAGTTTGCGCACAAACCTAGAAAAATAATACACAATATATCTCATAAATTGCATAGTAACAATGATAAAAAAGGTGTCTAAATTTCCACTTGTGTCACTTTTTAATCATCTTCAAATTCTACAACTTGTTATAAATATCGTTATTGTTGCCTAATATTTGCATGGCCCACATAAAAACGCGTGTTTTAATTATCGGAACTCATCGATTCATTATTTTTAAATACCATTACTCACATTTAAAAGCAATAAATGAAAATCAGCATGAATCAATGATGCCAAACGTTAAAGCCATCGATAAGATATGAAAGACAAATGTCTTCAACTACTGAGTGTTGACAATCAATAAAAGTTCTTTATACTTTGTTTTGATTTATGTAATTCAAAAATAGCGTCATTGGCTCAGTTGGTTAGTGCATTGTATAACGAGCCGGAGGGTCGGTGATCTACCTCTGGTCGAACGACGAGACTGTAACAGAAAAGTAATATAAAATGTTTGCCTTGCGACGCTACTATAATCGTTGTTTTTAAAAAATGTATAGGGGTTTTCAGGTATTTAATTAAAATGTTGGGCACCACTGATGTTTAAAGTTAATTTCAAAAAATAAGAGATTCAAACATGACGCAATTTACCGATCAGGCGATAAAAATTATGACGTTGAGACGAAACAGTAACCACAAATTGTTTATTTGGAATTTACGATATGTTAATAAAAATGAATTTTTCTTCGTATATACGATTTTTACTCTATGTCTTGTTACTCACAATCGTATTCTTTGGTAATATATAAATATATAAATTATTATAAAGAGACATACAGTCTCATAAGAATGACACGTTACAATAATATTTTGTAAATATATCAGTCGGTGCACAATGGGTCGAATCGAAATCTGGGTGAGCAAATAAATGTCGCAAAATCTTTCAAATATCTAACAAAAAAAAGGGGTTTTCGTTTTCAATACTTTTTCTATTAAGATCCGCAAGAGTTTTACCAAAATAATTTGTAAAAAGGTTGCATGGTAAAAAGTTATGTGGAGGCAAAGGTCGACATTGAATTTTTTATAGTTTGCTCTATATTTGTTAAAGCTATCTGAAATGTTTCTAAAATAATTCAGAAAAAAATGCAACATTAATCTGACAGTATTCAATATAATTTTAATACATATTTCAACTAGACATCTGCACAAATGTATGCGAAGTGCACTCTGCAAAATATGCATTACTGCACTCGACAGTATTGTGTGCATTTTGCAATGACAGTCGACAGTATTATAGTGAAGTCTCTCGAGCGACAACACTTCACTGCAGTATTTGTTTAATTGGTGTCAAGTAGCGTCAAGACATTTTTTTAAAGTATTCAATGTTTTGGAAAATAAAACCAAATGGCGCTAAACATGCAACGAATACAGTGAGTGCAGCGAATGAGCGCAACTAGTAACGAGTGAGAAGACGAACATTGAAAACAACAATAAAACTATCGCTCGACGGCAGTAATGTTGTTGTCGGTATTTATCACAACAAACAATATTAAAAAAAAAATGTTAAAAAAATGTGTACGACAACAAAAAAAAACAAATAAAGCCAGTTGGGAAGGTTAGATCACATGGGAAATTTTAAAGTAGGTGTAATTATGATAGTTAGGATTATCAAAATTATAGTCGGTCTAAGCCGACTATAAATACCCTACACATATGTGTGGTTACCATTCAAAGTGGTATATAGGTCACCAGGGTATACAAATTCGGAAAATAACTACAAACTTTCAATCGCTGAAGAATTTCCATTCATTTGATACCCATATTTACAAATGGGTAGGTGTACCGAATTTCGATTTTTTTTTTTGTGAACCACAAGTCTTTTCGCCGGGAAACTTTATTACCATGTATTTGAGCATGATGTCACTATATATTTGACCAAAAAAGTTTACCTAAGCACTTATACATAAAAATTGATCTTTATATGTACATTTTATATTAGGTATTTGAACATAAGTGGTCGGATCATAGGTCACAATGGACCGATCTCGCCAATTTTTTCGCACATACAGCGTAGGTATATTAGTAATCTAAGTTTCATTTATCTAGCTCTTCAATTTTAAAAGTAGTAGGGATTTCAACAGACAGACAGACAGACGGACGGACAGACAGACGGACAGACGGACGGACAGACAGACAGACGGACATACAGACGGACAGACGGACATCGCTAAATCGACTCAGGAGGTCATGCTGATCAAGAATATTTATACTTTTCCATACCGGAGATGCTTCCTTCTGGGTGTTACAAACGGCGTACCAAACTGAATATACTCTGATATTATAGCATGTTATTTCCGTTCGCGTGAATCAATTATTGCAAGGGGCGCAAAAGTTATGGCGGTTTTAAGTTGAAAAATTTTAAAAAAAATTCTTAACACCACACTTAATTTCGGAAAAAGTAGTTTATATTTATAAAGCGTAAAAAGAGCTAATATATATAATTAATTTCTAATACATGCAGATTTACACTAAACATTTTTTTTACTAGAACTTGTGCGATGTTTAAGGACACATACGATTGAAATTATTTTAAATTATAAATTAATTAGTCATTAAAGACAATTTAAAATAAGGCATTGAAATAAATATGTTGCTATCTCTATTGGTTTAGAAATACCAATTCAAAGAGATAACATTTTATATAGTGTTGCTTTTTATGCAAATGTAAGTAGGTGCGTAAATTCTAGAAATTTCAAAAAAATTTTGTGCGCCTCATTTTTTTGGTTAAAACATTGACCAAACTTACGATTGTTGAATATTTTGACCTTTTTCGTGCAGTACTGTGGATGTGCCTCAATGAAATATGTTTTGACAAGATTTCACAATAAAAGGACTTAAAATAGACATTTTTGATTGCAATCAATTATTAGAAATCGAGACCATTCTACGTAGATGCTTAAAATCCTTTAAAAACATTATTTACCATAAAAATGAGCAAAAACAAAATATCAAAATGTTGCACAATATAATGTCCTTGTAACGCAGTGTCCTGATCATGAACTGACCTCAGGCCATGATCATGTACTGATCGAGTATAATAGGGTTTCTCTCATTAAATCTCGATCATTGTCTGATGTCATTTTGTTATGAGGAACAAATAATGTAGCTATGATCGGGAACATTGACTATTTAGATAATGAAAACCCTGGTATGGTAAGCATGATAAGGGCACGCAAAGGCAATGATCATATTTTCTCTAATAGGACTTACCCAACGAAAACCCGATCATTTCCCGATGGCGCATCGGGCAAATTTCTACTGGCCAAAAAACACAGACATTTTGAAAATGGGGAAAAAAATAGTTTCTATTTTGCACCACCATATATTCCACCATATAATTATTATATTCAAATTAAACATATACCAAACTGATCTCCCACGTGTACCGAGCATCTCTTTTTCAGCAAGTGTGATCCTAAAGTGAAGATCTTTTAACAAAAACGGAGAATAAGCAAAAAAAACCTAGTGTATTTTTTTCAATTTTTCAACTTTAAATTACTATAAAAAATAGAGGTAAAGAATTCTGGACCTAATAATTTGCATTCTTATAATTTTAGGTATACTTCATCCAAATCTATTAAACATTAACATTAAATCGAAAAACTACGAAAGTTGTTGATAAATTAAAGTCGGTTTCAATTATTTTAAAAAATTTCTGTTTTTGCCCATACAAAAATGTAATTCTGGACATTCTTCGTTATAAAATGTTATTATCTGCCTGCTTTTTATGAAAAGATGTTAGGTCATTTGTTTTTCCCCTTCTTTTTAAACAAAATATATTCTTTCGTTTTCTTTCCTTCTAATCACTACTATTTTCTCATAAGTTCCAAAATTGGCACGGCTCGCCCAAAATGAATGTAGCCAATACATGTTTTTTAAGTATATTCGAATGGTCAAACTTAAAAAGTAAAAGATGAAAATATCAACCTAAATACGAGAACTGATATTTTCAAAAAATATTATGTCAAAAATATTCAAAAATGGCATTTCACGACCTTTTCTTTGAATGAGCGAATACACCCATTTAAATAAGGAATCCCTGCAGTATCGTCACGACCTACGAAAAGCCCATTTTGAGTTTGCAGTGATTATATCAAATCTGGGCTGATGCCATGCAATATTTTCTGATTTGAAGTAGGTGTGGTTGGACAACCTACAGCTGAGTTGCAGGAGTTGAATCAATTATTTATATCCAAAGATAAATATGTTCTTGTCAGTTGGCACAAATATCGACGACCTCTTCGATCAGAAACTCTCGGTTGTATTAAAAAAATTATAAATCTAATTTTAAAATTTTTTTAAATGTAGTTAGTGGTTTTATGTGTTTATGCTGTTTTGGCTTTTTATTCTATTTAAATTTTGTAAACAAATAAAAACCATTAATATGTCATGTACAGCTTTAACCCAAATAAAAACTGTTTCAAGAGTCAATAAACTCTGTTTTCACTTATTACGATTTTTGGCAACAAAGAAAAATGAGCAATTTTAAGCGGCCATTAACAGAAAGAATATTCGAGAGGCGCTCTTTTAGAATCTGCACAGCGAGAGAGAATCTTCAATAAATGTTTATGCGAGCAACGTTGTTTTAATTACAGTGTTGCCAACCACTTAAATATATCGATTTAATTGTGGATTTTATTCCGGAAATATTTAAAAGATTTAATAAAAATATTATAATTTTGATTTAAATTTTCTGAGCAAATTCCATCAAAAAGTTTCATAAATTCCAGTGACAGAATTTTTTTGACTGGTTCATTTCTTCGTTGTTTTTCTTTTTTTTAATTAAAAAAAAATGATCACTGAAATCTCTTACATTTTTTAACGAATTCGTTTTCCATTATATGGGTGTTAGTCATACGATAACTTACTAGATTTTTTTAAATCACGTTCTCGAACTTTTTATAAAAAAAAACAGAATGTTCTTCTGAAACTCCGCTCAACTACGCAAGAGCAGAGTTTAAATTGCTCGAGCAACACAAAAACTATCGCTTTTTGCTTTTGTAGTTTTTTTTATAATTTAAAAAACAATTTGAAAATATTATGTGCTGACCTCCAAAATAGGTTTTTAAACTTTCGGACCATTTTTTCTTATTATGTTTGTATTAGATATTTTAAAAACGAGAAAACCATTAGTAAGATAAATTCATTACCTTTAAAATGGGACCAAATTGTTGAATATTGAATATATGGTTCACGAGCTACAGTAATTTACTGAATGCAAAATGTTGAATTTCAACGATATTTTTGAATTTATTAAGAGGTAAAAATACTAATAAAAAATTTTTATATAAAACATGAAACATATGTAAAATATTTTTCGACATATAACATAAGCGCAAAGTTTAAACGAAATCAAAAATAGCTAATCTCAAAAGTGCCCGGATTGACGTGGAATGGCCGATATGAGTGCTCAAGTCACTCATATCGGCCTTTTAAAATCATCTTCTCTAAATCTAAAATGAAAAATAAATCTTGTCTCGACTAAATTAAATTCCAAAATGCTGTTTCGATTAATATTTTCTTACATATGGCACCTCAAGTTCTGATATGAAGCGAGAATTAAAGATTTTTTTAAAATCACGTTCTCGATCTCCAAAATTTGGTAAAAATATACAAATCTTGAATATCGTCTGGACTACTGTAAACCACTGGTTAATAACTTTGAGCAATTCTAAAAATCTTGATCTTTGCTTTTAATATGAATTTTTAACATTTTGCAGGAATATTTCTCGGATATTTTTGGCAAATACATTTTTATTTGTTTATACGAAATAATATTATGGATTCATGTTATCCAATTGTATTTTTCCAATTTTGTTTCAAGGCATAATTTAGAGAGCGGGTCGAAAATAGAGAACCTTTGTTACAAACTTCGCGGCTTCGCGTCTTTCAAAAAAAAAAAGAAATTCTAAATTTAATTAAGTCTGCAATGGCTTCCTTTACTTTCTCTCTGAACTCTCCGATAGACAATCTCGTTCACAGATTTGTCTCAAATTACGAGACTAGGTCGAACGAGATCTCGAAATTTCTAATTTTGCATGCAACACTTGGCAACTCCAAGCTCAAAGCTTCGCGGCGACAACAAACGCAAGTTCATCACAAAAAGCGAAGACGCCACTCACAACCACTTCAGTCTTTTAGTCTGATTCTAGCAGTAACGATGTTCAACGCACGTCAGACGTTATTCTTTTTGTTGTGTGTAATCGCGATCGGTGCTGGTTATTCGACCGGTGCCACAGGTCAAGTGTTGAGGAAATGTGCCGATTTCAATGAATATGTAAGTGATTGGGTTTTTTTTTTGCTGTAATTTACGTAAAATACTCTGTAATTATTTTGTTTCGATTGCAGTGTCAGAACCATTGGGACTGTTGCTCCAATAGTTGTCATAGTTATCTGTCACGTTGCACCCGCAACTATCAAAACTATCCCAACTATCCCAACTATGCCAACTATCCCAATTACCCGTTCCTTGGAAATGGTTTTACGGCGCCCAGCACATTAGAAGAAATTCTTGAATTAAATTTCGGAAATGGTAAAACCAGCATTGATGTGCGCAAAAACGATGTACGTCCTCGGCTAAAGTTTCGCAGCCGTTTCGCCGATGTATTGGTGGAACCAGAGGAATCAAATGAGCAGACTGAGGTGCGCAATAATGAGGAAGTAATGGGGCAGGAAGCGGTGGTAACAGAGCGGAATGGAGTTTTGAGACAGTTGGTACTACAAGATCCACAGAACGAGAAGGAAGTATTGATCGAGGTGGTGCCATTGGATGCAACAACAAAGATGCCGGTAGCAGCAGCGGCAACAAACGAAGACACAACAAATGATGCTGCTGAGATCCAAACGACGCAAATGCCAACGACAACAACAGCAGAACCAGTTACAGCCACTGAAGCACAGATACTTTTTGCAGAAAGAGTAGATGCAACAACAGTTACAGATTTAGATACCAGAACAGATACAGATGCAGATGCCGATATAGATGCAGTGACAGCAACAGTTGCAGAAAGAGTTTCCCCAACAATAGCTAGCAACTGCCTTAAAATTGGCGCAAAGGTATGTGATAGAGTTTAAATAACCTTTTGAATTATACGTATTGGGGAAGGTTCATATAGAAATATGAAATGAAATTAGTAAATAGGAATTAAAACAAAAATGAGTTCGGTTCGGTTGCCATCATATTTTTTACATAAAATTGATAATGGTTGCGCCAACCAACTCAGTAGACGCACACATCTTATTCGGTTTTTGCAATTCGGTTCATAAAGTCAACCCAAATTGGTTTATAATTTGGACTGCAACAAATTTATTTAAGCGCCAATGCATTTTCCATCTACCAATATGTAGAATTTTCATTTTAATCATGATGTTGTTTGTTACAACTAACTTTTTACTTTATCCAACCTTATGCAAAAGGCCAGTTTAGTTTCCAATTTAATAATGATACGTTTTAGGTAAACCTACCAGTTCAATATTACAGTTAGAGTTATTTTCTTGATTTAATTGCCATTGAGAATACTTTAGCTAATATTTTTAAATAAACCTAATGAATTTCAGATGGATCTGACCAAAGTTATGACCAGTCAAACGAAAAAAATATATATTTTAAGGTGTACTTATTATTTATTGCATAACATATATAGCTTTCATAATTCAATAAAACAATTTATTATATGTGAAACAAGATTCATAATTATATGATTCCTCTTAATTTGTTTTTGCAAATCGCCCCTTAAGTCTTCAGATTAAATACAAATTCACGTATATGATTTCTGATTCAAATTTTCTTTTGTGATGCTACTTTTAATCAATATAATTTTGTTGTTCTTCAATTATTCATTGTAATTTTAGCAAATTCTTAAAACAGTGGAATTGTGCTTTGCATAAATGTATTACTTTCAATGGGTTTATCCTACAATAGAGTCAAATGATGATCACCTACCAAATATTCGATCTTTTAAAATTAAATAAAATGAATGTTCATATGAAAAAAGAAATACAAAAATATTATCTAATATAAAATAGTCTAATATAAAATAAATATTATATTGAATTATATAGATAAAACATAGTTAACCTTAAAATTATTATTTATTGCGTTTGACTGGTCATAACTTTGGTCAAATCCATCGGAATGAAGTCAACTAATATTTTAAAATTTTAGAAATATTTGAAGTCAACTAATATTAAAGAGAAATTTAATCAAAAACTTAAATCTGTAAAAAGTTAAATTCAAAATGTATGTAGAAAAACACGAGAATCGCCAAATATTTGTTTTACGAAATAACTCAAAAACTTGAAACAATCGGAAAAAACTGAGTATAAGGTCTTGAATAGAATCAGGAAATCAAGGGGCTCGACTATGAAATACCCTACACCTTTGGTGGGGATATTAATGTGGGGTATTTAATTATATGCTTTAATTTTAAAGCACTTAATTATGCTTAAACCAACTCCCACCCTCAGAATATAATTCTCGTATCAGAAATTTACGTATTTTATCACTTTAAGTTTATAAATTGATATAAAAGTATAAAAAACTAATAAAAAAAAATTTGAAAAATAAAAGTAGGCGAACCAAGCCTACTTTTATTTAAAATTTATTTATCAGTAATTTTAGTTTTTATGATAAAACTTCAGAAGAATAAAAATAGTTTCGAGTTCAAGTGAAAAATGTTAATTTTTCTTTCGAATATAAAAATTAACATCAAATGGTTTATAGCGTTATTATAATGTTTTAATTTATAATTTTTAAAAAGTGATTAATATATAAATAATATTTCAGAAATATAAAAACGTTATAGATTAGAATATTTAGAAAATATTACAAAATAGTTCCAACTAATTAAAAAAAAAAAATTAAATATATTAACGTGGTATTAAAAGATATTTTTTTCCCAAAGTAATAACATGTTTTAACGATTTACTCAATGTATATTTATAGTTTTTATAATAATCTTTCTTCTCTTTTTTCTCTCACTCGCACACCAATATAGTGCTACCGACACGAGGAGTGCTGCACCCAACGTTGCCATGGTTACCTGCATCAATGCGTCACCTAAACAATACAATTAAAAACACTCAAACTGCATAAACAAAAAAACCAAAACAATTACAATATAAAATACTCGCTGAAAATAAATGTTTTATGTAGTTTTTATTTATATATATATATATTTGACTTATTATTGTAAATTTATTTTTGTCACAATAAAACATATATTATATTTCTTATTTAATTGATTTAATTGAATTAAAATAAATTAAAATAAAAAAAAAATCGACAAAAGTTTGCAAATGGCATTATGAAATTCCAGATCGATAGGCATAATATTGTTAACAATTGATGAGAAGATGTTAGGCTTTTATAAGTAATTTTTGGATATTAAATGTTTCTACTACTTTTTTTTATATTATTTAACACTTTTTGTATATGTATTTTATTTATTTATTTATTTCAATTGATGTGCTTTTATTTTTTATTTGAATTCATTTTTAAAGCGCACTGACTCGTACCTCAGAGGTTATCAGTGCAGCAAATGCTATCATCTTGTAAATAAAATGATTTCAATAACAACACACAAGGTATATTCTGAACAAGTGTCGAAATAAGAATACAAAATAAAACTTGTTTTCTCATCTTCAGACATTTTATTCGGTAAGTTACAATTAGTCCTTTCGGAAATAAATAATCCGACGTGTGCGAAAATATCCGTTACTAATCAAAATATACACCATTTATAAATGAAATTCAGAAAAGTTAAATTGAAATTCAAAAGACACTATATTTAAGTCTTAAAAGACAACAATTAAAATTCAAACTTCTTTTTTATTTTCAGTATACATCAATGATTTGATACTTTCTCTTTTTGAATTTAGAAAATTTCAATTGATATTTGAAGGGGCATGGCACCTTCCATACAACCTAAACTTACCGAACGATATAGCTCGACATTTATACACTCAGAAAAAATATTATAAAATCAATAGTTTTTTGCTATTGAAATTAGTCAATAGGATAAATTACACTACAAATCCGTTATTTTTGTATTACTGGAAATTACTCGCAAAATTTGAATATACGAATTGAAAAAATTTCTACGGATAGGTATACGAGATTTCGGGCAATAACTTTTGTACTGAGCTTTCAAAAAGGTGATCACATAAATTTGTAAATATCTCGCGTTGAAAAAAAACCCATAAACTCAATTAAAATCAATAAACATTTTTTACAATAGTTTGGAATTGGTTTACTGGTTGAAGAGAACTCTATAGAAGAACTCGAAAAATGTAAATTTTGTCGACCAACATTTTATTAAAAAATGCATTTAAAAAATGGCGAAAAATTAAAAACGCAAGATGATGCACAGTTTGTAATATTAGCCTGTACATTTTTAAAGAAAATGATGTATAAATAAAAGAAATCTATTGATACGTTTTGAGAACAGAAAAATTCATGTGAAAGCATTACAATTGGTTATTAACTAAAAATCACATAATATGTTTATACCCTATACCCATGGGTTACAAGTTATAAAATATGTGTAAGGATATTTTAGAGCCTCTTAGTATGAACTGTGACTGGTATGAAAATGTATATATTTTCTTGGTCAACATCACTTTCCGAGTCGATTTAGATATGACCGTCTGTCTGTCCGTCTATACACGATAACTTTAAAACCGCTTTAATTCCGAATGATGTGAAATTTCTTTTCAATATACTTTAGTAGAATGGTAATTCAAAGTTCGAAAATAAGTTGATTTAGTCAACGTAATCTACTACATCCACTACGAAATATGGGTTTACTTTTTAGGATCTCTTAAACTAATGAACCAAATTAAAAATGTTCTAAGAAATGTTTATTCGATATTCAATTAGCTTTCATTCGATATAACACTTGATCATATGTGTTATTTAGAACGCGAGATATTTGCAAATATATGTGACCACCTTTATGAAAGCTCGGTCCAATAGTTATTGCCCCATATTTTGTAAACCTATCCAAAGAAACCTATCATAATAAAAAATTAACCTTGACTGCTGCGCAGAATGGCTGCTATGTAGTGTTATTATTTTAATAGGTAAATACCATCAAATTCTACAAAATTCTATTAAATACTATTAAATTGTTTTTGTGTTTATATGAAAATATTTATTTTTTGTATACTATTGAATCAATAACTGTCCTATTGACCAATTTAAATTTGATTTTTTTCGGAGAGTAGCTTCGAACTACAATGAAACAAAAAAATCAAATACAAAAAAAAAAAAAATTAAAGAATAACACAAAAACAAAACAAAAATAAGAGCAAAAACAAAAACACAATTACAAAATCAATAAAAAACAAAAGCAAAAACACAAAAACCAAAAGCAAGAACACAAAAACAAACGCAAAAGGAAAAACACAGAAACAAAAACAAACTCGAAAACAAAAGCAAGAAACAAAAGCAAAATCAATAACACAAAAATGAATGTACACACACAAAACGTAGAACATAAAACATAAGTAAGAGGTAAGAAAATTTAAAATGCAAAATTAAAAACAAAAACAAAATAAAAGCTAAGAAAAAACATAAAACTAGGGCTGTGCGGTTAATCAATTAATCAAATTCTTGATTAATCAGAATCCTGTTTAATTGATTAATCGATTAAACAGAAAACCTGATTAATCAGAACCCTTATTAATCTGATTAATCAGCATTTTGATTAATTGAAAATGAATTAATTTTATTTAATAACATTTGAAAATTTTGTTAACTTAAATAAAGTGAAAATTTATTTTTAAAATAATTAAAAAATAAAAGAAAGTATTTTAAATGTTAAGAACCATACAGTAAAGTATTTTTCAATATTTCGAGACGCAAAAGTTGAATAATCAGAAATTCTGATTAGTCAAAATGCTGATTATTCAATTAATCACAATTTTGATTAATCAGAATCCTTGATTAATTGATTAATCAATGTTCTGGCTGATCGAAAATCTTGATTAATCGATTAATCAATTAATCAGGAAATTGATTAATCATATAATCGCACAGCCCTACATAAAATCAAAAACACAGCACAAGAAATTCAATATTTTAAGTGAGAATTAGAATTGTTTGTGAAAATTTGAACTTTGAGTGAAAATTTGAATTTTGAGTGAAAATTTAAATTTTGAGTGAGAATTACAATTTTGAGTGTAAATTAGAATTTTGAGTGAAAATTAGAATATTGAGTGATAATTAGAATTTTGAGTGACAATTTGAATTATGAGTGAAAATTAGAATATTGAGTGAATATTAGGAATTTTATGCGAAAATTAGAATTTGGTGAGAATTAGAATTTTGAGTAAAAATTATAATGTTGAGTGAATTGAAATTTCGCAATTTTTATATAAAAAATTTGTTATTAATATTAAGTATAAATTTTAATTTTTTCATTTAATTATTTATTTTAATTCATTATTTAGTAAATGCAGCAAGAACAAGACTAACTCTTTAAGAGCAATAACAAGATCGACCTGCCGATGCAAGAACAAGAACGACCCTGCAAAAAACAATAGGTTTTTGTTTGACTTGAACATTTTATAATCAAGTCCAAACCAGTTCAATATATAACTAAAATGTTTCAGAAATGTTGGTATTTCCCTTCAAATTATTTTATTGTACATTTTTTTTTTTTTTGGGTTTCTTTAGAATTTTTGCAACAAATTCATCATATCTTTCGACGGAAAATATTGACACGATTTCAATAAAAAATAAATAAAAGGCAGTTGTCGTAAATTATTGACAGTTGTAATATTTGTGTTTGTTAAACAACAATTATTGCGAAATACGTTTAAAAAACATTTCGTACAATCTTAAAATTGAATTGGTTTAACCTGCTTTAGTTGCCGCGATTGAGCAACATGTTGCAAGTGGCAAAAAATTAAAAAAAAAACAACAAGCTAAAGATTACTTAATGCGCTAAGTCATTAAAAAGTATTCTGCCCAGCGATAAAGTGCACCAAAGTCTTTGTGAAAAATTTCGCTTAAAAGCAGCACTTTATGCCACAGAACCATCCTGTGTTTCACGAGTAGCTAGCCGTACAAAATGCAAAAACTTTTCATTGTCTTAAACGCAGCAATTTTGCTTTTGACGCTGTGTTTGACGGTAAGAAAACTGCAACAATACAAAGTAAAAATTAAATTAAAAACTTTTTAATATTTGCGAAAAACTTTTGCGTCCTTTCGTTCGTTCGTTCACCAGCAGCCAGCAACAAGTGCTGCCGTGGAGCCTATACAGGAAACTGTAGCAGTCGAAGCAGTTGTGATGGATACTACCACGGCCAATATTATTTTGGCCACTAAAGACGAAGAAGTAGTTGCTGTCAACGCTGCAGCATCATCTAATGATGCGGTGAGTATATTCGATGCTGGTTTTTTGATTAAATTATGTATGTCGTTGAAAATTGCATTATTTAATAAAGCATATTTTGCAGGAGCTGCCCAAAAAGGAGCAGCCCGACGTTGCTAAGGACTGCTTTCCGGTGGGAAAGTATTGCCAGTACTCATCGCAGTGTTGCACCCAACGTTGTCTGACTTATGCCGCCAAATGTGTCACCTGAATTTTCCCTATAACATTGAAGTTTACAATATATAAAATAAAGTTTTAAAATGCAAAAAAAAAAACCATAATTTTAATGGATTTTTAGTGGAAATTAATAATTAGACTGAAGAAAAATATAATAAGGGAAAATTAATATTTTTAGTGAATATTATAATTTTAAGGAAAAATTTGAGTTTTGAGTAAAAAATAAAAATTTTAAGCAAAAAGTGGAATTGTGAGTGATAAATAGAATTTTGGTCGAAAACAATTTGATGCTTAAGTTAATATTTCCATATTGAGTGAAAATTTTAGTTTTTAGAGTAATTATGAATGTTGAGTTAATACTTCGAATTTGAGTAAACATTTGAGATTTAAGTCAAAATTTGAATTTTAGGAGAAAATTTGAATTTTAAGTTTAAATTGGAATTTTGAGTGAACATTTGAATTATGAGTTAAAAATAGAATTTTGTGTGAAAATTAGAATTTTGAGTGAAAATTAGAATTTTTAGTGAAAATTAGAATTTTGAGTGAAAATTAGAATTATGAGTGAAAATTAGAATTTTGAGTGAAAATTTGAATTATGAGTAAAAATTAGAATTGCGAGTGAAAATAAGAATTTTGATTGAAAATTAGAATTTTCAGTGAAAATTAGAATTTTCAGTGAAAATTAGAATTTTCAGTGAAAATTAGAATTTTGAGTGAAAATTTGAATTTTGAGTGAAAATTTGAATTATGAGTGAAAATTAGAATTTTGAGTGGAAATTAGAATTTTGAGTGAAAATTAGAATTTTGAGTGAAAATTAGAATTTTGAGTGAAAATTTGAATTTTGAGTGAAAATTTGAATTTTGAGTGAAAATTTGAATTTTGAGTGAAAATTTGAATTTTGAGTGAAAATTTGAATTTTGAGTGAAAATTAGAATATTCAGTGAAAATTAGAATTGCGAGTGAAAATAAGAATTTTGACTGAAAATTAGAATTTTGAGTGAAAATTAGAATTTTGAGTGAAAATTAGAATATTCAGTGAAAATTAGAATTTTAAGTGAAAATTAGAATTTTCAGTGAAAATTCTAATTTGCACTCTAAATTATAATTTTCACACAATTTTAATTTTCACACAATTTTAATTTTCACTCAAAATTCTAATTTGCACTCTAAATTATAATTTTCACACAATTTTAATTTTCACTAAATATTCTAATTTTTTCTCAAAATTCTAATTTTCACTCAAAATTCTAATTTTCAGTCAAAATTCTTATATAATTATTCTTAGAATATTCAGTGAAAATTTGAATTTTCAGTGAAAATTAGAATTTTTAGTCAAAATTAGTATTATGAGTAAAAGTAAGAATTTTGAGTGAAAATAAGAATTATGAGTGCAAATTAGAATTTTGAGTGCAAATTAGAATTTTGAGTGCAAATTAGAATTTTGAGTGAAAATTAAAATTTTGAGTGAAAATTAAAATTGTGTGAAAATTATAATTTTGAGTGCAAATTAGAATTTTGAGTGAAAATTTGAATTTTGAGTGAAAACTAGAATTATGAGTGAAAATTAGAATATTGAGTGAAAATTATAATTTTGAGTGAAAATTTAAATTTTGAGTCAATTGGTATTATGCGTAAAAATTAAAATTTTTAGTGAAAATTAGAATTATGAGTGAAAATTTAAATTTTGAGTGAAAATTTGAATTTTGAGTAAAAATTAGAATTTTGAGTGAAACATATACATGTTCAGTGTAAATTTAATAAATGACTAATTGAATTTTTGAATTTATCTAAAAAAATATACTTCGCAAAATTTTGTCTTTAAAATTCATAACAAATTCTACAAAATACAAACATTATTTGTTTAAGTGTTTCCACGAGTTAATTAAAATTTAACGATTGCTTAATGCAAGTTAACGTGCAATGTTAATGAGACGAAAGATAAAAGTAACCGTCGCAAATACCTAGAATTCGTTTCATTTTCAGTATAAAACATGCTACTTATCAGCGCTGTGTGCAGTAGTACTAAGAAATTTGAAAAATCATGAACATTGAACAAAAAACAATATTTGCAGTTTGGCTGTTTTTCGTCTTTTCGATGGTAAGTGCTCGAAGATTTGTTAAAAATTGTAATTTTCTAATAATTCTCTAAAAATTCTAAACAAGGCAACCGCAACACCAGACGTAATTATTTGAGCGATTATTTGAATTTTATTTGTATGAATTAACTTTGTTTTGAGCATCCACAGAATGGCAGTTGTGGTAGACATGGAGACCCATGTTTAACGGACACTCAATGCTGCGGTGATATTAAATGCCATAAATACGCAAAAAGATGTCAGGCCAAACCCTTTGATCCTATAGATAGAGAAGAGATATTGGGAGGAAAAGGAAAAGATTATAAAAAATAAAATTTTCAAAAATAGGACATTTTGATTTTGTAATTTTACGAAATCTTTGTAGTTTTACGAAAAATGTGTAATACATATATTGGAAATTTTGTAATATTACGAAAAATTTATAATATTATGAAAAATTTGTAACATTACGAAAAATTTGTAATTTTACGAAAAATTTGTAATATTATGAAAAATTGGTAATATTACGAAACATTTGTAATATTACGAAAAATTTTTAATTTTATGAAAAATTTTCAATTTTACGAAAAATTTGTAGTTTTACTAAAAATCATTAATTTTATTTAAAATTTGCAATTTTACTAATAATCTGTTATTTTACTAAAAATCTGTATTTTTACTAAATTTCTGTATATTAAAATTTTTTTTTGTGCTATTTTATAAAAAAACCAAACAAAATCAGCTTCAATTACTACCACAAAAAAATATCTACTTGATGCTTTTTCTTTGTTTGAGATCTCTTTTAATAATTACGTGTTTAAAACATGAATTCATCAGCATTTTATATTTCAATTTTAATTTTTGTTTTATTTTCTTTTCCGTTGTTGTTGCCTGCATATGCTGCGTGTCCGCACAATGCGCATCTTTCGCGCTTTTGTTGCGTGTTTTTTGTCTGCTTCACTTCATTAACTTGTGCGGTTGGCATAATTTTAACATTTATTCTTCATCATCAGGGAATTTTCATGAAAAACCAGCAACAAAAGGCAACACTTGTTGTTTCATTCACCGAAAACACAGACAGGCAATTTTAAACAATAAGCAGAAGATATATAAAAACCGCTATAATGCACGTAATGAAAGCTCTTCATTAAGCTTTAAGTAGATAGACTCAAAGTGCAACATCGGTATTTCGCATTCGTCATTCCAGAATGCGATTTTTTAATACAAAATAAACATAATTCAAAGGAATTCAATTCGTTAACTTTCTGTGGAATGAACTCAAATCGATTTTTGTTGTCAAATATTTAAATTTTGATCGAAAGTGAATTTCAGAATTTACTGAAATTTTGTTATTAACTTCCAATTCAAATATTTCTCTAATTTCGATTCGATCGAATCATAAATATTTAAATAGATAAATATTAGAACAATTTAAAACTGTTTTTCCTACTTTTATAAAAGCAGTTCTAAACCAGATATAAACCGAAACGTTTTAAAATTGGTCTAATGATGGGTTGTAATACATAATTTGTGACGGAAATATCACAACTTGGATACCAGTTTAATTATTATTTTGTTTATTTTTTTTCCGGCAGATTTTCAAATTTTTGAAAATCTGAAAATCTGGAGAGTTTTTTTCTTTAAATGAATTTTTATTTTATATTTTTTTATACTATTACATTTTTAACAAAAAAAAATAAAGTTAATTTTTTTTCTAATTCCGTGCGCTCTACGTTGAGCATAGGGTCTATCATATATATTTGATACCTTATTGTTATTATTTGTCAACAGTAACTAATATCTGTAGATAATTGAAACATTGAATTTATTATTGTAACTTTTCGAAATGTAATAGTTTGTATCATTATTGAATAATAACAAATTTTATATTTACTTAGGCAAAGTAAAGGACTCGATAATGACAAATTATTATCTCTTAATTATTTGCAATTAATACACATTTCTAGTTAATTAAATACAAACACAGACACCAAGCCTAACTGACAAAACATTTAATTTCCGTAGTACACATAATAAATAATTAATTGTTTTCCTTTCAGTGTAATTTTGGTTAATACAATGATTACAATAACGACCTCATTATTTCATTAATCAGCTAATTATTTATTCATTCTAGCTGTTCACGTTTCTATTCAACTCAGTTAATTAGAAGTTCGGGGTTTAACAGCTCTACCATTGAGAAAATAGAAACCTTTAAAGTTTATGTTTCAAATAAAATATTTGAAAATTTAATTTTCGCTAATAATTCAAATTTTCACAAAAATTCATATTTTTACTAATAATTCAAATTTTCATAAAAAATCAAATTTTCACAAGAACTCAAATTTTCACAAAAAATCAAATTTTCACTAAAAATTCAATTTTTCACTAAAAATTCAATTTTTCACTAAAAATTCAACTTTTCACTAAAAATTCAATTTTTTACTAAAAATTCAATTTTTCACTAAAAACTCAATTTTTCACTAAAAATTCAATTTTTCACTAAAAATTCAATTTTTCACTAAAAATTCAATTTTTTACTAAAAATTCAATTTTTCACTAAAAATTCAATTTTTCACTATAAATTCAATTTTTCACTAAAAATTCAATTTTTCACTAAAAAGTCAATTTTTCACTAAAAATTCAATTTTTCACTAAAAATTCAATTTTTCACTAAAAATTTAATTTTTCACTAAAAATTCAATTTTTCACTAAAAATCCAATTTTTCACTAAAAATTCAATTTTTCACTAAAAATTCAAATTTTCACTAAAAATTCAAATTTTCACTAAAAATTCAAATTTTCACTAAAAATTCAAATTTTCACTAAAAATTCAAATTTTTACTAAAAATTCAAATTTTCACTAAAAATTCAATTTTTCACTAAAAATTCAATTTTTCACTAAAAATTCAATTTTACACTAAAAATTTAATTTTTCACTAAAAATTCAATTTTTCAATAAAAATTTAATTTTTCACTAAAAATTCAATTTTTCACTAAAAATTCAACATATCACTAAAAATTCTATTTTTCACTAAAAAAATTCAGTTTTTAACTAAAAATTCAATTTCACTGAAAATTCAATTTTTCACTAAAAAAAATCAGTTTTTAATTAAAAATTAAATTTTTCACTAAAAATTAAAATTTTCACTAAAAAATCAATTTTTCACTAAAAATTCAATTTTCAGTAAAAATTAAAATTTTCACTAAAAATTAAATTTTTAAATAAAAATTAAATTTTTCACTAAAAATAAAATTTTTCACTACAAATTAAATTTTTCACTAAAAATTAAATTTTTCACTAAAAATTCAATTTTTCACTAAAAATTCAATTTTTCACTTAAAATTAAATTTTTCACTAAAAATTCAATTTTTCACTAAAAATTCAATTTTTCACTAAAAATTAAACTTTTCACTAAAAATTAAATTTTTCACTAAAAATTCAATTTTTCACTAAAAATTCAATTTTTCACTAAAAATTCAATTTTTCACTAAAAATTCAATTTTTCACTAAAAATTTAATTTTTCACTAAAAATTCAATTTTTCACTAAAAATTCAACATATCACTAAAAATTCTATTTTTCACTAAAAAAATTCAGTTTTTAACTAAAAATTCAATTTCACTGAAAATTCAATTTTTCACTAAAAAAAATCAGTTTTTAAATAAAAATTAAATTTTTCACTAAAAATTAAAATTTTCACTAAAAAATCAATTTTTCACTAAAAAATCAATTTTTCACTAAAAATTCAATTTTCAGTAAAAATTAAAATTTTCACTAAAAATTAAATTTTTAAATAAAAATTAAATTTTTCACTAAAAATAAAATTTTTCACTACAAATTAAATTTTTCACTAAAAATTCAAGTTTTCACTAAAAATTCAATTTTTCACTAAAAATTCAATTTTTCACTTAAAATTCAATTTTTCACAAAAAATTCAATTTTTTACTAAAAATTCAATTTTTCACTAAAAATTCAAATTTTCACTAAAAATTCAATTTTTCACTAAAAATTCAATTATTCACAAAAATTCAATTTTTCACTAGAAATTCTAATTTTTACTTATACAATTTCACTAAAAATTCAATTTTTCACTAAAAATTCAATTTTTCACTAAAAATTAAACTTTTCACTAAAAATTAAATTTTTCACTAAAAATTCAATTTTTCACTAAAAATTCAATTTTTCACTAAAAATTCAATTTTTCACTAAAAATTCAATTTTTCACTAAAAATTCAATTTTTCACTAAAAATTCAATTTTTCACTAAAAATTCAATTTTTCACTAAAAATTCAATTTTTCACTAAAAATTCAATTTTTCACTAAAAATTGAATTTTTCACTAAAAATATTAATTTTCAGAAAGAATTGAGAAAACCTTAGTGTAAATCCAAAACACTTTCTATAAAATAAGAACAATTTGAATGAAATTCAATTAAAACCGAGTCAACAAACACAAGGCACCCTAGACAATGCGTGGAATACAAAGGGATATGAATGGGGGCACAACAAGGATTATAACAACAACAACAACAAGAACGAACAAACAATGGTGTGTCATAATCTCCACAACAACAAACAACCGATTAACAAACAACAACAGTCAATTGATTCGCTGCAGGATTCAGTTGTATTCGCTGTGGCCGCCAGGTGAATGCGAAGCAGCCAGGAAGCCACCTACATTCTTTGTTGCTGCTGCTACTGCTTCTCATTTTTCTAATCCTGCTACTTCTTCTTCGGTTTCCTCTTGTTCTACCTTTGGCTGTTTTGGTATCGCCGACGACTGACGTTGGCAGCCATCGAGAAGCTATTAATAAAAAAAAAATCCATTTTGGCAAGAAATTGAATGAAGTTGTTGATGGCGCCTTTATTAGTCATCGCCGAAAATTGATGGAATCGATGGCATGAATTTGATGAAAGGTGGCATAAATTGATAGGATCCGCGCATTAGTCTGCGTAGCATGGTCGTGGTAGAGCAGCAACTAAGAAGTGTGGTGAGGGATCTAAAGGGTGCCGAAAAGATTGAATATCATGTCGAAGTTAAAGTGAGTAAAGTTAAAGGTCACGGTAATTGAAAAAACACGCATATATTTCACACCACAGGCAGCCAGAACTCTCAATAAAAAAAAATAAAAAAAAAAACTAAATAATGGAATTTAAAAAACATCGAAATTTGTTTGGATTACGTTGATGAATTTGTGTTAAAAATTATCCGATAAATGAATACATGTGGGTTACAGTGATTATATCCTAAAATAAAATCCTAAATAAAATGTTTACCAATTCTTTACAATTATTATAGCTAAAGTACAAACATTTCTTAGGGGAAAAAGGTTTGAGAAGCAGATATATCTGCAGGAAAGATTTTTTTTGTTAATTGTCTTTCAATGTATTGTTATATAAAGACTATTTTAAGTCTAAAAATATGGTTTTCATAATTTAATAAAAGTATTTATAGCATATCAAAAGAAATCTATTATTCTAAAATTATTTTTATTTATTTGTGATAATCACTCTTTAAGTCTTCAGAATTTAAAACAAATACACATAAACGATTTTTGGTTTAAATTTTCGGAAAATAATTGAAATGAATATTCTAGGAGAATACTCTACCCCTGAAGAATTATCAAGGGGATGTGTTGTTCGAGTAGAATTGTCGAGGTAGAATTAATGTTGAAGAATTTCACACACAAAATTGAATTTTCCATATAAAAAAAAAACAATTTAACCTTTTAATCAGCTAGACTGTCTTTACTCTAACCTAATAATTTTTTAAATTCATGTTTTTTTTCGCTCAAAGCGACAAAAACGTTCTTCGTATTGAACGGATGCATCAAATAGTTTGAACGTTGTCACAGGATTCGTTTGGCAGCTACGATGAAATTTTTTTGAAAACAGGCGCGAAAATTATATATGTTTTTTAGTCAAAATTCAAATATTTTTTAAAAGTACTTTCCAGCAGCTCAATTGGATTAAAACTAGTTAAAATATATGTATTAATAATTTATTATAATTTTTGTGTGAGAAATAAAAATGCGTGACAATATAGGGCTCAGTGGAGACCTTCTGTAGATGTTTTTGCACCTGGCGACTAAACAAAACAAACAATCGACAAATGGTTCGTCCCTAAAACCAATATTCTCATAAAAAACATGCTATTTTTATATTTCCGATTAAAAGGCTAATTTTTACTGAGAAATTCAATTATGCACTAAAATAAAAATAACAAATGCAAAAACACAACAAAAAAACGTACGAAAAATACAACAACAATACAAAAATAAAAACAAAACACAAATACAAGGGTAAAACAAAATCAAATAAATAATTTAAAAGCAATAAATTATCAGAAGCTAAAACACATAATTAAAAACAAAATCCAAAGCAGAAACAGAAGCAAAAACAAAATCAAAAACACAAACACAAACGCAGATACAAAAGCAAAAACATAAACTCAAAATTGTAATTCAAAATCAAAAACAAAAACGTTAAAGCAGAAACAAAAACATAAAAAAACGAGTTGCGAAAGTTAGGTAACATGGTACAGACTTTTAAAGTCATTTGGGCCCGACTATCGAATACCCTACACCTTGATGGTGATATTAATGTCGGATATTTAATTACATACCTACACTAAGAAAACAAGATGTTTATGAAAGTATTGCTGCAACTATATGTTTAAATTTACGCTTTGTAGTAAATATTCAAACATCCCACAAGTTTCAATAAAGTTGCAGCAAAACCATTATTATTTTTTAAATATGACATATATGCAAATAGTTACGAGATGTTTGCCACAACTGCAATGAAAACTGAGATATTTTCAGTTGACTGGTAGCAACCATTCTGAGTTGTTGGACATTTGCAGCAGAACTTATTTTGACATTCGACATAAAAAAGGAAAATGGCGTACTTTTTCCTTACGCTCGATTTAAGTAAATTCAATGTTGGAAAAAAGTGTCAACTCAAATATAAGGTTTAATGGTAAAAGTAAAAATAAAATTTCCTGGAAATTATCAATAAGTGATGAAAAATTGTCTCTTCAGAGTTTAATTTGATGACAGCATTGCCGGACTTCGGACTTGGTCTTAAGTCTCAAGTCGTTGTACAATTTTACCTTCAAAGGATTTATAAAGACGATGGCGATGTATTACTAGGATACTGTTTTTATTCTAGAATAAATAACATTACATTTTTTTCATTTTATTTTAATTCAATAAAAATTACTCCGCGAACTCTAATGGAGTACCTTTTTTAAATATTCCACAACTATCTTCCTATTTGTAAGATGTTTAATTGATGGTTGCTATACGTAATCGTAAATTTGAAAGATGGTTGCTAGCAATAATTATCGTATTTGTCGGATGTTCGAGAGATGGTTGTCTCAAAGACGATCTAAATAATTTGTATATAACTTGATATTTAGGGCTGAGATATTTCTGGCAATCATCTTGGTTTTCTTAGTGTATATTTTAAATTTCTTAATTGTGCTAAATACCCTGAATAGAATATTAGTCACATATCTGA
Source organism: Dryomyza anilis (assembly GCA_951804985.1). NCBI lineage: Eukaryota > Metazoa > Arthropoda > Insecta > Diptera > Dryomyzidae > Dryomyza > Dryomyza anilis. Next base: position 94,776,983 of record OX638132.1, read on the forward strand.
AATTTACGTCTTATATCTCTTTAATCCCAAAAATTGATATCGAAGTATAAAAAACAAAACTATAAATTTTTTTTTTTGAAAAATAAAAGGGAGCGGAGCACGACTATTTTTAAACATATATACAGATTTGTAAGGTAAAGATTTCGTATATTTCGATTACGCCCGTTTTTGTAACACAAGTTTTTAGATGAATTATAATAATACGTTTTAAATTTTATAACTATATCTTCAATACTTTTCGAGTTGTTGTTTCCTAAATAGTTTTATAAAAGTGACTTGTGTGGGAGGTGGGCGTGTCCGTTGAGCGATTTGGCATATTTTCAAACCCAGTTCCTACTTTTGATCTCCACAAAGTTAATATACCCTGTACCTCATAATTAGGTGTAGGGTATAATACGGATTAAAAAACAAAAGCAAAGACAAAAAAAAACCTAAAATCAAAAACAAAAGATATAAATCAAAAGAAAAACACAATAGCAAAAATGAAGGAAGAGAAACGCTAAAAAAAAACAAAAGTTAAACACAAACAGAAAATAAAATAAAAAACCACACGAACTCAAAATAAAAGAAAAAAAAAACACAAAATGAAAAGCAAAACCATAAATCAAAGGCAAAGGCTAGCATATTAGTAAAAGCACAAAAGCAAACATAAAAACCCAAAATCTGAAGAAAAACTCAATAGAAAATATAAAATCCAATACAAAAACGAGTTGGTAAAGTTAGATCACATGGGTAAGTTCGGTCACATGGGGCGGACTTTTATAGTCGGTCGAGCCCGACTATGGAATACCCTACACTCTTGGTGAATATATTAGTGGTATAATTTGGAGGGATAATTTTTGATAATTTACGACTAATATTTCCACTACAAAAAATCGGTATAAATGAAAAAAATTCAAATGTGGGCAGATCACGCCCATTTTTGAAAAATATATTTTTAAGCGAATTCTAACAATATGTTTTAAATTTTATAAATATATATGTAATATCTTTCGAGTTATTCGTTCCTAAATAGTAATATATAAATGAGTTGTATGGGAGGTGGGCGTGTCCGTTGACCGATTGAAACCAAATTTCATTACATTCTGACCATTATTTTTCAAGTTATCTTGTATCCGGTCAGACAGCAAGACAGACAGACGGACATGGCTAAACGGACTCGGGTAGTGATGCTGATCAAGAATATATATACTTTTCCATACAATATATGCAAAAAGTTAATATACCTTATAGGTGTAGGGTATAAAATAAAAGCATAAACACAATAGCGAAAATAACTGCAAAAATAAAAAAAAAAAAATCACATTCAATACAAACCCAAAAAACAACAAAATTAAAATAATAACTAAAGTAAAAACTCAAACAGAAAAATAAATAAAAAAAACAAAAACTCAAAATTAAAATCAAAAGAAAAAGCAAAACCAAAAACAAAACATACAATAAAATAAAAGCAAAAACATGAATAAAATACGAAAAAATTAGTAATATCACAAAAGCAAACATAATCAGCCTAACGAATAAACGAAATAAAGTCGGCTCTAAAGAAAGTTTCAGCTTTTTCGACAATTTTCTCATATAATTGTTTGTCAAAAAGCTACAAAAGTAGAGCGACAGGGACAGCAAACGACGCCATATTTCTTGCCGCTCTTTTGACATTTCTCTTCAGTAAGGTTTGCCATTTCATGATGGAAAGATATACGAGCCAATAACGAGTCGAAATTATTAAAATTTACTACCGAAATTCGGTAGTAAAAATTCGAAAAATCATCTTCAGCGATGAGGCTCATTTCTGGCTAAATGGCTTCGTCAATAAACAAAATATGCGTTATTGGTCAGACAGCAATCCACACGTACTCCATGAGTCATCATTGCATCCCGAAAAAATTACGGTTTGGTGCGGTTTATGGGCCGGCGGCGTCATTGGGCCGTACTTCTTCCGTGATGATCAAGACCGGCACGTTACTGTGAATGGGAATCGCTACCGTTCAATGATAACCGAATATTTTTGGCCCCAATTGGATGATATGGACTTGGAGGACATGTGGTTCCAACAGGACGGCGCCACAAGCCACACAGCGAATGCCACAATCAATTTATTGGAAACCAAGTTTGGAGAACGTGTTATCTCACGAAATGGTCCAGTCGATTGGCCGCCTCGGTCGTGCGATTTGACGCCGTTAGACTATATACTGTGGGGCTACGTCAAGTCTATGGTCTATGGCCAACAAGCCAGCGACGATTGATAAACTTCGTACGAATATCGAACGTGAAATTGCAGCAGTATCGGCCGATTTATGCTTGAAAACCGTCGAAAATTAGGTTCATCGTCTGGACTTCTGCAAGCGTGCCCGTGGTGGCCATGGAAAAGAAATCGAGTTCCACACATAATGGCATCGAACGTACTTTTACAGGAATAAAGAATATCATTGATATCCAAAACCGTTTTTGTTTTATTTAAAAAAACTTTTGTAGCGGCTCTTATTGAAAAACCCTTTACTTTCTTTAAAGTCGACTTTATTTCGTTTATTGGTTAGGCTGAATAACTATAGAAAAATTCAAAACAATATACAAAATGCAACAAAAAGATAAACTCAAGAGCAAAAATAAAAATACAAACAAAAATACATGCATTTTTTTTGTTTGTTTTGAATATCTACTAAGATCCACAGCACTCAGACAGACTATATGCATTGCACTGTAAAATCTATTCCCTACAATTTGGTGGTTAATATCACCACGAGCGCCCATTCCCAAGCCGGGATTCGAACCCGAGACCTTCAGAATGCAAGTCCAGCGCGCTACCTCTGGACTGCTGAGGCCGGCTAAAAAAATACATGCATAAACAAATAAGCAAACAAATACAATAAAACCTCAAAAACTAAAGCAAATTGATAAACAAAAATAACATTCTGAAATCAAAAGAGAGGAAAAACAAAATGATGAGAACAAAATTTAGTAAATACAGGAGTAACAAAACAAACAGCAAACTGGAGGCTTTTCGACAAAAATGTCGTTATTTACTTCGTTTTTTTTTTAATTTTACAGTCTTGTTCTATGCCTAAAAATATTTTACATGTATTTTTTATTAAAATAGTTTTTTTATTGAGACTTATAACCCTTTAAAGTTGAAAATTTTCTAGGAAATTCAACATTTTATACTCATTTTACCTACTGTCGCACGTGAACAATATTTTCAATAACAATTGAAAAATTCGGTTTATATGAAAGGATATGAATTGCTTTTTATATTGATGTACTCGTTTTTTTTTTTTTAATATGTAATACAATCAATTGATAGTTTAAACTAAGAAATGAAGCACCGACAATTTTAGAATCGATTTTCTATTTCAGCTTTTTTCGACGTTTCAGTGTTTTCTTTTCAGCTTCTTCGAGTATATTTATTAAATATTTTTTTACATTTAAATAAAAAAAAATACAAAAATTTTTTCGGCTTATAAGCTTTTTCCTTGTTCACCAACAGAAAGAAGTTTTGTAAATGCCTGCAAAAAACTTCAATATATCGCATAAATAAAACAAAAATCCGTCGCCTATTTTATTTTTTGTGGTTTTTTTGCGAAGCTGTTTCTGTTGTTGTTTCGTGTGTCAGTCTTTCAGACATCTCTGGAGATGTATTTCGCGCAATAAAACATCTATCCGAAGGAGGTATGAGGTGCCTCGTGCCAGATTGCTTGATACATTTCAACGCACAACACACACACACAGATGCAGATGATGCAAAGTGCGACGTATGAGGCACAGGTACAACGTCAATTTCATCAGCAGCAACAACTACGTGAAGAACGGCAACAACATCTTCAACAGCAACAACAACAAACAATGGCATCAGCAGCAACAATCAAATGTTTTTTTATTCTTTTTTTTTTTGTTGTTCTTTCAACAGTATAACAAAAACTAACTAACTGACACAAAAACATTGCGTTACTTTTATCGCAGCAACATGCTGCTGCTGTTGCCACTATTGTTGCTGCAATAAGATCCACCCATGCAACAGTTTGTGGCACACGTTGCTGCTGCTACCGCTGCTGTTGTTGTTGCTATTGTTGCTACACTTATGCTGCAGTAAATTTCAGTACGTGCTACGCACTCTTTGCACACACTGGTATTGAAGTTGTCTGTCCAGGCTACACTAATGGAAAAATATTAGTAAAATATGTCAATAAAATGATACGTGTAATGATAGTGAAAATATAAATGATATAAAAGATTGTATGGGAGGTGACACGCCCCTTTAACCAATACAGCCCACATTCTACGTGACATTTACAATTTTTAATATACTACTTTGTTTCGATTTTTACAACTCTACTCTTCTTAGTTGAGGAGTTATAGCATTTTTAAAGTTTTAGTTATATGGAAGGTGCCACACCCCTTTGTTTAAATATGCCCACATTTGGCAAAAGGTTAAACAACCACGATATATATCACTGGCCAAATTTAATGACTGAGTTTTTGTATGAAAATGTACATACAAAAATTTGAAACATGCAAGTTTTCGTAAGACACCTCGAATTAATCACATGGAATAGGGTTGGTGATATCCTATTAATATAATAAATCTGTTTGTTCGTTTGTACGTTTGTACGTTTGTACGTTTGTACGTTTGTACGTTTGTACGTTTGTTCCGCTTCTCCGTCTAAACGGCTGATCCGATTTTCTTGAAATTTTTACCACAGATGCGGTATGGTCCGGAAGGAATGATAGGCTATATATGGGCGGGATTGGACAAAGAGGCGTGGCACCTCCCATACAGCCTAAACTTTCAATACGATATAACTCGGCACTTTCACCAGCTACGAACATGAAACAAAAAACTCAAATACAAAAAAAAATTTAAAAACAAAAAAACAAAAGCACAAAACAAAACAAAAGCAAAAATACAAAAGCAAAAGCAATCACGTTTGTTCCGCTTCTCCGTCTAAACGGCTGATCCGATTTTCTTGAAATTTTTACCACAGATGCGGTATGGTCTGGAAGGAATGATAGGCTTTATATGGGCGGGATTGGACAAAGGGGCGTGGCACCTCCCATACAACCTAAACTTTCAATACGATATAACTCGGCACTTTCACCAGCTACGAACATGAAACAAAAAACTCAAATACACAAAAAAAATTAAAAACAAAAAACCAAAAGCACAAAACAAAACAAAAGCAAAAATACAAAAACAAAACCAATCACATAAAACCACAATCCAAACTAAATGAAAAACAAAAAAAGGAAAGAAAAACAAACTCACCACACTAAAACTAACCAAACTAAAATTCACCACACTAAAACTCACCACACTAAAACTCACCACACTAAAACTCACCACTTAAAAACTCACCACACTAAAACTCACCACACTAAAATTCACCCTTAAATTAACCGCACTAAAACCCACCACACTATAATTCACCACACTAAAACTCACCACACTAAAATTCACCACACTAAAACTCACCACACTAAAACTCACCACACTAAAACTCACCACTTAAAAACTCACCACACTAACACTCACCACACTAAAACTCACCACACAAAAACTCACCACACTTAAACTCACCACACTTAAACTCACCACACTAAAACTCACCACACTAAAACTCACCACACTTAAACTCACCACACAAAAATTCAACACACTAAAATTCACCACCCCAAAACTCACCACAATAAAACTCACCACACTAAAACTCACCACACTAAAACTCACCACACTTAAACTCACCACACTAAAACCCACCACACTAAAACTCACCACACTAAAACTCACCACACTTAAACTCACCACACTAAAACCCACCACACTAAAATTTCACCACACTAAAACTCACCACACTAAAATTCACCACACTAAAACTCACCACACTAAAATTTCTCCACATTAAAACTCATCACACTAAAACTCACCACACTAAAACTCACTATACCCAAAAGTCGCCACACTAAAACTCACCGCACTAAAATTCACAACACTAAAACTCACCACATTTAAACTCACCATACCAAAACTCACCACACTAAAACTTATTACACTAAAACTCACCACACTAAAACTCACCACACTGAAACTCACCACACAAAAATTCAACACACTAAAATTGACCACACTAAAACTCACGACACTAAAATTTCACCACATTAAAACTCACCACACTAAAACTCACTACACTAAAATTTCACCACATTAAAATTCACCACTTTTAAACTCACCACATTAAAACTCACTACACTCAAATTTCGATACACTAAAACTTACCACACTAAAACTCACCGCACTAAAATTCACCACACTAAAACCCACCACACTATTATTAACCACCCTAAAACTCACCACACTAAAATTCACTACACTAAAACTCACAACAATAAAATTCACCACACTAAAACTCGCTACACTAAAACACGCCACACTAAAACACGCCACATTAAAATTCACCACACTAAAACCCACCACACTATAATTGAATACACTAAAACTCACCACACTTAAAAACACCACACTTAAACTCACCACACTCAAATTCACCACACTAAAACTCACCATACTAAAACTCACCACACCAAAACTAACCACAATTAAACTCAGCACTCCAAAATTCACCACATCTAAACTCACTACACCTAAACTTACTACATTAAAACCCACCACACTAAAACTTCTACTGGGAAAAACTCTACGGGGAAGAATTCTACGGGAAAGAATTCTACCGGGAACAATTCTACCGGGATGAATTCTACGTTGAGAATTCTACGGGAAAGCGTTCTATGTGGATTTTACGGGGAAGATTTCTACTGGGAATAATTCTGCGGAGAAGCGCAGTCTGAGAAAAAAATTGTCTTTGAGAAAAGTTGTTTTGGCAGAGAATTATTTGGTTACTACATTTATAAAACGAATAAAAAAATTTCAACAGCTAAGCACGGGCCCCTCATATAAATAATAAAATGTTTTTTTTATATTAATAAAATCGCTCCATATCTTTGAATTCAGAAAATCTTGGCACGAGTCGTGCACGGGTCCAGCTAGTTAATAATAAATTTAAATGTATTTTACAATTTTAAACAAACTGATTCGAAAAAAAAACTTGAACTGGCGTAATTTTTAAATTATACGATTTTCTCAAGTATACTAAGTTGTGTCGAACAGAGTAATTTATAAAATTTTTATATATTTTCTTTGTAGTCCTAGTTGAACTGAAATTATTAAGTTTCATCTCGATATATTAAAAATATATACAAAAAATAATGTTAATTCTAACAGCGAAATTGAAAGCATAACTTCGAACCGGTCGAAATCGTTTCAATATAAAACATAAAACTGAAACCGAAACAAAATGAATGAAAAAACCGTAGCCAATATCGAACTCTTTATTCGTTTGGATTTCAATCCTATTACTTGATGTTTCAAAACCTCACTTTTGTGATATGTTTGATATAACAAAAATATACAACAATGCAAATATAATAAAATTAAAACTAATGTTAATTATACCCTACACCTATGAGGTACAGGGTATATTAACTTTGTGCATATATTGTAACGCCCCTTAGGAGGCGTGTCCGGTATGGAAAAGTATATATATTCTTGATCAGCATCACTACCCGAGTCCGTTTAGCCATGTCCGTCTGTCTGTATGTCTGTCTGTCTGTCTGTCTGTCTGTCTGTCTGTCTGTCTGTCTGTATGTCTGTCTGTCTGTCTGTCTGTCTGTCTGTCTGTCTGTCTGTCTGTCTGTCTGTCTGTCTGTCTGTCTGTCTGTCTGTCTGTCTGTCTGTCTGTCTGTCTGTCTGCCTGCCTGCCTGAATGCCTGCCTGCCTGCCTGCCTGCCTGCCTGTCTGTCTGTCTGTCTGTCTGTCTGTCTGTCTGTCTGTCTGTCTGTCTGTCTGTCTGTCTGTCTGTCTGTCTGTCTGTCTGTCTGTCTGTCTGTCTGTCTGTCTGTCTGTCTGTCTGTCTGTCTGTCTGTCTGTCTGTCCGTCTTGCTGTCTTGCTGTCCGAATACAGAATAACTTGAAAAATACTGATCAGAATGCGATGAAATTTCGTCTCAATATATTTTAGCCAAAAGTAGGAACTGAGTTTGAAAATGAGCCAAATCGGTCAACGAACACGCCCAACTCCCATATAAGTCATTTTTATTTAAACTCTTTCGGAACTAATAACTCGAAAAGTATTCAAGGTATAATTATAAAATTTAAAACGTATTATTAGAATTCACCTAAGAATATGTGGTCTAAAAATGGGCGTGATAGGCCCACTTTTTTTTTCATTATTTCCCGGGTTTTCATAGTGGAAATTTGATCCGTAAATTATTAAAATCAAATCTATGAAATATTAGCCTTTTAAAATTTTAAATATAGGCGTGGTCAGCCCAATTATATTTTTCAATTTTTTTGTTTTATTTTGAATTCGATGTCACAATACAAAAAAAAATATTTTTTTCAAACAAATTCAAATCGTTGAAGTCTAAGCAAACGGATTGAATTCATTAAAAAAATATATTTATTTATTATTTATTTCAAAACCATTTGTTTAAATATTTTATATAAAATTCGATTGGAAATTGCTCGAAAGTCGGCACATGACCGTATATTTTTATGTTAGTTTTCACAACTCATATGTACTAAATCTGAAAATCTCTGAAATCTAAAAACAGATAAATAAAAACACTATTTTTGACGTATTTATAATTTTCAAATAGAAGCGGAATATAATAAATTTAAAATTCTAAAAATATTAATTAAGATTTTTGAAATAGTCAACATTATTTTTTAAATTAACTTAATTTAATCTCCACTAAAACTCAATCAATCAATTAATATTGATGAAAGAATTTATGAAGTTTATTAGTTATAAGAGTTTTTCTATAATTAAGATAAATTTGGCAATATAATGAATGTTATTGTGTATTTATTGTGAAAGTACTTTTCAGTACTGCAGCCCATTCAAAAAAATTTCCATTTCTAAAAACCGATCAAGCAATTGTATTGAGTGTATTAAACGCATGTGTGCCGCGAATCCACTGAATGCTAAAATATATTGTCAAGAAATTTCAATTGTCGCTACGACTGCCATGCTACTGTCTACCTATATGACTGTCTGTCTATATATCTGTCTATCTGTCTGCCTGCCTTTATTCATGACAGCCTACATGTCGCTTCTCATACGTTTTTATTACATTTGCAAAATTATTTATTTTATTCCTTTGCACTTGATATGTGCTACCAAATAAAATACGACGAGTGCGTAAAAAAAAAAATAACAAAATACAATGAAATTTAACGTGAATGTGGGGAAAAAACACATGACATGTAGCAACATGTAAATGTTGCCACTCACTCGATAAATTGCAGGGGCGGTGTTACCTACCTTTACGTATTCGGCCCAAAAAATGTAAACACCTCTTTGTTTCAACGATTTATTTGAGAGATACAAAATATGCCATATGCCATTAAAATTTCATAAAATTTTACAACCTGCTATATACATTCTAGCGGTAGCTCAGTGGTTAGTACGTTGTACTCCGTGCCGAAAGGTCCCCGGTGCAAGCCTGGACTGGGGCTAACAACATCTTTTCATAGAAACATGTTTCTATACCGCGCTACCTCTCGTCAGTAAATGGCAAACCTACGAGAGTAAAACATTGCCTATGAAAAGCTCTCGCCCGCCGTTCGGATTCGGCAATAAACTGTAGGTCCCATCACTTTGAGTACAAATGTAACACGCACAGCTCAAAATGGTGAGAGAGCTCGGCCTAAGTTCGTATAGGACTGTAGTGCCAAACTAATATTATTATATACATTCCAAAACAATCCATTTATTTGTGTGTTTCCCGGAAATATACACGATATATTCCAGAAAAATGACAAAAATTTCGTCTCGTCGTCTTTTTAATTTCATAAAATTTTATAATCTGCCATACACTTCCCACAAACTTCTATTTATCTGTGTGTTTGCCGAAAAAATGCCGGAAATATTACTGAAAAATGCATGAAATTTTGTCTTTGGGTATTTTTAAATCCTTTCCCAACAGTAGGATCCATAATCTGTCTTGTTTAACTCAAATCGACCCATCGTATATAACACGGGACTTTTTATATCTTACGGAGTAGACCGATTCTAATTTTTATACCCTACACTAAGAGTGAAAGGGTATATTCAGTTTGGTACGCCGTTTGTAACACCCAGAAGGAAGCATCTCCGGTATGGAAAAGTATATATATTCTTGATCAGCATGACCTCCTGAATCGATTTAGCGATGTCCGTCTGTCTGTCCGTCTGTCCGTCTGTCTGTCTGTCTGTCTGTCTGTCTGTCTGTCTGTCTGTCTGTCTGTCTGTCTGTCTGTCCGTCTGTCCGTCTGTCCGTCTGTCTGTTGAAATCCCTACAACTTTTAAAATTGAAGAGCTAGATAAATGAAACTTATAACTTAGATTACTAATATACCTGGCGAGATCGGTCCATTGTGACCTATGATCCGACCACTTATGTTCAAATACCTCATATAAAATGTACATATAAAAATCAATTTTTATGTATACGTGCTTAGGTAAACTTTTTTTATCAAATATATATTGATATCAATGCCCAAATACATGATAATAATGTTTTCCGGCGAAAAGACTTGTGGTTCACAAAAAAAAAATCGAAATTCGGTACACCTACCCATTTATAAATATGGGTATCAAATGAATGGAAATTCTTCAGCGATTGAATGTTTGTAGTTATTTTCAGGATTCGTATACCCTGGTGACCTACATATCACTTTGAATGGTAACCACACATATGTGTAGGGTATTTATAGTCGTCTTAGACCGACTATAATTTTGATAATCCTAACTATCATAATTACACCTACTTTAAAATTTCCCATGTGATCTAACCTTCCCAACTGGTTATTATTCTTACTAACCGCACTATTAAAATAACTATCAGAATATCCCGAATTCAAATGCCCTTATGACACATAACCATCGCTACTGATTTTTGATACACAAGGACCTTCTAATTTCACAAAATTAGCGTTTCTCAGTCGGTTCCTCATTACTTGGTACAGCAACCTTTTATCAGTCAGAAGATTTTTCTACATATTCTTTGTATACTTTGAGATATATAAAATTGATGTACCGGTCGGTTCGCAATCCAACACACTAATCACTGAGCTACCGATAAATTGTACTAGGATTATTCTTTGTACTTTGACAAATATGAACTGGCTATGTGTTTCAAAATAGCGAAAAGTTTTACTAGGATTGGGATAGTAAACTCAATTGCCACGTATTCTTAATCCGCCCCTGGTTTGCTGTCACTTCGTTCTCCGCCATTTTGTGGACTCTCGCCTTACAGTGCTTTCGACTGCTGCAGCACAGAGTTCACTTTAAAGCTAATTTCAGCAGTGTTTCGAAAAATGTTGGCAGTTTTTACTTTTTGCTTATAACATTGTTTGCAATTGACAACATTTTGTGGAATTTATTTTTTATTTTACACATATTTTTTTTTTGTATTTTGCACAATTTTGTGCTTTTTAGAAATTTCTGTTGTAATTGCTCATCTGCACAATGTACAACAGCTTTGTACAATAAAAAAACTAAAAAAAAATAAAAAAACACACAGCATATTTTACACCTATTACTAGCGATATATTTTATAGCAAAAATTGTTTGGAAAATATTTCTATTTTGCTTCAAAGGAATCAGTGACCGTGTTTTTTGCACAAAAAAAGACATTTATTTTCTTTTTATTTTTTAATATAACATTTGTGTCAAATACTTGACTTAAAGTTCAGCAACTTTTGTAATGTCAGCAATTTTATGGGTAAAATTGATTTTTGTTTTAGGCCAATTTCGATGGCTGACACTTGCAGCATGTGAGGTATGTGCTATTTTTATTTGTTATATCCATATTTCCAGACCACGTTTAAAGTCTTTATAAATTAAAACATAGAAAAAACTAGAAATATGGTAAATAAGAAATAATAAAAAATATAATAAATGCTTTTTCGCAGAAAAACCACTAAGTTTCTTTAAGAACCATTACCGTTAAAAGTATTGTACACAGAACAAAAATAATATTCAAACGATGTAGCAGTTTTGTAATATTGATGGATGAATTCATTAATGAATACTTTATTAGTTTTATGAATTATTTAAAAATTAAGTGTAGTTGGTTGAGTTTAAAACAGCGATTTAAATTGTTATTAAAAATGGTATCTGTTTAAAATGGGAAATCATTTTACAGAAAGTGGAATAAATCCATATAAACGATCTCGATTAAATGCGGGTTCAAAAAGATTTTTAGAAAAGTTTTAAAACAACAACAAACAAATTTTGAATTTCAGAAAAATTTTAGCAAGGCCAAGTTCATGAACACACCATGGGAATATTTTAGAATATTTCGATCTGGCGATGCTTCAAAAAGGATACAGATAGGGTTCACGATTGCCTTGTAATGGATTGACCTTATTGGGTACTTATCAAGGAACATTATCTTATTCCATTCAGCCAGTTTTTTATTGCGCTGTTTAACCTAGAAGTATTTTTTTAATCAAAACCCGACAGCGCTGGTAGAAATTTAGATAGGCATATGGGTCAATTTCTACATTATATCCAATTAATATAAATTCTTGTCAGACTATATCGCCTCCCATTTAAACGATCTCTCAGAAGGTGAGCGAATCATATTCCATACAAATTATATCTTTTAAACGAACACAGAATAAAAAGTTCATACTATTTATGAATTTGTTCATAAATTTTATGAATTTCTCATTGTCTGTAAATAATGATGTAATTATGATGCTAATTTTGATAAGATATATCTCAATATTGAATGAAAATGAAAATAAGAAACAACATCTATGCGCTTTTCAAATGGAAAGGTAAAAATTGCTCAGAGTAATAATACTCTGGAGAAGAATTGACTGCGAAAGAATTTTACGGGTGAGAATTATCACGGTAAAGACTGGTTTCTGTGTGAAAATATAGGGAATAATTAACCGGGAAGAATTGTCCGAGAAATAATTGTCTCTGACATGAATTAGGTATCTGTGAGAAAAATTCATTTAGTAAAGAATTATCATTGGATGAATAGTCCGGGGAAGAATTTTCGGAGAAGAATTGTCCGGGGATGAAACTTTCTTTGGGAAAAATTCTTTTAGGAGAGAATTACATTTTTAGATCAAATTAAAATTTAAATACGATTCCAATTGCATGTTGGAATATGGGACATTATTTCGGAAATATACAGGTCAAAAATTTAAAAATATAATATATATTTGTGAATGTAAGTATGTATGTATGTCTGTATGTTCCCAATAGACGTCTAAACGGCTGAATCGAATTGAACCAAATTTTGACACAATATGTATGTTGAGTCCGGGCAGAGTATAGGCTATATCTCGGTGAGTTTGTTGGACTGGGCGTGGCACCTCCCATAGAAGGTACATTTTCGAGATGCTGTATGTCAACAGTTATTATAGTAATATCAAGATATTTCACACCAGGGTATCAACCACCACAATTTTTTACTCACCACACCGAAATTCACCACATCAAAATTCACAACAGCGAAACTCACCACACCAAAATTCACCACACTAAAACTCACCACACTGAAGCTCACCACTTTAAAATTCACCACACTAAAACTCACCACACCAAAATTCACCACACTAAATTTTCTACTGGGAAAAATTCTACGGGTAAGAATTCTACCGGGAAGAATTCTACGGGAAATCCTTCTACGGGGAAGATATAAATAATAATTATTAATAAAAACACTCCATATCCTTGCATTCACAAAATCTAGGCAAGAGTCGTGCATGATAAAAGATGAAATTTTATAAATGTATTTTTAAAATGTATATTTAATTTGCATTTGATCGTTATTGAACTGTTTGGCAAACAAAACTCAAATTATTAAACAAAAATTAACGAATTGACTTCGATTGAACTGAGTTTGTTTTGTATTTAAAATTCGAATTTTGGCAAAGTAAAAACCAAATTGAATCCAAATGAAATTTCAGTTTTTAAATATAATACAGACCTTTAAATAATAGGTTTTTAGATCTTGTGTGACTAACTTATATTCGGTTTTACTTAGTTCAAAGTATTGAAAAATTTTACAAAAAATAACATTAATAAAAAAATATATCTTTACTTGAAATTGGTATAATAAAACCATTTCGTTATAAATCTTAAAACTGAAACCGACATGAGTAAGACACAGAAAACATAAAACATTTCAGTTTCAATATTAGAGAATTTTCTTTAAATAACGATTTTTTTGTTGTGCATTTAATATGTCTACCATTTGCCACTGTCACGTATTCACAAACAGCAAATACTATTACTATACTGCAATATTTAAATTTTATTTAGTACTCAAGCCAGTCACAGCCATTTGTGACAAACTCAAAGTATTGCGTCGCGCATCAATAATGCAAAAGAATTCGTTCAAAGTCAATAATATAGTAGGAGTTAGCCGTGGTGCATGGCAGAAAAAAGAGTGGAAACAAAATTGCGCTAAGTATTTTGGTCTAAATCGTTGCATATTTAACGATATTCTGGGTTATTCAATGGCAGGGTGGGTGATATGTGTTGGAGTACAGAATAAAATTAAAGAGCATTTCGAATTTGCATGTACTATGTTGTATTACGTACATTTAATGTCATTTAAGGTTTACTTCAAAAATATATAATTAGAAATTGAGTTTTTTTTTAGTTAAAATATATGTTTTATTTTCAGTTAAATATAAATAATATATATTTAAGAAAACAAATCATATTTCCATATTTACACATTAATCAACTTAATAATAAACACTATTTTTCTATTCTATTCTATATTCTATATAATTTGCGTGCACCGATGTTGATTGTTTCTACAGTTTTCATATCAAATTTTAAGTTTTTTACAGTTTTCACACTTAAATTTAAAGATTACATATATACCAATTTAGTCATCCTGTTATAATACCTTAAATGAGTTGTTGCCGTTAAATAAATGTTAATATACTCTTGGTTGCGGTCGATAAAGGGATGTCCGTCACCCCTAATGTTGAAATCACGATTAAATGAAAGCCGGAAAAGCTAGTTTCAATAAATTTAGTCTTAAATTACACTGTATCAACGTCTTTTACGAAAACCCACACGTTTCAATTTGCTTACGAAAAACAGCACATTAAAAAATGTTTCATTAAAACAAGCATAAGTTTATTTTATCCACGAAAGCAAGCATTCAATTATTTTAGTCACGAAAAGAACCTCATTCTCGTTTTCTTCACGAACAGAAGCATAACTTTTTCTTTCCCAAGAATAGAAGCACATTTATATTAGTGTGTCAGTAGACATTTTTTGATGAAACTGTTCCAATGAATAATAGATTCACATTCAGATGAGTCATTGGAACTTTTTTTTATGAAAATGTTCCAATGGTCATAGATGCACATGCATGTGCGATTTGTCCAGAATCTACTTGCGTCACTGGACATTTTTTTGGGTAAATTTGTTCCTTTGGACATTTTTTTTTTTGAAAAATTTGTTCTTTTCGAATTCGGAGAAACAAATGTTTTCATAAAAATGTCCAATGACGCCAGTGGGTTCTAGCCACATCCCAAAAAGGAATACATTTTTGCAAAAAATGTCGTAAGTGGGTTCTGGCCAAATCCGAATGAAACTATTTTCCAAAAAAATGTCCAATGACGCAAGTGGGTTCTGGCCAAATCCCTTTGCTATTGTGCACAAACAGTCTACTGGGATAACTTTCTTGAAGAAATATATATGCTTTTATTCTTGGCGAAATGAAAGATGAGGTTTTTTTCGTAGCTAAATGTTAAAGTGTTTCTTTTCGTGACGAAAATAGAGTTATACTTCGTTTCGTGACTATAAAACGTATATGCTTCTTTTCTTGGGTATAATAAAAATGTGATTATTTTCGTGAGGAAACTGAAGTTGTGCTTCTTTTCGTAGTTACGAAAAATGTGCTGTTTTTCGTAAGCAAATTGAAAGGTGTGGGTTTTCGTAAGAGGCGTCGATATATTGTCGGATGTTGAGTTTAAAAATGAACGTGCTCATTCGATTTAACCTTGAATCCGGCCTCATTCGTACATATACTTCATATAGCACTAAAATCCCTTTATCGGCACTTACTTTATGATTAAATATATCAGTTGTAGTACCCCAAAAAAATATATTAATGTTGAAAAAAAAAATTTTTTGAATACATACAATTTTTTTATAATTTTTTTTAACACAATTTTTATGAACCTTTTTTTAAATGTAAATAAAATAATAAAAAATAATTACAAAAGAAAAAATCTATTTCAAACAAAAAAAATTTCATTAAAAGTTTTTCACAATTATTTTTTTGCCCTTATTATATTTTTATAAAGTTATATTTATCTCAGTAAAAAGTTTGAATTATAAATAAATATAATACAAAATATTTTTCTAATTTATGCATTCGTGTAAGCAATATTTAAGAAATTAACCGCAAATATGAAATGAGAACTTTAAACATGAAACGTAGTTTTCTTATCATTTTCAGTCGGTTTTAGTACGAAGTCGAAATTTAAAATATCGAAACTAAAAATACCGAAGAAATAAAATGTCGTAAACTAAATATGTCGACATTTAAAATAGCGAAATCATTTTTAACCAAGAAATGATAGAAAATGTTTAAAATATATAGTAAGAAAAAATGTACAAAAAAATAGGTAAATAATAAAATACGCAGTTAAAGATTTTAAAAATAACATATTTGTAACACAGGTCGTAGCGAATATCCGAATCTTCGCTACGAATTCCATTAAAAAATATTTATTTAATTTGAAGGCGTAATTTTTAACCATTAAAATACCATCTTGAAATTTGGCACGAACATTTGTAATTTGAAGTGCAGGGATAATTACCATTGACTACATTTCTATGTTTATAAGACTTTAATTGACCAAAAGATTGCTTTATAATTTTTAAAATGAGACCTAACGGAGTTACTAGCATCAAGAGATTTTGCATATGAACCACAATACAAGAGTGATCTTTATAACTTTGAAGCACTGTATTTCTGGAAATATTGGTCGAAAAAAATATAAAATTTGGTCAATGCATATTTCAACGAGTTGGGAAAGTTAGGTCACATGGGTAAGTTCGGTCACATGGGGCGGATTTTTATAGTCGGTCGGGCCCGACTATGGAATACTTTACACTTTTGGTGGGGATATTAATGTGGAATATTTAATTGCATACCTTAATTTTAAAGTTTTTAATTATGCTGAACCTCCCCCACCCTCAGAATATTATTCATATATCAGAAATTTACGTCTTATATCCCCATAAATTAAAAAATGTATATAAAAGTATAAAAAAAGTAACAAAAAAAATTTGAAAAATATAATTGGGCGGACCACGCCTATATTTTAAATTTTGAAAGGCTAATATTTCATAGATTTGATTTTAATAATTTACGGATCAAATTTCCACTATGAAAACCCGGGAAATAATGAAAAAAAAAGTGGGCGTATCACGCCCATTTTTGGACCACATATTCTTAGGTGAATTCTAATAATACGTTTTAAATTTTATGACTATACCTTGAATACTTTTCGAGTTATTAGTTCCGAAAGAGTTATATAAAAGTGACTTGTATGGGAGGTGGGCGTGTCCGTTAACCGATTTGGCTCATTTTCAAACTCAGTTCCATATTTTTGCTAAAATATATTGAGACGAAATTTCATCGCATTCTGATCAGTATTTCTCAAGTTATTCTGTATTCGGACAGCAAGACGGACAGACAGACAGACAGACGGACATGGCTAAACGGACTCGGGTAGTGATGCTGATCAAGAATATATATACTTTTCCATACCGGACACGCCTCCTAAGGGGCGTTACAATATATGCACAAAGTTAATATACCCTGTACCTCATAGGTGTAGGGTATAAAAACCAAAATTCCATTGAAATCGCAGAAGGTGAAATGCAAAATTTGAAATTTTTATTTCAAAGTATGTTGCTTATTTTCGACATTTTCTAGCTTTAAAATATTTTTTAACGAGGAACAAATCGGTTGAACGATCTCCTTGTAAAGCAGGGGAACTTTTCGGGACTTCTCATGTACTTTTCATGATTATGTCCGGGTCAGGCAAATACTAATTGATTTCAATAAAATATGTTACAGTACCTATTCCATTAAATAAAAATAAATATCACATTTTGAACACGTTAACATCATACAAAAACTAGCAATTAGTTTGATCACTTATATCATTTTACTTGATGTAAAACTTTTTGTTCAATACAAAAATAAATAAAACACTGATATATACAAAAAACTAAAGACCATATAAAATAAATTATTTTTGAGTTCATACAAAGTATTATAGTTTGTACATCCCATCAAAACAATGCCGCATTAAAAACTTTTATCTGCTGTTATGGATTACCAAACTCTTTAAAAGTTAATCCACTTAAAAACGTTGGTTTTTGAAAGCACCGCAGGCAGCTATACCAACTATTAACTGCGTTTAAAAAAATACAAAAAAAAATATGACATTCGAAGGATTGCAGGCTGCCAGCTGTCGCTTCCGGCAGCGAATGCAACAAACAATCGATTGGCCATTTGTTGCGCTCAATGGCGCTATGTGTGGTGGTGTGTGTGTGCCTCACACATACACAGCAAATTGCAATAAATGCAGTAGCAGCAACTGTAGCAGCAGCAATAGCAACAATTGTCAAGGCGAAAAGCGGCTAAAACGCTAATAAATCGCATACGAAACACGTGTTATGTGCAGTGCGCGTGTCACGCTGCTACAGCCAAAGCAGCAAAATAACATTAAAAGCAGCGACCGCAGCAACAGCATGAACACCTTCCAAAGTGCAGCCGCATCCGCAGCAGCTAGAACAAGAACAACACAACAACACAACAAAACTCAACAACAAAAGTTTCCCCTGCAGCATGTGACACGAGGTTCGTTTGGCTTCGTTCACAACTTTCAGCACTTCGTGCGTGCAGCCGAACGCAGGGTATACAAAGCAGCGCACTTTGTGTGTGTGTGTGTGTGACTGTGTGATACAAAAATCACGTATACGATAAAATGCTACACAGTAAAAATTTTCTTTAAAGAAAATTAATAACACTAAAATTTAATTAATTAATTCGTTTATTAAGTTCACAAATATATTTGTTAATTTACCGAATATTTTTATTACATTAACAATTAATATTTAAATTGAGAGCCTATGTAGTTGCTAAAATTGACAAAAAATTAATTATATCATAAATATCACAACGAAAATAATTTGGATCTGTTTAAATATCAAACATGTTCTTAAACTTTATGGAACATAATCATATCAAAGTCAACTTTAAATTTAAAATCAGCTTTTTGACAATTTATTCTATACAAAATTTTTCAAAAAAGTCGAATTTATTTTAAAAGTCGACTTTAAATAATCTATGCGCCTATATGTTTTTGTCAAAATAAATTTAATTTAATAATAAATATTACAAAAGTATTTATATGTGGTTTCGTTAATGTAATTAAACTGTTTTGTAAATCACACATTCAATTAATCCAAAATATGTAATACCAAAATTTTAATTTTATTTTTATGTTTTTTTTTTGTCAATTTCGGTTCTCATTCTCATTACAATGTCTATAACATTAACCAAAACGATTTTTCACATGGACATTAAATACATAAATTCTATAAATTGTGCTGACTCTACTCAGTTTCTTCCTATTACGTTTTTAATCGTAATTTTAAGCTGTTTTCACCAATTACTTAAAATAAAAATAAAGTACTATTGAAAAATAGTTTTACAAAAACCTTAAAACCAATTTTTCTTTAAATTGTCAAAACTAATTTTAATATATTATGCTGACATTCCAATATGTTTTTAAGATAATTAAAACTTGCAAAAATGATAATTTTTAAAATAAATAACTGAAGATTATTCATCACACTGAGACAGTGCGAGAAAATTATGGAAGATCATTAAAACACATGAGTGAAAATGAGATACAAATAGTGTAAAGCATTCTCGAAAAGTATTGAAGCCTGTTGAAACTTCGAGAATAGCTATATGCTGCACATGTGTGTAAAGGAGATGGAGATAGCATGCGAGTTTAAAATAAAATGTAGAAGCGTCTCGAAACGTCTCGAACGCATGTATGCAGTGATAAAAACGCGCTATTTGAGGCACATCACCTCAATAGTGATTCGTAAATCAATAATAATAAAAATAGTTTGGGAGTCCTGAAGAACTTAAACACCATTTCAACTGTTTTTGTACTGAATATATTTGTACTCAAATTGGCGGGGTGAGAGCTAAAGTTTTACAGTCAGATATTGTATCTCGATGTGACTGAGTGCTCTCAAATCGTCTATAAGTTGTATTTCATATCTTCACACATTCCGCCCGTCAAGCCATTACGTTGATTTTGATGAATCTTACGTTTTACGACTCTCGAAAACATGTCGTGTTACCAACAAACAAATTTCAGATAAAAAAAAAAAAAAAATTTTAAAAGTTACGAATTTTTTAATCTGGCAATACTTACTACAGCAACAAAACGAGACTTGATTCGAGTATCGAATATCGATTCGGTAAACAAAAAACAGCTGTTCTGAAAAAGTTGGAAAATTGTGTTTGTGTGTATTTCATCGTTTTTGCAAATTTGTTCTAATTTGCTTTGTAAATAGATTTTTTGAATGAAAAGAAATGTGTAGTGTATTAAAAATTATTTAAGATTGTTCTGTATCCTTTTTAGGTGCAATTAGTGCTTTGTTTCGTGAAAATTTTAGTGAACGGAGCCAAAAAAACTGCGGTCTAATTTGACATTCGTGCGGTTTAGTTTTATGAAATACAAATTATTTCCTCACGTCGGCGCAAACCGTGTGACGTGAGACGTTTTGCGATTTACAAAATTCGTGACTACTTTCGTCAATTATCGAGATACAATATCTGGCTGTTAGTCTCGTTGGTTTGCTATTGATTGCCACGAGGTAGCGCGGGTATAGATAAATATTTTCTATGAACCTGTGTTATGGGATCTTTTGACTCGCACTCCAACGCACTGAACGCTGAGCTATCGCCGCTACTTAGGGTTTAATTCCTTGGGTTTCATTCCTTCATATCATCATCGATTTGTTTTAATTAGTAAGAAGTTAATTTCTTATAAAAATATCGTTTTTGTTCTTTAAGTTTGATTTTCATTAACCGAAGATGCTGCTTTAACCGATAGTTAATGGAATTCAAACACTTAACTGGAAATTTTGAAAATAGCACTAAGTCTTCCAATAACGCGGTAGCTTTTTTGCCTGTGTATTGTTGCTTTTGCTGTGATTTCGGTTGCGCCTTGCAAATGTCCTGCGCTGCTGCTGCGACGCGAACAGTCGCTATTACTGCTGCTGCTGTTCGTCAAAAACGTGCGCTTCGCATTCAACAGCAGCAAACAGTGTCGTGCAGTTCAGTCGACGGTCGCATGCTGAGCAAGTAGCACGCGTTGAAAATTTCTACTTGGAATATTAGGCGACTCTAAGTCCTTGGCAGTCCAGTACGACTGACAGATAAACATTTGGCAAGACAAATAGTGTGTGACAGACAGTTGAAGTAAAAGTGCATTGAATAAAAAAGTGAAATTGTATTTTTTATTTGTTGTTGCATGTGTGAGTGTGTTAAATAATTAATACGTTTGCAACACTAACTTTTAGAAATTTGTTGAGTGCAAAATTTACGAATGTTTCAAATGAAAGTATTTAAAAATATTTTTAAACTACAAATTGAAGTTTTAAATAATACCAAAATTTAAAAATAAAATAATATATAAAAAATATATACAATTTTTTAAAATATATAAAAAATAATAAAGTAAATGTTTAAAATATTAAAAAAAATATATAAATTTAAAAGTTTTAAAATTCATAAAAAAATCTGTATAAAAACTGCAAATTCTGAAGAAATATATAAAAATTTATATTAAAAAGTTTTTAAAGTTTTTAACAAAAATAAAAATGATGTGCCCTAGTGTATAGTGCAGCCAGGTGTCTTTAACTAAAATCCACAAATAAACAAAAGGCAACAGTTGCAACATAAACAGCTTAAATTGAATATTAAATCAAAAATAGTTTTATTTTTAAGAAACTGTTTATTATCAAATTAAATAAACTAGCGACAATAAAGTATTTTTAAAAATTAAATCTTGTAATATTAATCAAAAAATTAAGAAATAGAGTTAAATATTGTTAGTGGTTTAAAATAAGGATAAAATTAAAAACTTTTATTATAGTAAAATACAAATAAAATATCAAATAAATTAACATAATATAAAATCAAAAAAAAAATAGCAAAAAACTCAACTATTACATAAAAAGAAAAAGTTTAAAAATTATTTAACGCAAAATTGAATAAATAACTTAATGTATTACAAAATAATAAATATTACATAAATAATATTGTATATTTTAAATACATTTGTAACTGCCTTGCATGAGTTGGCTGCAACTGCTTTGAATGCCTTTTGACTTTTGTTCAAGTGACGCGCCAAGCAACAGGAAACGGAAGCAGCAACAATTGCGAAGACAAATTTAATTTTCACGCAAAACAAATTGGTAAGCAACTACTTTATAAAGTTATTTACTACTTGGTGCTGCATTTGATATGTTTCTTTTTCATTTCAAATGCATTTTCAAAAAGAAACAGTAAAACGTACAACATAATATTATAATTTAGCATTGAAGGGCAAATTGTAAAGTTTCGGTGCATACAAATTTAAATTGTATAAAATTCAGATATACTTAGAGTCGAAATTAGCGAAAATATTTCACTATTTAAAAAAAATTAAAATAGCAGATAAATGAACATGAAATTACTAAGTGTCGGTAATCAGGTGCATGATACTATTAAATGTAATTCCAAAATATGTATGGGAATTAGAAATATATGGCTTGAATTTAATTAAGTAGTATTTCAATATTTTAGTTTTTCAGTATCCCAATATGCTTTAGTTAAAACAGCAGTTTAATATCAATAGTTCCGCATGGAAATTGCTTGCGGTATCTGGACGTTGGATACAATTTGTTAAGAGATTCCGAATAGATACCTGCACCTGTTGCCACAGTCCATTTTCGTACCTTCAGTGAAGAGAATTGTGTCGAAACCGCTTTGTTACCCAACTTTTCCTTCCTTCGTACGGAATCTTAGCGATTTTTATACCCTACACCTATGAGGTACAGGGTATATTAACTTTGTGCAGATATTGTAACGCCCCTTAGGAGGCGTGTCCGGTATGGAAATGTATATATATTCTTGATCAGCATCACTACCCGAGTCCGTTTAGCCATGTCCGTCTGTCTGTCTGTCTGTCTGTCTGTCTGTCTGTCTGTCTGTCTGTCTGTCTGTCTGTCTGTCTGTCTGTCTGTCTGTCTGTCCGTCTTGCTGTCTTGCTGTCCGAATACAGAATAACTTGAGAAATACTGATCAGAATGCGATGAAATTTCGTCTCAATATATTTTAGCCAAAAGTAGGAAATAACTTTGAAAATGAGCCAAATCGGTCAACGGACACGCCCACCTCCCATACAAGTCACCTTTATATAACTCTTTCGAAACTAATAACTCGAAAAGTATTCAAGGTATAGTTATAAAATTTAAAACGTATTGTTATAATTCACCTAAAAATATGTTTTACAAAAATGGGCGTGATCCGCCCACTTTTTTTTCATTATTTCCCGGGTTTTCATAGTGGAAATTTGATCCGTAAATTATTAAAATCAAATCTATGAACTATTAGCCTTTCAAAATTTTAAATATAGGCGTGGTCCGCCCAATTATATTTTTCAAT
This sequence comes from Dryomyza anilis, assembly GCA_951804985.1. Taxonomy (NCBI): domain Eukaryota; kingdom Metazoa; phylum Arthropoda; class Insecta; order Diptera; family Dryomyzidae; genus Dryomyza; species Dryomyza anilis. The sequence goes on from OX638132.1 coordinate 94,800,827, forward strand.
TTTTTTTTTAGTTTTTTACACTTTATATAATTTTTTTAATTTATGGGGATATAAGACGTAAATTTCTGATATATAAATAATATTCTGAGGGTGGGGAGGTTCAGCATAATTAAAAATTTAAAATTAAGGTATACAATTAAATATTCCTCATTAATATCTCCACCAAAGGTGTAGGGTATTCCATAGTCGGGCCCGACCGACTATAAAAATCCGCCCCATGTGACCGAACTTACCCATGTGACCTAACTTTCCCAACTCGTTTAAGTTTGGATGTGAGATAGGGAGCATTGTTCTCATTCTACTCCGATCGTAGAAAATCTACTTCATTCATTTTTATTTTTAAAATCTACTTCTCTACTCCGGTAGTAGCATTTAATACTTATTTCTAATAATTGTCTACTCCCTTTTACTGATATCTACTCCCTTTGTAATTTTTTTTTTTTACTTTTTTTTTAATTTGATGAGAAAATTACTTAGCGCTCCAAATAAAATGTCAATATTAGAATTATTCTAATCATTATAAACAATTCTTTGTTTATAATGGTCATTAAATTGTGGAAATTAAAATTAAATTAACGTTTGTATTGAGGTAAATACATGTATTTCATTGGGTGTTTTAGATACACCCCAAATCTGGAACAGACCACCCTGTAAACATCAGCATTATAGAAAATCCATAAAATCTGGAATGAATAAAAATGTTAAAAATTGATATATCTATTAATTTATTTGAAAGAAAATAAAATAATGCATATTTCTACTCCCTTTTCATCAAATTTATTCCTATATTTCATTTTCTCCTTTTACATAACATCTACTCCATTATTATTCTACTCCTTTTTACTCATATTTACTTCCCAAATTTTCTAAATCTACTCCATTTGCATTGGTGAATGAAGTAGATTTGTGCAGTGCAGACTAAGTGCACTGCAAGAATACAGTGAATGCTATCTGAACGTCGATTGGGAGTAAATTAACATCCGTTGGGCACGAACGGAGAACTTCGCTTGTCCCGATTCTTACCGTCCTCTGTACTTCCGATTTTATTTTTAATGTTTTAGTTCTTACTAAGTGCGGTCCACCCCACTATTGACCCGTAATTGAGGATTGGATGAAAAAATAGCGTGCTCATATTAACGCTTTTGAATATAAGTTTAATTATATTTTTATGTATTCATTTTTATTTCAGCGTACATAAGATTAGACCTTCATACACACAGAATACTGATTTGTTGCGGCAACCAACTAAATTGCCCTACCGAATCATTCGGTTGCGACAACTACTGATAAATTTGTTGCAACAACTTCTTAATTCGGTTGTGACAATTTCCTAGTCGGCAAAATTGTGACACAAATAAATCGGTGAACATGAGCTTGTGGTAACCTCCAAATCGGTGATCATGAGTTTGTGACAACCTGCTATTGGTGAGCATGAGGTCATCGCAACCTCCTAGTCGGTGACCATGTGGTTTTCTAAACCACCAATTAATATGTCATTATAAAAAAGTTATTTATGTATATAATACCTATGTATATAAAGTATTCGATATGTATTATAGATGCGTAAATATGTCGCGCACAAAATACCCTGAAAAATAAAAACAGTATGAAAAGAAATATGTATCTTCATGCATTTATTTTATTTCTTAAAAAATTTTAAATTATTTCTTTAACAATTTCAAGATTAATTTGTATAGTATTTACTCAAAATTCAACAATAAGACTAAACTTTTATACTATTTAATAGTATTTATATTAATACAAACGATAATTTAATTAAAAATAAGAATATAGTAATTATATTTAAATAAGCATTTAAAAATTGCCCACAAATGACTCAATTAATAACCATAATTTCAGCCATTATCAGCGCTATCAACAGCATCATAAAATCAACACATTGTATTTTAATGCGACTTTTATGCATAATAAATATAAAAAAAAACATAGCAAAGAAAAAATAAAAATTAATGCGTGGCATAATTTATGTTCTCTGTCTGTCCAACGAGCAACCTTTTGCTGGCAGCCACCACAACCAGACGCCAAAATGTTGAGCCTACGATTAAAGCAGCCCTCCTCATTAAGGATGCGCCAGCATTTATTGATTATTGGCATCGTTTATATTGGAGGTTATTGATTACCACAATTTGTTATGAGCTCTATGCGTCTTTAATAACACTACTCAACACACGAATTTTGCCAGGGACATCCCATATATAAATTCTATATAATACGATGGTGCTGATTTTTACTGCATACAGAATTTTTTCTGATTACACCCAGAAAAAAAATACTATATAAATAATAGTTTTTTACTATTAAAATAGTAATAGTTTTTACTATCAATAGGATAAATTATTATTTTAATCGGAAAATACCATTAAATACTTGAAAATACCATAACATTGCCATTGAGTTTATATGAAACGATTTATTTATTGTATACTATTAAATCAATAATTGTCCAATTTTAATGGGATTTGAGGGAATTTTTTTCTGGGTGTACGTATCGTTTTTGAGAAACTTGCCATCGTAATTTGATGAGGTTCTCATCCACAACTTAGAATTATAAAAAATATAGTGCTGTTAAAAAATAGATTTCCAAAAAAAATTAAACGGAATTTTTATTTTTATTGTCAAAACTAATTTTAATATACTAATGAATGCAATTATTTCAATATATTTTTAAGATAATTTGATCTAAAGTTGCAAAATTTTGATTTTTTAGACAATTGTGTATATATTTTTATTTTTAGCAATTATATATGATAGACCAGAAAATTTTGTATGATTATGTAGAGTATAGCCCACACTAACTATCAAAATTAATAACTTATTTTATAATTAATATATATTTTTAAATATGCCCAGTCTTTAATATAATCAATTTAATATAAAAAAATAACAATACTTATTAAATTTATTGACGGAAACTCTATCCAAAAAACATATTTAAAAAATGAGAATCGATAGAAAAATTTTAGTATTTTTAATCGTTAGTTTCAACTATGCTCTGCATAAACATAATTCATTTTTTTCTTTACCGCTAGAGTCGAATTACTAAAAAATCATTCTAAAAATGCCTAAGAAAAATTAAATTTGTTCAAGTTTAGATACAAATATCTTAAAAACATAAAAGAGTATTGGTATTTTTTGATATATTGTAATTAGTTTTGACACTTGGAAGAAAAATTACGTTTAAAGAATTTTGAAAAACTGGTTGTGTTAGGAACTGTATTTTTGTATTCTAAAAAAAGGCTGGAAAGACATTAAAATATTGATAGAATTTCATTCGGAATTGATGTATGGAATGTCCACGACCAAATTTTCTTCTCGTTTTGTTGGGTAGTGTAATCAGGGAATAATATTCATGTTAAAAGTAGTAGCAAAATCTACAGCATACTTTTAGGCGCACGCACAACCACTCATGCGTGAAGCCAAAGCATAATAACAGTGACTCGAACTATTTTTAGGCATAAATCCGATTTGCTGATAAATCGTATTTTTGTCACATAACCAAACAAAAAAAAACACTAAGGACGTCGGCAAAATGGCCTCTGAGATGTCTACCTGTAGCTATTACCACAAAATGCTAAACCAAGTTGAGCCTTTGTTTAACGTTGTGGGTTACGGCGACCACAGACTTTGAAAATTCATTTCTATTTTATTTCCGTTTGTCTGTATACCCTCCTAATTCCTCTTCAATATCAACGTACCTTCCCCTAATTTAATCATCTTTCCGTTTGACTATGATGGGTTTGTTTTACATTTCCGTGCAATAAAACATTTTTTGAAATTGTCAGAAAGTTTGCTCAGACCATTCGTTCATTCATTCTTTTGGGTTAAATCTCCAGCGACTTGACTGCAGCCTTGTTTTCCCAAACATAATAAAACCCAGCAGCATTGAATCCGACATTAAAAATAGCAAATAAAACAGAAAAACCTCAAAAAAAAATACCATGCAAGTTGTTCCTACCTATACCTTATATATTAAAGTTTAAATGTAAATTTGAGAAGAGGTTCCAAGTTTTGCAGGCAGTTACTACAGCTTTGTAATTGAAAACCCCCGATGGGAGTTGCACCTGCAGTGTCTCAAATGGGCGAGCTTAGAACTCGTGGTAGATGGTTTGTGGCTTGAAGGTTTATTTAGGATTTTAACGATTTTATGCGTTTTTCATGTAGCTCTATTGTTATATTTATTTAAAAAAATTTGTAATTTTATTTTTCTTTGCTATTTTTGTTTCAGTTTTTCTTTCTGTTACGATTTAAAGGCTTTAAAGTCAAGTATTAGCCCAATAATAAAATACTTAAGTATGAAGGGCACTTGAATTTTAGATGATGGTTTTTGTGTTGTACTTACTGTGAGTCTAGAAAATAGAGCACTTAAAGGCCTTTGAGTTTTGAAGCGATTTAATAGAACAAGTTTTAAAACAAAAGGTAATATACATAAATCAACAGCGTGCATAGAAAAATATGTTCAAACTATATATATGGGAATATTCGTACCCAAATAACGACGGCTCGAAAATTTGAACATATTTTTTTGGCATATGTGCACTTTTTAAGTTATCTCGAACACCAGTGTTGCAAACCAGTGTTCTTTAGTTCCAAAGCGGTGGTAAGAACATGTGTGAAACATACGCAGTAATATGTTACAATGCTGTGACATATAAATCATACATTCTGATAATGGAACATATACAATAATGAGTGGAGCTTACTTTGTTGCAATTAGGTGGCAAAAAAGTGGCGAATTATTAAATGTATTATGTTCCATACAGGTTGCAAGCATAGAATGAAGAACCTTATAATAACATGTTTATAATTATTATAACAAATTAACTTTAAAATGGAATAAATTTATATTATTATACACAAAATTTGCATTAGATATTTTGATAGTAAGTGTAATCTATGTTCTGTATAACCATATACAACTTTTTTGTGTATCATGAGCTCCTAAATACTAAATAATATATAAAACATTGTCTAAAAAATAAAAAAAGGAAAAGTTTAGATTATCTTAATAACGTACTGAAATATTGACATTTATTACCCCAGACAAAATTTTTGGCAGGGTCGAGGCAGTACAGAAACATTTTAAACAGACAAAGGCAGAGTTTGTATCAAAAGCTGTCTGTTTTCTGCCCATTCCCCAAATAAGGCGTGAATCTGCCATAAAAAGTCCACAAAAATTTACAACCTCACGAGACAAAATTTTTTGCATTTTTCTGGAATATTTCGGGCATATTTCCGGCAAATGCACAGATATATAGAATATTTAGGGAAATGTATAGCAGGTTGTACATTTTTGTGGAATTTTTATGGCAGATTCAGGCTTTATTTGGGGAACGGGCAGAAAACAGATAGCTTTTGATACAAACTCCGCCTTTGTCTGTTTGAAATATGTCGTGGAAATGTTTCTGAACTGCCTCGACCCTGCCAAAAATTTTGTTTGGGGTGCTATACTCTACCCAAAATATTCTTTTTATCTGTGCTTTTGCCGGAAATATACATATACAAACATATGTCCGACTTATTACAGAAATATACATATTTTATTTTTACACTCGAAAAAATGTATAGTAAAAAATGTTTTAAAGTTCTTTAATATATGAACATTTTTAACTAATCTCAATTTGTCGAATTGCTGGTGATTTTGATTCCATTTTATTTCATTTTGATTTTGAATACAAAATAAACACAATTATTAAGCTTTTTTTTACTACGTTTGTATTGAAATTGCATTGAACAAATTTTTAATTTTAAAATATAACGGTTACGAAAAATTTTCTCGAAAATCTAAATTCAGATCACTAAAAAGAATTAAATTTTCACTAAAATTACAATTTTTAAAAATCCAAATTTTATTTCAAAATTCAAAATTTTCACTAAAAATTAAATTTTAACTATAAATATCATTTTTCATGTAAATTCAATTTTTCAATAAATATTCAAATTTTCATTAAAAATTCATATTTTTAAAGGATTCAAATTTAAAATTTTCACCAAAAATTCAATTTATCACTAAAAATTAAATTTTTAATTAAAAATTCAATTTTTCAATAAAAACTCAATTTTTTTTACTAAAAATTCAATTTTCACTAAAAATTCAATTTTTCACTAAAAATTCAATTTTTCACTAAAAATTCAATTTTTCACTAAAATTCAATTTTTCACTAAAAATTCAATTTTTCACTAAAAATTCAATTTTTCACTAGAAATTCAAATTTTCACTAAAAATTCAAATTTTCACTAAAAATTAAATTTTTCACTAAAAATTAAATTTTTCACTAAAAATTCAAATTTTCACTAAAAATTCAATTTTTCACTAAAAATTCAATTTTTCACTAAAAATTCAATTTTTCACTAAAAATTCAATTTTTCATTAAAAATTCAATTTTTCACTAGAAATTCAATTTTTCACTTAAAATTCAATTTTTCACTAAAAATTCAATTTTTCACTAAAATTCAATTTTTCACTAAAATTCAATTTTTCACTAAAAATTCAATTTTTCACAAAAAATTCAATTTTTCACTATATATTTAAATTGTCTCTAAAATTGATTTTTTAACTAAAAATTGAAATTTTCACTAAAAATTGAAATTTTCACTAAAAATTCAATTTTTCACTAAAAATTGAAATTTTCACTAAAAATTCAATTTTTCACTAAAAATTCAATTTTTCACTAAAAATTCAATTTTACACTAAAAATTCAATTTTTCACTAAAAATTCAATTTTTCACTAAAAATTCAATTTTTCACTAAAAATTCAATTTTTCACTAAAAATTCAATTTTTCACTAAAAATTCAATTTTTCACTAAAAATTTAATTTTTCACTAATAATTCAATTTTTCACTAATAATTCAATTTTTCACTAAAAATTCAATTTTTCACTAAAAATTCAATTTTTCACTAAAAATTCAATTTTTCACTAAAAATTCAATTTTTCACTAAAAATTCAATTTTTCACTAAAAATTCAATTTTTCACTAAAAATTCAATTTTTCACTAAAAATTCAATTTTTCACTAAAAATTCAATTTTTCACTAAAAATTGAAATTTTCACTAAAATATTGCAGTGTAGAGTATTAGCGCCTAAAAGTCTGCTTAAAATTTCAACTCGCTGATACTACGAGTTGTTGTAATACATGATAAACAAAAAGCAGAACAGAAAAAAAACTCGCAAAACAAAAACCAAAAGGACGACATGCAAACGCAACAAGGACGAATTTTGACAGCCTTTGAAGCGTGCGCTGGACGCAAATAATGATGCAGCGCAGGGTGGTTTTGTGGGTGAACAAAAGAAAAATCTAGGTAGCTCTCGTTGGTGAGAGGTTTTTGGTGAGTTGAGTTGTTGGTGGATTTGTCAGCAAGTAAAGGTTTTTTGTATGTTTGGGTGGTACATTCGCTGGGGAAACTGCTGCCAAAAGATCCCAAAGGATATAAATAAATAACTGAAAAAAGGACGAACAAAAAAAAAGGAAGAAAGAGCTGCGATACAAGTGCGGCGTTAATACGTTGACTGAGGTGGCAACTATAGTGGCTGCTGTTGGTGATGACGATGTAGCTGCTGCTGCTGCTGTTCTAAATGACGTTGCTGCTGTCAGCCTTAACATAAATTGCGGCACATAAAATGATGGCGTAAAAAATAACATTTGGATGACTTCATTTTTGATACGTTATTCGGCTCGAGGGCTGTATGAAGTTGCTACGATTTTGTGCTTTTCGATGGGGGCGGCAATTGATAGACCCCGCAGAGCCGCCTAGAACGCACATCGAATCTCATTCAATGTTCTACGGAACAACGGCGCACCGCAGGGCAATAATGCATTGTTATCCGAAAACGAGCGACGCAAACGACCGAAGACTGTTTCACGGACTCATAGACGCACTGACTGACTAACTGACTGACTGACGCAAGGACGCCGAAGAATTGAAGGACGAGAATCGGCGAAAAGCATAAAGCAAAAAATTAATCAATGCAATGATGCAAAAAACGGAGGTGTGACACACTGAAAATATTATAGATTTTTGTACTTTTAGTGAACATTTAAATTTTTAGTAAAATTTTATTTTTAGTGAAAATTTTAGTTTTTATTGAAAAAATAAATTTTGAGTGACAATTAAATTTTTAGTGAATAATTGAATTTTTAGTATATTAAATACCAAAAAAAATTGAGTTTTAAGTGAAAAAATGAATTTTAAGAGAAAAATTGAATTTGTAGTGAAAAATTTAATATTTTAGTGAATAATTGAATTTTTAGTAACAAATTTCATTTTAAGTGAAAAATTTATTAAAAAATTGAATTTTGATTTTTAAGTAAAAATAAAATTTTTAGTGAAAAATTGAACTTTTAGTGAAAAATTGAATTTGTAGTGAAAAATTGAATTTTTAGTGAAAAATTGAATTTTTAGTGAAAAATTGAATTTTTAGTGAAAATTTGAATTTTTAGTGAAAATTTGAATTTTTAGTGAAAAATTTAATTTTTAGTGAAAAATTGAATTTTTAGTGAAAAATTGAATTTTTAGTGAAAAATTGAATTTTTAGTGAAAAATTGAATTTTTAGTGAAAAATTGAATTTTTAGTGAAAAATTGAATTTTTAGTGAAAAATTGAATTTTTAGTGAAAAATTGAATTTTTAGTGAAAAATTGAATTTTTAGTGAAAAATTGAATTATTAGTGAAAAATTGAAATTTTAGTGACAAATTTAATTTTTTAGTGCAAATTTAAATTTTTGGTAATTTTTTTTAATTTGAAATTAATTTATTTTAAATTTAAAATTTCTGTTTTATATTTTGAAAAAGTCTCCTATACCAAAGTGATTTTGTCAGTTGCTCAAAATATAAAAAATATCCTTGAAAACCTACGATTCAACTTACTGTACGAGGCGAGTGAAGCGCCAAAAACTAATCCTTAAGTGAAATATAAAAAATCGAAAAAAGTAATGTGAAAACATACGTTAGCAAGCACGAACATTTACCATTTCTTCCTTTTTTTTTTTGTATTTCGCATTTTCTGCCAGTTTTTCACGCCCGCAAAGTAGTGATTTGTTTCAAAGACCCCCATCCCATAGTGGTTTTCTTAGTGTTGCTGCTGCTGCCGGTCGTGTTCGTGTTGTCGATAAAGATCTTTGCAAAGTAGGCAACATTTTTATAGTCAATTTGGGGTTCGTTCCAATTTACACGAAAAATGCAAATGGACGAGGGTTCTACGCACAGCGGACATCGAGACGTAGTGATTTGACGAAAGTTGGGTTCGGTGTCCGGACTCCGGAGTGGATGAAAATGAAAACTAGTCCGTCAGTTAGTGGGTGGGTTCGATAGGTTTAATGGGTTGGTTTGTGCGCCGAGTGCATGCTCATGACTTTGGCTTAAATCGGTTGCCTTGTTTCCATCGAAAACCTTTGACTTTGATTTGGCTCTGGGGTTGTCGGCGGTACGTTTATAGAGTTCCAATGTCTATGTGGTTTGCCAAAGGACACTAAGACACAGCAGCACGGCTCTATAATAAAGTATTGCAAATGATGAAATTTGGGTGACACAGAAAACTGGGTGTGTTGAATAAAATAAATTATGTTATATCATAAGAATTTCCACTAATATTAGATTCTTAAAGAGATTTAAAAGAATAGTTGTTACAAATTTAAGTTTCAACAATTTAAACATTTGGCATTTTCAGAAATATTCCCGGCATATTTCGACAAATACACATGGAATGGAAGTTTGTGGAAAGTTTCCCCAGAAATATTTTTTTGACACAGTCGAAGCAGCTTAGAAACATTTTTTCGACATATTTCCAAAAGACAAAGGCTGAGTTTGTATCATAAGGTATCTCTTTTCTGCCAATTCCGATGCCGTGAAACTGCCATTAAAATTCCACAAAATTTTACAACCTGCTATATACTTCCCAAAATATTCCATTTATCTGTGTGTTTTCCGGAAATATAACCGAAATATTTCTGAAAAATGCCAAAAGTGTCGTCTCGGGTTCTGGCAGACTATCAAATACCCAAACACAAATTTTAGGCAGGGTCGATGAAGTTTAGAAACACTATTTCGACATATTTTAATCAGACAAAGGCGGAATTTGTATATCTGTGTTTTCTGCCATTAAAATTCAACAAAATTTGATAAGTTTGATACACTTTTGATACACTTCCCAAAATATTCCATTTATCTGTGTGTTTGCCAGAAATATGACTGAAATATTTCTGAAAACTGACAGAAATTTCGTCTGCGACAGTTATAGATTTCTTACAAACTTTAATTTGTCCCAAGACAATATTGCTGGCAGGATAAAGGCAGTTTAGAAACATTTTATCGAAAGATTTCAAGCAGACAAAAGCAAAGTTTGTATAAAACGTTGAATATCTTCGTCCCATACCCAAATATACTGGGAAATTTTCTTTAAATTATGCACAAAATTTCCAAAATGTTCCAATTAACTGTGTGCTTGCCGAAAATATGCCCCACAAAATGCCGGAAATTTTGTCTCGCGTCGATTATCATATTTTATAGAATTTCGAAGACTGCTTATTCGGCAAATATAGTCAGCTTGTGATACAAACTCCTCCTTTTTAATCAGTCAAAAAAAGAGTTTGTATTCCTATAAAAAATCTATACTTCCTCGATCCTGCTACAAAAATAATATTGAGATTCAACACAGTTTAAAAGCATTTTTCGATAGTTTTTAATCAGACAAAGTCGCTTTTTATACTAAATGCAACTTATTTGTTGCCCTACCCAAAATACGGCAGGAATCTACCATTTATTTTTACAAAATTATATGAACGGAATAATGATGAAGAAGAAAAGTCTAATAAAAAATTTATCATCCCTGATGAATCAAAAATTATATTCAATCCTGAATATCAGGTCTGAACCGTTCAGTCCATGCCATAACTTTGAGTAACATTTTAGCATTATTGGATGCATTCAGAGCCAAAAACTTAGTCCTCAAATTCAGGATTCAAATTATTGTGAATATTTTAATATATATATCATAAACCAGTCTGCCATGTCTCCGATGCCCCAAAGATTTCTCAAATAACTTCGATAAAAAGTTCGATTCTAATTTTTAAAAATTTCTCTTTTTTTTCAATTTATTTTACAACATACGATATTTAAATATTAATCGCATCGACCTCGCAATACTTTTCGAAGCAATCTCGAACTTTCATCATTTCTTTGTTCGATATCGTTTCGATTTAAAAAAAAAATCTCCTACCGAAAAAACATTGACAGAACGTATTGATATCTACCCACCATGTAGATCGAATTTGACGCTTGATTTCGCTACGATAAAGTGTCCAATATCGTGTGAATTCTCCTTCTTCACGCATTGATCTCATAACAATATCGAAACGAATGGCATACTGGGAGTAGGAAGCTTCAGGCCTAAAATTATGGCTGAATATTAAAAAACTAAAAGTATTAAGTATCAGTCCGAAAAGTTTTTAAAAAAGTTATATAAAAAATTTAATGCTAAAATAATTATGAAACATTTGAAAGTAAGACTTTGGGGGATTTTAGTAATGAGTAGTGGATTTCAGAACTGTAGTCAGATCTTATATTTTCTGCGGGAATTTACGTTAAATACACGATGCAGACCATCAATTGAAAGTTCTCATGAATTACATCTTCTTTACGACAATTTCTCATAATTTCCGACATACTATCATAATTTACAGAAAACACAGAAGCAATTCAATATTAATAATGCTAGTTTATAAAAATGTTTGAAGAGATTAACATTTTTTGCCTGGTCTGGTAATTCCCAATTACAAATTTTCAATGGAGAAATTTTCAAAATATCGTTTTGAGAAATCATTAACAAACATTTCCAAAAGATGGTTGCACTTATTTTCAAATATCTTTGGTGTAAAAATATAGAACTGCTTAAGAATTAGTTTAAATGAAAGTTAATTGAATAGGTAACAAAGGTTTCTCACAAATTTTCTGCATTCATACAGTATAAATAAAACTGTTCTGAGATTTAAATTCAATATTACAGAATTAAATTGATGTAGATTTCATTCTGTATATCTTATATGAGAACTTAGTTATTTTTCTTATATTTCTTGAAGTTTTTTATTAAAACCGATTTTTTTATTTGCTACAAACAATTATTGTTTCTAGAATATACTGTTTTGGATCAATACTATTTACTATTTGTCGCAATCATGTCAAATGAGTCCACAATACGCTTTGAAGTAATTTTATTATGAAATGTACTGAGTTTTGTCATATTTAGCAAAAATATAGTTATTGCAAACAATTATAATGTTTAGTACATGTTATAAACGTAATTTTGTTTCCTTTTATAAAACAATTTCCTTTTTTGTTTTACTTCCAAGCTTTGAAATAGTGAAATATAGAAATAATTTTTGGGAGACAATTATAATTATTTCCGAATGAAATTTATATTGTACTAAATATTATAATGGTGAATAAAAATTGAGCTAAAAAGATAAAAAATGTAAAAAATGAATATCAATATGAAAAAATATTTAATTTTAGTTAATTTTTTAGTAATATATAAATCACCCTGTTCAAGTAAGCCTTGCGAATAATCGCTTCATACGAAACATCTAAATAACCTTTTCTTTTTACATTGTAACGAGTCTATTCCAAAACCATTTCTTATACACCCACAAACATTATAAATATTTCGTAAAACTGCTGAATTTTTTGCAACGTAGACAAGAGTTGCCGGCTCACTTCAAAAATCTAAACAAACTGTTATTTATTATTATGAGATTCTTAGAAAAATAAGACTATAATATACTTGCTATTTAAATATACAAATTTTGTATTTGAAATTTTGTATTTTAAACATTAAATGCACTTATTACAAATTTTATAAATTTTAAATCTGAATAAATTTTTCCGTATATAGTTTTAGTTCTAAGCACAAAAACACATTATTCCCATAATTCGCACATTGTTTACATGATGGTATTATTAACCCCTCGTTTTTAGTACTTACAACTTTATGATGCACAAAACCAAAAAGTACCAAAGCAAGTATAATGCGTATTGTAATTGCAAATTGTTTTCCACATACATATTATTCCGCATATAATTCTTGTCATACTATTTTTCTGCTTTTATGAATTTTTGTTTTTATTTTTTTTATAGTACTAATGGGAGTTGCTTTGCTTTGTATTTTATTCTATATTTTATTTTGTTCTTTAGTTCTATTATTTTGTTATGTTCCATTATTTTTATTATTATTATTTTTGTACTAATGTTCGACGAGTGTAGAAATTGCTTGACCGTATTAAATGCGTTTGAACTTTGGGGACCGTCTTTACATTGTAGGGTTATTCAAAAAAAAAACATTTCAGTTACAATTTTATCAACATTTGGATGTGACATGACGCAAAGAGTATACATAGTTTTTGCATAAGGTAGGTTTAGATTATAGGTGGTAATCACTTCGAACAAATTAGGTTTTTTGGATACAGCACAATTACATCAAAAATGTATTTTGTAGTTTTTTAAAAATTATTACAAAATCTGTGAGTACTAAGTACAAAATCTAGTCGCAGAAAATCCATTTTACATATCGTCACTGTCATGCCAAAGGGGCGAATGTGCATTTTTAAAAATGTTGGGAAATCCAATTTTAAAGTTTGAAGTGCTTTAAAAAATCAATTTTTTCTGTTATTTTGGTTTATTCGTCAATTATTATCCCCTTATAAAATATCTTTTGATTTGGACAACCTACTGAATTATAAATACGGATTTTGTGAGGCTATATCCTGATCAAAACGCAAATATTTTTGTTTTTTATGCTATAACTTTTTATTAGTGCAAGATAAAATAGTAATGGTGAGTCATTAATTTTTTGTTTTTAAAGCACCTATCTATTGGCATCATTATTTAGAAATATTTTGTTAAACATTAATTTGCCATTTGTTCTTTGCCGGAAAAAAAGCTTGGCAAAATATTTTTAAATAATGATGCTAATCGATAGGTGCATTAAAAACAAACAATTAATACCTTTCCACCACTATTTTATCTGGCACCAATAAAAAATTATAGCAAAAAAACGAAGAAATTGGAAAAATTGAAAATCTTGTCATACCAAAAGGGCGAATCGTTTCGTTTTTTTGCTATAACTCTTTAATGGTACAAGATAAATTGGGATGTAAAGGCTATTATTGTTTGTTTTTAAAACACCTATTGATCTGCATCATTAATTATAAATATTTTGCCAAAAAAAAATTCCGGAAAATAACAAATGGCAAATTAATGTTTGGTGAAATATTTTTAATTAATGATGCAGATGGATAGGTGCTTTGAAAACAAGTAATAAATTCCTCCACTATTTTGTCTTATACCAATAAAAAGTTATGACGAAAAAACAAACAGATTCGCCCTTTTGGCATGACAAGATTTTCAATTTTTCAAATTCGCCCTTTTGGTTTTGTCTTTTGTGGCTAGAATATACAACAAAATGATACGCGATTTTGGCACAGCATACTTGAGGATAAACTACATTCAAAAATGTAAAAAAAAAAAACGCAAATGTCCAAAATTGCACATTCGACCTTCGATCATACTGACGATATAAACTGTTTTTTTCCGAAAATTCCGAATTTTTAAAATCCACAAGAACAAAATGCTATTTTTTTATCTTTTAATTTTTAACACTTAAGCTCGAATCACACGATTGAATAAACAGTCAACTTTTGAATCAATTTTCAAATAATTTTAATATCAATCGAGTGATTGCCCAATTTTTGTCTGGAAAATAAGGCAATCACATGATTGATATTTAAATTGTTTTGAAAATTGATTCAAAAGTTGACTGTTTATTCAATCGTGTGATTCGAGCTTTAGTTTTCAATTTTAATTTCAACTACTTCCCATTCGTTTCGATATCGTTACAAGATGCATGCGAGTAGATAGAGAAATCACACGATATTGGCGCCTTTGTCGTAACGATATTGGACCTACATAGTACATATGCGTTAAGTCGAAGTTTTTTAGGTACGATACATTTTTTGAAATCGAAAAGATATCGAAGAAAAAATACTCTTCGAAAAATTGCTTGGAAAATGCTTCGAAAAATATTGTGATGTCGATGTGATAAATGTTTAAATATCATATATTGTCATTAAATTTGAATGTACTTGAAATTTGAAATATTAAAAGCCATAAATCTACGAAATCAAACTTTTTTTTTTATCGAAGTTAGTTCGAGAAAGATCTTCATGGCAGACTTGATTTTAGGTTTTAGCTTTTAACATTTAACTTTTAACTTTTAACTTTTAACTTTTAACTTTTAACTTTTAACTTTTAACTTTTAACTTTTAACTTTTAACTTTTAACTTTTAACTTTTAACTTTTAACTTTTAACTTTTAACTTTTAACTTTTAACTTCTAACTTTTAACTTTTAACTTTTAACTTTTAACTTTTAACTTTTAACTTTTAACTTTTAACTTTTAACTTTTAACTTTTAACTTTTTTTTTTAACTTTTAACTTTTAACTTTTAACTTTTAACTTTTAACTTTTAACTTTTAACTTTTAACTTTTAACTTTTAACTTTTAACTTTTAACTTTTAACTTTTAACTTTTAACTTTTAACTTTTAACTTTTAACTTTTAACTTTTAACTTTTAACTTTTAACTTTTAACTTTTAACTTTTAACTTTTAACTTTTAACTTTTAACTTTTAACTTTTAACTTTTAACTTTTAACTTTTAACTTTTAACTTTTAACTTTTAACTTTTAACTTTTAACTTTTAACTTTTAACTTTTAACTTTTAACTTTTAACTTTTAACTTTTAGCTTTTAGCTTTTAACTTTTAACTTTAAACTTTTAACTTTTAATTTTTAACTTTTAGCTTTTAACTTTTAGCTTTTAGCTTTTAACTTTTAACTTTTAACATTTAACATTTAACTTTTAACCTTTAACTTTCAACTTTTAACTTTTAATTTTTAACTTTTAACTTTTAATCATATTTTTTTTTTTTAAATCTTAACGTTTTTAGCTATTTTTCTTTCAATTTTTTTTAATTTTGTAATTTCACAACTCTATAGATTTTTAACTTTTTAACAATTAAACTCTTTAACTATTAAATGTGTAATTTTTTATTTTCTAAACCCTTTAATGTTGTCTTACATTTTTAACTTATTTTATATTTACTTTTGAATATTACATTTAATACTTTTTTTTTCATTTAAAAATAAGTATTGTAGCAAATTGTTTGTGATTTGCATATTTCCCTATTCCGAATCTTGTCTGCATTAAGAATCTCATTTACAAGGATCAACATAAAATACCGTTCAATCTCTGTACCCTTCGAAATCGATTATTTCGCACTCGTTATCGAGTTGCATGACGCTCTGCCCTTCGTATCCGCCTGGCGCCCTGCTTGACATTCATAACGTCTTCAAAAAAGGGGTAAATGTTGCGGTTGTAAACGATGCGTATCTGTCAGATAATCCTTTCGTTTACGAAGAAAACCCACTGGCAAAAATCTCAAGTCAACCTCCCCCTCCCAAACCATTTCCGGTGTGCAAACATTTATTTTTATCACCAATTTTTTACACTTTTTTATGCGTTGTATGTGTCAGTTATGACAGTTTTGAAAGGGTTTTTTTTTTTATTATATTTTTTCCAGTTTTGTCTGCGCGTATATGACAGGTCGTGTGTGTCAGTTTCTGGTTTATGGTGCTTTGCATGTGTTTTTTTGTGGTATTTTTTCAATTTTATATGTTTTATTTTTTATTTTTCAATTTTCAATTTATTTTATTTTTATTTTATATTTATTTTTCTGTTTTATTATATATTTTTTTTACTTTTTTGTTTTATTCTTTTTGTATATTTTTTTTACTGTTGTCATTTTTAAAAAATATTTGCACAATTTAACGTGTATGTGTTAAAAACCATTAAAGCTCTCACTTACACTTGTTATCTGCGCACATTTGCGCATAAAATATGAGATCCGGCAGAACACGTGCTACATTTCCGTTTCCGGTGTTTTCGCACGCACTCAGGACACCAAAACTGCCTACCTCTTTTGCTTTCGCTCTTCCACTTTCACCTCCCTCTCTTTGTGCGACACTGACAAATATGGCAAAACACATAATAATGTGTCGCATTTTGTCATTTAATTTGTTTACTGTGCCATTTATTATTATTTTTTTTTTGTATTTTAATTTTATTTTATAAAGCAAAAAGTTTCTCAAATATGTCAAGATTCCTTCTTTTTATTGCGCAGCAGCCTTTTAAATTTGTTTCTCGGCTACAGATAAAATTCGTAGCCGCAGTTACCGTGAAATTGAGGTTGATAACCTGCTATAAATTAAAACTAATCATATAAACCAAGCGCAGTGTTGTCAAATTTTATGATACATGTCTTTAGAAAAAAGCGAGAAAAAATTAGAAAAGACTATTTTCGAAATGCTTCAATGTTCTATTAATTCACAGAATATTCAAAATACGAGTTTATATTAAATGTTAGCCCTATTGTTCTTCCCTATACCTACATTAAAGACTTCCTAAAATTTTTCGAATTTCCTTAACGCAAATATGAACTATACAACATTTGTTTTCACAAATTAAAATAATTAAAATAAATACACATGTTTTAAATTTATGCTCAAAGCCAATAGATTTGTTACAACATTGATGTAGTGATTTTTATGTGAAAACAAAATTGCTGTATTTCTGTACAAAATGTAACTATGTAAATTTATATTAAAACTAACTACATTTTGTATTTATTTCAATGTCCAGAAATATGTTGTAATATAAGTACATATGCATTTATATTTACTACATTCTGTATTTGTTCATATAATATTAGATTTCTATTCATTTAAATTTTAAAAAAATATGTAGAACAATCACTACATCTTTTACTACATTCTGTACTTATTTAAATAAAATATAAAACAAAATAATAAATATGCATTTATATTTGAAACATTACATATAAATACTACATCTACATTTGTTTTTACTGTATTCTATATTTTCGTTTTATAAGCGAAATAAAATTATGTATTCTGTAAAAATATTTTTATAAACACTATTTATAAATATATTGCACTGATGTAGAAATAAAAAAGCATTACAAAATATGCAGCATTTATCGTAATGAGTTCTGAAAAGACAAAACAACACGAGCATTTAATTATTGTATTTTATAAGAATAAAATGTGCATTTGTGAAAAATTTAAAAACATATATTTCATTTTTAAAGAAATGCGTTTCATTCAGTTGCTGTGGTTTGCTTGGGTTTCGTTTGTAATTCGCACTAAGTCCACTGTGTGAGCGGACGCACTAAAAAAATTTAAAAAGCATAGAAAACAAAAGCACTACATTTGCTGCAATATATAAAAAACGAGTTTTGAATACATTGTGTAGTCAAATAAACACAAATGTACTTAAAATAAAATAAATGTGTAGAAATAATTTTTTTATTCAAAATTAATAATGAAATGTTTGAAATTGAAATAAATACAAATGCACTTAAAAAAAAGTAAATGTAGTAGAACTACATTTTTTCAAAATTAATAACTCATTTTTATATTCCATATGGGTGATTTGTGATTATGGGAGTTTATGGGAGAGTTTTACAAATTTACTCTAGATATTTTTTTTTTACTTTAATGTAATAAACCCCTATTGTCAAATAAAACATTTATTGTGCTCTTTTATAAATTAAGTCTAATAATAGCTATTGCATTCAATTTTCAATTGAAGTCTTTGAAGAAGTGTTTATTCCTGGAAATGTGATTAAAGGAAGGATTCATTTGAGTAAAATGTCCATACAAATAATCATTCGGAGAATGTTAACACAATCATATATTTATTTTATTTTTTTTGAGATAGTTATATTGTGAACGGGTCTATTCTGAAAAATTACCATTCTCGGAATATGTGCTTCAAAAAAATACAGTAATGCATTTTAAAGCAAAATGATAAGACAAATATAGTAATCATTCGATAAAGAATTCATTTCGGTAATATGTATATCGAGGACAGGCCCATGTGGGATGATAACAATTATAGCAAAAGGTCATATCGTCACTATCAAACCAAAAGGGCGAATCTTTCCTTTTTCGCCTTAACTATTTATTGATACGAGATAAAATAGTAGTGTGAAGGCATTTATTGCTTGTTTTTAAAGCACCTATCGATCTGCATCATTAATAAAAAATATTTTGTCAAACATTAATTTGCCATTTGTTATTTGCAGGAAAAAATGTTTGGCAAAATATTTTTAATAATGCCAATAGATATAAAATAATGATGCTTTAAAAACAAACAATTAATTCCTTAACATCACTATTTTATTTTGAGTTAATAAAAAGTGATAGCATAAAAAACAAAAATATTTGCGTTTTGGTCAGGATATAGCCTCACAAAATTCGTATTTATTATTCAGTAAGTTGTCGAAATCCAAAGATATTTTATATACGTTATAATAATTCATGAATAAACCAAAATAACAGAAAAAATTAAAAAAAAAATAAATTTTTCTAATTTTTAAAGCACTTCAAACTTTAAAATTTGATTTACCAACATTTTTAAAAATGAACTTTCGCCCCTTTGGCATGACAGTGACGATATGAGAAAATGTCTACCACGGGTATTATTCCTTACGGGGAAATGTTTATAAATAAAAGACTTTCTTTTTTGGAAGGTGAATCCATTTGGGGAAAATGCATTCGAGGAAATGTTGACATTAGAAATTTTCAAATTAGTAAAAAAATATATTCTATATTCAGCTCATTTCGGTATTTGGCGATTTTCATTCGGAAAAATTAACAATCGTAATTGTTTTTTATATTTTCATTTTGGAACCACATATTAATTTATGTTTCCAATAAATAATCTTTTAGTTACAAAGTTGTATAATAATAATATTTGGTGCTACAGTCCTATAAGAACTTTGGCCGAGCTCTCTAACCACTTTGAACTGTGCGTGTTATATTTGTGGGACCTAAACAGAAAAAAATAATCGACGTAAATACAGCAACCATAAATAATTGTGTACCATTAACTGGTCTAGCAACGAGTTCTAATTTATTTAGCAAACACATTTGCTAAAAATGTCATTTGCTTCCAAAAATATACCAATTAAGCACTTTGCATAAATAGCAAACTATTTAATTGATATGGTCGACGTTTTAAAAGTATTTGTTTTTATCTTCACTGCCTTTATAATTCTCATTCAGTCAATTTAAGAAGAATTTTATTAATTCTTGTGAAAGTACATAACATATACTTTTCTGATGATGAAGTTGGAAGCATAATTAGAGGATGATCAAGCTCTATAAGTTTATATCTTGGCATATACCAAATGGGAATAATATGCGTGCAACTAAACGCGCAAACCAAAATTCCATCGTTTGCTTGTTTGGCGGTGTTCATTCGCTGCAAGCTCGCATTATGTCGCCGCACCGCGTCGTGTGCTCAGCAATGGCGATTGTTAATACAATTAATTCAATAGTCGTTTCAGCAAATAATTTAATTGTATTGATGTAACTTTTGGTTTTTTTCTGTTAATTTATTAACTAAGATGCTAAAATAATTTATTGCCAAGAGTTAGCGCGGCATAGAAAAATGTTTCCATGAAAAGATGTTGTTAGCCCCAGTCCAGACTTGAACATGGATCCTTTCGACTCGCAGTTCAAAGCACTAACCTTGAACTACCGACGCTAAAAATGCACCATCGTTTTTATTCTGATCTTTTTTTTTTGTTTTTACCTAAAACCCCTCTTCATCGGCGCCATTGTCACTGCTTTGCCAACTTGTGGCCCACATCGATTTTCCGCCGTTTATCTCCAACAATTTATGGGATTTTTTTTCTTTTAGGCGCTGCCACTAAATTGGTGGTAGTGCTGGCAGCATCATAAACACTTTAAGCAACCGCCAGGCAGCCACCACCACCACCCAAGCCGCTCATGTTTAATGTGTACCGCCGCTTGTTAACATGTAGTACTCTTCAAATGTTTTTGTACCGGAAACACTTAAACGAATGTTGCCATGTGGTATGTAAGGTATAAAAACGCAATTTATTCACGAGATACCTACCAACCAAACAACATCATCATTTTTTTATAGTTATGAACAGTACTTTTAAGTGAAATTAAATTTCTTTAATACAAAATAAATATGGAATAGAATAAAATATGTTTAGTTTTCAGTTATTTCTTCATTTTTAATATTTTGAATATTTTTATTTTTTATATATTTTCATTATTTTCTATATATTTTATATATTTTCTATATTTTCTATATTTTCTATATTTTCTATATTTTCTATATTTTCTATTTTTCTATATTTTTTTATATTTTCAATATTTTCTATAGTTTTACATTTTCTAAATGTGCATCAATAATTGTTATAAAACTAAAATATCAATAAAACTTGTATCGTTAAAAACAAATCAATCTTTTGTTTCGAATTTTTGCAAAAATCCCAATAGACTCCTTGGGCTGCGGTTAAGCTGCCTATAAATGTTGGTTTTAAATATTTTTTTTTATTTTTTTTTTGCCTGCAGCTTTGTTTTAGCAAATTCACATGAGACCAAAACGATTTTCTATTACAGCAGCATGGCAGAAAAAATAGTTTAAATTTTTATTACAAATAAAAATTGTTGACTTTCATGCATTTTTGTTTTTTCGTTGCCACAATATCTGGTTTCTTCTCATTGTGTTCTGGAAAATATCGATTGAAATCAATAAATTTTAATCTATTTAAAGCGTTTAATTTTTAATGTAAATATCTATCAAATATTTGTTACTATGTGTCAAATAGTAATAGATTGTCTAACTCTTTACTCTGTCTTTTTTTAATTACGCCATTATTTTCTTCATCCGGTTCAATTTCCCTCATCTACTTTTAGTATTCACCTCCAATTATTCACATTATTTCAGCTACTTCAAATAGTTCCAAAACTCATTAAACTTTCTCTCTCTGCTAGCATCACAAATTCATCAAATTTTATACATTAATCATGTGTCATAAAGTGTGCTTGTCATGTCATCAAGTATTTTATTTCCTGCTTGTCACTTTGCTTTAGTTATTTTGGCATTATTTCGTATCTTGAGCAAAATTTCCTCGAATTTTCCGCATAATCCTATCAGAGTTTTGCTTTTAGCCTCAAGGTACGAAGCAGCGAAATAATAAAACCAACTATTCAGCAATTTCTTTAGCGGCAGATAAACAAAAAATAATAATAAAAAATAATAATAGGCAGACTATAAAAAGGCAACCGATAAAATGATAGCTACTTGAAATAGCGCTTTACCTAAAAGTACTATTTTATTTTTTATAATATAAAATAAATATAAAAGAAAATAGTAAGAACAAGTGATGAAATATGTCAGAATATGTAGAATTTTGACAAAAACTATAGTACTCTAGCTAGTAGTAACAAAACCGGGTAATAAAAATGGTAATAGTTAAAACGGTATTAAAAATAGTAGTCATTTAATCAATTACATATTTTTTTTTGTTGATACTACTTTATTGCAGTTTAGTGTATAAGTAAAATTTAGTAAAAAATTATAATTAAAAAAGTAATAAAAATATTATTTTTAAATAGGAGTAAAAAATATATAAAAAATAGTAGTGAAAAATAGTTTTAAAAAATAGTATTAAAGATAGTATAAAAAATGGTATTAAAAAAGTATTTTAAAATAGTATTAAAAAACAGTAAAAAAAAATGTATTAAAAAAGCAGTAAAAAATTGTATTACAAAACAGTACCAAAATATAACACAAAAATAATAAAATTATTGTAAATATTTTATTTAAATTTTATTTAATTACAAAATTGTAAAAATATTTTGAAAAGTGGTAAAAATCGTATTAATTTCAAAAATAAAAAAATAATACTTTTATTCGATATTTAATATTTTCTAAATGTTCAATATTAAATTGTTGTTTGGTTCAATATTTTCAATACTATTTTCAATATTTTAAATATATTATAAAAATTTTACATTTATTATTTACAAAGATTATTTTTTCAGAACAATAGTGTTAAAAATAGTTTCCCCAAAGCAATAGTATTAAAAAAAATAGTATTAAAGAAAGCTAATGTTTTTTTTTTCTTTTTTTTTTCTAAAAATTAGTAATACATAACTCCATTCTCGACTTTATTGCAAAATGCTATAAATATATTTAGGTACAAATTTAGTAGTAACAAAATAGTATAAAAATGGTACTAAAAAGTTTTTAAAAAATTGGCTAAATAGTATTTAAAGTGCAGTATTTAAAAAGTTCTTAAGTAGTTAAAGTTAAAAAGTAGTATTAAAAATAGTAGTATACTAAACTACTAGTAGTAAACTACTACTAAAATTAGTAGTAAAAAATAGTAGTAAAAAAATTAGTAAAAGTCATATCAAAAATTTATTCGTCAAAAATATATAGTATCAATATATAGAATTTAAAAATTTTGAAAAATATTATTATTTTTTATTTAAAATGCAGTATTTAAAATAGTGTCAAAAATAGTATTAACAAATAGTCTTAAAAATAGTTGCTAAATATATTCATCAAAAATGCAAAGAATCAACAGAAAAAATTTATGATTTGGAAAAAATAAAAAAGTACTTTTCTTTAAAGTATTGAAAAACGGTAATCAATTTAGTATTAAAAACTCTGCACAAAATGTATGTAAAATATTTCTATAAAAAAAAAAGATTTTAAATGCTAAAACAGTATTTTCCCTAAAAAATAGTAAAAAATGTTGCTTCTCAAAAAGTAGTAGAAGCCATGTATATCACAATATAGCCATCGGCAAACGCATAGAAGCTGTGCAAAGTTTTCGCATAAATAATAATTGCAATTTACCTACACATTATCCAAATACTCCCCCCTCAATTATGTACCACATTATGCCACTGATAATTTTCCATGTCACTCACACTAACAATTTCGTTGCATACACAGCGGCGTTGTATGGTATTTTTAATTGCAATTTGTATTGGTTTCGCGCTTGTTGTGCTCCAAGTCAAATATTTGCGTTGAACATTTTGATTAAAAAATAGATATATTTTAAAATGTCATATGATGCAACTAAAAATAGGCAATATGTTGTTTAGTGTGCGAATGCAAACAAAAACTTCCCCCAATTGCATTGCGTACTATTAGGCGAAACTGTGTTTTGTGGTTGCGCCCCATAAAATATGCAGCCAATTTTTAATAATTGATTTCACGCTTTAAATTGCATTTTAATATTTTAATATGCTATTAATTTGCGGTTCTCATTTGTTTATTAAAACGTGCGTAAATATTGGTTTTATACAATTTCAAAGAACGCCTAAAATAGTCAGCACGCTTTTGTGAAATGTTTTCATCGAGTTTTAATTATTAATATCAAATTTATAAAAAAAAAAATAATAAAAGCACAGTGAATTTAATACCATTTTGTTATAAATAGTTAAAAGTTAAAATTATAAAATGTGTTTTAAACTTAACATATGTTGCCTGAAACTATGCAAATATTCTGCGCAATTTCAATTATTACACTACACAACAAATCAGAGAAGTTTTATTTCTATTAAAATTTATTTTACGATATACCCAAGCACCTTAAAATATTAATCAATACTTTAGAATCCTCACCACACTAAAACTTAGCACACTAAAACTCACCACACTAAAACTCACCACACTAAAATTCACCACACTAAAATTCACCACACTAAAACTCACCACACTAAAATTCACCACACTAAAACTCACCACACTAAAACTCACCATACTAAAACTCACCACACCAAAATTCACCATACCAAAACTGACCACACTAAAACTTAGCACACTAAAACTCACCACACTAAAACTCACCACACTAAAATTCACCACACTAAAATTCACCACACTAAAACTCACCACACCAAAACTCACCACACTAAAACTTAGCACACTAAAACTCACCACACTAAAACTCACCACATCAAAATTCACCGCACCAAAATTCACCTCACCTAAACACACCGAAACTCACCACACTAAAACTTCTACTGGGAAAACTCTTCGGGGACGAATTCTACGGGAAATAATTCAACCGGGAACAATTCTACTGAGAAGAGTTCTACGGGAAGAATTCTAAGGGAAAGCGGTTTATGGGGAAGAATTTTACGAGGAAGATTTCTACTGAGAAGAATTCTATGGCGAAACATTCTTCGGGGAAACGCAGTCTGAGAAAGAATTGTCTTTGAGAAAAGTTGTTTTGGCGAAGAATTATTATTTGGTTACAGCGAAGCACGGGTCCGTGATATTAATAATAAAAATGTTTTTTTTTATATTAATAAAATCGCTCCATATCCTTGCATTCACAAAATCTTGGCACGAGCCGTGCACGGGTCCAGCTAGTATTTTATATAAATATATATCATACATTTTATTTTTTTAATACTTTTCTGTTTTCTATAATTTCTATATTGCCCATATTTTCTATAAATTGTAATAGTACAATTTTTAATGCAAAGTAATAAATGACTTTTATTTAAATCTAAAGTCATTCATGATCTCGCACCTTCATAAATGTTTGACAATCCTTAAAGTATGCAAGCAACAAGTCCAATTACATTTGCATGCGCCTGCAGCTATGCAACAATTTTGTCCTTTACATTAACACACACACACACTATATGTGTGACACATACAAGTGCGCAAATTAACTTCGCTCGCTTACCTTTTCACTGACACTGCGTCATTTACACATACGATACCCATAACATACCATGGTACTACCATACCACAACACTTTAAAATACCCATACCATATACTCACCTCAAATAAGAGCAACCTAATCCAGCCAAAGAGATTATTTTGTCGGCAGCTGTGCTGCATGAATTATTCGTACAAAAACACAGTTTAACACCGACACCTTTGACATCTTTTTCCGCATTTTCATCCCATTTTCTATTCATTTTCTACCCATTTTCTATCCATTTTCTTCCAATTTTCTCCCCTTTTTCCTCGTTCATATCTCTTGCTATTTTTACCTTTATGATCAAAAGCTTTACCGCCCTCTCTATATAGTAGTGTTTTTCTACAACACAAAGTCACTTGTTTAACATGCAAAATACCTCTGTCTGTCTGTTTGTCTGTCTGTGTATATGTGCCATACCGGAAAAGGATTTCCTTGTTTTTGGCCACAAAGTTGCACCATTAATAAACTGCTCAATGAAACTACAGACATTTATACCCTGTGCATTCTATTTCGAAATTCTACTCTATATTCAAAATCCAATTTCTTAATTCCATAAAAACCATTTCTCCAATTTAGTTAAAATTGTGAAAGCACTAGTAGACAACAAAACAAGAAACAAAATGCAAAGTGCTAAATAAGAACAACACAAAAAGTTGAATGAAAAATCAGCAAAAAAAGATAAAGTCAAATGACGTACACATAAAATTGTACAGTAGAAAAAACTTTATTTAAATTTAATAATGTGGTAAAAAAACACAAAAATCCTAGGTGAAATTTACACTATTAGTGAAGATATGATAATGACATGATCAGAAATATTTCTAGACATTTTTGGAAAACAAATAATTGCCAAACATCGTTTTAAATTGACTAACACCGAATTATTTTCGTTGGAAATTGTACGCGATTGTTATTTTAACAAACATATATGTTGTATTAAATGTTGCAAATTATTTGTAGTTGTTATTTTAATAAAATATAATGTTTTCAGTATTGCTAAAAATAATTTTTAATTGACACAACGAATGCGTTTGTTATTTTAACAAGAAATTTGTTCAGTTTAAAAGCTAATAACAAAAAATCATTTCTAAATACATAATATATAAATTTTATAAAAGAAATTTATTATTTCATACATAATCAGAATAGTTGAGTTTATAACAATTAAATATCAGTAAATAAATGTTTTAATTGATACAACAAACGTGTTTGTTATGTTTACAAAAAATATATAAATTTTATTTTAATGAATTTTCATTTGATACAACAAATACTTTGCTGTAAACAGTATTTTTTTAATAATTTTATTAATTTGGAATATTTTTTTCGTGTAACCTAGCGCACTGTAACAAAATTTTCAACGTAAAAAAACAAACGTAACAAACCTATATTGCTATGACCTAGAATCCTTGTATTTTGTTGAAATACAGCAAAAAAAACATATTTTGCCAAAGACACGCGCGCTTTTAAGAGTTCAGAATTTAGATGACATCCTGCTGATAGCAATGCAAAACGAATAAATGTATGAATGAAATAGGGAAGGATGCTGCGAACAGGCTTCGAGCTAGGACAAGGACTTTAGAGAAGGTGCAATATATACAGGGTAATAACTGCGAAGAGAAGAGCCGGGGAAAAAATATGAATTTGAGTGCAGCATAAGAAACTTTTACCGACTATGATTGTAAAATATTAAATTACAAATATTACAAAAAAAACACACACACAGAGGCGCAATACACTGAAAAATATGCTGATATGTAATTTTATATAAATTTAACGATTTTATAAACTTAACGTGTTAGTACAGCAAATAAATTAGTTAATTAATAGTAGTTTTCAAAAATCATTTTAAATACAAAAATCATTTGAAAAAACAATTTAAATACATTATCAATTTCATTAATTACAAGTATTTTCGTTTTTGTAACAAATTATTCTGCTAGTACTGCAAAAAGTTTAGCTAATCGACAATCATTAACAATTTATACAATAAAATTACAACGCGTATTTATGATACATAAATCTCGAAGGCTCCTTTTACAATTGTTAAATATCGTTGAAATTTTTCAATTTTATTAAAATAACAGATTGTATTAGTAGAATAAATAAAATTTGAAAATTCAACGAATTTATTTATTTTTTTATTAAGTAAATTATTCTGTACCTTAGCAATAAACATTAATTGCAAGAATTCTTAAAGAAAAGTTTAACTTATTCAATTTTTAATTAAATTTTCAGTAAATGTGACAAACGCTATTGTGTAGTATTTACTAAATTTGCGTTTACTAAATCGCGTTTCAAGCAATCACTTGTAATTCGAATACTAAATGTCTTGTACTACAGTTCTAAAAGAAAAAAACAAAACAGTGTACTCACAAAACATTTGTATTGTATATCAAAAATGCTTGAATTGCAGTACAGTGAGTACACCAAGAACCAGGGTTTAAGTTGCTCGAGCAATTCCAAAACTTTGCTTTTTAAATGCTGTTTGAATTTTTAAAACTTTTACTTTTTGCTTTTTAATGATGCGTCGATTTCAAAACTCTTACGATTTGCTTTCTAAACAATGTTTCGATTTCAAAACTTTAACAATTTGCTTTAACAATTTGCTCCCGAATCCAAAATTCTCGCTCTTTGCTTTTGCAATGCTGCCTTGATGCAAATGCGTTCGCTCTTTGCGTTTCGAATGATGCCTCGATTTAAATACTTTTTTCATAGTAACTATAAAAACAATAGGCACATTTTCTTGGTTCTTGTGTCTTTGTTCAAATATTTTGAAGCATGCGAGCATTTCAAATGCAGGGAGTAAAAGTATTTCAAATTTTAAAGCATTGCTCAAATAAAATAAATAAATTTGCTTTCTTTCAAAGTATTCCTCCGAAGTAAATGCAAATGTAGCTGTCTAATATTTTCAAAATATTGCTTCCGCTCGCCAGCAAATCAATAAAAAGTGAAAATTTTTGCTTTGCTTCCTTTGCTAACAAAAACTGCCAGTACTAGTATACAAAGTGTAGTTTCAAATTTTTGTTTTTACTACCATGAATTATAAAAAAAAAACATACATTTAATGTAATATTACATTCAACTAACTACTCATCGCAAATATTTTTAATAAAAGAATAGATTTATTATTTACTACACTCGTTGCTTCGTTGTATTTTTACAGTCCCTACTAGTTAAGTTATCTTTTTGTAAAACAACACATGCATTCTATAACATCAAGCAGTGTACATGTTTAGTTTTGAAGCAAACGAGTACAGTGCAAATGACTACAGTGCAAACGACTACAGTGCAAACGACTACAGTGCAAACGACTACACAGCAAACGAGTACAGTGCAAACGACTACAGTGCAAACGACTACAGTGCAAACGAGTACAGTGCAAAAGACAACAGTGCAAACGAGTACAGTGCAAACGAGTACAGTGCAAACGACTACAGTGCAAACGACTACAGTGCAAACGACTACAGTGCAAACGACTACAGTGCAAACGACTACAGTGCAAACGACTACAGTGCAAACGACTACAGTGCAAACGAGTACAGTGCAAAAGACAACAGTGCAAACGAGTACAGTGCAAACGAGTACAGTGCAAACGACTACAGTTCAAACGACTACAGTGCAAACGACAACAGTTCAAACGAGTACAGTGCAAACGACTACAGTGCAAACGACTACAGTGCAAACGACTACAGTGCAAACGACTACAGTGCAAACGACAACAGTGCAAACGACTACAGTACGAACTACTACAATGTCTCTTGAATGTATTATATTATACTCTCTTTCAATTATATGAGTCGATTAATCAGTATGCACTGAATTAGTGTACACTAATCTAACCGAATGCATTCATGCACCTTTTTATACCCTACACTAATGCCCGTAACTTCAACGAATAGATATCTACTGGTGCTTAGTTATCTATCGTGTAAGCAAAATTTCGTAACTTCAACGCATAGTTAAGGAGTAAAAACACCGGATAGGTAAGAGATATCTGTTCGGTACGAACACCAATAGATATCTACTCGTTGAAGTTACGGGCATAAGAGTGAAAGGGTATATTCAGTTTGGTACGCCGTTTGTAACACTCTGAAAAAAGCATCTCCGGTATGGAAAAGTATATATATTCTTGATCAGCATGACCTACTGAGTCGATTTAGCGATGTCCGTCTGTCCGTCTGTCCTTCTGTCTGTCTGTTGAAATCACGATTACAGAAAAAGTTGAAGAGCTAGAACAATGAAACTTTAGATTTAGATTACTTATATATCTAAGCTGTCTGAACAAGAAAATTGGCATGATCGGTCTATTGTGACCTGAGAACCGATTACTTATGTTCAACTACCTCATATAAAATTTACATCTACAAATCAATTTTACTGTATACGTTCTTAGGTAAACTTTTTTGGTCAAATATATATTGACGTTTTGCTTAAATACATGAAAATAATGTTTTCCAACGAAACGACTTGTGGTTCCCAAAAAAAAAATGAAATTCGGTACACCTACCCATTTGTAAATATGGGTATCAAATGAAAGCAAATTCTTCAGGGATGGAAAGTTTGTAGTTATTTTCAGGATTCGTATACCCTGGTGACCACTATACCACTTTGAATGGTAACCAGACATATGTGTAGGGTATTCATAGTCGGCTTAGACCGACTATACCTTTGATAATCCTAACTATCATAATAACACCAAATTTAAAATTTCCAATGTGATCTAACCTTCCCAACTGGTTTTATTTTTAACAATATGAAGTTGTTATATTTTTAAAAATACATTTTTGTAATTATAGTAGTTATACTTAAAACAACTTAAATTACATTTATTAGATCTTTTTATTAATATTACACTTAGAAAAAATCCTATTAAAATTGGTCCATAGTACAGTTATTGATTCAATAGTATACGAAAAATAAATATGCTCATATAAACACACAAAAACAATGTAATAGTATTTTGAAAAGTTTAATGGGATTTGCCTATTAAAATAATAATAATTTATCCCATTGAATAATTTTAATAGCAACAAATTATTGATTTTATGGTATTTTTCTCTGAGTGTATGAAGAGATATTTTTTTTTTTGCAGACAAAACCTCAAAGCTTCACAAAGCCACACGTCCTGCCATTCTGGCGCTGCCACGAGCCTTTTCACTCTAACCGACGCACACACGTGCGTTTCATATCGTATCGTAATAGTTTTTAGTGTTCGTGCGTGTTGCGTAGTTTATTAACATGGCTCAGATTACGTTGCGTCGCTAGTTTATTATTATTTTAATAATAAGAATAATAATAATATTTGTATGGCCTTTGTTTGTTATTTAAGTGGCAGCCGCTGCCACAGGGAGATGAATTTTAAATTTCAAGTGTTGTAATTAAGCTGAATTAATAATTAGCCCGGTTTTATTAACCCAAGGGGCCATACTCATCATAATCAAAATCATCGCCATCCCCATCATGAGCATCATAATTTATTAAGATGTTTTATGCACCGCAATGTACTCCTTAAATATTTTTATGTTTTACGTGAAGTTTGGCGGATTACGTTTGAGCGGATGCTAGAGCTTTTATGTTGTTTGCGGTTTTTATGATGATGATTAACAAAAGTTTGTCGTTATCTTAAGTTTTAAACATTAAGTAGATTATAATGTTTATTTTTTAAAATTAAATATAATTCTGAGGCTGATTTGATATCATAGAGCGAACACAACAAAATATTTTTGAAGTATATTCTGCATATCAAGAATAATTGCACTTAGTTACTCTTTGATACCTTAGAACATAATATCTGCATATCAAGCATAATTGCACTTAGTTACTTTTACTACTAAGAAACAGATAGCGATGACAGACGAACATCGCAAAACAAAGCATAAGACCGAATATTAAAGTAAAAGCAAGATCGATAAAAACAACAATATCTCCTTGAACAAGTGTTCTTTTTGCAAGGAATACAGCAACAATTTTGCTTGTTCTTTCAAAATCAAAATTACTAACTAATTTTTCTAATTTTAAATATTTTTATATTCTAAAAAGCGGCCTAAAATTAACTATAATTTTTAAGCAATGCTAAAAACCAGAGATCAGAAATAACTATTAATCTTTATATCCATTTAATTTTTTTAGGCATTTACCTGATCAATCCTATTTCGTGTCCCGCTAGTTATAGTTGACCACTATTTTCTGAAATGCACATTTTTTCCCAAAATTATCGATCAATTTAATTTTTGTCGAATAAAATTTTTTTGTTCAACCATTTTTTTTAAATTGTTTTTCGAAATTTTTTGAACATCGTTGTTTTTGTCGAATAAATTTTTTTATTGGAATATGATATTTCCGAATATTTCGTTGTTGCCCAAAAATTTGTATTCACTAATTATTTTTTTTTTTTAATTTTCGGTCATTGTTGTTTTATCGATTAAAATTTTGGTTGGTATACGATATTTTCGAACATTGTATTGTTTTTGTCGCCCAAATATTTTTTAACTATTTTTTTTTCGAAAATTTTCAATTATTTTTATTTGTCGAATACAAATTTTTGTTTTCACATTTTTTTTTAAATTGTTTTTCGAAATTTTTTGAAGATTGTTGTTTTTGTCGAATGAATTATTTGTTGGATATGACATTTTCGAATATTCCATTGTTTTTGTCGCCCAACATTTTTGTTTACTACTTTTTTTTCGAAAATTTACGAACAATGTTGTTTTTATCGATTAAATTTTTGGTTGGAGTATGATATTTTCGAACATTGCATTATTTTTGTCGCCCAAATTTTTTTTACAATTTTTTTTTTCGAAAATTTTTGGACAAAAATAAAAATTTTGTCCAATAATTTTTGCACTTTTTTTTTTAATTATTTTTCTAAATTTTTGGAACATTGTTGTTTTTGTCAAATATTTTTTCGAATATTTCGTTGTTTTTGTCGCCAAAATTTTTGTTCGCAAATTTTTTCGAAATTTTTCGAACATTGTTTTTTTCGAACATTGCGTTGTTTTGGTCGCCCCAACATTTTTTAACAATTTTTTTTTTCGAAAATTTTCGATTATATTTATTTTTATGGAATAAATTTTTTTTGTTGCACATTTTTTTTTTAATTGTTTTTCGAAATTTTTTGTTGTAATATGAATTTTCCAAATTTTTGTTCATTAATTTTTTTCGAACATTGTTGTTTTTATCGAATACATTTTTGGTTGGACTATAATATTTTCGAACATTGCGTTGTGTCGCCCAAAAAAAGTTTTAAACAATTTTTTTCGAACATTGTTGTTACTGTCGAATAATTTTGTTGTTGAATATGATATTTCCAAACATTGCGTTGTTTTTGTCGCGCACATTTTTTTAACAAATTGTTTTCGAAAATTTTCGAACATTGTTGTTTTCGTCGGATGAATTTTTGTTTTCGAACATTGTTTTTTTATTGAATAAATTTTTATTTTTTTCGAACATTGCGTTGTTTTGGTCGCTTAAACATTTCATAACAATTTTTTTGTTTCGAAAATTTTCGATCATATTTATTTTTAAAGAATAATTTTTTTTTGTTGCACATTTTTTTTTAAATGTTTTTCGAAATTTTTTGTTGTTGTTACTGTCGAATAATTTTGTTGTTAAATATGATATTTCCAAACATTGCGTTGTTTTTGTCGCGCACATTTTTTTTACAAATTGTTTTCGAAAATTTTCGAACATAGTTGTTTTTGTCGGATTAATTTTTGTTTTCGAACATTGCCATACAATTTTGATCTGAAATGAAAATTGTGTGACGCTTTTCAAAAATTACTAAATTTTGTTAACTTTCATTTTTAAGAATTTTTTTAAAAATAAAGATTTCTCTTAGACCGAAACTGAATATTTTATTTGTGTTTATTGAGTAAAGCTTCGTTTTCTGGTGGTGGTGTTTTTTATTATTTTGTATTATATGTTAAATAAAAAATAACATTGTTATTTCTAAAATTAAATTTTCAATATTTTTTTAATACATACAATTTTAATTAATTTTTCATATATAAATCAAAATAAATAAAAAAATTAAAAAATGCTCCTAAAAAGCAAGAAATGCATAAATAAAATATAAAAATATAAATTATAAAAAAAAACACTACCACTTCACGTTAAAATAGCCACTTAAAATTACACTTCAACTCAACCGCAAGTTTTGCTCATACCGGAAACGGAAATGGCACCGTAAGCGCACCAGCGGAACAGCATCGTTAAATAACTTTTGCATTATGTCCGTGTTTTATTTGAAAATATTTTCTTGTCGCCAGTGACGTTGCAGTTGCGGAAATGCAATGTGTTTCCGGTTGCAGTTTGACATGCCATAAACTTGGCCAAAGCCTAAACTGATTTAAGAACAGAAATAAACCTCACCGCCCTTACAATGATTTATGTTTCTTGTATCAGGTAGATTTTCTGTAAGTACATTCTTAGAACTAAGTAATCTGGTTGTAAAAAACAAGGATGTCTTTCCAAATAAAGAAAAGAAACATAACTTTCAAGAGGTTGACGCTATTATTCATGGGAACAAATTTCGCATGAAATATATGAGAACTACATTCAATAATATCAAGTTTTTCTTCTCTCTATTTAGAATAAGATTTTGAAGTTTAACAAAGTTTGTAGATAAAGCATAAATCTGACCTTGTGCATTGAACTTTTGAATTTTTATTTTAAGATAATTTCATTGCAATCAAAATGTTAGAATTTCTAAAGCATTTTGTTCGCTTTTCAATTATGCCATAAAAAACACTTAAAGTACCTAGAGTTTCAGTAAATAATATAGATATACAAGGTATTCAATACATTGATTCAAACAGTTTGCATGGTTTATTCAATGGCAAAATACGATGGCAACAACAGAATCAGAATTCAGACAATTTATTCAATTCTACATGATTTGCATATGCAATAGAAATAAATATAAAAATATTTCCAGGGCAAGTCTAGATTCAAAAGAATATGTAATGGAGTGAAATGCAGTTGATGTCATTGCACCGAACTCGCATTAAACTAATAGGTTTGAATATGATATGCATTTCAGTAAATTACGTGAAATATGGCTATTGATTTAAATAAATCGATATTTTAATTATTTATTTGCAGGAAAATATAAAAGCACTAAGAGAATATTAAATTTAGCTGAATTTTAAGTTGAATATTATATAATAAAATAAATGTGCAGTAAATTATTTAATTTTTAGTAAAAAATATATTTTAGTGAAAAATGTTTATTTTAGAGAAAAATTGCATTTTTAATGAAAAATTTAAATTTTCAATTTTTCATTAAAAATTTTATTTTTAGTGAACATTTTAATTTAAGTGAAAATTTGCATTTTTAGTGAGAAATTGAATTCCTAGTGAATAATTGAGTTTTTACTGAAAAATAAATTTTTTTAGTGAAAAATTGAATTTTAAGTGATAAATTGAATTTTTAGTGAAAAATTGAATTTCTAGTGAAAAATTGAATTTTTAGTGAAAAATGAAATTTTTAGTGAAAAATTGAATTTTTAGTGAAAATTTAAATTTTTAGTGAAAAATTGAATTTTTAGTGAAAAATTGAATTTTTAGTGAAAAATTGAATTTTTAGTGAAAAATTGAATTTTTAGTGAAAATTTGAATTATTAGTGAAAATTTGAATTTTTAGTGAAAGTTTGAATTTTTAGTGAAAATTTGAATTTTTAGTGAAAAATTGAATTTTTTAGTGAAAAATTGAATTTTTAGTGAAAAATTGAATTTTTAGTGAAAAATTGAATTTTTAGTGAAAAATTGAATTTTTAGTGAAAAATTGAATTTTTAGTGAAAAATTGAATTTTTAGTGAAAAATTGCATTTTTAGTGAAAAATTGCATTTTTAGTGAAAAATTGCATTTTTAGTGAAAAATTGCATTTTTAGTGAAAAATTGCATTTTTAGTGAAAAATTGCATTTTTAGTGAAAAATTGAATTTTAGTGAAAAATTGAATTTCTAGTGAAAAATTAAATTTTTAGTGAAAAATTGAAAATTTGATTTTCAATGAAATACTTAATTTTTAGTGAAAAATTTAATTTTTAGTGTAAATTAAAATTTTGTTGTGAAAAATTTAATTTGTAGAAAAAAGCATCATTGTTGCGAGCAAATTTGAAATTTATCCAAAAACAAAAATTCAAAAGATGCCGCAACAATTGGGCGCTTTAGTTGGCACACCAACCAGCAACTGCTTCAGACAACATATTTGTTATTGTTAAAGTTGTCGTTTTTATAATGTGTATTTTTATAATTTGTCGTTGTTGTTCATTTTAGAAAAACATTGTTGTGCACTTTGTGTTGCTTCTGTAGCTGTTGCTGCTGCTACTGATTATGATTGCTGTTGCTGATTATGGCTGATGTTGCTTGGTCTGTTGTTGTTTAAATTACACTCACGTTAGCAGCCATCAAAGCCAAGAACTTCAGCAAAAAAAAGTACAACAAAAAAAAGCAAATTAATAAAAATTATTCAAGTTGTTCAACTCGTACAATGTCGTGTCACAAACAGGGATGCAAAGTGCTCAACACACACACACAACACAAATTGTTGCCATACTCTATTTGGCGCAGACATTTTATTTAATTTAATATCCTTCGAAAGCAGCACCGCACAACGCACTTCAAGGATATGTCAGGATATGCAAGGCTACTACAGCTGACAGCAACAATATTTACAACAACATGCACTTGCACAATTTATATCTAAAAATTTAATTTTTCACTAAAAATTTAATATTTCACTAAAAAATGAATTTTTCAAAAAAATCAATTTTTCACTAACAATTCAATTTTTCACTAAAAATTCAATTTTTGACTAAAAATTCAATTTTTGACTAAAAATTCAATTTTTCACTAAAAATTCAAATTTTTCACTAAAAATTCAATTTTTCACTAAAAATTCAAATTTTTCACTAAAAATTCAATTTTTCACTAAAAATTCAATTTTTCACTAAAAATTCAATTTTTCACTAAAAATTCAAATGTTCACTAAAAATTCAATTTTTAACTAATAATTCAATTTTTAACTAAAAATTAAATTTTTCACTAAAAATTCAATTTTTCACTAAAAATTCAAATTTTTCACTAAAAATTCAATTTTTCACTAAAAATTCAATTTTTCACTAAAAATTCAATTTTTCACTAAAAATTCAATTTTTCACCAAAAATTCAATTTTTCACTAAAAATTCAATTTTTGACTAAAAATTCAATTTTTCACTAAAAATTCAAATGTTCACTAAAAATTCAATTTTTAACTAATAATTCAATTTTTAACTAAAAATTAAATTTTTCACTAAAAATTCAATTTTTCACCAAAAAAAATAAAAATTCAAGTTTTCACTAAAAATTCATTTATTTAACTTAAAATTCAAATTTTCCCAAAATGAAATCAATTTTTGACTAAAAATTAAACTTTTAGATATAATTATATTAAAAAAAACTTTTAAATTCCTGTTATAAAATTCATTAGGTACTATAAAATTGAGCCTTTCAAAAATCTACCAAAATAGTAAATCCAATATTTGCTGGACTTTCAAGCTGTCAATTAAAATTTCTAAACCCCAATAATTTGCACAAACATGACTTTAATTTTATTTATATTACCCAGTGTTTACAAATAAATTACAAGAATTTCATTATGAATTTCAGCAACATGAAAATTATGAAAAGCCAGCAACGCTATAAGTGCCAATACAAACAATCCCCATAATTTCAAATTTCCACCCACCCACCATTCACTCTGCCGTCAGACCGTTTTTACTTGTTTCGAGCCAATTTTAAACCTATTATACATGACACACAACCCCACAAAATGCTCTTGTTTTAGTTGAAGAGTACACCCTAATGGAACAAAACCAAAATAGCAGCACGCTCTATAAAATGACATTGTTTGATTAGGCTTTTGTGACGCTGATGCTACTTTCATGGGAATTGTTGATATTTTGATGGCATCATTACATTAATTCCAACACTATATTTATTCATGAGTCGTGGTTGAGTGGCATAAAATATAATGAAAAGGCTCCATGACTTTTTTTCATCATCCCAAAACATCCACGCTTTACCATTCATCCCTAGCAGATATTTTACCACCCGTCATAGTCGGAGCATCCTGCCTTGATCTATTCTAAAAGTGGTTTCCGAAAAAAATCTTAATCTTAAAAATCTTAAAAATCTTAAAACATTTAAAAAGATTAACATTAACATTTTTATAGATTAATGTGAAAACTGGCATCGACATCTAAATTTTGTTGTTCATTTCGATATACCTAAACGATTATGACCCTGTCATCTGACCATACGTACAGATGACAGGGTCATAATCGGTGAGCGATCATTGTATTTTAGCATTGTCACAACAAACATAATCTGTCCATGCTCTCGACTTCCATACTATGCCAAATTTTTAATAACAATCATCTGAAGAAGATTATTTCGATGTTCACTTTTGGAAGAGAGCCGACAAGAGTTAACTGACAATTATAGCCACACCCAGAAAAAAATTCTCTCAAATCCCATTAAAATTGGTCAATAGGACAATTATTGATTTAATAGTATACAAAAAATAAATATTTTCATATAAACTCAATGGCAATGTCATGAGTATTTAATGGTATTTTCTGATTAACATATTAATTTATCCCATTGACTATTTTTAATAGTAAAAAACTATTATTTATATAGTATTTTTTTCTGGGTGCAGGTCAAACTCAAGTTCCATTGAGGGAGATTTACAATGATCATACGATCCGTTTCGGATACAGCCAAGTATCCTCCTCAGTGATCTTATGATAACATAAAATGTTTTGTATATAAAAACGTAATTCTATTTCTAAATTTTCATTTTTATACATTTTGTATTTCCCTCCATCAAATTTTCCCTATCATCAACTCTTTTTCTGTTATAGTCGCTTTTTGTACCATCACCTCATTTTCAATCATTAACTTCTTCCTTACCACGAAGTCGTTCGAAAACACATCGATGATGTCTTCTCCACTCCATCTCCTTTTTCGTTCTCTACTTTTTTTACCTCCTATTACTTAATGACTTATTACAGATTATATTTCTTACCCTACCAACTGCTATTTTATCTTTCTATCCATACCATTTGTTATTTCATCCCCATTTCATACCCATTCCTAACATGTTCTCTACCAACTACCCATCACCAACACATTCCAAATCACATCAACTTTTTGTTCCTGTTCCTATCTCCATCTACTGTTTCTTTATTTTAATCTACACTTTTTCCATATTTCCATTTACTTCATTTCATCCTTTTGGATTTCATAAAATCGATATATAATATTTTCTTACCACATTTATATTTATCCCTATTAACAATTCATCTATTCTATCCCTCACAACAACCGTTTTCCGGCCATCTTCGTTTTCTGCACTATACTCTACTTTTGTTCGGTTATCACCAACTCATTCCTATCTACTTCAGCTTTTTTGATCTTTATCCATCTACTTGTCCTGCATAAAAACTTGAACATCTAATCTTTCTTTCCCAACGTTTCTAAATCAATCATTTTTGGCTTTAGTGACATCGGATTCTAGTACTTCCCTACCATATGATTTTTGACATTCATTTATTCGTTTCTGTTTCTCTACATATACTTTATTCTCTTATCATTTACATACGTTTACCACTAACTCAATCTCAATCTCATCCATGTCTTCTTTACTGTTTTTACTATTTCGTTCTGTACTTTTTCTACATCCAGCACTTTTTGACTTCTGACTTCACCCATTTTTACACTTTCTTTTCCTTTACCCTTCCCTCATATCATTTATAACCATCAAATCATTACTTGTCATATTCTCAATACCAATATTACTCCCTCTTTCTTCCTTTACTCTCTATCCATCAATACCTTCATTCTTTGCTATTCTATTTCTTTCACTTTTATGACTTTTATGACCCTATGTACAATTTCTCTACTCTACCCTTTCTTCTTCTACTCTATCCTACCATTTGATATTTCACCCCATTTACTCCTCCATCTACTCTAACCTTACAATCCACTCTTCAATTCATAATCAACTCTTTTCCTACCATCTATACTTTTCTTTCTGTATACCACCAACTCAATCCAATATCATCCACTCTTTCCTCTTGCACGCTTTCACCTCACCTCATTCACCACTTCTATTCCTATCCTATCCATACTTCAATTTCCCATCAAAAAATTCTCTCAATTCCAACTTTAAGCCATGTCATATTTTAGTTTTAAATATTTTGCACTTGATGCTCCATCATGCGACTCTACCCCATGACACTCGAACATCATAACCTACTCTAGATTAGGTTATAGCTTCGTCCTGCGTGTCCTCCCCTGTTGCTTGCAATATGTTAGGTGTTTGTAACACTCCTTCTTCACGCTGCATGGTTCCACAGTAGTTACTGGCTCACACGATCTGCCATTCCCTTGATTCGCCTCGACAACCCTAGGTTAGGGTTGTCGCCGTTTAGTCAATGTCTGTATATGTGTGTGTGTTTGCATGTAAGCCTGTGACTGTAACTGTAAATGTGTGACAGGAAAATCCGTTTCCAGTAAAATGGCATTAACTCGCGTGACAAGAACAACAACTACTGCAACAAAATACAGCCACTTCTACATTTACAACAACCCCTTAACACAATTTTGCAATTGACTTGTCAGCAAACATTGTGATTTCCTCAATCTCGAGGTCATTTTAAAAATAGCAACAATACTGCATGAAGTACTCTCTGACATCCTGCCGTGCGACACCCTTTTCAAAAAAAAATACCTCCTTTCGCAATGTCATTCGCCTGATTTTATGCCCCCCTTCGGTATGTTCGTCGCTTGTTTCTAATGCGACATAAATGCCGTTGGTTATGACTCGGCCAATATTGCATGAGCCTCCAGCAGGGGCGCAACAATCCAGCACGCATCCGGCAGGTATTATGTAGAATCTACCTTTAAATCCTCCTTTTTTATGCGAAACTAAGCTGCATTTTTTCGAGTATGTGTCGATGGAACGAAAATTAGCCAATTCGAATTCTCTGAACTAAAACCTAATAAGTTCTGTTACACATATGTCTTAAAATTGTAGAGTATTTATTCATATTATAGCCAAACACATATATTTTCCACTTTGTAATAATTTTTTAATTTGGTATACCAAATTATTTGACAAATTGCTGATTACAGCCAATTGTTAATCTAACGTGAGACAAAATATCGGATCTTTTTCTTAAATATTTTAGGTATATTTCCGGCAAACATGCTGATAAGTGCAATATGTTTGTAGGAAGCGAAGAGCAGTTTTAGACAACAACCATTTTCGAACAATGTTAGGTTAATGGTTTGAGTATCTGATAATATTTTAAGTGTCTGTCGAATATGGCAGTTACATCAACCATTTAACTATGTAGAATTTTCTTTTTAACGGAATATATTGTTACAAAATACTTTAACTTTCTTCCAACCTTATGTCAAAAAGGGGGTTTTCTATTTAAAAAACTAATAATCTTAATTGTTGAAGGCCCTTTTTGTATAAGGGTCACCGCTCAAATAAACGGCGCTGTGAAATAATGGTGTTGGCTCATCGAAAGTATTGAGTGTTATTTGCACTTAATCTGCAAGACTTTTTTAAATCCAATAATGTTTACTTAGTCTTTTCTTTCTTTA
The DNA here is from genome assembly GCA_951804985.1 of Dryomyza anilis. Classification (NCBI taxonomy): domain Eukaryota; kingdom Metazoa; phylum Arthropoda; class Insecta; order Diptera; family Dryomyzidae; genus Dryomyza; species Dryomyza anilis. The sequence continues at coordinate 94,842,202 of OX638132.1, forward strand.
GAGAGCAAGCCATAAAAGAGGTAGGAATGCTTTAATAGTTGTACGGTAATCCGTCGATATCGATAGAAAAAAAGTCATCACAAATGTTTGTTTTTATTTTAATAAAGTTACATAAACTTATTACTTTGAATCAAGTATTGAAACCTAAACGAATAACGGTTTCGATTTCGGTTTCGGTTTCGGTTTTAAGTTTTTATAACGAAACGGTTTCGGTGTACCGGTTCCAAGTTACGGTTTCGATTTCGGTTTCGGTTACGGTTTCGGTTTTAAGTTTTTATAACGAAATGGTTTCGGTGTACCAGTTCCAAGTTACGGTTTCGGTTTTGATTTAGATTTTTGTATAAAATTTATTTTTTTTTCATATTTTTCAAATAACTAAACATTGTTTATATTAGCACCAGTTATGTTCAAATTGTGATATTGGGGTAAAGTGGGAAACGTAATTTAAACAATGTTTGTTTTTATTTCAGTAAAAATATTGTGTTATATGAATTATATAATTGATTTCGCAAAGAAAATATGTTAATTCAAAACTTCGTGATCAAACCAATGAAAATCAACACTTTGACTTCACCTGAGATACGATCTGATTTGCAAAAGAGATCAGAGAAGCGAACCTTTAACAAGAGCAAGAAGAATACATCGGTAAATATTCGTACAATTCATAAGGAGTAGAATTTTGTCCAATTTCCATCCATAAAAGCCAAAGAAATTAAATTTCAACAATTCAGTGAACTGCAATATCTGCCTTATACTTGAAATGTTCGAACTTGTCGAACTTGCACTTCATTTTTCCTATTTTCTTAAGTAGTTACTGAGATTTTAATAATTTGAAACTTTTTTTTTCACATTTTTTCTTGCATTACCATTGTTTTTTATTACCTTATTATAATTTTATATATAATTTACGTTCAAAATTGAGCTGTTTTAAAAATCACTCAAAAACCCATTAAAAGACCTATAAATGGTATTCTATTGAATAGATCCTTTAAAAGAATTTATACAATATTCAAATTAACTTTTCAAAATTTGTTCCACTTTACACCAAGCTCCCCTTTAATAATAATAATAATAGTTTGGCGCTACAGTCCTGTATAGAACTTCGGCCGAGCTCTCTCACCATTTTGAGCTGTGCGTGTTATATTTGTACTCAAAGTGGTGGGACCTACAGTTTATTGCCGAATCTGAACGGCGTGTGAGAGCTTTTCATAGGCAATGGTTTTACTCTCGTAGGTTTGCCATTTACTGACGAGAGGTAGCGCGGTATAAAAAAATGTTTCTATGATAAGATGTTGTTAGCCCCAGTCCAGGCTTGAACTGGGGACCTTTCGGCTCGCAGTCCAACGCACTAACCACTGAGCTATACTATATATATTTTACTTATATACAATAAATAAAAAACCAACATCATTAAAATTTGAATCATTTTTTAACAAAAAATTGTGCTTGGAGTTGGTGGTGTTTTGTTGTTAATTCGATTTACCGCTACACAAATTAATGAAACAAAAAACAAATTTTAGACCAAAGACCGTTGTTTTGGAAATATTGTTTCTCAAAAAACATGTGCATTTTTGTACAACAGGAAATGTTTATTTGGAGAACTCCAAATTTCAGTAAATGACATTTAAACATTCCTTGTACTTAAGATCTTCTATATAAAATCAAATATGTTTTTCGGTTTCTTTTTATGCTTTTTTAAAAACCGTTTTAAACCGGTATAAAACCGAAACCGTTTATTTCGGTTTTGGATATCGGTTTATTTCTGATTTTCGTATAACGGCTTCGGTTACGGTTTCGGTTTTAAAAATGAAACGGTTTTAAACGGATATCGGTTTCGGTTACGGTTTCAATGCTTGCTTTGAATATTATCAAATTTCCGACAAAGTTTATAAGAAGTGTTCAAAAGGTTCTTAAATTTGTTGAAATTTTAAAGTATCCCTAGATAAAACTTTTGGAAGTTTATAAACATACTTTCAGAAGATTTTACACAGACCAAGGCAGAGTTTGTACCAAAAGTTGAATTCCGTCATTAAAATACTTACTATATAATTGAAACATTCCGAGACATTTTCTGGCATTTACTGGGAATAACCCGGCATATTTTGGGAACAATCAGAATAGGCATCTTTTGATAGAAACTCGTTCTTTCGAAAAAAAAAGTTTCTGAACTGCCTTGAACATACTAAAAATGTTGTATCTGACAATATTGAGGAGAGTCAAAAAAATATGCTGCTTTTGATACAAACTCCGCCTTTTTTTCTAGAAATCTTTCGAAAAAATATTTTTATTTTTTTAATTTTCTTTTGTTTTAAGCCTCCCGAATTAATGTTTTCCACCAACTTTGATTTAAATATGCCAGAAATATTCCTGAACGAATTCTGAAATATTGTCTCGAGTTGGTTTGGTGATGAAATATTTTGGGATAGCTTTTATACAAACTCTACCTTTCGTTTGAAAAATGTTTCTAAACTTGAATCTGCCAAAAACTTTTTCTCAGATAGTTTTGACGATGGAATATTTTGGGGAGAGCCAAAAAAAATAGCCTATGCCTATTGAAAATCATTCTTTGAGCCTGAAAAAATGTTTTATATGGTAGATTTAGAGTTTCCATATTTTGGGAAAGACGGCAAATAGTCAGCTTTAAATACAAACTCTGCCTTTGTCTGTTTTAAATCTACCAAAACTTTTGTCTCTAGGTTCTTCATAAAATCCCCCATTATAATAAATGTCTCTGAGTATTTTAACCATAATCACAATTGTTTGAAGGGTTCTTAACTACTTGACTTGACGAGTATACGACAATAAACGTTGCAGAAAATAATTACAAATGAACAAAAAAAAAGCTTATAAAAATAAGTTTTGTCCTTTCTTCTCGCCACACATATCAACTTCTTTTATTCCCAGCTGTTCACAACCTGACTGACCCTAGTACGTCTGCTTTTTGTACAACGTCGCATTATAGTTTGAGCCTTGTTTATTCTGAGTGCGGCTGAATGGACAGAGACAGCACAATCACGACCACACGCTGTTGGCCACGTCATGACCGCAGTTGCAGCACCTATTATGCTGTACTGGATTAGGTGAGTATTAGTGAGGTTGCGTCGCAGTTGAGTGGCTGGGGCAGTGCAGAGGCTGTGCAGAGGCTGTGCAGAGGCTGTGCCGCGTTTGGCGGGTAGTGACCTAAATGGCAGACAAAGTGGACAGCTGGAATGGCAACTGGAATTTAGTTTTTATGGACAACTCTACTTTTTTGTTGCTATTATCCTCACAATACCTCATCATACTTAAACTCACCACACTAAAATTCACCACACTAAAATTCACCACACTAAAATTCACCAGACTAAAAATCAACACACTAGAACTCAGCACATTAAAAGTCACTACACTAAAATTCACGACATTAAAATTCACCACATGAAAACAGACCACAAAAAATTCACTACACTAAAATTCACCACATTTTAATTCACCACAAAGAAATATAACATACTTAAACTCATCATAATAAAATTCAGCACACTAAAACTCAGCTCACTTAAACTCACCAGACTAAAATTACCCACACTAATGCTGAACACTATCTCAGAACACTAAATTCACCTTACTTAAACTCACCACACGTTAAGATACTGAATATGCTAGCCTTGGGGTCATGCTGCCTGTTACCGATGTCAATGCACGTTGAAAAAGCAGAGCAAACATATTTTTTATTTATGTCTATAATTGATTTTTGTATAGAAAAAATGTTGAATAAAAGATAAAATATTAATAGCAAAAAAATTGCGTCAAAAGTTGAAAAGCTGGACATGCCTAAAGCTGCACCTGCACCCGTTACTCACCAAACATGCGATTTTGCTGAAAGGTTGCGGTCAGAATGAGGGCAACACGGCTGTCATAAGTAGAAGTGGCCGTAGAAAAGAGATAGTGAAAAAAAGAGTAAAAGAGAAGAAGTAAGACAGGAGTATGAGAGGAGCAAGAGAGGTGTAGCCAAAGTTGAAAATATTGTTGCCGTTGCTGCTACGGTACACTCTGTGTCTGCGCCGTGTTTGTGGAATTTGCGGTTGGTCGAAGGACTTTCAAAGGACGAACGCGTGACGTACGGCAAAGCAAAGTAAACAAACAAACGGGTACAGGATCAACGCCAGTATGTGATTTTCTACGGTTGCCAGATTAAATTTGTTTTTCCAACATATCATATATATTATTCGTGGAAATTGTTGCAATAAAATATCCTTCGGAAAATATAAAATTTTATATAAAATACTACAAAAAAAATTAATGCATTTTTTCAGAGATTATATCACAAATTTCCATTTAATTTGTACATTAAAATAATTTTAATAATTACAAAATACCACATATAAAAAAAAAATATCGGCCTCGGAACACAAATTTCTCCTCTCTTATATTCATAAAATTCCATTAAAATACATACCATTTTTTAATTATTATATAAATTTAGTGATTGAATATTTTATTGATTTCAAACCTTGCAAGAAATGCAAGAGTCTTGCAGCAAGAACAAGACTGACCTGACAAGAACCAGTTCGAACTGTCGATGCAATAACAAGAACGACAATGCCTGAATATGATAAAACTACAAATTAGTAATTGAATCCGTTATCGAAACCGTGCAAGAAAAGCAAGACTCTTGACCCGGCATAAACATGTTCGACCTGCTGATGCAAGAACAAGTGCGACAATGCAAGAACAGACGGGAAATACAAATTAGTAATTAAATCCGTTACCGATATCGAAACGTTCGGGAAAAATTCAAGACTCTTGCATCAAGAATAAGAATTGACCCGACAAACATGTTCGACCTGCTAATGCAAGAACATGTGCAAAAGTGATTGAATCCATTACAGATATTGAAACCATGCATTAAGTAATACTTTTGCAAAAAGAACAAAATGGCTCGACAAGAACAACATCGAATTCAAGAACAAGAACGTCAATGCAAGAACATGAGCAAAATACAAGTTAGTAATTGAATGCGTTACCGATATCAAAACCGTGCAAGATATGCAAAAACAAGAACGGCTCTACAATAAATTAATCAAGAACAAGTCTATCAAATTATGTTATTAAGTATTCTTGCATCACTAAATCTGACTTACAAATGTTCTAAACAATTTTCAAAAAAAATATTTGATTCTGCCTAATAAGACACCTTTTTAATATTTATTATAATAATTTAATAATATAAAAAATATAAATTGAAAATGTATATGAAAATATTTAATATTAAAGCTCTTTATCTGTATATAGAAATAAACTTCTTAAACTGCAGAGGAATTCGGCTTGAATTAAAAATAGCATAATTTCAATAATATCAATAAAATGTTACACAATTTCAAAAATTTATCATCTGAATATTAAGAATTATCAAAAAAAATAAACAAGATTTATTCTCCAGGATTTTAAGAAGTTAAATTATGGACTACTAAAAACCAAAAAGAACACGTAAAATTGTTGTTGTATTTTGCGCAAAAAGAACATACTTCGTCTGTAATATGCACTCGTATGTTTTGTTTTCGATATTCGTCTCTCATAGCCATGTTTGTTAGTGTAGCTGTCTATCGTAAAAGTAACAAAGAGCAATTATGCTTGATATGCAGAGATTATGTTCTTAGGTATCCAAAAAGTAACTAAGTGCAATTATTATTGTTATGCAACTTTTAACATTTTGACAGACAAACACACTAACAAACAGATGGCGGTGATAGGCGGACAACGCAAAGTAAAGTACAATAGCGAGTATTACAAGCAAAATTATACGACCACATGTTCTTTAAATTATGGGAAGAAAAGACCAACAACATTTTGATAATAACCTCTGCATTGTCAAGAATAATTGCTCTTAGTTATTTGTTTGATAACTAAATGGACCTGTTTCTTAAAATCCAAAATCTTTCCGTTTAGCTGTATTTCTTGATTTCTTGATTCCTTCTTGATTTTAGAAGTTTTTCCCTCTGTGTATAAATGATACTGACCAATATCGTCTGATTACTGACTTGATGATACTAATGTTGTTGTTTTTGTTGCTGTTGTTGTTGCTACCATGGCAGTCTTTACGCTTGGACAGACCAGTCAGCAATGTCCAGGGCAGCAGGAGCAGCAACAATATCAGTTATATCACCAACAGCAGCAAAATGAATAGTAGCAACAACAACATCCAGAATAGTTCGCATGTCCTGTCAGACCAATTACATTTATTAAATATCGATGCGGTTGCTGTTGGCAACGTCGGTGTGCGTTGCGGTGCGGTGAAGTGCGTTGACTAATGTTATAACGATGACGACTTGAACTGTAAATGTTGTCCAGTCTGTATTTTGTGTTGCTCTGTTTGTCTATCCAGTCATCCATCCACAAATCCTGTCCAATGTGTTGGTCTAGCATTAATCGCATTGATTCCGCGCGAATACCTAATAAATATCGATTGCATGAGTTGCGTGCTAAAAACCATTTTTCGATAATTAAATATTAAATATTTGTTATAGCATTTCACACATGTTGTTTGATTTGTTAGAAAAAAAAATAAAAATAGAAAAAAGCAATTTCAGGAAAATCAATTAAACTTTTTCAGTTGATGGAATTAATGAAATATACTAACGAAAAAAAATAGTAAGGAAGGTTATCTCACAAAGGAAATTTTTGAATAAGTTACCGTTTTGATGGTAGGTGTAATGAAAACTTTCAGAATTCTGAATCAAAATTATTCATGTTTACTTGTAAATAGTTTCAAAAAAATAACATATTATTAGTATTCATTAGTATATTAAAATTAGTCGAGACAATTTGAAGATAAACTGCGTTTAATGTTTTGTGAAAAACTTGATTTGAACGGTATTGTCTTTTTTTAAAGTGTCTTAAATTTTAATTTCAAATTTATTGAAAACGATACGCTATAACAAAAAACTGAGTATGTAGTCTAAGAAGCACTCAAAAATTATATAGAATTGTTATAAGTGCTGAGCATAGGAAAAATCGTGTGAGTAGTGTAATCCGAGGTTAGCATCCATAATTACCAATTATACTTTAAGTTGTATACTTTAAGTTGTAATCTCAATACTATTAGATAATTTATAAATAATACTAGATAAAAAAAAACAACTTTTCAATTAACAATTCAATGCTAAATGGTTTTTCATTTGCAGCAATTACTTTGCACTCATTTCGTAGTTGTATTAGTATTGTATTTTATATTTTCTATTACATCATTTAATTAAGTGAATCCCTATTTTAATTAAACAATTAATTGTGATTTACATAGAGCAAGTTGTTTTGACATAGGGTTTGGCTGCTGAACTGCAGCAATACTGCGCCCTACTTTTTACTACCATTTGTTTCAATTCAATTTTGAGCTGTTTCTGCTACCTCTACTGCTACTACTAATGAAAAATGGGTTTCTCGTCTTCGGCAGGCTGCTATTTGTTGCTGCATTCGTGTATTTTGTTTTAATTTTTTTATTTATTGCATTTTTTCACATTTCTTTAAATTTTTTTTGTGAGGTTTTTTTTAGTTTTCCAATTTTAATTCTTTTAAGTTTTATTAAATTGTATTTAAATAGTACTTTGCTGAAAGGAGTTTTTTTTGCTACTTTTTCTTGTCAATTTATTATAACATTTTTTTCTTTATACTTTTTTTGAATTTTTTGCAAATTTTATTTAAGTTTTTTCAATACTTTTATTCATTAAATTTTTCACAAATTTGTCCATTTTTTTTTTAATTCAGTTTAACTAGTTTTTGACTACTTTTTTATAAATATTTTTTTATAAATATTTTCTACTACTTTTTATTGTATTTTTGTGCTGTTTGTAAATTTTTTCACTACATTTTAATATATTTTTTACTACTTTTTCTTGAATTTTTTACTACTTTTTTTGTGTAATTTCGTAATCACTTTATTTTTGAGTTTTTTTTTTTGTAAAACGTTATTATATTTTTTTGTTACTTTTAATATCAATTTTTCCATATCTTGCATTCTTCATTTTTTACTACTTTTTCTTGAATTTTTGTTTACTACTTTTTATTCATTAAACTCCATATATCCAAAATTAGTTCAACATATTTCTTTATTATTTAGAACATTCCTTAAATCTATTTTGTCTTAATAACGTTTTTCAATTTTTCTTACATTTTGATTTTTACTACTATTTTTATTCTCTTTTCTTTTTTATTGATATATTTATTTATTTATTTATTTATTTATTTATTTAATATCTTTCTTAATGCATGGCGCATCTTTCTACTATTTTTTTCTAAAAGCATTCTAACTGTTTTATTACATTCTTTTTTTGTTACTTTCCTTTTCTCAAAAAATTCACTACTTTTTTCATTAGATTTTTCTACTTTTTCTCTTAAATTTTTATACTTCGTAATTTTTTATTTTAAACATAACTATTTAATTAACTTTATTTAATTTAAATCTGTTTTATTATTTTTCTCATTTATACCACTTTATAATCAGGATCTATAATCTGCTATTTTTCTACTACAATCTTTCTGTATTTTCTACGTCGTTTTTTTTCGCTTTTAGCACTTTTTTGCTGCCTATTTTTTGCAGCTTTCCTCAGATTTCTTTTTTAGCTTCCACTACTTTTTCGAGTGCAATAGAGTGAAGTGCAGTTGTTTTGAAATTGGCTGCCTCCTTTTTATGCTGTGTTGCCTGGTTGAAGTTGATGATGTTTTTCAACGTCAACAAATTTGCAGGCTGTTGCATCGCGGACTTGAAGCGTACAATAAGAAATGAAAATAAAAAAAAAAAGAAAAATAAAAAAGAAAAAGAAAAATTTAATAAAAATAATTAAAAAGTAATATTAAAAATTAAAAAATAATTAAAGAAAAAACTGTTAATGAAAGTAGATAGCGTAAAACATTGCAGCATACAGCCGCTAATCACTTTCTTAACGTTTTATTATTTAATGAAATTTAAAATAGACACTCGATTAGGCTATACTTTAATTAACAAATTCAAAAGGTTTAATAATAAAAACACACAAATAAAGTATAATGTAAAAAAGATACAATAAATATTTAAAATAACTGAATTAAACATAATAAAATACTATAGTATTTAACAAAATTCAACTTTTGAATATTTTTATATTTTTATTTGTAAATATTATTACGAAAAATCAGTCTACAAATAACTGTTCTACAAGTTCGTATCGCTGGAATGTGTACAAAATAAAAACATACTTATGTTTGGTTCAATTTACAACAATTAACTTTATTAATTCACTTTAACTAACAATTTTACTAATTATAAATTCTAACAACTGCTGCATGTACACAACCTAACTTGACATTGTTCGCAAACGTGATCTACTCGACCACTCTCCAATCACAACTGAAGTCACTGCTGCACCTCAAATGCGGCGCCTTTATATGCTGCATACATCAGTTCGACACGTTTCGAGAAGCTTCTACACTTCTCGTGAATGCAAGCTATTTGCATCTCATTTGCACTCATGTGTTTTAATGCGCTGATCTTCCATTTCATTCTCGCTCAATGCATCAGTGTGCTGAATGATCTTCGTTATATTTCTCTGAATTATCTTGCTTCTCATTCTTTTTATTAAATGACACTGTGGAGCAAATTACAATTTTTTGTAATAATATTTATAAAATGACAATTTATTTAACAGTTAAACTTTAGCAGAATAAATCTGTGTTAGCAATCTCAACCAATACAGGCTCATTGCTATCCAAATAAAGTGTAGAATTTTCACTGCAAATTGCAATTGCGATGAGCACTTGCGAACTCGATAATCATGTCGAAATCGTGCAAGAAATTGTGATATAAAGTACCAAAGATTCAGGAGGCCCAAATCAACTAGAAATGATAGGTTTCATTCCAGATTTAACCGACAACCTTCAATTTGTAGAACAGTGTTAATTTTATTGGTTCCAAAGTCACTGAGTTTTGCAGAAAACAAACTGGACATAGTTTTATTTTTTTCATTTTCATTTTTACCCTAAATTTCAGAATTTTTATTTTTACATGTTCAAAAACAACTTTATATAAATCAAACATTTATTTATGCAGTATTGTCGATCAATATAAAAACAAATATTGTAAAAATAACAACAAAACTAACAGTTAAAATATAAAATAAAAATACACACACACATATTGTAAATAACAGTTACCGTTCCAGTAACAGTTACAGTTACAGCGGCGACGCCACGGCGCACAGTGGAGCAGCGAGTACCAAAAGTTGGCGAAATCTTAAATAGTATTATTTCTAAAAAAATAAGTATGAGTATTGGTTGTAGGTAAAAATATGAATCAACATTTACATGTGGATTTTTATAAGTAGGCGTGATACAATGATACAAAGTAAATTGGTTCAAATGATATATTATACTGTAATGAAACTTTATATCAAAACGTTTTATGATGATATTATTCACTTGTTTAAATTTCATCTTGATTGTACAAGTGGGTCTGATAGCTGCAATAGAATCAAAAAACTGTTTAAATTGTTAATAATAGTAGGAATTGTCCGTCACTCTAAAGTGAATAACTCCCAAGAGGAAAAGTGTCAAATTTATTGATTAGTGTTTTTATAGCTTAATATATCGTCGGTGATACTGCAAAACCGCCTATATACATTTTCGAATAACTCTTATAAAAAGAATTTTACAGAAGAAACAAAACTATTTTGAGTTTCAATTATGAACTTTCTTCATACAAAATTAAGTATGTCATAACATATAATGGTATTTATCCAATTAACCCGATAAACATATCATTAAAAACCCGATTAAAATACAAAATTAGACGTAATTTTCACATGCAGTTAGGTGGTATTGCATTATCGTCAACGATATGTACTACATAACAATATAATCAGTTTGACAGGAGCGTACCCAGATGTATTTATTTTTAAAAGAAAAATTTTTAAAAATAACAAAAACTACAAAAAAATTTCAATCCTTAAGTATTGCAACTTTTTTTTAAATATTAAGCATTAAAAAAATAATAGTATTTAGGGTTTTTAGAAGAAACGTTTTAAAAAAATTATCAGAAATTTGACAATATTATTATTTTTTTTTTGTTGTAACAATTTTCTATAGTTGCGAGAGTGTGGATGAAAGTTGGATACATATGACATAAATTAAATGATGCCGCATTAAAGGTATATTAATTTAATACACAATAAAAAAAACTTAGTGTCTTATTTAAATTTTGAGGTTTTCGCCATCTTTAGGTACTCGCTGCTCCACTGTGCGTCGCCGTTGACGTTGTCAACAAATGACGTGACCGCAAAGTGGGTTAAACAAACACCAACGCGCGCCGCAAACACGGCGTTGATTGCAACTTAATTAAATAATGCAAAGCTCGTTATCGGAACGCATGAGCGAGTGAGATATAGATTGATGCGAAGCTATATAGAGAGAGCGAGAGAACGGTTGACATGCAACAAAAGCTGAAAGCACAGCACCTCACTCTCGCACACATGAGGAATGTATGCCGTAAATATCAACCGGAAAGTAGTGTGTCATCCGGCACACAATTCAATTCGATGTATGTGTTAATTGCGATTTTTTAATCTTTTTTCTAATTCCTTTGGTACCAAAGCGACAAAGCAGAAAATCTTTTAAATAGAATCTCGTTCTTTAGAATGATGCAAAAATTGTTCAATTTAAAAATTACTTTAATAAACAAAAAGCCTCTTACAATATCTTTCATAAATTAGTTTTCTATTAATACCTACTTACTAAGCAAGATATCGAAACAAAATCATATTCTGAGTCCCGTCGTTGCGTATATCCGAATTCGAATCTCCGCTACGAATTCAAATGTTTAGCTAAGCCTGGGATCATACATGAGCAATATTTATGTAACTTCGAAATTCGAAATCAGCTGTTTCATGTCAAATCAGTAGTAAAATCAGCTAAATAACCGTTCCGCATGGATTCTGTGATTCCGTATTTCAATCTTAGAAAAATAAAACCGATTTCGAATGAAAATAAAATTGAATATGTCTGCTACGACAAGACTCAGAATTGTGGTGATAGTCAATTTCGAATTTTTTATATCTATACGAAAAGATAGTATTTATGATTGCGAGTATCACTATTTTTTATGATTGTTATGAATATATATTATATACATATAGTATATATTACTAATGAATATGAATTATATTATGAACCCCGATCAATTGATCTATTTTTTTTTTCTGCAAATCATATTTTCAATACAGAGTTGAAGATCAACATACTATGATTTCATGATTGTAGCGTGTGTGATCATTATGTGGTCACTCAGGATCATAGTCAGGTTGTGTCTGATCATAATAGGGTTCTGAATATCATAGTATGGATTTGTGTGATTATAGTATGATTACTGAGCATTATAGTAATCACACACAAGATTATATTATGGTCACTGAGGATCATCGAATGATTGTGGAGATCATAGTATGGTAACAACACAACAATACTAAGATCCACAGTGACCTACAATCATGTATCCAATCATATTATGATGCTGTAATTTACTGCGTTCATGTCAAATTGTGTGAACTATTCTACCCTCAATGAGTATTTTATCGTACAATTCATTTTTCTCGAGACATCAACCAGACAATACAAATTCGGAATATTCTTAATAAAATATTTCTTTTTCGCTGATGAGAAAGCTTGGCTGCTTCCGAAACAGCTGTACGGTCGGCGAAGAAGTTTTTGGTTTTTTGTCAATTGTTGTTGTTGTTTTTTGAACCAGTGCAAAATACATATTGCATTTGGTAGACCTAGATCCCGACAAATTAGTTTTTGCATTTCTTTTCCCCAAAATTAAAAATGCTATTCCTTAATGAATTAACGCCAAGGCAGTGCTTCCCGGGATCCTTTACAATTCTACTCCGAGCCAATGATTTCTCAAGAGCATAATTTCTCGGATAATTATTCACCGAGACAATTCTTACATGGATAATAAATTATTCTCCAAAACAATTATTCACTAAATAAATTATTTGCTAATGTAAAACTTTCTCTTACAATTGTTCCCCTTACATTTGTTCCACGAGACATTGGAATTTTTCCCCAAGACAATTCTACCACGAGACAATTCTTGCACGGACAATTTATGCTCGAGACAATGTTTCCCCGCATAATTCTTACCCAAAATAAATACTCTATAAAACAATACTGCTTCTCCATATAATTCTTCTACGGCATAATGATTCTCCGGACAAATTTTCTTCTCCGAAATAATACTTCTCCCAACAATCTTTCCCAAGACAATTTTACAACTACACAATGAATAATATTTCCCTCGACAATTGCTTATAATACTATGCGAGGTAGGTCAATAGGATTCTGAAAAATTAAAAAGGTAGCCGCGGTAGCACAATGTTTAGTGTGTTGGACTGCGAGCGGAAAGATCCCCGGTTCAAGTCTAAACTGGGGCTAAACAACATCTTTTCATAGAAACATTTTTCTATACCGCGCTAAATCTCGGCAGTAAATGGCAACCTACGGATTCGGCAATAAACTGTAGGTCCACCACTTTGAGTACAAATATAACACGCACAGCTCAAAATGGTGAGAGATCTCGGCCTAAGTTCTTATAGGACTGTAGTGCCAAACTATTATTATTAGTAAAAACAAAAAAATTTAATTCTCAACAACATCTTCTTTTGGCTCGATACAACAATTCGTCCATCGTTTCTCCAAGATGCCCTCCAAAAAATTCGATTTCTCGAGGACCCCAATATAGACCTTTGTTTCATCGATAACGTCTTCATGCGACCCAAATCACTTTCCGCCAAGTTTTTCTTCATGTTTGAAAACGGGAAATATTCGCAGTGAGAAAAATCTAGAGAATATGCTAAATGAGAGAGACATTCGTAATCTAATTCGTGCAATTTTGCTATAACATCTTCGGACTTGTTCGCCGATGCGTTGTTCGCGCTGAAGAGAACGTTTTTCTTCGCCAAATGCGATCGTTTTTGCTTCAAATCAACGTCGAATCGATTTAACAACTCTACATAATATGCACTGCTGATTATTTTATCCTTTTCAAGGATACCTTTTTAAGGTAAGCCACTGGTTTGACTGTTTCTTGGTCTCGGGTGTGTGGTGATGAATCCAGTTTTCTTCCACGACGTAATAACTTCTTCATATTGTGATTGAACTTCAAGAAATACTTCTTCGAGATTGTCAAAGTCGGAAAATACTAAACGTAGAATAATCTACTTTGTATACACCACACTAAAAGTGAAAAGGTATATTCTGTTTGATACCCCATTTGTAACACCCAGAACCAAGCATATCCGATAAGGAATATTCTTGATAACCATTACCTCCTGAGTCGATAAAGCGTTGTCCGTCTGTCTGTACGCTAGATCAATGAAACTTATAATTTAGATAGGATTTAGGCTATCTGAACAAGGAAATTGGCATAATTGGTCTAGTGTGACCTATGAACCGTTGAAATACCGCCCATAATAAAATTAACATGAATGAAGATGAATTTCACTTTATAATGGGCTTAAGTGAACTTTTATGTTGAAATATATATTGACTTTATGCTAAAATATATAAAAAATAGTGTTTTTCCGCGAATCGACTTTTGGTTACCGAAAAAAAAATCCGAAATTCGGTACAAATAAATGGAAATTCTTCAGTGATTGAACATATTTTCAGGATTCGTAAACCTTGGTGATCTATATACCACTTTAAATGGTAACCACATTAAAAAGTCAGTTTAGACCGACTATAATATTACTAAATTCGTCACACCAACTATCACAATTTCCCTAATTCAAAATTTACCATGTGACCTAACTTTCCTTACTGGTTATATTTGGGTTCTTAAACATAAGTAGTAAATTATTTTTTTGGAAATTCAAAATTATATTCAAATTTCCAAATGAATTGAAGTTATTCTTTTGGACGAAAACACACAATTAATTAATATAAAACATTCTGTAATGATGAATTTTGTATTTTAATAGTTTAAGCAAATCCTAAATAATGTAATATCTTAACTTACGCTCTCATCCTTGATATTTACCAAAACTCAATTAACTCGAGCTAACTACTTTGGAAGACCCATCGCCTAACTATTTTCATGGTCCTGTGCAACTACTCAAGAGCAGGAGCAGAAGCAGCACCTTTTTTGCAATTATTTAAATAATAATTACATTAAATTACAATTTCATTAAATTACAAAGTAAGACGAGCCACCAATCTGTGCCACAACTGCAATCAACAAACAACACAACGATGGCAGTAAGCAGCCTTCGCAACAGGTCCTGTTCTGTCCTGGTGGCGGCAGCATCCTTAAAGCAGACAAAGCAGAGACTTATTTCGCACAAGGGCGCCGCTGGGATCAAAGGTATGCGCTTCAGTTCATTCTTCATGTTTAAGTGAGTGTCAAGAAAATGAAGTAGCAGCAGAGAAGTAGAAAGAGACAGAGGAAAAAAAGAGCACAAGTTGGAGGCAAATGTAAAAGTACAGGAAGCATCGAAGCGCGCAGATAAAAACTCAATTTCTTGGCAAACTTTTGGAATTAACACGCAAACAATTCAGCGTTGACATAAATATTTTACAAATACAACAACAACGACAACAAGGACTTGTTGTAATAGCAAACTAAACAACAAAAAAAAATGAGAAACTCATCAGCATAAATTATTCAAAACACTGGCACAAGATGGCGCCACTTTTCGATGAAAATATAATTAAACTTTGTGACACTTAGTACGGTTGGCAATCTGTCTGTCTCTCAGTCTATTGTTGTTGGTACTGACAATAACAACAACAACACCATTAAAAGTGATTAATGGCTTTATTAGCTAAATCGAATTCACAGCAACAACTACAAGAACAACCAACCATAACTTAAGGCAAACAAAGTTCAAAAGGAAGGACTTTCTTTTTGTTAAACAACTACGGCGCAGCCACAATGACAGCAGCAACAACTTAAGCACAACATTTGTCGAGTGTCGCAAGATGTCGCGTAAAACATTTTTCTATGTTTTTTTTTCTTTGTATAATTTTTTGCAATTAAGCCAAATCAGCGACACAACAGCTGTCGCACTGTGGGACAAAATGGCAAAATTGAAATTGCATGCAGACAAAATTTCCAATACAATAAATACAACAAAAAATATTGTATTCATTAAAAAATGAAAAATTTCTTTAAAATAAAATATATTTGTTTTTACTACATTTATGTAGTTGTTTTTCTATGAAAATAAACTACAAAAAATATACTGCATAAAAGTTTGTATTTATTTAAATTTTCAAAAATATGTAACAAATTACTACAACGTCATTTATTTTACTGTACAGTCTGTATTTATTTAAATACAAGAACAATTGTAGTAAATAATTATTAAGAAAAATTATTTAAAGCCGAAAAAACTCAGCTGTAGTAAATACAAAAAAATATAATTCAAATAAATAAATATTTATTTTATTCACGTTCAGTAGCAAATGCTTTTATTTTTACTACATTGATGTAGCTAATTTTGTATGAAAATGTAATTCAATGCATTTCGATACCAAATTTTAATAAATTAGTATTCAAAATGACTTCATTTTGTAAAAATTTAAACGTCAAAAAATATTTAGAAAAATTACTACAACTGCATTTATTTTAACTGCATTATGTATTAAATTAAAAGCCAATGTAAAATTATCTGAACTCTCAAAAAAGGATTGTTATAAGAAATATGAAAATGTTAAAAAAGCAAAAATAAGTAAAATGCGCACTTTCATATAACTATTTCTCTTATGAATTTCTCTTTGCCTTTACGCATTTGTAACAGTTACTTGGGTTTCGTTTGTAACTGTTCACATTCCCAGTACGTCCAATGTGCATACGAATTTCATAAATACAAAAATGACTGAAAACGAAAACATACTACAGTGTATGCAATATGCAGCAAAATGGTTTCTAATACATTATGTAGTAAAATCATTTAAATAAATACAAATGCACTTTAAAAGTCAAGAAATGTAGTAGAACTACATTTTACTAAAACAAATAAAAAAATCTTTTCAATTTTACTACATTAATATCTACGGTGTAATTTTTTGATATAATTTCATTGATTAAAATTGAAAAACTCAAATTAAATTAGTCAAAATGATTATATCGTCACTATCGTGCCAAAGGGGCGAATGTGTAATTTTTGACATTTACGCTTTTTACATTTTTAAATGTAGTTTTTCCTCATGTATATTGTGCCAAAATCCTGTGCGGTTTTATTGGATATTTCTACCCACAAAAGACAAAACCAAAATATTTTCCTTTTTTTACCAGAACTGTTTATTGGTATAAGATAAAGTAGTAGTTTAAAGGCATGAATTGTTTGTTTTTAAAGCACCTATCGATTGGCATCATTATTTTTAAGTAATTTGCCAAATATTTTTTGCAAACAAAAAAATTTTAAAAATGTAGTAATGATGCAAATCGTTAGGTGCTTTAAAAACAAAAAATTAATTGCTTTACAACACTATTTTATCTTATACCAACAAAAAGTTATGGAAAAAATAGGAATAGATTCGCCCTTTTGGCATGACAAGATTTTCAATTTTTTAAATCGCCCTTTTGGTTTGATTTCCAACATTTTTAAAAAGTCACATTCGCCACTTTGGCATATCAGTAACGATATATTTCAATTTCCATGCAGTGCTACATTTGAAAAACTAATTTAAAAGCTATCTTGGAAAGAATTCCCAGGGAAGAATTGCCTAGTGCTACATTTGAAATACTAATTTAAAAACTGTCTTGGCAAGAATTCCCAGGGAGGAATTGTCTGGGCGATGATATTGTCTCACGGATAAAATTGACTCTAGAAAAAATTGTCTCCGGAAGGAAAGACACACAAAATAAATTGTGAGAAATTGCAGAGAAAGACTTTAACAAGTTTTATAATTTGGTGTTACATTTAAAAAATAATTTTCCAAAAGAAATTATCCGTTGAAAATGTACATGCTCTCAAAATTTTGAAAAGTTGAAAAACATCAAAAACTTAGAAAATACATATATCGTCACTAGAGAATTAGTTTGCTCCATATACCATATCTGCGTAAATGGAGTTACATTTGAATGTATATGATTTACATATCCCTTTTTTTAATTCTGTTATTCGTTTTGCAATATTCCATATTAAATATGAATTATCCACAATTTTATTCAACAAATTAGAGAGAATTGTTTTGACGCACGTGAAATTTTCTAGACATGAATTCTCTTAAAATGTAATTTACAAATTCCCAACCAAATGAAAAATCCAAAACTGTAGCTCATACTATTCTCAAATAAATAAAATAAAATGAAAATTAAGAATGTTTCGAATTCAATGGCAAATATTTCATTTCAATAAACATCCAAAATCGTGAAAAAATACCGACTTGCCAGACGGTGCATCAACGGATAGCCTGAACAATATCAATGTGGTTGATGTCGCATTGTCGCTCGAGTAGAGAATTAAATTTCGACCAAGGACGCGTTGTTAAAGTTGGTATTTTTTTTCATTCCTTTTTCGATTCTTGACAAAAAAAAAGAAGGAGAAGAAGTGACGACAGAGCAATCGCCAAAGGTGCAGATAACTAAAATGAGGGGGTGGGGTTTTGTGTGGATGGGGGATTCTTTGTGTGGCTTCTGCAACTAATGAAGCCGTAATCTGCTGCTTACGAAACTCATTTAAAATTTCGCACGAAGCTCGACGACAAATACAACGAAAATGACGATGACACTCATTAAACGGAACACGAATTTTTCGTCTCTTGATTAAACCACACAAATGAAGCAGCTGCGTACGCGTTCGTGCAGCCGGCAGACGGACTTCTTCTCAAATTCAATTCCGGCAACAAAGCAGTTGGTTTTGTTGGTGTGAATCTACTGCATCTGTTTGTCTGTGACACAGAGCACTGACTAAATATAAAGTTGTGAAAATGCAAGGATATGCGACAGGAAGCTGCCGCACAGCAGGGTGTCAAAGTCAACGAGCGCCTAAAACTATGCAACGGAAAAACTGCAAGGAAACAGCTACGCGCAGGCGAATGAAGTAAATTAAAGAAATGCACTGAATTTTCAAGGAGGTAAAAGCTCAAAAAGAACAAGAAATCATAGACGAAAAATACGAGATGAAAAAGTAAATTATAAATATATATAAAATAGAATAGAATATAAATAAAGAAAAAAGTAATGAAACAAAATTAAATAAAATAAAAAAGAATGAATGAAAATACTTAAAAAAAGATTCGGTTCAAAATCAATATGACAAAAACTCACTCAGCTGTAAAAGCAGCTTCGAACTATTTTACATTAAGAAACATTTTTTATTGAAACTGCACGCATTTTATAATTAATGCATTTCTACGTACCTACTACAGTTCCGGCTCCTGCAAAAGGACGAAAAATCAACACTGAAATATTACTACACAATGCACAAAGACAAAAAAGTGCAGCAATTTTAAATACCACGTTGCTGCTCAACGAAAGACAAGAAGTCTTAAATGTGACTTTGTTGTTGCGTTGTTCTTTTTTCCAATTTTATGGTTGCTGCACCTCGTTCTCTGCAAATTAGTTAAATAAAAAAAATTAAATAAAAGTTGTCGGAAGACTGACGTTTCGAGCACTAAATGCAGCCAAAACAAAAATGCAGTAATTGGTTGGATTTTAAAATAAAATTATAAAGCAGCAATAAACGTAGAGAAGACGGTGTGTTTTATAAGAGAGGAAGTTTAATTTATTTCAAAATTTTAAATTTCTACTCAAAATTTAAATTTTTACTCCAAATTCAATTTCACTCAAAATTTAATATTTCACTCAAAATTTAAAATTTCACTAAAAATATAAATGTTCACTCTACATTTCAATTTTAACTCAAAAATTTAAATTTCCACCCAAAATTTAAATTTCCACTCAAAATTTAAATTTCCACTAAAAATTTAAATTTTTACTCAAAATTCAAATGTTTACTCAAAATTTTATATTTTACTCCAAATTTAAATTTTCACTCCACATTTAAATTTAGACTCAAAAATTTTAATTTTCACCAAAATTTAAATTTCCACTCAAAATTTAAATTTTCACTCAAAATTTAAATTTCACTCAAAATTAAAATTTTCATTCAAAATTAATATTTTCACTCAAAATTTAAATCTATAATGGAAATTCAAATGTTCAAATTTTACTCAAAATTAAAGTTTTAACTCAAAATTTAATTTTTCACTCAAAATTTAAATTTTAACTCAAAATTTTAATTTTAACTCAAAATTTAAATTTTATCTGAAAATTTAAATTTTATCTCAAAATTTAAATTTTATCTCAAAATTTAAATATTATTTCAAAATTTAAATTTTATCTCAAAATTTAAATTTTAACTCAAAATTTAAATTTTAACTCAAAATTTAAATTTTAACTAAAAATTTAAATTTTCACTCAAAATTTTAGTTTTCACTCAACATTTTAATTTTCACTCAAAATTAAAATGTTCACTCAAAAATAAAATGTTCACTCAAAATTTTAATTTTCACTCAAAATTTAAATTTTCACTCAAAATTAAAATTTTCACTCAAAATTTAAATTTTTACTCATAATTTTAATTTTCACTCCAAATTTTAATTTTCACTCAAAATTTAAATGTTTACTCAACATTAAATGTTTACTGTACATTAAATTTTTACTCAGCATTAAATTTTCGCTCAACATTTAAATTTACACTCAAAACTTAAATTTTTACTCAAAATATAAGTTTTTACTCAAAATCAAAGTTTTCACTCAAAATTAAAATTTTCACTCAAAATTTATATTTTTACTCAAAATTAAAATTTTCACTCAAAAATTATATTTTTACTCAAAATTTAAATTTTCACTCAAAATTAAAATGTGCATTCAAATTTTCAGACTAAATTTAAATTTTCAATAGGAATTGTAATTTTGAATCAACATTTTTATTTTCACTCAAGACTAAAAAAATATAAATAAAAAAAAAATAAAATACAAAATTTCAAATTAATTTAAAATAAAATTCGTTTAATTTTCCCTCAACTACCGCCAGCTCATAATTCTATGCTTCGCGCTATAATTCAAGTAATTCAGCCAACCCTCTACAATTTCTGCACAGAATTTTCTTGAATCACGGACAAAATTACCGCACTTGATGCCGCCGTCACTGCTCCCAGCTGCCAGGATATACAGAGCAACCGCAGCGGCGCGTAGCTCATTTGCCTAAAATTATGCAATGAAAAAAATGAAGAAAGACGAACGAAGAAAGAGGCCATAAAAAGCAATGGCGGCGGCACGCGGTCTGTAATGAGGTTTTTCATTCGAGATTGTGTTTGTTTTTTTCTACATAATAAGTAAAAGAAGAAGTAGTAGCAGAAAAATAGTAATAAAGAAAAAATTGTTTAATGTTGTTGTAGCTACTTACAACAACAACAGTTGTACCTGCCAGTTTTACAACAACATTAGGTTATACAGTTTACATTAAAAATTCAACGTATGCCGACGACGACGACGACGTTGTAATTTTCTGCTAAAATAATTCCCTTGAAATTTAACAAAATTGCTGGGTTCTTGAAGATGTTGTTGGTAAAGTTATTATTGTTGTTGCTGCTGCTGTTGACATTGTCATTACGCTTGTTCTTGTTTTTCATTTGGCAGTTGTTTTTAATCTTTTAATAGTTGATGTTTTTTTTTTGTATATTTTTCGTTGTTTTTGTGCGCAATTTTCTTAATAAAGTCTTAACGTGATTAGCAACAGCAGTGACAATTTTTGTTTTTATTTTATACTTGTCTAGTGCTTAATTAAAATAATACTTTATGCTAAACACTTTTTGAACAAACTACAACATAATAATTTCAATTATACAACATGACGTATGCGCAACATTTTTAATAAAAATTTAATTGTTTCTCTAATGCCAAGTTGTTCTTTATTGCAAGGAGTTTAAGAAAATTATAAAAGCTTTATTAAAAAATTAGCTATAATTTGTATTAATCAAAAACATAGAAAAACATTAATTGTTACGCATGACGTATACGTATCATTTGAATTTTGCAAAAATTTTAATGTTTTCGCTATTTGTTTAATTGTTTAATCTTATTAAAATTATTATATGTAAACATAAATTATTTTCTCCTATTTCGATATCACAAAAACAGCTTTTAACGTAATTCCGTCACCACATGCACATTATTCCGACACCTGCTTTTTTATTAATGGTTTAATTTTATTAATGTTATTTAATTTAATACTGAATTATATTCACTAATAAACTTAATAAACATAAAAAAATAAATTTTTTGGAGTTAAATGTATTTGGTGAGTTTTACTTTGACGATATTTTCTTTTTATACTGCTCTACAATTTGTCTTGCCTACTTCAAACATAGACTGTTGACGTAGTCGTGCATTTGATTTTAATTTCCGCGCCAAAATTAAGCAGCGGCAGCATACAATGCAAAGGATGACAAGTGGCTGCCGATTTATGTACGTCGACTTGTGCACTACTCGATTTTAGCACAGCAAATGCAAAATACCCACTGCATTCTGACATATATAGCAGAACCCAATGGAGGTAGTCATTTCCGCGTGGCTGCATGAATTGCAATGCATTCGTCGATTTCCATGCCGTTGTCAATTACAGCCGCCTATATGGTTCTCATGAGCATAGCACATGGGAAAATAGAAAATGGAAAATGTCCAGGGTAGCAGGTAGATTGAGGTCATTTGCAGATATAGTGAAGGCATTTTTAAAGAAAAACAAAATTTGTGTTTTAAATAAAAATTTAAATTTTTAGTTTTAAATATTTAATAATTTAATTTTAAAATGAATTTTATTTAATGCAATAAAAGTAAATACATTGAATCACAAATTTGAGGAAAAATATTTAAATGTTTACTAAAAAAATAAAATGAAAATTATAAATTGGAATAAATATTTTAATTTGGAGTGAAAATTTATATTTAGAGTAAATCATTTCATTATAAGTGGAAATCTATGTTTTGAGAGAAAATATTCGTTTTCAGTGAAAATATTAATTTTCAGTGATAATATAAATTTCGAGTGAAAATATCAATTTTGAGTAAAAATATTAATTTTGAGTGAAAATCTAAATTTTGAGTGAAAATCTAAATATTGAGTGAAAATCAAAATTTTGAGTGAAAAACTTAATTTTGAGTAAAAATATTAATTTTGAGAGAAAATATTAATTTTGAGTGAAAATATTATTTCTGAGTGAATATATTAATTTTGAGTGAAAATATAAATTTTGAGTGAAAATAATAATTTTGAGTGAAAATATAAATTTTGAGTGGAAATCTAAATATTGAGTGAAAATTTGAATTTTGAATAAAATTTTAATATAAGAGTGAATATTTAAATTTTGAGTGAAAATTTAAATCTTGAGAGAATCTCAAAGTTCAGTAAATATTTAAATTTTAAGTAAAATTTGTGTGAAAATTTAAATTTTATTGAAAATTTAAATGTTTAGTAAAATATTATATTTTGTGTGAAATATAAATTTTGATTAAAATATTATATTTTGAGTGAAATATAAATTTTGAGAGAAAATTTAAATATTTAGCTAAAATTTTAACTTTGAGTGAAATTTTAAATTTTGAGTGAAAATTTAAATGTTGAGTGAAATATTATATTTTGAGTGAAAATATAAATTTTAAGTGAAAATATAATATTTGAGTTAAAATTTAAATTTAGTTTGAAAATTAAAATTTTGAGTGTTAATTTAAATTTTGAGAGAAAATTTAAATATTGAGCTAAAATTTTAACTTTGAGTGAAATTTTAAATTTTGAGTGAATTTTTATATATAGAGTAAATAATTTTATTACAAGTGAAAAACTAAATTTTGAGTGAACATATTCGTTTTGAGTGAAAATATTCGTTTTTAGTAAAAATATTAATTTTGAGTAAAAATATTAATTTTGAGTGAAAATATTAATTTTGAGTGAAACGACAAATTTTGGGTAAAATATTAATTTTGTGTGAGAATATAATTTTTGAGTGTAAAATCTTAATTTTGAGTGAAAATATATATTTTTAATAATTCAATATTTAAATTTGAATGAACTGCTGCTTGAGTGAACCTTTTTGTCTCAAATTAAATTTTGAGTAAAAATTTAAATGTTGAGTCATAATTTGAATGAAAAATAAATCATTAAAATTTTGAGTGAAAATTTATATTTTGAATGCAAAATTTGAGTGAAAATATAAATTTTAAGTGTAAATTCAAATGTTGAGTGATATTTTAAATTTTGAGTGAAATTTAAAATTTGAGTTGAAATTTACACATTATGGAAAAGCTAAATTTTTAGTGAAAATTTAAATTGAGAGTATTTAATAAAATTTTGAGTGAAATTTAAATTTGGGTGAACATTCAAATTTCAAGTAAAAATTCGAATTTTCAATTAAACATTATATATTGTTGAATAAAATGTATAATTTTTAGAGAAAAGTCAAAAATTTAGTAAAAACCTTAATTTTGGTTAAAAAATAATTTTTTTAATAAAATTTGAATTTCGACTGAAAAGCTTTTTTTAATATGCAAATCTAGCGTAAAGTAAAATTTTTGAAAAGCCTTAATTTAAAAAAAAATATATTAATTTTTAAAAAATATCAAAATTTATATTTTATATTTAAAATTTTAGAGCACAAATACTGATGAGAATAATTTTTAGTGAAGTTTCCATAATTGGAAAAAATTCATATTTAATGCCGCGGCATAGGATCAATATTTATCTATGTTTATAATTAAGAACCCATATTAAATGTTATTGTAATCATTGTTATTGCTAATTACGTTCAAATGATTCTACTTTATTTCTGCATTATTTTTACTAGAATCATTTTCAAGTTATTTTGAGCGCAATAGCAACTTAAATCAACATAGGAAATAAAAATAGAAATATAAATAGAAAAAAAAATGAAAAAAAATCTATAAAAAGAATGAATGGTTTTGTTCTTAAAGTAATGTAGCTATTTTATACTCTCGTATGTTGGTTTTTATACACTCTATCGTTATTCCGTCTATCAGTCATTCAATCATATACTCAGTAACTCATTTCTTCATTCATTCATTCATTCATTCATTCATTCATTTTGCCATTCATTTTGTCATTCACGGCTTCATTCTTTCATTTCAAATTGCGTAGCGATTACAGCGCCCATTGAAAATGAAGGCGCTTCCGTTTCGCAAACGGTAAAAGCAGCTGCAGCATCGGCAACAAAACCTCGTCTGGCACTTTGAGCAGCCTCAATACAATTCCTATCTTTGCTCCTTTTTTTCTATTCGCATCTCTTTTAACTACTACAGCTACTACATTAACGATCAACCATAACCAGTCTTCATTAACTTTGTAGCGAGGATGCACAAAAGAGTAATGTGACCCAGCCGAAAGTTAACAGATTCAATATAGCTATCATTTGAAATACTTTAATACTATAGTTTCCCAATTTTCTAAAAGTTACAAAAGAGAAGAAAGAGAATCAAAAAATCAAATAGTATCAATATTGTTATAAAATAATAACAAAAGAGTTCAAAAAGTATTACAAAAGAGTTACAAAAGAGTTACAAAAGAGTTACAAAAGAGTTACAAAAGAATTACAAAAGAGTTACAAAAGAGTTACAAAAGAATTACAAAAAAGTTACAAGAGAGTTACAAAAAAGTTACAAATGAATTACAAAAGAGTTACAAAAGTGTTACAAAAAATTTTCCAAAGAGTTATAAATGAGTTACAAAAGAATTACAAAAGAGT
This sequence comes from Dryomyza anilis, assembly GCA_951804985.1. Classification (NCBI taxonomy): domain Eukaryota; kingdom Metazoa; phylum Arthropoda; class Insecta; order Diptera; family Dryomyzidae; genus Dryomyza; species Dryomyza anilis. Next base: position 94,867,966 of record OX638132.1, read on the forward strand.
TACAAAAGAATTACAAAAGAGTTACAAAAGAATTACAAAAGAGTTACAAAAGAATTACAAAAGAGTTACAAAAGAATTACAAAAGAGTTACAAAAGAATTACAAAATAGTTACAAAAGAGTTGCAAAAGAGTTACAAATAGTTACAAAAGAGTTACAAAAAGTTACAAAAGAGTTACAAATGAATTACAGAAAAATTACAAAAGATTTTCAAAAGAATTACAAAAGAGTTACAAACAAATTAAAAAAGAGTTACAAAAGAGTTAAAAAGAATTACAAAAGAGTTACAAAAGTGTTACAAAAGAGTTACAAAAGAGTAACAAAATAGTTACAAAAGTGTTGCAAAAGAGTTACAAAAGAGTTACAAAAAAGTTACAAATGAATTACAAAAGAGTTACAAAAGTGTTACAAAAGATTTTCAAAAGAGTTACACAGATTTACAAAAAAAAATGCATGATTTAAAAATATTTACATAAGAGGTATAAAATAATTACGAAAAAGTTAAAAAAGTCTTACAAAAGTGTTATTAATGGATGGATCTGAATGAATGACTGAAATCGTACCTGTGACAATTCTTCCCGGATCTAATTCTTTCTCCTGGCAATTCTTTCCGAAGAAAATTTCTGAAAAAATTCTATAACGAGCCAATTTGATCCCAGGCAAACGAGGTTAAATTTTCTTTATTTAATTTTTTTTTAAATAATATACTTTCGTTCGCTTTGTGTAAAATTTAATTCATATCATGTAGAATACTATTTTAGTATGTAGATTATAAGTTATGAGAATGAGTTTTCAGTGTCATGAATTTTATGTGCAAGAATTACTTCGAGAATCAATTGCCTGTTAGAAGATTAGTCTCTCTATAGATCAGTCTCGAAAATGAATTATCTAACGCATTATTTATCTAGGGGGAAAATTGTTCTGGGAATAATTAACTCGAGGATATGTGTTGGAAATAATTGACCGGGAAGGGGATGAACTGTTTCTCGTTAGAATTGTTTCTTGTTAGAATTTCAAGAATGAATTGTAAAGGGCAAGAATTGTTCTGGAAATAATTACCTTGGGGTATACTTGTTGGAAATAATTGTCTCGGGAATGAATTCTCACTTAGAAGTATTTTCTTGTAATTACAATCAATAGTAGATTCATAATTTTTATAAATTTTTTAATTTTCAGTTGAATTGAAAATGAGTAAAATATATTCGTTTGACATATGAAAAATGTTATTTCGATGCATCCATCAAACTGATATTATGTTCCTTTAATTACTCTCTCTTTAGCTCACTCTCTCTCTTCGACTAATAAAAATGTGTTTTTTTTCCAACTGGGGCAACATTGTGCAAAGCATAATGATGGTGTTAACGGTAAACTGCATGTTGAATTGCACGCGGTAAATAAGTGTGTGTGAGTGAGTGAACAAGTGAGCGAGTGTGAGATAGAGCGTATATTGTATATGTGTTCGTAAAAAAATGTCGATGTTTCGGATGTCAATGTGTGCAGCTGCTTTACGACCGTGACAGTGTTGCCATTATTATGTGTTGTTGCTGCTGTCGTTACTGACGCTGCTACTACCGTTGTCATTGAGGCTGTCGTTGGTTTGGCTATTGCGGGCGATGTTGCTAATAATGTCAATGTGCTGTTGCTGCTGCTGCTCTTCCTACTGATTGTAAATAAAATAGCGAAATGCTGTTCAATGTTTACATGACTTTATAAATAGCATAAAAGACAGCAATACAGACACATATAAATGTTTAAAAAAACACACGCAGCAACATAAAGCATTTAGTAGGAGCAACAAGAAATCAGTTAAGCGACAAAGTTGACAGTTTTTTTTAATTATTTTTTCATTTCTACTTTTTTTTTAATTTAGTATTTTTTATTTCATACACTACAATTGAATCTTATATTCAATTTCGTCATCCGTGGAGAAGGAAACATGGAAAGGAAAAATTTGTATGTATCTATATTCTTGATTAGTTATGAGAATAAAATACATGACTCTCAGTTTTTGCACGAACAAGAACAAGACCGACATTCCTATGCAAGAACAAGAACTAGAACAATAAAGCTACCATGCCTATTCCTTATTCTTGCATTTGCGCACCACTATTCTTGATCAGCGTCACCTCTTGAAACGATTTAGAAATGTCCGTCTATATATCTGTTGAAATCACGATTACAAGAAATCAAGAAGAGCTAAAGCATTAAAACTTTAAACTTAAATTACTTGTATATTTACGGTGTCTGGTATTAGAAATGGGCATGATCTGTTCATTTTTATTTATATTACGCACATTTTTGTAAATCAAACAATTTTATGCTAAGTTAACCACTTGTTGTAAAATATAAAATGCTGTATTTATACAAAAAAAAAAAACTAATAAAAAAACAAAATAGATTATAAAACGCAATGAGATGAATTTGCCACAAAGTAACAACAACTAGAATACATGGCTATTGTGTATCTTTCAGCACTAACTATGAGCAGTGGTTGCTATGTGTTGCTCTGTTTGTATTATACACTGTTAGTGTTTGTCCAACACACACACACACACACCCACACTAAAGCCAAACCGCACCAGTGTGTTTGTATTTCACACACATAACAAACATTTCGTCAACAAGACAAACAAAAAGCTGTGCTTTAACAACAACCTGCAACACAACGAAAGCACGTAATGAGTTTTGTTTTTTGTTGTTTTTAATTTCGCACTTTTGGGCGCGAGCAGCTGCCGAAATACAAAAAATAAAAACTGTTTCTCAAACAAACATCAACTCTCTACTCTGTAATAAAAATATATTTAATGTACACTGGCAAAAATTATTTTGATAATTTTTGGATGATCACGGAAAACATTTTAATTAAATCCTTATAATGCGGGAAATATTTCCAAAAACAAATTTGGAAATATTTCCCACATGAACGGAACTTTTAAATTATTTTCTAATCGAATAAATATTTCCTATTGAGAATTAAAATTTCCGTAGCTTCGATGTCTCGAGACTGATGAACAATTGTCTCGGAGAAGAAGTTTTCGAGTACAATTATTCGGCAATGAATTCTCAAATTCTTTGTCCAAAAATAATTTATTCGGGACATATTAGTCCAAGTTAAAAGTTTCTCGGAGAAGAATTGTGTTGGAGAGCATTTTCTCGGAGAAGAATTTTCTAGGGTAACAATTTTCCAGGAAACTGTGTCTCAAAGAGAGAATTTCCCCATGAACAAATGTCCCGAAAAGAATTTTGTCGGCGAGGATTGTCTCATGGAAGTTTTGTCTCAGGGATGAATTGTATTTGTGAAGAATTGTCGCGGGATCATTTGGTTCGAGCATATTATTTATGTCTCCACGAGAGAGGGTTGTTTCGTGAAGTATTGTCCGTTGAAGTATGGTCCGGTGAAGTGTTGTATGGGAAAGAATTGTCGGTGGAAATTTGTCTCGGTGAAGACTTGTTTTGGGGGTAGGAATTGTCCACGCAGAATTGGCTGGGAAAATTTGTCTCGAGGAATAAATGTCTCGAGTAAGGATTGTCTCGGATAAGAGTTTTCCGGGAAAGAATTATGAAGTTTTGTTCGGGAAATAAGTGTGCGGTGAAGCATTGTCCCGTGGAAAATTATGTCGGGAAGACTTGTCTTGAGGAGGAATTATCCGGGCAGTATTCGCCGTGAAAATGAGGAAGAAATGTCTCGAGTAAGAATTGTCTCGCGAGAGAAAGCTCAAGCTCGTAGAACATATATCCGAGAATTAATTATTCGGTAAAGCATTGTGAAGTTGTGTCCGGGAAGTAATTTACCGGTGAAGTATTCTTTGGGGAACGACTTATCATGGTGAAGAATTGTCCAGTTAAAATTGGTGGTGCTAATTTGTCTCGAGGAATAAATGTCTCGAGTAAGAATTGTCTGGGATAAGAGTTTTCTGGGAATTAATTGTTCGGGAAGAATTGTCCAAAAAAGAATTCTTCGGTGAAGTATTGTCCGGGGACGAATTTTCCGGAAAAGAATTGTTCAGGGTTTAATTTTCCTGCTGAAAACTAATTCGTCAGCAATTGTCCTGGCGAAAAATAATTCGGCAACAATTTAACAAGAAAAATTGTGTTGGGGATGAAAAAATGTCCCGAGAACAATAGTCCCGGGTTTAATAGTTGGGCCAAAATTTTCCTTAACTAGATTTTTAATATACTATAATTATTTATAACCGAGTTCAAAATAGGAACAAATTAAGTAAATAAATAATATAAAAAATCTAATATCTAAAAAATCTGATTCTAGAACATGTTCTATGATTTGTTTGTAATCAGCACTCTGTAAATTTACTGAATTTTCATTATTTTCTGAAACTGTCTTTTTATTCGGTGTAGCCACCACACAGTGCTTTTACAAAAATCCGACCCCATTAATGACATTCATCAAAACCAATGCAAACACAATCAAAGCCAACTTTTGTTCATGCATTTTATCTGTACGTTGGTCACTTTTTGTTTTTGGAGTTTTTGGCACTTTTTTGCGCCACTTTTTTTTGTTGCCTACATTTTCACATTATGCGCATTTGGTGGGCTTATTGAGCTTTTAGCTGTTTGTAGGGTTTATGTCGTTGAAACTTGGGCCGCAAAAAGTCAACAACATGTGTTGCGCGCATCAAAATTTTAGGCAATTTTGCAGTCACTGTTTTTGCTGCTGGCTGATGTTGCTGTAGCCGCTGCTGCTGGTCATGAGAACAACGTTATTAACAACAGCATGTTGCATGTTGTCAACCAACACTTTTTATGTTGTTGGCTTTAATTAAGGCGATTTTTTTGTGAAGATTAAAGGATTTACAGTAAAAAGTTGGTGGTGGTTGTGGCATGAAAAAAAAAGATAATGAGAAAAAAAAATTCAAATATCAAAATGAAAAAGTATTATATATAAAAATGTTAATAAAGAAATTGGAAGCAAAAAACCCAATATATATAAAAAATAAAAGTCTTTGAAATTCAGCAACATGTTTTAATATTAAATCAGCAACAGTCGTCGATTGACAGCTGTGATGATTGATGCTTGATGACTGATGCGTGCGACTGTTGTGATTGATGAACGCTCAAAAATCTGAATTTTGGTCTCACTTTTATTTTAGTTAAAAACTTTGCTTAAATTGTTACACAGGCTTTGAATTAAACAATATAACCTTTAAATGAAAAACAGAAAGTACAAAAAAAAAAAAAAAAAGAACAAGAAGAACAAAAACAAGAACCAGAACCAGAACAAAAGCACGAACAAGAACAAGAATCAGACCTAGAAAAAAAAACAAAAATAAAAACAAGAACAAAGGCAAGAATAAGAACAAGAACAAGAACAAGAACAAGAACAAGAACAAGAACAAGAACAAGAACAAGAACAAGAACAAGAACAAGAACAAGAACCAGAACAAGAACAAGAAGAAGAAGAAGAAGAACAATAACAATAACAATAACAATAACAATAACAATAACAATAACAATAACAATAACAATAACAATAACAATAACAATAACAATAACAATAACAATAACAATAACAATAACAATAACAATAACAATAACAATAACAATAACAATAACAATAACAATAACAATAACAATAACAATAACAATAACAATAACAATAACAATAACAATAACAATAACAATAACAATAACAATAACAATAACAATAACAATAACAATAACAATAACAATAACAAGAACCAGAACAAGAACAAGAACAAGAACAATAACAAGAACAAGTACAAGAACAAGAACAAGAAAAACAACAAGAACAAAAACAATAACAAGAACCAGAACAAGAACAAGAACAAGAATAAAAACAAGAACAAGAACAAGAACAAGAACAAGAACAAGAACAAGAACAAGAACAAGAACAAGAACAAGAACAACAACAAGAACAAGAACAAGAACAAGAACAAGAACAAGAACAAGAACAAGAACAAGAACAAGAACAAGAACAAGAACAAGAACAAGAACAAGAACAAGAACAAAAACAAAAACAAGAATCAGAACAAGAACAAGAATCAGAACCAGAACAATAACAAGAACAAAGGCAAGAATAAGAACAAGAGCAAGAGCAAGAGCAAGAGCAAGAGCAAGAGCAAGAGCAAGAACCAGAACAAGAACAAGAACAAGAACAAGAACAATAACAAGTACAAGTACAAGAACAAAAACAAGAACGAGAACAAGAACAAGAATCAGAACAAGAACAAGAAACAGAACCAGAACAAGAACAAGAAAAACAACAAGAACAAGAACAAGAACACGAACACGAATACGAACAAGAACAAGAACAAGAACAAGAACAAGAACAAGAACAAGAACAAGAACAAGAACAAGAACCAGAATAAAGGCAAGAACAAGAACAAAAACAAGAACAAGAACAAGACCAAGAACAAGAACAAGAACAAGAACAAGAACAAGAACAAGAACAAGAACAAGAACAAGAACAAGAACAAGAACAAGAACAAGAACAAGAACAAGAACAAGAACAAGAACAAGAACAAGAACAAGAACAAGAACAAGAACAAGAACAAGAACAAGAACAAGAACAAGAACAAGAACAAGAACAAGAACAAGAACAAGAACAAGAACAAGAACAAGAACAAGAACAAGAACAAGAACAAGAACAAGAACAAGAACAAGAACAAGAACAAGAACAAGAACAAGAACAATAACAAGAACAAGAACAAGTACAAGAACAAGAACAAGAAAAACAACAAGAACAAGAACAAAAACAATAACAAGAACCAGAACAAGAACAAGAACAAGAATAAAAACAAGAACAAGAATAAAAACAAGAACAAGAACAAGAACAAGAACAAGAACAAGAACAAGAACAAGAACAAGAACAAGAACAAGAACAAGAACAAGAACAAGAACAAGAACAAGAACAAGAACAAGAACAAGAACAAGAACAAGAACAAGAACAAGAACAAGAACAAGAACAAGAACAAGAACAAGAACAAGAACAAGAACAAGAACAAGAACAAGAACAAGAACCAGAACAAGAAGAAGAAGAAGAAGAACAATAACAATAACAATAACAATAACAATAACAATAACAATAACAATAACAATAACAATAACAATAACAATAACAATAACAATAACAATAACAATAACAATAACAATAACAATAACAATAACAATAACAATAACAATAACAATAACAATAACAATAACAATAACAATAACAAGAACCAGAACAAGAACAAGAACAAGAACAATAACAAGAACAAGTACAAGAACAAGAACAAGAAAAACAACAAGAACAAAAACAATAACAAGAACCAGAACAAGAACAAGAACAAGAACAAGAATAAAAACAAGAACAAGAACAAGAACAAGAACAAGAACAAGAACAACAACAAGAACAAGAACAAGAACAAGAACAAGAACAAGAACAAGAACAAGAACAAGAACAAGAACAAGAACAAGAACAAAAACAAAAACAAGAATCAGAACAAGAACAAGAATCAGAACCAGAACAATAACAAGAACAAAGGCAAGAATAAGAACAAGAGCAAGAGCAAGAGCAAGAGCAAGAGCAAGAGCAAGAGCAAGAACCAGAACAAGAACAAGAACAATAACAAGTACAAGTACAAGAACAAGAACAAAAACAAGAACGAGAACAAGAACAAGAACAAGAACAAGAACAAGAACAAGAACAAGAACAAGAACAAGAACAAGAACAAGAACAAGAACAAGAACAAGAACAAGAACAAGAACAAGAACAAGAACAAGAACAAGAACAAGAACAAGAACAAGAACAAGAACAAGAACAAGAACAAGAACAAGAACAAGAACAAGAACAAGAACAAGAACAAGAACAAGAACAAGAACAATAACAAGAACCAGAACAAGAACAAGAACAAGAACAATAACAAGAACAAGTACAAGAACAAGAACAAGAAAAACAACAAGAACAAGAACAAAAACAATAAAAAGAACCAGAACAAGAACAAGAACAAGAATAAAAACAAGAACAAGAACAAAAACAAGAAATATCACTATATTAAATTATTTTCTTATTTTAGTTATAGTTCTAATATTTGTTGTTGCTGCTGATATTGTTAAAGTTGTTGTTATAATTGTTGTTTTGAAAACCTTTTGTATGCCAACAGCTGCACGAAAAACTCGCAAAACAAACGAATCATCCTCGTCAGCAATATTAATAACAACACTGTGGGTGGCTGTTTGTTTAACGTACGAAACGCATAACATATGAGTAAAATAATATAGTTATTTTTATTTTTGTTGTTGTAGTTGTTTTTAATAATATTATATATGTGGTGTTGTTGTTGCTGCTGCCAGCAACACTTTTGCCAGCATCACAATGAAAACCGCTACATATTGTAAATGAAGCTGAACCGAAACTGCTTAAAAATCCATTGACACATTTGCCGAAGGCATCAACATGCACAGGGAGCGAGAAAGAGAAAAGTGTGAAAAACGAGAGAATAGAGAAATAAGAGTGCATGAAAAAAAGTCAAAGGACTCTACACAAAGTCACAGACAGCATAGCACAGCACGGCAACCATGGCGATGATGTTGCCAACGTTTTAATTTTGTTGATGATGTTGCTGCCGGCGTTTATGTTGTTTCAGTGGTTGTTGCCATTGCTAGTGCCGTTACTGCTGTCGTTACTGTTGCTATCACTGTTGTTTGGCGATTGGTTGAATGCTGTGATGCGCAAATTGCAAGGTTTCGCTTTGCAAAGTGTTTAAGCGTAATTGCTTTCAGCTGCTACTTTTTGTTTTTATAGTTTTTGTTTTATATTTTTTTATGTATAATTTTTGTATTGTGCAGATTTTCTGCTTTGTATGCGTTTTAACTATGCTTTGAGTACTTTTGCATGGGGCGTATGAGTAACTGACACAAAAACTCACGCAATTTTAGTGTAACTCATACGTCAGAGGGGTTAGCGAAAAAAGAGCGAATATAAATGCAATAATTGTTATTATTTAATGCAATGCAGATTTAGTAAGAGATAAAAATAACAAAAAAAGAATAAAAATTATTGAAATAAATAAGGGTTTTTCAATAAGAGCGCTACAAAAGTTTTTTAAGGGTTTTTCAACAGGGACTAAAGTAGAGCGACAGGGACAGCAAACGACGCCATATTTCTTGACATTACTCTTCAGTAAGTTAAAAGTAATGGAAAGATATACGAGCCAACAACGAGTCGAAATTATTAAAATTTACTACCGAAATTCGGTGTCAGTGGCCTCAACGTTAAGAGCGCTACGTCCAATTTATGGTCGTCATAATCGTCCTAGCAGATCAACAATTGAGCGTCTAGTGGAAAAATTTGAATCCACAGGCACAGTACAAAATGTTCCCGTCCCAGTGAGACAAAGAAGTGCCCGTAGTGTCGAGAATATTGCTACCGCTGAGGCTTCAGTTGAAGAAAGCCCAAATGTGTCTCTCACACGTCGTTCTCAAGCGTTGGGCATCTCTGTGACGTCCTTGTGGCGAATTTTGCGAAAAGATCTTGGCCTACATCCAGAAGCGTCATATGTTCGTGAATTGGGCTGAGCAACAACTTGAAAATGATTCGGATTTTCATCGAAAAATCATCTTCAGCGATGAGGCTCATTTCTGGCTGAATGGCTTCGTCAATAAACAAAATATGCGTTATTGGTCAGACAGCAATCCACACGTACTCCATGAGTCATCATTACATCCCGAAAAAATTACGGTTTGGTGCGGTTTATGGGCCGGCGGCGTCATTGGGCCGTACTTCTTCCGTGATGATCAAGACCGGCACGTTACTGTGAATGGGAATCGCTACCGTTCAATGATAACCGAATATTTTTGGCCCCAATTGGATGATATGCACTTGGAGGACATGTGGTTCCAACAGGACAGCGTCACAAGCCACACAGCGAATGCCACAATCAATTTATTGGAAACCAAGTTTGGAGAACGTGTTATCTCACGAAATGGTCCAGTCGATTGGCCGCCTCGGTCGTGCGATTTGACGCCGTTAGACTATTTCCTGTGGGGCTACGTCAAGTCTATGGTCTATGCCAACAAGCCAGCGACGATTGATGAACTTCGTACGAATATCGAACGTGAAATTGCAGCAGTATCGGCCGATTTATGCTTGAAAATCGTAGAAAATTGTGTGCAGCGTCTGGACTTCTGTAAGCGTGCCCGTGATGGCCATGCAAAAGAAATTGAGTTTCATACATAATGGCATCGAATGTACTTTTACAGGAATAAAGAATTTTATTGATATCCAAAACCGTTTTTGTTTTATTTAAAAAAATAGCGCTCGTATTGAAAAACCCTTTAAAATCGTGTATTTCATTACAACTGCCACAATTTAAAGCACAATGCTAAAAGATTACATTCTATCGATCTTAGTTATTTGAGAATTTTTATACCCAACACTAAATGTGATACGCCGTTTGTAACACCCAGAAGGAAGCATCTCCGGTATGGAAAAGTCTATATATTCTTGATCAGCATGACCTCCTGAGCGATGTCCGTCTGTCTGTCTGTCTGTCTGAAGAGTTAGATGAATTGAAGAGTTAGATGAATGAAACTCATAATTTAGATTACTTAGTGATAATTGGCGATATCGGTCCATTGTGACCTGTGATATGACCATTTATATTCAAATAACTCATATAACATTTGCATCTACAGTTCAATTTTACTGTATACGTGCTTATGTAAAGTTTTTTGATCAAATATATATTGACTTCATGCTCAAATACATAAAAATAATGTTTTCCCGTAAAACGACTTACGGTTGCTAACAAAAAAAAAAATCGAAATTCGGTACACCTACCCATTTGTAAATATGGGTATCAAATGAATGGAAATTCTTCAGCGATGGAATGTTTGTAGTTATTTTCAGGATTCGTATACCGTGGTGACCTACATACCAATTTGAATGGTAACCACACATATGTGTAGAGTATTTATAGTCGGCTTAGACCGACTATAATTTTGAACTGCCGATACAAGAACGATAATTAGAGCAAGAACAAGATCAAGACTACCATGTCTTGTTCTTTCATTTGCTCATAAATAATTTCAGAGTAAAAATCAAGACCTCTTACTAATTTTTTGATATTGTCTAAAGGTTTTAAGTAATAACATAAAACAAAATAAAAAATGGTAATTCTCATGTTTTTCGATATATTTTCGACTATGATTTTTTTTAAATTTAAATACTATATCTGATTTTATTCATTTTTGTAGACGTAAAATTGTAAAAAGCGAGATACGAGAGATACTCACATGCGAAGTGAAATGTGGACACCCACAACATATTCAATTGTATTTCTCTACCTATTAAATATAATTTTTAAAATACTGATTCCAAAACTTTATTATATATGTGAACATTAAAATAAGGTGTAATATTGACTTACTTGCATATAATTCAGTTATAAGTTTCACCTTCAACTTAATAAAGTTTAATTAAGTGCAAATATTCCTGAAAAACAAGCCCAAAAACAAAACAACACATTTTATCTGGTACCTGTTGTCTGACAATGCACTCAATTTGCAGCAAACACAAGATCTGTACTTTACCAACTTTACCAAGCTTTATGTATATTTCGCCTCAACTATTCAATAATTTTATTTACTTCCTTTACGTTTTTCCCACATGCATTACATAATACAATGGAACATGTTTTCGTACCACAAAAAGTTATATATTCCATTACATCAGTGACACCTTTTAAGAATACTTTTCAATTAATACGGATGCTTTGCATAGAACGAAATAGTTTTGCTCAGATGTTTTTCACTAAAAATTCAATTTTTCGCTAAAAATTCTATTTTTCACTTAAAATTCAACTTTTCACTTAAAATTCAATTTTTCACTAAAAATACAATTTTTCACTAAAAATTTAAATTTTCACTAAAAATTCAAATTTCACTAAAAAAATTCAATTTTTCACTAAAAATTTAAATTTTCACAAAAAATTCAATTTTTCACTAAAAAATCAAATTTTTACCTAAAATTAAAATTTTCACTAAAAATTCAATTTTTCACTAAAAATTTAAATTTTAACTTAAAATTCAATTTTTCACTAAAAATTTAAATTTTCACTAAAAATTCAATTTTTCGCCAAAAATTCAATTTTTCACTAAAAATTCAATTTTTCACTAAAAATTCAATTTTTCACTAAAAATTCAATTTTTCACTAAAAATTCAATTTTACACTAAAAATTCAATTTTTCACTAAAAATTCAATTTTTCACTAAAAATTTAAATTTTCAGAAAAAAATCACTTTTTCACTAAAAATTTAAATTTTCACTAAAAATTCAATTTTTCATTAAAAATTTAATTTTTCTCTAAAAATTAAATTTTTCACTAAAAATTAAATTTTTCACTAAAAATTTAATTTTTCATTAAAAATAAATTTTTCACTAAAAATTCAATTTTTCATTAAAAATTAAATTTTTCACTAAAAATTCAATTTTTCACTAAAAATTCAAATTTCACTAAAAAAATTAAATTTTTCACTAAAAATTTAAATTTTTACTAAAAATATTTTCACTAAAAATTCAAATTTTCAGTAAAAATTTAAATTTTCACTTAAAATTCATTTTTCGCAAAAACAAATAAATTTTACACTTAAAATTAAATTTTTCACTAAAAAATCAATTTTTACTCAAAATTCAATTTTTCACTAAAAATTCAATTTTACACTAAAAATTTAATTTTTCACTAAAAATTCAATTTCAACTTGTTCACAAAAAAAAAAAAATGTTCACTAAAAAATCAAATTTTTACCTAAAATTAAATTTTTCACTAAAAATTCAATTTTTCACTAAAAATTTAAATTTTAACTTAAAATTCAATTTTTCACTCAAAATTCAATTTTTCACTAAAAATTAAATTTTTCACTAAAAATTAAATGTTTCACTAAGAATTCAATTTTTCACTAAAAATTTAATTTTTCTCTAAAAATTCAATTTTTCACATATATTCAAATTTCACTAAAAAAAAAATTCAATTTTTAACTAAAAATTTAAATTTTCACTAAAAATTTAAATTTTCACTAAAAATTCAATTTTTCACTAAAAATTCAATTTTTCACTAAAAATTCAATTTTTCACTAAAAATTCAATTTTTCACTAAAAATTCAGTTTTTCACTTTAAATTCAATTTTTCACTAAAAATTCAATTTTTCACTTAAAATTTAAATTTTCACTAAAAATTAAATTTTTCACTAAAAATTCAATTTTTCACTAAAAATTTAATTTTTCTCTAAAAATTCAGTTTTTCACTAAAAATTCAAATTTTAACTAAAAATTCAAATTTTCACTAAAAATTCAATTTTTCGCTAAAAAAACAACTTTTCACTAAAAATTTAAATTTTCACATATATTAAAATTTTCACTAATAATTAAATTTTAACTGAAAATTTCATTTATCACTAAAAATTCAAATTTAAGTGAAAATTCAATTTTTCACTAATAACTCAATTTTTCGCGTAAAATTTAAATTTTCACTTAAAAAAAATCACTCTATCACTAAAAATGCAACTTTTCACTAAAAATCATATTTTTCACTTTGGAAAAATTAGGTATTTTACTATGTACAAATAGTTTTGTTTTTATAATTCATAATTCATAGTTGTTGCAAAATATTATTTCGTTGTTTTGCGTTGATGCACAAAGGGCAGCAGCATTAGTTGGCAGTCAGCAGAGTAAATTTAATTTTGAAAATGAAATTTTAAGTTTAAAATTGAATTGAGATGCGCTTGGCTGTCTCTTGACTGCAAATATTTACCTGCTGCAGCTGCGAATGCTGCAAGGCTTGCATTTCCGTTTCCTGCTTAAACCCATCAGTCACAGTTTCAATGCTGACGTCAGAGCAGCTGCGAATTTCCGCAGGGAATTCGTTTGAGCGAGAAAATTGTTGTGGTTTCTGTTGCTTAAATTGTTTATAAGTTTTTCACTTTTACATAGACAGAATAATGTAGACCGTAGTCTAAAATATGCACTTCGAGAAGAAGGTATTTAATTGAATCAATCAATATTTGTAGTTTTTAGAAGGTTCTCGGGCGAATAGAGGTATAGAAACTATCGAGTTTTTATGTTAAAAATTGTTTATATTTATTTTTTTCGATTGTTTTTAAGAAATATATTTTATTTTCGATATTATATTGTCACTGTCATGCCAAATCGGCGAATGTGTATTTTTAAAAATGTTGGGAAATCAAATTTTAAAATTTGAAGTGCTTTAGCAAAATTAGCAAAATTTATATATTTTTTTTTTGGTTTATTCGTCAATTATTATAACGTATAAAAAATATCTTTAGATTTGGAGAGCCTACTGAATTATAAATACGGATTTTGTGAGGCTATATCCTGATCAAAACGCAAATATTTTTGTTTTTTAGGCTATAACTTTTTATTAGCGCAGGATATAATAGTAATGTAAAGGCATTAATTGTTTGCCTTTAAAGCACCTATCTATTGGTATCATTAATTAAAAATATTTTGCCAAACATTAATTTGCCATTTGTTATTTGCAGGAAAAAATGTGTGGCAAAATGTTTTTAAATAACGATGCCAATCGATAGGTGCTTTAAAAACAAACTATTAATACCTTTACACCACTATTTTATCTAGCACTAATAATAAATTATAGCATAAAAACGGAGAAATTGGAAGACTTAAAAATCTTGTCATGCCAAAAGGGCGAATCTTATCGTTTTTTTGCTATCACATTTTAATAGTACAAGATAAAATAGTGATGTAAAGGCATTTATTGTTTGTTTTCAAAGCACCTATCGATCTGCATCATTAATCAAAAAAATTTAGCCAAACATTAATTTGCCATTTGCTATTTGCAGGAAAAAATGTTTGACAAAATATTTTTAAATAATGATGCCAATCGATAGGTGCTTTGAAAACAAATAATAAATTCCTCCACTATTTTGTCTTATACCAATAAAAAGTTATGACGAAAAAACAAAAAGATTCGCCCTTTTGGCATGACAAGATTTTCAATTTTTCAAACTCGCCCTTTTGGTTTTGTCTTTTGTGGCTAGAAATATCCAACAAAATGACACGCGATTTTGGCATACTTGAGGACAAACTACATTCAAAAAAGGAAAAAAAACGCAAATGTCAAAAATTGCACATTCAGCCCTTTGGCATGATAGTGACGATATAATAAAACTTTTCTATAAAAAAAATTGATTATGTAAAAATTTTAAATAATAATTTAGTTTGTCACTAAATCAAGTACTTTTTAAATGTATAAATTAAACAGTTCTGTTTTACAAAAATATTGCTTTCTAAATAGAAAATCGTTTGTGTTAATATCTTTTTTAATTAAAGAGTTATAGAGACTTGAATGGTTTATGTGTTATGCATAATTTATGATTATGCGTTATCAAAGGCTTTAATATGAATGAAATTAATTAATTTTTATATTTTAAAATAAAACCATTAATTGCAATTGGTAATAAAAAGAAAAAATTCTATAAAATACATAAAAACTCATAAAATTTATTGGAAAATCACAATCAAATTCAGCATTTGTCAAAATCCAATCACTTCTTATAAATGCATATTGCACAAAAGATGTGCGTATATAAATGGAAAAACCAATTAAAATTGAAATTGGCCAATGGCATTGCCAACGTTCTGCATAGATTATAATCGAACGGCAACACCAAACCGCAGCACAGCATTTATTTTCTCAATGCGATGTCATGCTTTAGCGCACTTCGATGATGACAAAGATCCACACCATCTTGGGGTTGAGTTGGTTTTTGGGTTGATGATAGTATTGGTAGTGGTTCCATCAGATGATAAAGTGACAGCAAAGCTGCCAGATTAGTGGAAGATTTTGGCCAAAAGCACGTCATTATTAAGCTTGCGATCAAAGCGTAACCAAAAAAAAAATAAAATATTTTTCAGTCAACATATTGCAAAAACACCAAAGTAGGGTGCAACGCACGCAAAGCATAATCCTTATTAAGATTATAATCCTTTTTTTGCAATTTCATATTTTTTTTTTACTTTTCTACCATAAAGTTGGAAAATATGTTGCATGCTTTGTAAAAAAAAAAAAAATATTTTTCATATTTTTACAAAGTATTTTTTTTAAATATTGATTATATGTAGTATAAAGAAAAAGAGGGTTAATTTTAAGCAGCATGTTGCGGTTGACAGCTGACCATAAAATATTATATAAAAAATACATAAAAATATATAAAAAAAAATATCAAAATCCTTTTGGGTGAAATTGTAAAGGTGCGCTAAGCAGTTGTAACCGCATGATTTCTTTCTACTTTATTTAGTTGGCTATCTCATGAAGCAGAAAGTCTTTATTTTGTGACTTTTTTGACACACTTCAGCGTGTCAAAAAGGTACAGAAATTAACCCGGTGACTTAAGACGGTTCATAAAAGTCAAGAAAAGACATTTTTTGTCTCTGAAAAGAGCGCTTTGTTATTTTTATTTAAAAAAATAAAATTAGTTTTAAAGTTAACAGGTAACTTGTAAGAAATAAATATAAATAGCTAAAATACGTTAATAAATAAAATTATATTGAATCACAAAATATCGTACTTAATGGGACAAATTGATTTTATGGTACATGATTTAATAGTTCTTAAATATAAAATAAAATTAATAATATTTAAAAAACTTGATACTTTTAATTTAATGATTTGAATAATATTGAATGTATTATATTAAAATTAAATGAAATACTATTAATCCGAATCCTCCAGACCTTTTTTTTTCGAATTATGATATGAAACTACTTTGACTTACTAATTGGACTTAAGGATCCCAAATTTTTTATTGGGTGTAAGAAAATGTCAGGACGAAGTGTGAAAAACAATAAACATCAACAAAACACATAATACATATCGGCCATTCCATGTCAAACCGGTCACTTTTGAGATTTACTATTTTAGATTTCGTTGAAACTTTGGACTTATGTTCTATGTCAAAAAATATTTTAAACGTGTTTCATGTTTTATATAAAAAACAATTTTATTAGTAGTTTTACCACTTAATAAATTAAAAATGTTCGTTGAAATTCAACATTTTACATTCAAATAATTATTGTAGCACTTGAATCATAATTTCAATATTGAACAATTTGGTCTCATTTTAAAGGTAATGAATATATCTTTCTAATGGTTTACTCATTTGTAAAACTTCTAATACAGACATAATAAAAAATGATGGTCAGAATGTTTTAAATACGATTTTAGTAGTCAGCACATACGTTTTTTTTTAAACCATCACAAAACTACATCAATAATGCACCAACACTAAAAAATGTAGAGTGGGACCTCAACGCTTACTATTTTAAAACTTTTTTGTAAATATGTTTTTAATAAAAAAAGATAAAAAAAAGTGTAATTTTTTAATTTAAACAAATATTTAAATTAATCCATTTGACGCTGAATACACTATTATTTAATAATTAATAAATACACAAGTATAAGTTATCATATATTTTAAATATATGAAATAGCAAAGATCCGTGCTTCGCTGTGGACGTTTTTTATTGCTATTATAAATGTAATAACCAAAACAAAAATAATTCTCCGCCAAGACAGTCTCGGACTGTTCTTCCCCGTAGAATTCTTCTCCGTAGAATATTTCCCCTTAGAATTCTTCCCAGTAAAATTCTTTCCTCTGAAAATTTTCCCCGTAGAATGCTTTCCCGTAGAATTCTTCCCGGTAGAATTTTTCCCCGTAGAATTATTTCCGGTAATGTTTTTCCTGTAGACTGTTTTCCAGTAAAAGTTTTAGTGTAGTGAGCATTAGTGTGGTGAGTTTAAGTGTGGTGAGTTTTAGTGTAGTGAGTTTTAGTGTGGTGAGTTTTAGTGTAGTTAGTTTTAGTGTGGTGAGTTTTCTGTGGTGGGTTTCGATGTGGTGAATTTCGGTGGGGTGAGTTTAAAGAATTCTGGATAATAAAAAAAAGAAATGTTACAACATATAGGCGCATAATCATAGACAATTTAAAGTCGACTTTAAATTTAAAATCAACTTTTTGACATTTTACTCTATACAAAATTTGTCAAAAAAAACTCGATTCTAATTTTAAAGTTGACTTTAAATTGTCTATGATTATGCGCTATAATTTACAATTCAAAGACTTACTATTTCATTTGAAATGTATTAATATAAAGATATTTTTTTATTTACATATACTTTTTATAAATTGCAATTCAATAGTTAGATATTGCAAAATAATAGTAAAGAAAATATTATATTAATGGTATGTTTAGGATTGTATTAATAGTATACATTCTATTGGCTAATTTTAATCGAAATAAAATATATTATTTTACTAGTTTTACTAGTCGAAAAAAGCATTGAATACTAGAGAATACCATTGAAAAATTCAAAATGGGAAAAAACTACATAACTTTACAGCGTTTCTGTACAAAATATGACAATATTTGCATAAAAAAAAATAATTTGTATTTTATTAAAAGTCCAGTAAAATTACTACAACTGCATACATTTTTACTAAATTCTGTATTCATTTAATATCATGAAAAATGTAAAAAAATACTACAATATTCGTTTTACTTTACTATATTCTGTATTTATATAAATTTCATAAATATGTAGATAAATACTATATATCTAATTTTTACTGTATTCTATATTTATTTAGAAGTTAAGATAAGATTTAAAAGTTAAGATAAATTATTTATTATCTTATAAAGGATACTTTGTGTATTTAAATTCATCAGTTGCGAGCACTTAGTAGTTCTACCACTTAACCAGTTACCAGTTAATTTAAAACTAATTTTATATTTTTAAATAAAAATAAAAAAGCGCTCTTATCAAATACAAAAAAATGTCCTTTCCTGACTTTTATGCACCGTCTTAAGTCGCCGGGTTAATCTTTGTACCTTTTTGACACCCTGAAGGGACGCTACAAAAGTAGAGCGACAGGGACAGCAAAGACGCCATATTTCTTGCCGCTCTTTTGACATTTCTCTTCAGTAAGGTTTGCCATTTCATGATGGAAAGATATACGAATTCGAATTTCGGTAGTAAATTGTAATAATTTCGACTCGTTGTTGGCTCGTATATCTTATTAGACATGGTTTTTCTGTTATAAATTTGGTAATATCTAACTTTCACTCCAATACCTCTATAAAATTTAAATTGAACCTCCAATGTCAAGTTATTACTGTAAACGTTTTTACCATTTTAAATCTTCGTGGTTGTACCACTCTGGAATTATTAGACTATGGAGTTTAAAATTTTGAACATGAAACCCTATTACTATAAAGTATATGCAAAAAAAATGTCAATGATTGAAAGATTGACAAAATTGTATATTTCAATAAATAATGACTTTGAAAGTTACTTTTGGGTAGCTCTAATTTTAAATCACGTAAAGTTAATGTTCAATATTTCCTTAAAATCACAAATACTTAAAAGGTACAAAACAGAAAAGGTAAAAGGGTCAATTTTTATATAATAAAAACATAAAAGCAATGTAAAATTTTTAATTGAAATAAAAAAAAAAATCCATTAAAAAATCGTAATCAATGCGCACAAAAGGCAACAGCTGCACTTGAGAAGTCCTCGCTCGTTGTGTGGTGTAGATGGTGAGGCAAATTGATAGCAGCTGAATACGTTAGTCAAACAATTAATTAATCAAAAAATACAACAAACACTGAGTGCGTCAAATCAATTTGTAGGGACAAAATAAAGCCACCAATAAATTCTACACTATTCATCAGGATTTATGGTGGATGAGTGGTGAATCGTCCGCTGTTTTTGAAGGACAAAATAGAATTTCCGTGTGACAGGCATTTCGAGGACATGCAAATATTAGCTGAGTTCTAAGGACTTTATTGTTGCGCAAAATTTCATTAAATTTTTTTTTTTTTTTCAATTCTCTTTTCATACTATTTTATTCATTCATTCATTTATTGCAGGCGACAGAACAAAGCAACCGTGACGATTTTGTTGAATTCAATTTGTAACCTCAAGTGATGCAACTACTTCTGGTCTGGCAACGCTGTCAAAGAATGCAGCAACAGTCGCAGTCGCAGCGGCAACAGGCGTAGAAGACGTCGCAGTTTCGACAGCAACAACATTTAAATAGATTGGCACCACATTGATTCATTGACGATGTCAGACTCAAGCGGAAATGAAGACGACTTGGAAATGTTGTCACCGCTCGATGGCACAAATAAATCAGATCCGATATTCTCCATAAAACCCGATTTTATTACACAATGGTAAGTGACAATGTGCTGCCACAAGGACACAATGCACGACCAACAAAACAATGTCCATCCGCAAAACATACAAAAGAGTTTCGTGTCCTTCACTGAAAGCAGGACTACTGAATGCCATACTTTGTAATCATCTTAGTTCATACATCAACCTCTCTTACTTTTACTCTTACTCTTGCAAAGTGTTGCCAGGTTTTAGTAATTTAAAAGATTTCTAATAATTTACCAATACTTATTTAAGTTTTTTGGCGGATCTACAATTTTCCTCGGACAATTTATTCCCAAACAATTTTATAGTTCTTTCCCGAGACAATTCATCTCCGAAAAATCTTTCTCTTACAATGCTTCCCCGAATAATTCTTGTTTGAACCGGAGAAAAAATTATCATGAAAAAGTAAAATTCATCTTAATTGACAATTATTTCACGAATATAATTTAATGGAGACATATTGATATGTTCCGAAGTTCTACCAAAAATACCTATTTCTTTCAATAAGTCTTCCCCGAGACAATTTTTCGACTGACAATTCTTTACCGTATACCATATACCGGAAAAACTAAAAGATAAAAAAAAAACTCGTTTTCTTAGCAATATTACCCGAGCCTATTCCTACCCGATGCTTTTCCGAACAACTGAGACACTTTCTTACCCGAGACAATATTCCTCTATCAAATTATTCCTTGGACAATGTCGTTCTTAACAACTCTTACCCTTCTTTGGACAATGATTTCTCGAACAACTCATACCCTTTGTTATATGAGACAATCAGGCCGGCCTCAGCAGTCCAGAGGTAGCGCGCTGGACTTGCATTCTGAAGGTCTCGGGTTGGAATCCCGGCTTGGGCATGGGCGCTCGTGGTGATATTAACCACAAAATTGTAGGGAATAGATTTCACAGTACAATGGATATAGTCTGTCTGAGTGCTGTGGATCTTAGTAGTTATTCCAAAAAAAATATATATATATATGAGACAATTCTTCCCCGATCCAATTTTTCCTTGGACAATGCTTTTCCGAAAAACTCTTACCTTTTCTTGAGACAATTATTTCATGGCTTAGTCTTCTTCGGACAAGTCTTTCTCTGAAAATATTTCATTTGTCCGGGAAGAATGAGTGTATCCCATTTAATTAGGGAAAACGTAAAATTCATCTTGATTAGAGTCCATTCGGAGACGTAATGAATCAATGAAGACATATTAAAGAGTTTTAGAAAAGCTGTTAAAATTCGCGTTTTCTACGATATTTCTTTCCCAGACAGTATAATTTTTTCTCGAGACATATTAAAAAATTCTCGATAAGTTTTTAAAAATTAGCATTATCTCGGACAATACATCCCGTAGAACACTTCCCCGAAACAATTTTTCTTGGACAATGCTTTCCTGGACAACTCTTCCTCTTTCCAAAGAGACATCTTTTCCGAATAAATTATATTTTGACCGGTCAGAATTTTTCGGTTCCACTATAATAATGTAAAATGTAATAGAAAAGACATATTGAAATTCCGCTTTCCCGGGACTTATTTTTACAAATATAATTATTCCTCGAACAATGCCTTCCCGTACAACTCTTTCGCTCTCGATATCTAAATCGAAATATAGACATTTTCTGTTAATGTTTATTACATTTGACCGAAAACTATTCATTCAAAATATCTACACAATATTTGCATCTGGCAACACTATTATATATTATTCATTGAGTTACTCCAGCAATCATTCATCATTTCCCTTCTCACTTCATGAGCCCTCTTTTTGTCTACACTTGCAGGCGTCTCAAAAAAGAACGCGAGAACCTTTGCAAATCCATCTTCAATCGCTTCGTGGAGCACAACGACTGCAAACGACTGCTCGAGGCTCAACTCTATCGACCCTTCAGCGGTGCTGGTGGTAGCGGCGGCGTTGGCAGCAGTGAACTGTCATCGCTATGGAATACAGCCGATTTGGA
Organism: Dryomyza anilis; assembly: GCA_951804985.1. Taxonomy (NCBI): domain Eukaryota; kingdom Metazoa; phylum Arthropoda; class Insecta; order Diptera; family Dryomyzidae; genus Dryomyza; species Dryomyza anilis. The sequence goes on from OX638132.1 coordinate 94,890,136, forward strand.
CAACCTGCTGTTGTCCTTTGCCAATGCAAACAATGACAGCATGAATGGCACAGGTATTGAACGGAATGGTTCCGCAGCTAGCGAGGGTCCTGCGTTAGTGTTGCCACCATTTGAACTGTGGCAAACCATTGCAATCGCTGTGTGTCTGGCCATATGCATTATACTGACGGTGGGTGGCAACATTCTGGTGCTGCTAGCTTTTATTGTGGATCGGAATATACGTCAACCGAGTAACTACTTCATTGCTTCGCTGGCGGCGACGGACATGCTGATAGGTGAGTTATCGAATGCAGGGAAAGGATTCCAGTACCTTTTTAAAGAGGTTTTAAAAAGGGTTTTTGGTTCGTTCAAAGATAGACTTTCAATAAATGATTCATGAAAATAAGACGGTATTACAAGGTAACGATGGTTATGCGTGTTATCGAGGGTTGAGAAAGAGTTCACGATAGCTTGCAAGGGAACTTTTAAGAAAGACTCTTGGTTCGTCCACAGAAATACCTTCAGTGTTAATAGGTGAGTCATCAAGAGCAGAGAAAAGTTCCCGATTTCTTGTGAGAGAGGTTTTAAGAAAGACTCTTAGTTCGATCTAAGTAAGACGAAACGATATAAGAAGATAGTTTATCATAAAGATTACTTTGTACTATCGGAAGGATGATGTACGAAAACATTTTTACCGATAGTATATAGAGGGAATATTATTGAGGGATATTAGAGAGTAGTTCTTTAAGTCAACACCATTACTGGCAACCACTATTTCAAATATATGTTTAGTTAATATTCTCGGAATGATAGCTCAACTGATGATTAGCCTAATGATTAGGAATGATTAGCCCTTAATCAGAATTACAATACTTAGTTGAAACAATAACATATTAAGGATCTATGGGATATATAGAAAATACTCCAAGAGACTTCTCCTAATTGTCTTTCTTTCTCTATTCCAGGCACCGTTTCGATGCCCTTCTACACGGTTTATGTGCTCATGGGCTACTGGGATCTGGGGCCTCTACTGTGCGACCTCTGGCTCTCCGTCGACTACACGGTCTGCCTCGTCTCACAGTACACGGTGCTACTGATTACCATCGATCGCTATTGCAGTGTGAAGATCGCAGCAAAATATCGCAGTTGGCGTACCAAGAAACGTGTCATCTACATGGTGACCATTACATGGATCATCCCAGCGTTACTCTTCTTCATCTCGATCTTCGGCTGGGAACATTTTACAGGGAAACGTGATCTGCTACCGGGTCAGTGTGCGGTACAGTTTCTCAAGGATCCTGTCTTCAATACGGCACTCATTATCGGCTACTATTGGACGACGTTAATAGTGCTGTTCATTCTATATGGTGGCATTTACAAGACCGCATACGAGATGCAGAAACGTAGCGAGGCCAAACAGCGCAAAATGCAGTCAATGGTAGCGCTGAGCGCAGGTGCAATGTCGGGCATGGCCGGACATGCGGCTGGCATTGGTGTCATCGAAGAGAAGATTCTAAAGACGAAAGTGGAAATTGGCGATGTCACCTCTGACGCCGCAAATAAAGAGTCACCCTATACCGCTTGTGGCGCTAACGTCAACGTCAAACGCAGCAGCGGTTCGGGTCAGGCGAATCCATTAGCACAGGCGGCTGATCTCATAAACTGCGCGGTACGTGAAACATCCAGCACCGAACGCCGCTCATCGGACAGTAAACAAACAACAGACTCTACAAAGCGTGATTTTGGCGCTAGCGCCGACATTGAAAAGAGCGAACGCTCTAGTTCTCCGGCCTTCGATTCGGACGAGGAGAGCTCCGTAAATCAAGCGCAGCTTTTGACGCAACAAAAGCTTTCCTACTTGCGCAAACGCTCCTCCATCGGTTTGGTGTTTGGCGCGCAGGCAGCATTGCTGGCGACACGCAGCAAAGGTAACTTGCACCAAGCGACGCCCAACTCCAAGTCCAGCGAGGCAATGTCCTGCACGTCGGGCGTCAACTCCCCTCATCCCGTACCTAGTCTACCGGCGGCGCTATTGCGTACGCAGAGCAAAGAAGAAGTCGGCGGCGGCGTCAGTGGCGTTAATATTCATCCCAAGCGCACCTCCTGCACAACACTGACGCAAATCGTCGAATGCGACAAATTACTCGATTTGACAGCCGCAACTTTAGCCGACGCCGATTCGCCGCTTTCCCCCGAGAATCTTGCGCCCATTGAGGTGCCACGCGAGCACGTGCAACACGGTTTAGTACGGGCTATTTTACCACCTCCCGAGCAGTTTCAATGTCCACCGTCACCCTTTTCCGAGTACTCGGAGAATCCTTTCGGCGCCGGTGGCGTTAGTGCTGGCGGCGGCTATCACAGCAGCAACAGCGAGCTGCTGCTGACATACGAACTCATGACGAACGGCTCCGATATGCGTTTCATGGACGAGAGCAGCATAATACTGGGCTCACCGAATAACGGTAGCTTAAGCTACTCGCTTAGCTATGCGGCAAATGCGGCGAAAGTGCCCGTTTCGGCTTCCGCCGCAAGTAGTCATGAATCGTCTGCTATGTGCCGCCAGCAAACCGCTAGCAGTCCAACGCTACTCAATCAAGCGCTGCAAAAGGCAGTTGCCGCAGCCGCTGCAAGCTCCCCCCGACCACATATTACATCACCCACCGTAACATCACCCACCGTACCACATAATGCCATCACTACCACCACCACCATGCAACCACTTAAAACTTCCACCGCCGATGCCCAAGAACCTGTTGAAATTGAAAAACATCTTCTCGTCTCCTACACAGGCCTCGAGGACTTTGCACGTGTGCGCCGCGAGAGCTGCATCGAGGTGATGTGTTTGCTGGATGCGCCGCTGGCGGCGTCAACACAAGAAACACGACGCAGCTCGAGTCCGCAAGACTTCGGAAGAACAGCGCCAACGGCATATGTGGCGGCGCCGACGTCTTCAACGTCCGCAGAGAAAATTCCAACGCGTGGCGAAACCTCCGATACTACAAACCGCATGGCCTCCACCTCGGGCACCAACAGCTCTGACTCCAATACAGCGGCGGCAAACACCAATACAGCAACAGCAACAACTGGCAGCTCCAAGCAGCAACAACTCAGTCTGAACGTTACCGCCGCCGCCGCCACCTCCTCTAGCAGCCAGCGTTCGTCCAGTAAACGCAGCGGCGGCACTTTCATTCACTCCATCGGCAAACACTTCAAGAGTAAGAAAGCGTTACCGCTCGTCATTGGAGGCGGTCGCCAAAAATCAAAATCGGAGAATCGCGCGCGCAAAGCTTTTCGCACGATCTCTTTTATACTGGGCGCTTTCGTAGCCTGCTGGACGCCGTATCATGTGCTAGCGCTGGTCGAGGGTTTCTGTCGGAATCCGCCCTGCACCAACGAGCACCTCTATATGTTCTCGTACTTTTTGTGCTACGCGAACAGTCCCATGAATCCGTTCTGCTATGCGCTCGCAAATCAGCAGTTCAAAAAGACCTTCACGCGGATACTAAAGGGTGACCTGCACATGACGTGAAAGGTTTGTGTATTTATGTGTGGGAGTAAGTGAATGAATGAGTGAATAAGAGAGTGAGTGAGTGGAAGAGAGTACAAGAGTATGTAACATTTAGCATTTAGGCAAGGCGTTTTTGAGAAATAGAGTGCCAAAGAGAGATGTGCCAAAGAGATTTAATAGATTTGGTCTAAAAAAATACAGTGTACGTGACGAATTTTATCTTGAACATTCAGAGTTTCGCAATGAAATTTTGAAGTATATTCACTTTCTCTATTTTGTAACGCATGACGAAACGAAAATTTGACGTCAAAATGTCGTCACACAATTTTTTTTCATATACTTGACTTTTCAAACTTTGAAATTTATTTCAAATTAGGTCACTTTCGTCATTAGCCTTGCGTTTCGAAATACAGAAAGAGGCACTTAGACTTGTTTTAAAAAACTTAAGATTCTCGACACATATAAGAAAATGTTTCCCTAGTGAACAAAATTTCATGTGCGACAAAGTCCGAAAGAACAAACATCGACAATTCTCACACGGCCTCCATATTTTTCGCCGAATGACACACTTCTTAAGATAATGCGATAATTTTAACATTTTAGTTAACATTTTCATTTGAAATAATTGTCGATTTTCAGAATTACCCACTTAAAAATTCTTACAAAAATCAGAAATAAACGTTCTTGATTGACGCATGGAAATATCACAAACGAGTGATCTAATTCTGGAGAAAATTTACCTGATTGTCAAATGGAATTTGATATTCCCGAGTTGTATGAGAATTCTGAACGAATGTGGTCTTTTATTAGAATTCTTTCACTCAAATTATCAACAGAAAAATTTTAACAATAATCAGGTATAAATTTTCTTGATTTTCGAATGGACACTTCAAAAACCTATTTTTGAATTTTTGTGTGAAATAATTAAAAAGAAAAAAAGTTTGTGATTCTCAATGAAATTTGTCATTAGAACTATCGAAAAACTATAATTCTCGCTTTATGATTCAAATAGAGAACACATTTTCTAAATTTAGAAGATCGAGATTAATAGTATTTAACAAAAATCCAAAAAAACTGGTCAAAAATAATTCCATCTAAGTTTACGATCGCTCAAAGATATCGAATCTAGAATCTGAAAACCGAATTCTTGTTTGAAATATGAGTCAACATTTTGGGAATTCAGTTCTAAAATTTTAACAAATGACTAATTTATATTTCAAGCGAGAATCATGGGAGTATTTTCTTGATTAACGCATGAAAATATTTCATATGAACTCAAGAATTGCGTATCTGGTTCTGAAGAAAAATTTAATTATCGAATTATGCGAGAATTTTGAACAAATACTGTTTTTTTTATGAAAATTATTTGGAATGAAACAATGTCGAACGAATTCTTGCACGAACCCTACGGTTTTATAAATTAAAATATGTATGTCTTATTTAGATTCAAATTTGAATATTAAAATTAAGACCTCCTTTTGGTTTGAAAATTAAGACAAATTTTGAACCTCAGATTAAGATATATATCAAAGATCAAGATGATTTTAGTTCTCAAATATTTAAATTTCAAATAAAAGAGAATTTCCAAACTCAAATGTGTTAAGAATTTTTAGTGGCTTGTGTTTCGGAATAGAACTAAAGAAATTCAATACACTTGAAATGGTTGAGTTTAAAATCATAAATCTCTCTCTTAATGGTGACGTACACTTATAAAAAATACTATATAAATAATAGTTTTTTACCATTAAAAATAGTCAAAATGATAAAATATTATTTTAATCGGAATATACCATTAAATAATAGAAAATACCATGACATTGCCATTGAGTTAATATGAAAAGATTTATTTTTTGTATACTATTTAATCAATAATTTTCCTATTGACCACTTTTAATGGGATTTGAGGGAATTTTTTTCTGGGTGTAGACTCAGAATGGGAGAGAGTGACAATGAACGAAGCAAAGAGCGCAAAGTTCCTACTGAGCCCCCTGGGACTAGCGCTGTTTGCTCCAATACGTGTGAAGAATACTCAGAGAAAACCAGTTTCAGACTTGCATCAAATGCTTAACGCAATCATCTATTGTTTGAGACCTACGAAGAATAAATCTTTGCGTTGAAATAAACTATATTATTTGAAATTAAAATAAAATTTTAAAAATACAAATTAAAAAAAAAAAATAAAATTTCATAAAAAAAAACATTAAAAACAAAATATTAAAAAATGTATTAAATTCAATTGTAAAAACTGATTTCTTTGAGTGTTTGTGTGATTCAAACAAAAAACGCTTTGCTAAATGCTGCACAGTTGAAACCTTTTTACAGGAAAATTAAGTCAATTTAAAACCTTTTTGTATTAATATACTGTATGACAGACAGGTGTCGTTAAAAATAGAAAATATAAATTTTGAATTTAATTAGCATATCAAAAAATTATTAAAACAAATACATATATTACAAAATTATGTCTATAATATAATAGTTGTATTCAAAACTATTATAGTTGCAACAAACATAATAATGTTTGCTGCTATAAAATAATTATTACAATAAACAAAAGTAAAATTGCAAAAATATAATTATTTGCAAAGATAAACATTAGAATAATTGCAGCAAACATTTCAAAAACCCTTTTTACAATTAATATAATAATTGCTTATAATATAATAATTAGATAATATGATTTTAATTGCAATAAAATGCAAAATAATTAACATAAACATAATTAGTATTGCATTAAACAAAATAATAATTGCAAAAAACATAAAATTAAAATATTTCAAAATTAATGTTAATTATAAAATTAAACACAAGCATTAGACAATAAAACGCCCCCATTCCCTTTAGCATTGCATTGTGTCAACACATAAACCCAATTATATAGTTCGATAAGCATATAGTAAAATATACATAATTGAATTAATTAAATGCTATTTATGTACTTTTGCATGTATAATATAAATTTATGTGCATTTAAACAAAATAACAAACTTAATTTTAGGCAATTGTTTACATCTCTCAAAACTCAAAAATTAAGTTTTAAGTATTTCTCATATATATAAAATATTTATCAACGTATAAAGAAAAAGCTGAAATTTATATATATATATATGGTAGTTATATAGCATAGCCTACACTTAACGTCTAGTATAAAAATATAAACCAAATTTTATTTAAAAAATATATTTAGCTAAAAATCATTAAAACAATAACTATAACATCTACAAGCAGTATAACAAAACCATACAATAAATAGTTTAAACAATATCAAAAAAAAGCCAAATTAAACTAAAACCATATTAATCAATTTACAACCCATACCATATAAATAAATAAATAACATTTAATGTGTAATTTAAAAATAAAATACTTCAAAGTATTGGAAAATTAAAACAACTCAATTGTAGCTAAATTTAAAAAATATATCTCAAAAAAGAAATAAAAAACGAACTACTCTCATTGGAAAATATTCTTAAATATTAACACAATAATCAAAAACTAAATGCATTCAATTATTTATATTGTATACTTAAACGACATTATCTCGTAAATCGATTTGGTAGAGCGATTTATAACAGACATCAAAATTCATATTTTCATTAAATACTTTAAACTAATAGTACAAATTTTCACACAAAAGCATGATACAATTATTCAAGGTAGAAGTATTAGAGTTCTTGTTCTTCTTAGGCGTCCTGTCGCTGCTGTCAAACGCCTGCAAATCCTGTCAAACGTCCCGTGCTTATGTCAAAATGTTGTATGGGATAAGAAAATTTTGTGAAAGGCGCTCTGGGATACTACCACCTTGATATTGTATCATGCTCAAAACATTCAAATTTTATTATTTGTTAAAATATTACATTGCGTCTAAAATTTACACAAATTAAAATATCACTTAAAAATCTTTTTTTTTAATTTAAACTCATATTTAAATTTTTCACGTAAAATGAGATACTTGAATTAAAATTGAAATTTTCGATCGTAACTCAAATTTTTACTTTAAATTTTAAAAACTATTTTTCCCTCAAAATTTAAAAATTTCACTAAAAATTTAAAGTTCTAATTTAAACTTTTACTACCGAAATTCGAATTCGTATATCTTTCCATCATGAAATGGCAAACCTTACTGAAGAGAAATATGGCGTCGTTTTCTGTTCCTGTCGCTCTACTTTTGTAGCGTCCCTGTTAAAAAACCCTTTATTTATTTATTATAAAAAACCTATTATTTACTTAAAATTCAAATATTCAAACCAAAATTTTAATTTTCACTTCAATTTTCACTAAAAATTTAAATTTTCACTCAAAACTAAAAATTTTAATCAATATTTAAATTTTCACTAAATATTCAAAGTTTCACTCAAAATTAAAATTTTCACTCAAAGTACTATTTTCCACTCAAAATACTAGTTATACTCAAAATTCTATTTTGAACTCAAAATACTTGTTCACTAGAAAGTTCAAATTTTTACGCAAAATACAAATTCAAAAATTATTATTTTCCCTTAAATACTAATTTTAACACGAAAATTTTAATTCATTCAAAAGTTAAATTTTCACTCAAAATTAAAATTTTCACTCAAAGTTTAAATTTTTACTATGAATTTATATTGTCACTCGAATTTCAAATTTTCACTACAATTCTAAATTTCAAACAAATTTTTTTATTAATATTAAAATTTTCACTCAAAATTTTAATTTTCACTCAAAGTTTTAATTTTCACAAAAATTGTTCAAATTTTGACTTCAAGTTCAAATTTAAACCAAATTCACTCAAAATTCAATTTTTCACACCAAAATTTAAATTTTCACTCAAATTCGAAATTTTCACTCAAATTTCAAATTCTCACTTAAAATTCAAATTTTCACTCCAAATTGAAATTTCATACAACATTTTTTATTTTCAATCAAAATTCAAATTTTCACTGAAAGTTTTATTTTTCACTCAAAATACTATTTTTCACTCAGAATTGAATTTTTCCCTCAAAACTATATTTTTCACTAAAAATTCTATTTTTCACTCAAAATTCTGTTTTTCACAAAAAATAATATTTTCAGTTTGAATTCGAATTTTCAGTCAAAATTAAAATTATCGATAAAAACTCAAAATTTCACTAAAATTTTAATTTTACTCCAAATTCAATAAGTCGAACAATATTTTTTTGTATTTGAAATTTAAAATGTACACTCAAAATTCGAATTTCCACACAAAGTTAAAATTTCCACTCAAATTGTATTTTTCACATACAAAATTCTAATTTTCACTCAAATCCATATTGCACTCATAACTCAAAATTCAAATTTTCAATGCAAATTCATTTTTACCAATTAAATTTTTAACTCAAATTTCATATATCCTTCAAAATTCTAATTTTTCATAAAAAATTTAATTTGACTAAAATTTAGTTTTTGAATAAAAAAAACTTTTTTTGACATAAAATTCAATTTTTTCACAAAAAAAAACAATATTTTATTAAATGTTAAATTATTCACTGAAAAAAATCTTTCTCTAAATTTAAATTTTCACATAACATCCACGATTCTACTTATTCCCAAACTATTGTTACTTAACCTAATATATATATTTAATTTTAAATGATCCCTCATCATTTTAATATTCAAATTTTACTTAAAAAAGCAAATATAAATTAAAACAAAAATTAACAAATTCGAATAAAAATATAACTAAAATGATAATCATTTAAATATTCACAAAACTTTAGATTCATTATAACATTTGTTTTACTTATTTAAAAAAATTAGACTTGGTCTTTCAAAAATATAAAATATCAGTGTATTTTACAACATAAATCGTTTTACCAAGTAGTATTTATAATAAATCTCCGCATAGCGTACAATTTAATGTCATTTACAAATTAGTCAATTTTCTACTAGCAGAGTATTTGTGAAAGCAACAAACCAAAAAAAAAAAAAGAAGTGTATTAAATTTAATCACAACATTTAGAAGGTATATATATGAAATAAGCAACTGATAAAAGACTAAACACATAACACATAAAATAGAACCACACACACACAAACACTTGAACATATCAGACACATGTATCAGACAACAGACAGACAGACAGACAGACAGACAGACAGACAGACAGACAGACAGACACCGACATAATAAACCTTAATGTTGCCGAGAGCAGCTCTCGCTGCGCTGCATGTTTAATTGAAATGTGCGCCTTAAGCTATGCAATACGTTTTAATTGCCTTGTTCTACGACGTGGCCGTCTTTTATTTAATTTTAATGTTTTTTGAATTCAACTAACTAACTACATGTCTACCAAATGCGCAGCAATATATTTTATATTTTTTTTTAATTAAATCCGCATAAATTACACACTGGGTCCTTTGCATTGCATGCATCAGGCAGGCAGTCTTAATAATTTTAATTAGTATTTTAAGATTTCTCTTTTATGTTCTTTTCGAAGATTGTAAAAATTACTTTTTTTTTAATTATGTGTTGAAATTAAATTAAACTAAATTAAGCCTGTTATTATTAATATCAAATATTATGTTTTTTAAATGTGTAAAAAGGACAATGATTGTAAAGTTTATTTATTTCGTAATTTATATATTTAGAAAAATGTATTTGTTTGCAATAGTTTTAAGTGAAATGTTACAATAAATAAATCAATAAATAAATTAGTAAAAGAAAAATAAAGGATATTTATTTTGCAAAAGTAGGGGTTAGATACAATTTCGACGCTAAATTTTATTTATTAGTTTATTAATTTATTTGTTTAATTTATTTATTATTCATTAATTTATTTATTCATTAATTGTTTTATTTATTTTTTACTAAATTTAGTAAAATTCAATTTTTCACTAATAACTAAAAAATCAAATTTTAACTAAAAAATCAAATTTTAACTAAAAATTCAGTTTTTAACAAAAAATCTATTTTTAACTAAAAATTTAATTTTTAGTTAATAATTCAATTTTTAACTAAAAATTCAGTTTTTAACTAAGAATTCAATTTTTAACTAAAAATTCAACTGAAAATTAAATTTTTAACTAAAAATTCAGTTTTTAGCTAAGAATTAAATGTTTAACAACAATTCAGTTTTTAACTAAAAATTCAGTTTTTAACTAAAAATTCAGTTTTTAACTAAAAAATCAATTTTTAACTAAAAATTAAATTTTTAGCTAATAATTAAATTTTTAACTAAAAATTAAATTTTTAACTAAAAATTCAAATTTAAACTTAAAATTCAAATTTTAACTAAAAATTCAATTTTTAACCAAAAATTCAATTTTTAACCAAAAATTCAATTTTTAACCAAAAATTAAATTTTATCTAAAAAAAATAAATTTAAACTAAAAATTCAATTTTTAACTAAAAATTAAATTTTTAACTAAAAATTCAGTTTTTAGCTAAGAATTAAATTTTTAACTAACAATTCAGTTTTTAACTAAAAATTCAGTTTTTAACTAAGAATTCAATTTTTAACTAAAAATTCAATTTTTAACTAAAAATTAAATTTTTAACTAAAAATTCAATTTTTAACCAAAAATTCAATTTTTAACCAAAAATTAAATTTTAACTAAAAAAATAAATTTTAACTAAAAATTCAATTTTTAACTAAAAATTAAATTTTTAACTAAAAATTCAGTTTTTAGCTAAGAATTAAATTTTTAACTAACAATTCAGTTTTTAACTAAAAATTCAGTTTTAACTAAAAATTCAACTTTTAACTAAAAATTCAATTTTTAACTAAAAATTCAATTTTTAACTAAAAATTCAATTTTTAACTAAAAATTCAATTTTTAACTAAAAATTCAATTTTTAACTAAAAATTCAAATTTAAACTAAAAATTCAATTTTTAACCAAAAATTAAAATTTTAACCCAAAAATCAATTTTTAATTAAAAATTCAATTTTTGACTAAAAATTCAATTTTTACTAAAAAAAATCAATTTTTAACAAAAAAATTCAATTTTTAACTAAAAGTTTAATTTTTAACTAAAAATTTAATTTTTAACTTAAAATTTAATTTTTAACTAAAAATTTAATTTTTAACTAAAAATTTAATTTTTAACTAAAAATTTAATTTTTAACTAAAAATTTAATTTTTAACTAAAAATTTAATTTTTAACTTTCAATTCAATTTCTAACTAAAAATTATATTTTTCACTAAAAATTTTATTTTTAACTAAAAATTCTGTTTTTATCTAAATTAAATTTTTAACTAAAAATTCAATTTTTAACTAAAAATTCAAATTTTAACTAAAAATTCAAATTTTAACTAAAAATTCAATTTTTAACTAATAATTCAATTTTTAACAAAAAATTCAATTTTTAGCTAAAAATTCAATTTTTAACTAAAAATTCAATTTTTAACTAATAATTCAGTTTTCAAATTTTCACTAAAAATTCAATTTTTAAGTAAAAATTCAATTTTTGACTAAAAATTCAAATTTTAACTAAAAATTCATATTTTAACTATAAATTAAATTTTCCACTAAAAATTTAATTTTTAACTAAAAATTCAATTTTTAACTAAAAATTCAATTTTTAACTAAAAATTATATTTTGCACTAAAAATTTAATTTTAACTAAAAATTTAATTTTTTATCTAAAAATTCAATTTTTATCTAAAAATTAAATTTTTATCTAAAAATTAAATTTTTATCTAAAAATTCAATTTTTAACTAAAAATTCAAATTTTAACTAAAAATTCATATTTTAACTAAAAATTAAATTTTTCACTAAAAATTCAATTTTTAACTAAAAATTAAATTTTTTACAAAAAATTCAAATTATAACTAAAAAAACTAAGAATTAAATTTTTAACTAACAATTCTAAAATATACTAAAAAAATAACTAAAAATTCAAATTTTCACTAAAAATTGAAATTTATTTCTTTATTTTATAATTTGGTTTCTATATTTTTGATAAAAATTTAAATTTTAATTAAAACTATTTGCAATGTTCCTATGCAAACTCGTCCATCGGAAAATACAGATTTTTTTTAATAAGACGCAGACCTTTTAGTGACCTCTGCGCCGAAATCTTTACGTGTTCAAATGCTACTCGAAAAGAATTCAGTCTTTTCAAAATCATATGGCCCACCGTTTGTAGATTGGTTATCTAAGTGTGCTACCTAAAAAACACCTTGTCGCACAATTTAATGATACTGAGTACAACGAGAGTGACATTTTGTCGGTTGGACAGAGTACAAAATAGAGCCAAAAAATTCAAAGCTTATCGTATACTCTAGAAAGAATAAAAAAAAAACAATACATAGTTCCAAATCCGTGTCTGTCTATACGCGATAAGCCTAACCCTCGTCGTTAAACATGGGTAAAATAATTCCAAACACTTGCAAATGCAATCAGTGCCTCAGTAGTCTTTGTTGTGTGACAACGCAAAATAGAACTAGAATTAAAAATTCCGAAAAACAAATAAAAAATATATTTATAAAATATATATCACATATAATTTATACCACAATTAATTTAACCCTTAACACACACCGCGCGCGCATTTACATAATTTGCATGCATAGTGTTTAATTTAATAGTGCGGTCGACTGTTTTTAATAGTAAATGTCACATTAAAAATCATTGTGCCCAAAGTGTTAAAGTTCAATAAGAATCAACCGATTAAACGTCAGTCAGTCAGGCGAGTGCAAGTTTTGTTTTTGTATCGTTGCAGCGCACCATGGAGTTAGTACTACGTATTCTTTCCGTAATTGTCGCCGTATTGGCGATAGTTATTAACAATGTTTTGACTTGGGTTTTGCCGCGCAAGAAACCTACATATCCGCCAATAACCAACAAGTTGCTGACCCTATCACTGGGCGAGCTGATCGCGGAGTTGCGCACGAAAAAGGTAAAGTGAGGTTAAAAGGTCTTTTAAAAGTGTTTTAAAATGTTATGATTAATGTAATTTTTTTTTAGTGTTTATTTAATTTAACATATTGACCTGTTATAATAAAAATTAACCTGGAGCTTAATTTAAATTGTGGTGCCATTTATTTTTTCATATAACAATACAATAAAAGTTAATTTAATGCGCATTAAAATTAGGGCATGTCAATAATAAGTCCACATAATTTAAATGACGTCAATTTCCAAAAAACATTTCAAATATTTTCAGAACTGTTAAATGAATCCTATTTTTGAGCGAAATTATTAAAATTTACTACCGAAATTTGAATTCGTATATCTTTCCATCATGAAATGGCAAACCTTACTGAAGAGAAATGTCAAAAGAGCGGCAAGAAATATGGCGTCGTTTGCTGTCGCTCTACTTTTGTAGCGTCCCTGTTGAAAAACCCTTGAAAAAAAACTTTTGTAGCGCTCTTATTGAAAACCCCTTTACTTAAAAGTGTCGAAGATCTGGGTAAAGATTATTATAAGCCGAAACACTCGCAGAAACACTCGCATATTTAAAAGTCTTTCATCGTTCCTAAAACATTCATATTTTTGAGACTTTTAAAATAATTTAAAACTCTTAAAAAGTCCTAATTTTGAGTATTATTCTCAGAAATGAGTACTTGAATAGAAGCCAATATAACTCTATAGAGTGCACAGCCGGCCGTATCGATCTCCATACACAAAAAAAATCTTTTTGAAAGTCCGCACCTAAAATGAAAGATTATCCCGTAAAAGTGTCAGAAACAAAAAAAAAATTGGAACCCGCTAAAAACCGCCAAAACAGTTTGATATCCGATCATTATCCGATTATACACCGTTAAAAATGTCTCAGCGGTTAAAACATTTATCCCAAAGGTTGAATTGACCTCCGAGGTCACCTTCAATGAATGACATCACTTTCTTTAGACTTCTAACCTAATAATTAAATATCTACAAAAATGTTTCTGTTAAAAATATTTAGTTAGCTTCATAAATATAAAAGTTACAAAAACCTCGTTTTTAAGTAAAGACGTTATTGAAAAATAATATATAAAATTTTATTTTTATTTGAAGTTCGGTCGTAAACTTAAATCTTACATCGCGAAAAAGTAAAAAAAAATCGTTTTCACTTAAACACTATAGTTGTAACTTTTATATTTATGAACCAAACTAAATACTTTCAACAGTAGTTTTATAATTTTTTGAGACCTTTAATTATATGATAAAAAATATTGCATTTAGGAGGGTAGAAGTCTCAACAAACTAACATCACTTGTTGAGTTTACCTCGGATAACAGTTACTCCTATGGAACAAATATATTAACTGCCGAGACCTTTCCAACGATATATAAAACTTGATAATCGGTCATAAAATAATGACTAAAAGTGATTTTGGCGGGGTAAAAAAAAATATATTTCTGACACTTTTACGAGGTAAGCTTTCATTTTAGGGGCGGACTTTCAAACTTTTTTTTCGATCCAGCCTAATGCACAGGGGGCAGATTCTGGATCTGCGTTATCGTGAAGTGATAATGATACTTATCACTTACCTTTTAACTAAACATTTCCATTTTTTTTTTTCACTTCACTCAGGTTGAAATGTGATTCTTGTTCATATTGTTAAAAAAAATTTATAAAATTAATTTTCTTTTCATATTTAAAACTTTCTAATACACACTAAGAAAACAAGATGTTTATGAAAGTCTTGCTGCAACAATCCTTTTAAATTTGCGCTTTGTAGCAAATATTCAAACATCCCATAAGTTTCAGTAAAGTTACAGCAAAACTATTTTATCTATTTTTTAAATATGACGTATATGCAGATAGTTACGAAATGTTTGCCACAACAGCAATGAAAATTGAGATATTTACAGTTGACTGATAGCAAACATCCTGAGTTCTTGGACATTTGCAGCAAAACTTTTAAGGTATTTTGACATTTGACTACCATAAAAAAAAAGAAAATGGCGTACTTTTTCCTTACGCTCGATTTATCCACAACAATGAATAAGTATTACATTTTAATGGTAAAAGTGAAAATAAAATATTTAAATTATCAACAAGTGATGGAAAATATTTTCAGAGTTTACTTTGATGACAGCATCGCCGATCGGACTTTGTTCTTCTGCGAAGAAATTTCAAGTCGTTGTACAATTTTACCTTCGAAGGATTTATAATGACGATGTCGATGTATAAACTGTATACTATTTTAATTCTATAATAATTAAAAATACATTTAATTAATTTTCTTTCAATTCAATAAAAATTACTCCGCGAATTCTAATGCACACAAAAAAATGATTGCTTGACGTGCAGTTGTTTCAACGAATATTCATTTGCATCTACCAAATTTAGTCAGTTTCAACTGAAATTCATTTGTGGTAAACAATAGTATGAAGCGTAACCAACTATTAGTTGAAGTAACTGCAACATTGATTGGGGAAACAAACTTTTTATCCATTTTAAATTTTTTTGTTTCCATTGCCACAGCAACTAAATTCAAAATGAGACCTAACCAATATTTAGTTGACTTAACAGATAGCTATATAACATTAAGTTGTAGCAACCAATATTTATTTGATTCAACTGTGAAATCAGTTGTCTTGTATAATGGCGATGCCAAAGCAGGACAACACCAGTCGCGCAAGCTTTACATTTTCACTCGTTTTGTTTTGCGGACAGCGCGTGCCACGTCGTAGTCTTAAACAATATTTGAAATTGTTTTAAGGCGATTTCAGATTTTTTCACTATTTTTTTGTTTTGTGATGCGGACAGTGCGTGCCACGTCTTAAACAAAATTTGGAATTGTTTTAAGGCTTGTTCGTTTTTACTGTTCGGTTTTTTCATGCTCAAATATACTTTCATCAACCAGAAACATACTATTCTACAGAGTACTTCCTATTGTGTTTCAATATGTTGTATTTATATATGCAGCCCTAGCGCTCCAACGTGTTGCAAACACGAAGTCAGCAGCACAACGAATCGTCGGCAATGTTCGATCTAGGGAACGCTGTTGTGACGCTGACTTCGTGTTTGCAACACGTTGGAGCGCTAGGTAAAATGTCCGATTTCTTATAATTAAATTGGCTACCACAACTAAATAAATTGGTTGTGTCAAGTGTATTCATTAGTCGTGTGAACTGATTAGTCGTGTGAACTGTTGCAACAACTGAATCAGTCGAATATTGACAGAACTAAATAAATCGGTTGGCAAAAAAAGACGGTTGCCCCAATTGATTCGTTCTTTGGGTGTGGAGTACCTTTTTCAAATATTCATCAACAATCTTCCTATTTGTAAGATGTTTAATTGATAGTTGCTATACATAATCGTAAATTTGAAAGATGGTTGCTAGCAATATTTATCGTATTTGACGATCTAAATAATTTGTAAATAATTTGATATTTAGGGCTGTGATATTTCTGGTAATCATCTTTGTTTTCTTAGTGCAAAACATCAATAAAACTGTAAATAAGAACATGTACTATTAAAATTTAATCCTTTTCGATTTCAACAATACACATATATACAAACCTCCCAAAAACATTAATTTTTTTGAGACTTTGTAGACTCCACAGTATCATAAATGGGTCCAACATAGTAAGTTCTTATAAATTTTAAATTAGCTTTTTTACGTGGCAAATATTCAAGAAACTAAAGCCAATATTTATGTTTGTTGATCTCACACTGCATACTAGTTTCAATTTTGTATTTGATTTCAAATTCAAAAAAAAAAGAATCTGAATTGCTGCTCCAATGATGTTCATTTGTGATCAAGTATATACATTAGACTGATAATGGATTTTCATGATTTCAAATCGAGAAATGGTCAATATGGAAACTTTTCAGCGAAATCCGAATGTAGGAAATGGGTCCCATTTTTTTAATTAATTGCTTTTTGTAGAAATCATTTCAATTAAATTTTGAAGTTGTCGATTTGGGTATCAAAACGCGACCTTTTATGTGCCGACGGATTCATTTCCCGTATTCAGATTACGCTGAAAATTCTCCATCGAGTTTCAGAACTAATAATGCATTTTTAGGGGTTGAAGGTTCAATCGAATTATATAAAAAAAATCGTACAAAGCCATTGTCAGTCTAATATACATATATTCCTGTGAAGGTATGAACATTTTAAAATTAATTTCGTTGCAATTTTGCGTCAGAAAATAAAGTAACTTACGATGTGCTGTTTAAAATGCATCATATGCAAGCAGCAGTATTCATGAGTAATATTATTTATTTACAAAAAATGTATTTACAAAAAATGTGAAGTCTTGTTTAAAAACTCGCGGTTGACGAAAATACACATATTAAAAATAAAAAAGTTAGTTGGTACAACCAACTTCATTCGGTTTAAACGCAATTTCTAGAGGTTGGTTGATGGCACTGCCGATTCGATTGGCGTTTAAAATAATCACAATCAGAATGTTTTTAATCTGTTCTAAATTGTTTGAAGTCTACACATCAACCATTGTCGTTTTGTGTATTTAAACCGACTGAACAGTTGAGTTAACTGAATAAGCAATAGGTATATTCGAGAAACACCCGTTTTTAGAATACGCACAGAATATAAATTTGTTACGCCAAACTACACTAAGAGTGAAAGGGTATATTCAGTTTGGTACGCCGTTTGTAACACCCTGAAGAAAGCATCTCCGGTATGGAAAAGTATATATATTTTTGATCAGCATGACCTCCTGAGTCGATTTAGCGATGTCCGTCTGTCCGTCTATCTGTCTTTCCGTCTGTCTGTTGAAATCACGATTACGGAAAAAGTAGAAGAGCTAGAGCAATGAAACTTTAGATTTAGAGAACTTATATATCTAAGCTGTCTGAATAATAAAATTGGCATGATCGATCTATTGTGACCTGAGAACCGACCACTTATATTCAAATACCTCATATAAAATTTACATCTACAAATCAATTTTACTGTATACGTGCTTAGGTAAACTTTTTTTGGTCAAATATATATTGACATCATGCTGAAATACATGAAAATCATGTTTTCCGCAGATACGACTTGTGGTTCCAAGAAAAAAATCGAAATTCGGTAAACCTACCCATTTGTAAATATGGGTATCAAATGAATGGAAATTCTTCAGAAATGGAAAGTTTGTAGTTATTTTCAGGATACGTATACCCTGGTGTAGGGTATTTATAGACCGACTATAATTTTGATAACCCTATCATAATAACTCCTACTTTTAAAATTTCCCATGTGATCTAACCTTCCCAACTGGTTTATACATTCTTATTCTCATTTAACTTTCTTAGGTAGCCCTTACAACCGTGTGTCGGTCTTGGTCGCTATATAAAGCCGGTGATATAAAACTTCGCCTGTTGGCAAGAGTGATTCTCCGTTTAATATCCGCTTAAATCTCATTTTATACATATTTTCTTTTAAATAAAATATATCTCATTTTTTACATATTTTATTTTAATATATTTTATATTTGAGCTCAGAATTCAAATTACGACTTTAAAAAAATATATTTACTCAAATTTAAAATGTCTACTCAAAATTAAAATTTTTCTATAAAACATGTTTACCAAATTTCCAATTCAACATTTAAATTTTTAATAAAAGTTTAATATTGAATCCTGAATTAAAAATTTTTGAACATAATTACTATTCCAAAAAAACCTTATTTTTCCAATTCAGTAGGTGGTTTCTGTAATATTGTCGATTTGACGTGAAAATGATGCAATTTTCATTTTATATTGAATCATTTTTTCACATTTAAACAATTTTGACATCACTGAAATCGAAAATTGTATCCGTTGTTTACAGAAACGAGCTTCAAATTTGAACTACAAAACATTTCATTTAAATTTTTATTTAATTTTTGAAATAAATTCTAATTTTTAGCTCAAATCCACCGAACTAGTGCGCCTTTACATCGAACGCATCAAGGAGGTGAATCCTTGCATCAATGCCGTCATCGAGGATCGCTTCGAGGAGGCCATCAAGGAGGCACAACATGCGGATCAGCTAATCGAAAAGGCCACCGTCGAACAGCTGATGGTGTTGTTTGCGCGTTATCCACTGCTAGGAATACCGTTTACTGTAAAGGAGTCATGTGGCGTCAAAGGTTACTTAAAAGATTTTTTTATTTTATACACTCACTCACTGTTTATCTCTCTCTCTCCCTCTCTCTATTTGCTCCTTCACTGCTGACTTGTCCGCAGGCATGTCCTTTGTCATCGGCAACGTCCATCGCATGCACGAGAAGAGTGCAGACAACAGCGAAGTCGTTGAGTCCTTGCGTTCCGCCGGCTGCATTCCGCTGCTGGTTTCCGCAAATCCTGAATATTGTCTGAGCTTCGAGACGAACACGCACACACATGGACGTTGCCTCAATCCTTATGATTTGCGTCGTACTACTGCAGGATCCTCGGGTGGAGAGGTTGAAACATTAAGATGATTTAAAAATAAAATGTAAAACTTACATATTTTTCATAGGGTGCCCTGAATGGCGCTGGTGCCTCTATCTTCGGCGTTGCCTCCGACATTGCTGGTAGCATTCGTTTGCCCGCCATGTTCAGCGGTGTCTTTGGCCATAAACCCACCGGTAGCATGCTCTCGATTAAAGGTCACTTTCCGCACAGCGAGACGGACGAGGAGTTTCCGAACTATTTGCAAATGGGACCTATCACGCGTTTTGCGCGCGATCTGCCACTGCTGATGCAGGTTATGGCGGGAAAAAATGCCGATAAGCTGCGTTTTGCAGAGGGACTACAGACAACGAAGGACATCAAGGTGAGCCAAATTATAGAATAAAATATTTGCAGAAGTTTGAATGTAAAAATTATCAATTATGATTTATTTCAAATCGACGTCTTATTTAAAATGCACTAATTTGGCATATATTTTATATTTTGTACATTAAACCTTTAAAAATAGTTTTCCTATGAAAATTTCATACATCATTTTTATATATTTTACAACTGCTGATTTTGACTGAATACTCAGTCTTTTCCTTTTACGTAACGTTTTAAAAAAAATCTACTTTGAAGTATTTTCCAGCCACTTTTTAAAATACAAAAAAATACCGCACTATTTTACTATTTTATCAAAATACTTTAACGTAATTTTTCATTAAATTGTCAAGAATAATTTTAATATACCTACAAAGAATTACGAATATTCAAATATTATTTTCTAATTAAAATAACAGTCGAACATGTTCCAACTTCCCATTGAATTTTTATTCAAATATCAATTCAATCTCATTATTTTTTAATTTATTTTTTAATACAAAATTCACGATTATCGAATTAAAATCGTTCAATTTGAATAAAACGTATTCAATGCATGAAACGTATTGGTAGCGTAAGTGTAGCTCTAGATTAGTGCGTTGGACTGCGAGCCGAAAGGTCCCAGGTTCAAGCCTGGACTGGGGCTTACAACATCTTTTCATAGAAACATTATTCTATACCGCGCTACCACTCGGCAGTAAAAGGCAAACATACGAAGAAAACATTGCCTTAGAAAAGCTCTCACCCGCCGTTCGGATTCGGAATTAAACTGTAGGTCCCACCACTTAAGTACAAATATAACACGCACAGCCCAAAGTGGTGAGAGAGCACGGCCTAAGTTCTTATAGGACTGTAGCGCCAAACTATTATTATTCAATTCAGTTTCAAGGTTTGGTTCACTGTTTTCTTTTTACATAGGTCCCTAAATATTATCAAGTTTTCTAAAAACCACGTTTTTTTTTTAAATATAGAAAAATCATTTTTTATCTTTTTAGATTCACTATGCCTTCGGCTTCGATGGTTTCAATGGTCTTCTTCATCCGCCCTTAGCTTTCGACATCAAATTGGCTATTCTTAAGGCTGTCAAATGTTTCGAAAAGGGAGGTCTAGAGACCAAGCCATTAAAGCTAAAACATATGCAAAACACTTTGGAAATATGTCTGACTGGTTTGATGGGCATCACAGGTGTTCCCAGTTGCCTAACGCAATCGGCTAAAGTAAGGCCTAGAACTAAAGTTTTGGCTATTGAATTACTACGCAGTCTCTTTGGTCATTCGTTGTATACAACGGATGCGCTTTTTATGGAGTTGATGCAGACGTTGAATTCGCTGATACCGAGAGCAAATATGGCCAAGTATCAGGAGGAGGCAAAGGCACTGAAGCAAGAATTAATTGTAAGGAATTAATAGTAAAATACTATGAGATTAATAGAATAATACTATAACAGTAATAGTATAATCTATAATTTTAAAAATCTTATACTATAACATTAATAGCATTACCCTATAAAATTAATAGTATAAAATATTAATATCAAAATATCTTTACGCAGGATCTACTTGGCACCAATGGCGTTCTACTCTTCCCCACCTTCCACACAGCGGCAGTGCATTTTAACACTTCCATTCTGAATCTCGTTGGCATCGACATGATGCTGCTCTTCAATGTGCTCGGTCTGCCCTCGACACATGTGCCCATGGGTCTGGATCGCAAGGGACTGCCGATCGGTTTTCAGGTTGTGGCCGCTCCCTATCAGGACAAGCTTTGCATGCAGATTGCGGCAGAGTTGGATGCAGCTTTCGGTGGTTGGGTACCGCCAGTGCCACATGAAATCTAAGCGCCTGCTGTTAAGTTAAGGGTTTTCCGAAACTATTTTACAAAAACAAAAAATCCAATGAAAAATATATTTTTACAAAAACAAAAAAAAATGTTTTCGTTTAGCAAATGCAATCCGCTCACAAAGAGAATATGAACCAGTTGGGAAGGTTAGACCACATGGGAAATTTTAAAGTAGGTGTAATTATGATAGTTAGGATTATCAAAATTATAGTCGGTCTAAGCCGACTATAAATACCCTACACATATGTGTGGTTACCATTCAAAGTGATATATAGGTCACCAGGGTATACGAATCCTGAAAATAACTACAAACATTTAATCGCTGAAGAATTTCCATTCATTTGATACCCATATTTACAAATGGGTAGGTGTACCGAATTTCGATTTTTTTTTTAATGAACCACAGGTCTTTTCGACGGAAAACATTATTATCACGTACTTGAGCATGATGTCAATATATATTTGACCAAAAAAGTTTACCTAAGCACGTATACATAAAAATTGATCTTTATATGTACATTTTATATGAGGTATTTGAACATAAGTGGTCGGATCATAGGTCACAATGAACCGATCTCGCCAATTTTTTCGCACATACAGCGTAGGTGTATTAGTAATCAAAGTTATAAGTTTCATTTATCTAGCTCTTCAATTTTAAAAGTAGTAGGGATTTCAACAGACAGACAGACAGACGGACAGACAGACGGACAGACAAACGGACAGACAGACGGACAGACGGACATCGCTAAATCGACTCAGGAGGTCATGCTGATCAAGAATATATATACTTTTCCATACCGGAGATGCTTCCTTCTGGATGTTACAAACGGCGTACCAAACTGAATATACCCTTTCACTCTTAGTGTAGGGTATAAAAAGAGCGCATATAGTGTAATATGCGAATTATATAAAACCAGTTGATCGTCTTTAATACACTGTTCAAAAATAAATGGCCAACACGTGTGTATTTTAATAATTTATAATACTTGTTATAGAAAAATTAGGATTAAGTAATAATTAATAAAAATGTTCACTAATTGATTAATGGATTAATTCAAGTTTTCTGATTAATCAAGATTCAGAATAATTTATTAATCAAAATGTTGATAAATTAATAAATTTTCATTATTATGATTAATCGATTTTCTGATTAATCAAATTTCAGATTATTTGATTAATCAAAATTTTAATTAATTTAAAATAACGCTTTTTTTATTCAACAGTATTTCAAAAATTTTCAATTTCAAAAATTTGATTTTTCAATTAATCCGAATTTATAATCAGATTAATCAATATATTAATCAGTGTTTTTATTATTGAAAAGTATTTGTAAAATCAATTATTCAGAAATTGATTAATCAAATAGTTTGATTAATCGATTATTCGCACAGCGCTAGTTTTAAGTGAAAAATTCATTTTAATTTTATTTTTATTGTTATTAAATTCACTGGTTTTCAATGGCTTACTTAAGTCAGTTATACACTTAATAAAAATTTAACATTTTCAAATTGCAAAAATCATCTTTGAAGACAGTGTTGAAAAAATATAACATCAAATCAACTTTGCATCAAATCAAAATGTTTGACGTACATAATTTGTTACAAAAAGTTTAAAAATTTGATTAATAACGTGCATTTTCTTCAAGTGTACACTGATTATTCGCAACAGAGGCACCAATCAATAGTACTTGGTTGGTTAAGAACCAAAGAGAGTTAACGATCGTTTTAGTTGTTCAGTCGTGCTTGTATTCGGTGGTTGATAAAAGCATTGTCGTGCTTTATCTGGCTTTATATAAAAAAATAATAATAAAAGTGCATAGAATAAAAACACAAATATGGAGTTATTATTGCGTCTCCTGGCGGCTTTTGTAAAAATAATCTACCTTTTTGTTTATCCGCTGCTAGGACTGTTACTACCTCGTCGCAAACACCAACAATTGCCGCCGATCAAAAATGAGCTGTTGACACAGTCGCTCGTCTTTCTGATACATGAGCTGAAGACAAAGAAGGTTGGTTGGAGAGTGAAAATAAATAAATTGAGAACTATGATCAATTATAAAGTATAATTAAAACGAAATAAGAATTTAAAAATAATTATAAAAAAATATTTACTATGATTAATACAGCTTAATTCGAAGAATTAAAAAGAAATAATATTAGAAACTATTATAAACCTTTATAAACTATTATAAAATTTCCAAACCTTTAGTTGAAATCACAAACTTTGGTCGCCGCGTATATTGCACGCATTCGCGAGGTAGAACCGCTGCTGCATGCCGTCGTCGAACCGCGATATGCTGCCGCCCTTGAAGAGGCGCAACGTGCAGATGCACTCATCGCCAAGGCCACGGGCGTCGTGCAACTGCAAGCGCTGTTTGCGCATTATCCGTTGCTTGGAATTCCATTTACAGTCAAAGAAGCATGTGGCGTCAAAGGTAATTTTAAGCAATTTTGTTTTTTTTTTATAAAATAATTCGCTATTTTTGGTCCACAGGCATGACACACATCGTTGGCAGTCTTGAACGCATCGAACAACGTTGCGCCGCCGACGGTCAAGTGGTCTCACTGTTGCGGGCTGCCGGCGGCATTCCACTGCTGGTCTCCGCCAATCCCGAGTATTGTTTCAGCATCGAAACGCAAGCGCACACGCAATCCCATCAGAAATGTCAAAATGCCTATGATGCGCGTCGTACCGCTGGTGGTTCTTCGGGTGGTGAGGGTGCTTTGAACGGCGCTGGGGCTACACCGTTTGGTATTGGCTCTGACATAGCGGGCTCCATACGTATACCATGTCTTTTTAATGGCATTTTTGGACATAAACCCACGGGAGGCATCACTGCGTTGCAGGGACATTTTCCGTCTGCCAATGCTGCGTATTTGCAGTTGGGACCAATGACGCGCTTTGGACGTGATCTGGGTCTGCTGTTGCAGATTATGGCGGGTGACAAAGCGGCCTCCTTGAATTTGCTAACGCCCGTAGTTACCAAGGAAATAAAGGTAGTTGAACTTTGTAATAAATTTTGTTTTCTCTTTTGAAATTCTTTTATTTATTAGATTTACTATGCTCTCGGCTTTGATGGTCTCAATGGTTGGCTGCATTCATCCGTCTGCTATGACATGAAGCTCTCGATCATGAAAGCTGCCCGTTACTTTGCGCAAATGGGCGTGGTCACGGCACCTGCTAAAATTGTGGGTTTTCGCAACTCTACAGAGATTGCATTTAGTGCCATTGCACGCATGAAAGATCTACCTTATCTAATGGAGACTGAACAAAAGTCGCCATTGTGCGCTACTTTGTGGGAATACATGCGCAGCCTGTGTGGACGTTCGTCGTACACCAAGGAGGGACTGCTCTTTGAATTATTGCGACGCGCACATGGTTTTATGCCAGAGCGCTGTCTGGAAAAGTATGAAGCGGAGGCAAAGCTGTTGAAAGAAGAAATTATTGTGAGTATTTGAAATGAATTTTTTTCATGTAGACGGGTATTCCCGGAAATCGAAAAACCAAAATCGATATTTAAATCGTTATTAATACCGGTGCATAAATATGATTTCGGTACCCCATGACATCAGAGAATTAAAAAAGATAATTAAAATAGGTTTTTCATATTTATTATCTTAACCTCTACTGTTTGAATTCTAATATTCACTAATTACACTACTCAACTAAAGGATAACAAAATTATCCCATGGATATCCTTTATTTTGAATGCTGTGATTTTAAATGCTGTTTTTTTCTACGTAACGTTTTTAATAAAAATTGCTATCGAATTATCGTCCCACTTCAGCTACTTTTTAGAACTAAATAAAATATTAAAAAAAAAATAAAAATATATATACAATTTTATCATTAGTTTTAGATTAGATTTATCATAGATCCGAAATGCTAAAAAATCAAAAATTGTGAAGTATTCTTTTTTATTTTAAATAGTGACCGAAAAGGGTTTAAATTTTTTCGAAAACGTTACATATAGGATAAAACTGAGTATGCAGTCAAAATCAGCAATAACGAATTATATAGAATTGGTGTATGCGATTGATGTCCATGATCAAAATCTTGTTGGCTAATATTAATATATTTATTACAATTTGTTTACCATATTTCAGCAACTACTGGGCAGCAATGGCGTCCTATTCTTTCCCACGTTTCATGTGCCCGCAGTGCATCATCATTCGTCGGTGCTGCCGCTATGGGGCATTGATTACACGCTGATATTTAATGTTCTCGGCCTACCGGCGACACATATTCCTATGGGTCTGGATGAGTCTGGGTTACCCATTGGTTTCCAGGTTATTGCGGCACCACTGCAGGATCGACTCTGTCTGCAGATTGCCGGTGAATTGGAACTCGGATTCGGAGGCTGGGTGCCACCAACAAAACATGAATTTGAAACAAAAAATGAATTTGAAACAAAATAAAAAAAGTTCATTGTTATAAAACTTGTTTCTTGTCGTTTAAAGTAACTTGGATTGTATCAGGGTATTATTATAGGAGCGTGGTTACTTTTTGTAATTTTTAAATTACTGACTTCCTAAGAGTGATTAAGGCGAGGCAGGGCTTTTGCAATTAACCCAAGAGATATTCCGACAACTTTCAAATTCGGGATACACTTTATAGCATTTGTTGCAAGACTATCTGTTGCTGAAATATAACTCTTCCCAACATTTGCTAAATTTAAGATCAGTAGGCAATTGAGGAACATAGTCTGCTCTCCTGTCAGTCCTCCTATATGACCTTGAGGCATGAGCGCTTGCTAACACCGATCGGAAAGATTTTTTGGAAAATCTATGGCCCGATATCCATTGAAAACGAGTATAGAATCAGATGGAATGATGAACTGAATGAGCACTACGCCGACATTGACATTTCCATGTGGATTAAAATCTAACGATTCTGCTGACTTAAGACAGTCGAGAATATGGATGAAAACGCTCGAGCAAGGTGTTCAATTCTTCACCCGTTGGTGGTCAACGTAAGAGAGAGGGTTGTAATGTACAAATAATGAACTATTTATTAAAAATGTTTGATTACATGAGTGAAATTGATGAATTTGAATGAAAATGATGGTGTTTTTAGATAAAAGCTTACGAATATTTTACTATACTGTCAAATAAATCACAAAATTAAACCATACGCGACAACGACAAAAATAGAGATGTATAATAATTAAACTTGACAAAAACAATATTTTTAATTATTCACATTTCTCATTTTAAATTTCAAAATGCTTCAGCAGCTGTGTTTACTACTTACTTGAACGTACTCGCCAACACATGCATTCCACAACGACTAATAAGTTCCACATTCCACATGAAATATGTCAATATCAAATTTTATGCAACAACAAATCGGAAACCCGGTAGGAAAAGCTATTGAAGATGATTCAAAATATTGTTTCTTTTCTGATTTAAAATTAGAATTGTCCACCACATTTTTTTTTGTTTTCTGTTCAATTCAATTTCAATAAACTTTTGTACATACACAGAACCAAAAACTGACGTAATTGCAACGAACTTGGGCATCAATACGACAAACAAATTAATCAAATGGCAACCAATGTTGCATTAATGAAAATTTACTAACACATTGAAAGATTTTGAATCACGGTGTAATATTTATAAAAAGAGTATTCATATAAGTGAGCTCTAATCACGTATGACGGATCAGGTTCAAAAACCGGAACGCAAGCTAATATTATAATTATAATTATCGTATTGTTACGAAAATTCAGTCTACTGAAAACTGTTCCACACGTTCGTATCTCTGGATTGTGTGCAAAGTAAAAACAGTCTTATGTTTGGTTTAAATTCTAACAATAACCTTTATTAATTCACTTTTATAAACAACTTTACTAATAACAAATTCTAACAACTGGACATGCCACATTCAACTTGACATTGTTCACACAAGAGACGCACTTGACAACTTTCCAATAACTACTGAAGTGCTGTGCCTCAGATGCGGCGCCCTTATATACTGCATGCATCAGTTCGACACTTTCGGCAAGCATCGGCATGTATCGAGAACCTTCTACTCGTTTCGTGAATGACGCATGCTATTGGTATCCCATTCGCACTTATGTGTTTTTAATGTGCTGATCTCTTTCTCGCACATTGCCTCAGTGCACTGAATGATCTTCCGTCTTTTTCTAGTACATTGCTCAGTGCGCTGAATTGTCTTGCGTCTCATTTACTCTTGCAAAGTGGAGCAAATTATCTCTTTTCGAAACAGTATGTACAATCGTACAATAATTCATCGTAAGCTCAATTCATCGCATGTACAATTAATCAATTAACACTGCTGACCGAAACTTCAACACAAATGCAAAATGTTTGCGACTTACTTATACATGTAAGAAAAAGCTGTGCATACGTGCGTAAGACAGGGATGTAAAGTCACATGTATACACAAGTTTTCATCATTTTTTCCCGTCGCTATCCTAAATACATGTGACCGAAATTTTGATCGAACTTTGATAATTGCTACCCCTAAAATGAGCAATAAAATGATCTACCGTGTTCTTGCTGAGTTTATTGTATTCACAATTTATCGTATGCACAATTCATCGTAAGCATAATTCATCGTATATATCAATTCATCGTACACAGAACCAAAAAGTGACGTAAATACAACGAACTTGTACATTAATACGACAAACAAATTAATCAAATGTCAACCGATGATCTCGTCCGTCAATATTACGTATTGTGTTAATCAATCGAAATTTACTAACACACTGAAAGATTTTGAGGTACGGTGTACGTTAATATTACGAATGCTATTTATTAAACTCGTTTATAATTCTTATAATGATTTTAATTAAATAATTATTAAATAAAACAAAATTATTCAACAAATTTATAGTCAAATTAGTTAATAAAATCAATTTGACTGCTAATTTCGGAATAACTATTGAAACTTAAATGTTATTTCAATATCATCTCATGACATTATTGTCTTGAAGCAGCCGGTTTTTATTACGATTTTCCAATAATATTTGCGCATTCTATTTTATTATTTTTGGTCAGAATAAGAAACAGAAGAGCAACTTTTACACGATCACAGCACGGCGTCTTATTTGTTTTCCGCCATTACACTATTCCTGTATGTGTTAGTGTATACATGAGAGCTTGAGATTGAAGATTCCGATACGTAATATTGATAAGCGACTACATCAAAACATGTATGCATGTACGTTATATTGATTAACTTGTTTGTCAATATTACGAAAACAGTTTGATGTACGTCGTTTGTCAATATGACGAACGACACTTTTTTCTGTGTATTACAATTCATCGTATATAACAATTCATCGTAACACTATTCATCGTATCATAATTCATAAGGAATGCTATCACTTGCCATTATTATTTTGCCGTTTTATAACAAGCGAGTTTAGTTTTTCTTTTTATACGTTTCAAGAATTTTGTCGTAAGTTTACAAATTTTTAAATCCAAAAAGGGTTTGATAAAAGTAAGTTTTTTTTTTAAATCGTACGTTTTTATTTTCTGAAAATGCAACACTGCCCCGTTACTTTCAACCGCCGCCGAATAATTTTAACATCAGCCGTCAGCCGCCGTTGCCGACAAAACGTACGGCTCCATTAAACTTGTGCACGAAAAACTGGACGTCAATTGTTTTCTATTCGTCGTGCTGACAAAACGTTGATCAAAAATTCACTCCGTGTAACGAGTAAAAAGAAGAAGAAAAAATATATAATTAATATAGGCATGAAGGAAAAACTTAAATTTGAATTAATAAACAAATTTTAAAGAATAAAATACAAGCAATAATATTAAAGTGAGCATTTAAAATATAAAGTGCCTTTTACAACGGTTTCATGTGTTAATATAAGATTTTTCAATAAGAAAAAAAAAACTACTTTATAAAATAAGCAACAACAATAACTACTTGTCAGACCAACAGGAATTTTTGGAATTGACGTTGCAACAACTGATTTTTTTAACACTATATTTACTTTTAATTGGGCGCAAAGAATCGCCACGATTAAGTGAAGCATCGCAGACACAGGAAGTGGCAACGGTTTTATGTAAAAAAAAAAAAGAAATATTAAAAATTAAAATTATTTCACAAAATTTACTCTCTAAATTCAATACAAAAAAATATTAGCTAATAAACGTGCATATATTAAATACATTTTATCAACATACAAAAAAAATCCAACTGAAAACGTCATATTTTGGAAACGGAAAAAAAATAATCAAGTTGTTTTGTGAATCAGCGACAGCAACAACAGCAATAAATACTTTACAGAGCGAGAGAGCGCCATTCAACACAACGAGTTCGTTTGCTGCAAACACTAGCGAGTGACATATTAAAGAAATAAAACAACAACGTTGCACGCAACCTTTAACAAGTGCAAAAGTGACGGCAACAGCGTGAGTCATAAAAGTGAAATGAAAATGCGGATAAAGAGAGAGCCGTGCCTTTTGAGATATATGCCAATCAACAGTGAGTTTTTATTTTATTTTTTCTTTTATGCAAAAATTCAAGGAGGCTGTCTTCTTTAAATTTAGCTGCTTTTTGAAATTATTTCTCGTCTGCATTTTATTTATGAATTGTTTGTTTTATTTTTATTGCTGCGCTCTGCTGTGGTTGTTGTAAACATAACATTACTCATGCGACAACAACTCAAGCACAAGTCTTCTTTGTCACACGGCAGCTGCTGTGTCGCTCAGTTGGCAAGTGTTTCTTATTATAATTATTATTTTTTTTTATTTATATTTTTTTTAACTTTGTCTTCTTTGCCCAAGTTAACATAAATTTGCAAAATTTATAATTTTTTTTTATTGGTTTTTATATTTATTGTTATTTATTTATTATTTATTTTTAGCTGCAACCAGTTTTAAATAATTTTTGTGTTTGCGGAAGTCTTTTTTCGATTTTGCCTCATTGTGCCTAAATGGTGTTGCCAGCCGACTGCAATGTCAAAAATGCATTTTTGATTTACAATACTCCCCACCACCCACTTTTTTGTTTATTTTTTTATTTTTTTTATTTAACAAACGAATTGTAACCTCTGCAATAATAATAAACGCTACTTACTGCATGAGTCACTCGTTCTTTTATCTTCATTTTACTCGTTGCTTCATGCATTACGCAAAATAAATATAAAGTGGAGTAGGCAACACTACTACTGCTTTTGATCCGATTAGACGAACGAACGACCTTTCGAGGTCTGTCTATTCCTCTGCAACGGTTGCCTTCTGTCGTCTCACTCGCTCTATGCAATGCACATTATTATGTAGACTAACAACACAAACTATGATCGTTTGTTGTTATTGCAATTCATGCAACTTTTGTGTTACGCGAGCAACGAGAGATTCGTTTGTTCGTCGTTGCCACATGTTGATAACATTGCTTGTGCATGGTAACATTTAGCATAACTACTAAGATTTAACATAATTTAAAGCATTTTTTTATTGTTAAAATTATTAAATTATTAAATTATAATTTTGATAAAATTGTTGTACTTTCACCTACAGAATTATCACTCTTCTTCCCCAATTTGACAGAATAATATAATTACCCTGTAGATATTCTTAATCTTATTTGAAGACATAAAATTGAACAAGTCAACATATCTTTTTTTTTTTAAATAGAATTTCGTTAGAGTTGATTTTTTCCAATTTTAAATTTTTTTGTTTTTATTGTGTACTTTAAGTATTTTTTAAATTCTTTACACCACATCTTCCCAGTATAAAATTTCATGCGTAAGAAGCTATGCTAACACTGATTCTCAATCAGGTAGAACCCCTTCCCGACTAAATGATTTCATTTCTTCTTTTTTTATATGAAATGAACATTTTTACAGGACTTCCCTATTCGTTTCTCAAAGAACGACTCTCAGTAGGTCTCACAAAATCGTTCGACTCATTACTGTTAGCATTCCATTAGAAGGTGAGCGAGCAGATTCTCTAGAAGATCTGTTGGAAATAGACTAGTTTCAGTGATGGCTGAGTGTGTATTGAGTATGCTAAGAAGTTGTTATAGCAGGGCTTCTACTGGCAAGGCCTGGACAAATTTACTACTGGGTTGTTTCTTTGCCTTATTTTAATTATTATAATTACTTCATAATAAACCCAAAAATATTTTAAAATATTTATTTAGCAAAAATTGAATTCGATTAATAAAATTCGTTTATTTTGTATTATAAAATTGACTTCTGGAATTGTAATTGTTTAATTCGTTAATAAAATTGCAGTATTCTTAAATGAAAAAATTATACAAATTCGTAATTTTTGTTGAAATAAATTTTAGGGCATATTCATTTTTTTTAATAATTTGGTGATTTTTATATGTAGTTAATGAGTACTCATTAAGAAAATTAAAAAACAAGTACTGAGTACATTAGCAATGTGAAATCTGCATCCAGAAAAAAATACTATATAAATAATAGTTTTTTACTATTAAAAATAGTCAATAGGATAAATTATTATTTTAATCGGAAAATACCATAACATTGCCATTGAGTTTATATGAAAAGATTTATTTATTCTATGCTATTAAATCAATAATTGTCCTATTGACCAATTTTAGTGGGATTTGAGAGAATTTTTTTTCGGGGTGTGCTATCATTTTAAAACTTTTTTACAAAATGTTAATTTTGTATACATTTAAATTTGTTTCCTGTTGTTTTTCTATTAATATTTTTATGATTTATATTATCTTATGTTTTTTTCAGTTTAATTACTGATATGCTCGCTCCAATTGTCACCATATGAAAATGTTTGAATATATTTTTTTTATATTGTTCTTATCGTCGCAACAACTCAACCAACCGTCCGTTTTTCAAAATATAGACTTGTGTCATATATGTTTCTTATATGAATTTCAAATTCATGCTGATAAGAATAATCGTTTTTTAGTACCAATTGCTGTGGTTTGTTAGCAACATAGCGTGTTTTGGTGTCGCGCTTATGTTTGATTCAACATTTAAAAAATAAAAGAAAAAAAATTAAATGAACCCAGAAAAAAAATGATTAAAAATCAAATACGTTTTTTTTTTCGAAACCAACCACAAAAATTCGAGGTTATCAACGCTTATGTTTTATGCATGTGGTTCATGTAATTTAAACGAGTTGAGTTCCAAAAATAGCAGAGACGCGCGTTTTTATGTGAACAAAATTAACATAAAAACAAATAAAATGTGAAAAAATTGGCATTTTTATCAAATTTAAACACATTGGATGGAGCGGCAAAAATGCGTAGTAGAAAATGTATTTTTTTACATTTATTTACATATTTATGCCGCATTCGCTGCTATCATTGTGGCTTCCGCTTTCTGTGTTTTGTAATTGTGTTTTTATTTTTCATTTAGTTTTTACAATTTTTTTCATTATTTTATACTTGATTTGTTTACTTATTCATGAATGAGCGCTAGCTAGCATCATCATCAGCAACAACAACAACTAACTAGTTACTCGTTACAGCAGCAACAACAAGAACAAGATTTCCATAACATCAACTATTGGTTTCTCTCTTGCTTCCTCACCATCTGCTCTACTCCAACAACAATTCGTTGAGTTGTTTTGCAAGTTTTGCCATTCGTTGCTGTTGTGTTGTTGCTGTTTTCGTTTGAATATTTAGCAGATTTTTGTTGATTTTCGAAGCTGCGTTGACGTCATGCGCTAAAAAATGCGCGTCCGTCGTTGCCAACGTTGCCAGTTTTGTAGGAAAAATACTGTTTATGAGAATTTTTAGCATTTGCGGGATATGAGAATTCTCACACTATATTGAGATTCTTTTTCCCTTGAGAGAATTTTTTTCTCTCGAAAGAGAAAAATCCCTCCCGTGAGAAAAAAATTCTCACAAAAGCGATATTTCCCGCACGAGAAAACACACTGCTGGTAAAAAAGGAAGACAGAAACAACGGAATCTCATTCTCATTCACTTGAAAATAGATTTATAAAAATATTATATATTTTTAATTGAGGTACTGTGATAATTTAATGGATTTTGCGGAAAATTGTGAGAATTCGAGAAATTGTGAGAAATTGTGAGAATTTGAGAAATTGTGAGAATTTGAGAATTTTGAGAGAATTTGTGAGAATTTTCCTACGAGAGATTTTGTGAGAATTTCATGAGGGAAAAAGGTATTTCGTGTGAGAATTTCATCTGGCGACACTGGTCGTTGCACCTTTTTTGCAGGTATTCCTAATCTCGCGGGCTTTTGTTTTTTTTTCTCGTATTAATTTACATAGTTTTTTTTTCACTTCATTCGCACTTAAATTTTAATTTGACAACGGGGCGACGTAACTTCAGCGACGACGCAATATTCGAAAGTCGTTACCTTTTGTATTCATTACAAAAATACTTTCGGTAAAAATATATTCGCCCTATCTTGAATAATTTTCCGTCGTAAAACATGCTCTCGAAACAAAATTTTTTATGAAAATTAATTTTAGTTCAGTACAAAAGTTTTTTTCCGACAGAAAATTCCGGCGTACAAACTTTTCATAATAGCGTTGAATTATTTTTGTAATATTTTTTATGTCAGCAGCTCGTTTCTGTAAATCAAAAAAGACAATTTCTTGTAATGTAAAAATTGTTTAAATGTCTTAAAAAATCAATATAAAATAAAATTTACATCACATTGACGTTAAATATACTAAATCTACTATTATATTTGCTATATACTTAAAGGACCTGCTATCGTATCATTTCCATTCCTCCATCCTATCATTTGAAACCGTTTAATTTTAAAATAGAAACCGTAACCTCCAAACCCATTCTTCTAAAAAAACAGAAATAAACCTGATTTCTAAAAATTGATATAAATAATTTCAGTTTTAAAACCCTATAAACGATTTCAGTTTTAAAATATAGTTTTTTATACTATTTTAAAACTGAAATCGTTGATAGGATTTTAAAACTGAAATTACCCAGCCGGAAAACTATCATAAACGACATCGTAAATGATAAAAAAAGAATCATAAACGAACTAAAAACACTCATATATGATAAATTTTCGATTGTTTATGATCGTAAAATACGATTATATACACGTTATATACGATGTTTTTTGTTCGTAAACGAACTCGTTTTTAATATTTTTTACGATTAAATTTTAATCCTAAATTATAATAATTTTTAACTCTTTTAGGAGCTTTGACAATCTTTTTTTACGATTTAAACACTCGAAAAATAAGAGCCATCGTTATTTACGAGCAAAATATGATTGTTTTTTTTGTTTTCATTGACATTTATCATCGTTTTTTACGTTCAAAATGATCGAAATTTATGATTATTTTGAATCGTCGTATCGTAATTTACGATAATCATAAAATATGTGTGTAGGTAACGACTGGGTATTAATATCAATTTTTAGAAATCGGTTTATTTCTGATTTTAGAAGAATAAGTTTGGAGAAATTGTTTATATAGAAAAATAAATTTTAGTAAAATAATTTTGAAATATTTTACCATTAAAAAAGTTGGTTTTTAAAATTTTAAATTAAATTTTTAAGATATTGCTTTGTTTCTTGCTTCAATGAAATATTTCAATTTTTACTTCCGATGTTAAAAATGCGATTAAAACTAATTTTTAAAAATATACCGGAAAACCATAACCGTAACTTGGAATCGACATCAAAACGAAACATAAAATCGAAGCCCTTATTCATTTGTGTTTCAAATATTGCATTATATTAAATATTGAAATTGTATATATTTTTGTATTTAATATATTTTATTCTAAATTATATATTTATTCCAAAATAATTGTTTATTTATTTACCCGAGCCAAAATTTGTTAGGGTTTGCCTTATTTTATAACCATGCCGGATCAGAATACGATAAGATAACAATGGTCATCTTCCATAATTCTGATCAGATTTCCTATTCATTTATTTTTATACCCTACACTAAGAGTGAAAGGGTATATTCAGTTTGGTACGCCGTTTGTAATACCCAGAAGAAATCATCTCCGGTATGGAAAAGTATATATATTCTTGATCAGCATGACCTCCTGACTTCATTTAGCAATGTCAGTCTGTCCGTCTGTATGTCTGTTGAAACCACGATTACGAAAAAAGTAGAAGAGCTAGAGCAATGAAACCTTAGATTTAGAGAACTTATATATCTAAGTTGTCTGAACAAGAAAATTGGCAAGATCGGTATATTGTGACCTGAGAACCGAGCACTTATGTTCAAACACCTCATATAAAATTTACATCAACAGATCAATTTTACTGTATACGTGCTTAGGTAAACTTTTTTTGGTCAAATATATATCGACTGCATGCTCAAATACATGAAAATAATGTTTACCGGAGAAACGACCTGTGGTTCCCAAATTCGAAATTCGGTACACCTACTCATTGGTAAATATGGGTATCAAATGAATAGAAATTCTTCAGCGATTGAAAGTTTGTAGTCATTCGTTGTAGGATTCGTATACCCTGGTGACCTATATACCACTTTAAATGGTAACCACACATATGTGTATGGTATTTATTGTCGGCTTAGACCGACTATAATTTTGATAATCCTAACTATCATAATAACACCTTCTTTAAAATTTCCCATGTGATCTAACCTTCTCAACTGGTTTTATTTATTTATCTACTTATTTATTATTTAATTCATTAATTCAATGAACCATATCGGATTTACATATTAAATTATTTATGAATTTATTTATTTAATTAATTATAATGTTTTTCATTTATTTATTCATTTATGAATTTATTTATGTATTCTTTTAAAAATTAATTTAAACATTCATTAATATAATGAACCATAACTCGTTTACGTATTAAAATATTCATGAGTTAGTACATTTATTTATTTCTTTATACATAAATTCATTGATCCAGATCTTATTGACGTGATTTGATTTATTTCTTTATTTATTAATTTAATTTCTCATTTTTTAATTAATTAATTAAAATTATTTTTTAAAACTCTTAATAAATTCATCAATTGTATGATTAAATAAATTTTAGATCTCTTTTAAAATATATTTTTTTTCTTTCAGACAATCACACAGAATATCCAAATAAACGTTCGCGCGAGAATCTGGCTGAGGATCAGGCGCCCAGTGCGACGGGTCGCTCGCCGCTCATGCGGAGCTGCTCGAGTCCTGCAGTCTATGGTGAGTTTAGAAAAATATATGTATACCCACTATCTGAATTTCGAAACGAACGACGAAATGAAAATAATAATAAAGTCAAAATATCGTCACACAAATTTTGATTTCATGTTTCTTGAAATAATGACGTCACTTTGTCAAATTACGATTCGTTTTAGGTTAATGGCCGTTAATTTGTTGCCTATTATTATAAAAGGAATATAATTGATAGATGTTACATTTTATTATTATTGGAGAGAAATATTGAGATCCAAGATTTAAAATTAACATCAACATTTTTTGTAAATGATTTTTTGAAATTTTGAATGTATAGTTGATGAGTTTTACTTCTTTAACGACGATGTCATATATATGTGATTTAAAGAATTCAGAAATTTACTGGATACTATTGATAATGATGACTTTATCTCAATTTTAAATACTACGTATTGAATTCGTTTTTACACCAGGATTTTTTTTTTTTTTAATTTTAATCATTTTATTCGCCTTAAACTATTAAAAGTTAATTTTTATATTCGAATATGAAACAATTAAAAAATAAATAATTAAAAATATTTTTTTTTTTTTAATTATTTAAATGTAAATTCTTTCAACTCAATTGCAATAGTTTAGCTTTTGATCTGTCTCGCAATATTTCGTCATCTGCTGCAGTACCAATCACAAACATCTACGTTTCTCAAGAAAATCGAGCTACAAATAGATTTTCCGCAAATCCAACGAACCGAAGGGATTCCCAGGGCAACATGTTAGAAACATCAACAGCAATATATACACAGCAGCAGCAACATACAGTTAATTGCTCAAAATTTGCTGTTGATTGTTGAGAGTTGAGCAACGTTTTTATAGACTCTTGGAAATTTGTTGTTGGAACAGATGCTGTGTTGCTTGCAATGCGTCATCCTCAACAACCAGACAGACAGCAACATTTAATGTAAATAAAATTGTTAAAAAAAACTTGAAAAATAAGACAAACAGGAAGCGTTACTAGCTTGGGCAATTGCTTCCTTGATATAGGGCTGTGTTGTTGTAACAACTAATCAAGTCAACAAGGTGATAAACAAATTAAGTTGTTGCTGGTGCAAAAATTTCCGACAGCAACTATTAGTAAACGCGCGTAAAAGCTGTATTTAGCGGAAGTTTTAGTTTTTTGACATGTAAAAAATAAAATATATTTTGTAATATGTTGCTCTACTTGTTAAGGGGTAGCTGTTGCTGCTTGTTTTTTTTATTTATTGCTTTTGTTGATCGCATATCTTGTTTCCTGCGCCGCAAAACTCAAAAACTGACCGCAAGCCAAATGTTGTCAACAGTAATTGCAAGCAATCAGCAACAATTGCTGTTACTCCTGCCTTTATTAACAATTGCGATGCATTTTATTTGCAATTGTTATACGTTGTTGTTGTATTGAGCAGCAGCACGTGCTAAAACGCGCTGATTTATAATTTTTATTTTTCATTTAATTTTTTTATCGTCATTATCAACGTAACAACAGCAATAACAACAACAGCAAAATATTGCAAATGCTGACTACGGAAATCGTTGCTGTCTGTCACTTACTGCAGTTTGTAGTATGTGCTTTTAATAAAAATAAATAAATTATAAAATAAATAAATTGTTTCTTCAAGTTACCAACCAGCGAAGCCATAAATGTTGCTGTTGTTGTGTTGCTCATGTTGTTGACAATGTATTGTTCGCATTGTTTGAAAAATTGCATTAATCATCAAGAGTATTTATATCACAAATCTAGTTGATAAGCCAACGAAAACGATAGATAAGAAGGGAAATGGTTTTATTATATGTTATCTTACAAGAAAATTCCAGTGTTTATGTTTTTTTTGTTGGGAAATTTCGCATTCATTTGAAAATTCCTACGAAATAGAGTAATTTGTCATTTTCAACAAATGATGAGCAAATTCAAGAACAAGACATGATAATCGTGTGCTTGCTCATCATACTTTTATGGTCGTACTTGTTCTTGCATCGGCGGGTCTTGTTCTTGCATCGGTAAGTCTTGTTCTTGCATCGCAGGTCGATCTTGTTCTTGCATCGACTGGTCGATCTTATTCTTGCAGAGTCAATTTTTTTCTTGCTGTATAGTCTTGTGTTTCTTGCACATTTTTGCAACCAAGTTCTGGTGTCTTTCTTGTTCTTGCAGTTTCGTTATACAAAACGAATTTATGTAATTAATAATCTTGTGTTAAAACATAATACTTTTTAAAAATCTATTATGAAGAAAATTAAAGCTTACAATTATGAAATTTTCAACATTTCTTGTAAGGTTAGGGTTGTTCCTGCTCTTATTATTTCATAGTCGTTCTTGTTCTTGCATCGACAGGACTATCTTTATTTTTGCAGGGTCAGTCTTGTTCTTGCAGCAAAAGCTCTTGCCAATTTGTTGTTATACGAACTTAATTCTGTTATAGCGTAAATTAAAGCATACAATTTTGAAATTTTAAGCTTGAATTTTGAATAAAACAAAAATGACAGGACCAGACCTATTTTCATGTGTATTTCTTTCAAGGTTCGACTAGTTCTTTATCTTGTACTTGCGTCGGTAGTTCTATTTTTTTCTTGTAGGTTCAGTTTTGTTTTTGCTGCAAGAATCTTGCATTTCTTGTGAATTTTAGTAACCAATTTAGATTCTTCGAGTATCACTTGTTCTTGCCGAGGAATTTTACATTTCTTGTAAATTTTAGGTGCGAATTAAGACATTTCTGCACATTAATAATCGTGTGTTAAAAAACTCTAAAGCCCACAATTTTGAATTATTAAATAAAATTTGCCAGATTCTTTCCCCATGCGCATTTCTTACAATGTAAGTCTCGTTCTTTCTCTTATTCTTTTGCTCGTTCTTGTTCTTGCATCGGCCGTGCAATTTTTATTTATGCAGAGTTAGTCTTGTTCTTGCTGCAAGAGTCTTTTAGTACGCAACTGTGTCTGTTATACGCAACGAATTGTATAAATTAATATTATAATGTATTAGAGCAAAAATTAAAACCACAAACATTGTGCGTTAAAATAAAAAAGGAAAAAAGTGAAAAATATAAAAATAAAATTTGTAAAACAACACGTTACCATAACAATCACATAATGCAAACGAAATAGCCTTTTATAAAACGGTTGTTAATAAATCGATAATCGATTTTACTACTTTTTGTTTTTGAAAAAATTTCTATCAGTACTTCCTGCTGCCGTTCGCTGCACTTTGTGCGCATAAAATCATAAAATCCCCCAACCACTGTAAGCAGGCAGGCTGCCACCTAAATGACGTGTTTCCGTTTACGTGCGGTTGGTGTTGCTGCTGCAGCGCTTGCCTCTGTTGTCGTCGTCGCTGCTGTCGTTGCCCTAAATGTAGTTGCCACATGCAAACATAACAATATGTACTACTAAAATTACAATACAACTATACAAACCAAAAAAATAAAACCAAAACTAAAATAAATCTATGCGCAATCAACGTCAGAAAAACATTGCAAGTAAATCATGCAATTGCCACACACCGAACAAATCATAGCAAATGAAACCATGAAACCCATCTACACTACCCGCTCGCCCGCCTTCTGCTCGCCAATACTATAAGTACTATAGTCTAGTACTATTAGTTCGAGTACTATAAGTACCCGCATTTGCAAAGCTTCCCAGACATGCAAGAGGCGAGAAATATATTTTGTGTGTTTTTTTTTATTTATTTTTACTTCCACGTTTTGTGCTGCCTGCCGCATGACTCATCAATGTGCGGCGTAGTTTTTCGAGCGCAGCCACTAAAAAGCACCAACTAATGGCAAATTAAAAAAAAAAATACTACAAAAAAAAAATAAACGGAAAAATTGCGCCCCAACTATAGCGGATTTTCCTCTATAATAGCGACTGTTTAAATGTGTCTATATGTGTCTGAATGTCTGTCTGCCTATGAGTCTATTTCGACGTCTGTCTGTTGTGCGCGCCTCAAGGCAATTTTCCGCGACTACTGCTACGTCTTTCTTTGTCTACACTCGGAAAAACAAAATCATTTTAGTTGATCAATATTGATTTAATAATATTTTTGAAAACATATCTATAGTATTTTGTATTTTTTAATAGTATTTAGAATTTTTTAATAATGTTCAGAGTATTTTTTAATAGTATTAATAATTTTTTAATAGTATTTGGAAATCCTAGTAATATTTAGTATTTTTTTCTATTGAATTCAATATTTTTTATAGTATACATTATTTTTTATTTTTTAATAGTATACCGTTTCCATTTTTAATAATATACATTATTCTTTAATAGTATTTCGTTTTTTAAAAAGTATTCGGTATATTTCATAGTATTCATTTAATAGTATTCACTATTTTCTAATAGTATGTAGTATTTTTCAGTAGCAATTAGTATTTTTAATAGTATTTAGTATTTTTAATAGTATTTAGTATTTTTTAATAGTATTTAGTATTTTTAATAGTATTTCTTATGTCTTTATAGTATTTCATATTTTTTATAGTATGTATGTTTTTATAATAGTAGTCAGTATTTTTTAATTTTATTCAGTATTTTTTAATAGTTTTCAATATTTTGTTTTTAATAGTATTCATCATTATTTAATAGTATTAATTATTTTGCAATAGTATTTTGTAGTATTCAATGGGGTATAATTCAATTTTTCTTAGTGCATGAAGAAAGTTGTAAAGTCGGTTTTATTTTATTTAATTTTTATTTATTTTTATTTTTTCATTTTTCAATATTATGATCGCATGTTTATTTTTACTTGCAGATACAGCGTCTCTACGAAATAAACAAAAATTAAATAAGTAAAAAAAATATATTTTAAATTTAGCAACGAGGTTATTTGCAGCGTCATCTGTAAATGTTTCCCTAAAAATAATTTGAAAATATGTAAAAATTTTGACAATGCTAAATTGATTTGAACTTTGTTACAATTTTATAATAGAAACAAAAACATTTTGTTTTTTTTTTGTTACAAAGACCTCTCATATACCCCTATTATTATTTATAGAAAGAAATAAAAGAAAAAAAAAACAAATAAATAGTTCACAATTGTCAAACATCATTTGACAGCCACTGGGGCCTCACAAAATTCTACAATAAATATTTTCAATTTAAAATAAAATTGAGCACAAAATAAACATCATTGTGTGAGGTACTTATGATGTATATATTCTATCTGCTACCCCCTCAAAGAGCATTTGTGAACAATTAAAAAGCACAATTGCGACAAAAGGCCTCATTTATTTGTGCTGATGAGCCATCATCATCATCATCATTATTATGTTATTTATTTTTATGGGCGGTCGGTCAGTCGCAGTCATATTTAATACGCAATAAAGTGAAATGACAGACATTCGTATGGATTAAATTAGATTATTAGATTATTTTTATAGATCAACTGAAATAATGAAGAGGAGATTTTGTTATATTTATTATTATTATTTAAGATTGTTTTAATTTTGATTTTTTTTGTTTATTAATTTAGTTTATGTAAATTTTTAATTTTGTAAATTGAAAGAGTAAATGTTTTCCAACTTTTTAAAACATTTGTAAATGTTTTGTTAACATTTTTAAGTGTTTATCAGA
This sequence comes from Dryomyza anilis, assembly GCA_951804985.1. NCBI lineage: Eukaryota > Metazoa > Arthropoda > Insecta > Diptera > Dryomyzidae > Dryomyza > Dryomyza anilis. The sequence goes on from OX638132.1 coordinate 94,932,781, forward strand.
CATTTTTTTATAGTTTTTATAGTTTTAAAAACATTTTTATAAAATTTTGAATTTTATAATTTTATAACATTTGTAAGAGTTTTGTAAACGTGTTGTAAACGTTTTAAAAAAATATTAAAATATTTTGTAAATATTAAAATAAAATATTTTCAATATTTTAAAAACATTTGTAATAGTTTTGTAAACGTTTTAAAGTTTTTTTTTCTAAATTATTTTACAGAGTTTTGTAGTTTTATAATTTTTAAAAGTAGTTGTAAGAATTAGAAATTTTTTGCAAACGTTTATACTTTATATATGATGTAACTTTTATGTACGTTTTTTGTAAAGATTTTCAGTAAACGTTTTGTAACCTTTATAATATATTTAAACTTTTATAATGTTTATAAACTTTTTTATATATATTGTTTTAGTAATGTTTTAAATTAAATATAATTAATACAATTTAAAACATATGCAAAACGTTGATCAAATATTTCTAAAATGTTTCAAATACATTTATAAAACATTTTCAATTACGTAAATGATATATTTTTTTATAAATCATTTTAAAAAATGTATAAAACGTTAATACAATATTTATAAAACATTTATAAAACATTTATAAAAATAAATCAATTATAAAACATTAAAAAACACATATAAAATGTTTATAAAATAGGTAGAAAATCTTTTAAAAAATATTTATAAAACGTTTATAAAACATGTAGTAACCATTTATAAAATGTTTATATAACATTTATAAAATGTTTATATAACATTTATAAAATGTTTATATAACATTTATAAAATGTTTATATAACATTTATAAAATGTTTATATAACATTTATAAAATGTTTATATACAATTTATAAAATGTTTATATAACATTTTTAAAATGTTTATAAAATACTTACAAAGTACATAAATTGTTAAAGATTTGTTTTATAATATAAAAATTTTAAATTTCATTTTAATTTGGAAATTATTTTTAACATATTTTAAAATAATTTTTCTTCTGTTTTTTTACAGATATCGAAACACATCCCGCGTCTCCAGTGTTCCCACATCTGCTGCTCGGCAATGGCCGCGATGCCGATGATCCCAGCAGTGTGGGCGCCAATTGTATTCTGAATGTTACCTGCCAAGAGCCCAACAACAATCTGCTGTCCGGACTCAAATATATGCAAATACCTGCCAGCGATACGCCACATCAAAATATCAAACAATATTTTCAGGAAGCATACGATTTCATTGGTAAGTTTTATATTTGTTATGAATTTTAAATATTTTTTTTTATAAAATCAAAATTCATTATTTTTATTTATTTTTGTATAATTTTTATTTCAAAAATATTTATATAATAAGAAAATCTTATTTTAACAGAGCAACTGTGATTTGTCAAAAACGAAAAAAAAAATATTTTATTTTAAATGCAGAGGCGTTTTCGGCTACACTTGCTGCTTACTCATCAAATTTTTATTTTTTTTATTTTCTTTAAAAACAATGCTGTCAAAATCACGGAAAATTTCAAATATTCACAGTTTATACAAAGTAAAAAGTAAAATTAAATACATTTTTTTGCTGACGTCAAATACAGTCACCACAACCATCGCCGTTGTCGTCACATCGTAATTTACGAGACATTGACACGTGTGTTCGTTTTTTTTTTATGATTTTTCGCTATTAGCGCAGATTTATTGTCATAGGTTTTATTTTTTTTACTCAATAAAGTTGTTCGATATGCGTTAAACAACGTCCTGCTCGTTAAAAATTATTATTTTTTAAAGTGATTAGAGAAACGTGTCAACTTTTTTTGCTCCCAACCACATAATTTTCCAACATCCATTATAAACATTTTTCTTTCTTTGTCATAAATTCTATAGTACCGAATTCATTACAACCCCCATTAACCGTATCTATGACTCATGTTTTGTCTCACCATTCATGCAAACCCCCACTCACCCATATTCGTTGTCGTTAACCACCTTTTATTATTCACCATCCCTTAATCTCTGCGGCTGCTACTTATCTTGAAATTTCGTAGAAAAGTATTCTCCAAATTTCCAAAACAAATCCTACTTTTATATACTCTGAAAAATATGATACTTTGGTAGTGTTATTTATTGGGTATTTATTTCATCTTGTGTTTTCCCCTACCATTTAATCATTATCTTCAGTAAAATCTTTATTTTGTCTCAAATTTCTTAAAACGTATAAATCGAGTATGTGCCAGCGAATTTAAATCCGTTTTGCATGACACCACTCAATATTAAATTAGTTTTCTTAACAAGAAATTTGTTGAAATAATCATTCCACACCAAAACTATCAAAAGTCTAATTTTAATTTTTATCTATTTGATTTCAAATTGGGCAACTGAAAAGAGTTTTGAATAGATCATTTTTTTGTAATGTCCAATCTCTATTTCCAGAGATAGACTGGTTCAAAATTACAAAAATTGGACCAAAAATACGGTTTTGGTTGTACATATTGAAATATCTCTTGAACGAGAAATGCTAGAAACTCCATTGACGTCTCGTTTAAAAGCTAATAAAATAAGCTTTTCAAAAATTTCAGTCGTAACTTCTAAACTTGAACATGTGGTCAAGTGGTAAATATGCTTGAACTTCAAATTAGATATCGTTAAAAAATAACCTGTGAAATTTTGCCTAAATTTTGGTTGATTTCTTATAAATGTTCGTGCAAAATTTCAATATAGTATTTTGATGACTTCATAATTGTATGTATTTTTTGTATTGAAAAAAATAAAATGTAAAATGAAACAACAATTCTTGACAATATTTTTGTCTCCAATTTTTAAGATATTTTGAGATATCACAAAAACTAGTGTTAATTTTATAAAACTGATGCCATTTTCAAAATCAGCGTCACAAATATAGTCAAGAATTGCTGTCGTACTTTATATAAAAATATATGTATTTTGTTCAATACAAATGGAATGACTTAAAAATGAAATCTGAATTAAAATTAATTTTTCCCCTAATGCCGCTATAATACAAAAATATATTCTTCAGTTTTGTAAACCCTTTTGTATTACTTAAAAATGTTTACTTATATTCTTTACCCCACTTTAAAGCAACTTCATCACAATTCAATTTGAAAAATCATACATCCCGCCATTATCCTGACTGAGTTTTGCAGAAATTATGTCAAACTCGGCGTTATTATTTTTATCTTTATTCCAACATGCATCGCCGCTGCTGACTGACTGTCTGCCGAGTGGCTTTGACACTGCCAGACGGTATGGCACCAGGCGACAACGCCTGGTGGCAACACAACGCGCAACAACTTCCAACGTTGACGTCGCTGTTGGCGCACCCCTCAGCAACAACAAAAAGAAATAAACAGGAAAAACAACAACAAATTCTGCTCCTGTCTGCGTCGTCAACAGTGCTTGCCACCACATTTACTTCCTTTCGGTTTTATTCTACAACAAAAACTTTTCTTTATTATTTTCTTCTCTTTATTATTCGTTTTTGTTGTTGTTGTTTTGAGCTCAAATGCCGGCTGCGTTTAAATATTTTATAACGGAAAATTCACAACAACATAAAATAATAACAACACTACGAAAGTAACTAGAGTGAAAAATAATAACAACAACCATAATAATAATAACAGCAACGTCCTTCAAGCGGAAACCAACGAACCCAAGAAACAACTACTGTTTCTCTATCTGTCCTTTTCGCACTTTCATTTAAACAGCAAAACAAGCCGTTAGTTGCGCGCCAAATTGTTTGTGCCTGCGTACATTGTTTGTGGTTGTTGTTGCAGCTGCGTCGCCCCCATGCGTCACGTCACGTACGCGCGTTCGTTCGTTACCTTTTGTCCTCGTTCTTGTCGCAAACACACGGTGCACGGCTGCAAACACTAGAAACAGTAACAACAGCAGCACGAGTCGTGAGACCTTCGTCTTTGTTATCGTCGCCACCACCACCACCATCATTCGCAACATCGGCCGCTTCTGCCTGCCTTGACAAGCGGCAGCAATGAGTCATCATCGTTATTCTTTCGGCAGCAGACACGACCATCCATGTGCTTCAATCACACACGCACACACACATTAAACACCACCCCCATCTTTTGTAGTTGTTGCCACAGCATCGATTTCCTTTTTATTATTGTTTGTCTGGCAGTCGTCGTTTGTCGTCTGTGCTTCGTTTTATACTACCCCTTTTTGTAGTTGTCTGCTACTGCTGCCTGTTTTCTGTTCGCCTGCTATTTTGGTCACATGTGGCAACATCGAAAAAATTGCCGGCAGGAGTGTAGTCATCATCAGAAAATCGCGCGCCGCGCCGCCGTTACGCACTACAACAATAACAACCGAAAAAAAAATAAAACAAAAACTACCTTCGAGAAGTTGTTGAACTCTCGCTTGGCCTCGCTTCATCGCGACTGCTGATGACGCACCAACCGACTACCACCCACCCGCGCGTTCATTGCCGTCTGTTGTTTTTCGTGTGTCAGGTGCGTAGCCGAATCAGCTGTAGTCATCGTCGTCGTCATCGCTGTTTAGGTCCCAGATATCCTTCAGATTGATTGTTTACTGTTACGAAAATGGTGATGATGTGATCAGCAGGTTTTATTGCCGTTTTTGACTCAGCAGGCAATGTTTTTATTGTAAAAGAGAATTTAATCTTTAGATTTTACATATTTCAAGTGTGCTCTTGCCATAGAACTTATTTAAATTACTTTTTTTTCAATACAAATCTTTAAAAATATTGTATTAAGGGAAAGGAAAAAAAAACCTTAAAAATAACTACTTGTGTATTTGATTTACATCCAAAATAAAATATATTTTTACCATATTGATGAAATTTGCATAAATGTACTGCATTTATATACACAATTTTACTACATTTGTATTAAAAATGTCTGTATTGTGTTTTTGTTTCTACGTACTACAATATTTAGATAAAACACAACATATACATTTTTTTTACTACATTATGTATTAATTTAAGTCATTTTTATATTTCAATTTTTAAAAAAAATATTTTTTAATGCTTTTTAAATCAAAGTTTCTAATTATTGTGTCGCATACTTTTCCAAATTTGTGAAGTACTTACAAACTTTAAAAATCTGTTAGCTTTTAAAATATTACAAAAAGCTACAAAATGTAGTTTTTTTGTGAAACAAGTTCTAAAGCTGTTTTCAATATTTTTATATTTTTGTATTATTTTTAATTTCAGATTTAAAATAATACTTTATTGAAAATCTTGTCCACAAAAGCAAATACAAATATTTTTGTTTAATTTTATATGTTAATAATTTTAAAAAATATTTTTTAATTCTTAATCAAAGTGCTTATTAAGACAACAATAAATCCCAGCACTACCTACGCATTACGTACGATGTTCCAATTTAAAAAAAATAGCTCAATAAAATCCAATTTGCTTTGGTTATTTTCGACAAAATATTTTTAAATTAAACAAAAATTAATTTTGCATTCCAAAACAAAAATGCGCCACCACACAACAACAGCAACATCAGCACAGCACAGCATCAAGAAAAACACAAAAAATGTCCCTGTTTACAATTTTAAATATTCGACTCATCTCTTAATATTAATTAATTCGCACACGGCACGAAACATTGACGTTCCAACAAAGAAAATCTGCTCACGTCACCGGCCGCACGGGCCATCTTGCGACACAACCCCCGTGCGCCCGCTTCACGCGTTCCCCCCCACCAGATTCTTACTTTGTTGAATTCAGTCAGCCTCTTCTTCCTATTAAGTACTCGCTCGATATTTGCGTTGTATATTTTGTTTTTTTATTTTTTATTGTTAATATTTCTATAATACTGCCCCAGCCAGCCGACTGCCACTCGTTTAATACACAAACAAACGAAGACTGCTTCGCTACAACAATAATGCAAAATCAACAAAAGCAGGAATGAGTCATCCATCGCACAGACACATTTTATTTCAGTCGATTCGGCAAAAGCAAAAAGGCAATATTTAACTTTTTTTACGTTGTTTGTATTATTTTTTTAGCTTCTTTATTTTTAGTATTTTTATGTTTTATTTTTGTTAAGATTTATTTTTTTTAATTTTACTCAATGCTGCGCATGTCAGTTTCATTCATAGAAAACAAAATCCGCTATCTTTTATGGATCCAGCAGTGTATTCAATATACCATGGGCTCTTTTTTTTTGGCACGATCATAAAGTCAAAACTAAACTGAAAGAACTATAATAAAAACCCTATATCAAATTGGTTTTTATTATTTTCGACATAATCATTTAGCAAAAACTATAAAAAACATAACTTTACAGAAATGTTTGTGTTTAGATATGTTTTTAATATTTTATATAACCTAAGAAAAGTTGATATAAAAAAAGAGTTTACTGTCATTAGTCGTATATTAAAGAAAAGGTTTAAAAACTATAAAAAAAAACCGAGAAAAATACCCAAGCAACAAAAAACTACACTCAGAAAAAAAACTCATAAAATCCCATTAAAATTTGTCGATAGGACAGTTATTGATTTATTTTACAAACTCAAATAAATTTTATAGTATTTAATAGAATTCATCGATTGAGTTAATAGTTTATCGGAAAAATATCCTATTGACTAATTTTAAAAACTATTAATTTTATGGTATGTTTTTTCTGAGTGTAGGCTGCTCAAATACTGCTAAGTTTCTCGTTAGAATTTCAGTAGTATATACTCGCGTACTCGTGAAAACTAATCGAAACCTTGTCGGTTACTAGTAGAAATTTGAAGAGTAGACCCCTGCTAATAAAACTTGTCAAAAACTGGTCGATTACTAATAGGGATTTGAAGAGCAGATCCCTGATAGTACAACTAGTAACGAACTGTTCGGTTGCTGATAGGGAAATACCCAAAAACCGAAGAGTTGTACTGGTTGGTTTCTGTTCGAGAACTGGCTGGATACTGGCAGAAATTGAAATTTTTTATTGTAGGTACCCAGTCTGACATGTCTCGGAGACATTCGATGCCTCGCAGCTTTCTCGAATAACTTTGAAAAAAAAGTTCGATCTCGTTGCATGCTCTATTCTAATTTTTAAAATTGTTCGTAGATTTAAATTCTTTGACAAGATACGATATTTAAAACTATTTCAAATCGATATCGTAATATTTTTCGCAGCAATCTCGAACTTTGATAATTTTTTTCTTCGATATCGTTCCGATTATGAAAAATTCCTCGTATCGAGAAAACTCCGACAGAACGTTTCGATATCTTACTACCATCTAGGTCCAATTTGATGCTCGATATCGTTACGAGAACGGGTTCGATATCGTGTGATTTCTCCATTTACTCACATTGATCTCGATATCGGTACAATCTTTTAAATGAGGAAAATTATATCGTCCTAGTTCTGTCACTTTTATATGAAACCAATCCGGTCATTTTAACACGACCTTGTCACAGAAAGGGGTAGATTCCACTTCATAGATAACATTAGAACGATCTAAAGATATCTATGACTGTCAAATGTTCAATCCACAAAATTTAAACCTGCTCTTTACACAAATTTTCATTTTTCAATGTATTTTTCAAAGTATGTTTGAAAATCTTATGAATTAAAAATCATTTAATAAGAAATTTAAATCAGTATAGCTTTCCCTCCCGTATAGTTTATTTTAGTCCCACTGTACTATAAGTTGCGCCTTTAACCCAAGTACTATAATAATTATGTCGTGTACTTGTATGTCTTCGTTTTACCCTATTTCCCCCGATTGTTGTAGTTTCTGTTGTTGTTGTAACAGTTCCATATTGTTAATATTACAGACATGTCGTCGCAAATGATTTTTCTTTCAATGTTTTCTATTATTTTTCTTGTACTACGTCTGCCTTATGTTGATTACTTGATTTTTTTTTCTGTCGTATCCAACTACAGTATATTTCTATAATTTTTCTCTACCAACTCTGTGAAAATGTTGACTTTAGCAGGTTTCATTTGTCATTAACGCTTTTTTTTGTTGTATTTTTGGTTCGACTCTAATGGAGCAGCCCAACAACTCGCACGTTATAGTGGTACTTGGCCTAGAAAAAAAGTGCTTTGTAAGCAAATGCATTAAAAACGAAGTTGGCTCTGTTATTAGTTGAAGTTTAAGCTAAGGTTCACATGATGATGTTGCGCTTTTTTTTTTGAAAGGTTTCGATTTTTTTGCTTTGATTATTTTAGAAATATTATATTTTTATAAATTTCATATAACGCCGCTTTTGTCTGGGAATTGTACCTGTGCAAATACTTGAAATACATTTTTTTTTTTATTGAGTATTTAGTGCTTCATATAATTAGGTCTCATTAGCGCGCTATTTAGGATTTTGTTGAATTATTAAAATTGCTATATTTTTTTTAAAGATACTTGATTAATCACTAGAAAAATATATGAATCGTTTTTAAAATGTCGGTCGTCGTCGCCTAATTAAGCAACTGAGTTTTATGCAGCTTATAATTTATCATCAATCAATTTTTTTATTTTACGTGGAAAATAATTATATATATTTAAATTTGAACACGTCATTACGAATTTCGTAAGTTATTCTTAGTATCAATAGTAGTTTCAGCGAAAATTGTCGTTTGTCATTTATTTTAAAATGTTGGATGTTACATTTTTAAAAATAATTCAGAAATTTATAATTAAAAAATGTTCAAGGTTTTAGTAAAAGGATCATCATTATTCTAAGTTTGATATTTATTCAAATGAAGAATCTACACAGGGAATAAATATTCCTGAACAAACATTCAGTATAGAATTAAATTTTATTTCAGTACAAAATTTTATTTTGTATAAATGTGCGGAAATTGCATTAAAATGAAATTAAAATTGATCAAGTCTTTTGATATAATATAGGATATTTTCAGCAAACGTTGAGATAAATGGTTTATATCAGGTTATCACATTGCCGAATTATTTATGGGACGAACAGAAAATAGTAGTCATTTGATGCATAGTGTAAACTGTTTTAAACTTGCCATACATTTGACATAAAAGTATAAAAAGTATTAAATGTACTTTTTGCATTTAATACTTTTTTGATGTATTATAAAATCTAATATATTTTTCTAATTATTATGCATTTTCTTTTCTAATGAAACTTTCTTCTGAGATATTAAAATATTTTACGTTTTTCGCTAATAATTTCAATAACGATATAAACTATTTAGAACAATAATAATTTCTCAGTTTAAAAATACGTTAGATATTTAAAATCAAAATACCTAATAAAATGGTATATTCCATATTTGTTTTAATGTTAAATATATATATATTTTTAGAATTTTGTGCATTCTTTTTCCAATAACTTCAAAAATGATTTATATTTTTCTTCAATTAAAGTATTTATTAATATTTTGCATATAATATTTGTTATATTTAAAACTCTCTGCAAGTCAGTTTCATTTAAATTCCCCGCTTCTTTCATTTGTAATTTAAAGTATTTATATTCTTGTAATATGACTTCAGTATAATTTTTTTTATTGATAAAGAATTCTTCAAATAAAATCCAAAAATATAATTCGTGCCGGCCCCACCTCCCACCACATTCCAAGCAATTCCACTTACACCATACACCATATGTCAACAGATCCTCATCGACCACACAGTATATGCATGATGACGCATACTACGACCAGGAATGGCATTCGCTGAGTCTGAACTTTGAAAATAAAATATTTACTTAATATTTCAGCGCGAAATTCCATATAATTTTTTGCACCATTTGAATCATCAATGTGTTGAGAAATTATAATATTTTATATATATTTTTGATTTCCCTGTAATCACTTTGGAATTTACGTTTAGAAGGAATGCATTTTTAAAATAGTAAGCCGATGATGATATGATGTAGTTATTTTGTATTCATTTTGTAAAATTTCGCATTTTTTTAAATTTAATCTCATTTTTTATTGTATTTTTGCACTGAGTCTAAATGACTCAAACGGTGACATTTTGCAGTCATTTTTCTATTTTTTGTGATTAACACATAGCGCTATGGCAAATAGAAAAAATATTGTATAGTAGGTTAAAAAAACCTCTTATCAAAAACATAATTGTTATAATTTTTTTTAATTCTTTTGCGCATAAATCAATTACAAATTGCGACTGATAATAATATTAGGCAATATTGCAAAATTTAGTAAATTCTGTCATTGTTCTAATTTTATATTTTGTGCCAGGACCTGGTCTTTTGTTTCTATCTGTGGCGTGCGCAACCAATTTATATTTGTATTTTTGGCTACACTTTTGTTTTATCTAATCACAGTTTTTATTATTTTTTATGTATATTTATTAAGTATCTGTAATCATGATAACATAAAAAACAAACGCACTTGAGTGATGAAATCAGGCTTTCTTTTGTGTTTCGAGGTACAGTCATAGTGTACAGTATATTAGTACTTTACAATGTGATATTGTACTATATAGTATTATACTGCGTAGGTGGAATAGGTGCAAATGTTAACTTGGCAAATACGAGCGAGCGACATCATTTAGATTAAAGGGTTTGAATATGATAAGATAATGAGGCATTTTTTAATTATACATATCATATTATTCATATTTCTACTATATAGAGAACTCTCTTCTCTTTCAAAATGGTAAAACATGCCATTTATGCAAATTAAACAACTTAAAAAAAATATTTATTGAAAAAATTTCATGTAAAATGGACATTTTAATTGTGAGAATTGTATAATGTAAGGATTCTTTTATATTCACCGAATTGATCTAAACCTATGGGTAAAAAATGATAAGGATATCGCTTAACACCTCAGAATTAATTTAAACTTGGTAAAAATGCTATACTTTATGAAACCAAGCAAGAACTACAAATTTTGAACAACAAGCTGTTATGGTTCCCAGCTTTTATGGTGACTTAAGAGGAGTTTACAAAAAACGTAGTTTACAAATATTGTTTCGTATGAAATGTATTAAAATCACTACTACAATTTAAAGTTGGACATTTTATTTTTATTATTAGTAACGCCATTAATGTAGCCGCGGTAGCTCAGTGGTTACTACGTTGGACTGCGAGCCGAAAGGTCCCCGGTTCAAGTCTGGACTGGGGCTAACAACATCTTTCCATAGAAACATTTTTCTATACCGCGCTACCTCTCGTCAGTAAATGGCAAACCTACGAGAGTAAAACATTGCCTATGAAAAGCTCTCACCCGCCGTTCGGATTCGGCAATACACTGTAGGTCCCACCACTTTGAGTACAAATATAACACGCACAGCTGAAATGGTGAGAGAGCTCGGCCGAAGTCCTATACAGGACTGTAGCGCCAAACTATTATTATTATTATTAACGCCATTAATATTTGACACAAACTAATGTATTTTACAATTTTATTTTTTTTTAAACAAAACTGTCTGAAGAATATCTATCTGTCTTTAAAAATCATCTACAGTTTTAATTAGTGATTCCGCACTTTGTATAGATCATAAGCAAGAAGATGGTCATATATTGACAGCTCGTTTCTGTCAGACATGTAACTGTCAGGAACGAGCTGTCACTTTTTGATTATCGATATGTCATACGGTCCCACAGAAGAGTTTGTTCTATGGGACGAATAGTTCATGGAAAATCAATTTTATTAAAAATATTTAAATTGTACAAAAAATAAATAAATAAATAAAAATTAATAAAAATGAATTAAAAAATATAAAAAAAATAAAATATTTTAAATTAAAAAAATAAAATTTAAATAAAATATATAAAATTAAAAAATGTAAAAAGAAAAAAAAATAAAACAAAAATACAATAAAAAAAAATAATAAACTAAGTTTTAAAATATTAAACCTAATGCACAAATTGCAAACATTCCCCATCTATATAATTGGCTCAAATTATATAATCAGTTTTTTATTCAATTCATTTTCATCAATTATTTGAAACTAAAACCAAAATAAGGGGAAAAATATATATTTTATAGACTCAATAAGAATATTTTTAAATACAGATAAATCGTGATTTTCCGGAAAAAATTAGGTCTTTTTAACCACATTTGTGCAGAAGGGTTAAACATAAAAAATAAATAAAAAGAAAATTAAAACTACTAAAAAATAATTTTAAAACTACCAACGACAATTTTAAAATAAAAAATTATATAAATAAAAATTTATTAAAAAAAATAAAAATAAAATAAAATATAAAAAATAAAATAACATATAAAAAATAAAATAAAATATAAAAAATAAATATATTTAAAAAATAATATAAACATAAAAAAGAAGAAAAAAAAATATATTAAAAATAATAAACATTTTGAAAGGCATTTATTTAAAATAACAATATAAATATTGTCAATTGTTCACTTGAATATTTGCTGCACTTGAGTCATCATTTTGAGTTTAAAAATAATTACAAAAATAATATAAAAATACAACAAAAAGCTGCTTTTGACCGCTACAACCTTCCTTTTCATTATTGTATCTCGTCGTACTGTTTCCTTCCGCCTGCGATCTTTGTCCTCTGAATGTTTTCTGACGTCTTCAAGTTTCAAGTTGAAGGTCAGTCAGCTGATGCCGTCGCCGCTGCTGCTCATGTTGTTGCTGTTGTCATTATTGAGGCTGTTAACTGTTTTCTGCTACGCTACTGGCTAACAACAAATACTTTATTGTCGGTTGTTTATTGTCGGCTTCTTAAGTTTCTTTTTTTTTTTTTGTAATAATATTTTTTTTTTTTTTTTGTAATTGTTGACACTCTTTGTTTTTTACGGCAAGTGTTGTGAATCATGCACCGCCGATTGTGTGTGTCATCAGACGCCAGCAACAAAATCAAAGCGACGGCACCAACATTCATCACCAAAAATACCACCAACATCTTCTTCATTATCATCATCACATGCCATTGTTTTCCTTCTATGACGTTCCAAATATTAGCTCTTTTATTTTACCCATAACGGTTCTACATTTGTCCCATAACTGTTCTTTACCTGTTCTTATATCCTTTCTCGTTCTATATTCATTAAATTGAATTGAAGCCGTAATCAAAAGCGGTATCAGTTGTCCGTTTTATTTTCAAAAACATTTTACTCGAACTTGTTATACAAAAATCTCAAATAAACCAATATTAAAACTGATATAAACTATTTTAAAACAAGTTCAAGTAAATTGTTCTTAATATTAGGAAACTCTCTTCTAAGTTTATAACATCTTCTCATGCATCCAAATACTTGCCGCTCTTTCTACGTCTGTGTTCACCCCTTTTCCCGTCTTACATTAAGTAATTGCTTTATTATCCGTTTTAACACTCGAAGCCGCATTTAATTCGAACTCATAAATTGCGCCAAAAAAGAAAAAAGCAAATAAATTATACTCAACCACAAAAAATAAGAAAATAACTACTTGGCGCTTGTTTATGCGTCAATTTTCGTAAATGTTTTATTACAAAAAAAAAGTACTTAAAATATATACAAAAAAAAACTACCGAAAATGAGTCACATGCACACGGCACATACTTGGGGGAGACTCATTTATTTGGTCCGTCACTTACTCACTAACTAACCCAGACATTTAAACAGACAGGCAGTCAGTGCAGTGCGTCTGACCCTCATTCTATAAGTATATTTGTCTGTCCATCCAGATTTTTGATCTTTCCCATTACAGAGTGCGAACAATGCGTGCGTCAGTCTTAAAATTAATAACGAAAAAACTAACTTAAATCGTGTCATTGCAATTTAAAAGCAACATTTTTGAACCAAATGGTTTGAAATGAAAATCGTTTTTTAAACATTAAATATATGACAAATATTTGCGCCGTTTTCCCTATAAATAGGGTAATGTAAATTAGTGTAAATAGGTTGATGGATTTCCCTGATCAATTTTCAAGCATCGCTCTAAAACATGACTCTTTCTAAAATGTTTCTTAATTAATTTGGAACCCGAAACAAATATATTTTCCCCTTAATCGCAGTTTCTTCATAATAAAACATTCTTCTTAATCATAGATGAAGCTTCTTAATCATTGCTGCTTCTTAATCATAGCTTTTTTTTACACATACCATGTGCTGTGTATTACGCATCGCGCATAGTGAGTGAGTGATCGTCATCATGACTCTGTTACGGAATTTAGAATTTAACAAAAAGTGAAATAAATAAATAAATGCCAAAGTCTCCAAAGTATCTCACGTTGTAAAGTTTTAGTCATTAGTTGCGCGGCTCTTTTCTTTTGTTTGTTGTTTATTGTTTTTATGTTTTTTAATTTTATTTTTATTGTTAATCATCAATCCGGATGATTAAGCTTTCGCTCGAATTTAGCGCCACATCATAATTAGCCAAAGTCTGTTTGCTGCCACTGGACGATACAACACAGGGGACTCTTCTGTAATTGGACTCGATCGTAACGTTAGACATTGTACGACATAGTTGACAGAAACGTGCGCCACACGTAATACATGATTGTGGTGGTGACTACTGTAATACAGTAGCTGCCTTACGTACTCACGTAGCATGTCGTACATTACAACGTAGTGACACGTAAGACGACGGTAGCGCTGATATTAACTCATTATCAATTGTTCATATTTGACTGGCTAATGATATAAATTTTATTAATATTGCAAAATCATGTCAGTGGAAAGGGGGAGAGCGTATAATGTTTAATATGCGAAACATAAAAAAAAATAATAATAAAACACTTAACGTTATGAGTCACGTCATGATGTTGCTTGTCTAGTAATGTAACTTTTTTTGTTTTTTATAAATGCTTAACGGCTTTGTTGTGATTTAAGGTGACCAAATTCGCGAAATTAACTATTGTTTAAAATGATTTAAAATGTCTCAAAGCATGGACATTACGTATTTTTTAACGCAGTTTTCATTAATATTTACAATTCCGAATATTTGGCGCTACCTCTCGGCAGTAAATGGCAAACCTACGAGAGTAAAACATTGCATATGAAAAGCTCTCACCCGCCGTTCGGATTCGGCAATAAACTGTAGGTCCCACAGCTCAAAATGGTGAGAGAGCTCGCCCCAGGTTCTTATAGGACTGTACTATTATTATTATTTAATGGACCTTCTACATACATCATATATCTGCATTTTGAAAAAAAAAACAGCTCCTTATTATATTTATAAAAATATAATTAAAAAAATCGTTCTAATCATATTTCGGCTCTTTTATACCCCTCAAAAATGAACATACAATTTCGAAATGGTCCGATATACAACGATATACTAAATTTATTATTGGAAAAATACCTAAATATTTTACCATTCTTATCAGCCATTTTTTTTTTATAACCTTCATGCCAAACCTACGCAACAAAAAACCTTAACATTTGCCCGATATGCTCTAATTTCAATCTCTAATAATAAACGCTGACTAACTTATCAAAAACCATGCCTAAATTAGAATCAAAACTAGCGCGCGTCAACTAACAATTGCTTGCACCTAACAAGTACCCAATTCTTCAGTGGATTTTCCCATAGATAATCTCGAAAATTTTGTTTTGTTCATTTGGTATTTGTGTCATTATCTTGAAATGTTGTATATGTTGTAGTTGTCCCGATTAAATAAAAACGTATATTGTTTGTCACCTGCATTTCCTTGCAAAAAAATAGCTATATGCTTGTGACAATGTACGATAAGTCATTAGACCAGACCTTCTCTATCTACATAAAACTTCTTAAAAATCAAGCTAATTGTAAATTTCTCAAATTCAAAGTGTCTGCAATTATAGGAAATCAAAGTTTTTCAAAAATATAAGAAACATTTTATATTTTTGCATGTTTTTGTTATTTTTTTTATTGTATAATAAATGATTTTTCACAATTGAAGAGGTGGCTTTTATTTGTTTTCATTGACAAATTATATACAATATATGCATGATAAGATAATGATGCATATTAATGACATTGAAAGGTAATTAGTTGTGGAAGCAGATAAAAATAGAAAATATATTTTGAATGATAAAATTAAAATTGAAAATTAAATTATGAATTTCATGCTAAATAAACGTATACTGTTGTAGATATTATTCCAATATCATGAGCGTGAATTGATCAGTGATTTTTTTTTTAGCCTAGGTCATGTAACTGATTAGGTTAATACAAGGAAAAAATGCAATGAATGCCCTTATTATAATTTCTAATAGGGTACAAGATCAACATGTTTAGATTAGAGCACACATTTCAACATTAGTAGTACCTATTAAATTTATAAATTTTATATTATTAAAAGCATAATTTGTCCAGTTTAAATTTATTATTACGGACAAATCGTCCACGCCAATTACTTGACGGAGAATTTAACACGGTGATAATTCGGCAACAATTCTTCTCTGGTGCAAATTTCCTAGAAAAAATCTTCAAAAAAAACTGTTTTCTTAATAATAATAAAGAATTTTAATGAAATTCGTTTAAATTACTATTATAGTGTATAACAATTTATGGCGAAGAATTGTCTGGGGAATAATAAACTCGGGTAAGAAACATAACCTGTGAAAATGTCTCAGGGAAGTTTTGTCGATGAAATAATAGTCTTAAGAGTGAATTTTCTTCAAAATGAAATGTGTCGTGAAAGATTTTTATTGCTACCATTAATGTGTAATTCTTAAAAATAAAACTTCCTATAGTTAATTGTTCAATTTCAGTTTTATAGCCTTTCCGTGAGCACTTTAAACAACTGTTGGGCTGCTATATAATATAGTTTTGAAATTTTATTGTTTACTTGAACCTAAATCATATATATCACAATTCATAAAACGTGTAACTACTTAAAACAATGTCACCCACTGATATCGTACAACATCACCGAATATTATCAGGAAAGTATCTGATTATTGGTCGCCACAGGTTTGACAAATTATGATTAACTAATGATGGCGCTGTTTCAACAGTGACTCATTGGATGAGTGTCCTCGTTGTGGTGGCTTATTACAAGGTAAACGTCGCATTACGTCGTCATAAAGTTCAATTACAAACTTATGGTGTTTGGAACTGATTAAAATGATACACTTTTGTTGTACTTACTATTGGTTACCCTTGTTGACAGTTGAAATAATAAATACAATAAAAAAAATATACTATATTTATTGATAAGAAATGCGCAATCAGTTGTTATCAGCGACGAGATAAGCGCACTTTTGTATTGTCATTGTATAGTACTTAGAGTGGGTTGTTTTTTTTTTTTGTAGAATTTAGTATGGAACATACGTCAACTAGAAAGTGGCTTAATGACTACTTAAGGTTGACATTTTTATTCAGTGTAATGTTGAGAAAAATATAAGCGTTGAAAGCATCAAATTGAAATAAATGCATATCCTATATCATTCCTCATATTTTTATTATGTCATTCTTATTTAGTCCAGTAGAAATTCACCCTATTCGTATCCAGAATAAAATCGAAACTTTCAATTATCTCAAAATCCTTACCTGATATGAAAACTCTGAGCATGTGAATAATATAAAAAGTTTGTATGGCATATTCATAGAAAAAAAAATATTGAGCAGAGTTCTCATTATTTTAACGAATTCAAAATTATCGTAAAATGATTTTTTTTACTATAAAATTTAATTTTTAACGAGCTTTAATATTAATTATTTATATTCATAATAAAGAATTTGATAAAAATTCAAAGCTCAAACAATTGTCTTGTGAATAAAAGTCTCGGAGAAGAATTATTACTGGGTTCGGGGCAGAAATGTAGGGTTATCATTTTCTAACAAAATGAAAATAATATCAAATAATGTAAAAGGGAATAACCTTAACAAGATTAAATTTAAATTTAAAAATGACACAATTTAATAATTAACAATTTTTGCTGTTTAAATGTAAAATACAAATTTTGTTAATGTTCACAAACGTTTGTCATTTGTTTGAATTAATTTGAAACCAGTTGTTTAGCTGGCAGCAATTTAATTTTGGCTTTTTGTTGATTCTTTTTTATTCATTTTTTTTTTTCATATTTTAAATAATTTTTTTGCTTCAGCAATCACGCAAATGTCTCTTGAGCAGCACACGTTCGTCCGTCCGTCCTTTCGTCCCTCTAGTCATTGGCGCGCTTTAACAAATTTTCTTAATTAAATATTTATTGTTGATTTATTGAAGTTTTTGTGTTCTTATCGAAATGTACAATAACAACAACAACAACTACAACAAAATATACATGCGCTGTCAAAAGCTGACTCATCAACAGCAGCAACAAAAATGTTTCGCTTGGCTGAATTTGAATTCGATTTTTTTATAATTACTCGTCGTTGTTCCTTTTATTCTGATTCTGTTCGTTCATTGGATCGATTACTTTATTGCTGTGGTGTGCTCTGTTTATTCAATTCAATTGGTTTCATTAAATTCCAATAACAAATACAACAATGCGTTATAATCTTATCAATTAAGTATTGAAGTATTTAACAGACGAACAAAAAAAAAATTAAAGCAGCAGCAACATTATCACCACCAGCAGATGTTGGCAATGTCAGCAACTGTTGCTGGCTGGCAGCACAGTTTTCGGGTTAAATTTTTATTTTTGTCTAAATGAGCATATTTTTTTTTATTTATTATTTTGTTCATTCATTTTTTAAATTTATGCATTTATAAATTTATTCATTTATGAATAATTTGTAAAAATTTATTCATTTGTGAATTAATTAATTTTATTTTTTGTGAATTTATTCATTTAAGAATTTATTCATTTATGAATTATTTATTTATGAATTTATTCATTTATGAATATATTCATTTATGAATTTATTCATTTATGAGTTTATTGATTTATGAACTTATTCATTGATGAATTTATTCATTTATGACTTTATTCATTTATTCAATTTATTAATTTATGAATTTATTCATTGATGAATTTATTCATTTATGACTTTATTCATTTATGAATTTATTCATTAATGCATTTCCTTATTTATTCATTTATTCTTTTATAAATTTATTCATTCATCAATTTATTCATTTCTTTCACTTGTGATTTTTTGAATTATGAAGTGATTCATTTATATTCATTTGAGAGTTTATTAATTTATTCATTTTAACTCATTTATTTATTTTGAATTCCTTTCTTAAGTATTCAATTTTTATATTTTTAAAAATGATTTATCTCTTTTATTTATCAATTTAACTTTAATTAGATCTTTTTTTGTAATTTTCTCCTATTAACTTTTAATTTCTCTTCTTCTTACAGAGGATGCCCGCAAAAACGGTTCCTGCGTTCTGCTGCACTGTCACGCTGGCATCTCGCGCAGCGCCACCATCGCCATCGCCTACGTGATGCGCTACAAGGCGCTCTCACTCTTTGAGGCCTACAAACTGGTTAAAGTCGCACGTCCCATCATATCACCGAATCTGAACTTTATGGGCCAACTGTTGGAACTCGAGAAAAATCTGCGTTTAAGCGGCGTTCTGGAGCCAATCACAACCACACCAACAGCAGCACCAACAACACCAACATCATTTACTAGTCACTCGATTGTCACCGAAGATGTTGACGCCGAGGAGGAAGATACAGTGGCGGTGCGTTCCAAATCCGACAGCGAAGCCATGGACGATATGATGGACTGTGCCGCCAGCACAAGTAGCGGTAGCAACAGCAATTGTTCGTCACGTCTGCCATCAGCACCAGCAACACCCGAGGATGAATTGGTTGCACAGCGCAGCAGTTATGGTTCGACCATCAGCAATAGCAGCAGTTGCAGTTCGTCGGCTTTGTTATCGCCAACAAGTTGTAGCAGCAATGGGGGCGGCGGCGTTGGTTACTTTTGTGCGCCGCGTACACGCCTGCAACGCAATTCACCCGCCAAACTGCGTCTTAATCTGGAGTCGATCTTTGCACCGATTCCACTGAAATCATTATCCTGCATATCGATACCTAGTGCCGCCGCGGCTGCCTCGGAGGTTGCTGGCAGCACAGCGACGGTACCCACAACGCCGTCGACAGAGCATGAAAGCAACAACAATAACAACTATGTTGTCATGGCAACGAGTGACTGAAGTCGAGCTCCTTCGAGGGATTCTCTAGAGCCTCCTCATACGCCTCCTCCTACTCCTCGTCGCTTAAAGCACAAAATTAAGTCTAAAATAAAATTTAAAATAAAACAAAAGAAAAAAACAACTACCAAAAATGTGGAAATGTTGTCAACGGCTCCTCATCAAAAATCATCAAGCATCAAACGGTAGTCAAAGCACGCACACACACACACACACACACAAACACATATATGAAAGGAATTGATTGAATAGTCACTCGCATCACTAATCGTGATAAACTCAGTTGTAGAAGTAGCAGCAGCTTTTGAAAGCTTTCTACAAAATGCCACCTAATTTGTACCTAGTAATCAATATTTATTTATACAATAACAACAACAACTAGCTATAACAACTAAAACAACAACAAGAACTAATTGTGTATGAATGTATTATATATTTATATAACAAAACTATGTATGATGTATGCATGATGTATGAACTTGTAAAAACTATGTATTCTTGCTTAATAATACAAAACCAACAACAAAAAGTACTTACATAAACAAACAAAAAAATGTAGTTGAAAATGTAAAAAATAAGTCGAAAAATCAAAAAACTCGGTTTTTGAAATAAAGCTTTTTTGAAGTCGGAACTTTAAGCTAAAATCAAAAAGCTCTTATTTTAAAATAACGCTTTTTACGTTGAATTTTAAACTACAACCAAAAGGTTCAAAAAAGCTATTTTGGAAATAAAGTTTTAGTTTAAAAATATGAAATTAAACTAAAATAATAAGCTTTATTTGGCATAAAGCTTTTTAATGCTGATAATGAAAAACCAAGCTAAAATTAAAAAGCTTTTTCAAGTTAAAATTCGGAAGTCAATAACTGAAAAAACGTCAACAGCTCTTTATTTCCTTCAAAAGCTTAAAGCTGTTTTAAAAGTTTTGTAAGCTTTTAAAAGCTTTTTAACATTTTATGCTTTTTTTCACTTCAAATCTTGAAAAAGCTCACAAAGTTTCGACTTGTTTGGCTCAGCGAAATATAAGAATTCGCATTATTTCATTAAAAGTATTTAGAGCAAAAACAATAATGAAAAAATCTTAAAATTAAATTTAGTTTTAAATCAAGAACATGGCTAGAAAATAATTTATTCAATTCAAATGCTAAACGCACAATTAATATAAATATTTAAAAAAACCACATAATGAAAAAGAAAATTGTAATTTTAAGGCGTATTTAGCAAATTAGTTCTTAATTATATAAAATTAATTTAAATTATGAAAGTGAATTATTTCAACTATAAAATTATGTTGCAAATATAAATTTTGTAAAAACTAAAATAAATTTTTGAATTCTATGCGTTTTATAGAATTTTCAAACATATTGACTATGTAAGTTTTCAAATTTACGTTGCGTCGTACTTGATTTAAGCTGTCAAAGTTGTCGAAAGCTTAAATTGTAAAAATAAAAACCTTCTCCCCAACCATCAGTCGCCGCCTATTTAACTAGAACAACTGCTTCTCCACCCCGTTCCAAACACGAGTCACTTTTATGTCATTAGTTAGAAGTGCGAAAAATACAATTACAATATTTTTATCAAAACTGTTTTAAGTTTTAAATAATCAATAACAAACAACAATGTCGTGTAGAGCATATGATTATTATTTATTTTTTACTTTGCAACCTTTTGTAAATTTACAACAACCACAACAAGTATCGCAAACACACACATCACATTATTAGACACAACCCACAGATTAAATACAAACTTTTAAACCTAATAAACATTTTAAGATGTAATGTGAAAAATACAGAATAAAACAAAAACAAATTACCTTATTTTAGTCTTTAGCAGTTGGGGTTTAAAAAAATGCTTTTTTAATAGTTATTTTTTTATTCCTTCACATATTAATATTAATCTATAGTTCATACCTACCTATTATAATATATATATATGTAAATTATTTATTAAAACCTTTGTTAGCTCTTAAGTTATTGGATTATTTAGCGTATTTAAACAAACAACAAAAAGAAAACAAAAAAAAAACAACAAATCTGAAAATCGAAAAAAATGCTTAAATATATAAGTGAATAATTTTTTCAAATGCAGTGTGTTTTTATTTTTAATTGTCCAAAGCTATTTGGAATATGCGCAGCTCAGAGGGCGGGCGAACTCATTACAAACGACGCAACAGCCGTTTGCGAGTTATTAGCTGGAATAGTTTCAAATGCATTAAAGCGTACTTGACACTTTTTGTAATATACGTTTTTAAAACATTGCTAAAAATATATTTTTAATTTTGAGGTACAGGGTATATTAAGTTTGTGCAGATATTGCAACACCCCTTAGGAGGCGTGTCCGGTATGGAAAAGTATATAATTACCTACCCGAGCCCGTTCAGCCATGTCCGTCTGTCTTGCTGTCTGACCGGATACAGAGTAACTTGAAAAATACTTGTCAGAATACGATGAAATTTTGTTTCAATATGTTTTAGCCAAAAAATGGTTCTGAGTTTGAAAATGAATCAAATCGGTAAACGGACACGCCCACCTCCCATAGAAGTCACTTATGTATAACTTTTTGGGAACCAATAACTCAAAAAGTATTCATGATATAGGTATAAAATTTAAAACGTATTGTTAGAATTTACTTAAATATACGTGCTCCAAATCCGCCCTCATTTTTTTTTTCTTACTTTAAATCCCGTTTTTTCATATCCACCAAGAGTGTAGGGTATTGTACAGTTGGGCACGATCGACTATAGAAGTCCGTCCCATGTGACCTAACTTTCCCAACTCGTTTTACCATATTTAAAGACGGTCTAAAATAAAAATATTTAATTTTGTTTGTTATTGAGTGATATATGTAAAGAAGTTATAACTCACTCCCAGATGACAGATGACCTCTCACTAAGAGGTCGAAATTTAAAATTTTCTTAGAAGACATGCTCAATAAATATAGCATTTTTAATTCCGGATATCGGAGCATTACAGACTCTTGGAAGAATGTATGTATCGTGTATAAATCAATCGATTTCGTAACCGATTTATCTGACTGTGAATTTAATAATTAATATACAATTTTATAGAATTTAGTTATAGATAAGTTTCACAGAATTCCAGTTTTCAATAGAAAGTTTTGAATTGAATTTTAACTGTTCAAGTACTTTGAAACGAATTCTATAGAATATGAATTTCAGTATATGATCGATAAATATAAAATCAAATATTTTTTGTAATAGTTCACAGTGATATTGTAATAATTTGTTTTAAAATTCTAGAAATTCAAAAATATTTGGGCATGTCTTGTAAATTACCCCACAAAACTTAAACGGATTTTATTCGTTGGGATACGTATTTTAAAACCGAATTTTCAAAATTTTGTTTTTAGTGAAAAATTTTATATTTAGTGTAACACAATTGTGTGGTTAAAAGTTTAATTTTTGCTCAAAATTGAATTTTTAGTGCACATTTTTTAAACTTATTTTTTTGTTACGTGTTAGCAAATTGCGTGTTAGTAAATAAAATAATTTAAAACATTTATTTATTAGGTATTTATTATTCTTGGTTACATACATTTAAAGAAAGTAAAATTAACCATTGAACATTTTAAATATAAATTAAATAACTATTCGTGACTTGGCAACTCTATCTCGATGTGGATGCCATGTGGAATGTAAACAAACAACATTTGTTTACTGTCAAAAGTGCGCGCCTAATTTTGCAATTGCAGCCGCATAGAAATTTCGCACAACAATTTATTAAAAACTTTAAAATAGAAGCCAAAAACTTTTAAAACATTTAAAATAAGTAATTAAAAATGGACTTTCGTCGCAAGTCGCGTCCACGCATCGAACGCAAACCAGAATTTGAGAATCTAGAGCAACGTTATCCGCACAATGTGATGCTTTACAGGTTGCCGCCAACGGAGGACATCAATATACAGGAGTTTGAGGATTTGGCGTTGGAACGTCTCAAGGTGCTGCGCATCTTTGAGCAGGCTGTTTCCAAGGGTCTCCGTTTTCTCTCTGATGACTGGAAAGAATTCATTAATGCAGAATTGACGCGTGAAGGGTTGCGTGGTTATCTGAAACTGTGCACGGCCAGCGCACATTCCGCAACAACGGTGGCTAATACAACCACGACGACGAACAACAGCAAGTGGGAGTTTGAGTTGCAGGCGAGACGACGTGATTATATTTCGCATTTTATACTGCGTTTGGCCTATTGTCGCACGGAGGAACTGAGGCGGTAAGTTATGGTTTATTTTTGTTTTCTTAGATTAGAAAATACAACATATTAGCCTTTAAAATGTAACTTTTTATATTCAATTGAACTATTTTATTTTTGTGGAAGTAAAACTGAACAACTGCATTTTTAAAAGTTTCTATAATTGGTTTACACAAAGATTGATGTATAGGATGATTTCCAATTGATGGCCTAACATTGGAGTCCACTGATTAAAACATATTTTTCTTTCCAATATATGGCATGTAAACATTTTTCAAGTTCTAAAATATGATTTCGATTGAAATGAAAACAATCAAATCGAATTGAATTTGTTTCCAAATCCTTGAACCTATTTGAATTCCATATATTTTGTATAAAACAAAAGCAATTCAAGAATAGCAAAAAAATAATCGATTGTATTGAAATTTCAATATTTCGCATGTTCTGAAATTCATATTCGAACGGAATTTAAATAGGCAGGAAATTCAAATATTTTTCATGTAAAATATGAGTCTGCCCTCGACTGTGTGAAGAAGTCTGAGACAGGCTGCGTTCCTATTTCTACAAGCTGCCAAAATGCACGCAATTCAACTATTTTTCATATAAAATTTGTGTCTGCCGTCGCCTGTGTAAAGCAGGCTGTCTTGATATTCCTACTAGATTCCGTGAGGTACGCAATTCAAAAATTTTTCATATAAACTGTGTGAAGCAGGCTGCCTTGATATTCCCACAAGATTCCGTGAGGTACGCAATTCAAATATTTTTTATATAAAATTTGTGTCTGCCTTTGTGAAGCATTCTGCCGAGCTATTCCTAAAGGCTGCCTTGTGTTGTGTTACAAAAAAAATATATTTGTCTGCCGAAAACTGCCCGCCAATATTCTTTTGAAAACCTGCTACAATGCAGCCTATTTGAAATTAAAATTAAAAAAAAAAACATTGCATAAATCTGCCGTGGCATGTACAAATTCGTGAACATGCCGATTCTCTACGTGAAACCTGCTGTAGAAAGGCTGTCATTTTTGATTTAATATAAACTACAGACTATGTCCTGCGTAAAATTTGCCAGTAAACTGCGCCTTTGCCAGAAATATGTCGATATTCTGCCAGAAACCTGCCGAATATTTTGTCTCTCGATAGAATATATACCAATATAAAAAATATATATTTCAACTCAATAAAAATACTACAATAAATGTATTGAATATTTCCAAAAATCAAATAAAATACCATTCATTTCCAACTCCCATTCACAGTTGGTTCTTGACGCGCGAAATGGAACTCTTCAAATACAAATTCTCTGCACTGAGCAGCGCCGAAATCAAACATTTTCTCGATCTCAACAAACTCAACTACATACCGCTGACGGAGGCACAAAAGGATGCCGTCAAAGACGGACTCTACGAGAGCACCATGGGTCAGAGTGTCGCACGCATAGAGTTGCTCGATTTCTATCGTGTGCCATTTACGCAAGTTCTAGATTTGGTGCGCACGCGACGTTGTTACCTCAAAGAGGGTTTTGCCTATGTCAACACACATGATTTTGTGTCCATTGTGGCGGTGACACAATTGCAAGAGGTTGAACATGGCGTACAGGCCGCACAGCGTCTAATACGCGAAGTAGAAACGGATGAGCGACTCTTTCATCTGCTCAAATCACTGCACACAACGTACACGGGCAAAGATTATACATTGAACAAGGATGCTGGTTCTGTGCCCATCGAATCGCTTGATCAATTATCAAAGAAATCGATGCCGCTCTGCATGCGCGCCTGTCATGAACATCTGCGTGAACATCATCATATGAAATATGCGGGACGCATGCAATACGGCCTCTTTCTCAAAGGCATCGGTGTTACGCTCGAGGATTCAATTCGCTTTTGGCGAGATGAATTCACCAAAAAAATGGATGCCGATCGTTTTGCCAAAAGCTACGAGTATAATATACATCATAATTATGGCAAAAAAGGGTCCATGATCAATTATAGCCCATACAGTTGTCTGAAGATTATACAGGAGCAAGTAGTGCCGGGTGATGTCAATGGCTGTCCCTATAAATTGTACGACCAGGCGACACTAAAGACTAAATTGGCCGCCAACGGTTTGGGTGCCGCACATTTGCAGGAAGTTATGAGCTATGTCGCTAAGGGACATTTTCAACTGGCTTGCGGCAAATATTTTCAGCTTACGCACGAGTCGCCACATGATTTGGGCATCAATCATCCGAATCAGTATTTTGAGGAGAGTCAGATATTGATGGGGCATCGTGCTGCGAAGACACCGGCGGCGACAGCTGCCGGCTCAGCTGTGCGAAAACCAATAAAACGCAGCGCTAATGATACCACTGCGCTGCTTAATGCCGACGATGATGACGAGCTGTGGCAGATTGCGGAAACGCAGGAGAAGGCTTACCGCAGCGCCGAGTCGGAGAAGGCGACCTCTGCTGCCTGGGAAGAGGAACTCGATCTGACGGAGATTGAATTTTGAGGCAGATATGAAGTCTTTAAATTTTGATTGAATTTAAAGATTTTTTTTTTTTGTGTAGCATAAGAGTTATTATTTTGTTATTGAATTTAATAAATGTTGATTTTGATACAAATAAAAAACTTTTTTTTTTATTTTAAATATAGCGATCGAGGTTAAAACACAGCGATCAACATTTTTTCAGTGAAAGGCTAAATAAAGTGTAAACTATTCTACACTTTGAAAACGTCCATAATTTCTAAAAAAAGCGGTCGAAGATCGTTAAATTTTACGGACTGAAAGACCATTAGTAATTAGTAAATATCACATTTTAAGTATTTGTTAATTGTTGCGAACATGAGAAATAATAGCTAGTTTAAACTACGTTTAGTTTGAAAATGTGACGGAAAAACTGAAAGAAAGCAATCGACTCATGACAAATATTGCGTTGTAAGAAATCGAGGTATAAGACAGAGATGAGTTTTTAGACACTAATCGATATTTAAGACAAGGATTGATTTTGAAAAGGGGGATCGAGGTTTAAGGCTAAAATTGAGTTCTTTGGCAGTGATCGAGATTAATGTTTTAAGACAAAGTCAAGGATTGAGTTTGAAAGGGGGGATCAAGGTTTAAGGCTGAGATTGAGTTCTTAGACAGTGATCGAGGTTTAAAACAGATTGTGTTCTAAGACAGTAATTTATGTTTAAACCGCTGATATAAAGCTTCGCCAGTCGCTTCTGCATTATCAAGCATTATCAGGTTGCCATTACTTGGTCTTTCCATTGCCGATTTGGGAGACCTCTTCTACGCTGTCCACTTTCTTGACTGGAGCTTTTTCGTCCAATCGTTCCACATGATCTAGCCAGCAAAGCCTTCGGATCTTGATGCGCTTACTATGACATTTTTGTCGAATAGCTCATACTGCTCATGGTTCATCCAAATAGCATAGTTAAATTCAAGGTTTAAGACAGTAATTAATGGAGGTATATTTATTATTTCTATAATACAACGAACGTCGATTACGTGGGATATTTATGGTTATAGAGCAGTTTTAAGACGAGAGTTTTAAATAAATCGTTAGACAAAATTCTCACGTTAATAAAATCCATCGACTTTAAAAGTTATTCGTTTATATTTGTTTTTTAGGAATATTTAATAAATTTTAGTTACAACAACTTTTTATTATTTAATATAAACATTTTGCTAGGCAAAAGATAGAGCAATTCAAATTAAATTCAGGTCAAATTCAGCGTCAACATAAAATAAAGAAAATAATAATAATAATTAAAAAAAAAACAAATAATTTCTAAAAATAAAAATAAAAAAAATTATGATATCAAAATATTGATAATTCGAAAATGCTACAAAGCAATGCATTTGCGTCCAATATTAATAACGATCTCTGCGTCCTCCACCGCCGCCGCCACCTCCGCGCCGACCGCCTCCACCACCGTAGCCACCACCGCCGCCACCACCTCGCGGCAAGTTGCTCATTTCATTAGCACGTCGATCTTTCATTGCCTTAAAACGTCCGGACATATCACGCAACTCCTCTGGCACCTCCTGATGTGCCTCCTCCAAAATTTCTATCAGCTCGGCAGCCATGCCCCAGTCCGTGCGCGTTATGTAGCTGATGGAGGTGCCGGTGCGTCCAGCGCGTCCTGTGCGCCCCACACGATGTACATACTCCTCGATGTTGCGCGGAAAATCGAAATTTATAACGTGTCTGTGTAACGTCATTTCTATAAATATTTGAAAAACAATTTAAAAACGCACGAAAACTTACGTTATATCCTCAATATCTAAGCCTCTGGAAGCAACATCGGTGGCTATTAGTATTCTCACCTCGCCGGAGGTTATGTCTGCAATAGCCTGCTCACGATCAGCCTAACATCATATGTAATAAAAAAATTATTAAATTTTCTAAAAAAAAGGTTTATAAATAATTTGTATCACGCACCTGCTCACGTGAGCCATGTATGCATTGACACATGTAGCCGTCGAGCGTAAGATCGCTGGAGAGATCGTCAGCGCGCGTCTTCTTGCCGCAAAAGACGATGATCTTGTCATCGCGGCGCATGTTTTTAATGAAATTCTTAATCTGTATAAAATTTAATTATTACAAACAATTTTTACCAATTACTAAAAAAAACAAAAAACCAACCGTATAGAATTTATCACCATCGTCCATTATTTCAATTATCTGGTTGACGGTATGCGTCGCTGCCAGATCCAATGAGCCCACACAAACCTGTATCGGATTCTTCATGTAGCTCTGTGCGAGACGACGCACGCCGGGTGGCCAGGTGGCGCTCGTCATTACCGTCTGACGATCGGGACGTATGTCGAGTAGAATTTTACGAATCTGTGGCTCGAAACCCATGTCCAGCATGCGATCGGCCTCATCGAGCACCAGGTACGTAATGCTGGCCACATCGATGACGTTCGCTTGTATCAGATCGTTGAGACGACCCGGCGTGCAGATAATAATCTCTGTGCCGCGCTCAACATTGCTAATTTGTTCGCGACGATTGCCGCCGCCATAGACACAGACACTGTTCAAAAATTAAAAAAATATATTTTTGTGCTAAATGTTAAAATATTTTATAAAATTTAGTATAATATTAAAATTATTTGCAATTTTTTGTTATTTTACTAAAATTGACTTTTTAATTTGTTTTTCATACTTCTCAAAAATCGTAAATAAAAACGTTTTTCATTTCGCTTAAAAAAAAAAAAAGAAATTTAATAAAAAATATGAGAAATGATTGTGCACATAATAACATTTAACGTATTCACAGTTCGTCGTATTTTAGTCTAGTATTCGTACCATGTAGTGGAGCATGGGGCAAAGAAGGAAACGTTTAGGTCTAAAAAATACATTTAAATATTTGCATTTTTTATTTTGCATTTACAAAATATTATTTATTACTTTCGATTGATTTTCAGCGATTTTTCAAAACAGCTCATTTTCAGAAAATCCTGGGGTAAAGTCGGAAATGTTAAAATTGTTTATAAAAATAGTGCATCATTTATAACTAGATACCCAAAAACAAAAAAACAGGAAACGGACTGTTAAAGGTGCCGTATACGGAATACGTTCTATCGAGCGTAATTTGTGGAGGACTGAAGACCATCGTCAACAGAATGATTGCACCTTATCATCATAGATCACATTTTTCCCATTACGCCAAATCTTCGAAAATACCAAAGAGAGACAAATCGGCACCAATCACCCTTTCGTCGACTATAAAGCTGCCTTCGACAGCCCGATAAGGAGACAGGAGGAAAGATAAATTTCACTTTATACGGGCTAAATGAACTATTTGGATTAAAAAAAAAATCGCTATAACTATAACTTTCATAATTTATACTAACTTCATCACACCAACTATCACAATATCCCCACTTCAAAATTTCCCATGCGACCTAACCCTCCTTACTGCTTTTGGTTGGAACCGAAATCGGAACCGGAACCGATATCTTAAAAATCTTGAATTCAAAACCGGAACCGATATTCCAAAGGGTTTCAGTCTTGAAGTAAACGAGTGATTTGATACGAAATAAATCGGGGATTAAATTCATATTGAGAAAAAAGTATTAAATAAAATAAAAATTTCTTTTTGATTATTTCTAAAATTTAAATTCAATTTAGATCATATTAGAGCAGTTTTGTAACGATACTTACGCTTTCATGCCGCGGAACGAATACTTATTCACCTCCTTCTCGATTTGCAGTGCCAACTCACGGGTTGGCGCCATCACCAGCACATTGGGACCGCCTCGTTGTGTGCGCGGTGTGCTCTGATATTCGGTATGTATCATAGCTGGCAGCAGAAAGGCCAACGTCTTGCCAGTACCAGTCTGTGCGATGCCAATAAGATCTTCACCGCGCAACAGTACAGGCCATGCCTGCGCCTGTATAGGCGATGGTTTAGTAAAACCCTGCTTACTGATTTCCTCCATAAGATCGGGATACTGGGCAAAGCATTGCTCAAAATTCCATACAGGATTTGGAATGTCATTGTCGACGCTACCGTCCTTACTCTCAAAAACGCGTGACACAGCGATATTGTTATTATCCATTCGAATCTGTGCCACCACAGCGGGTGGACAATGCTTGACCTCATCAAACTCCTGATAGAAATTCTTGGTGAGTGGCGGACATTTGGCCCAGCGTTTGGAGCGTTCGACTTCCTGCGAGATAAATCAGGTAATATTTTTTATTTTTTTTTCTAAATTTGTTATGTATTACTTACCGCCTTTTTGTTGAGTGAATCCCAGTCAATGGTACCTGTTACTGGCACCTCATCATCTTCCAAAGGCGTAGCTGTTGTGCCTCCATTGTAGAAGTCGTTTTTGTCTTTGCGCTCGTAACCGCCACTTCCTCCGCCTCTGCGGTCATTTGAATAGTTGTCGTATCGACCGCCGCCGCTTCCTCCTCCACCACCGGAGCGATAATTATCATTAGAGCGTCGATCACGCCCACCATCACGACCGCCATTACGGCCACCGCCGCCACCTTCTCTGACCTCTGCACCATCCATTTTATCCTGTATGTCTCGCAAGGCCTCTTTAATAGCGCTCTCCGAGTTGCCCGACACCGTGACAACATTGCGTCCTTTGTCCAGATCGACCCGCACATTAAAGTCGTTTTGTATACGTTGTATATTGGCGCCACTGCGTCCTATAATCATGCCAACGCAGTCCGAGCGTATGTCCAGCTGTTCACTAAAATCCATGTTGCGACCAGCACCGCCTCCACCTCCGCCATCACCGCGACCACGTCTTTCACGACTATCGAAGCCGCCTCCACCATCGCCGCCCCATTGATCCTTGCGCTTTCTGCTGTTACTTTCGTGCTCATCGCGTCCGCCACCGCTGCTATGAAAACTGCGCTCTTCGTGATAGCTGTTGTTGCGGTGTCCTCCACCGCCACCGCTGCTCGTGTTCACTTGTGGCGCTACATAGTCCTCATTGTCCCAGTCTTCCTCGCAATGTGCCATCGCTTATTCGTTGCAGCCAGTCACGTTAATGGAATAGGAATAGGTAATTTAAAAGATTTCACAACGAATGTGTAAAGTTTTCCTTGAAATTTGCTTATTTTGCAAAAAATGTTTGCTACATTTACGTGCGCTTTTAAAACGCTAGTAAACGGTAAAAAAAATTGCAAAAAAAAAAACAAATTGCAAGCAGGGTGTTTACGAGGTCTGGATTAAAATTTAATATGCTTTGCAATTTGATAATCGTATAGGGTGACCCAAATAGTTGTATAATTACGGTGTTTTAATGCGGGATTTTATAGTTTTTGCCCGATATTTTAAATGACATCAACGAGAAGAGTTATTTGAACAAAACTAAAAGAGAAAAATTAAAATAGTCAGCTGGGTCACGTTAATGGATTAGGTAATTTAAAAGGATTTCACAACAAATGTGTAAAGTTTTCCTTTTAACGAAATTAATTAAACTTAATTTTTCCTTGTTATTTTCCTTGGTTTTACTCAAGAATAATAGAAACAAAGAATGCGCAGAACGTTGTTCTAAACTTGAATCTTCTGCGCATGTACGTAGAAGTTTTTTGACAACTGTAATTTTTCCATTGTGTCAGAATATTGTTGCAATGTCCATGTGCAGACATGTCTTGATCAGTACGATAGTTGATGCATTCACTGAGGAAACTGCCGGAAGCCAATATTGTTTGCACTGTACTGTTTTATGTTCTTGTATTTTGAGTCCAGTGTTTTTCATTCGTTTTATGTTGTTAGAAATTGTAAGATCTTGTAGCTGAGACCACAGACAAACTGTGACTGATATTGGAGGAGACGCTGGACAACGCATGTTTTGTGCTGCTGAAAATTCGAAGCTGAAGGATCGGCCGTGATATCCATATCACGGCCAATAGGATAGGAAATGGAGCAGTGTTTAAGAAGCCACGACTTATTATTTAATTCCAATTATAAATTCATAAAATGTAATATTGTGTTGATTCTTATAACAAATAATATTGACAAAAAATTTTAATCATTTTTTACATGTGTATTGGTAATTAAAAGGGTTGAGTAAAAGCTGTATTGAGTTATCTGATCGGTTATCTAAAGAACAAGTTTCCGATTTTTCTGCCAACATTCCACTTTTAAATGATAGCATAAAGTTATGTTTTGGACATCGTTTGCTGCTTGGAGGGGGAGATTAGAAAATCATAAACCCGATTAAGACTAATGTTAGTTACTTTTTATTTGGTATATTTCGGAACTAGACCAAAAGTTCAAACAATTTCAAACCAAAAATAGAAAAAGAGTATTGAGCGACAAGAAGACTATCTAAGATCTATAAAAAGTCAGACCTTATATTACTGGTAGAACGATGAAACCTTACATGGGGCATATTTATTGCGAGATCTTAAATTTAAAATCATATTTTTATTTTTTTAATAAATAATATTTCTTAAACTAAAGGAAAACACATTTGCTTGCATCAAACATTCAAAAACGACCGTTTGAAAATTTTCATATGTTGTGGTGCGGTGACATTGAGGCCGAGGAGGATATAAGTTCCTCTTCCAATGTTCCGCACTATCGATAAAACGAAATACAATTATATGATCTTTTTTCTTACAGAAAATAAACGACATCTGCTAAAAATTAGGAAATTCGCCCGAGCATCTAGATAGAACGCTGGTCCAAGTGATTGACAATTGTCACAAACACAAAAATTATTAAATACATTAAAATTCTTCATGAGAAAGATCGCATTTTTTTATTAAACATCAGGGACCGAATTCACGAGTTCATACTACAATTCTCGCTTTTTATTATTCGGTCGACCGACTTTATTTCATTCGGAATAACATCAGAAAAATATTATTCGTTGCTAAATTTTCGTGCGACAATAGTCGATTTTTAAAAAATCTCACAGAACTGGAAAATGACAAATTTATATTTCATGCTAGAATTTCGTTAGTATTTTCGTAATTGTCATTTGGAAAAATCTCGAACGAACTCGAGCATTAGGTTCCAGATTATATATTTCAATATAATGGCGCATATTTATAGACAATTTTAAGTCGACTATTTTCACTATGTAAAAAAGATGATTTTAATTTTAGAGTCAACTTTAAATTGTTTGAAATATGCTTTTTTAAGATTAAAATTCATGATGTAACAAAAAAAACTATTTTGAATTTATAGAATAAGTAAAAATTAAAATAATGCAACAACTCAAATCACCAAAGTATAGATAAACCGTTTCGTTTTAAAAATTAAAACCACAACCGAAACGAAAAAGGAGTCCTAATTAGAAATCGTCATTAATTTTGGTAGCCTGCTTTAAACCCATTAAATTTTGTTATTTCCGAATGCATTTTATGTACAAAAATTACTTTTCATTTTTGACTATTTTTAACGAAAAAAATTTTAGAAATGCTCGATTTTGTAACATCGATCAATGTTGTCGAGTGTTCTTTATTTTACGTGAAAACGTTATCTGCATTTTAATTTTTTGCAATACCAAGTAATAGGATGACTTGCATTTAAAAGGATGTGTTCGAACATTAACCAAACTTGTGAGTGATGACGTCATGCAAATCGACAATTTCAAACTTCAAAGTTAAGGCAACGCGGTACAGTACCGAATACAGCATAGACGAAATAAATGTATTATCCAAGTACCATCTTCAAACATTTTAGCAAAAATCATATTTTAAAAACTTTTCAAGCTTCCTCTTCTTTAAAGTTTGTAAAAACTGTTGTCCAATTAAAAACAAAAAAAAAATAATAAAAAACAAAAGCTATTTATATAAAAGCAAAAGGGGAAACATTTTTTATTTTTTAAAAAATTTGATATTTTATTAATACAAGTTGACTTCTTGGCTTTCAAGTCTTTATGGAGATTTAGTAAATAGTCAGTCAACAAAATGAACACAATCCGATTTACTACTTGATGAAAAGACGCCGCTGCGGCGCTGCCATTGAGAAGTCGTGTTTGTGTTCTTATTCGCCGCCGCGCCCGCCACTACTGCGCTCATCCGCATAGTAGTCACGACGCTCGCCGCCACCGCCGCCGGAGCGCCAGTTGTCGTTTGAGCGACGATCACGCCCATAGTCACGGCTACCGCCATCACGGCCGCCACCTCGTCCACCGTCACGGCCACCACCACCCTCTCTGACCTCGGCGTTGTCCATCTTGTCTTGAATGTCGCGCAAGGCATCCTTGACGCCACTCTCAGAGTTGCCCGACACGGTGACTACATTGCGGCCCTTGTCCAAGTCGACGCGCACATTGAAGTCGCTCTGAATACGTTGGATATTCGAACCGCCACGTCCAATAATCATACCGACACAGTCTGAGCGAATGTCCATCTCTTCGCTGAAATCCATTTGGCGTCTGCCGCCGCCGCCACCACCACCGCCCTCACCGCGCCCACGACGTTCACGGCCCTCGCCACCACCGCCGCTGCCCCACTGATCCCTGCGATTTCTGTAACTGTCGCGATCATCGCGTCCGCCGCCATAGCTGCGGTCCTCGTGGCTGCGATGCCCACTGTAGCCGCCGCTGCTCTGTTGCGGCGCAGAATTCTGCCAATCTTCTTCGCAATTTGCCATTACTTACTCGAAGTGGATGCGTCTCGTTTTTCAAATTTGTAATTTAATAGCTTTCACAGAGTTTGTGAAAATTTTCTATTGAAATTGATTAATTTGCAAAAAAAAACTTGTTTTACAATTAACGCGTGCTTCCAGCAACGAAAAATGCGAAAAAAGCCAAATGTGCTAAACGGTAAAAAGTAAATTTGCAGCCAGTGTTGCAGCCAAAAATAAAAATGTATCCATTAAAAATTAAAAGGCACAAAAATAAAAAGTACTCAAATAAAAAAAAAATGTAACGCAAATAAAATGATTCAGTTAATTTAAATGATGTTTTCGTATTCTCAAAATGTTACTTGATCATTTTTAGGTAGTTTTATGAATGTTCCAGTGTATTTTCAGGCCATTATATGCGTTTTATAATTAAAAAGCAGTAAAAAAAATACTTATTGGAATTTGCAACACCGTTCGCAACAAAACGACAAACAGGGTGTTCACACGACAAAATATTCGTAAGATGCCGAGATCAGTGTTGCAAATTAAAATGGATGCCATATAATAAAAAAAAAACTATACAAAAAAATATTTTAAAAACATGTAAAAGATTAATGCACAGGTAGTAAGTGTAAAAAATAAAAAAAGTACCACATATTTTGGAATTAATACCGCCCAAAAAAAAAGTATTAATTCACAAACACGCTACCAATGTTGCAATATAACACTACTAGTAAAAACCATCCAGCTGAAAATATATTTCTAAATATAAAGAAAAAACAAGATTATATGAAGATATTTTATATTTTTATTTGGAAATCCAAAAATGGATTTACAAATTCTGGATTTACAATATAGAGTTTTTGTTCTGAAGTCCTTTGTGCTGTAGGAAACATAGTTTCATAAATGTAGTTCGTCATGAAATATATTTCTAAAAACCATCCAATGAAATCAAAAAACTTTCAAATTTAAATATTTTTACACATTTATTTTTGCAATTACATTGCAATTTTATATTTTTTATATATGAATCACAGTTCTATTTTTTCTACAAGTTTTTTTTTAATTTATATTAAATAATTTATGTATATTTAAAATCTGTGAAAACGCTTAATATATTTTAAAAATTTTATTAATTTAACTTAAATTGTTGTAATTTTTGTTGGTTATATTTCACGTTTTCGAAATATGTTGTTTTATTAATTTCATGTAATAATATAAAAAGTGCAGTGAACAGAGTTGCCATATCAATATTTTAGTTTTTCAGTAAATATATATGTCCCAATGTCCCAAAATCTGCTACTTCTTAAAAAAAAAATGATTCAATACATATTTTATTAATTGTCAAAGATTTGCAGTTGTCTGAGTTGCACAAAGATTTAAAAAAGTGAATTGAAAAATTTTAAATCACTAAAGATTTGAATTAAAAAAAGATTGCAATATATATCTTGGAAAAGATTTGTGATTTGTCTTTTTCAATATAGTTAAATGAAATCAAGTCATGGAATTGAATCATTTTCTTGAAATTTCAAATGATTTAAATCCAAAAAAGATTCAATCTTTCACAGCTCTGGTGGAGATTGTGAAACGCAGAAAAACTTAAGTAGACAACAAATCTTAAATTTTCCTCAATTCAAGTTTTCTTACGCTGTTCTGACACTAGCTTTTTTCATGCTTAAAAAATATCTAGCAAGTTGGAATAAAAGCAGACAAATATAGTAATTTTTAAAAAAACATTACTTTCCACACTAGTGATACAGTATGAGATTGGGTTGACGAAAACTGTATACTCTATTTTATTTTTAGGGTGTGTGCGAGTTTGACTAAATTGCTGACTAAACTAAATTGTATGGATTTTCATTCGATCGCCATTCGGTAACCGGTAATTGTTAAAGTCCCCAATAAATTGATTATCATATGTCTGTTTGCTGTCTTCAAATTTAGATTTATTAAGTTTGCTCGAAAATTTGCTAAATTGAAAAGTAAACGCTGCATTATCGACCAAATTTAGTTTAGTCCGCAATTTAGTCGAACTCGCACACACCCTTAATATTCGAAATTCTCTGCTTTCAGCCTTCAAACAGAAAAATATGTTCATTAATTTTAGAGTTTCAAATTTAAGTAGAAACGCTAGAAACTCCGTTGATGGCTCGTTTTAAAGTTAATAGAACAAGCGTTTAGAGAAATTAGGATATTACTTCTACACTTGAACGTATGGCCCGTAGTCATTATTCTTGCACTTCAAAATGAATGTCCTTAAAAAGGACCCTTTTTAAAATTCTGAAAAAATATAATATTTTGGTTGATTTAATACAAATATTCATGCAAAATTTCAAGATGTTATTTTAATGGCATCTAGTTTTAAAAAAATGATTTACTAAATTTTTATTTACTTTTTGTATTGAAAAAATGTTTTTTTTCTACAGTAAAAAGCAATAATTCTTGAATGTATTTCTAACTCTGATTTCTAAAATGGTGTTATTTTAATCATATTGGATCTAGTTTTTGAGATATTGATTTTGGGATATACACTGAACCAAAAAAGTACATATCTACAATGAAAAAGTACATTATCACAAATAATATTTCGTTAAAATTGGTCCAATGTAATTGTTCATTGCCACAACGAATTTCCGGTAATACTTCTATGTACAAATTCATTGAATTACAATGTACGGATCATGAAACAAAATAACAAATATTCATATTTACAATGAATATTTCATTAGCTATATTGAATGCGAGAGTTCATTGTCGCAATGAATCGAATACATACTTTAATGAACGAGATCATAAACAAAAGTGAATTCAGAAAGTTTTTTCATTTTATTATTTTAATGTAAATTCAATTAATATATACATTAAATATAATAGTATAATATAAATTAAATGTAATTTCGCACTTCATTTCGCAACTACTTCTTACATTTGTCGCAGCTTTCTGCGAATTAATAGCAGCAGAGCGCAGCTAACGCTACTAGCAACGAACACGAAAAACGAACATGCAAAATGTCTACTGCAGTATTTCCATGAATATAATTCATTGAAGTATGAAAAAAATCATTAAAAATATTTGTGCGTATTATGAACACTGATTCTTACTGAAAATGAACTGATCATTAAATTCACAAACAAGTTACAGGAGAATGTACATTGTCACAATGTATCTTGCATTATAACGTATGAATTTGCCTCTATGAACAGCATTCGTTAATATTATGAACCCGTTTATTTTCTGTGTAGTTTTTACATTTTTCGAAAAATGGTATGTATCTCAAAAAGTGGAGATAATTTGATCAAAATGACGCCATTTTAAAAATCAGAGTTACAAATATATTAAAGAAGTATTGCAAATTTTACTGTTAAAAAAAATATTTTTTTTTTCAATACAAATATGCCATCAAAATACCACCTTGAAATATTGGCATGAACATTTATATTAAATCAAGATAAATGTGTGATTTTTTTTAGAATTTTAAAAAGAGTCCTTTCTAAGGACATCAATTTTGAAGTGCAAGTATAATAACCAAGGACCACATGTTCATGGTTACAAGTTACTACCTAAGCTTATTCTACAGTTGAACAGTTGGCATTACGGATCGACGCACCATTATCAGTAATAAAGTTTTTTTTTTAATTCCGTGTTTCGATTTAAAAATACTATAGGGGCCATTCCACACCAAATCGACCACCGGTTGGAACTAACATTCTTCGATTTCAATGAAATTTTTGGCAATTGCTTAAAGAGATACAGAGATACAGTGCTTCAAAGTTACAAAAATGAGCCAAAAATCTCTTATGTATGGTTGTTCATATCCCTTTTTATACTTTTATTATAAACCGGCAACTCTTTCATGTATTGTCAAAATAATTAAAAATAAACATAATTTAGAATAACAATTGTTAATAAATAAATAATTCATTAATTAAAATAATAACGTATTCAAATCGTGTTGACGAATAGTTTCTCGTGCGATTTAACATCGGTAATGGGCACCAGGCAGCTTTTCAGAAAGCAGCGTTTTAAAGCCAGAAACTCCCCCAGATCTCGATAAACGTGCCAACGTCTACGCGGAAAAGATCAAGCTGATGGCTGGCTGTCGTCCAGGAGCCATGGAACCTTTAAACCCTTTTAAAATTCTGAAAAAAATCACATATTTTGATTGATTTTATATAAATGTTCATGCCAAATTTCAATATGGTATTTTGATGGCATCATATTTTAAAAATTAATTTTCTAAATTTTTACATAATTTTTGTATTGCAAAAAAAAAACAATTTTGTTTTCTACAGTAAAAGTTGCAATAATTCTTGAATATATATGTAACTCTAATTACTAAAATGGCGTCAGTTTTATGATATTGAATCAAGTTTTTGAGATATTGATTTTGGGATATAGTATTTACATTTTTCGAAAAATTGTATAAAAAAAATTTACTGTCGAAAAAAAATATTTCTTTTTCAAAACAAAAAATATATATATATATAAATTTTGAAATTTTATTTTAAAATATAAAGCCATCAAAATACCATCTTAAGATTTGGCATGAACATTTATATTAAATCAACAAAAATATGTGATTTTTTTCAGAATTTTAAAAAGGATCCTTTTTAAGGATATCAAATTTGAAGTGCAAGGATAATGAACACGGGCTACATGTTCAAGTTTATTTATTTCAATTAGTTACAACTTCATTGCTCTAAAAACTTGTTCTATTATCTTTAAAAAGAGC
Organism: Dryomyza anilis; assembly: GCA_951804985.1. Lineage (NCBI taxonomy): Eukaryota > Metazoa > Arthropoda > Insecta > Diptera > Dryomyzidae > Dryomyza > Dryomyza anilis. The sequence goes on from OX638132.1 coordinate 94,972,675, forward strand.
CATTACCGGAGTTTCTAGCATTTCTATTTTAAGAGATATGGAACTATGAACAACCACACAAAAGTGATTTTGTCCCATTTTTTGTAACTTTGAACCACTGTATCTCTGGAAGTAGTGGTCGAATAAAATAACAAAAAATGGTCAATGCATATCTCGATACCCTTTATCAGTTGCGTGGAATGGATGGCCCATATAGAACTTATAGAAAAAAAAAAAATAAAAATTATAGAAATTTTGAAACTTCAAAAAGTCCACTTCCAATATTTTCGAAACTCTAAAAGTCCACTTCGAATATTTTCGAAACTTCAAAAGTCCACTAAGTGTTGCTTGGTTAGGGGTTTTCCCACTAGATTTAGAGGATTTCTTTGATGACGGGAGAAAAAAATGTCTAAGGTGATTTTTAGGATTTTTTCAAATTTTATTTATTATTATTAAATGAATTTATAATAATGATATTTAATGATGAAAGTACTACACATTCATTTTTGTTTTCGCAAATTAAACGAAATCTGTGATTAAACCGTGAATGTTCCACTTATTTTTAGGAGAATTTGTTCAATTTCTAGGGGGTATTCTTCGAGTATGGCAACACTGGATTACTTCGAATTTTTCGAAACATTAAATTTATCTGACGCTGATGAGTAGATAATTATCTTCTATTTAGTGCGTGCAACGAAATATTAAAAGTTGGGCAATTTTTCACAAATATTTATCAATTATTTTAGCAAAAACACAAATTTAATAAAGTGCAGTGGTGTTTGTGATAAAATATGTTTGAGTGCAAATAAATTAAAGCTATAAACGCGTAATTAAAATGTGAACATGAATTTTTTCAAACAAAAGATTTTTTCAGCTGCCAATACGATTGAACAAAAAAAAAAATAAACCAACCAGCACACAAAAGTGTTCCATTAGTTAGAGTGCAATAGTATTAGTTTCGTGCACATGTTGACTCGCTTACACTAGTGCGACGGAAAATTGATTCAAAACGATTTGTTTCTGCTGCTGCGTTCAATGCCGTCAAAATCAAAGAAGACTACAAAAAGCTACCAACAAAACGAAAAAGGAGAGGATGGTTGATTGCTGATGGTGAACGAAGAAGAATAAGCAAATGAAACGATAAACAAAAATAAAACACGAGTTGTGTTGCCAACTTCCATTTTTATAAATACAAACACCCTATCCCACATATTGTCTTCGTTTATGCCGTACGCGAGGCTAGCAAGGCAAAATTTTCAACTGTTCTCAGATTTATTTGTTTCGAATTGAATTGAATCGTGTTAAGTTAGTCGAATATAAATATGCCGGACTAAGCGTTAGCTCGGACTAAACTACAGCTCGTTTATGCCGTACGCGAGGCTAGCAAGACAAAAATTTCAACTGTTCTCAGATTTATTTGTATCGAATTGAATTGAATCGTGTTAAGTTAGTCGAATATAAATATGCCGGACTAAGCGTTAGCTCGGACTAAACTACAGCATAAACGTAGTCATAATTAAGAATTCAATCTACAAATATAAAATTATTACATGTAAAAAATAAAAGACTAAATTATAATGTTGGTTGGTTGTAAAACGCAAAAAACTTCTTTAATTTCTTTATCGAATATATTAAAAGTTAAATAACTGAATTTGTTTAACTAAAATGTTTACATTAATATTCAAGTAGAATACACTAAACTTAACCAAATTTGTAAACTCAATTTTTTTCTTTCGGACCAAAAAAAAAAATAATAACAAGTCGAACATTTCAATTATTAATAGTTTTCTTAAAAATAAAAAGTTAAAAAACTAAATATATTTAAAAAAATTAAAAATACGTTAATAATTAATATTTCTATATGATCTTAAAAATGATAAGTTTCAAACATGTTCTTAAAAGGGTCCAATCTACAATTGCTATAACCGCAATAAAAAAAAATAAAACTCAATATACCCTATCGAAAATTAATTATAAATTTATCCAAAATAGCAAAATTCGGATAAGCAATAAAATTTTTATAATTTCTAGTAAAGTGTTTGAATTTTATTGTTGTAAAAATTAACTTCTATTCAATCTTTTTACTTTTCTCACAGAAATTAACGTAATACAATACAAAAACATTTCCCAAGAGTTGGCAATCATGCAAGGCGACGTATAAGTAAAAGCAGAAACAACAGAAAAATTCACAGCAGCGCTGCGCGAACAACGACGAAAAAATAAAAAGTCTCGTCGGGAAAAATGAAAATGGCGTTTGCTGCCTGTCGTCGTTGCTCCGTGTCCGTGTGTCAAAACGAGTTGCTGCTGCTGAATTTTTAAAACATTTTCAAAACCTCAAATAATTGATTAGAAATCTGCAAAATTGCACATAAAACCAATCAAAATGCAGCCGTTAACATAGTTGTGCAATTGTGTATAAAAACAAAAAATTAATAATTATTAAAATAACCAATAAAAGTGAGACAAAGCGCAGTGCACAAGGATTAGCAGCGCATCGAAGTGCATGTGTTAGTGCTGCGCTGAAGTGTGCGTGCGTGTGTTTGTTCGTGCGTGTGAGTGAGTTCGTCAAGTGGGGTGGGACGAAGAAGAAGCTTTTTTTACACAAGTCCCACGAAAGTGCAGTCAGGAATACGACGACGTAACGTAATACTTTACGTTGTACTTTATATATCACGTTGTACCACATATATTGTGAGGCGCTTGCAGCAGCAGACAGGCAGCCAACATGCCAAGTGCTTCGTTTACGTCCTCCAGATCATACGTGCGCCGTTCCAGACGGAAAGGCGCTAATCGCATAGCGCTGCCCAGCAGAGCAACGGGTAGGTTTTTAATCATTTTTGCAATTTCTTTTTTTTTAATAATGTAAACTTTGATATAAGCAGTCAATGCAAATCATTTCACTATCATTTTATATAAGTAATACAAAATTTGTGATCTTTACAAATTACTTACACTTTTGCTGAAATTTTATGTTTATTTACTGCATTTTGGAATTGTTTTAATATTTTTATTTTAAGAACTAGAACTAGGGCTGTGTGATTAATCGATAAATCAAAATGTTCAATTTCTTATTAATTGATTAATCGAGATTTTTGATTAATCAGAATATTGATTAATCAAATAATCCGAATTCTGATTAATCAAAATTGTAATCAGAATTTCTGATGAATTACCTTCTGCATCACAAAATATTTATAAATACTTAACACTATATGGTTCTTGAATATTTAAAAACTTTTTTTATTTTGAATTATTTTAAAAATAAATTTTGTTTTGATTGTTGAATAAAATTTGTTCATTTTCAATTAATAAAAATCAACCATGGTTACTGATTTATTGATTAATAGAAATTAAAAAGCTGAACACTAAGGGCCAGTTTTTCAGTGCTCGTTTAAATGTAGTTTAAACTCCGTTTAATTAATATTAAATTAAACGTCGTTTAATTTTGTTAGTGATTTTTCAGTCATAGTTTGAAATGAACACAGACCAAGACAATACATATGGCACCACAGGCAAATGACAAATAATTCTCTCGATTTTGACTTCTGATAAAAGTCATTCAAAATTAAATAAAAAATTGTTTCAGAAAAATAAAATTAATGTATTTTTAAATTTAAACAAGAGATCGAGCAACTAAAGAGCACGTGTTTTAATGCGTAGTGTGCAAAAATACAAAAATTAATAATAATTTGTGAAACAGCGCAGCGACAGAAAATAGTGAAAAGTGTTGTGAAAAAAATTCACGTCAAAAACTTTGAAAGTCTAAACGTAGTTTAAACCATCAGCATCGGTCGTTTAAACTAAGTTTAAACGATAGTTGAAGTTCCCTGAAAAAATCGATTAAACCACAAACAAAGTTCAACTAGCACTGAAAAACTGGCCCTAAGAAAACGAACTATTTATAAAAAATTTGCTATTAGAGCTGTGTGATTAATCGAAATGCTGATTAATCGATTAATCATTTTTAATATTTAAAATTAAGTTGATAGACAACTTTTTATTACTTCAAAAAAAGTCGATAGACAACTTTTTATTACTTCATAAAAATAGTGATCTCGTCGATTATATCGGAGTTAGGATTACCGATTTATGTTCTTGTTGTGTTTGTTGGGAAATAAACCAGAGCTGGAAAAAATCCGGATTTAAAAAAAAATTCACTCCACCGGATTTTTTTGTATTTCATTGTATTGCATTTTTTTTGGGATTTTTTAGGATTTCATTGCATTTTTTTTGGATTTTTTATAAATTAGTTTGTTTTAATAGGTTTTTTTTAAGTTTTGCTTCCCACCATTTCGCTGACGAGAACTACTATATAACCTTTGGTTAAAACATACTTTCCATATCCATAATATTCGATATCGCTAACTACCGACAATTGTCGCTTGCGATAGCAATCGTTATGAAAAAAGTGATTCCCTAACTTTTAATGCATTTTATGTACACAAATAAATTGGGAAAGATTTTTAACAACAAAAATCGTTTAAATTGTTGAAAAGTAAGCTGGCCAAAAAAAATTTCAACGCTATCGTATCGACCATTTTCGGTAAATTCTTAGCGATGACAGCTGACGATAAATATCATTGCGAACTGTGTACGGAATACCTCCTAACAATATTTGTCGAATTTTTTCGATATTGAGTTAGGGAAGCATACTACTGGTAGCCGTTTTCTTGAATATACTGAATTAGTCATATAGGTGAAAAAATGAAACAGCCTAAGTGCCTGATCAAATCTATTTTGAATGTCTTCTTTACAACAGGACAACTCTTCTGAACCTAGTAGATTCAATCAATGTCTACCGCTTTAAAAATTGGCTTAGAATTGGCTTGAATTAAATCCATAGTTAGGAAACTACATCTAGATATTTAAATCATTCATTAATTTGGATCTACATAAAGGTTAATATAATATATGAATGATTTCAGTATCAACTTCTCTAGAGATTACATCCAGCAGTGTTCCTAATAATTTGTTCGATTTGGTGGTTCATATCAAATTCTTAAATTTTCACAAAATATATCGTACTCTGAAAATCACAAATATATTTCCTATTTTATAATTCAAAAAATGTACAAAAATCAATAAAATCCAAAAAACATCACGGATAAAATCCAAAAAAACCGGATGGATTTTTTTGGAGTGGAGTGGATAGCACAGCCCTGATTATAAAACACGCACGTCCTCAAATGTCAACCTAGAAATTTAAATGCTACGACCTTGTTACGTTTATTATAAACATTTATATATCGCACATATTTATCAAATCGTTACGTTCCGGTGACATTTCAGCACGTTACGTTAAATAATAATAATATTTTGGAGCTATAGTCCTGAAGAGCTTATGCCGAGCTCTCTGATCATTTTGAGCTGTGCGTGTTAAATTTGTTCTCAAAGTGGTTGGACCTACAGTTTAATGCCGATTACAAACGGCGGCGGGTGTGATATTTTTCATGTGCAGTGTTTACTCTAGGGGGTTTGCCCTTGTGTGCTGCGAGGTAGCGCGGTATAGAAAAATGTTTTCGCAATCCAATGCATAACCCTCTGAGCTACTGACGAATATGTATGATATCTTAATATCTGATTTATCAATATCACTAAATTAATTTAAAAATAAATCAATGACAAATGTCTACATATATTTCAAACATATGAACTTGCTGTTTTTATCAATATGCCTTAGCATGGACTTAGCCATTTTTTATAAATTTTTATGTTCTATAAATTTCTTAAATATTTATTTTTATAAAATAAGGAATACATTTTATTCATTTCATTTTCAGGCAACATACTTGAACCACTGCTACAGAACATGCCCACAATAGCAGCGTCCTCCTCTTCTTCCTCATCGTCGTCATCCACAGCATCCGGCTCTAGTTCTAATTCTAACACAGCAGCCAGTTCAACAAACACAAACAGCACAACGCGTGCTGGCGCCGGTTTTCAAAATCCTTGCAGTGGCGGTGCTTCTACTTCAACTGCAGCGGCGGCAGCTGCGGCTGCCTCCACCAGCACTTTGCCCTCAGCCGCACTGTCTTCGTCGTTGTCTTCAACGTCATCATTAACAGCAACATCTGCAGCAACATCATCTACATCATCCTCAGCTTCAACTTCAACTATTACAACAAATGCAACGCATTCAACTCATTCGCCATCGGCAGTTGCCTCCACATCTGCTGCTGCTGCGGCAGCCGCTGCTGGTTCAGCCGCTGAATTGTTGCTGCCCTATGATTCCACAGCAGCAACATGTTCACAACTAACAAGTGCGGCAGCGGCTGCAGCTGGCGGTTGCTTGGGCGCTGGCGCATGTGCGGCTGCCTGTTCTTTTGGCGGCGCTAGTTCTTCAAGTTTTTTGTCCGCCAACAATAACAGCATAGCTGTGGCGACGCATGCGCATTTTATGGACGCTGACAGCGTTTTCAATAACAGCAACAACAACAGCAGCGCAAGTAGTAGTAGTAATAATAATAATAACAGTAGCAGCAACAACATTATTGCCAGTAGCAGCGGTTCTATATGTGCTGGTGGCTCAAGCAGCAGCAGTTCAAGCTGTTGTCATCAGTCGCCATATGATTTGCGTCGAAAAATACCTGCCAACAGTCACGAGCAATGGTGCAATACAGTCAATAGTAACAGTATTTGTGGCGGCGGTTTCGGTGGCTCCAGCAGTAGCGCGCTTTGCAACAGTGGCGCTGCTTCATCCACAACTTCTTCCTCAACATCTTCAACTTCATCATCTTCATGTTGCACCGCCGCTTCGTCCTCCTCCTCTTCTACATCTTCATCGACTGCCATCGTTTTTGCGCCATCAACAAGTGCCACCTTCCCTGTAAATAATGCGCCACCTAGCGGTGCCCCTTTGGCACCACCCACAGTTCACAGTTCGGTGCCGCAACAGCACTGCAGCGCTTTACCCATTGGCGGCGCTGCAGCCACTGATGAAAACAATTTTATGCTGCCTGCGCGCAAGCGCTCCCGTCGTCTCTACGCACAGAATATGGATGCGAGTTGCAGCGGCAGCGCTGCTATAGCTGGCAGTGCGAGCGCAAACAGCGGTCCCACTGCGGCGCAATATTTGCAATACGAAATGCCGGACGAGGTTCTACTCGCAATTTTCTCATATCTGCTGGAGCAGGATCTATGTCGGCTGGCGCTCGTCTGCAAACGTTTCAACACCATAGCCAACGATACCGAACTCTGGAAGCGTCTCTATCAGTCGGTGTTTGAGTATGATTTGCCGCTCTTTAGCACCGAGCTCTGCAAATTTGTGTTTGAGAAACCCGAAGAAACCGACTATGCGAATCCATGGAAGGAGAGTTTTCGACAGCTGTATCGCGGCGTGCATGTGCGTCCAGGTTATCAGGTAGGTGTCATGATTTTCAGTTCACTTTTTGTATTTTGTATAAACTTAAAAATTCTGCTAAATTAGGATAAAACGTATTCCGGCCGCAGCATAGTTTTCTTCAATACTATACAAGCGGCGCTCGACTATCCGGAGGAACGTGCCGCCGCTGCTGTTGCTGCTGCCGCCGCCGGGGGCTCCTCTAATGCATTGGGTGCCGCTGGCAATAACGCCGCCAATGTTGTGGTAGTTGCAGCACAACTTTACGATGATAATGTGTTGCCCACCGAACATCCGGGTCCTTTGATATTTTTACATTCGGGTCACTATAAGGCCGAGTATCTGTTCATTGATTCGGATGTTGCGCTTATAGGCGCCGCACCTGGTAATGTTGCCGAAGCTGTTATATTGGAGCGTGAGGCTGGTTCTACGGTGATGTTTGTCGAAGGTGCCAAATATGCATATGTTGGTTATTTGACGTTGAAATTTACACCAGATGTTACCTCGACTGTGTCGCATCACAAACACTATTGCCTCGATATTGGCGAGAATTGTTCGCCGACCGTTGATAATTGCATAATACGCAGCACTTCAGTCGTTGGCGCTGCCGTATGCGTGGGTGGCGTCAATGCTAATCCTGTAATACGCAATTGCGATATAAGTGATTGCGAAAATGTCGGTCTCTATATTACCGATTATGCGCAGGGCACCTATGAGCACAACGAGATCAGTCGCAATGCGTTGGCGGGCATCTGGGTGAAGAACTTTGCGAGTCCCATTATGCGTGAGAATCATATACATCACGGACGTGATGTGGGAATTTTCACATTCGAGAATGGCATGGTGAGTGGAAGAGATTAATAATTTGATATGAGTTTTATAATAGTTTTATAGTTTGTTTTAAATTCTTCATTTTAATATTTTTATACACTACATTGTTGTATTTGAATTTTAAAAAAATGTTTATTTATTTTAATTTTCTTCTTAAAATTTCATTATTTCCCATGCAGGGCTATTTTGAAAAGAACGATATACACAACAATCGCATTGCCGGCTTTGAGGTGAAGGCTGGCGCCAATCCCACGGTGGTGAAATGCGAAATTCATCACGGCCAGACGGGCGGCATCTATGTGCACGAAAATGGCTTGGGCCAATTTATTGAGAATCGCATACATTCCAATAACTTTGCAGGTTTGTGGAAAAAATTCATTCAACAATATAAATAGTTTAAGGTAGATAATCCAGTGGTTCGAAATCTGCCATGCGTTGTATATTTGTTAATGTTTTATCAAAAATTATAAAAAAAGCTAATAATTCCACTCTCTCATAATTCAGGTGTCTGGATCACCTCAAATAGTAATCCTACTATACGTAAAAATGAAATTTACAATGGTCATCAGGGTGGTGTGTATATCTTTGGCGAGGGACGTGGTCTCATCGAGCACAACAACATCTATGGCAACGCCTTGGCGGGCATTCAAATACGCACCAACAGCGATCCGATTGTGCGGCACAATAAAATTCATCACGGCCAACATGGTGGCATCTATGTGCATGAGAAGGGTCAGGGTTTGATAGAGGAGAACGAGGTCTATTCGAATACACTGGCGGGCGTTTGGATCACGACCGGGAGCACGCCGGTCTTGCGAAGAAATCGTATACATTCGGGAAAACAGGTTAGTAATTGACAGAAAATTTTAAACCATCGAAATGTAGAAATCCGAGATGTTCTTTAATCGTTGCTCCTGAAAAACTTAGCTGGCTTTTATTAAATTAAATCAATTAAACCAAATTGATACAATTGTCTTTCTATTTTAGGTTGGCGTTTATTTCTACGACAATGGCCATGGCAAACTGGAGGACAACGACATCTTCAATCATCTCTACTCGGGTGTGCAAATACGCACTGGCAGCAATCCAGTCATACGTGGCAATAAAATTTGGGGTGGCCAAAATGGTGGTGTGCTCGTCTATAACGGCGGCCTTGGGCTGCTGGAGCAAAATGAGATTTTCGATAATGCCATGGCTGGTGTCTGGATCAAGACAGACTCAAATCCAACACTGAAGCGCAATAAAATCTATGATGGACGTGATGGTGGCATTTGTATATTCAACGGCGGCAAAGGCATACTCGAGGAAAATGATATATTTCGCAACACACAGGCGGGCGTTTTAATCTCAACACAATCGCATCCAATATTGCGACGCAATCGCATCTATGATGGTCAAGCGGCCGGTGTTGAGATCACAAATAATGCTACCGCCACCTTGGAACACAATCAGATTTTCAAGAATAAATTTGGCGGTTTGTGTTTGGCCAGTGGTGTGCAGCCCATAACTCGTGGCAATAATATATTCAACAATGAGGATGAGGTGGAGAAGGCTGTGTCCGGCGGTCAGTGTTTGTACAAGATCAGCAGCTATACATCGTTTCCCATGCATGATTTCTATCGCTGTCAGACGTGCAACACCACCGATCGCAATGCCATTTGTGTGAATTGCATTAAGAATTGTCACGCAGGACATGATGTGGAGTTTATACGGCACGATAGGTAAGTGATTTAATGCAATAAGGATTGGGTGAATGATTTCTGTATGATTTTGTGAAATTTTAAAAATGAAGGATTTATATTGTGTTGGTAGTTGAACTCTATTTGTAGTTTAAACGTAAAATCGTTTTTTTCAGTGAACTTTAAACGTAGTTTAAACTTAGTTTAGTCCACCGATGTCGGTGGGTTAATCTACGTTTAAAATCTCAATGTTTTTGTCTGTCCATCGATTTTCATTTCATTAGTTCACTGCTATTATTCATTACATAAAGTAACATTGAACGATTACACGCACAAATTCTCAGTGATATTTATTATTTCGTGCATTATGCTGTTCTTAATTATCTTTATAATTTCTTGTAAAATTCGTCATTCTCGCAAATTAAATATCAGCTGTGCCAAATGAGAAAAATTATACTCTTCTTCTTAAATGCTATTCACAATCGATAATTCGACGGTGCTGCCATATTTTAAGCACTGATCTGAATGAAACTTAAACTGCCAGTGAAAAACTGCTCGAATAGTTAAACTACGAGAGTCGTTTAAGTAAACGTAGTTTAAACTACTGAAAAATTGCCCGTTATGGCCGGTTTTACAGTGCTAGTTTAACCTTTGTCTAATTAATCGTCTCATACATTTAAACGACGTTTAACTTTGATAGCTGTTTTACAGTGAAAGTTTGAAATGAGTCAAGTCGGATAAATATGGCATCACTGGCAAATGTCAACAAATTATCGATTATTTCTCTCATATGGAACAGCTGATAATTGTATGCAAACATTTTGTAAATCAGGACATTGAAAATATATTTTAGATTAAAAAAATAAATGAAATATACAAAAGATCGAGCAACTTCAGTACATGTGAGGATAGAAGTTTGATTTATATAATGCTGAAATACAAGAAATCAAAAAGAACACAAACATACCGACAGACAATGCGGGAACAAGAGAGCGTGGATGGACAGTTCGAAAAGAGTGCATCACTTATTCTTGTGGATAGTATCTGTCAAAAACGTTAAGATTTTAAACGTAGTTTAAACGGCCAACGTAAGACGTTTAAACAGTGACTTTAAACGATATAAACTGACTAAAGCCTAGACACATGAAGCGCACTGATTGTGATTTTACTGTAAAATGCTTGTGTTATGATTGAAATTTGATTTTGTGTGATATGTAGTATTTATGTGATGTACGATGTAGACATATTTTATGATATCTATACAAAACAATAGAATTCTGAGATTAAACTACGTTTAACCCACAAATCTAGTTAAACTAAAATCGGCCCTTAGTAAGGCTGACTAAAGTTTTTGAAAAATAACCTCGAATTATAATGAACTAAATAAAAATAAACCGTTTTTCTTAAAATTTTGCGACTCAATACTTAGTATAAATGGGGCACTGTGATTGCAATCGATCTTTTTGGTGTCACAGCAGCGCAAGTGGTCATAAATCTTAAAACTAATTCTTCTGGGAAGAATTCTACGAGAAAGCACAGTCTGAGAAAGAATTGTCTATGATAAAAGTTGTTTTAGCGGAGATTTAGTTTTGCTTTGGTTACTACATTTATACAACCAATAAAAAACGTCCACAGCAAAGCACGGGTCCCTGATATAAATACTAAAAATGTTTTTTATATTAATAAAATTGCTCCATATCCTTGCATTTACAAAATCTTTGCACGAGACGTGCACGGGTCCAACTAGTCAATTATAAAACAAGTGAATTAAAAAAAAGTTCGATACAGTTTTTTTAACAATATTAATAATATACAAATATATTATGTTTCTGAATTTTCGGTAATTATTCATAGCAGTTTTCTATTAAATTTGGTAAATTTTCTAAAATCACACTGCAACTAAAATATCCTCATATGTATTTATTATCTATAATGTCTGTACTTTTCTTATTTGTGTTTAAAGGTTCTTTTGTGATTGCGGTGCTGGCACCCTATCCAATCAGTGTCAGTTGCAAGGCGAGCCCACGCAAGACACCGACACACTCTACGATTCGGCAGCGCCCATGGAATCGCACACATTGATGGTAAATTAAAACTAAAGGCAACGTTTAACATATAAGCATGGCAACTAATTCGTGACATATTTGGCTAAAGCAAACTGTATCTGAACTAAAGGTCATAGAAACAATCGCAGTTCAGAGCTAATTATATAGATTTATATATTATATTATAATAAGCAGGAATTACGTTAATACAACAACTGCTTAGAATGCAGGAAATCAAACTAATTTCGAGAAAAACAAAACAAACAATATTTTTGTTTAGGGTTGTTTTTAATTTTTGGTTTGTTTGACTATTTAACAAATTATTAAACGCAATGAAAATCTTGTGCGAATCGTTAAATTGGCGATTACATTGATTTTGGAAAAACAACAAAAATATGTCTTAGCTAAGTAACAATTTATTGATATTTGATTTAAAATGTAATGCTATTCTGAAATTCAAACAACTACTTAAACATTATTATTTGAAATAATATTTATATTAAAAATAAACATTTAAAAAATAAAAAATACAAAAAAAAAATATACAAAACAGAAATAAGCAACACTGAGCTCAAATATATAGTAAATGTAAATAAATATATATATACCAACTAATTGTATATATTAATTATAATTTCATAAGAGTGCTTAAAACAACAACAAAAATGTGCAATCATAATAACTTTTCTCAAACCAAAAAAAAAAAAAAAAAACAGTTTTTCCACAATGCATTTTGAGAAAATGACAACGAATTCGGCAAATCTTTCAAATTTAGTTGAACCAGTGAGTACCACAAGCAGCTCATTAAAAATAGTAGCTATGGCCTGTATTTAAATAAAATATATATGTATTAGTCATACTGAATATTTGATTTTGCACTCAACTCTCTACAACGCCCAAACAGTTTATATATTTATACATTTCAATTATTTGCTAATTTAAATACTTAAAATGTCACTTTTCAATATTTTAAGAACTATTGTAAGTATTCTTTAGTGCTAATTTAGTTATTTAAGTGTGCTAGCTTAAGTGCATACTCCAGTTATGCTAATAATTATAATTTAAGTTTAATTGTAAAACGTAAAACAAGCAATTGTAAGTATTAACATTAATGTACACGACAAAAACAAGTAGCATTTTAAACATTAAGCAAATTATATACTCTAGAAATTTAGACATTGAAATTTAGCGTATTTTATATTAATTATTAATATGCAAAACACATGAACAACTACATGTAGTTATAATATTTAGAATTGTAGTTTAGCATTGCAATAACACTTTTCAAATATGTTAACAGACGAGTGTTTTATCATTTGTAAAACAAAACGCGAGATTAATTCGATGTCTCTAATGAAAAACCAGCAGCTTTCTTTCAATTCATTCGTCATACGTGCAGAGTTGCATTTTTTTAAAACAGGTATGCATTATCTGAATCTGAAATGTTATACGTTTCGATATTAAAACTGTCTTAATCGATCTAAATCGATTTCCAATGATTTAATGTAAAAAATGTCTCAGCAAATTGTAAACAGATTTTCTTTGGACCATCCTCTATACATAATTTCTATTTAATTTTAAAATGACGATTTTGGTTGCATACTCAGTTTGCTATCTTATTTAAAATGTAATGTAATTCTCATACACTCGAAGTTTACAGCAATGTTGTATGGTATGATCATACGAATATTATGTTTCCATTTGCAGATTAGTACAAAGGATTGTTTTTAGTTTCGCTGCAAATGCCAATTGTGCTAGTTTTCTTAGAAACGGCATCGTTTTGTAGTATTGTATAGCATTTTATTAATTATAGTTGTATGTTAACATACGTAAAAGTTAACAGAATATCAAATAGCATTGCATGTTTAATAACATTATTCAGCATAACGTGTTTGTAAAAGTTTTATAATTATAAAGCATTTTATACAAAAAAAAAAAAAAAAAAACAGTAACAAATCTATGTGTCATTTAGTAGTAGTCGTAGCAAAGCTTTTTTCATTACCTGTAATATACATGAATTACAAAACACGAAAAACAAAAATCGATTGTCGCTATTTTAAAAATTCTGCACTATCGTCTATTTCTAGCTAAATTCTCTAACACTATTTAAAAACTGCTGCTTACGCACTTATCCCATAAATATATCGTATATAATTTTGTTTGCTTATTCTTATGTTTTCATTTGTTTAGCCTGAAATTTAATTAAAAAAAAAAAATGTTGAATATTTTATAAGTTTTGTAACTTTTACCGCTGTAGTACTTTTCTTTTATCATTATTATTATTTTTTTTTTTTAATTTGTAATGAGCTACTAACTAGTTTTGTAATTTTAACAAAATTTGTAATATTAACAAACTTTTTAACAACATAACAATTAATTCGTACGGCGTGTGCATTTGCAACAGTATTTTGTAAACCCTGCATATACACCAACGCATTTTAATACAAGAGCAAAAGAAGAAATGTTGAAATTAAATATAATAATTAAAATACAATAAAATATAATTAAAAATAACAATAAACTAACTGTCACATCTATTTCTAAAGTGATTATACATGATAGCAATTATTGTCTTAAAATTACAATACAATATGCAAAATATTCTCACAATAATTATAAATGTGTTACACGAATATATAAGATCGATATAGAAATAAATCATATATACAAAAACAAATCTACTGAAATTATGTTATTTATTTTTGAGTAGGTTGAATTAGGATTTTACTTTTTGTTTATAATACGCCAAATATAACGTAGTACGAAAAGTTATCTTTTCGGATGTATTTTCTTTTTTTGGTATTGGCCAAAAAAGGTCTCGCTTGCACCAAAAATCATAAACAAGAGGGGTAAAACTTGTTTTTGTTGGATATTTGTGTGGTCATGGGAGTACTTAAGGTCTTATTATTTCAAGGCGTGGCATGTCTCCTTATTTTCTATATGTACATTCAGAGCTCGTTTTATCGAAACTTTCATTATAAAAGGTTAAGAATTTGGTAGTTCTTTATATCGCGTTTTCTCTCTTTCTGTATTGCGAACAGACGAAATCGACGAACAAATGACACAAAATTGACGTTTATATTATTTATATTACATGTTTTTTAACTGTAAAATATAAACTGAGGTATATGAAAAACTAAAAATAATTTATCTAAAGTTCATGTAGGTTTTTATACCGTTTATAACACCCAGAAGGAAGATGGCATGCCAGGTTTGTACAAGTTTATGCTCTTCAGTAGATTTAGTGATGTTCGTCAGTGAGTCATAAATAATTGTTATTTATTATTTTCAATGTAACATCTTATAAGATTATTGGTACATATAGCCCACATTACATTTAAATCCACCTAAACCTTTAATCGGAAGAAATAAAAAAATCCCAGAAAATTACATTAAAAATGCGATATTTCCTACACACTGGCAACTATGCTCTTGTTGGAAAAGGCTAATTTATTTAAAATTTTGTGAAAATGTAGAGTGGCAACCATGCATTTGTTTAAGGTTCTTAAAAACAGCTGTCGTTGCATTGAACACCACCAAGCATCCATTAGCGGTATTTTCGATTGCCGGGAAAGGAGCATTTCTTTGAAATTGTTTAATTCCGCGCATGATGTTTTATTCTATTATACACTGTGCCCTTTTTAAGTTTGATTGATTTATACATAAATAGAATTTAATCTAAGGTCCGAAGTGTGATTTTAATATACTTTTTTGAGGGATAAATGCAAATTTGATGCAAAGGTTGACAACCATTGTTTCAATTACTACTTTGTAAAATAAACAAATAACTAAGCAGCCATTCTTTCCAAATTACTTGTACCTCAAAATCTAAAGTATTTTTAAAGAAATTTAAAATTATAAAAAAAAAAAAACGAAAAAAAAGTAGCATTGTTTACGTGGCCACTACAAAAATTGCATTGCACTTTGAACAAACGTAGGGTTGGCAACACTGCAGCTGCGAGAAAAACAAAAGCAACAACGTCAACAGTAATTAAAATTAATCTGACGACGAAGAAATAAATTTAGTGAAAACATCGATTGGTTTAATTTGAATATACTCGCAGTTACTAACAATAGCAACAAAATAAACAATATTTCCCAACAATAGATAATGCTCCAGCCTTGAGTGCAGGCCGTTAAAATGTCCTTTTTTTCGCACGTCGTCGATTTGGTCAATCTTAATGTTGGCGGCCAGAGGTTTGTTTGTTGATGAAAGGCTCCAATTTGGTATCGGAATAAAATAAATATATTTTATTGTTTAGATTTTCTACATCACGCCAAACACTCACCTGGATTCCAGACACTTTCTTCACTGCGCTGCTCAGCGGTCGTATTTCCAGTTTGCGCGATGAGAATGGTGCCATCTTCATAGATCGCGATCCGGCGCTTTTTTCCATCATTTTAAATTATCTACGCACCAAGGAACTTGATATTAAAAATTGTGAGATACGCGCTTTGCGTCATGAGTCTGAATATTACGGCATAACGCCGCTGGTAAAACGTTTAAAGCTTTGCGAGGACTTGCATCACTCTTCGTGCGGCGATGTTTTGTTCTATGGTTATCTGGCAGCGCCAGCTATGCCGTTGAATGAGGCGGCAGCATCTGCAGCAACAACAGCAACCGCAGAGCCAGCTGCATCTGGTAACAACGGCACAACATCGATTGCAGTCGAGCCTTGCGTTGCTTCCACATCGACAGGTGTTGCATCAGGTGCTGCTGCTGGAGCTAATGCGCGTCCCGGTTCTATGGTGCGCGTGCCAGATAGCACCACCACGCAACGCCACTCACACTCGCGCAACTCCTCCTGGGATTTGCGAAACGTCGGCCGACAAGATGCGCGTGCATGGACGTCGGCAGCGACCACGGGCAGTGGTGGCGGCACACACTCGCGCACCGCCTCGCTCGATCTCATGCGTCACTCGCGCAACTCATCCGCAGATCTGAACAAATTAATACGCAATGATGTGGGGCTTGTTTTCAGCGCAACACAACATTCAAACTGGGTGGAACCGTTGCGCGTGCAGCTCATTAAAGCACATCAAAATTGGATCGCTGTAGCTTATGCGCATTTTGTGACCTGTTATCGCGTCAAAGACTCCAGCGGTTGGCAGTTGGTTTTTACCTCGCCGCATATTGAGTCGAACATCGAACGTATCGCAATTAACTCGAAAGTAAATTTATCGACCGCTGAGCCATTGCCCAGCAAAATGATTGCCATCGCCTATGGCAGCCAGATTCGGCTCTGGAGCATTCATGAGGGCGGCAATAAATCGGATATAGGCATTTTTGATTTGCATGTGCGCGTTGAGTATTTGTTTTTCATTGGCAGCCAACTGGTGGCACTCTCATCGTCTGGCAAGATAGGTGTCTGGCATGCAATGACACAACACTGGCAGATACAGGATTTGGTCCCGATTTTGTCGTTTGATTCGGCGGGCTCTTTTCTGCTGTTGGGCTGTAGTAATGGCTGCATTTACTACATCGATATGCAAAAGTTTCCGTTGCGCATGAAAGACAATGATTTGCTGGTGACGGAGCTCTACAAGGATCCCGCATTGGACCCGATTACAGCGATTTCTGTGTATTTGACGCCCAAGACATCAAGTGAGTTAATTTTCTTATTTACAGCAAATCTGTATTTTGAGGAATTAAATAGTGGTGAGCGAAATTTAATAAAAAATAAATTGATCGACAAAATCTTATCGGAATTCAAAAAGGTTTGAATTCTTTATAACGAAAACTAAAAAGGAGTCATATATAATTTAAAACCCTCAAAATTAAGTTCATCAACAAAATTTAAAGTCTACGACAAAATTTAGTTATTATCGAAAACGTGTTTTATGATAAAATCTATTTTTAGTTTTATTTTTAAGTTTAATTTTGTGTTTGGATATGAAAACAAAAAAAATATATAAAAAATATTTTTTGTAATATTTTTATTAATTCCCTTTCAGGCATCTGCGGCAACTGGATTGAAATCGCCTACGGCACCAAATCCGGCGCAGTCCGAATCATTGTGCAACACCCAGAGACCGCCGGCCACGGTCCCCATCTCTTCGAGACTTTCACAGTGCATCAGAGTCCCGTGACAAAGGTAACGCTGTCCGAAAAATATCTCGTGTCCGTCTGCAGTGAGTACAATCATGTGCGTACCTGGAGCCTCACACGTTTCCGTGGCATGCTCTCCACACAGCCAGGATCAACGCCAGAAGCTTCTTTCAAAATAGTAGCACTCGAGGCTACCGATCAGCATTATAGTTATGCATCGGGCAATGATTTTGGACCCTATGGCGACTATGACGAACAGATTTTTGTGCAGAAAGTCGTGCCCGAAACCGATCAGCTCTATGTGCGCCTGGCCTCGAATGGCGAACGTGTTTGCGTCATAAAGTCCGTGGACAGCACCACGATTAGCGCCTTTTGTGTGCACGAGTGCGAGGGTGCGTCACGCATGGGTTCACGCTTCATACTGACCGGGCACTGTAACGGCGCCATTCAGATGTGGGACCTGACGACAGCGCTGTCGCTGTTTATGACGCAACAGCGACATGCGGCCGAGTGTTTTCATGGGTTGCGTGAGCCACAGCAATCGTTGCTGCTGCTGCAACAGCAACAGAAAAACACCGGCGGCGGACCCGACACCAACGAGTTACTACGACTATTGGATCAGTGCGAGATCAGCAATAGCCACTGTTCAACGCCTTGTATGTCACCATGTCTGTCAGTGGTGGGCGGCGGCGTGGCAAACGTCTTCACCGCCCGCATGAAGGCGTCCAATGTGGCGCTGCTCAATCAGTTGCAGCGTGAGGCGCCGCCAGGTGGTAGCGGCAGCAGCGCTAGTGGCAACGGTAGCGGCAGCAACAGCGAATGATGTTAATATTACAACTTTTGTTGTTCGATGTTTTTTTGTCTGTCCTGTGCGTTGTTAGTTATGTTACGTTGTTTATTGTTGCCCGGCGCATTTCTTCCATCTCATTACATTCTTAGTTTAGTTTTTTTGGCGCATTTAGTGGGTTTCTTTTTAAGTAGTCTGTATTGGCTGGTTTCTAATTGGTGCCAGCGTTTCTAGTAGTTGCGCCGTCGTCGCCGCTTTTGTCAACAACATCGCGGCGCTTGTAAACAACGACACAATACCGTTACCTTTTACTATTGATATTTTTTCATTTTCTATCTATTCATCATTTGAACTTTATGTGTATTTGTAATTTTAATAAAATATTTAATCAAATTTTATCTATAACATTCAGTATTTTAAAATTTAGCAATACAAGGGTATGGGATATTTCTGTACTTAGGTAATCGATTTACAGGATACAATTTTCAGAATTTTTTCGGTTTTACTCGAACAGGGTTTTGGTATTCAATCAAATCAACTCAAAATATATCAAAAATTTTACAATTTTGTTTCAATTAATCTCTTTAATACAAATACAAGTGTTAAAAATATGGAAGAATTATGCGTCATTTTAATCAGAAATATCCAATATGTGTAAATAATAAAAATACTTTGTTGTTCTTAAACCACAAGTCGATCAAAAATGCGATAACATAATTTATAGGAGACCACTACTATTTTTATGCACACAATGTATTTTAATTTTTTCGATGGTTTACCTGCATAAATAAAACCATGAATTATTTTTGAGAATTAAGCATTGTATTTCAATATTAATGCACAACACATACCATGCTCAGTGTTTCACCAACCGGCAATGAAAAAATTTGTGTGTGTCTCCGCCATCATCCGCTGATCGGTGGGCAGACAAATTGGAAATATATCGCCATTTCGAGTAATCTGCACGGTGCGATTAAGGCGTATGAGTGCGTCATTATAATCCGGATGCACAATGAACTCCTCAATGTCAATATCTTTTAGTCAAGAGTTCGCCTTTTATATTTTGTTCAAATTTCGGAAAAACCCAAAAATCGAAATCGGAAAATCGAAAATATCTAAATTTGACCCTACACCCAGAAAAAAATACTATATAAATAATAGTTTTTTACTATTAAAAATATTCAATAGGATAAATTATTATTTTAATCGGAAATTACCATTAAATACAAGAAAATACCATGACATTGCCATTGAGTTTATATGAAAGTTTTTATTATTTATATACTGTTAAATCAATAATTGTCCTATTGACCAATTTTAATGGGATTTGAGGGAATTTTTTTCTATTTTTTTATGAAATTTGGGATTAAAGGGCGTGGCACCTCCCATATAGCCAAAACTTTAAAATTCCTATAACTCCTGACATATTAAGAGTTGAGTTATAATAATGAAAACAAATGTTCATATTTAAAACTCCAATCGTCACGTAGAATACGGGCGGGATTGCACAACGGGGCGTGGCATCTCTCACATAACCAAAACTTTAAAATTTCTATAATTCTTTACTTACTAAGAGCAGAGTTATAAAAATCGAAACAAAAGACTATATTAAACATTATAATAGTCACTTAGAATGTGGACGGAATGGGACAATGGGGCGTGGTACCTCCCAAATAACAAAAATTTTAAAAATGTTAAAAAAATGCAGAGTTGTACAAATCGAAACGACGGATCAATTTAAAATGTTTAATAGTAAAGTAGAATGTAAGCGGGATTGGAAAAATGGGCATGGTACTACGTTCCAAGTTTTCCCTATCCAAAAAAAAATGTGTAGGGGAGATCGGGGCTAATTTTGACCACCGTATCTATTATGTTGGACGAAAATAATAATACAGTTGAATAGATTGATTCATTAGCTAAAATGTTCCATATGCTGTAAAGATCTACAACCGACTGTTCCCGCGCATGCATATTTTTGCTGATATCTTTCAATTTAATTGAATTATATATTCAAAGATAAAACTATTCGTACTGTTCTATTCAGGTGCCGCGAAATTGTTTTAACATTACTTATAGTGCGAGAGTTTCCGCAAAAAAACATGTTGCAATAACATCTTAAATCATGATCAAATGATTGACAAGTCTCCTTATATTGTAAGAACGGACTATTTTGTAAAACTCGTAGAACAAACAATTTCATCAATTGTACACTAAGAAAACAAGATGTTTATGAAAGTCTTGCTGCAACTATCTGTTTAAATTTAACCATTGTAGCAAATATTCAAACATCCCATAAATTTAAACAAACTTGCAGCAAAACTCTTAGTATTATTTAAATATGACATATATGCAAATAGTTACGAGATGTTTGCCTCAACAGCAATGAAAATTGAGATATTTACAGTTGACTGATAGCAAACATCCTCAGTTTTTGGACATTTGCAACAAAACTGTTAGGTTATTTATAACATTTGACTAATACAAAAAGGAAAATGGCGTACTTTTTCCTTATCCACAACAATTAAGCAAATCCAATGGTGTAAAAATATTACATTTTAATGGTAAAAGTGAAAATAAAATTTCGGGTCGGAATTATCAACACGTGATAGAAAATTATTTTTTTTTCAGAGCTTACTTTAATGCATCGCCGGACGTACTTGGTTCTTTTGCGCAGAAGTCTCAAGTCGTTGTACAATTTTACCTTCAAAGAATTTATAAAGACGATGGCAATGCATAACCAGGATACTGTTATTTTGGTATTTTTTGCTCTACTCACAATCACGTGAGTAAAATTAAAATTCAATCACAATCACGCGTGATCACGCGTGATTCACGTGAATGCATAAAAATACATATTTCATTTGTATATGTTGGTGAGATTGGTCGACCGAGCGTGGCACCTCTAATACAACCTACATCTTTAAAACGCAATAATGATGTTAGGGAGTTTGATAAAATATATCTTAATTTTTAACGGAGATGTAAATGTGAAAGACCTTCGATGTGCTGTTCATATAAAAACCAAAAAAATTCCTCGAAAAATAATTCTCCGGTAAAGAATTCGTGTAAAATATTTGAGAATAGTCCCTGGAAAAATGATCTCTGGAAACAAAATTATCAATAAAATAACAGTCCGAGGTAAAATTTACCAGGGATGAATTGACTTTGTGAACAACTTTTTTTGAAGCGATTTTTTTGGTTACTACATTTATAACTCGAATAAAAACTGGACCCCACACGAACCTCTGGGACAAACTAAACTTAATAAACAAAAGATTTTTTATTTTATGAAATATTTGACTCACGCACACTCACTCACGAACAAATTTTACTCACGCACACTCACTCACGGTATTTTTTGGTTCACTCACACTCACAACCACGTGAGCAAAATTACGATTCAATCACAATCACGCGTGATTCACGTGAATCACGCCGAATCACACACATGCCCATCTCTAGTTGCTATACATAATCGTAAATTTGAAAGATGGTTGCAAGCAACATTTATACACACAAAAAAATAATTGCTTGGCGTGCAGTTGTTTCAACGAATATTCATTTGCATCTACCAAATTTAGTCAGTCTCAACTGAAATTCATTTGTGGTAAACAATAGTATGAAGCGTAACCAACTATTAGTTGAAGCAACTGCAACATTGATTGGGGAAACACACTTTTTATCCATTTTAATTTATGTCCATTGCTACGGCAACTAAATTCAAAATCAGATATAACCAATATTTAGTTGACTTAACAGTTAGTTAGTTATATTAGGTTGTACCAACCAATATTTATTTTATTCAACTGCGAAATCAGCCAAAGCGATGCCAAAGCAGGACAACATCAATCGCACAAGCTTCAGTTTTTCACACGTTTTTTTATTGTGCTGCGGACAGCGCGTGCCACGTGTAAAACAAAATTTGGAATTGTTTTAGGACTTGTTCGTTTTTACTGTTCGGTTTTTTCATGCCCAAATATACTTTCTTCAACAAGAGACAGCAAGGAGTACTCTAAAAAGAACCCATTTTCAATCTCGTGTTTAAAATTACAATCCCAGTTATTTTTATTTTCACTTTTTCCATTAAACTGTGATATTTGAATTAAAGCCTTTTATACACCATTAGATTGATTTATTAATTGTTGTGGGTAATTCGAGCGTGTTTTGCCAAACATCTTGTAACTATTGCATATACTGAAACTTATAAGATGTTTAAATATTTGCTACAAGGCGTAAATTTAAAGTGATAGTAGCACCAAGACTTTTATGATCATCTTGTTTTTTAGTGCAGTTTTGAAACTATAAAGTTATAATATTTTCGATCGATATTTATATACAGATCGATCGAAAATGAAACATCAACTCTTGGTAGTTTGAAAACTATGTGAATCTTCCATATTGTTGAAATTATCAACGACAGATTAACTCATTTAAGTGGTCGGTATATGACAAATCAAAAATAGAATATGTTCCTGATTCTAAAATCCTAGATAAATTTTGGAAAAGTACCATATTGACTGGTTTTTAAATACTTACGGCTTATGACTTTGAAGAAGAAAATAAAGTTTTCGGCGGTAAGTTTTATAGAATTGTGGCGATTGGAGTTTTAAATATAGACATTTGTAAAAAATTTATAAATTATTAATTTTTGTTGACGTTTTCTTTTTATTGAATAAACAAAAAAAAAACTGTAGTTGGAATTTAAATATTTTTTCACGAATTCGTTTCGTTTTACATTACCAAGTTTATTACAAAATTTCAAATACTTTGAAAACCTTTCAATAAAGCAAAATAGTTTAACAAAAATTGAATAATCTATAGAAAATAGAGTTCCAATCAAACACATCTATCTCGTTGTTGTAATATTTTATTACTCACTGCAGTAAATAGCTTAAAATTTGCATTTTATAAATTAAATACAATAGACATTAAAAAAATTGATACAATATATTAAAACATTTAATAAAAATTAAAAAAAAAATCAACCAACTTCATTTAAATGCTACACATGGAGAAAATAGTCTTAAAAAACAACAACTTAAAACTAAATGGAAAAAAATATATAAAGTTTTGTGGTGGTTTGACTTAAAAATAAATAAAATTAATTTAAATAATTTAAATTTCATTTTATATATATAGGCTCTACAACTATAGTTAAATTGCGCTCAATAACTTTGCAAGTTGAACTGGAATATGTTGTTTGTTGTTTTAAATACAATAATACTTTGTACATCAATCAATCAATCAATGAAAACACGCAGAGTAGTTAGTTTGTTGCAACTATGTACGTGGGCTGCGTTAAACTACAAAATATATAGCTTCAATAGAAAATATATTATCAAAGTTATAATAAATGCTACTATAATATAGACTATACTATGTATAAAGTTATGCGGTATATGTTTAGTAGTACTATGTGCAAAAGATCTACGAACGAAAAGCACGCTGCACAGGTAGCTGCACTGGTTCTTGGTATTTAAAGTTTAAAGGCGGCTGATCTGCGGCTGCTGCTATTGCCAAGCCTCGCTGTGATATGTGTTAAAAATAAAAATAGTTATATAAAAATAAATAGTGACAAAACAAATTAATACTTTGAAGTAGATGTAGGATTTGTTCAACTCCAATGGAATTATATTCTAATTCCGGTTTCAGAATTCCATTCTTCGATACAAAATAAACTTTTTTCAATTGAATTCAAATGTTCTACGCAACGAATTTAATTCAAATTTTAAAATATTTGACTTTCAAAAAAAGTTAAGGTTAGAACATATCAGTTTCCCTCAAGTTTCAAAAAATCTAATTTTTGAATAGCATTTTTTAACTCAACTATTTCAAATAAACTTATACTGTATTAAATTTGTTAGATTAATAATGTGAACTCACATTTTTATAGGATGACAAAAATGTTTGAATTAAAACTTGTTAAAAAAAGATGCATCGACACATAAAGGGTTTTTGCGTATTAAAATAAAGTATTTGAGCTTTAAAATCCCACATCACACTCAATGTATTAAGTGGCTTGTCACACCATATTATTCGATTGCATTTGAAGCTCGAGACTATGCGACGCGCATGACAGAAAAACGCTTAAACTTGAAAATAATCATCGACTATAACATTTTCAGACAATTCGACGGCACTGCCTGTTGTTGGTGGCTTTGCGCCATTGGCATTCACTGGATTATTGCCAACACTTTGGTGTTGCTCCTCCGGCGTTAGCTGTGTATCCGAGTAGTCAGGCGGCAGACGCTCATAATCATGTTCATCGGCAGCAACCACGCCTGCTCCTCCGCTTGCGCGACTTGTATTTAAATAGCAAACAGACTCATAATTCGGATCGGTGTCACTGCCCGTCAACGATTCGTATTGTGCCGATGAAGGCGTCTGATGTGAGCTGGCAATGCTGCTGCTGTTAGTTGTCGTCGTCGTGATATTGCTCGATGATGAGGAGCCAGCAATTGTGCTGTTGGCCAGCAGCAGCAACGGCGAGGAGGAGCATGTATGTGGTGATGGTGTTGCTGGCAGTGGCAACGACGTTTTGCCACTGTCACTGGTCGTCAAAGTGTTGGGACGCTGTGCGGCGGTTGCTGCTTTGAGTGTTGACTCTGCGATGCGCGCATAGTGATCGTCACTATTGTCGCCAACTATAGACAACACTGCTGCTTTGGTCTCCAAAATGCTGGCATAATTGTGATTGGCATCACTGCGTAATTTGGCATCGCCTATGGTGCTGTACCCGCCGGCGCTGCCATCGTCCATGTCGCTGCCTCTCACTTTGCTGTAGCCGTCCAAGAGATCGTCGTCGTGTGTTTGGCGATGTTTTTCCAGCAACTTTATAATATTTTTTAAATAATTTAATAATTAAATTAAAAATTAGAATTAGTTATAAGTTCAATAATTTTAAAAGTGATTAATTAAATATAAAAGAAATTTAATAAACATCTCAAAAAATTACTACATATGCATTTATTTTTACTACATTATGTATTTATTTAAATTACATAAATAAGGCGTCAAAGTATGGCTACACCATTTATCATTACTGACTACATACTGTTTTTTCATACGAAATTGTTGTATAAAGAAATGGCTACAGAGAAATCATACACCGAAAAAAATGAAATACAAAGAATGAAGAATGTCTTTAAAAAAATGTTTTTATTTTTACTATGATGATGTATTTGTTTTTTGTATAGAAAACAATTACATTAATTGACTGCATTTCTTTATAAAATTTTACTACATTTGTATTAAAATTAATTAAATATGTAAATATTTTTTTCAACTTCATCGAGGTGTATCAAGGTGAACTTGTTAAATAATGTAATAAAAGAAAAATGTCTTACTACATTTAAGTCGTTGTTTTTGTATCGACAATTGATTATATTGTAAAATTTATTGAATTTTTGTACACAATATATTTAAAAGCCAAGAAAATTACATATTCTCTTATAAATGACAAATATATTTTCGTGATGAAGAAGATGGAATCAGAACTAATTATGCAAACTTTGTCATCAGCAGTTCTATTGCTTTTCAGATGTATCAAATATGTATAATATGCGTTCATGTATATGTATAATATCATTCAATGAAAATAAATTTTCCGTTGTCTTTAAATCGTTTTATTTAGAGTTTTGGGATTCTTTTGTACGAAGGTCCGATGTGTGTGCATACGGACTTTAAAAAATTTGAAAAACAAAAGCATACTACAGTTTCTGTAATACGTAGCAAACACTTTTCATTACATTGTGTAGTAAAATCAGGTCGAATAAATACAAATGTACTGAAAAAGTAAGTAAATGTTGTAGAACTACAGTTTTAAGTAGTAATTTGTGTTAACAAAACTAAGTAATCATAAAGAAAATCAGTAATTACCTTGCTATATCCATCTGTCAGATCCCCGTCTTGTGTATGACGATGTTTTTCCAACACCTTTGCATAGCCATCGTCGCCAAGCGTTGCTGATGTTTTGGGCGTCTGTAGAACTTCATAATTCGGATCATAGTCGGAGGATTTCTTCGCCTTGTCGTCGTCATCGTCGTCATCACCATCTACGTCATTATTGCATATCGTAAGTGTCGCTGTAGTTGTTGTGTGCTTCATGAGCGTCTCATAGCCTGGATCATTGTTGCTTTTGTTGTGCGGCGGCGGTGCTGGTAGTGGCGGTAGTGTCGTTGCTACTGCTGTTTTCGGATCTGCAATCGTTTCGTAGTCTTTGTCGGTGCGGTTCGGTGGTTTGTTGTTGACGGTGTTGTAGGTGAGCTGAGCATTGGACAGTTTTGAGGCTGCAAATTGTGGCGTGAAGTTAGTAATTGTGAAAATATTTGCAAAAATTGCTAAAATTTAAAATATTAATGCTTGCAACTTAAAAAGCAGTCAAAGTGTTTAAAAACCTACGACTAATACTAATTTTCAAACTCATGTTTATTGCATTTTACAGCTAAATCTTATGCTAAACTACGACTAATTACTATAAATAATATAATAATTAATATAAACTGTACTAAAGCAGTCGAGAAAATTACTAAAAAATATTATTTTTATCGAAATATTTTAAAATTCATTTATAAAATAAACAAATAATATAAAAAATTATGAAATAATAAACACTATTTTAAATATCATTTTTATATAATTAGATGATAGATTTAGACTTCGTACTCACTTAAAGTTTTTATGTAAATTCGCATTTGAAATTTAAGTT
This sequence comes from Dryomyza anilis, assembly GCA_951804985.1. NCBI lineage: Eukaryota > Metazoa > Arthropoda > Insecta > Diptera > Dryomyzidae > Dryomyza > Dryomyza anilis. Next base: position 95,000,091 of record OX638132.1, read on the forward strand.
AATATTGAGGCTCTTTTTAGAATAAAATAAATTACACAACTTTACAAAAATAGTTCAAATAAATATTAAAACGCAATTTTACTTTAAATTGTCAATTTAAATTTTAATATTTAAACGAATACCAATACTCTATTCAATTTTCTAAATATTTGAATTTAAACTTAAAAAAATTATTTAATTTTTTAGACTTTTTGAACATTTTTTTTTAGTATTTTAAATAGAAAGATAACAAAGAAAAAGGTTTCAAATTAACTAATACATAGTCGAAACTAAAATTCAAAATTAAAAACTTTCTGATATCGTTTCTAATTTTATAAATACTCTTTATTATAAAGAAATGAAGTAAGAGCTGCCCATAGAAAAAGTCATATCGAATAGTGTAACAAAATATATTAAGAGCTTACAAAATAATTAAAATTATTAATAATTATTTGGCAATCAGTTGTAGCTAAAATGCATGCATTTCAAAAATAGTACTCGAAACATAAAGCAGAATTTCGTTGGCCATACTAACCGCTGCCTCCAAATCAAAAAAATGCCCAAAATTTCTTTTGATTAAATCAAAGAAATTTCTCATTTTCGCATAACTATTAATTTTGTTTATATTATTTTTGTTGTTGTTGTAATTTTTTAAGAAAAAATAAAAGAAAGAGCGTCAGAGCGCATAGCCAAATATAATGCTAAACAAATCGCTTACCTGCTTCAAGCTGCCGCTCCTTCTGCAATATATTTGCATAGCAATCGGATTTACGATTCTCGATGACGACGCCACCAGTAGTAGCGACGCGCAACGCATCGGCGGGTATCGTCTCGTAACCGTGATCTTTAACGCTGTAGCTATTGCTGCGCGTGCGTGATCGCTTGTCTGTGGCGCTACCGCTAACGCTATTCGCATGTTGTGCGCCGTCAGTCAGCTCTTCGGCGGCGCAGTCAAGTGGACTGACACCTAGTGCGGTGGTGGTGGTGGCTGCAGTGACACCGTCCGCTTCGTTGTATTTTCGCGTCATAATGGGTGAGTTGTTCTGCGATGAGGAGGCGTTGCGTGCAAATTTATTTTTCTTCATAACCTAGATTTAAGCATGATTTAAAGTTAAATAATTATGTAAACAACATGTTAAGCAGTAGTTATTTCATTTATTTATTCTTTTTTGTTATTTTTCTGCAGCTGTGAAAGTTATCAATAACAGCCAGCTGTCAAAATATTTAGTAAGATTTGCTATTTTATCATGCATCGTTTGGTGCGGTTTTCTCATATGTCCTAACATTCTATACAGTGCACGTATCACAGATTTTTGTTAATCGATTATGTCCATTTTCAATCCCATATAGCGTACGTTTACAAGAATTTAAATTCTGAGTTTTATTATTCTAGGTCTTTTTATTTTGGTATAATCTTGGTTTCAATAGACAGACGGACATACCAAATCGACACAAATGGTGACGTTTATAAACTTTTCATACATTTGGTCTCGTTATTGCCTAGTTGCCAAACCCTGCCAATTACCGATCCATTGCAATATGATCTGCGCTCTCCAAGGTAATGGAAAACGTAATTCCAGCTTATGAACTATCTGGAGAACAACGCATTACTTAGTACCCGTCAATATAGTTTCCGTAGAACCAGATCCACCGGTGACTTGATGGCGGTCCTCTCCGAAAAGTGGAATATTTGTATTCACCTTTTGTGGGGACAGTAATGTTATTGCTCTGTATTTCCTAGTTTTGATCGAGTGTGCCATGAAGCCCTCGTATCGAAACTAATTGCATATGGTGGCGGTAATTGTTTTACTCGGGGGATATCGAGTTTTCTCCAGGGTCGTTCATTACGACTTGCGATGTATGGTGTTCTCTTAGAAGAACATTCCATCAATTCTAAAGTTCCGCAGGGTTCCGTCCTCACTCCGTCCCTATTTCAGGGTTTTATCAATGACCTTTTGTCATTGACCCCGAACCCAATCCATTCCTTTGCAGATGACAGTATCATTTGTCACTCATATTCATTCAACAACCACCCAAACTCTTTGGAGATTGAGAGTAAAAGACACACTATGAATAACACTTTTAAAAATGACCTTAAAACAATCTCCGAGTAGGGTCTTGCAAATAGAGATTTAATGCAAGCAAGCCCCAATGTTGTCTGCTATCCTACAATAGAATGGATTTACCCCTTCCTCTCCTCAATATGGTAGATATTGCGGAGACAGCTGCTCTTGACGTTCTGTGCATATCAATTCAATGTGACCTTCGTTGGAGTGATCATATATTTGATGTGTCGAAAGATGCGGCCAAGTGCTTCGTTTTCTTAAAATACTTCTTTTATACTTCACTTCTGCTAACTTACGCACTGTCTACATAACCCATATTCGGCGTAATATGGAATACAATTCGCACATTTGGGGAGGGGCTTCAAAATCCTCTTTGGAGTTCCTGGATCGAATACAACAACGTGCTATATATTTAATAGTTCATCGTACATTGTTTCTCTTGAGCGTTGGGTGTGTTAGACTGTTTTTATAGGTATCACAATAAGGGAAATACAAGGCCTGATCCCAACAGCTTGTATGTTCTCTCGTTCTACTCGGTCATCGAACCTAGCCCACCCCTTCGTAGTTCACTCGGCTCTCCACAAAATCACTCATTACAGAGAAAATTCGTTCTTTAGTCGCACGATACGTTTGTGGAAAAATCTGCCTTCGTCTGTTTTTCCCGACTTTTTCGAAATTGGCAAGTTCAAAACAAATAGCCACCGGCACTACTCCACATTTCCTCCCTCCCTCTAACCTAATATCCCTTCCTACGATCAACACTGTATTGCACGAATAGCGTTGGTTAATCTGAACATTGGTTAATTTGTATAAAAAAACAGAGGTTCTGTTTCAAATGAATTATCCTTAGATCCAGCACGTACTAGTTCGTCAGATGTTTTATTATCCGAAACTCTTTTATGTCCCGGCACCCAGATCACTTTCAGTGTATTTACCAACACAATTGAGACGTACTCTGCATAGACATACAATATGGATGAGATGATTGGGTTGTACAGAACCACAAGAGCAGCTTGGCTGTCGCTGCAAATAGATATAGCTATGTTTCACCATTTATAATCCATGGCCATAAGTAAACTTCGGCTTGGACTATCGAGGCATTGTCAGCTAACGCGATGTGAAGTCTGCGATCATCCGGTTCCACAAACATTCCAGCACCATATTCCTGATCGGTTTTGGAATCGTCAGTGAATACACGGTTAGACCCCCTACCTAGCTCACAGTCAGGCATTAGCCAGTCTTGTATGTTAGGTCCGCAAACAAAATTTCATCTCGGTAATATTTGTGTAGTCATTTATCAGTAGATGGGTGTCTACTGGAGTGTTGAGTGCAATGACATAAATATACCAAGGTACATTAAACCAGCATACATTTCGTTTTAATTCCCAGCTGCATTGCATGGCTCCCGACCCCTGGGTCGGCACAATTTTATGTGTCCAAAAATCACTCATACTTTTTACTCCTAAAACACTCATATATGAGCACTTAAGAGAGCTCAAAAAGGCTCCCGACCCCTGGGAAGAGGGCTCCATATTATGAGCTTAAAAATCTTCATATTTATGAGAATTTTATTGCTCCTAAAACACTCATATATGAGTACTTAAAAGAGCGCATAAAGACTCACGATCCCTGGATAGGGGGCTCTATTTAATGAGCCCAAAAACATTCATATTTATGAATTTTTACCCTTAAAACAGTCATATTTTAGTATTAAAAAGAGTCCCAAAAGGCTACAGAAACATGGGTAGTGAACACACTTTAAAGCTCGCAATATCCTGAATAACTCCTAAATATAAATTTTTTGGCACTGATCTTTTCTAGATTCTCTAGATTTAAAGGCCTATATGCAACATATAACATAAATGAATAATAAAACAAGTTTAAAATGCGTAATGAAATAAATACTTGAAGAATGCGAAATAAATTTTAATAATTACTCACCTTTGCATACATGCCCTCAATATCTTTGGAAGGACTGAGACTCTTGTTTTGCTTGCGCGGCGACTCCTCGACAGCAGCTGCATTGGCAGATGTCGAACTACCGCTGCCGCTCGTATCGAGCACGCCACCGCATTCAATTACCGAAATAACAGAGTTGCGTCCCGAGGTTAAATTGCTGCTGCTGGATGCAGCAAGCAACTGCTGTTGCTGTTGTGCATTTGCTTTGGGCGTTGGTGGCAGCGGCGAATTCGCCTGACGCTTCTCCGGCTTTGGCGAACCCAAATTACCCATTGAGCTGTTGTTCGACGACGAGGAGGCCTGCCTCGAGTGCATTTGAGCGCGTAGGCTGTCGACGGGCGGCATTGTGGACGTCAGCTCAGCTGCGTTGTTACACTTGGCTCCAATTGCATTGGTAGCTGTAGACGATGTATTGTTGGCGCTGCTGCCTGCCTGCTCAAATGCCAACGAACTGGAAGACGAAAGTCCACTGGTATTATTAATCTCCACAGCAACAACTATAGAATTCGAATGCATGGGCTGAATTTGGGCATAGGTCTCAGAGCCACTGGTGTAGATATCAGCAGCAGATGAGGAAGAGCAGGCGGCGGCATTGGCAGCAGCAGCAGCGGCGGCAGCAGCAGCGGCGGCAGCAGCTACACTTTGACGCGCATTCGGATCATCGATGGCGGCATAAGTTTCATCTGAATCATCAGATACCGTGGCATAGTGCGAATCGTTAACCTCGCGCGTTGTCATTTTGGCAGCAGCAGCAGCAGCGGCGGCGGAAACAGACTGTGCCGTCAACGATGATGTTGACTGCTGCGCCATGATATTAGCGAGTGGTTCACGCACGCTTATGCTGGTGTAGCCTTCTGGGAGAGAATAGAAAGACAAAGAAATTTGAATTTATGTTACTTTAGTAATTTTCGAATGTTAAGCGCCTACTGGAAGAGTCCTGCGAATCGCCGCTGAAATGTTGTTGATTATTGATGGGCGGCGTCATGTACGGCAGATCTTGGCTGGCGGCAATAATGCCCGCGATTGCCGAAGCCGCTGGTATTTCAGCCTGTTGCGTGTCTGCGTTGAGATTTGCATTGGAGGCGCGTTGTGCCGCGTGCAAAGTGTTGTTAGAGTGGGAGGTGGCATCGAGCGCCTGTTGACTGCTCGCAGAGGCTGAGGCGATGGAAGAGGAGGGCGCATTTAGCTGGGCATACGGATGCTCTGTGGAACGTACCTGGAATTTGGGGATAAAGTTAATATTCAGTTTATTCATTTGAAATTTATAATTATAACATTTTTAAAAAAATAATAATTTTTTATTTAATTAACTTAAAAAATAATTAAATATTTAATCAATTAAAAGATAAAATTACGATATAATTAAGTTAAGTCGGTTCACGGAAAAACATTATTATTATTATATATTTGTGCATTTCTGATCAAAAAAGTTCTCTTAAGCCGGTTTAAAGTAAAATTCTCCTATAGATGTAAGTTTTATATGGGGAATTTGAACATAAACGGTCGATTCAGAGGTGACAATTAACCGATCATTTCCATTTTCACTGCCAGACAGCGTAGATATACAAGTAATGTAAACTGTGACTTTGATTTATCTCGCTCTTCTAGTTTGTCTGTAATCGTGATTTCAACAGACAGAAGGACGGACGAACATCGCTAAATCGACTAAGAAGGTCATTTTGATCAAGAATTATATATTTGCAAAACTAATATTCTTTGAAATTAAATTATTTAAACATATTTATTAGTTAAACTTCAATTTATAAACTTTTTTAACATTTATTTGTTACCGTTTTTTAATATTTATTAAGTTGCTTAACTGAACAATTTATTGATTTTTATTTAAATTGTTAAATTTCAAATGTTTAATATGAAGATTTTTAAAATTTAAAAATAATGCTTACTTTTGCATAATCATGCGGGGAATTCTTGACTCTGGAATACGGCGAACTCACATCGTCCGCCTGACTGATGGAGCTGTGCTGCGAGACGCTGGCCTGCTGCTTCAGACTGGGCGAAGCTGTTTAACAAAGCAAATAAATGTTTTAACAATTATTGCAAAATGTGAAAGATAAAACAAAAACTACTGAACTTACGACTTTTATGCTGATGTTGATTCGAGTGCAACAATCGCTTGTCCGCCACAGTCTCATAGAGCTCAGAGCCGTTGTCACCATTATTTTCGGCGACAGGAATGTCGGGCAGGCTGCGATGAGCGGCAGTGCTGGCGCTGTAATAAACAATTCATATAAATTTTATATTTATTGTCGTCCTTATAGTAAAAATTACCAAATACATTTTATGTGAACATTTTAATTATAATAATAAAGAATTTAATAAATCAATTTATATAATTTAAAAAAGTACTTGTTGGGTTTTACTTAGAAACAACGAATGATAAATTAATAATTTATATGCCTACCGCTTCTCCGAGTCCGCATTGGAAACGCTGGACAAATTGAGATCCGCCTGTGACTCGCTGTTGCCCACAGCGTGCACGACCAGCAGCTCATCGGGATTTTTCAGCTTGACCAGACCCTCCAGACCGAGCAGCTCATTTCTGCAAGCAAATGCAAAGCATCATTAATTAAAACCAATTATAAAATGCAGTGATTAAAGAAAATTAATTAAGCATGTCATATGCACTGGGGCAGTCAAAACAACTGAAGCGTTAACTATTTGGAAGGCAGCCACAGTTGATGCCCCAGGAATCGTACGCTGTCGCTGTAGACGTAGCACTCTTCTGACTTTCTCCGCAACTGACGACTGTCACCATCATTTCTACTTACTTTGGTTCCTTTTTCTTGCAACAGAGACAGGCCGCCAACATGGCCACCAGCGCTAGCGTCACATTTATGGTCAGCAGCAGCACGTAGTACGTCGGCTGCTGAATGTCCAACATACCAACACTGTGCGCACCACCGCCTATAATTAATTTTTGGAAATTTGTGCCTTTGACTGTTGGCTACGTTGTTATTTTTTTTGTTGTTTCTACTTTTTGGTTTCTTTCACTTTTACATCACTGCAGTGGCTGCGGCGGCTGAGTCGTCGATGGCCACTGTTCACTGGGAGTTGGCGTCCGTATTACTACAGCTAATTCTTATCAATTTGTGTAATTCGTTTGCGACACCATAATCACAATATTTGTATAACACTTTGCACAATTTTTATTTGTTAAATACATTTTAAAGTGAAGAAATTTTCACATTTATTTCTCATGACTGGACATTGTTGGCACACCTCACTAGCAGTGTTGCCAGACATTTGTTCTTCCCTCTAGAGGAATGGGAAAAATCACAGTTTTGCAATCTGTAAAAAACCCTGTATTTTGTTTCACATGAAATCATATAGACAGGCGTTTTCTGACATGTACTTACTTTTGTTACCTTTCTATTGAAAAAGACGTGGTTTTACATGTTAAGTAGTTTAAAGAAAAAATGTAATTGCAAGTTTTTGGTAATTTACAGGTTAAAAAAAACTAATATTTTCAGAATTTTCCAATCTAATAACCCTGAAAGCTATACCTTTTAAAATCCTCTATACTAAAACAAGAAAACCCAAATATACTTATGAAAAAAAAAGTTTTTGCTGGAAACATCTAGATATGGCAACACTACTCACTAGTGATGGCGTTTGTTTGGGTACCCAATAATATATATTCGATATTTTTTGGTTTCGCTATCGAATACTTGTAATGAAATAACCAAAAAGTAAACGATATTCGAATGTTGTCAGAGAAGCGATTTAATAGGTATTTATATAGTGGAAAGTTCACTTTACCGGCGGAAGTGAAATAATTAATTTTAGCCGAACATATGAATCGTTGGAAGCGTTAACTGTGTTCTAGACAAACACATCTTGTATAACACAAGGCAGAGTTTCCATCAGTTTTGTTTTTCATCGTTTTTGGGAATTGGTAATTATCACACGCAAATATAACCAAATGTAATGTTTTCTCTATTTTTGTCTGATCATGTGGGAAAAAATTAACACATATAGTATTTTTCTGTAATGTGCGAAAAAATTACCCCAAATCAGATTGTACAACACATAAGCAAAAAATGACCATACTAACTTCCTATGTTATGTTATTAAGATTTAACTGTACAAATTCACTATTTTATTTTTGTCAAAAACTGCGGTGTTTTATTAAAGCTATTTAGCTCTTAAAAAATTATAAAATGTTGTGATTTGTTTATTAAACAAAACATTGATGTTTTGTTTTAAAATTTTCGTAAAAAAAATGCAGAATCTTTCAAACAGTGTCGCCTGAATTTTGAAAGATGGATTAACCTGTATAAACTTCAACCATGGTTTTAATTCTACAACGTCAAAAGTTTAATGTATTATTGTAGAAGTACTTAACGAATAACATTAGTGTCATTTTATTTTATTTTTTAATTATTGAAAATTATTTATTATTATATTTTTTATTTATTCGCTTTACGTTATTTTTGAATTTTTTATTTATTGATATATTTATTTTTTATATTTTTATAATAATTTTTTGTCGCAAGATGCGAATGAAATGTCAGTATTGGCAAATTCGACAATGTTGCCACATTGTGAATTTTGTATATTCGTACAATAAAGAAAACACGGGGATAACGAATATCTATCGCATTTGTACACAAACGGTTTTTAATTCGTAATAGTTTTCTAATCGAATTTAAATGGTTAAGGGATTTGTATAGAATTTGAAAAAACTTGTATCAAGAGCGAAAAATGCGGAAAATCTGGCATTCTACAAATTTCGAATTATCTGAGTGATAGGAAAATTATAGAAATATTGGGTCATATTAATAAAAATCGACTTTACTCAAAAATTGAAGCAAATGCTCTGAATTGTCAAAATGTTCCGCATTTCTTTCATTTTAATGCTAAAAATTATTTTCTGATTTTCGAAAATATAAAATTTTAAATTGTTAGGAATTAATAACAACGTTGAACTGACCACATACCTTAAAAATTGAGAAATAAATTAAAAAATATGTTCAAAAAAATGTAAGTTTGCTAAAAAGTAAATATTTTTTTTTGTTAAATATCTTTAAGAATTAAAATTTCATGATTTTAAATTATAAACTTTTGAGTATATAATAATATCATTTGGTTATTGTTTAGTTAGTAAAATGTGATAAAAATTGTATTTATTAAAAATATAATAATAAAAATCCAAATCTATAACTCAGATGTAAGTAATATAAAAATATGAATAATAAAATCTCTTCTTCCAGATTCATCCAGATACGAGTGCTCGCAGACAAACTTCACATACTTTATATTTAGCATATTCTAAATATAGATAGCTTCGAACAAATATTGAAAATGGTTCTCTTTATATATTGCGACATCTGCTCATTCGCATTCATTTGTTACGCTTGCAATTACAAAACGTACGCAAAATTATTTGTTTTCTAGTGAAAATATAAAAATTTCAATAGAAAACTTTTCTACTTTAGCATTATTAGCTAAATGGCTACTATCGAAAAAATAAGTACCGAAAAACATGAGGGTGATGCGGCGTCTGTGATATATCACAATGGTCAAGTGCTCTCAGGTGGAGCCGATGGCAAAATCAAAGTAAGTTAATTTGTAATAAATTAATGGTAATCAATTTGTAATTAACTATTCTGTTTTTATTTTCTAACAAACCTAATTAATCTCTTTATAGATTTGGGATAATGATCTAAATCTAATTAAAACCGTGGACGCACATGAAACATATATTTATGCGTTGGCCATAAATAGTAACACTGGCAAATTGTATTCCAGCAGTTGTGATGGATCTGTGAAATTTATGAGTCCTCCATATAATAGTGAAAATGTTGAGGAGTTGTTTCGTTGCGAGGATGCCATACAGGCCATGTTTTGTGATGTAAATGGTGTTTTATATACTGGCGATGATAAGGGCGTCGTTACAACTTGGCAGAATGATAAGATGTTGTTCAAGTATAATTTGGTAGAGGAGGTGAAATCATTGGCAGCCGAAAATACTTTGATTTATACAGTGCGTGATTTGGATGTGGTCGTCTCGGAGATGATATCTAGCAAAACGGGCAAGTTCAGTAACAAGGCAGTGTTGCCGGGAAAGTCACCGTTAACATTAGTGGGACCGATAGTAAATGGAAAACACAGTTTTCTGGTGTTTGCAGACCGCACGGGAAATGGACTGGAGCTTGTGAGAACAGAGAAACGATATGAGAGTGTTTGGAATATGCCAGTGAGTAGATTGTTAATGCGCCTAATATATGTTTTTATAGTCGGAATCTACAAATAAAATCTCCCGGTCAGAATCCACCCGAATTAAAATTATTCGAACATAATTCATCTGTATAAAATCAACCTGCGAAAAATCAAATATACGACAAATTCATTAAAATTATTTATTTCAACAAGAATTATGAGAAACAGTCACCTGAAAATTAGTTTGCTCCATACACCATTGACTCGGGTTTGAGAGAAAAGATGAAGGTCAACATACACATTTTTCAAAAATATACATAATAACTTTTTAATGGGATCCGTACGAAATATCGAGAAAAAAATGTCGAAACCTTAAAATGTCGAAATTATAAAAGCCTTAAAACGCCGAAACAATATTTGGCCGAATCACAAAATTTCGAAAAATATTTTAAAGCTTGAAAATATGGACAAAATTTTTAAACTATAAATACAAAAACATTTTTTTTATAGGATCAAAAAATGTCGAAAATTAAAATGCCGAAATATCAAAATGTTGAAATACAAATTTCAAATCCTATATGAGCAAGTCCACACCAAATCTCGTAGGATTTGCAACTCAATCTCTTCGATTTCAATGATATTTTGGCAACTGATAAACGGTATCGAGATCTGCATTCACCATTTTTTTTCCGACCACTATTTCCAAAGATATCACTTTTTCCAGAGATACAGTCCAAATTTAAAAAAATGTCAATGATAACTTTTGTATGGTGGTTCCTATTGAAATATCCCTTGATGCTAGAAACTTTGATAAGGTTTCGTTTTAAAACTAATAAAACAATCTTTTGGAAAATTCTTCTTAACATGAACATATGACCAATGGTACATATGACCTTGAACTTCGAATTGCATGTCCTTAAAAAAAGTATTAAAAAAAACGAAATTTTTGTTGATTTTTTATAAGTGTTGAAGCTAAATTCCAAGATGGTATTTTGAAGGCAGCATATTTAAAAATCTCCGCATGAATCCTAGAGTAGCTAAAAATCAGAATTCGTCCTTTTTTAATATCTTTATCTTCGAGTTTTTTCGATCATTTTTTCGACAAAAAATGATTTCATCATATTAAATTTCGACATTTTTAGTTTTCGACATTTTGTTTTTCAACATTTTAGTTTTCAACATTTTTTTTTTCGACATTTTGGTTTTCGACATTTTTGTTTTCGACATTTTCAGGTTTCGGCATTTTTATTTTCTACATTTTTGTCTTCGGTATTTTTGGATTCGATATTTTAAATTTCGACTTATCGTTCCAGACCCCTTTTTTATTATGTTCCTACAACATTGGGGAATATATTGTATACAAAATAAATAATTTTTTTCTTTCGTGCTCCATATCCAGTATAATCTCAAAATTTAAAGTTTTCCTCATGAAAATCATGAAAGCAACAGAACGATATTAAAAAATCGATATAAAAAAAAAAAAAAAAATTGGAACTAAGGAAATTTATTTCCAAAGTGAAGAAAAATATATTTCTTTCTATGGAAAATTTGCTCCTTATGAAAAAGGGGGTATGCACCAAACCAATATTAAGATAATATTAAAATAACAGATGTATGTAGAGCAAACTCAATATAGTGAATATTTCAGATTTTATACGAGATATCGAAAAGTTGATAACGAAATTAAACAGAGGATTACTAAATCATAAAAACTAGTTTCCTAACTCCATTCCTACAATAACGGTGTGAAGCAAACCAATTCTCAACTGACCAAATGTATTTAAATTCTTTATTTCAAAAATTTAAACAATTTTATGGAAATAAAAAAAAAACATAGGTGGATTTTGTGCAGAGAAATATTTATAAAAGTTAATTGGATTTCATTTGGATGAATTTTTTACAGCTTAAATTTTTAGAACTACCATGATTTCTTATGTATGTATTTTGTAGCGCTTCCCTTATAGTAATTTTTACTTTTTTCAGAATTGTCATGACATGATTCTGAACAGCATATGTGGCAACGATAAGTATATTTATTCCGGCGGCTATGATAAGAAGGTAAAGGGTTGGATGAATATTGAACAGGAGTCACCAACGGCCATGGGTGAGGTCGATGTGGGTAGTTGTGTCAACACTATTTGCTGCGGTGACAAAAATTCTGTTTTAATTGCTGCAAGTGATGGCATCATCAGACGTGCTAAGTTTATTTGAAAATATATGAAATTCGGTAGATTCGAATATTGTTTTGAATTTCTCAAATAACCAGTATATAATAAGCCTTGAAATTACCAGAAGTTTTAATTTTTAATACATTTTTAATAATTTATTTTTGTAATTTATTTTTTATTTATGTCGATAACCCCCATTTTTTATAATTCGTAATTGTATTCAACGAAGTAAAAAAATAAATAAAAACAATATTTTGTTAGACTTTGCAAATCTATATAAAATGCGCCTTCCTTGGACCCTCTACGACGCTCCATTCAAAATATATGAGCATTGAAAGAAAAAGAAATTATTTTTTTTTAAACGAAATAAAACATTTAAAACTCTGTGTTTTGAATTTTATATTCATTTTATTTTATTTTCAATCCGTTTTCAGTTTACAGAAGAACAATGTTGTATTTTACTTGCAATTTTTCAGATATTCTAATTTTTCTATAACTTAGTATATATAATTTTTTTCATTTATTTTAAGCTTAAACACAATTTTACAAACATTGTTGTGGATTTGTATCTCTCTCTCTCTTTCTTTTTGCTTTGTAAATTAGATATTCAACTAAAGTTTTTATTTTATATTATTTTACTGCAGATGTAGTAAATATCACAAAATTATCAAAATAATGAACAGAATAACATTCACAAATAACTTTACGGTTGATTAACGCAAATCTATATAGTCTGTTTCTAAATTTATTGCCTATGTTTTTATTTAGCATTTTCTGGATTGTCATTCTGCAGAATTTCTTTTTTTTTAATTAAACACATTAACTAATAGTTTTTATTTTATTTTTACTATTCCTTAAAGTATAATTTTCAATTTTGTTAACTAACACATTTATACAATAAATACCACTTACAATGTAATTTTCTTTCTTTAGCAGAATTTTAGTCTAAACACTGAATATCTTCATGTATTTGTATTCATTTGCCATATGATTTTCTTTTTTTTTTAATTTTTCTGATTTTTATATATTGTATATAATACCACAAATTACATTCAATTAACTATTCCTACACTCAGAAAAAATAGTTCATAGAAACTGGGAAATAATTTGAAATTTTGTAGTATTCAATGATATCAACCGATTAATGTGTACTATTGACTGATTTTAATAGTTAAAAAAACTATTAAAATAATAGCATAAAACTTTAATTTGTAGAAACTTTTTTGAAATGTGCATATGGATTTTCATATAAACTCAATAATTATTTAATATTATTATGTAATTCTTCTAATTATTTTGTATTATTCAATGGTATTTACCGATTAAAAGAATATTATGTACAACTGACTGATTTTAATAGTAAAACAATTATTGAACTATTAAAAGAATAATATGTACAACTTACTGATTTTAATAGCAAAAAAACTATTGAAACAATAGCATAAAAACTATTAAATGTAGAGAACTTTTCGAAGTAAGTATCATATCTCTAAATAAATTTATGATATTCAATGGTATCAACTAAATACAAAAAAAATACTATTTATTGTACTATTGTACTATTGACTTTTACTCATTGACTGATTATAATACTTTAAAACTTTTGAAAACATACCTGAAATACTGTTAATAGGGTATATTTAAACTATATATGTTTTCTTATAAATTAATTTTATACAATAGTATTTTGTAGCATTCAGTGTACCCAGCAAACATGTTCCTACTAAGAGGAAAATTTAATTTAAAATGCATTAAAGAAAAAGACTTTAGACATTTTCTTTCCATTAAGTAATATTTAACTTGAATCAAATTCAAGTACATTTTCCTCAATATTGCGATTGTGGTACTTAACGTTTTAAAAAATAAAATGTTATTGACTAATTTTAGTTTTCAAAATTATAAAAAATATATATAAAGAAAACATTTTTTCTGAGTGCACCTTTTATACGTTTCTTCATTTTTTAGTAGAAATTTATGTTAGTTCTCGTATAAACCATAATATTTACAAATTACCACGTCAATCACATATATTTTCTTTTGTTTTTCTTTAACACATACTATTTTTAATATTGCCATAGTAAAGTTTGTTTTTAAATTTAAATATTTTTTATTTTGTGGTGTTTTTTTCTAGTTCGTTGACACTACAAAACGGATTTGCATTAGACGCTTTAGAAAAGTTTAAGAGTAATATTTTTTCAGTTTTATCCCATAAACCAGTACAGTGATTATCTATGGTGGCGTTAGTCGGTCCGGAAATAAAGAAATTTTATATAAAAAAAAGTATGCGACATATCGAAGTTCATTTTCATCATTGTCATTTTGGATTATTTGTAGAATTCCTATAATATAGAAAAAGCCGTATACATTTATTATTGCTCATAACTTAAACATCAATAACACCCTGTGTTTTTTTTATCTTAATAATTAGGCTTAACCAAATATCAATTCAAATATATATTGCTATGTTTTATTTAACACTTAATTCATATGTAACTATTTAGTATTAATGCGTATAAAATTATTTAAATTTAATAGTTTTTTTACTATAATTAGATTATACTATGGAATGTAAACAATAAATTTGATTAAATCAAGTTTACAGGAGAATATATAATTGCCTGGGGTAAATATAACTTGGGATTAAAACCGTTAATTTTTTCATTATCGAACCGAAAAATGGAGAGATAACCGATGTTTAAACATTTTAATTAGTACTATAAAAATTATATAAAAAGTGAATGTTGTCTATACTTTAAAAAATATTTAGTATTAATTTAAAGTTACATTGAAAACTATAGTATTTCATTGACGGTCTTATAATATAAATCAAATCAAATGACTTGAAAGCCATTTAACTTGGTATAACTTCGTCCAAACGTTTTATTTCATTCACTTTGTTTGATTTCATTTTTCTGGGATATATTTCAAACGTTTGAAATAACAGTTTAAATATATAAAAAATATCTTTTAATATAAAACATTTTTAATGTGAACTTTGAGGATCCAATATAGATTATATTATCTTACTTATATACTGTCCCACGTTTCATTCACCTTAAAAACGTTTTATATTAAAAAATATTTTTTATTTCATATTTTTGTGTGTCAGCAAGATTTTCGTCTGACAGAATTCGAAAGACCTAAAAATTGAAAATATTCATGCTTCAAAGTGTCTTCAATATGGAACCAAGGCGATAGAACCATGATGAACTAGAAGGCATTGTCATCGAGTTCGAGGCAATATTTAAAATCTTAAGTCTATAGCTCATCGCGAAGGTATTTTAACATCAATTACAAAATTTGTACCGAACAGACAGACAAGAAAGCAACCTAATAAAAACGTTTTAAAATGTATCATCAGAAGATTCGATTTGAGTCACTGCTACCAAAAATTGATATGAAGTAACCTAAACGATTCGTTCATCATTTCCTACCCTAGTAGAAATTTGCCCGATACGCCATCGGGAAATGATCGGGTTTTCGTTGGGTAAGTCCTATTAGAGAAAATATGATCATTGCCTTTGCGTGCCCTTATCATGCTTACCATACCAGGGTTTGCATTATCTAAATAGTCAATGTTCCCGATCATAGCTACATTATTTGTTCCTCATAGCAAAATGACATCAGACAATGATCGAGATTTAAAGAGAGAAACCCTAGGGTATTACCCTAGTAGAAATTTTGGTAGGGCCATGCTCATGAAGTGATCATGTCATTATTTGAGATGATCGGGATATGACGAGGCCCATAATGTTCTTGTAACGCAGTGTCCTGATCATGTACTGATCGGGCAATTCCCCATTTTATTATTTACCAGACAATTGCATTGTCAGAGCCCGAGCATAATAGGGTTTCTCTCATTATATCTCGATCATTGTCTGATGCTAATTTCATTATGAGGAACAAATAATGTAGCTATGATCGGGAACATTGACTGTTTAGATAATGTAAACCCTGCTATGGTAAGAATGATAAGGGCATGCAAAGGCAATGATCATATTTTCTCTAATAGGGCTTACCCAACGAAAACCCGATCATTTCCCGATGGCGCATCGGTCAAATTTCTACTAGGGTATTCCGTCATTTATTATTATTTTTTTTATTGATTTTATGTTTCAACGTTTTACAATAAAAAATATATATTCTATTTTAACTATTTTTGGCGCAATCATTAAAAAAATAATATTAAAATTATCATTACGTGTTCACTTCAGCTGCCATTTTCATTTTATTTAATTCAAAAGGATGCGGTCACTCGAACTACTGACGTTTTTTTAAAAATTCGTGTTGTTTTCAATTTATCAAACCGTTAATTTAATATTTTCAGTACAAATTAAAATTTATACAACTTTTCCATATTGAACTAAAAATTATATTTTTCAATAAAAAAAAAAATAAATGTGAATTCAATTTTTCATAAAATGTTTTAATGTTTTCTCTAAAATTTACTATTGATTGAAATGGAAGTGAAGAAAAAACTATTTGAATTCGTTTTGCAGAACCTGAACGTGTTAGAATTCGATTGAAATAAGCAAAATTAAATTTTAGAACTTCCGATAATCGGTATTAATGTATTTTAAATACAATATGGCTATTCATTATAGTCGCATAAACTACCTAAATAGTGGAAATTAATGTAAATCCATTTTTTAAATCGATTTTAATATTTATGAGATCGGAAACTTAAGTTTTTTCTACTCTTAATATAATTTTATAATTAAATTTTTTCTTATATATTAAAACAAAATTTAAATAAACCAAATATAAATAAAACAAACAACTTTCTGATACATATATCTACAGTTGGCAGAACTGACTTTTGGGTTTTAGATTTTGGGAAAGGGTTTTTAAAATTTGTGCTACACATAATACGCATTGTAGGGATTTCGCTTTTGCATGCAGGGCAGCACACATTCGAGGGTATTACGAAAAGCGTCTCGGAAGTCACGATTGAAATAGGCGTAAATCAAGGGATTCAAAGTCGAGTTGAAGTAACCGATCCAGAAGAGGACGACAACAACGACATCGGGACAAGGGCAAGCCGAACCGCAGAGTGAGGTTATGACGTACCTAAAAAAAGAGAATTGTAAAATCTGGTAATAAAAGAATAACTACATTTTATCTAAAATATATATAAAAAATCTAAAAATTGCAAAATTTAATATTTCTAGTAATAAAAAACTTTTCGAAAATTCAACTTACCATAGAAAAAATGGCAGCCAACAGAGCAGAAATACACCCATTATAATACCTAGGGTACGCGCCGCTTTATGTTCGGCCTTCCAGCCTTTGGTCGGTCGTACAGAGCCACCTAAAAAAGTTTATTTCATATATTTTGTAATCAAGTCATTATATTTTTGGCAGTTACTAAAGCATTAACTATTTAAATTCAATGCAAACTAAAATGTGTTGAACTAATTTATTTATGTGATGAGAATATACGCAGAAAATAGAAAATTATTTAGTCATTATAGAAAATGAAAAACATTTAGCTATAGTATGTATATGTGTGCGTATGGATATTAAAGCATTTAATATACTTAACATAAATATACGATTTACAAAATGTTTGAGGTAAGCATAAAATTTGGAGTTTGTTACGGAAAATCTGTTATACGGCATAATGAGACTTTAATTTGACATGAATAGATTATGGGGAAAATCACCAAAAAACAGTTGACAAACTTTTATAGAATAAAATGAAATATTTATTATGTAGGTAGCAACATTAAGAGACATATTGTAGAATTTTTAAGCATAAATTAAATAATGGAAATAGTTTTAAATGATATGCTTAAATTATAAATATTTAATAGAGCATATAATTCATAGAATTATAAAAAGATATAATTAGGTCGATCAATATTGCAATATAGAATAGCAGAATAATGTAATGGAGTGGAAAATGACACTTTATTTTATATTAAAAGCCACATATTAAAAGCAGTAGTTGTAAAAGTAAAACTCAACAAATATATTACTTTTTGTTTAAGTTTATTGATTTTTATAAATTTTATACTTTATCAATTTCATAATTACATTTTTCCACAAAACGAGGAAATACTTTTCCTGTAGATATCCCATACATCAATTCTATATAATTCGTGGCTGCTTACACAGTTCTTTCCTGTTACATAACGTTTTTAAGAAATTTGGTATCAAAATTTTAGGCCCTTTCTTAGCGAATTTTTAGAATTAAAAAATACAGTTTTTTATACAACGAGTATTACAAAAATTAAAAACATAATTTTTCTGCATAATAGGAAAACACGGGTGTACAATCAAATTCAGTACCCACGAATTATATAAATTGGATGCATATGATGGAAAAACCGTATTGAGTAGTGTTATTGAAAGCTTTAACATGTAGTTGTTGAGTTTTATTTCCATTATGCAGATATAGACATATCGTCGGTGATACTGCAAAACCGTCTAATTACATTTTCGAATACCTCTTACAAATTAATTTTACAACAGAAACAAATTTATTTTGAGTCTCAATTCTAAACTTACTCCATACAAAATTAAGTATGTCATAACATATAATGGCATTTATCTAATTTATCCGATCAACATACCGTCACTATCATGCCAAAGGGGTGAATGTGCAATTTTTGACATTTGCGTTTTTTAACATTTTTGAATGTAGTTTATCCTAAAGTATGCTGTGACAAAATCGCGTGTCATTTTTTTGGGTATTTCTAGCCACAAAAGACAAAACCAAAGGGCCAATTTGAAAAATTGAAAATCTTGTCATGCCAAAAGGGCGAATCTTTTCGTTTTTTCGCCATAACTTGTTATTGGTATAAGATAAAATAGTGGTGTAAAGGCATTTATTATTTGATTTCAAAGCACTTATCGAACTGCATCATTATTTAAAAATATTTTGCCAAACATTTTTTCCTGCAAATAACAAATGGCAAATTAATGTTTGACAAAATATTTTTAATTAATGATGCAGATCTATAGGTGTTTTAAAAACAAACAATTAATGCTTTAAAAACAAACAATAAATGACCTTACATCACTATTTTATCTTGTACCATTAAAAAGTTATAGCAAAAAATGAAAAGATTCGCCATTTTGGCATGACAAGATTTTCAATTTTTTTTTAATTTCTTCGTTTTTTGCTATAATTTTTTATTGGTGCAAGATATAACAGTGGTGTTGAGGTATTAATTGTTTGTTTTTAAAGCACCTATCGAACTGCATCATTATTTCAATTTTTTTTTCCAAACATTTTTCCTGCAAATAACAAATGGCATATTAATGTTTGACAAAATAGTTTTATTTAATGATGCAGATCTATAGGTGTTTTAAAAACAAACAATTAATGCCTCTACATTACTATTTTATCTTACGCTAACAAAAAGTTATTAGCGTTTTGATTAGAATACAGCCTCACAAAATCCGTATTTATAATTAAGTAGGTTGTCCAAATCTAAAGATATTTTATATACGTTATAATAATTGACGAATAAACTAAAATAACATAAAAACTTAAAGAAAATATATATTTTTTTAATTTTTAAAGCACTTCGAACTTTAAAATTTGATTTCCCAACATTTTTAAAAAAGCACATTCGCCCCTTTGGCATGACAATGACGATATCATTAAAAACACGATTAAAACACAAACTTAGACGTAATTTTCACATGCAGTTAGGCGGTTTTGAAGTATCGTCGATGATATTGTGTTTTTTTCTTTAAATAGAGCTCAATGCAGTTTAAATAAGTTGAAGTTCATTAGAAAAAATATTCAACATACAGTTTTAAATTGAAATCAGATGTAGGGAGAAACGAAAATCGAACCATTTTAAATTCGAAAAATCGATATTGGAAACAAACTTTTCGGAATTTGAAGTACTGATATATTTTATATATTTTAAACATGTATAAGTATAATAAAAAGAAACGTATATTTATTATAGATTTATTGTAAAATGGAATTCCAGAACATTTTTTGAAATGGTATGGATTTTGATGCGCAGATTAAAACAGTTGTTAAAATTTTATTAAACATTAAAATTTTGAAATAATATATTTATATAAAAATTCCAAGTTTAACTAAAATATGAGTGCACACTTTAAATTTTTAATATAAATTTTTATTTTTATTAACATTTTTAGTCAAAATTTAAATTTTTAAAAATTTTTGAAATATGAATATTATTTGAAATACTAAATATTAATTAAAACTCAAATTTGAGATTTAAATCGCACTTTTAATAGTAAATCAAACTTTTAAATGTCACATAAAAAAATTACCGATTTGATAGATAATTTGTTTGTTGATTTTATTTCAATCTTGAAAAATAATACGTTACCATCGATTAAAATTATTTCAAAGTTGTATGCAATCGAGCCTTATTAATCCAAAATTTTAAATTTAAATTGAACTAAAAATCACATAATTACGACTTTTTTATCATTTTAACAAAAAAATAAAATACCAAAATTAAAAATTCTCACTGAGATTAAAAATTTAAATAAAAATAAAGAATTTAAATTTTCAGTAAAAATTCAAATTCTTTGTTTTTGGTAAAATTTTTGTTTAAAATCACAGTATTTATATTAATATAGCATTACATATTGAGACTACCTAAACCAAGATAAAAAAAGATGAATAATAATGTTTTTTTCATGGAATTATGAGGGAACAAGCGACAAGAAAGTGCAAAAAGGCATATACGAAGCAATGATAAAAGCACAACGCACGACATATAGATTTATATCTCATGCGAGATTTTTTTTAAGTTGTATGAGTAATGAGTAATGTTACGTGGTAAATGGATGTAGATTCTAGATGAGGCACAAGCAAAGCAACAACAACAAGAACAAAGACAGTGTGGAGCGGACAGAAAAGAATGAGAGAGACAGTGAGTAAAAGAGAGAAAACTGCACTCAGAAAACAGTTAAGCAAAAAGTTTCCTTATAATAAGAGTATTTTTTTTATATTGGGAAAATAGAAAATAGTTTTTCTCAATAATTTGAAACTGTTTTCTGAGTGTGAGAGACATCAGTTCGTTTTATTCTATAAATATTTGAAATAAAATGTATTAAAAACACAATACAATAGTAAAAAAGTTTTGCGCAATCATTTTAAGATGCTTCGAGTGCGATAAATTAATATCCTTAGGTACATATCACGTTATATAGTATTAAGTGTAAACTTATTACTCATCGTAAATTCAAAAATTTTAATAAGGATATTCATTTTACTTCATATTTACTGCATATGTCGCATATGTCGCATATGTCGCTTTGTGCTCGATTTACATTGTAGCTTCTGTAAGTCTCACTGTATCTCCTAGGGGCTCATTTTTTCAAGAAAATACTATTATTATATGAAAATTTAAAAAAATGCAACCCTAGGAGATATAGTGAGACTCACAGAAGATACAATGTAAATCGGGCATTATAGTGTACAATTTTAACGAAATACGCAGGCGATACGAAGTGAAATGAATACCTTTAATGTTTGTTGAAAATTTTAAAACATTTTTTTCTTTTAGAACAGAATTAGAATCGCAAAGAAATAACAATTACATTTGAATGTTCTACTTTGTAACAGTTTTATAATGAACAATTTCGAAATACCGTTTCCTAGTTATAGTCTCTATATTGATCTCAGATTTTGAATTAATGTTTGTTTTTGTCCAGAGCATAATCTTTATTACTCATTTCAACCAAAAAAGCACAAATTAATTGTATCTAAAAAATGTATTTACATGGACGACGCGATTACAAAAATCATCCTATAAGGATTAATATAATATTAATTCGAACATAAACTGGCTGAATTTCGATAAGGAAAAAAAGACAATAATTACTTTTGTATCATGACCCAATTACAATTTATACTCGGGATATTGTAAATGAACTCCCGATCGAAATCCTAATATTTGATAGCAATATTCGAATTGAAATCGTTGTTTAGAATTTGAACGGATGGAAATTGATTTAAACACGATTGTTCGATTGAATTAAAAATCACATAATTACGACTTTTTTATCATTTTAACAAAAAAATAAAATACCAAAATTAAAAATTCTCACTGAGATTAAAAATTTAAATAAAAATAAAGAATTTAAATTTTCAGTAAAAATTCAAATTCTTTGTTTTTGGTAAAATTTTTGTTTAAAATCACAGTATTTATATTAATATAGCATTACATATTGAGACTACCTAAACCAAGATAAAAAAAGATGAATAATAATGTTTTTTTCATGGAATTATGAGGGAACAAGCGACAAGAAAGTGCAAAAAGGCATATACGAAGCAATGATAAAAGCACAACGCACGACATATAGATTTATATCTCATGCGAGATTTTTTTTAAGTTGTATGAGTAATGAGTAATGTTACGTGGTAAATGGATGTAGATTCTAGATGAGGCACAAGCAAAGCAACAACAACAAGAACAAAGACAGTGTGGAGCGGACAGAAAAGAATGAGAGAGACAGTGAGTAAAAGAGAGAAAACTGCACTCAGAAAACAGTTAAGCAAAAAGTTTCCTTATAATAAGAGTATTTTTTTTATATTGGGAAAATAGAAAATAGTTTTTCTCAATAATTTGAAACTGTTTTCTGAGTGTGAGAGACATCAGTTCGTTTTATTCTATAAATATTTGAAATAAAATGTATTAAAAACACAATACAATAGTAAAAAAGTTTTGCGCAATCATTTTAAGATGTTTCGAGTGCGATAAATTAATATCCTTAGGTAAATACATATCACGTTATATAGTATTAAGTGTAAACTTATTACTCATCGTAAATTCAAAAATTATAATAAGGATATTCATTTCACTTCATATTTACTGTGTATGTCGCAAAAATTATAATCTTTATGCCCGATTTACATTGTATCTTCTGTAAGACTCACTATATCTCCTAGGGGTGCATTTTTTTCAAGAAAATACTATTATTATATGAAAATTTAAAAAAATGCAACCCTAGGAGATATAGTGAGACTCACAGAAGATACAATGTGAATCGGGCATTATAGTGTACAATTTTAACGAAATACGCAGGCGATACGAAGTGAAATGAATACCCTTAATGTTTTTGGAAAATTTTAAAACATTTATTTCTTTTAGAACAGAATTAGAATCGCAAAGAAATAACAATTACATTTGAATGTTCTACTTTGTTACAGTTTTATAATGAACAATTTCGAAATACCGTTTCCTAGTTATAGTGTCTATATTGATCTCAGATTTGTATTAATGTTTGTTTTTGTCCAGAGCATAATCTTTATTACTCATTTCAACCAAAGAAGTACAAATTAATTGAATCTAAAAAAAATATTTACGTGGACGACGCGATTACAAAAATCATCCTATAAGGATTAATATAATATTAATTCGAACACAAACTGGCTGGGTTTCGATAAGGAAAAAATCATTGATTACTTTTCTATCATGACCCAATTACAATTTATACTCGGGATATTGTAAAATGCACTCCCGATCGAAATCCTAATATTTGATAGCAATATTCGAATTGAAATCGTTGTTTAGAATTTGAACGGATTGAAATTGATTTAAAAATTGATTTAAAAATTTAATACGATTTCAAACTGAAGTTGGAACATGCCGAATCATTTCAATAATTAAATAAAATTGCTTCCCAGTCTGCCATGTCTTGGAGACTTTCGATACCGCTAATTTTTCTAAAATAACTGCGATCGAACTTTTTCGATATCGTTGCTTTATCGATTCTAATTTTTAAAATAGCTCGTACATTCAAATTCTTTGACTAGATATGATATATAAACATTTATCGCATTGATATCGTAATATAGATATCGTAATATTTTTTAAAATCGTTTCGATTTCAAAAATTTTTTCATACCAAGAAAACGGTTCGCGAACTATTTATCGAACACAATTCATCGTATGCAAATTTATTGTATGCACAATTTATCGTATCACAATTCATCGTATGCACAATTTATCGTATCACAATTCATCGTATCACAATTCATCGTATGTACAATTCATCGTATGCACAGTTAATCGTATACACAATTCTTAGTATGCACAATTCATGAATTGTTGAATTGTCCGGTTCCCCTAGAAAACTTCTACAGAAAGCATCGATATCTACCTACTATGTAAATCCAATTTGACGCTTGATATCGTTAAGAGAAAGTGTCCGATATCGTGTGAATGCTCCTTCTTCTCGCATTGATCTCGTAACGTTGTCGAATCGAATGGCATACTGGGTTAATGCATAAATTTCTTTGACTAAAAATCTAATTTTTTTTATCTTACTGTTCATGCTTTTTAAAACGGTTTAAAAAGGTTTTATACTTGTTTTTTAAATTGTTTTTTTAACGTCTATATCGGTTTCGTTTCTGATTAAAGTTTTAAAATCCTGTTTTTAGGCATATTGGCTTGATCTGTTACTTCCAATATATAGGAGGATTGATTAAAATTTCATTATTTCTGTGATTTGCTTATATTATTTTCTTATACGGTTTCGATACGGGATTCGGTTTTAAAAATAAAACGGATATTGGTTTGGTTACTGTTCCAATCCCAGTTTATAGGCAGAATTAAAAAGTAATAATGTGAATAACTTGAGAGACTGAAAATAATCTAGGAATATAAAATATATGACTTGCGTGATCTATAATCACCCAAAATATAGAAAGTTGAGTAAATCTAAATCAGATGCGAAATGTGATAAGCATCGCTCGGAACTCTTCAAAATGATTGCGCAGCTATTTAGTTGTGTAGTGTAATTTATGAAAATTTAAATATTAAGACATCTATTCATACAGGATGCGATGCAAAAACACAGCAAAATATACTAAGTCCAAATTTGATTTATTTTTGTTGATTATTTAAATTTTATTTTTTGTTGATTTGAGTTAAGTGTTGTTGTTTTTTTTTTATATATTGTGTATTTGTTGAGAAGTGGTACTAGTTTTGTTGGTGGTGGTGCTAGTAGAAGAAGCACGTTGCAAACTCACCGCTAGCGCCACACTGACATCCGGTCTGGCGTTGCTTCCGGTTGTGCTTGTGATGCCAACGTGTTGCGTGCCAAAATCTATAGCGCTTCGATTTGTGCGTCTGCGTTTTCGTCGGATCGTATTGTGATTGTTTCAAAATGGCACCACACATGCGACACTGTTGTGCCGCAATTGACGCATGCGGTGCGTGGGGCGCGCCGCTCGGCGCAAACGTCAACTGTTTGCTTTGGCTCTGACGATGTGGGTCACAGCCACCAGTCTTGGTCTCAATAATTTCGGCATCATCTTCGTCGACAAAGATGCAGATGCCGCCACGACGCTTCAGTGAGGATTTAGCGGAAAAGTCAGCTGACATTGGTTATGTGTGAACACGTTGACAATACGACGAGGACGACAACAAAGTTGGTACAAACGTTGTATAGAGTGGGTTGGTTGATTGGGTTACAAGACAGACGAAATATGATTATTATTTACAATTGAAGACAGAGATGGAGAACAATAAAAACACAGATAGAGAGAGAGAAAGAAAGACAGAGATATAAAAAAGAAGAGAGATAAGACAGAAAGTAAAGAATAACAATTGTTGAATTTCACCAGTATAGAAAATTAAATTATACGTATTTCTTTTTATAAGATAGCAACCTTGAGGAAGCATGCGAAACATGCAACGTCTGGGTTTTTCAAATTTAATTTTAAAAAGTATTTTTTATGATAATTTACAAATGGAAAATAAGTATAGGGACAAATATCAAAGACGAGGTCTATTGTTTTATGGTCTCGGTTGGTCAAAGGACAGAAAGTGTATCGAATTTGTTTTAAATTTACCTCCAAAACCATACGATCTATAAAGATACAGCTAATGGTATCATTTTCACATCTATTCATCTAATCGAATTATCTCAAACTTCAGGTTTTTGATATCCAATAGATACCGATAGTTCTTAATGGCTTCTTACAGAAAAAACTACTTCTATGAGTTGTTGTCTAAATGTTAGTCTTTCAAATTGCATATCAAGATTTTTTTTTCACTTTGGTATATTTCACAGAAAAGATTTATTAAATCATATGTAATATTGAAACAAGTGATTTTTTGATAATTTTTTTACGTTTAGACTCGTGTTTCATATTTTTGTCAAATTTTTTGCTTTAGTTAACATGGAATAAACAATATCCTTTATAATTTTGAAAGCTCTATTAAAAATTTTTAAGGATTTTTCGCGATTTACTAAAACAAGGTTTTGGATATTCCATATTTAATCAAAGCAACATAAAATATTTCAAATATTCAACAATACTGTTCAAATTAGCCTAACTTAAAAGCCTAACTTAGCTTAGCCTAATTTAAAAACTTTGAAGAAAATAATGGATTTTGTAACAAATTTGGTATCGCTGCTATTATTTTTCACACCAAAATTCAAGACTCATTTACATTTTTTTGAAATAGATTAAGTATATGGCAAAATGATACGGCATTGTAATGACATAATTTCAATAAATGTAAATTATAAAAATAATTGATTGTTCTTATCACGCAACACTTCTAAAAAATAGAATTTATAATTTATGGGAGAGCGCTGCTAATATTTTTCACACAGCTGTATATAGATTTTATTTTGAGGTACTTATTATACTTATATTTAATATTTCTAAATTTTAGATATAACCAATCTTATTTATACTTTGTAAGAGAATACTCGTGTTGAAAATATCAGTTTGGTAATTTTGAATATCAAAATCATATCATATGTTGTGATGGACTCTTTCGTTTAAGATTCAAGAAGAGTTAACACTTCAATCGACTAAATTTATACAGACTCAATACAGGTTAAAGACATTTTTTCGAAAGTTTAGAAAAAAAAAAAACGGAGTTTGTATCAAATATTTGTATCTGAAAATCCCCAAAATATGCAGGATAATGCCATAAGTATAAACTTAATTTCCCAGAAAAAGCTGCACATTTTTTGCTCGGGTCTGGTATACACACACAAAAAATATGCACGTCATATTGATGAATTCCGTTTTTCAAACCATTATTCATTGTATTGAAGAACCATTCATAACATTAATGACTAACGACATCATTGTTATGAATGCGATCATAAATATGATGAACGCTTGTTAACTGTCGAAAAAGTGTTCTTCAATATGATGAACTGAATGTGAAGAATACGTTTCATAATATTAATGATTAATGAACAAAAACATATATATACATCATATTGATGAATGCTGTTCATTAAACCAAATTTCAATCATTATATTTCTTTTTATTTCATTTTTTGCCATAAAACAATTATTTTGAAAATTTCATTAAAAAAATTATATCAATTAATATATGTTGAAAAAAAAAATGATTTACAAAAAAATTTAAATTATTCATAGATATTATGATTATATTCATCAATATGACGATTCAAATTCACTGTATTGAATATTTCGTTCTTCAATATGATGTTCGATAATATGAATAAGATCTTGAATATAATGAAAGCATATATCAATATGATGAATATGGTAGTTGGCGAAAAATTCATAATATGTATGAATAAATTCATCATATTGATGATTTTTTTTTCTGTGTGTTAGTCATTGCAATAATATTATTAAAAATCGTACAATTCTTACCCAACAAATTTATTGCCCAACAGTTTTTCCCCGAGAATATTCTTTACAGAATAATTCTTCATCGAGACAATGTTTTCCCAGAAAAACTTTCCCCGATACAATTTTTCCTCGAGGCATTCCTATCGAGACTATTTCTAGAGACTATCCAGTACAATTCATCCTCGTAATATTATTATATATTTAAAATTTAGATTAAAAGATTTTTATTTAAAGATATTCAATCTAAAATAAATAATTTTATTTATTTTAGATTTTGCTCGAAAATTTTAAAAATTGTAATCTTGCGTTACCGAAAAACATAGTCTTCAAATTTAGACTAACTGAAGTAAATGCTATTCAATGCTACTCAATATACATACATATACACTGAGGGAAAAAAGTAATAAAATTA
Source organism: Dryomyza anilis (assembly GCA_951804985.1). Taxonomy (NCBI): domain Eukaryota; kingdom Metazoa; phylum Arthropoda; class Insecta; order Diptera; family Dryomyzidae; genus Dryomyza; species Dryomyza anilis. The sequence continues at coordinate 95,028,447 of OX638132.1, forward strand.
AATAAAAAAGTAATAAATTTAAATACTTTTCGACACGTTTTTCACCCGTTGTCTTTTGGATTTAAATTAAATACTTTTTATTTAAACTTGATGTAAATACTTTCTATTCAAATCTATTACGTACCTCATAAAATTTGAAGTAAATACATTTTATTTAAATTTATTACGCATCTAATAAAATTTTAAGTGAATACTTTTTATCAGTTTTTATTAAGGTTATAACATTTGAGTTTAATCACAACATCATAAATATGAAAATTGGTATATTAAAAACTATTTATTTGGTATAAAGAAGATTAGGAACAGATAAAATTATTATTTTATTTTACTTTTTTCGAAATTTTTAATAAAATTAAATACTTTTTTATTTATTTTTAAATTAAATACGCCCGTAATATTTTTTGTATGGAGTATTACGTTTTTAATTACAAAAGTATTTAAATCAAATTTAAATAAATTTTATTTAATTTTATTACGTCACTTTTTTCTTAGTGTATAATTTTTGATAAAAAGGATTTTGAATAAAAAAGGTCTCGGGGAATATTTTTTATGTGAAGAATTGCCTCGCGATAGAATTGTCTCCGAAAAGAATTTTTTCGGCAAAAAGTTATTTTGGGGAACAAATACCTTGGGAAGAATTGCTAGGCAAAAACCATATAATGTATATTGGTACATTTTGGGGCCAGCATGTGTTAATTGTACACTGTTCCTTCGACATGATAAGTTTCACAAATGGTTAAATCACTTTTAATAATATAAAACATTCGAGACAATTTCGAATGTATATTACAACCTTTGTATTAGGGCGTAATATAAACCAGTTGGGAAGGTTAGATCACATGGGAAATTTTAAAGTAGGTATTTTTATGATAGTTAGGATTATCAAAATTATAGTCGGTCTAAGCCGACTATAAATACCCTACACATATGTGTGGTTACCATTCAAAGTGATATATAGGTCACCAGGGTATACGAATCCTGAAAATAACTACAAACATTCAATCGCTGAAGAATTTCCATTCATTTGATACCCATATGGGTAGGTGTACCGAATTTCGATTTTTTTTTGTGAACCACAAGTCTTTTCGCCGGAAATCATTATTATCATGTATTTGAGCATGATATCAATATATATTTGACCAAAAAAGTTTACCTAAGCACGTATACATAAAAATTGATCTTTATATGTACATTTTATATGAGGTATTTGAACATAAGTGGTCGGATCATAGGTCACAATGGACCGATCTCGCTAATTTTTTCGCACATACAGCGTATATTAGCAATCTAAGTTATAAATTTCATTTATCTAGCTCTTCAATTTTAAAAGTAGTAGGGATTTCAACAGACAGACAGACAGACAGACGGACAGACAGACGGACAGACGGACATCGCTAAATCGACTCAGGAGGTCATGCTGATCAAGAATATATATACTTTTCCATACCGGAGATGCTTCCTTCTGGGTGTTACAAACGGCGTACCAAACTGAATATACCCTTTCACTCTTAGTGTAGGGTATAAAAATAAAATATAGCCTCTTTAAAGGAAACTATACTAATGAACACTAGTCAAAATATATTTTTTAAAGATAATGAGGCAGCAGTAAAAGCATTACTATCTGTACCGTTTTTCTTCAACTTCTGTCTCGAAGAAGAGTATACAACACAGAATCAACATATATGGGGTTCTTCGTAAACATAAAGTATGCGCGTGTTTGTGTGTGATAGTGTGAGGTTTTGCCTTATTTATAGCACTATAAACTATGCGCCTTGCATTGGTGTAGGTGGAGTAGACTCATAAAACATATACGCTCACTATGTAGGAGTACTATTTATAGTAGGCACATTGTAGTTATAATAGTATGTACCATAATAAAAAAAAGTAGTTTCACTTACTTGCCGAACTCGTCGATACACGTCCCATTGGAATGTAGCTGCGACTGTCACTGTTATCCTGCGAGAAGTTTATCACATTGACATCGTACGTGACGACGGATGCCTGTCGCTTGCGGACCGTCTGCATACCTTCGTAACCGGTATGCAGACTGCTTTGCTGACGCGTACTGTTACCGTTAGTGTTCGTGAATGTTGTCTCCGGTTCGCTTGGGTGTCGTTTGAATAACGGCGAAGTTACATCGCGCTCTTCGCCGTTGGCCGACTCGTCGCCGCTGTGCAGCGAAGTCGGCGAAAGTGTGGAATCAAGTATGATCTCGGGCTTCGGCGAACATTTGAGTGGTGGCAGCGGCGAAGTTGTGTTTATTGTTGGTAGTGGCGGCACCGCGAATGATGTGAGTACGTCTAGTGAGACGGTTGAGGTATCGCTGAGAAATTGATTGAGCCCATTGATGTCGGATGCTGGCGGCGAGAGAAAATATACATTCAGCGTGGAGTTAACTGGCACCGACGGTGGCGGCGACATATGCTGTGACGCTTTGGTAGCTGGAAGATTTTGTGCCGAATTAAAGTGTGGCGTCGACGGCGGTGACATCTGGAAATTTGTGCTGTTTTTCGTCACGAGCACCTGATCGCTTAGAGTGCTCAAGCGTTGTTTGATAGGTACCTTGGCTCTTTCGCGAGTTTCCTCGTTGTAAGAGTTTGTGGAAGCATGGCGCTTACGCGGCGAAGTGGCGGCATCAGCGGAAGATTCTTGCGGAAAACTCAGCGAACGAAAGAGCTCTACCAGATCAGTGCTGGAGTTGATCAGTATCTTGTTGTTTTCTGCAGGGAAAAGTTCTGGTGGAACATCGGCCAATGCAGAGGGTGACAAAGAAGGTGGCGGCGTGGCGGGCAACATTGGCGATGGTGGTGGCAGCGGAGTCAGTTCATCCAAGCTGGACACGGGTAGGTTATTGTTACTATTACCCAGATCGATGAGCGGTAACAAGCTTTTCTCGTTGTTTTCTGTCTGGCTCTCTCGCTGATGCATCGTATCTTGGGGCTGTTGTTCGTTTAATATATTGATATCGAGCAATATGTCGGGTGTGGTAAAACGCCCCGATTCGCATTTGACGTCTTGATCGACGCTGCGCGGACGCGGCATATACACGAAGCCCGTGTCGGAATCAGTGTCACTGTGCTGACGCTGACCAGTGGCCCCATTGTAGCTTTGTGAGAGTTTGCGATTCCGCGAGCGTCGAAAAAGGTGTCCCGACCGAATTTCCTCCGAATTGGCGTGGCGGCGCCGACGCTCGATGGAGAAACATTCCGTGCTGGAACGTTTGGTCTTCGCTAGCAGCGACATCAGATTAAAGCCTTTCTCTTCCTTGGCGGCAACGGAATCGGTAGTGCCGGTTGTACGCTCACTGGCGCTTGTTATGCCCTCCTGTAGCGCTGCTAGCTGTTTTCGTTTCCACTTGGCATCGCCAATAGTTTTCATAAACTCTGAATCGCTACGCGCAAATGAATGCTTGTGTTTGGTATCGGCGACATCACCACCGCCACTACTGCGACTACGATTTTCGCCATTCTTCAATCTTATAAAATCAGTCTCACTGAGCGCTGCATAACGTCCGCGCTTGGTGGACGCACTTCTGGCAGGCGAAATAGGTTGCGCGCTCCCTCCCGACTGCCGTTTGTAATACAAATAGTTGTCCTCGATGAGCTGCTTCAGCTCCTTGTTATCCTGTGCATAGGGCAGACAGGTGGTAGGCGCCTGCTGCTGCTCCGTCTTGATGCGCAGATGCAGTAAGCTATCCTCGTTTTGGGTCTGTGTCTCACTGTCGTCGCTGAGGCCAAACATTTGATAGGCCATCGTTGGTGCATTGCTTTTGTGGTGAGTTTGTTGCGTTTGTTGAGTTTGATTCGATTCCGATTGGGTTTGGTGAGTTTGGTGTGCTGGTGAGTTATTGTTGCTTGTGGAGTTTGAGTTTGTACCAGAGTTGGAGGAATGTAGCGTACGCCCCGGAAAGGTTTGTGGCAGCTCGTGAAAGGCTTCATTCCAAATTTGCGGATTGAAGGGCGGCGCATCGGAGGCGGTACCACCATTTTGCAAATACTGATGATGCAACGCAATCATAGATGGCGCACTATCCGTATGTGCGACTTTTTCGTATCGCTCCTGTTCTAGGTCTCGCAAATCGATGCTGCTGCGACTAAGACGACGAGGTGGCGGTGAAGGAACACGTAATTCGTCGCAGTCATCTTTCTCGAAATCGTCATCGGTTTGCGGCAACATATCCTGTGAGGGTAAAATGGGAAATAAGACTTGAGGGATTTGCTTGAAAAAGAAATATACATAAATTCAGTTAACAAATATTCATTTTAAATAACTCATATTTCAAAAACAGATAATCCACAGACTATTCTTCCACGAACTTGATTAGCACAGACACATTCTCTGACAGACTATTCTCCACAGACTAATCTTTCAGGGGATTGACTTCCGCAGATTGTTTTCTATTTTCTTATACTATTCTTCCACAGGATTGCCTATTCATCCACAGACTACTCTTCCGCTGTTTAGTCTTACACAGAATATTCTTCTACGTACTACACTTCCATGGACTATTCTTTCAGTATAAATTCCAATGATTATTATTCAACAGACTATTCTTCTAAATGTAATTATTTCCCAGACTATTCTTTCAAGGACTTGGGCCCTATTCTCGTTTGATGAGAAATAAAAAATGACAATGAAAATGAGATAAATACTATTTTTATATTCTGTTAATAATATAAAAAAAAGTTTTTGTCTCATTTTCATTATCATTTTATATTTCTCATCAAACGAGAATAGAACCCCTTGACTTCCACAGATTATTCTTCCACATACCAGAGAGTATATATTTGATATAGAGTTTCCGTACAGGTGGTTTCGCTGCCCCTTTTGTCAAATAAATTCAAACATTGGTTATGTGGAAATTGAAACGAAAATGTTGTCAACAGACACATTTTCAAATCAATATTCTGATGTTTTCTGCCACATTTTTGGCCAGAAAAATAATTGAAATTTATAAGGAGTTGAATTGCAATATATCTTGGTAAGTTTGGTTGCAAATTATCCGCGGATAGATCCAGTTTTGTGCACTGTTTTCCTCTGTTAACTTCAATCTGTAAAATTCCACTTCCACATAACCAATGTTTTCGGCAGCGACGCCAGCAAACTCGGAAGGAATCTCTATTAAAAATCTATACTCTCTGCACATACTATTATTTCACAGGCTTACAGTAAAAAGACTTTTTTCCCACAGACTACTCCGCGGTCTATTCTTCCACATAATATCGTTCTACGGACATATTCTTTCAGATGCTTGACTTACACAAATTAGTCTTCAACAGACTATTTTTCCACATGTTATTAATCCACAGACTCTTCTTCTACAGACAATTATTCCAGAAAATATTCTTCTACAGACTATTCTTCCATCAATTATTCTTCCACAGACTATTCTTCCACAGTCTATTCTTCAACAGTCTATTCTTCCACAGTATATTCTTCCACTGACTTCCAGAAAATATTCTTCTACAGACTATTCTTCCATCAATTATTCTTTCACAGCGTATTCTTCCACAGAATATTCTTCCACGGATTTGACTTCCACAGACCATTCTTCTTCAGACTACTATATACTTTTCAGACTATTCGTACACGGACTTGACATGCAAGGACTCGATATTTCACAGACAATTTCTCTACGGACTGTTCTTTCACAAACGATTCTTCCACAGACTATTCTTCTATTCTACCACATGCTATACTTTCGCGGACTTGAATTCCACTTACTATACTTCCACATAGAAAGTTATTGTTCAGTTAAAATGATATATTATTGTCTAGGGCAAAATTATTCCTCATTTACCTCTAAATTGCTGATGGCGCTATGCGTCTCCTCACGCGTCAGATTCAAATCACAATCGCTGGGATGCAAATAGTTTAAATGCTGCATATTGGTCTGATGCTGCGCATGACCCATGTGTACGCTGTTCAGCAGGATATTCGAACTGGTGCGACTCAAGGCCTTGCGTTGTCGTATCGCCTCTCTGTTGGGAGTAAACCAAAAATTACTTACTTTCTTTATGTTCTTCTATCTCTGTAGCATCACAAACTCACTTGAATATGCGCCAGTACATGATGACCATGACCACACCCGGTATCCAGAAACTCACCGAACTCGAGATCAATGCATACGCTTTATTCACCACGAATGAGCATTGATCGGGATGCTGCGAGATCTGTTGCAGATGTTCGGATGTCGTGTACCAGCCGAGGAAGATGGGTGTAAATGATATAAGCGCGGGTAGAATCCAGACATTTGCCAGCATGAAGCAGACCGTTTTGTGGGTCATATTTAACGGATACTCGAGAGGACGCACGATGGCATAGTAACTGTGGTGAGTTTGGATAAAACGATATGGTGAGTGTTGAGTCAAGTAAAATAAAGAGTGAGATATGTTACAAAGAAAATAATTTTAAACCATTTAATATTAAGAAAACTAAATTGTATTAGAGAATGCATTTATAGATCTAAATTAAGCGAAATAGATGTGGTGAGTTTTGAGTATTTTTTTTATTAAATATCTATTTTGATGTAATGTGTCGGTATTGAGTTTCTCAGGTGAACTGTATATAAATAAATTTAATGCAATAAAAATAAATACTCTTCAAACTTGACAACTAATCAAAGACAATAAACTTCTCAAAATGGTCGACCTCATGACGACATCGCAAAATCAACATGGCCCACATTATTAATGCATTAAAACACTCAACGTTTTGTTACATTTAATATTTGTGTTTAACGTCACTGCCTAGGACCAAAGTATTTTATGATTAACTATTTGGGAATTACGTCTATTTTTAGTGGCGTCGTCCATTGTGGCTGCGTAATGATTAATGAATGGCAATGCCGCGTTGCTGGGTTTTGCGATACAATTAAACACGGCATAGGAAACGTCGGCCAAGACTTTATTGGTTGGCAATGCGGTGGGTCTGTCTGTCTGTCAGTCGGTCGGTCGGTCGGTTGTTGGTGTAGACATTGTGGGCTCAATAAAATATTGATACACTTTTAATTGAATTGTTTGTAACTATATATCGCAGGCGGACACGGATGCGCCCGATGAGTGCTTTTTAAATGGCACAATGGCGGCAAGTGTCAGCATAAAAATAGCTGTCAATGGAGATATAAAAAATGTACAAGGTTATAGCAAAATAACAAGGGGCAAATAAGAGCTCAGTCGAGCAATAAATTAATAATGATAAACCAAAATAAAATAAAGTAATTCAAATATAAATATACCGTCAGCGATTATTAAATTTTAAAATTCAACACTATCTCAATATAAATATTAAATAATTTTAATTTAAAATACATTCACAGCTGTAATATATCAATAATTTAACCTTACGCTAAAATGAAAAAAAAAAAACACGAAATATGCTGGAAAATATGTATAAAATGGAAAAATCATGTAAAAAAAACTCAGAAAAAAAAATTAAATATGTCATACTCATTATATGCACCGCTACTTACCGATCCACCGATATGCAGCACAGATGCAATATGCTCGCCGTCGAAAAATAAACATCGAGACTGTTGTACACATTACACATGAACGGTCCGAACATCCATTTGCCACCTGAGAGCTCCACGGATGCATTAAATGTCATCGCGCACAGGGCGACCAACATGTCGGCCATCGCGAGTGACACGACAAAATAATTGGTTATGACGCTGCACGAACGAAAAAAAAGAAGTCGGAAAAACAAAATTGAAAAACAATATAATTAACTGATGTAATGACAATGAAAACAACGACTGCAATAATATTGCATTCTATTAGTTATATCGACATTTAAGAGGGTTACTTTATAGGGAAAAATGTCATTAGGAAACGTAGATATTATGATGCTCTTAAAGAGTTTTTTTTGTTTCAATAAGTGGACTTATTTCATTTCATTTCGTATAAATTTTGGATAATTCTGGTCTAAGGCGATTATTCTACGGAGATATAATACTAGGGAACATTCTTTTCTCTTAATTCTTCCCCGGACACATTTTGCAGAACAATTCTTCCACGAGACAATTGTGCTCTAAGATATTTATTCCTGTATAGTATTATTTTCCGAGACATTTCTTTCCTGAGAAAATTCTTTCCGGCTAATTCTTCTTCGAGACTATTCCTTGCCAGACAATTGTGCATCGGATAGTTCTCCACCGAGACAATTTTTTCCCGAGACATTCTTTCTCGAGAGAATTCATCCCCGAAACAATTATGCCTGATGTAATTAATTCTTTCCAGAGTCTATGCATTCCCCAGATTATTGTTTACCGAGAAAATTGTTTCATCTGGACAATTTTTTTCCAAAACAATTCTTTCCCAAGACAATTTTTCACTGGATAATTCTTCCACGAGAAAAATGTTTTCCTTCAATTCTTTCCCGTATAATTTTTGCACTACAATTCTCTCCCAAGATAATTCTGTTCTAAGATTATTATTCCTGGAGAGTATTTTTTTACGAGGTAATTCATTCCCGAGGCATTTCCTTTCCGAGAAAATTCTTTTCGGAGAAAATTCTTTGTCGGCTAATTCATCATCGGGACTATTCTTTGCCGGACAATTCTGCATCGGATGGTTCTCCACCGAGATAATTTTTTTCCGAGACATTCTTTCTTGAGATAATTCTTCCCCAAAATAATTATGCCTGATGTAATTAATTCTTTCCAGAGTCTATGCATTCCCCAGATTATTGTTTACCAATAAAATTGTTTTCTTCTGGAACATTTTTTTTTCAAAACAATTTGTTTCCAAGACAATTTTCACTGGATAATTCTTCCACGAGAAAAAATATTTCCCCTCAATTCTTCACCGTATAAGTTTTGCAGGACAATTCTTTCCCGAGATAATTCTATCCTAAGTTAAATATGCCTGCAGTGTAATTTTTACAAGGTAATTCATTCCCGAGACATTTGTTACCGGAGAAAATTCTTTTCCGGCTAATTCTTTCACGAGACTATCTTTGTTAGACAATTCTGCATCGGATAGTTCTGCACCTAGACAATTATTTCCCGAACCAATTTTTACTCGGGATAATTCTACCTCGAAACAATTCTGCATGATGTAATTAATTCTTTTCAGAGCCTATTAATTCCCCTTGATAATTGTGTACCGAGAAAATTATTTCCTTTTGGACCATTTTTTTCCGAAACAATTCATTCCCAAGACAATATTTCACATTTAATTTTCCCACGAGACTGACTTTATGGAGACAATTCTTTCCCTAGACAATTTCTTATCGCATAATTCTTTCCTGGATATTTTTTTTCACAAACAAATTAGTTCCCTTCACCATTTTTCCAGAACTATTCTCTTCCGAAAAATTTTTACTCAAAACAATTTTGTTTTATGCATTTTTTACAAAGACTATTCAGTGCTTCTGTAATTCTTGGAGACAAATCTTTAATTTCAGAGAAAACACTTTTCCAGATAATCTTTTTCCGATGCAATAATTTTCCGATTCAAATCTTTCTCTAGAAAAATTTTCATCGGATTTTTTTCTCCAATACAAATCTTCCCGAGAAAATATTTCGCGGATATATCTTTTCTGAGCCAATTATTCCTTGGACAATATTTCACGAGACCAATTATTGCACTGACAATAATTTGCATAGCAATTCCCCCCGTATAATACTTCCCCGAAACAGCTCTTGCCCGAGATAGCTATTTCCCAAAACAATTTTTCACCGAGACAATTATTGTTTGGACAATTCTTTCCAGTAACAAAACCACGACCTTCAGCAGGAAACGTCTGTCTTTTTAAAATTGTTTTTATATTTTTGGTCTCAGTTGTGCATATAGCTCAATTATTTCATATATCCTACAGGGTACATTCTCATATATGCCACGTGTTTGTATTTGTCCCATGTAATGTGCGGCATGTCTGTCGTCGACGTTGCTGCTATTTACAGAGACAGCAACATTCTCGAAGAAATTAAATTTTCTACTTTGTTTGCATAGCATAGCGGAAATTGTCTGCGAAAACTGATAGAATTTCCGCATCCGGCATAATTCCAGCAGCTGCCGGTTGCTGCCAGTAACGCATAACTTACAGTTTTTTTTTATATTTTACACAGAAGCATACCATGTAAAGCCTGCTAGGGACAATTTTTTATTTTTTGGTTGTACTGTATAGTAGTTGTTATAATTATGCATTAATAAGTTTTTGAAGAACCTCCAAGTTGCGTGAAGTTTACGGAAACTTGGTTACTGTAGATGCTGTCAATTAGGATAATTAAGCTTTAAGGACATTGAGCTTTGCATGAACCATAAACAATTAAAAGAATTTTTATTTTACAAAATATTTCCTCTACAACAACATTTATTTGATTATCGAATAAAGGACTTTTGTTGATTGGACAAATAGGAATGGATAATTCTGCTCCACAAATACCAAAAACAAATTCAAAAACATGTTAGGTTGTCACCGTCAAAATTTTTGATAATTTTTCAAAAAGACATCATTTCGAATATATTGAGTTGCAATAAAGCCATATGATGTTTATGGTACTGGAATGAGAAGTAATTGAATTGTTTAGTCAAATCGCACTTATAAGAAATTGAGAGAAATCTGAATAAAATTTAAAAAATATTAAATATCAAATGTACTAATTTGATCGTCTGAAGAATATCGAACATTATTATTTGGTTTACGATTTGGTATTAGTTTAAATTCGGGGTCGGTAACACTACACAACAGCCATTCTGCGCAGCAGTCAAGGTTATTTTTGTATTATGTAAAATGACGCCCTTATTCCGAAAATATGGTTTAATAATGTTTCTTTGGATAGGTTTACAAAATATGGGCCAATAACTTTTGGACTGAGCTTTCATTTCTTACATTTCTTAGAACATTTTTAAATTGGTTCATTAGTTTAAGAGAACTCGAAAGAAGAACTTGAAAAAATATGTTTTTTCAACAAAAATTTAAGAAAAAATTCATTTAAAAAAAAGGAAAAAAATCGAGAAAGTAAGATGATACACAAATTTTAATTTTTCAAAATTGGCTCACACTCTTTCGAAGAAATTGAGCTATAAATGACAAAAATATATGGGTAACATTTGAGGATAAAAAAAGTTATGTGAAGCAATATAATTGAGTGCTATACAAATTGAGGGCATAAAAATAAAAAAATAAAAAATGTGAGCGGATCACGATTATTTTTTGAGCACCTATTGATAGATGATTGCTTGTAATTAATTTTAAATTTTATAACTTTATCTTTAATACATGACGAGATATGTGATCCTAAAAAGTAAACCCATATTTCGTAGTGGATGTAGTAGATTACGTTGACTAAATCGACTCATTTTCGAACTTTGAATTACTATTCTACTAAAATATATTCAAAATAAATTTCACATCATTCGGAATAGCAGTTTTAAAGTTATCGTGTATAGGCGGACAGACAGACGGTCATATCTAAATCGACTCGGAAAGTGATGTTTTCATACCAGTCACAGTTCATACTAAGAGGCTCTAAAATATTCTCACATATATTTTATAACTTGTAACCCATGGGTATAGAGTATAAACATATTAGGCGATTTTTTTTAGTTAATACCCAATTGTAATCAATTGTAATGCTTTCACATGATTTTTTCTGTTCCCAAAACGTATCCATAGATTTATTTTATTTTTAGATCATTTTCTTAAAAAATGTACAGGACAATTTTGCAATATTAAAAATTAAAAGTTTTGCAATATTACAAACTGTGCATCATCTGTGCAGCCGCGGTAGCTCAGTGGTTAGTGCGTTGGACTGCGAGCTAAAGGTCTCCGGTTCAAGTCTGGACTGGGGCCAACAACATCTTTTCATAGAAACATTTTTCTATACCGCGCAACCTTTTGGCAGTAAATGGCAAACCTACGAGAGTAAAACATTGCCTATGAAAAGCTCTCACCCGCCGTTTGGATTCGGCAATAAACTGTAGGTCCCACCACTTTGAGTACAAATGTAACACGCACAGCTCAAAATGGTGAGAGGGCTCGGCCGAAGTTCTTATAGGACTGTAGCGCCAAACTATTATTATATTTATTATTATTATCATCTTTCGTTTTCAATTTTTCTCCATTTTTTAAATGCATTTTTTAATAAAATTTTGGTCGACAAAGTTGACATTTTTCGAGTTCTTCTATAGAGTTTTCTTAAACCAGTAAACCAATTCCAAACTATTTTAAGAAATGTTTATTGAATATTTAATTATCTTTCATTCGATATAACAACTGAGTTTATGGGTTTTATTAAACGCGAGATATTTACAAATATATGTGACCACCTTTTTGAACGCTCAGTACAAAAGATATTGCCCGAAATCTCGTAAACCTATCCGTAGTAAATTTTTTAATTCATATATTCAAATTCTGCGAGTTATTTCCAATAATACAAAAATAATGGAATTTACTGCGCAAACTTTTTTTCTCATTTTGTTGTGTAGTGTAATCTTGAATTAGAAATCGGGTTTTCTCCACCACGTCATAATTATCAGTAACATTTACATTAAAGTATTTTTGATAATACTAATTAAAAAGAAATGGTAAAATGGTTAGACGTAGAGATAAGTTTATTTTTGTGTATTGAGATCATTTAGTTTCGTATACAATAAAGCCCTACCAATATCTGCAGTCGATAAATTAATTTTTGCTCTGCCATTACCACAGTCAAAATATAAGGTATCTACCAGGTAGACAAAGAACGCAGTTTTCAAGCTTCGGCATGTTTCCGGCAAAGATTGTAGCAAAATCTGTTTGTTTTATGCCGTAGAAATAGTTAGAACCCTAGACAAAATATCTGGCATTTTTCAGGAATATTTTTGACATTTTTTTGGCAAACACACAGATAAATGGAATATTTTGAGAAGTATTTTGGAATTTTAATTGAATATTCAAGACGCATTTTGGGAAAGTGCAGAGAACAGATAGTTCGTGATACAGACATCACCTTTGTCAGTTTGAAATATGTCGAAATAAAGTTTAGAACTTCCTCGACGCTGCAAAAATTGTGTCTGACGGTGTCTTTAAAATGCCTTAAAATTTGATAATCTGCCATATGAATGACACGAACTACCATTTATTTGCCCTAAACACGCCGGAAATATTGCTTAAACAGCCATAATTTGATCTTGAAAACAGACTAACAGCAGGTCGTCGATTGTGATTGTGATTTTAATATTAAAGTTCATATTTAGAATCAATAACCGATAGGTTTTTACAAATAAATCGTATACAATACTGAATAATCGATTATTTTATCACTAAAGTTTTTTTTTATTCAAATTCAATTTATCTTTCAACATTAAATGCTCAATTCTAATTATTTTATCAATATTAAAATAGTATTTTATAATTATATTGAAATTAGTAAAAAGAATTGTAGATTTTATTATTATTTTTTTTTTGTATAAAATATTTTATTCTTACATAATTCCGTTATTTTTTAACTAACAAATCCGTTCAATTATTCTTTTTCACGTTTTCTCGTTAAAAAATGTATCGGCCATGTTCCGACTTTCGATGGAATTCCAATCGAATTTCATATAAAATATCCCAGCAATCAAAACTATAATTTAACGATATCGAAACGATATCGTTTATAGGCTAAAATTATCGTTTTCGATAATATAAAATGATACGAAAACGATAGAGTTTTCGATAAAAACGAATCTATCTAAAACTATATCATTGTTTTTGTCGTTATAGATATCGAGGTGATATCATATATGGATTTATTTTCGATAAACAAATTTTATTTGTTCAGAAAATTTTATTTTTGACAAAAATTATAAAGAACACGAAAAAAACTTTTACATCTGAAATTTATCATTTATATATCGAATTTAAGAATTATCGTCAAATGGTTTGTAGGGATGTAAACAAACGGTTTTAAATTCGATGTCTCAGAACAAAAATTTGTTTTTTCAATGAATTCCATCCGTTTGCTTTGACTTCAACGATTTGAATTCGTTTGAAAAACACATTTTTTTGCATTGTAACATCGAATTCAAAAAAGTTTGTTTAAAAATTGTATATGAAATTCGATCGAAAGCCGGAACATGGCCGTATATTTGACTTTTACAAATTTATTTTATTTAACACAATAATAATCGTCTGTTTCTCACTACTAATTTCTGAGTTATAATTTCGATTAATAATCGATTAATATTAAATAATCGTTTAATTCAACTTATCATTTGTTCTCATTACTTAGATTTGTTGAAGTTAATCAATTAATTCTTTTTCATAGTAATAGTACTGTTAAAAATTTAAATTTTCTATATCGATTCATAATCGATTAATAATTACTTACCGCAATTTCCGATTCCGCTGCACTGAGATAATGACCAACGCATTGCCCAGCACTGCAGCCAAAATAATCGACGTAAATATGAAACCCTTCAATATGACCAACGACAGATCCATCCAACTCTCCTCATTGGCGCCGTCAATCGGGGGCAAAACAACGTCCGTCAGATTGTCCAGTAGCGCATCGCTGCTTGAGTTGATTGTTGCAGTGGTTGCATCAACGACAATTGTTGCTGATTGTGTTGTTGCGTTGAATGCAGTTGTTACGGCGGTTGTTGCAATGACGTTCATTGCCTTAGTTGTGTTTGTTGTTGATGCTGCTGCTGCTGTTGTTGCTGTTGCGATTGCAGTTGTTTTGCTTACAATGGCGCTGAGTTTTTTTGTTGCAGCTCGGGTTGCTCCTATTCTTGTTGTTGATGCAGCTGCGGCTGTTGTAGTTGTGGCCGTTGTCGCTGGCGCGACAGCAACAATTGCAGTTGCATTGTTGAGGTGGTCGGCAGTGACGTTAAGTGAGGCAGATGTTGTTGTTGTTGTAGTGGCAATAGCTGTGACAGCAGCAACAACAATTGTTGACAACATTTTTGGCTTTTTCAAAGGCGTTGGAAATGATACTCTTGTTGTTGTTGTTGGTAAGGTTGCTGCTAGTTTTTATATTGTTAAAGTTTTTGTTTTTGCAACGGTTTGTGTTGTTCCTACTATTGACGTTGCTACTATATCTTTTGTTGCAGTTGCTATTACTTAAGTGGTTGTTGCTTTTGTTGTTGTGTTTATTTTAGTTGTTGTTTTTGTGCGTCATGCGTTGCTTTGTGGTTGCAATGCTTTTTTATGTTGCTGATATTTTTGTGTTTTCGATATAAATATTGTTGCTGCTATTTATGTTGTTGTTGTGGTAATATTTTTGTTGTAGTTAAAACTTCCGTTAAAATTGCTGTTGCACTTGCAACTGCTGTCGTTGTTCTTCTGTTGCACCGCCGCCGCCAGTCACAGCAACCTGATTTGTTTTGTTGCTGCTAGTCTGCTGATTGTTCTGCTGCCGCTGCATATTTCTGTTGTTGTTGCTATTGCTGCAACAACGTCAACATCATCATCATCATCATCAGCAATATTGTCAAATTCACCTTCATCATCGTCATCAACATTTTTGCTACCGTTGCGCAAATAAACTCGCAAATAATTGAAATTTTCAATTTGCAACATAAAAGATCGATGTCAAGGATGTCAAGGACATGCAACGTTGTGCAGTAGCTGTAGCAGCATCAGCAACAGTATCAGCGACAATAGCAACGGCAACAGCAAATAACAACAACAACAAATAGAATAATTGTAAAAAATACTTTGGAAAAAGTGCCAACAGCAACTGCTGTTGCTGCCAAGTATGACCAACGTACGTTCTTTTTTTTTAGTTTTTATGCTTTATGTTGTTATATCTCTGTCTCTGTTTTTCACTATTTACAGAGTGTTGCTCTGTATAGTTGTCTCTTTTTTTTCTTTATTTCACTCGTCCATGTCAACTGCAACTTTTCACTTTTTTGGTTGTCTATGCCTTCGCTGTGTCAGTGAATCGCGGAAAATCTGTAATTAAAATGAAATGAAATCGTCAGTATTTTTAATTAAATGAATATACAACACAAAATATACATTTTTCATATATTTACAGCTACCGTAGATACAAATTCAGTTACGATTACAGCTACCTTTTACAGTTCGAGCTATATGTACCGTGTACTGCGTATTTATAAAAGGATTAATAGCTCTGTAATGACAACGATAGGAACACAAAATGACAAACAAGAAAATTAATTACAAACAAGTTTAATACATTTATAGCCTTTTGGATCCCATTTGAAAATAATAAAACTGAGATAAATACTTAAATTAGTTAAATTCTCATGTAATCGTCGTGGCAGGAGTAATACATATTTCCCATAGATACCAAAATTTAGTTCAAAATTTTGAACATTTTTAATTTAAATTTTTCAGACAATTTATTAATTATTTTTTAGAATTCAGGTTTTTAATGAAAAATAAGAAAATTTTATATGGTTATCTATCTGCCATTTTATGATGAAAAGATATACGAATTCGAATTTCGGTAGTAAATTTTAATAATTTCGACTCGTTATATCATGAAATGGCAAACCTTACTGAAGAGAAATGTCAAAAGAGCGGCAAGAAATATGGCGTCGTTTGCTGTCCCTGTCGCTCTACTTTTGTAGCGTCCCATTTGAAAAACCCTTTGTAGCGCACTTATTGAAAAACCCTTTAAAAAAGTCTTTAAAATAAATACATATGTATTTGATTTACATCCAAAACCATATGTATTTATTTTTACTAAACTGATGTAGTTGTTTTTGTATGGAATATTACTACATAATTTGACAGCTATTTGGGGACTATGGGGGCGATTATCACAAGGCAACGTGTCTGAGTGCTTCAACATGGCGAAGCCAGCGCAATCCTTGTCGGTGTCGTCTCAAGTCAACTCACTGGTCACCAGAATTGACAAATTGTCAAATGGTGACACATCCACTTCGGTGGAAGTCCTCCTCGTGGAAGTCCCTGGAAACGGCGCTCTACACCACCCGGTGTAGAAGTCGGCTAAAGTGAGTGGCGAGCATCTCCCTCAGAGTGAGGGTTCGTGCGTTGGGTTTGGGTCCCACCACGGAAAAAACCTATGCGCCCAATGAAAACAAAAAAGAAGCCTCGGATAACGACCGATTACAACGATGACGACCCACGCAAACGTTTTAAGGACCATGATTTACGGATATGTACCTGGAATGTCCGGACCCTTTATAGGGAAGGTGCCTCTATCCAGCTGGCAGATGTCCTCGAAAAATATAAGGCTGACATCATCGCTATCCAGGAGATGCGATGGACGGGACAGGGCTGTTCGAAACAAGCGTCCTGTGATATCTACTACAGCTGCCATGCGGAGAGACACGAATTTGGATGTGGATTTGTGGTCGGCAAGAGACTCCGCCATCTTGTCTCTAGGTTCACGCCCGTGGACGAAAGGCTGGCAACAATCCGCATCAAGGCTAAATATTTCCATATCAGCATAATTTGTGCACACGCTCCGACGAACGAGAAAGATGACGAGACAAAAGAGCGCTTCTACGAGCGCCTAGACAACGCATACGAGCGCTGCCCCCGCCACGATATCAAAATCGTGCTAGGCGATTTTAACGCCAAGGTGGGCAGAGAAGCCATCTATTGTCCCACAATCGGAAAATTTAGCCTCCATGCCAACACTTCCGATAACGGAACGAGGCTAATCGACTTCGCCGCAGCACGAAACATGGTAGTTAGTAGCACTAGATTCGAACATTTCGATATCCACAAGGCCACATGGTTGTCGCCCGATCAAAAAACTCGAAATCAAATTGATCACGTTGTGATTGACGGAAGGCACGCTTCAAGCGTGATGAACGTACGCACTATCCGAGGTGCCAATATGGACTCGGATCATTACCTTGTAGCAGCCAAGGTCCGCACACGCTTAAGCGCTGCGAAGAACGTACGGAACCAAACGCAGAGAAAGCTAGACGTCGCAAAGCTGCAATCACAACAGACAACGCAAGCCTTTTCCACTCGACTCTCACACCTGCTTAGACAAAGCACTCCTCCTCTCGATGATATAAGCGCACAGTGGAATCATATCTCCTGCTCTATGCGTACGGCTGCCGAAGAGGTGCTTGGATTCCAACGCCCCCTGAGGAATCAGTGGTATGACCAAGAGTGTCGCGCGGCCACTGCAGAGAAAGACGCTGCGTACAAATCCACCCTGCAGTCAGTAGCTACGCGAGCTGCGAAGGAGCGATACAAAGAGAAGAGGAGGGAAGAGAGACGTCTTTTCAGGCGTAAAAAAAGCGAGGCAGAAAGACGTGAGTGTGAGGAGATTGAGATGCATGGGGACAGGAATGAGGCTCGAAAATTCTTCGAAAAAATAAGACGCCTAGCCGGAGGTTCAAAATCCGGAGCATCTTCCTGTAAAGATGAGAACGGAAATCTAGTGACAGATATCCAGAGCACACTGAAAATATGGAGGGATCACTTCTCTAAACTGCTGACCGGTGATGATGACCTCAATTCCACCGATAGAGAAGTAAACCCGGCAACCCCAGTACTTGATGACGACGTTGAGATTCCGCCACCCGACCATGACGAGGTCAGAACAGCCATTGCTCGGCTGAAAAACAACAAAGCCGCAGGTGCTGATGGCCTGCCTGCTGAATTGTTTAAGACCGGAGGCGAAGAGCTAATAGAGAGCATGCACGAGCTCGTAAGCAGAATATGGTCGGATGAAAGCATGCCAAGTGACTGGAACCTCAGTGTACTCTGCCCAATTCTTAAGAAAGGGGATCCCACTATCTGCGCCAACTACCGTGGGATCAGCCTACTCAATATCGCATACAAGGTTCTATCGAGCGTATTATGTGAAAGACTGAAGCCCATCGTCAACAGACTGATTGGACCTTATCAGTGCGGCTTCAGACCTGGAAAGTCCACCATAGACCAGATTTTCACATTGCGCCTAATCCAGGAAAAGACCCTAGAAAAACAGATCGAGACCTACCACCTATTAGTCGACTATAAAGCCGCCTTCGACACTCCGATAAGGGAACGATTATACGCCGCAATGTCTGAGTTCGGTATACCTGCGAAACTTATAAGGCTTTGCAGGATGACCCTGAGCAACACACGTTGCTCAGTGAGAATAGGAAAAGACCTCTCCGAGCCATTTCATACCGAACGAGGTTTCAGACAAGGTGACTCCCTATCGTGCAACTTTTTTAACTTATTGATGGAGAAAATAGTTCGAGCTGCCGAACTCCGTCAAAGCGGCACTATCCTCAACAAAAGTGTCATGCTGCTCGCATATGCCGACGATATTGATATCATTGGCAGGAGCACACGAGCAGTCAGCGCAGCATTCTCCAGATTGGAGAAAGAGTCGCGTCGAATGGGTCTAGCGGTGAACGAGGACAAGACGAAGTTCCTTGTGTCAACAAGCAAAAAAGAGTCCGTGCGTCTTGGACAAAAAGCTGATTTTGACACCCACAAGTTCGACATTGTGAAGGACTTCGTCTATCTGGGATCCAGCGTAAACAGCAACAACGACGTCAGCCTGGAGATCAAACGGAGAATAACTCTTGCCAACAGGTGCTACTTTGGGCTCAGTAGGCAATTGAGAAGCAGAGCCCTCTCTCGCCGGACAAAAATAACGCTCTACAAGTCACTCATCATGCCCGTCCTACTTTATGGTGCAGAAACATGGACGCTGGCCACCACCGATGAGAGAGTACTGGGAGCGTTCGAGAGAAAGATTCTCCGTAAAATCTTTGGCCCTATCTGCTTTGCTAACGAGTATCGAATCAGAATGAACCACGAGCTGTATGAGTTATTCGACGACATTGACATAGTCAAGCGCATCAAGATCCAGCGGCTTCGCTGGCTAGGTCATGTCGAACGAATGGATGAAAACACTCCAGCCAAGAAGGTGCTTGAATCGAAACTCGAAGGTGGACAGCGTAGAAGAGGGCGTCCAAATCTGCGTTGGAAAGACCAAGTTGAGGACAACCTGGCAACGCTTGGTATTTCTAACTGGCGTCAGCGCGCGCAAAGCAGATCCGACTGGCGCGGCTTCATCTCAGCGGCCAAAACCGATCCACGGTTGTAAGGGCCATTTAAGTAAGTAAGTAAGTAATTTGACAGCTTTTCTATAAAAATTTCAATATATCAATATATTAAAAACTCTAAATTTTATCTTTATTTACATGTCCTGAAATATGTAGAGAAATTACTAATAATAATAATAGTTTGGCGCTACAGTCCTGTACAGAACTTCGGCCGAGCTCTCTCACCATTTTGAGCTGTGCGTGTTATATTTGTACTCAAAGTGGTGGGACCTACAGTTTATTGCCGAATCCGAACGGCGGGTGAGAGCTTTTCATAGGCAATGATTTTACTCTCGTAGGTTTGCCATTTACTGACGAGAGGTAGCGCGGTATAGAAAAATGTTTCTATGAAAAGATGTTGTTAGCCCCAGTCCAGGCTTGAACCGGGGACCTTTCGACTCGCAGTCCAACGCACTAACCACTGAGCTACCGCGGCTACATTTGCTTTTAATTTTACAAAAACATGTAGTTAATTTACTTTGTTGTGATAATTAATAAAATACATATTTTTATTTTTATATTAAAAACAATTTATTAATTTTGTAAATTATATGAATCAATATTAATATGAATTTTTTAAATATTGTACTGAATACTGCAGAGTTTACAACTTATTTTTAAAACGAAAAATATTCAGAAGTAAACTTAGTTGGCAGTTCTATAGTCTTCTCTCATTAACTCGGTTCGGTCAGCTGCTACGGACTAGAGATGGGCACGTGAGTGAGTTTTGACTCACACTCACTCACGCTCACGAAAGAATTTTTTTAATCACGCACACTCACTCACGGTCTTTTTTTGCTCTACTCACACTCACTCACAATCACGTGAGTAAAATTAAGATTCAATCACAATCACGCGTGATTCACGCGAATTACGCTGAATCACGTGTTTTTTTTCAGAATGCAAAAATACATATTTCATTTGTATATGTGGTGAGATTGGTCGAACGTCTTGAATATCAGCGACAAAAATAATGAACACAAAACTTGTACAAGTAACAACGATAGTTTTTATTAGAGTGAGTAATTTTCTTATTGAAAATTTTCAACTAAAAGTTCAAAGATAGTTAGATTTAAATCATATTAAATAACCAAGTAAAATAGTGAGCAGTGAACAACTTAATTATTTAACACCACCCCGCGCTGCAAACCCATCATGTTTATTTGCTTCCAGAATGCAATGCTACCTAGCAATCTGCAATTTGATCGTTTGAAGCTATAGGTTTTAATTCGATGTTTTTCTTCATAACATTGTCCCGCAAGAAGTGGTATTTTACATCTATATGTTTTGATCGTCGAGTTTCAGGATTTTGAGCTACAAAAATGCATCCAGAATTATCTTCATAAATTGTTATAGGCCGCATAGGATTTATATGCATATCTTCCAGAATTTTGCACAACCAAATCCCCTCCATAGACGCAGTAGCAGCAGCAACGTATTCTGCCTCAGTAGTAGACATTGCAACCAGCCCTTGCTTTTTGCTACTCCACATGACAGTGCAACCAAAAACTTGAAATAAAAATCCAGATGTCGACTTTCGTTCTTCACAGTCATTTGCCCAGTCAGCATCTGCATATCCCACCAAAGGTTGTAATTGACTATTCCGATAAGTCAAAACAAGGTCCTTTGTTCCTTTAATATATCGTAAAATTCTCTTTAAATGACTCCAGTGTATGTCCGTAGCGCAGTCTTGAAAACGACTTAAATATCCGACAGCGAAACAGAGATCAGGTCTTGTTGCCAACATAAGGTACATCAAGCTGCCAATAACTTCCCTAAATGGTTGATTTGTAAGAGTCGAGGTTTCCTTTCGTGATAATTTGCAATTTAATTCCATGGGAGTGCTTACACTATTACATTCGTTCATATTAAATTTAGAAAGCATGCGTTCTATGTAATCAACTTGGTCCAGTGAAAGTACGCCATTCGCCTGGTCGTATTTAATGTTAATGCCCATGAAAGTCTGAACTTTTCCCAAATCTTTCATTTTGAACTCACTGGCTAACATTTTCTTTAAATCAGCAATACCACTCTCGTCATTTCCACAAATAAGTATATCATCCACATATAATACGAGATAAATGCGACATTGCCTTTCAGTTTTTATGTATAAGCAGTAGTCAGCTTGAGAACGTTCAAAACCAAGAGATGATATGTGATTGTGGAAACGTAGATTCCAACAACGGGGGCTTTGTTTTAGACCATACAGTGATCTATTTAATTTCAACACATATCCCTCTGCGACATCAACTCCATCAGGTGGTTTCAAATATACGTTTTCCTCAATAAAACCATGAAGAAATGCAGTTTTTACATCCATTTGCCAAAATTCATAATTATGTTGTACACCAATCGCTAACAATAATCTAATGGTTGGCAATCTTGCAACTGGCGAGTAAGTTTCAGAATAATCGATTTCAGCCCTTTGCATGAAACCCTTAGCAACTAGTCTTGCTTTATACTTGCAGTCGACACCGTTTTTCTTTTTAAAAATCCAACGAGTGCCAATTAATTTAATTTTACCTGGATTTTTTACAGCAGTCCATGTATTGTTTTCTTTCAGCGAATTTAGTTCTTCAGACACAGCACACATCCAATTTTGTGCATTTTCCATACCATCAATGTCTTTGTAGTCCATAGGCACGTCTTCATCCAAAACACAAGAAACGTTGTTGCATGTACCGAAATCATTGTCAAGAATAAAATCTTTGTATCTTGCAGGAACAGTAATATTTCGTTTCGGACGTCTTGGCGAAGTAACTTCTTCCATCTCGCTTTCCGCAGACTGATAATTAAATTCAGCATCTCCTGTAGACTCGCCCTCTCCTGCAACATCTTCAACGTTCGCTTCTTCAACATGGTCTTCTTCAACGTGGTCCTCTATGATGCAAACACCATCACTGCTTAAATCGATCGGCATACAATGGGAATCTTGTCTATCTGATTTATCACTCATTTTGTACATTTCTTCATCAAATTTGACATCTCTTGACAAAACAATTTTCTTGTTGTTCTTGTCCCACAGACGATATCCATTTATTGCGTATCCAACCATAATGCACTCAAAACTTTTCTTATCAAACTTCGATCTCCTCTGCTTTGGAATCCACACATAAGCTCGACTTCCAAAAATTTTTAATTTTGATAAATTCGGTTTCTCTTTGTACCACATTTCGTAGGGCGTTTTGTTCTTTACCGCATTCGATGGACTTCTATTTGTCAAAAAAGTCGCGGTTAGAATGGCTTCACTCCACATGTTCTTGTCCATATTTGCATCGAATAGCATTGCTCTACCCTTTTCTACTAGAGTTCTATTCATGCGCTCGGCAACACCGTTTAACTCAGGAGTATACGCATCGTGAAACTCTATATTTACGCCTTCCGAAGCACAGTAGTCTTTGAACTGCTTCGACGTATATTCTCCGCCTTGATCACATCTCAAGTTCGCAATTTTCACTCCATGAAAACTCTCTGCCATGACTTTGTAGTCCTTGAAGCAATTAAACACTTCAGACTTCTGCGATATACAGTACGTTGCCACCATATGTGTATAATCATCAACAAAAGTAACAAAGTACCACTTTTGATCGTGTGATATTACATTCGACTTTCCACATACGTCTGTATGAACAAGCTCCAACACGCGCTTTGCTCTCCTTCGAGTCCCTTTGAATGGTAACCGTGTCTGCTTAGCGGTTACGCAACTTTCACAAAAATCCAATTTCTCAGTCAGCTTATCTCGTATGCCTGTGACCATGTCTTGTATACTGCAAACAGATTTCATATTAAGATGACCCAGTCTTTTGTGCCATACTTCATTTTGACTTGCACACATATTTGTCGTCGATTGATGAGTGGTTAGTTTTAACCAGTAAAGGCCGTTGTGCAACTCACCGATCCCAATGAGTTCATTGTCAAACATAATTTTTGCTAGACCATTTCCAAAAATAACAGTTCCTCCCTTTGAATCGATTTTGCTTACAGATAACAAATTCTGCCGAGACGAAGGAACGACTAGAACATTCTCCATCGATGTATACTTCTCACGTCCATTAACAACCGTCGCCACTGTGACATCTCCAGAAATTGTAGCTTTCATTGATTCACCTTCCTTAGCAATGTTGATGTTGTATTCGTCTCCAACTGACCGCGGATTTGGTATTAATTTAGGATTGTTAACAATATGGTCAGTACATCCGGAATCGATGAGACAAAAGAAGTTTTCCTCAGGATTATTTGCACCACATCTAGTCATCATCGCGAAAGATTTATGCGAATCCTCAATATCTGCACAAACAGCATTTGCAGTTGGGCTGTTTTTCTTCTTATCTTTCCAACAATCATTAGCTTTGTGTCCAGGTTTTTTGCATTTGTAGCAAATAATTTGTTTTGGTTTACCTTTATAATGCTTTTGGGTATGTAGCGACATAGATGTAGGTAAATCTCCATCCAAAGACTTGCTGCGATTCTTCAATTCTGCTTCAAGCAAGCGGCTTTTCACTCGTTCTAGACTTAGCTCGTTTTCGTCCAGCGTTTCCAACGCCGTTACAACGTTCATGAAAGAGTCTGGCATCGCCATGAGCAAATCGATTACAATTTCCAAATCGTCCAATCTTCCTCCCGCCGATTTGTATGCTCGTACAGCAGTATCGAATTCTTTGAAGAAATCAGACAAACCTCTACCTTCCTGACACTTCAGCGACATCATCTTCTTTTTCAAATAAATTTTTGTTCCAATAGTTTTCCTTTGAAAAACGCCGTCCAACGCTTTCATCATTTCATACGCAGAATTTTTGTCTTGAATATATTCCAAGTGCGAATCTGCTACACATCGTATGATGTAATTCATTGCTTTTGCATTTTTCGCCTTCCATACTGCGTACGCTCCACTATTGCTTGCATTGTCCTCAACTGGCTCTTCTTCAATAAATTTCAGCAAATCCATTTCTCTCAACAACGCCGTGACTCTAAACTTCCATATGGCATAATCGTTACCACAAAAACGCGGAACGCCACAACTATCCTTGTACTCCATTGTCCTGCTTGCGTAGTCTGGTCCCACAACCTCTTGAATATCAGCGACAAAAATAATGAACACAAAACTTGTACAAGTAACAACGATAGTTTTTATTAGAGTGAGTAATTTTCTTATTGAAAATTTTCAACTAAAAGTTCAAAGATAGTTAGATTTAAATCATATTAAATAACCAAGTAAAATAGTGAGCAGTGAACAACTTAATTATTTAACAGAACGAGCGTGGCAACTCGAATATAACGGAATTAAAAAATTTGAAAGACTTGAATGTGCTGTTCATATAAAAACCAAAAAATTGCCTCGAAAAATAATTCTCCGGTAAAGAATTCGTGTAAAATCTATGAGAATTGTCCCAGGAAAAATGATCTCTGAAAAAAAAATTATCAATAAAAGAATATTGACTTTGTGAACAACTATTTTTGAAGCGATTTTTTTGCTTACTACATTTATAACTCGAATAAAAACTGGACCCCACACGAACTTCTGGAACAAACTAAACTTAATAAAAACGAGTTGGGAAAGTTAGGTCACATGGGTAAGTTCGGTCACATGGGGCGGATTTTTATAGTCGGTCGGGCCCGACTATGGAATACCCTACACCTTTGGTGGGGATATTAACCCTCAGAATATTATTCATATATCAGAAATTTACGTCTTATATCCCCATAAATTAAAAAATTATATAAAGTATAAAAAACTAAAAAAAAAAAAATTTAAAATGTAATTGGGCGGACCACGCCTATATTTAAAATTTTGAAAGGCTAATATTTCATAGATTAGATTTTAATAATTTACGGATCAAATTTCCACGATGAAACCCGGGAAATGATGAAAAAAAAAAGTGGGCGGATCACGCCCATTTTTGGACCACATATTTTTAGGTGAATTCTAACAATATGTTTTAAATTTTATAACTATACCTTGAATACTTTTCGAATTATTAGTTCCGAAAGAGTTATATAAAAGTGACTTGTATGGGAGGTGGGCGTGTCCGTTGACCGATTTGGCTCATTTTCAAACTCAGTTCCTACTTTTGGCTAAAATATATTGAGACGAAATTTCATTGCATTCTGATCAGTATTTCTCAAGTTATTCTGTATTCGGACAGCAAGACAGCAAGACAGCAAGACGGACAGACAGACAGACGGACATGGCTAAATGGACTCGGGTAGTAATGCTGATCAAGAATATATATACTTTTCCATACCGGACACGCCTCCTAAGGGGCGTTACAATATATGCACAAAGTTAATATACCCTGTACCTCATAGGTGTAGGGTATAAAAAGGAAGTCAATACAGAGTTATCTCATGTATAGTTGAAATTGAAAATTCAATTTTTTACAAAAATATAGACCAAAAATACGTTCTATGTCCATTTCCATGAACGGTCGTATGAAACCAAGCAAAAACTATTGACATGACCCCACAAAAATTGACTATACCATATTAAGTACGGCCGTTTTGCAGGGGTTAGATCAATTGTTGACTGAAATCTTGCAAAGAAGGTGTGGTTATATGACGGTCGGTTTGATTAACTATAGTTCTGAATAGTGGGTAGCCGCCTTCCCAAAGCCATCTGAGTTCAAGGGGTGACCCTACTTGTGCTGTAGCTCAGCAAATATATAAAAGTGAGATTTTTTATTTAATGAAATATTCGACTCACTCACGAACAAATTTTACCCACGCACACTCACTCACGGTATTTTTTGGTCTACTCACACTCACTCACAATCACGTGAGCAAAATTAGGATTCAATTACAATCACGCGTGATTCATGTGAATCACGCTCACATGTCCATCTCTACTACGGACTGCTTTTGGTTTACTTTATACCTCTTTCGCAGTCATCCGTCGTGTGCAAAAAAAAACTACAACAGTTTCCAACTACTTTCTGCAATATGAAACCTACAAATTCGTTTATACCTGCACGAGGGACGACCTTTCGTAATTCGTTCGTCAATACAGTTTGTGTAATATGTAGAGAACGAATGTTTAATACATGGCGTACTAAAAATAAGATAAATAAAGACAAATGTATTTAAAAACCAACAACATGTAGTAGAACTACATTTTTTCAA
The DNA here is from genome assembly GCA_951804985.1 of Dryomyza anilis. Taxonomy (NCBI): domain Eukaryota; kingdom Metazoa; phylum Arthropoda; class Insecta; order Diptera; family Dryomyzidae; genus Dryomyza; species Dryomyza anilis. The sequence goes on from OX638132.1 coordinate 95,055,542, forward strand.
AACAAACACATAAAATGTATATAATTTACATTAGTAATTTTTTGGTGTATTTAAAATATAAAAGCATTTTAAACTTTTTCATTTTTAAACGGATGCCGTTTTGATATGGTATGAGGTTAGTAATTTTAATCGTTAGCTTGAACTATGCTCTGCATAATCGTAAATAATTTTCTTATTTATTTTAAAAACTGAAATGCTAAAAAAATCATACACAAATAAGAAGTCTGGTTTTGTTGAGTACCTAGTGTTAGCTGTATAAAAAAAAGTATACCATATGTCAGATGAAGTATTTAACACTGTTTTTGAAAAGATGAGCTCAAATGTTACTACCGAATTTCAAGAACTATTATCAAAGATACATTATATAGAAGATCGCTGTGATGTTGAGATACGCAGCTGACAGACATTATCATATGGCTAATCAGTAATCCGGAGGAATATTATCGAGTAACATTGTTTAAACAATTTTTTGACATTTTTTTTAAGTATAAAAGGACGTTGACTCTTCATTGAAATCTATGTTCAAGATTTTCGAACATAATTCCATCAAAAATGGAGAAATGGAGTTTTGAATTTTCTTACGAAAAGTGCATTCTAAATGGAATATCAGTCACTCAAACAGAGTTCCAATTATTACATCAATTTATTAAATCAGATGTTAATAAGAATAATTTGTCATTTAACGGTTAGTAACATAGAATGTGTTTTTTTCCAAATGCCATCTGATTATTGCAATTATTTGACACATTGCCCGATTCAGAGAGATTATTTTCTACATAACAGCGAATAAAAATATGTATTAAAAAGTTTTTGATTCGAAGAAATCAAAAATTTGTAAATACATATCGTCACTATCATGCCAAAGGGGCGAATTTGCAATTTTTGACATTTGCGTATTTTAACATTTTGGAATGTAGTTTATCCTCAAGTATGCTGTGCCAAAATCGCGTGTCATTTTGTTGGATATTTCTAGCCACAAAGGACAAAACCAAAAGGGCGAATTTGAAAAATTGAAAATCTTGTCAAAAGGTCGAATCTTTCCATTTTTTGCTATAACTCTTTAATCGTACAAGATAAAATAGTGATGTAAAGGCATTAATTGTTTGTTTTAAAAGCACCTATTGGCATGCATCAGTATTTAAAAATATTTTGCAAAACGTTTTTTCCTGCAAATAACAAATGGAAAATTAATGTTTGACAAAATATTTTTAATTAATAATGCAGATCGATAGGTACTTTAAAAACAAACAATAAATGGCTTTACATCACTATTTTATCTTGTACCATTAAAGAGTTATAGCAAAAAATGAAAAGATTCTCCCTTTTGGCATGACAAGATTTTCAATTTTTCCAATTTATAAGTTTTTTTGCTATAATTTTTTATTGGTGCAAGATATAATAGTAGTGTTGAGGTATTAATTGTTTGTTTTTAAAGCACCTATCCAACTGCATCATTATTTAAAAATATTTTTCCAAACAATTTTCCTGCAAATAACAAATGGCAAATTAATGTTTGACAAAATATTTTTAATTAATAATGCAGATCGATAGGTGCTTTAAAAACAAATATTTAATGCCTCTACATTACTATTTTATCTTACGCTTATAAAAAGTTATATCATAAAAAACAAAAATATTTGCATTTTGATCAGGCTATACCTCCAAATCTAAAGATATTTAATATACCTTATAATAATTGACGAATAAACTAAAATAACAGAAAAAATTGAAGAAAATATAAATTTTTGTAATTTTTAAAGCACTTCAAACTTTAAAATTTGATTTCCCAACATTTTTAAAAATGCACATTCGCCCCTTTGGCATGACAGTGACGATATTTCTATTGGAATCGATTTAATGGACATGTTGTACATTCAAATTTCACTCAACAACCCAACACCACAGGTAGTGTCAAAACAAATCTCAAACAAGACAAAGGTGTAGTGTATAGTGAAAAATTGTGTGCAATAAATATTGAAACACTGAAAAATACTGCACTTGATACTCAGTGTATGTTTCATTGTTTTAGTGTATCCTTATTACTCTAAAAATAGTATCATTGCTATTACAATATACCGTCGTTGCAGAACTAACAAAATTTTGAAAATTCTAATTATTCATTTATAAAATTTTTTTATAGCTGTCAATTTCTAATCAATGAGCTCAATATTTTACCCTAATAATAAGAAAATGTAAATTTATCAATTGGTATTTTATCTTTAATGTACTAATTATTTTTTGTAATAATTACCCATAAAGTTGAAATTTGAGATTTTCATGAAAATGTATTTGGTGACTTTTAGTTCAACAACAACAAAATTGTAAAATTTCAAAAGGGTATAAGAAAATCATATAATATTTAAAGTATCGAAAATGATATATCTTTTATTTTCATTATTAATTATTAAAAAAAAATGTGGGAAATATTTTTTTTGTCGTATACATTTTATAATTTTTTTTTTTTTTTTAATAATGTTTATTGTAATTTTTAAAAACACAGAAATACCGACAACAACATGGTTTTCAATTTTCATCGTATCAATATGAAAGTATTGTTGTATGTTACTCGTTTGGCTCACTCACTCACACTTACTGCACTCACTGTATTCGTTGCATTCTCAGCGACAGTAGTGTCATTTGGTTTTGTTTTTAAAGAAATTTCATGTTTTGACATTATTTTACACTAATAAAACATTGCAGTGCAGTGAATTTAATTATAATACTGTAGACCACTGCAATTGCAAAATGCACTGTACACCGAAAAAATTACTGTAATAAAATTAAATAAAAATGTATTTAAAATAAATACATATGTCTTTGATTTACGTCCAAAAGCAAATGTATTTGTTTTTACCAAATTGATGTAGTTGTTTTTGTATGGGAAATAACTACATAGTTTTACTGCATTTCTATACAAAAATGTAATACATTTGTATTCAAATCTTAAATTTTGTCTTTATTTATACGTCCTGAAATATGTAGAAAAATTACTACATATATCTTTAATTTTACTATAACATTTAGTTATTTTACTTTATTATGATAAATTATATTAAAAAAAGATATATTTTTATTTTTCTTAATAACAAAATTTTATCATTCAGAAAATTATTTGTATTAAATTAAATTTTTTTGATTACCGACAATAAGGTACAAGAATTATTAACATTTAAACTATTTAATTGTATAGTACACAAACAACTAAAGAGTGTTACCTAAAACTATAAGAAAATAAAAAATATATAAATAATTAAATAAATAAATAAAAACCAGTTGGAAAGGTTAGATCACATGGGAAATTTTAAAGTACGGACATTTTATAGTAGGTGTTATTATAATAGTTAGGATTATCCAAATTATAGTCGGTCTAAGCCGACTATAAATACCCTACACATATGTGTGGGTACCATTCAAAGTTGTATATAGGTCACCAGGGTATATGAATCCAGAAAATAACTACAAACTTTCAATCGGTGCAGAATTTCCCTTCATTTGATATCCATATTTACAAATGGGTAGGTGCACCGAATTTCGATTTTTTTTTTGGTAACCATAAGTCGTTTCGCGGGAGAACATTATTTTCATATATTTGAACATGAAGTCAATATATATTTGACCAAAAAAGTTTACCTGAACATGTATACAATAAAATTCACCAGTAGATGTGTTTTATATGATAAATTTGAACATAAGTGGTCGGTTCACAGGTCATAATTGACTGATCATGCCCATTTTCACTCACAGATAGCGTAGATATATACGTAATCTAAATTAGGAATTTCATTTATTTAGCTCTTCTAGTTTTTCTGTAATCGTCATTTCAACAGACATCGCTAAATCGACTCAGGACGTCATGCTGATCAAAAATATCGGAGATGCTTCCTTCTGTGTGTTACAAATGGCGTACCAAACTGAATATACCCTTTCACTCTTAGTGTAGGGTATAAAAATATTTTCCTGATTATGAGATGGAGGCACCACAAAGCATCATCAGTTCTGACGACTCAAAGACATGGCAAGCACTTAAGTGTCACTTTTCAGTTGTACCTCATATGAACAATACTCTGCCAATAACGCGCAACATAAAATTGCAAAAAGTTGAGTTACCTATACTTATTTGGCCATTGCAACCCATGATGGGTTTCAGTCATTGAGTTACAAACTTTAATTTTCGCTTTTTTTTTTTCAAAACTAACCTGATTCAGCGAGAATCCTAATGAGTTGTCAACACTAGTTTTCTGCCGCCAAGTCATTCGTTCGGATGCTGTTTATACCTGCTAACTCTGCAGTTGTCCGTCGACTATGTGAATGTATATTATACGAAATGGGTTCCGTTCTACCTACTCACTGTTGCATGAACTTTATATAATTAAAAAGTGCAGAAAACGAAGACACCGTACAGTTTCTGTACTATGTAGAAATCGAATTTTTAATACAATGAGTAGGTAAATTATTTTAAATGAATACAAATGTATTTAAAAACGATCAAAATGTAGTACAAATACATTTTTTCAAAACAAAGACATAAATGTAGTATAATTTACTACAGTAGTTTTTTCGGTGTACAACACACAAAAAAATATCATCAAAAATTTCACCAACTACCAGTATTCATCATATTGATGATTTCATTCATTGAACTAAATTTTTCAATGTTTTTCACTTTTAATATTTTTTATAACATCAAATTTCAAAAAAAAATTTTCTCCATTTACACATTTATGTATTAATAATACTTATAAGATTTATGATATTTAAATTAATGTGGTTTGATGAGCAAAATTCATCAACATGATGTATATTATTCATTAATATGATGAAATGGAGTCTTCGCATAATTAGCAATTCTTATAACTCGTATAAGAATTATAAATACATAAATGTGTAAATGGAGACAAATTTGTGTTTGAAATTTGATGTTAAAAAAAAATATTGAAAATGAATAACATTAAAAAAATACGATTTTAGTTCAATGAATGAAATCATCAATATGATGAATACTGGTAGTTGGTGAAATTTTTGGTGATATTTTTTTGTGAGAATGCAGTAGTGTATATTTTGCAGAGGGAACTTCAAATTACGGTGTCGGTTTTAATTTTATAAATATTACCTACCTAAAATTATAATGTCTAATTTTAAAAAAATGAAAAGTAGATCTTTTTTTATTAACATTCAATTTTTGCTTTTGTTGTATTTTAATAACCAGTATAATACCGATAGCTCAGTGGTTAGTGCGTTGGACTGCGAGTCGAAAGGTCCCCGGTTCAAGCCTGGACTGGGGCTAACAACATCTTTTCATAGAAACATTTTTCTATACCGCGCTACCTCTCGTCAGTAAATGGCAAACCTACGAGAGTAAAACCATTGCCTATGAAAAGCTCTCACCCGCCGTTCGGATTCGGCAAAATAAACTGTAGGTCCCACCATTTTGAGTACAAATATAACACGCACAGCTCAAAATGGTGAGAGAGCTCGGCCGAAGTTCTGTACAGGACTGTAGCGCCAAACTATATATATATAATACCGATATCGTTTATACTTGGTTTGGATAACATTTATTCGGATTTTTTTCAGTCTATATCCCCGCTTAAATTCCATGGTTTGAATTTTTTACAAAAACTAAATTTTTGACAAAGAATTTAAATGTTTACTAAAATTTAATTTTTTACTAAAAAAAAAATTCAAATTTTCACTAAAAATTATATTTTTCAAAAAATGCACTTTTTCACTAAAAGTGAAAATTTTCAATTCCATTTTATTTACTATTTAACTTAATATTCAATACTTTACATAAAAAAAAATCATTAAAAATTTAATTTTCCCAAAAAAAAAAAAAAAAAATCAAATTTTCTCTTTGTATATAATTTTTTACTTTTAACTAGAAAAAATAAATTTTAACTCAAAATTTAAGTTTTCTAAAAATTCAAATCACATTTTTTTTATATAAATTAAAGACATGAGTCATATTCAAATTTGAGTTTCTTACAATGACAGCTGACTTCTTCTGTTGCCTTCTCAAGTATTTACGTTGTGTGTGTGTGTTTGTCTAATGAACTGTCTTACTGTGTGTGGGAATGTTCTTCATACATTTTTCATTGTTTTTTTAGCATTTGTTATATTTTCTACTGCTTTAGAGTCGCAAATTAATGTCATGATTGAAGGCCATAAAGTCGTCCTTGTTAATGTCTGCCTATGTAACACAAACACAAGTCAAATAGAAAAACACGCACGCACACACACACACACACACACACACTCATTTCCCTCTCTTTTACATAAAGTCACTCCTCACAACGGCTGCCTCTCTTTGTTTTCGCATTTGTGACATTTTTGTTTTTATTTTTTTGAACAGTTTTCCGGCTGAATTGAATCACGTTCAAATTGAATGCCATTGAATGCTATAAAATTGAGATGCAAGGAGGCACGAAGTTTTTTTTTTAAATCCTTCGTTTCAAATATTTTGTAATCAATTTGGTTTGAAGACATAATGACGCTGTTCACATGGCGTCACATGCAACCGAATCAATCAACTTGAAACTTTGTTTTTTATTTTTACTTTTTCTGCTTTTTTTTTGTATTGCAGCTCTTGACGTTGCTCATATAATCGTGTGGAAAAATGTCAATTTGTTAAATTAATTTGCACTTGTATTCGATTCATTATTTGAGTACATTTGATTTGATTATAAATAATTTTGATATTTTTTATATATCTAAAATCAATTTTTATGGCAAAGTTAAAAATTTCTAGAGACAATGAATGAAATATTTATTTTTAGTGATAAATTAATTTTTTTTTAATGAAAAATTTGATTTTTTATTTAGTAAAAATTCATTTTTGAGTGAAAAATTCATTTTTGAGTGAAAAATTTAATTTTTAATGAAAAATTGAATTTATAGTGAAAAAATTGAAAATTTTGTGAACAATTGAATTTTTAGTGTAAATTTGAATTTTTAATGAAAAATGGAATTGTATAGTGAGAATTTTCATTTTATAGTTAAAATTGAATTTTTAGTGAAAAAATTGAATTTATAGTGAAAAATTGAATTTTTAATGAAAAATTGAATTTTTAGTGAAAATTTGGATTTTTAGTGCAAAATTGAATTTTTACTGAAAATTTGAATTTTAGTGAAAATTTGAGTTTTTAGTGAAAAATTGAATTTTTAGTGAAAAATTGAATTTTTAGTGAATAATTGAATTTTTACTGTTTAATTGAATTTTTACTGTTTAATTGAATTTTTAGTGAAAAATTGAATTTTTAGTGAAAAATTGAATTTTTAGTGAAAAATTGAATTTTTAGTGAAAAATTGAATTTTTAGTGAAAAATTGAATTTTTAGTGAAAAATTGAATTTTTAGTGAAAAATTAAATTTTTAGTGAAAAATTGAATTTTTAGTGAAAAATTGAATTTTTAGTGAAAAATTGAATTTTTAGTGAAAAATTTAATTTTTAGTGAAAAATTGAATTTTTAGTGAAAAATTTGAATTTTTAGTGAAAAATTGAATTTTTAGTGAAAAATTGAATTTTTAGTGAAAAATTGAATTTTTAGTGAAAAATTGAATTTTTAGTGAAAAATTGAATTTTTAGTGAAAAATTGAATTTTTAGTGAAAAATTGAATTTTTAGTGAAAAATTGAATTTTTAGTGAAAAATTGAATTTTTAGTGAAAAGTTGAATTTTCAGTGAAAAATTCAATTTATAATGAAAATTAAATTTTTAGTGAAAATTAAATTTTTAGTGAAAATTAAATTTTTAGTGAAAAATTGAATTTTTTATTGAATTTTTAGTGAAATTTAATATAAATTATAAATATTAAATTTTATACACCTTACCCAAGGACTATAAAATGATTATTAAAGCACTGAAAATAATGCTCTGATTTAATTAATTCAATTTAATTATTTGCTTATTACTTAGTTAAATAGAAGAAGAAGCAGCAGCATAAATTAAATTAACCGTTTGCTTTGATAAATTTGTCAATAGATTTTAAGCCATTTGTAAAGCATGTAATATACATGACAACAACATCAACAACAACAAATACAAATAGACTTTATGTTTTTGTTTTTGTTGTTTACGACATGCTATAAATTTGTTTAGCCAGCAACAAATTCAAACGCAAATAAACCACATGAGCAGGATGAGCGCAGCACGATGGGCAACCAACGATCACGAACAGCAACGAATAACGAGACATTTCTCGCCTGTGCCATCGAATGCTAAGGGGCGTGCCTGACCGAACGACCAGTTGGCAGCAAGTGGGCGACGACGATTCACGACGGCTTTGCAAAGAGTTCGAGTGCGCGTCAGAAAGTGTGAGAGTCGCCTTCGTCCATTGGGATCAGTTGAGCTAAGTTGGGCCAAGTTTAGGAGCAAATGACAGGAATTAAAAATTAAATCCATGTTGAGACTATGACCAACAATGAGTGGCAACAGCAGTTGGAGCAGCGGCACTAATGAAAACAATTGGAGCAGCAACTAAACTAAGCAGCTAAAGCAATTGACAAATACAAACATGATGGGATACACTGGGCACATTTTACAATAATTAAATTAAAAAAATATTTAAGAAAAATAATTAAAATAGAATGCAAAAATAGATTCGCGCTGCCAAAGAGGACGAGTACATTTCAAAGAGAACATACATACAGAGACAAAATTTGATTGCAGCAAACATAATATATTTGATATCGTAAATTTGATGTCTATAATTGGATTTTACCCTTGATTCAAAATTTTTTAAATTATTTTGGTATTCATTTCATGACTTATTGTTATCATTTGCTATTAACATATTTGTTTTAAAATCCTGGAAATTCATGTATGTAACATAATATGTTTGCTGCAAAACATAATGTTTCCCTTTGTGTACTTAAAGATCATTTTTTTTTGGGATAGCCACAAAATTCTGTTTTACAAAATCGCGTGATACCCACAAACCAGAATTTTGTAAAACTGAATTTTGTGAAACAGAATTTTGAAAAACAGAATTTTGGAAACCAGAATTTTGTAAAACAGAATTTCGTGAAACAGAATTTTAGTCAGACAGAATTTTGTACCCAACCCTTTTTTTTATAAAATCACGCAAATTTTTTAACAAAAACTTTCTGAACTTGGTTTTTTTTTATCTTGTTCCGGACACTTTGGGTTCCTATTTTTGAAGAAAATTGAACACGTATTTGATCCACCACTTCTTTTTGTAATGTTAAGACATACTTTTCACATTTCGTGACACCTACCGTGTTATAATAAAATCACATTAGTAATCTCGTTCAGTGTTCGGATTGTAGGAGGTATTTATTTTTAATTTTTTTATCACTCTACACATTATTTAATAAAATATTGAAGAAAAAAACTACAAAAAATGTTGTTTTTATTGTCACATCTGGACCCGAATATATACATTTATTATCTAGTGATACTAAAACTAATCTTTAAAGAGTTGAATTTGTAGTTCCTAAGCAGAATTTTCACGGCATTTCAAAACTGTTCACTTCGATTTCTTAGTCATTCTTTTTTATAGCTCATTGATATTGGTGACGTCCGGAACACAGAGTACAAATTTCAAAACGAGTTGGGAAATTTAGGTCACATGGGTACACCCAGAAAAAAATCCCATTAAAATTGGTCAATAGGACAATTATTGATTTAATAGTATACAAAAAATAAAAATTTTCATATAAACTCAATGACAATGTCATGGTATTTTCTAGTATTTAATGGTATTTTCCGATTAAAATAATAATTTATCCTATTGAATATTTTTAATAGTAAAATACTATTATTTATATAGTATTTTTGTTCGGTCACATTGGACGAACTTTTATAGTCGATCGGGCCCGACTACACCTTTAGTGGGGATATTAATATGGGATATTTAATTGTATATCTTAATTTTAAAGTTCTTAATTATGCTGAACCGCCCCACCCTCAGAATATTATTCACATATCAGAAATTTACGCATTAATAATAATAATAGTTTGGCGCTACAGTCCTGTATAGAACTTCGGCCGAGCTCTCTCACCATTTTGACCTGTGCGTGTTATATTTGTACTCAAAGTGGTGGGACCTACAGTTTATTGCCGAATCCGAACGGCGGGTGAGAGCTTTTCATAGTCAATGGTTTTACTCTCGTAGGTTTGCCATTTACTGACGAGAGGTAGCTCGGTATAGATAAATGTTTCTATGAAAAGATGTTGTTAGCCCCAGTCCAGGCTTGCACCGGGGACCTTTTGGCTCGCAGTCCAACGCACTAACCACTGAGCTACCGCGGCTACAATTTACGTATTATATCCCCATAATTTAAAAAAAATTATATAAAAACTAATAAAACAAATTTAGACAATTATAAGTGGGCGGACCACGCCTTTATTTACAATTTTGTAAGACTTATATTTTCTAGATTTGATTTTAAAAATTTACGGCTAAAATTTCCACTATGAGCCCGGGAAATAATGTAAACAAAAAACGTGGGCGGATCACGCCCATTTTTGGACCACATATTTTTAGGTGCATTCTAACAATACGTTTTAAATTTTACAAGTATATCTTGATTAGTTTTCGAGGTAGTAGTTCTTATAGAGTTATTTAAAAAGGACTTGTATTGGAGGTGGGAGTGTCCGTTGACCAATTTGGTTCATTTTCAAACTCATTTCTTATTTTTGGCTAAAAAATATTCTGACCAAATTTCATCGCATTCTGACAAGTATTTCTCAAGTTTTCTCGTATACGGATAGCAAGACAGACAGACTTACGGACATAGCTAAATGGACTCGGGTAGTGATGCTAATCAAGAATGTATATACTTTTCAAAACCGATCACACCTCCTAAGGGGCGTTACAATATCTGCACAAACTTAATATACCCTGTACCTCATAGGTGTAGGGTATAAAAATCAAAACTGTTAAAACTTACAAAAAACTTAGTAATAATGATTATTAATATTGTCAGATATAAACTATTTTAGGAAAATAAATCGTAGTGGAAATTTTCATACGGATTTTTTTTTTCACGTCCGGAATTTTTCTGTGATTTATTATGAAAGAAATATAAACTATAGGAACAAAGTGAACCTATACAAAAATAAAGCACAGTATCAGAGCTATTTTTTGTAATTGTTGAAAAATCTTTAGAAAACAATTTTAGTGTCCATATGAAACTTTTTGTCATGTCCTGAATTTTCTATTATAAAGGATATATAAAATTTAGGAACAAAAAATAAATTTACAAATAAAGCATATTATCTTAACTATTTTTGAAAGTAAAGGGTTTTTCAATAAGAACGCTACAAAAGTTTTTTTCAAGGGTTTTTCAACAGGGACGCTATAAAAGTAGAGCGATAGGGACAGCGAACGACGCCATATTTCTTGCCGCTCGTTTGACATGTCTCTTCAGTAAGGTTTGGCATTTCATGATGGAAAGAGATACGAGCCAACAACGAGTCGAAATTATTAAAATTTACTACCGAAATTCGAATACGTATATCTTTCCATCATGAAATGGCAAACCTTACTGAAGAGAAATATCAAAAGAACGGCAAGAAATATGGCGTCATTTGCTGTCCCTGTTGCTCTACTTTTGTAGCGCCCCTGTTGAAAAACCTTATAATTCATAATTTTGCTGAGTTTTTCGAATTTTCATATGAACCACACATGCGGATTGCGCTCTTTTTAATTGATATCTGTGTGATAAAAGATTATTATTTCCTTAGATCAATTTTTGGCTCAATTCAAATAAAAATTGTACAAAAAAAAAGTAAGTTTAATAATTTTCCTGCGAGATATAACAGTTTTAGGCATTCGAATATCACGTTAGTAATCTGTAAAAATATCCGTATATAAAAGATGCTGGATTTTGTAAAACCTAAACAATGTTAAGTTTGTAGTATTTCACCAATTATGAGAACATTATAAAAATATGTTCTCATTTTATTTTAATATTCAAATAATAATATTTACTAATAGTATAAATACTATTGTTTTAATGTATTTCCACGTATTACACCGTATACGTGTTTTACAGTATTTTAAACACATGAGAAATTTGACATGTACTAAGAATTTTTGTGAACTCAGTATTTTTAGATCAAGTACGTCCAATTTTTTTTTAATTGTTCGCCCTAAAATGTTTATAATATAAAAGTATGATATGCACTTGCATTTAAGGTCTGATAAAATTTTTGATTTTGTGCCACTGTACATCATATAAGCAGTGAACATGACCTTGAAAAATTATGCATGGACATGAGCAAATTACAAAAAAACACCAACAACATGACCAACATCAACACCAAATGACAGCGGCAACTAATAACAACATCGACAGCAGGACATAAAAAGTGGTTGGATGGTTTGTGGGGCCCAGCACAAAATGAAATTTGATGCGCTGCAAACGAAGGCTAAATTTTTGGTCAACGGCTTATTGATGACATGTCATCAGTAGTGTCATCAATGGGCAACATATTGCGCAGGCATTAAAAATGTAGCAGCTCTCCAGGGGCAACAGCTTAATGAAGGCGATGATGACGATAGACATCGATCGAAGAGGCAGCATCTGAGGCTGCTGTGGCGCAACTACTCGGCAGGCTGTCTATCGTAAGTGTTTTTGTGTGATATGTGATTTTCTGGACACGCAGCATAATTGAAAAGCAGTGATTGTATGCGATTTACTGCTGTAACTGGATAATTGAGCGAAGCAGGACGAAAGGATTTACGATTGACAAGAAATGCTCATTTAAAATTCATTACAAGACGAAATGCTGACGCAAGGACGAAGCCAACATCACTTTGCACATGTGGCTATATTTGCCTGACAGAGCGCAAATCCAGTCAGCAGAATAAAAGTCCAGCCTCATGCGGGTAGGTGTTGAAAACGGCTAATTTGTCAGCATTAATGCGGGTGTGAAAAAATAAGAAAAAAAAGCAGAAACCATTAAATAAATAATAAATAAAGGCAACGCTAAGCAGGACATAGGAGCTACGTGCTGACATTCTTGTGTTGGCTGCCAGATTGATTGATGGTTTTGAGAGGATTTTGCATTGTCGCTATGCTGATTATAAATTTAACAGACGTCATGTGCATGCAAAACAGAACAAAACAGCGGGATACCAAAGGCAGATAGCGGGATTGAAAGCAAAAAAAGCAGAACGCTTTAGAGAGCGCTTGTGGAGTAAAGAGGCTGGGATGTGAAATTCAAATCAGAATAAATGAGCGATTAAATTGGGAACAGAAAAAGGAATGAGGTGGGTTAAGACAGAGAAAAATATGAAAAGAAGATAGACAAGAAGGTAGATGGAATTGAGAGAAGAAGAAATTATAGGAGAAAAGCTCAAAAGTGGAAGTAATAGTAAAATAAACGATGTAAAGCAAACACTTTAGACTAGTATTTTAAAAGAAGGACAAAAGCGGACATAAAGCGTTCTATAGCATCGAATTTCTTGAAAAGGGGAATTCTGAAATAAAAACTGATGAAATGGGCGTAAAAATGGAAGAAGATGACAATTTACAGGACAAAAAGTGGGTCAGCAGTGGTATTAAAAATATTGAAGCAAAAATGGTAGACAAACAGTGGGTCAATTGCATGCAGAAAGTGCGCCATAAAAAGGGAATAGAATAATAATGAATATCAGATAAATTAATGGGACAAACGTCTGGCACGAACATGTTCAAAATATGACATTGGCCTGCCAAAATGCATTCAAAAAATTCAATCAAAAAGTTGTATAAATTTCAGGAAATTGTGGCGGCATAAATGGTAGAATACATTCCAAAAATACACATGTCAAATTACGGGACAAACAGCGGGATATAAGCGTGGATAAAGTGCAATAAATTTGGTTGAATTTAGGCATACAAACAAAATAGATAAAGTGTTGGAAATATGATAGGACATAATAGGTAGGACATAATGGGATATATGATAGGACATATGGTAGGACATATGGTAGGTAGGTCATGTTGTAGAACATGTATGACAAATGGGCGGATATATGGTAGAACATATGTTGTAGAACATGTATGACAAATGGGCGGATATATGGTAGAACATATGGTAGAACATCTGGTAGGACAAATGGTAGAACATATGGTAGAACATTTGGTAGGACATATAGTAGGACATACGGAAGGACATATTATATGGTTATATGGTATGACATATGATATGACATATGGTATGACATATGGTATGACATATGGTATGACATATGGTATGACACATGGTAGGACATATGGTATGACATATGATATGACATATGGTAGGACATATGGTAGGACATATGGTAGGACATATGGTATGACATATGGTAGGACATATGGTAGGACTATGGTAGGACAAACGGGCGGATATATGGTAGGACATATGGTAGACAAATGGTAGAACATATGGTAAGACATATTGTTAGACATATGGTGTGACATATAAAAAGACATATGGGAAAACATATGGTAGAACAATATGGTAGAACAATTGTGGGATACAAATCAAGGGACAGGAAAAAATTAAATTATTTGAGGAAAATGGTAGGATTCAGGATAACAACGTATAACAGACAGATACAAACAATTAGTAAAACCGAGAAAACAAATTTAACATAATGGCGATATATATTGAGACATTGTTTTTGATATAATTAGACAACTAGCAGAACAAAATGCTGCAAAGATAGTAGAAGAAAAAATAAAGACAAAACGTGAACAAATAAAACCGCAGAATTGCCTTGATCGAAGAAAATATAATTTTAATAATAGAGATATTAAAAAGAAGGAAAACATCTAATAATTAGTTAAAAATAATATTTTATAAATGGAGGAATAAAGAAGGAACTTATAGAGCGTAAAAAGAGGGAAAAAGTGTTAAAATGGCTCTATGTAAAATTCACCATCATAAACCAAAAGACATATACAATGATATACATAAGAGAAACTACTGAAAAAAAAGACCAATGGATAGAATAAATAGAGTGAGAAAATCTGGACAACAAACAGCATTAAACGGCGGGATGTCGCTGACTAAAACATGTCGACAGTAGAAACGTCCGAACGTTGCAACATTTGTGTTAACAAGCAGACACGGCAGGACATCCGCTCGCTTCTGATTTAAATACAATGTTGGATTAACGCACGACAGGCTACAACTGAAAGGCGACAAATTGACGTTTAGCTAAACAATTAGTTAAACTAAAAAAAAAAAACGCAAAAATCTCAAAAAAACATGCATCCTTTCAGCATAGAAATCGACTATATAAATTGAATTTATTGCCTTTTACGGCTCAGTTGTTACAAACACTTTGAAGCAGACACTCGAACAAATACCTAGTAGTGCAGAATATTTTCATTGTTCGCAGCCATCACAAAAACCAGTAAAAAGCAGTTTATACGCAACGTGCCACAAAAGCACGCATTCAAAGTATTACACAAAAAAAAGGACATTCACAGTGTGACAGGCAACATAATGAGCAGCTTAACTTTGTTCACATTCATCCTTATTGCACTGAGTTGCTATGTGTTGAGCAATAGCTTAAAATTGCAGCACCAACAGATGCAGCTGCAACATCAGGTGAGTTCAGAAATTTCATTAAAAAAAATAAATGCAAAAATCGATGACGTTCATAATATACTTAAATTTGTATAAAATCGCATTGAAATTCGAAAATTTTAATAAATACATTTTTTAACTAATTCAAAAATACATTAATTGATAAATACATTAATTGATGAATACACAATTTCATAAATTCAAAAATACATAAAAACGTAAATTCATAAATTCATAAACTCATAAACTCATAAATTCATAAATTCATAAATTCATAAATTTATAAATTCATAAATTCATAAATTCATAAATTCATAAATTTATAAATTCATAAATTCATAAAATTCAAAAAATCATAAATTCATAAATTTATAAAATCATAAATTCACAAATATAATTCAGAAATTCATTAATTCAGAAATTCATAAAATCATTAATTCAAAAATTCATAAATTCATAAATTTATAAATTCATAAATTCATTAATTCATAAATTCGTATATTTTAATTCATAAATTCATAAACTCTTAAATTCAAAAATTCATAAATTCGTAAATTCATAAATTCATATATTCATAAATTCATAAATTCATAAATTCATAAATTCATAAATTTATAAATTCATAAACTCATAAACTCATAAATTCATAAATTCAAAAATTCATGAATTCATAAATTTTAATTCAGAAATTCATTAATTCAGAAATTCATAAAATTCATTAAATATGTCCATTTATAAAATTTAAGAAAATATAAAATAAATTTGAATAAATTTTAGTTTTTGCACTAAATTTTTGGCCCTTATCTCATAGCCCATCCGCATGTCCTAGTATCCGCACATATGTCCTTGGTGTGCAATGTCCTTTCAACATTTAGTTGCATATTTTCATATTCTCCACCACAACACACACATAATGCTTTAATTAATTTCTATTTTTGGCTAAATATCTAAACTTTACTGAAAAAAGACAATAAAAAGTTGTCCTAAAACAGACAACATTTTTTTTATTTGCCAACTCAAGAATTGTTTAGAAGTTTGCTGACACATGCGTAAATTCGTTGCAAATTGTTGCACATTTCATTTCAATTTTTTTTTGTTATCGTTGTACAGTGTAAATTGAGCAAATTTCACTGTGCATTGAACATAGTTGACAACGCACTCGGTTGCCTGACGATCCCACCGTACCTCTACCTTCGACATGTCCTGCACAACATGTACTGTGCCTGAAAAGTTTTCAATGTTTAGTTTTTAGTTTTCGGTTTTGAGTTTTTGTTTTTTTTTTTCCAATGTTGGTTTCGATTATTTGCGACATTGACTCGGCATTGTTTTTGCAGTTACTCTAAGCATTATGCGAAATTAAGAAACTTTCTTTTTGTTCTGGTTTCTGTCGGCAGTGAACAGCGATTTGATTTGATTTTGGCTATTTGAACGTGGAATGTCGCTCATACGTCGTGGCTACTCATTTAAATTAAAAGATTGTTTGGCGGTTTTTGGGCCTCATATAGTGTTTTTTTCTGCTTAAACAATTCGTGTTGAGTTGAGAGTGAAAAAGGAATGACCTATTTTTTTGAGTTTTATATAATAATTTATAATGGTAAATAATTCAGTTAAAAGTTCAAAACGTAAATTTTTATAGATATTAAAGAATTTCAATTAAAATATTAGATAACTCGAATTCTATTAAGGGCTTTATGCATACTCTTACGAAGCAGGAGACCCAAGATATGCATTGAGCAAGAAAGAGATAAAAAATTAGTGCTATAAAACACATAAGTGTAAATGAGATGAAAATAGCTTGTGAGAATTACGGATTTTCGTTAAGTAAAGAAGATTGTGGAAACTTCTTGAATCCGGTTATGCGTTAAATATGACTGTAACGGAGAAGGATATAGCTAAAGAGCAAAACGGATTCTGCTGAAGTGTAGAAGTTTGTGGAAACTTCCACAAAACGACTATCTGCTGTGAGTGTAAATCAGAGTAAGATATTCTGTGATCAATGCAAATTCTATTGAAATTATTATTGAAACTTCTAAAATTCGTCTCTGCAGTATATAAGGGAAGTTTCACTTTAGTTAAATTTTAAAAGTATCCGAGTAGATCTGGGGAGCGAACAATGTAAAGTTAATTTGTAGACATGCAGCGAAATAAATTCATAGTTAGTTAAATTTAATAATTGAATAAATAACACCAAACATAAGTGTGTCTTTATGTCGTACACAATGCAGGGTATCAGTGTTCTATAGAATTACACAGACATAACCCACAGACTTATGTTATTTTTAGACATCACAAAATATCTATAATAAACGAAGTATTTCGTTAACAATTGCAGCCCAAAGTATGCAATGACATTTATTCAATAACAAACAAATTATACAGAATTTAATTTCATGTTCGTGTAAGAATCAATTTCCAAGAATAAGTAAAATAGATTTTATTTATATAATTAAATTCCTAATATTAACTAACATTTAAATTTACAAATTTAGCATACTACAAGTTTGGCATGCTTTTAGGCAACAAAAACCACAAACTTCATTCACAAAATGTTGCATAGTTGTAGACATGAATAAAATTAAGCTGACATTAAAGTAAAGCAAATTGAAATAAACAAGATTTAGCATAACTATTAACATCATATTTTATATATATTACATATTTACATAAACGCATAAATTCATATAATGCATATATTCGTAAATACATAAATTTCTATAATTCATAAATGCATAAATTCCTGAATTCTTAAATTCTCAAATTCATAAAATTCATAAAATTCATAAAATTCATAAAATTCATAAAATTCATAAAATTCATAAAATTCATAAAATTCATAAAATTCATAAAATTCATAAAATTCATAAAATTCATAAAATTCAAAAAATTCATAAAATTCATAAAATTCATAAAATTCATAAAATTTATAAAATTCATAAAATTCATAAAATTCATAAAATTCATAAAATTCATAAAATTCATAAAATTCATAAAATTCATAAAATTCATAAAATTCATAAAATTCATAAAAGTCATAAAAGTCATAAAAGTCATAAAATTCATAAAATTCATAAAATTCATAAAATTCATAAAATTCATAAAATTCATAAAATTCATAAAATTCATAAAATTCATAAAATTCATAAAATTCATAAAATTCATAAAATTCATAAAATTCATAAAATTCATAAAATTCATAAAATTCATAAAATTCATAAAATTCATAAAATTCATAAAATTCATAAAATTCATAAAATTCATAAAATTCATAAAAGTCATAAAAGTCATAAAAGTCATAAAATTCATAAAATTCATAAAATTCATAAAATTCATAAAATTCATAAAATTCATAAAATTCATAAAATTCATAAAATTCATAAAATTCATAAAATTCATAAAATTCATAAAATTCATAAAATTCATAAAATTCATAAAATTCATAAAATTCATAAAATTCATAAAATTCATAAAATTCATAAAATTCACAAAATTCATAAAATTCATAAAATTCATAAAATTCATAAAATTCATAAAATTCATAAAATTCATAAAATTCATAAAATTCATAAAATTCATAAAATTCATAAAATTCATAAAATTCATAAAATTCATAAAATTTATAAAATTTATAAAATTCATAAAATTTATATAATTTATATAATTCATAAAATTCATAAAATTCATAGAATTCATAAAATTCATAAAATTCATAAAATTCATAAAATTCATAAAATTCATAAATTTCATAAATTTCATAAAATTCATAAAATTCATAAAATTCATAAAATTCATAAAATTCATAAAATTCATAAAATTCATAAAATTCATAAAATTCATAAAATTTATAAAATTTATAAAATTCATAAAATTTATATAATTTATATAATTCATAAAATTCATAAAATTCATAGAATTCATAAAATTCATAAACTTCATAAAATTCATAAAATACATAAAATTTATAAAATTCATAAAATTCATAAAATTCATAAAATTCATAAAATTCATAAAATTCATAAAATTCATAAAATTCATAAAATTCATAAAATTCATAAAATTCATAAAATTCATAAAATTCATAAAATTCATAAAATTCATAAAATTCATAAAATTCATAAAATTCATAAAATTCACAAAACTCAAAAAATTCAAAAAATTCATAAAATTCATAAAATTCATAAAATTCATAAAATTCATAAAATTCATAAAATTCATAAAATTCATAAAATTCATAAAATTCATAAAATTCATAAAATTCATAAAATTCATAAAATTCATAAAATTCATAAAATTCATAGAATTCATAAAATTCATAAAATTCATAAAATTCATGAAATTCATAAAATTCATAAAATTCATAAAATTCATAAAATTCATAAAATTCATAAAATTCATAAAATTCATAAAATTTATAAAATTCATAAAATTCATAAAATTCATAAAATTCATAAAATTCATAAAATTCATAAAATTCATAAAATTCATAAAATTCATAAAATTCATAAAATTCATAAAATTCATAAAATTCATAAAATTCATAAAATTCATAAAATTCATAAAATTCATAAAATTCATAAAATTCATAAAATTCATAAAATTCATAAAATTCATAAAATTCATAAAATTCATAAAATTCATAAAATTCATAAAATTCATAAAATTCATAAAATTCATAAAATTCATAAAATTCATAAAATTCATAAAATTCATAAAATTTATAAAATTCATAAAATTCATAAAATTCATAAAATTCATAAAATTCATAAAATTCATAAAATTCATAAAATTCATAAAATTCATAAAATTCATAAAATTCATTAAATTCATAAAATTCATAAAATTCATAAAATTCATAAAATTCATAAAATTCATAAAATTCATAAAATTTATGAAATTCATAAAATTCATAAAATTCATAAAATTCATAAAATTCATAAAATTCATAAAATTCATAAAATTCATAAAATTCATAAAATTCATTAAATTCATAAAATTCATAAAATTCATAAAATTCATAAAATTCATAAAATTCATAAAATTCATAGAATTCATAAAATTCATAAAATTCATAAAATTCATAAAATTCATAAAATTCATGAAATTCATAAAATTCATAAAATTCATAAAATTCATAAAATTCATAAAATTCATAAAATTCATAAAATTCATAAAATTCATAAAATTCATAAAATTCATAAAATTCATAAAATTCATAAAATTCATAAAATTCATAAAATTCATAAAATTCATAAAATTCATAAAATTCATAAAATTCATAAAATTCACAAAATTCATAAAATTCATAAAATTCATAAAATTCATAAAATTCATAAAATTCATAAAATTCATAAAATTCATAAAATTCATAAAATTCATAAAATTCATAAAATTCATAAAATTCATAAAATTCATAAAATTCATAAAATTCATAAAATTTATAAAATTTATAAAATTCATAAAATTTATATAATTTATATAATTCATAAAATTCATAAAATTCATAGAATTCATAAAATTCATAAAATTCATAAAATTCATAAAATTCATAAAATTCATAAAATTCATAAATTTCATAAATTTCATAAAATTCATAAAATTCATAAAATTCATAAAATTCATAAAATTCATAAAATTCATAAAATTCATAAAATTCATAAAATTCATAAAATTCATAAAACTCAAAAAATTCAAAAAATTCATAAAATTCATAAAATTCATAAAATTCATAAAATTCATAAAATTCATAAAATTCATAAAATTCATAAAATTCATAAAATTCATAAAATTCATAAAATTCATAAAATTCATAAAATTCATTAAATTCATAAAATTCATAAAATTCATAAAATTCATAAAATTCATAGAATTCATAAAATTCATAAAATTCATAAAATTCATGAAATTCATAAAATTCATAAAATTCATAAAATTCGTAAAATTCATAAAATTCATAAAATTCATAAAATTCATAAAATTTATAAAATTTATAAAATTCATAAAATTCATAAAATTCATAAAATTCATAAAATTCATAAAATTCATAAAATTCATAAAATTCATAAAATTCATAAAATTCATAAAATTCATAAAATTCATAAAATTCATAAAATTCATAAAATTCATAAAATTCATAAAATTCATAAAATTCATAAAATTCATAAAATTCATAAAATTCATAAAATTCATAAAATTCATAAAATTCATAAAATTCATAAAATTCATAAAATTCATTGAATTCATAAAATTCATAAAATTCATAAAATTCATAAAATTCATAAAATTCATAAAATTCATAAAATTTATAAAATTCATAAAATTCATAAAATTCATAAAATTCATAAAATTCATAAAATTCATAAAATTCATAAAATTCATAAAATTCATAAAATTCATAAAATTCATAAAATTCATAAAATTCATAAAATTCATAAAATTCATAAAATTCATAAAATTCATAAAATTCATAAAATTCATAAAATTCATAAAATTCATAAAATTTATAAAATTCATAAAATGTATAAAATTCATAAAATTTGTAAAATTCATCAAACAAAATTTTCAAATTCTTCTAATTCATAAATTATTCAAATTAATCTTATCATCAAATTCACAAAATTTATCAAATTTATCAATTTCATCGAATTCATCAAAATTCATTTAAATATTTTCTACTTTTTTAAGACATGACACAAATTCCACTCACATTAATGTAAAACATATTAAAACAGAACACTTTATCCTATCAACATTATAATCATCATTATAAATTTCAATCTCCTCTGTACTCTGTAGCACTTATCGTCGCTTGAATGAATGAATTTATGAATGGCTACAAATTCTCGCATTTCTATTTGACATTTGATAATCAATAAATTGATTTCACTTCATGTGCAAATCAAGCAAATTATCGACAATTTGCTGTGTTGTGCTACTCTATGCCATCAGCCTTGACATGACGTCCTTCGTCCGTTTTTGTTTTGTCCTGCGTTTGCCCTCTGAAATAATCCTTTATTTGAACTTTGTAGCTATCGCCCCCCTTTTCGCTCTGTCGCCTTGTCTCTCTGCATTTTTACTGCCAAACAATGTGGGAACTATGAGTATTTGTAACGATTTATTAGTGTTGATTTATAGATTTTGGTCTTGGAATTGTGTGTCTTCTTGTTGCGATTGCCGTTTATAATGGGCGTTTCGTAATTTATAGTTGTAATTTTAGTTTGAAACTTGCTAAAGCAAAAACCAATAGTTATCAAACGTTTGGTGGTTGTGAATTTTGAGCACATTATATTTAACAATGTGGCTTTGAGTTGGAAACACAAGTTGAAGAATATTGCCGAGGTCGTCAATCAATAATTTGCTTTGCAGTGAGTAGTTGAAAGTTTAGCAGTTTCAGCAAATTCAAAGCATACAATTTATTAATATTTTGTTTGTCATGGTAAACTTTAAAATAGATTATAATCTTGGAAATAGAACTATTAAAAAATGTAGTATACTTTAAGACATTTGTTTTATAAATATATTTAAGATATTTTTTTAAAAATATATTTAAGATTTTTTTTTTAAATATATTTTATATATTTTTTCATATTTCAACATCTGAGATCATCCATTATTTGAATATAGTTATTTTATAAAAAGAAATACGAAATTTGAATTTTTGTAAAATATTAACTTAACGCATTTTCTGACCAAACCATTTTCTGTTGCATACTTTTGAGCGAACTAAAATGTGCTGCATTGTAAGTATTCAAAGGAATATTTAAAGAAATACATAATTTGGGCTATAGTACAGTTTAATGTTATGTTCTATGGCAGTAAGCTGCTTGGTAGATAGGGTTCGTAATAATAAAGAGTGCTTTAAAAATGTTGCATATTTTTAGACAACATTTAAATTGTTTTCTGTTGTAATAAAAAGTAGTATAAAAATATAAAGTTTTTTTAAACCTAATTTATAAATATTTTTAAAAACTTTGTTTCGATTGAAAACAGTCTAAAAATATGCAATATTTTTAATTGAATATTTATAGGCAATTCTAAATGTCTGTTAAACATTTAAAGCTTTTTAGAAATTTTGAATATTAGCTAAACATTTTTGTATTTTTTATTTTAAATATATCATTCATTAATTATCTTTTATATCTTTAATAAATTTTGGTTCTAAAATTTCACTTATTAATTACATTGCATACTTTTAGGCGGTATTTAAATATTTATAATGATGTCTGAAAATATGCAATGCTTTATGAAATTTGTGCATAAAGGGATTTTTAAAATTTTAAATAAATTATTTTTTTTTTTTTTATTTATGTTATAAATGGTTGTAAAAAGTTGAAATATAATTGTTAACTGCTGTTCATAAAAATTGTAAATAATTTTCAAAAATAATTTTTAAAATATCATCAAATTCAAAAGATTTGCTTTTTCATAAATTTTCCATTGATAAACCTAAAAAAGTCTTGTAAATTGTACGCAGAATGTTCTCTTCAATTCCTCGTTTTTTTTATTCTATTTAAAAACCACACATTCATTTAAAAATTTTTTAAGCTGTTACTTAATATTGACCTTTATTGAAATTAGCATTTTGTTCAAAATAAACTGCGTGTGAAAGTCGCAAAAATATGAAAAAAAAAATGCCTGAATATGATTTCAAGGCAAAATGTTAAATGACATCGTTGGCCTAACATGGTTGGCATCAACGTGGGCGACTCTTCTCAGAAATCGAAACAATTGCCTTCGACCTTCTTTGCCTTCTTATTTTTTTTCTTCACACACTTCTCTTCAAGTATGCTTGGCGTTTTTTCACTATGCCATTTTTTCTTCTTCCACTTCTACTTCTCTGTAGAAGCAGCGATTATAGATGACTACTGTCGTTGCGAAAAAAATGACGCCTTTAGGCATTCTTCGAATGTTGCAGAAAATTCCCAGAATAAGCAGCAATATTTGCCTGAAGATTTCATTTTTATTTCAATTGAAATATTTGCGGACTATTGAATTATTTTAGGCTTTTAATAAAATAAAATATAATTTAAATTTTTTTTTTTTTGGTTGATTTTCAGTTACTAAACAAATGAGTAACAATTATGTATGAATAAAGTATTATTTACGGACCTTTTACATATTGTTAGCGGACGTTTAATGATTGCAAGGGTTAGAGTTGTTAATTATTTACGTATTGTTTTGTTTAAAACAGGTTTACAGTAATGCATAAGTAAAATTTTCGAAATTTCACGTATAATTTACGGATTATTTACATCGCGATACAACTAAAATTATTTGCGGACTGTATGTTATACTATTTATATTAATTTACGAAATATTTTAATTAAAATTACTGTTTTACAAAAATTATAAAATGTTTTCGTATCGCTTTCGGACTTTTAAACGTATTATTTACAAACTGTTTATGTATCATTCTTGTTGAATTAATAAATATTTGAATAACAATTATTTATTTTTTGCATAACAACTATAGCATGTTTTCGTATTATAGTCGTATTATTTACGTATCATTTACTGATTATTTACATCACCGTTCGTATTTATTTAACAACTTAATAACATTTACTAACTTCTAGTTTGGCAACATCTAAAGCCTATTTACGTATCGTTTGCGGACTGTTTACGTATCATTTGTCAATTCTTTACGTATGTTTTACGAAATTTATATGTTAGGATTCGTAATGATTTACTGATTTTTGATTTAATGATTTGACTTAATGATTTTTCACGTAAAGTTACGAACTATTTTCGTATCGCTTGCGAATTTACGTAGAATTTGTTACTTATATAAGTATTCGTATTCATTTATGTAACAGCTGAATAATAATTACGAGTAGTTTAGTAACATTTACGGCCTCTTGGCATATCGTTTGCGGACTGTCTCCGTATCATTTGTTAACATTTTCGTATCATTTAACAAGTTTTTATGTTTTGTTTCATATTGATTTATAAAATAACTGAATTTGAAGTACTTACGGTTTAATTAACATAAAAGAACTTTTTATGTATAGTTGACGGACAATTTACGTATTATTTGTTAAATATCATTTCTAAATTGTTTATTTTATGTTTCGTATTGATTCACTAAATAACTGAGTAACAATACTATATGATTTACTTGCCATTTGCGTATTCTTTTGCGTATTATTTTCGGACTCTTTGCGGATTGTTACCGTTACGAATCATATAAGTAGAGTGAATCAAATACGCAGAGAAATATATTTCAATTTTTATAGATTTTTTACAGTTTTAATTTTTTTTATTATTATTATTATCATCAGTTATGAAGACTGAATTAAATAATTAGATGTAATTCACAAATATATCGAGTATAATAAACCATACTTTTGGTATAATTTATTGCTTATTTTCATAATTTTATTAACCATTGCGACACATTATGGTTTATATATAACATTTGAAACAATTTATATTTAAAAAGTTTATATCTTGTCATAGCTAAACATTGATTTATTATTATCGTATTGAATAAGTTTTATATGCGGCTTATTTGCGGATAATTTGAATGGTGTCTGAGTTATATTTCACTGTCGTATGCAGATAATTTACAAAATATTTTCATATTGTTTACGTATGATGTACGTAACAATTTAGAATTATTTTAGATAATGTTAGTATAATTAATAGATATTCAGTATCATAATCAGAAACATATTCGACATCATATTCATATAATATTCAGTGTCTTAATCAGTATCATTGTTACTATCATACCCAGTAATATTTATTTTCATATTAAGTAACTTATTCAGTATCGTATTCAGTAGTATATTTAGTATCATATTCAGTGTTTTATTATATCTCATAAACAGCTCATATTATTTATTATATTCAGTATCATATTTCGTATCATAAACTGTTCATATTTAGTTCATATTCAGATACTATTCAGTGTATATCAGTATCATTATCACTATCATATCCAGTAATATTTATTTTCATATTCAGTAACTAATTCAGTACCTCATTCAGTATCGTATTCCGTAGTATGCCTTATTATATCTCATAAACAACTCATATTATATATTATATTCAGTATCAAATTTTGTCTCATATTCAGTATCATATTTCGTATCATATTCTGTTTATATTCAGTATCATATTCAGATAATATTCAGTGTCTTAATCAGTATCATTGTTACTATCATATCCAGTAATATTTATTTTCATATTCAGTAACTTATTCAATATCGTATTCAGTAGTATATTTAGTATCATATTCAGCATCTTATTATATCTCATAAATAGCTCACATTATATATTATATTCAGTATCATATTTCTTATCATATTTCGTATCATATTCTGTTCATATTTAGTTCATATTCAGATAATATTCAGTGACTTAATCAGTATTATTATTACTATCATATCATGTATTATTTATTTTAATATTCATTAACTTATTCAGTAGTATATTTAGTATCATATTACGTATCATATTCTGTTCATATTCAGATAATTTTCAGTGTCTTAATCAGTATCATTATTACTATCATACCCAATAATATTTATTTTCATATTCAGTAACTTATTCAGTAGTATATTTAGTATCATATTCAGTGTCTTATTATATCTCATAAACAGCTCATATTATATATTATATTCAGTATCATATTTCGTATCATAAACTGTTCATATTTAGTTCATATTATGTATTATATCATAGTCATATTCTGTGATATATAGTATCATATACAGTAACTTATTCAGTATCAATATAATTCAGTATAATTTCCAGTATTACAGACAACTTTCACCTAATATTTTCGTTTAATTTTTGTAACAATTAATGTACATTTTTGCCACATTACTGTGCATAAATTACACATCATTTACGGATCTACAACACATATTATAAGATTTTTCTCAAATCTTACAAATTATTCATTTGCAATTAACACCGCCTTAAGCTAAACAAATCAAATAACGTCTCACGAAGCAGCAGATGCTCTTATTAATATTATTTGCAAAATAATCCACTTAACAAGAAGCAATAAATCGTCGTATTGACCACTTTCACAAATCTCTGTTTCTTCATTTTGCAGGCAACAAAAAAAGTGGATTTGCCAAATCCGCATCAGAAAGGTAGCCCCGAGCACTTTGCTGGTGAGCATCAAATTTCGCACTCGGTCCTCAATGCAGAGAATCGTCAAAAGAGGTCGCAACGCGGCGAATACAAAGACATGGACGACATCATTGAAGAGCTGCAGGACAACTCGTTGGTACAACAACAACAACAGCGAGAGCAACAGGAACAGGCGAAATTTGCGAGGTTGCCGGCTGGCTTCGATGTGAATAACATGTCACCGATGACCTACTATATGTTGGTGCAAATGATTAAGCAATGTAAGTAGGTGGTGGTGGTGATAGCTATAAAGGCTCTTAAGAGGGTTTAAAGGTTATTAAAAGGATTTAATAATAATAAAAATGCTCCAAAGAGCATCTTAAATGGTTTTAAAATAGATTATGGACCAAATGGTTTTAAAATATTATGAACAGATTAGGATTAATAAGGAGTTATTTGAAGAGTTTCAAAATAGTTTAAAAAATCTAAAATATATCTAGTGAGTTTTAGAAATATTGACTACATTAAAATGGTTTTAACAGGCTCTTATTGGAGTTTTAAGAGGTTCTTAGTGGATTTAAAGGGCATTAATAGTGTTTTAAGAGGATCTTATCGTATTTAAAGAAACTTAATAAATCTTATGAAGATCTTAGGAGCATCCAGGTGATCTTAAAAGGTTCTAATGATGGTTTTAAGATTATAAAGTATATCATTAAAGTGCAAAATAGTTATATGTCTTTTTTTTTTTCACTTTAATAATGGGCACTCAAGAGGGTCTTAAGAGCTTAAAAAAGAATACAGTGAGTCTACAATGAGGATTTTGTGGGTATTTAAGTATTCTGGGAGTATTAAAGAAATTAAATAGTTATGAAACAGGGTAAAGTATTTTCAATATGTTATTAAAAAGGCTTCAAGTTTACTAAGGGTGTTGTAATGCTTCAAATCAGATCTTTAGAGGTTCTTAAGTGGTTTTAAAGAGTATATTAAGTATTTGAAACCAATTTTAATTTCGTGTTGTTTTTTGTTGTTCTTATTGCAGTATCACAACCCACACCAATGCCGTTCACCTCACGACTCGGTCGCAGCATTGATTTCCAGCTGCAGGACGAGGACGAAGTCGATCAGACCCAGTACATGAGTCGACTGATGAAGAAATCGGTGCCATTCAAACCCAGATTAGGCAAGCGTGGTCAAATGTGCGATTAGACTAATAGCAAAAATAAGAATAGAAATAATAATAACACCTACTATAATTTGTATCCTTGCCACTGAACTGAAGGTCGTCCTGCCGGAGGCCTTCGCAGCGCCATTAAATATTAACAAATAAGCAAACAATTATTTTGTACTTAGTTGCAAACAAATGGAAAACAAAAAAAAAAACAGAAAAAATGTATTATTTTGAGAGGAAATTGAAGCATGGTTAATTAATAATTATATTAAAGCAAAACAAAAAGAAAAATGTAATAAAAAAAAATATTCCCAAAAAAGAAAAATTAATGATAAATGATTTGGTGTCGAAAATAAAAACGCACGCAAGTATAACACAGGAAACAAAGAAGGAAAGAAAACGTCGCAGATGGGAAAAAGAAGTCGGAGAACAAGAAGTTAAATAATGCTGATGTGTGGTAAGAATTAGAAGGTATTAAAGAAGGTGTAGAGTAGGAAAAAATGTATAATAATAGAAGAAAAACTAATGAAAAAAGATAGAAAGTGTAAATAAGTTAATGAAGTAAATGATAAATGGTGTATTATAAATATCATAAATTTAAAATGATTAGAGCATACTATTTAAAGGGTTTTTCAATAAGAGCGCTACAAACGTTTTTTTCAAGGGGTTTTTCAACAGGGACGCTACAAAAGTAGAGCGACAGGGACAGCAAACGACGCCATATTTCTTGCCGCTCTTTTGACATTTCTCTTCAGTAAGGTTTGCCATTTCATCATATAAAGATAAAGTAAATAAAAGAAAATAAAATATAGAAGAACAGAAAAGCAAATTAATTAAAATAATAAAAAAGAATCGTACATAAAGTAATAAAGAATAAATAATAAATAAGAAAAATAGTTACAATAAAAACAAAAATAAACTTAATTTTAATAAAATATAAAAGGGAATTAATAAAGAAAAAGTTAATAATGAAATATAAAATTAGAAGAAAAAACTAAAAAACTAAGAAAAATGATGAAAAAAAAAAATGTAATAAAAAGAAAAATGAAATAAAAATGAAAAAATGTATAATGAAAATAATAAAATGAAATGTTCATAACAAATTAAATAAAAACAAATTAAGTTTATTAAAGGGTTTTTCAATAAGAGCGCTACAAAAGTTTTGTTTAAGGGTTTTTCAACAGAGACGCTACAAAAGTAGAGCGACAAGAACAGCAAACGACGCCATATTTCTTGCCGATCTTTTGACATTTCTCTTCAGTAATGTTTGCCATTTCATGATGAAAAGATATATGAGCCAACAACGTGTCGAAATTATTAAAATTTACTACCGAAATTCGAATTCGTATATCTTTCTATCATGAAATGGCAAACCTTACTGAAGAGAAATGTCAAAAGAACGGCAAGAAATATGGCGTCGTTTGCTGTCCCTGTCGCTCTACTTTTGTAGTGTCCCTGTTGAAAAACCCTTTATAAAAATGTATAAAAAGAAAAAAAAATGGATGAAAAAATTAAAAAAAAAATTAAGAAACATGAAGAATAAATAACTAAAAAAAAGATAAAAACAAAGAAATTCAAAAATAAGAGAAACATAAATTAATCAAAATCATAGAAGAAACGGATATAAAGAAAAGAAGAAAAGTTGAAGTTACATAAAAGCTTTTAAAAAACAAAATTATTATTATAATACAAATAAATAAACATGTAAAAAATTAGTTAATAATGAAAAGAAAATTGCAATTAATCGGAGAGGAAAAAAAAGTTAAGAAAATCAAGGCAAATAAATTAAAAATATAAACCAAATAAACCAAAAATATTATACATATAAATATAAAAAAGGAAATTAAATAAAATAAAAAGAAACGTTTATAAAATAAAACACAAATATATATAAAAAAAAGAAATACCTAAAATATATTATATCGTCGTCGTTCAGTAAAAAGTCACTATGTCTAAAAATTTTGTATTTATAATTTAAAATATAAACATAATAATTAAAATATATAAGGTAAAACCAGTTAGAAAGGTTAGATCACATGGGAAATTTTAAAGTAGGGACATTTTATAGTAGGTGTTATTATGATAGTAAGGATTATCAAAATCAGTCGGTTTACGCCGTCATATAGAGGGAACACAATGGATCAACTCTGGTCTAAGTGGCCGACAACAGACAACACAACGATTGCCGATACCTCAAAACCAAAACCTAAGCCGACTATAAATACCCTACACATATGTGTGGTTACCATTCAAATTGGTATATAGGTCACCAGCGTATACGAGTCCTGAAGATAACTATAAACTTTCAAACGCTGCAGAGTTTCCATTCATTTTTACAAATTGGTAGGTGCACCGAATTTCGATTTTTTTTTTTTAGGAACCACAAATCGTTTTGCTGGAAAACATTCTTTTCATGTATTTGGGCATGGAGTCAATATATATTTGACCAAAAAAAGTTTACCTGAACACGTATACAGTAAAATTCACCAGTAGATGTGTTTTATATGACAAATTTGAACATAAGTGGTCGGTTCACAGGTTATAATGGACTGATCATGCCCATTTTCACTAACAAACAGCGTATATATATAAGTAATCTAAATTTTGAGTTTAATTTATTTAGCTCTTCTAGTTTTTCTGTAATCGTGGTTTCAAACAGACAGACAGACGGACAGAGGACAGACGAACAGACGGACAAACGGACATCGCTAAATCGACTCAGGAGGTCATGCTGATCAAGAATATATATACTTTTTCATACCGGAGATGCTTCCATCTGTGTGTTACAAACGGCGTATCAAATTTTCACTCTTAGTGTAGGGTATAAAACATGTTGATTAAAATTTGATTTGATGAACAGCATTCTTCAATATAATTTATATTAATCAACAAATACAAAATGAAACGTATTCTTCACATACAGTTCATCATATTGAAGAACACTTTCTCAAGAGTTACCAAGCGTTCATAATATTTATGATCGCATTCATAACATTGATGTCGTTAGACATTAATACTATGAATGGTTCTGCAATACAATGAATCATGGTGTGAAGAACGGAATTCATTAATATGGTGTATATTTTATTCTGTGTATATTATAATATTTAGAAGTAATCAAAATAATAGATAGTAGTTCTGCAGTGAGTGCGTTTGACTGCGAGCCGAAATATCCCGTAACACAGGTTCAATTTCGGACTGGTGCTTAACAATATCTTATCATATAAAACATTTTTTAATACCGCGTTACCTATCGGTGGATAATGTAAAAACTCTGAAAGTAAATACTGTTCAAGAAATAGAACTCATCCCCGCCTTTCGGATTCGAGATTAAACTGTATGTCCCACCATTTTGAGCGCAAATACAACACGCACAGTCAAATGGTGAGAGGGCTCGGCCAAAGTTCTGTAGGGTTATAGCGCCAAACTATTATTTTTTATTAATGAAATAAATGAAGTAAATCAATGTAATGGAAATAAGTAAATAGTAGAAAAAAAAAATATTTACACCATAAAAAATACAATTGGAACATAATGAGCTCGAACCAAAAGTCCCTACCGAAAAATTCGACACAATTTAATTTATTTAAAATTTTATTTATAAATTTTTGTAATATTATAAACACATTTATAATTTGTATTTTACAAACTAATAACCAAAAGTTGGATTTCGTGCGGAAAAAATATACCTAAAACTTAATTGAATGTTGTACGGGTGGATTTAAAAATTCAAAATGGTGTCAAAAGTTGAATTTTGGGACAACATGATTTTGAACGAAATGATTTTGTAATGTTACCGAATTTGACAAAAAATAAAATTAAAATTTTGAATGTTGAAAGATCAAACACATAGGCACAGAAATAATTTCAAAATTAAATACGGTAAATAATAACTGTGTTTTTTTCATAATTTAAATTTGAGCCGAAACAAATTTTGTACGTAAAACAAAAACAATTTGAGCCAGATAAATCAAATTTGTTTTTGTTTTGCGTACAAAATTTGTTCCGG
Source organism: Dryomyza anilis (assembly GCA_951804985.1). Taxonomy (NCBI): domain Eukaryota; kingdom Metazoa; phylum Arthropoda; class Insecta; order Diptera; family Dryomyzidae; genus Dryomyza; species Dryomyza anilis. The sequence continues at coordinate 95,088,333 of OX638132.1, forward strand.
CTCAAATTTAAATTATGAAAAAAACACAGCTAATGAGAAAGAAATCTTGAATATTTAAAAAATAAGAAAAATTTATAAAAAACGATTAAATTAGTTTGAATTTTTTGTCTCAATATAAAAAAAAAAACAATTTCCTAACGAATTCACATAAAACGGATCGAATTCAATTGAAACCCAATAATTTGAGCTTAGACGTCCAATTCAAAAACCTCTGACTTCAATATTGAAATAAAAAGTACATCTAAATGGAGAAAAATAAAATTGGGGGTGGTACATGGTACGAAGCGTCAAAAGAAGACAATAAATAAATAGTTGGAGGCTGTAGAGAAATACGTAATTGAATTAACAAACTTTTGACAGATACACCACACACACAAAATATATTCTATATGGAGTGGGGTGGCAACGCTGTTAAGTGAAAAGTGGCCACATTTATTTTTGGCACAACTGCTGCGCTGAGTGAGTCCCGCAGGTATGCGTCCGACGCTGTCGAAATGGCACACCTGTTGCCAGGACGAAACAGGAGTGAACACGCACACATACATCAATACACACACACACAAATGCGTAAAATACACACATACTGAAAAAGACGAAGTCACGCACATACATTCAAATTAACATTAATAACTGAGAGTGGCGATAAATTTAAATCTGTATTTTCCACATAACACAGAGCAACACACAACACGCACAGCACAAAAAGGCCTACACTATACAAAGGAACAAATGGACGGACGTAACGACGGACAGACATATATATGCCACAACCAAAATTATGCGTAAAACCCAAAAGACATTATATTTTATATTAAGATAATTTATTTGGTTTTATTTCGTTTTATTTTTGATGTATCGTTTAGTTTACATTTTCAGTTTTCAGGTTTCGTTTTATGTGTTGTTTTAGTTTTTTTTTTTGGTTTTGTTAAAATTTATTCTATGTTATCACTGAAAGTATAAGAGGTAAATTTATTATTAATTGCTATTTTGATAATAATTTCTTAATTTTTAGTTAAAATTTGTACATTTTGTAAAAATTGTAATATTGAGTATAAATTTCAATGTTTTGTGACAGATTAAAAATTAATAAGTTTAGTTTATGGGTTCTATTTTGACTTTTAATTGAAAATTTGAACTTTTTGACAGAAAAATGTAATTTTGAGTGTAATTTTAAATTTTGAGTGAAAATTGAAATTTTGAGTAAAAATTAAAATTATGAGTTAAAATTAAAATTTTGAGTGAAAGTTTAAATTTTGAGTGAAAATTTAAATTTTGAGTGAAAATTAAAATTCTGAGCGAAAATTTAAATTTTGAGTGTAAATTAAAATTTTGATTGAAAATTAAAATTTTGAGTGAAAATTCAAATTCTGAGTGAAAATTTAAATTTTGAGTGAAAATTAAAATTTTGAGTGAAAATTCAAGTTTTGAGTGAAAATTCAAATTTTGAGTGAAAATTTAAATTATGAGTGAAAATTAAAATTTTGAGTGAAATTTTAAATTTTGAGAGAAAATTTAAATTATGAGTGCAAATTAAAATTTTGAGTGAAAATTTAAACTTTTTGAGAAAATTTAAATTATGTGTGAAAATTGAAATTTGGAGTGAAAATTAAAATTATGAGTTAAAATTAAAATTTTGAGTGAAAGTTTAAATTTTGAGTGAAAATTAAAATTTTGAGTGAAAATTCAAATTTTGAGTGAACATTCAAATTTTTAGTGAAAATTTAAATTTAGAGTGAAAATTTAAATTTAGAGTGAAAATTTAAATTTTACATTTTGAGAGAGAAATATTTTAATTTAAGTTGAGATTTGAATTAAATTTCAGTTTTAAATTTGAAATTTGAATGTTGCGTTTAAATTTATTTCTTAATTACAAAATTTGAATTTCAAGTCAAAGTTTGAGTTTTAAATCAGAATTGTTAAAAAACGAAATGTTTGGGTAATAATTTGAATTTTAAGTAAGTAAATATTAAAATTTTAAAAATTTCGATTTTTAATTTGAGCGAAAAAATAAAATGTTAAAATATTGATATTTAATTTTATTTGAGTTTTAAAAATTGATTTGAATTACGATTTATATAAAGCGAAATAAAAAATGAAGATTATTTTTTTTTTAATTACTACCGAAGCCTTACCTAAATTTAACAGAATGTTACTCATACGACATGCAGAACGCACAAATTCGCTGCTATTTAAAATATTTCTGTTTGTGATAAAAATAGTTTACATATTAAAAAAAAGATATTTCAACGTTATATTAAATTATATCAAAGGCTAAGCAAAACTTTTCAGTATGTAACTCATACGTCAAGCACTGCAAAAACCACTACTGTGCTTTGCAGAAACTCTTGCAAAGCCACAGAACTGAAACCTTTTTTTGCTTTCTACATGATTAAATGGCGCATATTTATTTTATATTTAGTTAGCTTTTATTACTTTGCGCTGGCAAAAGGATCTCCACATTGATCCTTGAAAATGTAAAGGCGTACATTTATTTTTTTTTGCTTTACCTATTTTAGATGGAAATATAGTATATGCAAAATATTAGATTTTATGCCTTCAAATAAAGCAAATAAAAGAAATTGCATAATGGTTTTGGCTGTCAAGCCTACTGTATTGTGTACTCAGTTCACAGTAGTCCCGATGGTTAATGCCCATTTAATGCTGTCGTTACCGCTAAAAAAGGTAGAAAATTTCATTTTTTATACAACTTTTTATTATTAAAAATACTGCTGTAGTATATGCATTAAATATACGTTGTAAAAATTACAACAGAATTGAGGTGAAAAATTACCTTAAATATTAACAAAAAGTTTCGACGGCAAAATGAGAAAATAAGGTAATAAATTAAACTGAAAATATATTTAAACAGGCCATTACAATAAGCAAGATGGTGAAGAAGGATGGAGTGCATAAGAAGAAAGATGAAGAGTAATGGCAGAAATAAACCGAATTGTTTTACAGAAATGCATAAAACATGAAATAGTTCTTTGGGATTATAATTTTTTGTGAGATTCAAATTTTTGCCGAATTAATGCGTGAGATGAGATGTTTGTTAAAATGTTAAAATATTATTTTCTATATATATGAAGGAGTTCAATGAAAGTAATTTTAAATAAATTGTTTTGAAGTTTTGAAAAATAAATTTAATTTAGGTGTTATGTTGATAATTGATTCTAAATTTGAGTTTCTAGTAAAAATTTAAAAAATTTAAGATAAATATTTTTGAGTAAAAATTTTGTTTTTGGGTAAAAAATTAATTTTTGAGTAAAATATTCATTTAAAAAAAAAATGTTTTTGAATTAAAATTATTTTTTGAGTAACATTTTTTTATTTTATTTTTGAGTAAAGTTATATTTTTTTTTGTAAAAAATTTAATTTTTGAGTAAAAATATTATTTTTGAGTACAAATTTGATTTTCGAGTAAATGCGATTTTTAAGTAAAAATTTGATTTTCGAGTCGAAATTTGTTTTTTGTGTAAAAATGTGATTTTTTCATTTTTGAGTAAAAGTTTGGTTTTTGAGTTGAAATTTGATTTTTGAGTAATATTTGATTTTCGAGTAAAAATTTGATTTTCGAGTAAAAATTTGATTTTTGAGTAATAATTTGATTTTTAAGTAAAAATTTGATTTTCGAGTCAATATTTTATTTTTGTGTAAAAATTTGATTTTTGAGTAATAATTTGATTTTTGAGTAAAAATTTGATCTTTGAGTAAAAAGTTGATTTTGAAAAAAAAATTAATTTTTGAGTTAAAAGTTTGATTTTTGAATTGAAATTTGATTTTTTGGTAAAAAAAAATGATTTTTGAGTAATATTTGATTTTCGAGTAAAAATTTGATATTTGAGTAATAATTTGATTTTTAAGTAAAAATTTGATTTTCGAGTCAAAATTTGATTTTTTAGTAAAAATTTGATTTTTGAATAAAAATTTGATCTTTGAGTAAAAAGTTGATTATTGAGTAATATTTGATTTTCGAGTAAAAATTTTATTTTCGAGTAAAAATTTGATTTTTGAGTAATAATTTGATTTTTAAGTAAAAATTTGATTTTCGATTCAATATTTTATTTTTGAGTAAAAATTTGATTTTTGAGTAAAAATTTGATTTTTGTGTAAAAATTTGATTTTTGAGTAAAAATTTGATCTTTGAGTAAAAAGTTGATATTTGAATAAAATTTTTATTTTTGAGTTAAAAATTTGATTTTTGAATTGAAATTTGATTTTTTGGTAAAAAATTGATTTTTGAGTTGAAATTTGATTTTTTGGTAAAAAATTGATTTTTGAGTAATATTTGATTTTCGAGTAAAAATTAGATATTTGAGTAATAATTAGATTTTTAAGTAAAAATTTGATTTTCGAGTCAATATTTTATTTTTGAATAAAAATTTGATTTTTGAGTATTAATTTGATTTTTGTGAAAAATTTGATTTTTGAGTAAAAGTGTGATCTTTGAGTAAAAATTTGATTTTTTGAGTAAAAAGTTGATTTTTGAGTTGAAATTTGATTTTTTGGTAAAAAATTGATTTTCGAGTAAAAAATCGATTTTCGAGTAAAAATTTGATTTTTGAGTAATAATTTGTTTTTTAAGTAAAAATTTGAAAATTTTATTTTTAAGTTTAAATTTGATTTTTGAATAAAATGTTTATTTTGAGTTAAAAATTTGATTTTCGAGTACAAATTTGACTTTTGATTTTTTAGGTATTTTTTTTATTGGACAATTTTTATTTTTAATAATAATTTGATATTTGAGTGAACATTTTATGTTCGAGCAAAAATTTGATTTTTGAGTAAAAAATAGAATTTTGAATAAAAATTTGATATTTTTGTAAAAACTGGATGTTTTGAATTTTGATTAAAAATTCGGTTTTTGAAAAAAAATATGAATTATAAGTAGAAATTTGATTTTTAAGTAGAAATTTGTTTTTAAAAAAAAAATTTTAACTATTCTAATATATTATTAATGATTAGTGATTGAATTCCCTATATTAACAATGATTATTATTGATGCTATATATAATGATTAGAAATTACTAAAATCAGTGTTAAATTTTAGATTTAAGATATCTGAATATAATAATTCGAAAAATTAAATATCCTTTAAATCCCATTGAATGCATGAAATGTAAAAGTGCAAACTAAAGTCCTTCAGTTCTCCGAATTTGCACGACTATTAACCACATGCAATAATAATAATATGCATTGTAATTTTCCGAAAGGGTGCGAACCACCGCACGTGCTCTGTCCTGAAACCCTTGAAGGCGATTTACATATATAACTCAATTTAATGCATAAAAGAATAATATCACCTCGCATTTTTCACATGCGGCTGACCACGAATTATAAACTTTAACCAAGTACAATGTCGTGGGGCAAATGAAAAAAGTTGAAAAAAAAAAACTTAAAATACAATGGTGGCAAAAAGAAAAATAAAAAACTTTTCAGTGTTTGTTTTTGTAAATTGCTATAAAGTTTTAATGGTCATCAACATAGCAACATCATCATCATTATTATAATTGTTTTTTTGTTTGTTTTTCTTTTTATGTAGTTATTTTAAACTGTTTGCTCAAAAGCTCACCGCTCAAATGCACTTCAAAAGCTATGGGTATCGGTTGTGATTTCCGGTCTGCCATTTTTAATTTGGCCCGCTCATTCATGAAAAATTTAAAACGTCTGCATAAAAGCAAAAATTCTACGGTTCGCATATTTTTTGTTTTACTATTTTTTGAAGCACTTAAGCAATTATATTAAAATTGGCATTTAGTGTAGAACCTTCTGAATCGCAATGATTTGAAAAGGTTAAAAGTTTGCTATAGGCTGTTTATTTTTACAAAGCCCTTTTGTTTATTTTATTATACATTTTGATTGCTTGGATATTAAGGCATTAAAAGGTTTTCCAGTGAACTATTATAATTTGTGCAAATTTATGCAAATTAATTATTGAAATAGAGCTACTCAAATTTCAGAGAATTGTATTTGATATGCTGCTATTTTGTTGATTTGTTTTTTTAAACATTTATTATGCATATTCTGTATAATATTTCTGTATAATTAAATATTACCTACCCCCACCTATGTTTCGCAACAAAGCGAAAACTAAGTGGGCTCTATTCAGAAGACTTTTAAAGAATGCGTTAGACGTATCTCCCGCAGACCTTTAAACCGGAACCGGAACTCCTGATAGACAGGCAGGGGGTTAGGGCAGGTAACTCTGAGTACTCTTTAAAGATTCTAATGGAGGAGCACTTCCCAAACTGTTTCGTTGATTCAGATGAGACGAGGCTATGGGAAACTTCTCAATATCCTACATTTTAACCATCACCAACGATATGGTGGAGAAGGCAATTCATAGCTTCCAGCCATATATAGCCCCGGGCAAGATGGAGTTTTGCCAGCCCTACTACAACGGGCAGTGGATCTCCTGGACGTCCGACTATCCAGGCTTTTTGAGGCATGCCTTAATCAGAGCTATATCCACCTCACATGTCAAGAATCAAAAGTAGTTTTCATACCTAAGCCGGGTAACCAAACCCATTCAAACCCCAAGGCATACAGACCCATAAGTCTAATGTCCTTCTTACTGAAAACAATGGAACGCATATGTGACACCATGGTTAAGGAAAAAATCCCTTATGAGCAGCTTAAATTTAAGCAACATGCATACATAAAGGGACGATCCGTTGAAACCGCCTTACATGAGGTGGTTAACAAAATTGAAAGGTCTGTGGACCTAAAAGGACTCACTCTAGCAGCCTTCATAGATGTTGAGGGTGATTTTAATAACGTTCACACTGACACACTGATCTCGTTCCTTGCCTTCTTTGACGTAGACCCGGCTATTTTACACTGGGTACGTCATATGTTGTGCAACAGATCCATCACTTGTCAGCAGGGCAATATTACTCTAAGAGGAAGGGTGTTTCGCGGTACCCCACAGGGTGGCATTCTCTCACCGCTACTCTAAGTCGTCACCATAAACAGTCTCCTAAGAAGACTAATCGAGGCTGCTTTACATGCTGTCTGCTACGCAGACGACATCGCCATCCTTGCCTCGGGGACACATCCACTTCTCCCTTCTAGACGAATCCAAGAAGCCTTGGATATCTCGGCTGAATGGTCATCACCTAGGGGATTAAAAATAAACCCACAAAAAACTGAACTATGTTTCTTTACTAGGAAAAGGAACCTACCTAGCTATCCTCTTCCACAGGTAAACGGAGATACTGGCATTTACAGGTCAAGTCAAGTACCTTGGAGTAATCCTGGATTCTAAACTTAACTGGAAGGCAAAAATAGCTAGCAGAGCCACAAAAACCGTTAGGGTTTGGGCAACCTGCAGTAGATGTATTGGTCCTACATGGGAACTTCGACCAAAGATGACCCACTAGATTTTCACCAGCGTAGTACGACCGATACTCACATATGCGTCACTTGTATGCTGGACAGCTTTGGGACGAAAATGTAACATCAAACCACTCGAGAAAGTGCAACGGACGTGTTGTCTCGGCATCTCAGGTGCGATGTCTACCACTTCCAACAAAGCCATTGAGACTATTCTAAACATACATCTAATACAAATTCAAGTTAAATATGAGACCGCGGTCGCAGCGGTTCGACTAAACATCCTTGGGGGATGGCTCAATTCCGAGACATTAACCAATCACCAAACCATAATTAACTCAATTCCTAATACTGTTTCTTCAGGTAATTGGAACTGCGACCGCATCCCGGAGGAAACGAATCAAAGTTCGCTTTCCCGACTAGGGTGGAATGAAACAACGGTCAGGTATTGTCTAGCAATCCGGGGATACACCGGGGATCAAAACTAAACGGTCACACTGGAGCAGGCTTTTTCTGTGAAGCCTTTTCTGCAAAAGAAAACCTTCGTCTGCATGACCACAACACCGTCTTTCAGTCGGAAGTAGTAGCTATAACAGAAGGGGCAAAATTTATACAAAGCACTCACTGTGTAGACAAGTGTATTAAAATTTTCTCTGACAGCCAAGCTGCCATTAGAGATTTATCCACGGACAAGGTGAAATCCAGAGTGGTTCAACAATGTAAAGAGGCCATTGCTGATCTCTTACTTGTTAACACTGTGGATATTATCTGGGTACCAAGACACTGTAGCATTGCGGAGAATGAAACAGCCGACGAATTGGCGAGAAATGGATCAGAAATGGACACAATCTCAGTCATAACCGGCAGACCTTTCCATTTTTCAAAAAACTAGATAAGCTCATGGACTTATCGACTTCATAAAACATCATGGGAAGAATCAAACGTGGGCCAAGCAACTAAATGGCTATGAGGTCTCCCGAATAAATCCAAAACCAACAAAATTCTAACACTTAATAAAAAGGAGTTAAAACAATTCACAGGCATCCTCACGGGCCATAATGAGCTAAGAGGTCATCTTTTCAAATTGGGAAGAGTCAACTCTTACTTCTGCAGGGCCTGTGAGGAAGAGACAGAGACGCTTGAACACTACTTGTGTCACTGCCGGCATTTGCCAGACTTAGATTCATCCACTTTGGTGCTCCGCTTATTTCATCATTGAATCAACTGAGAAGCTTGGACTGGAAAGTACTAAGAAAATTTGTCAAATCCATGAAATTAATAAACTCCACTGAGTAGCATAACAGTTACAACACATTACAGACGACTCATGATCCGAGGGGTCACAACGGGCCTACTTTATGGCATAGGTGTACTCTGTGCTATCCACAGAGGGGTTTTTCCTGCCCCTCCTTTAATCAATCAATCAAAAAATATTACAAAATAATCGAAGACAGAATGTGTCGGAATTATATACATTAGGTGACGGAATTGTGTACATAAGCTGACGGAATTACATTCAATGCTGTTTTTGTGTGAAAATTAAGTTAAATGTGTCGGAACTTAAATAACCGAAAAACAAGCTGTCGGAATTATGTACATGAGGTGACGGAATTACATTAAATGGTGTTTTGATGTCGAAATTAGGTTCAATGTGTCTGAATTTTAATAAGCGAAAAAACAACTGTCCGAATTAAATACATGGGGAGACGGAATTACATTCAATGTTGTTTTGGTGTTGAAACTAAATTCAATGTGTCGGAATTTAATTTAAGCGAAAAACCAGCTGTCGGAATTGTGCACATGAGGGGACGGAATTACATTAAATGCTGTTTTGATGTCGAAATTAGGTTCAATGTGTCTGAATTTTAATAAGCGAAAAACAACTGTCCGAATTAAATACATGGGGTGACGGAATTACATTCAATGCAGTTTTGGTGTCGAAATTAAATTCAATGTGTCAGAATATAAAATAAAAGAAAAATTAGATGTCGGAATTATGTACATTAAGTGACGGAATTACATTCAATGTTGTTTTTGTGTCGAAATTAAATTTGAATTTAATTTAAGCGAAAAACCAGCAGTCGGAATTATGAGCATGAGGTAACGGAATTACGTTCAATGTGTCTGAATTGATAATAAGCGATAAAAAATATGTCGAAATTATGTACATGAGCTGACGGAATTATATTTAATGCTATTCTTGTGTCAAAACTAAGTTCAGTCAAATTTTTGATTAGAATTAAAAGAAAAAAAAAACCGAAAAACACGTGTCGGATATACTTATGAAAAAATTATCAAAATCACGAATTTTCAATTAAGAAAAGGTGAAATATTTCTTATCATGACAGAATTTCTGAAATTTACGTTTATTTAAAATAACATCAACTATTTGTATTCCTTAATATTTCTCTTGGTTTTTAGTATTTTACAATAATTTCGACTGATAGATAATAACTCTAAAATTAAATGAAATATTTGCTGTTGTTATTTGACTAGAAATAAATTCAAATATATGTTTTAGACAGACATATTATGTTGATGTAGTCAAAGAGAACATAGAAGCCACTCATACGTCATGTGGTATTTTGAAATATAAAACATATTTTAGTTGAAAAGCACACAATATAATACAAAAATAGCTTTAATAATTGCACATATAATATAAAATAGAAGTGAAATTTCAATAAATTTGATCATAAAATATGTTACTCTTATGCCATGTGTGGCCTTTTCAAAGAAATTCTATTTCTTTTTGCACTTTCGTGTATTTTTTTTTTGTATAACAATTGTTTATTCATATAAAATTCAAACAAATACCAAAGTTCAAATCGATGCTAATCAATAATGCATTGAAAAGTTTTATCATTTTGACCATGTCTTTGCGCAAAACTTTGTTTCGACATTTGCCATGCAACATATGAATATTTATTAGCAACTGACAATGTCTTGTCTACTTAATAGATGGATTCGAAATAAAAAATAAAAATAATAATAAAATGCAGCTAAAGGCCTCCCTATGGCATAAAGTTGGACATAAAGCCGATGTATTTTTGAGGCACTGCAGCAAAAATCTCTGAACAACAGCGCAATCAATCAATCAATACACTGATGATCGATCAAATTAGCAAAATGAAGAGCCAAAATGAAAAGGACTCTGTGAGAAGAAAACCAACGAGGCATGAATTGAATGCAGTGTGTAGAAATAATGGCTAAATATTGTGATTTTAAAAAATTCTATTTAAATTATACGCGAAATACAGTATTAAAATTAAGTAAAATTAGTTAGAATTTTAATATTAAAATAACTTATTTAATATATTAAATATTATAAATTTTAATATTAAAATAGCAGTTACGAAAAATACGAAATATAATTTTATAGTAATATTACTATTAAATAAATAGTATAAAATATTTTAAAAAATCTATTGATTTAATATTATTTTGTGTAAAATTTATAAACAAATCATATTGATTCTTTGGTGCAGTTATACAGTAAATTTACATGACAGTCATCATTACGTTTACTACTAATTTAATAGTATAAAGCATATTTATCTTATTTAATTGCGAAACTATAAAATATTAGACGTATCATAAAAAAATGAAGCATTTATTAAAATGAAGTGTCCAAAAAAAAAAATTAAAAACCATTGATTTAATAGAAAATATAATACTTAAAATGAATATTAAAATATTAAATACAATAACTATAATAATAAATAATGTTTAATATGAATTAATGGTATGTTACTTTAAAATGAATGAGTTCATGTCAATGATATCATAAAATAGTATAAAAACTGCAAATATTAAGTATTGTAACACGTAACTGATTTATTTTATTCTGTATTCAATTAATAGTGCATGTACTATATATTTAATTGTAAGTAAAATATATATTTTATAGTATAGCTACTATTATTGTCTCGCATATATTTACATAAATGAAATTTTATATGATTTAATAGTATGAACAGGTCTATATTAATGATAATATAAAAACAATAGTATAGAAAACTATTGATTTAAAACGTATGTCATAATCTCTATTATAACATATAACCCGTATTAATAATTGTGCTATTCTGTATTCAATTAATTAGTGCATGTACTATATATTTAATTGTAAGTAAAATATATATTTTATAGTATAGCTACTATTATTGTCTCGAATATATTTACATAAATGAAATTTTATATGATTTAATAGTATGAACAAGTCTATATTAATGATAATATAAAAACAATAGTATAGAAAACTATTGATTTAAAACGAATATCAATTACTCGTATTAATAATTGTGCTTTTTAAAGTGTTTTCTCTTTTAAGTTAATCAATATATACCTCAATTTATATTGTAAACTATTAATTCAATAGTATGACATGTTAACATCATTTAATAGTATGTTTATAATAATAATTTCTGATAGTTTATACTGATGTTATCAAAAAATATATCATTTAAAATTTGTACTATACACACCAAAAAAAAATGTATAAAATAGGACATGATTCAATAGTATAATACTTTAAAATGAATAAGTCAATGTCAATGATAATATCAAACAATATTATTTAAAACAATATAAATTATATATTTAAATGACATATCATATTATAGTAGTCTATATTATTAATGTGTATTATCTTTGTACAATTATATACTATATATTAATTCTGATTTAATATGTGAACTATACCTGTAATAGTATGAAATAAATATACATACTTTAATATTTGCAAAATCTAAAACTTAATAACTTGCAATCACTATGAAATATGAAACAAATTTCTTATAATTAATAGTATTATACTTTAAAATGTATAAGTTATAATAAAAAAAATATAATTCAAAACAATATATTTAAATGGATATCATATTGTTTCAAAGTCCATAGTATTAATGTGAATTGTCTTTCGTGTATTACACAATTATACCTATATATCTTATACACTTAATAGCATTAGATTAGTAGTATTGTATAATTTTGAAAAAATGCTATTTATTAAAATCAATACAATGCTTTTAAAACTATTGATTTAATAGTAAAATTATTTTGTTTTTTTCCTATAAATCAAATAGTCATACTATTGATTTTATAATTGCTAAGTGCAGTTATGGCTACACATACAAATACACACAGCCATCGACATATACCCTAAATAGCTGGCAAACCAAAGTTTGCAATTTTGAAATTAATCCTTGAAAGCATCCTTCATATATGACATGACTTGCTGAATTGTACATAAAGTGCAGAGTGCGTATCTTTTGACTCTCGGCTCGATGTATATCCTAGTGGGTGTGTTTGTCTATCTAACTCTTTGTCTATCTGACTATATCTGTATTACGCTTGTTAACTACAATTTATGCCAAGTTGTAAAGTTACAAAATTAACGGAACTGCAGTCTGTGGAAAGGCAGTTTTAAGCGGTAATTGGAACTGTGCAAGTTTATGCTGTAGTATACAATTTATGGATACTGCAAATATTTTTTTATAGAAAATTAAAAAAAAATAATAATTTTTAGTTAAAAGTTTTATTTTTTTAGTTAAAAATTTAATTTTTAGTTAAAAATTTAATTTTCATTTAAAAATTTAATTTTTAGTTAAAAATTGAGTTTTTAGTTAAAAATTGAAATTTTAGTTACAAATTGAGTTTTAAGTTAAAAATTAAATTTTTAGTTAAAAATTGATTTTTTTTTAGTTAAAAATTATTATTTTAATTAAAAATTGGTAAGTTAGGTAAAAATTCTATTTTTGTTAGAAATTTAATTTTTAGTTAAAAATTGAATTTTTAGAAAAAAATTAATATCTAGTTAAAAATTTAATTTTTAGTTAAAAATTGAATGTTTAGTTAAAAATTTAATTTTTAGATAAAAATTGAATATTTGGTGAAAATTGAATTTCTAGTTAAAAATTGAATTTCTAGTTAAAAATTGAATTTTAGTTAAAAAAGGAATTTTTTAGTAATAAATTAATTTTTATTTAGAAATTGAGTTTTTAGTTAGAAATTGAGTTTTTAGTTAAAAATTTAATTTTTAATGAATCATTGAATTATTAGTGAAAAATCGAAATTTTAGTTTGTAATGATTGATTTAATTTTATCCAGTGCACATTTTATGACAAGTTAATGTTCATTATATAAAATAAACGAAAACAAATTATTAGGTTGAAATTAAATAAATATTTATTTAAAACACATATTTTAAATATATAGAAAATATAATTTTCAAATTTATTCAAAGTCAAATTCCCAAAAAATTTTAATTAAAAGTATCAATTAGCACAGATGCTAATTAGTGCCAACGAAATTCGACTGCTTTTATGCAATTAATAACAAATTTTATAGAAATTTCGTAGAAATTAACAGAAATGCACTCTCAGTTGAGTATAGATGAAATTCGCTAATATTGCAGCAACATAAACCAAAGGTTGGTGTTGTTGGCTTCAAAAATAAACAACGCAGTAGCAATTGCTGTTTGCCAACCAAATTGCTGTAGCGGAAATGCAAAATTGCCGCTGGTTGTTTGACACAAAACAAAAAAATATATATATAACGAAAAAGTTACAGGAAAGATTTACGCCATACAGCGCTAAATACGCAACACGTTTTGGGGCGATGCAATTTTTTTTTAAAGTTTTATTTGAAAGTTTTTCTTTTATATATTTCGTGAGTTTTTCTAAAATTTTAGTATTTTTTCATTAGATATTTGCACACGTTGCCAATCATTTGAAATGCAAATTCAATAAAATCGACTTTTCAGTTGCCTCATGTTTGTCACTGGTTTGCGGCTATTTGAGCAAAAAACAATATTAAAAAAACTTGTTAAAAATAAATCTAAACTAATACGTGTAGATAAAAATGAAAAATCATAAAAATGCAAAAGTGCAAATTTGAACGAAATTAAATTTGCACATTTATTGATGTTGCTCATACGTCAAGGGGTGTTGCGCCTCATGAGGCGGTCTGCCTTTCTGTGTTTTGTAGTGTTTTCAATATGTGTTAGTATTGCAATTTTTATGGTATATTGTTGCTAGTTTATTAGAGAATATTTTTTAATATTTCACTTAAAAAAATAAAACCGCCAGCAATAGCAACAGCAACAGCAGCATGAAGTTTATGAAAAATCCAGCAAAGGCTACAAAGCAATTGCTGCAAAAACAACAAAATATTAATAAAAAAAAACAAAATAAAAAAATATATATAGAATAACAACAACAATAATAACCAAAAGTTTAATCATAAAAAATAATACAAGATTTTTTTTTTCACTTTCGTTATATGCAAAATTTTGTCTCTTATCTTTTTCTTCCCTGTGGCCGAATTTTCGTATTAGTTTTATTTACATTTTTATTTTTTCTTAGGATTTATGCAAAATTTAGTTTCTTTATTATTTTTCTACTTCAAGTCTGTAGCGTGTGTTTGACTCTGGAGTATCTTAAGTGGGTGCGCTATATGTGGTACACATCTTTAAGCATTCTGTCTGGCCGAAAGTAGGCGGGCGTCACGTGGGTGTAAAATGGGCATCAGCCGAAATATTAATGTTTTTGTATGACCTCGCAGCAATGTTTCGAACAGAGAAAAGTCAAAAAAGTTTAGCAATGAAACACACTTTTGGCGAACTCTGCGCGAAACTTGAAAAAAAAAGAAATAAATAAAAAAATGAAGAAAATATTATAAAGAAAAGTGGGGTCTCAAGAATTATTGCGCTCGCAGACTGTTTTTGGACTAACGCAAAAGTTTAGCAAATTCTTGCAATTGTTTTGCTGCAAAATGTACTAAGTGAATCAAGTTAGTAAATGGCGGGGAGAAGAAAGCTGGCAATAAGCGGCTCTTTTATATGCGAAGATTAGGCAGCGTTTTTTAAAATGACTTTTTATGGAAATATTTTTGTGGTAATTTATGTATTAAAGTTATATAATAATTAAATAAAAATCATAAGGAACATTTAATAAATTTTTAGAATAAAAAAAACTATAATAATTAATAATTAGAATGCAATAAATCTAACGCGTATAAAATAAATGAAAATAGCATTTCAGCATCAGAAAGTCTTTTTAGGTGTAGAAGTTTGTGGAAATTTCAAAATTTTGAAATTTTAGATCTTTCTCTGCAGATTCTACATTTCAAGTTGGTAAAGTTTACCTTTTTCAATCAAAATCAAATATAAGTCTGTTATTATTTTGAACACAATCAAGAGATCGTTGAATAGTTTTCTAATGACGCAATTTTTGTTAAAATTGTTATTAAAACTATTATATAATTTTATTAAACTAAGTTTTAATAAAATCTAATCATAAATAAAATATAATATATAATTTTAAATTTTTTTTAGTGAAACCGTCATGAAGCTCTTATGAAACCGTAATAGAACTTTAATAAAATAAAGAGTTACACAAAAACCTAATATAGTAAAATATAAAAAAACGTTTAAAAATGAAATTGTACAATATATTTTAATAAAAAAATATTAGATTATTGGAATTTTATTAAAACCTTTTAAAACCATTATAGAACCTCACGTGAAATTGTATTAAAGAAGCGGAATTTGCTCATGTTCGGTGATGCCAAATCAATTATTTAATGTAAAATTAATTGAATGAGGTCAAGTGGTTATAGAAAAAGCAGACGACAAGTTAAATTTTTAGATAAATTGTTATATCTCTTCAACGAAGCATACCTCAGGTCAGAAATAAAGATGTGTAAAATTAATTTAGTGAGTTCAAGTGGACTTAAAGAAATTAATAATAAAATTGAATTTAAACATTCAATATAAACGAAGCCATCAAATATATGCAACTCACTGAAGAAAGCATTAGTAATTTGAAACTTAAATGAAACTTTTCTATAAGTTATATGAAATAAATATCAAAAATAAACAAATAAATATAACATAAAGAATTAAAAATTTGTTTAAAAGTTAGAACATTTTAAAGGTTTCAACTCAATTATTATCCCGCCCCATTATAAATCATCAGAAAAGCTTGTTAACTTTTCGTTCATGCTCATGCTCGATGCGTCACACCAACTGACCGCCAAATTAACTGAATTTTCATTTTCAAAGTGCGCCAATTACATTGTAATGAGTTGCGGAATACATGATGGAGCGCGTCGCGACAGAGCTGCCGATTGAGGTCGGCAGGATGAGCACCCAATTGAGTTGAGCAGGATAAAATGACTTTTTCGCAAAGCAGCGAAAAAGTCATAGAAATGCAAACAACTAAAGTGCGTAGGCAATTTTCCGTTGATTCCAACGTAATTCAGTTTTGTCGTTTTTGCTATTTTTTTTTGTTTTTTTTTGTACGGAAAATTAAAATTTAAACAAACATAAAAGCGAATGATAAGCATGAAAGTTACAAGAAAAGTTCAGAAAGTTAAGTTAGTCAGTGAGTAACTAACAAAGTAAGGAAGTCTGTCTGTCTATCAGTTGTATAGAAAACTTACGCTAATTGCGTCATTTAAGAAGCACTGGTAATTGTAGTACTTATGTAGTTGTTAAATTTTTATGATATCTAGTATATTTTTTAATTTATAAGATGGTGGAAAATCATTTTGGGCTATTTTAAATTCATTTATTTTTTTATCTTAAAGATTTAAGTATTTTTAGAGACATTTGTAGTAATACGTTTTAAAACTAATTTTTAACAAAATTTTAACTTTTATATTTTTAGTACTAAATATTAGTACTAAATTTTAGTACTAAATTTTAGTACTAAATTTTAGTACTAAATTTTAGTACTAATTTTGAGTACTAAAATTTAAGTACTAAATAAACCTACTAAATTTTAATATAATTTTTGTTAAAAAATCGAACCTAAATTTTAGTACTAAATTTTAAAACTGAATTTTAGTACAAAATTGTAGTAGTCAATTTTTTCACTACATTTTAGTACTCAATTTTAGTACTAAATTTTAGATCTATGTATATTTTAGTACTAAATTTTAATACTAAATTTTAGTACCATATTTTAGTCCTTAAGCTGGAGAATTATTTAAATATATTTTAAATATTAGTACTAAATTTTTGTACTAATTTTTAGTACTAAAATTTAAGTTCTAACTAAACCTACTAAATTAAAATATAATTTTTAGTTAAAAAATTCGGTGCTAAATTTTAAAAATAAATTTTGATACTAAATTTTAGTAGTAATTTTGGTACTAAATTTTAGTAGTAAATTATGGTACTAAATTTTAGTAGTAAATTTTTAACAAAATTTTTTAACTACATTTTAGTACTATATTTTAAAAGTAAATTTTTATACTAAATTTTGTACTAAGTTTTAGTCCTAAATTTTAATCCTTAATGTTAGTAATAGTCCTATATTTGAGTATTAAATTTTTGTACCAAATTTTAGCACTTAATTTTAGTACTTATTTTAAGTACTAAATTTTAATACTAAATTTTAGTACTAATATATAGTAAATTTTTTCAATACTAAATTTTAATAGTATACTTTAATACTAAATTTTCCTAGTAAATTTTAGTACTAAATTTTTTTATTACTTAATTTTAGTAGGCTTAATTTTAGCACTAAATATTTGTACTAAATGTTATTAAAAAAATTTGAATACTCAAATTACTTATACATTTAGTACGGATTTTAAAGAATGAATTAAAGTACTTAAATTTGAACAAAATTTTAGTAGTAAATATTCGAAGCATATTTTATTTTTTAACTTTGGTACTTAAATTAAACAATCAATTTTTATAGTACTAAAAAAATATAAAAATTTGCAAAATTCTATCGCCACAAATTTCTCAAAAACACCTGCACACTTTTCAAAATGTTTCCCATTTCTACCAAATGGAAATAATTTATCATTTTAAAATCTTTTATACGTTCACAACACTTCGAAGAACGGCCTTGAGTGCATGGCAAACTAAATAAATTGCAGAGCTCAGCAGCTGCTTTTAGCCGCACAGCGCCCTGTTTGAACATTTAGCAGCCCATAAAAACCTCAGCAGCATTTACGTAGCTCAAGGTTTTGTGGGGTAATAAAATAGTTACAAAAACAGTAGCACGATTAATAGCAACGCATCTCCAGAGTCTGTTTAGTGTTTAATATATTGAACACAGCTGTAAAACTAATGACAAATGCGCCGCCCCTATATCCTTGCGCAACTAAGGCACTCGCAGCATTGTCATAATCAAGTTGAATCCTCGAATACCTAGCCGCCCGCATGCAGTGCGTCTCAGTGGTGCCTGTCCACCGCAGGACCCTTTTTGCACTTGACTGCGGCTGCTGCTCCCCTGAGACGCATATCCTTTAACGCACACACAATCCAAGTCCTTTGAAGCAACCCTGTTCTGTCCCATTGCGTTCCGACCACTTGTTTCATTCAAGTCATGCATTTCGCTTTATTTTCATTTGTTACTCATTATCCTTAATATCCGCTCATGTTTCCACACTTTTGTAGCCTTTGCTTTATTTAGTCGTCTCTCAGTTAGTTGGTTTCTTCATCCGTTCGTTCAGTCGTCCATTCGTTCGTCTGTCTTTCCATTCGCCAGTTACTCTAATGGTTAATTACAGTTTTATAAATTACAAGCACTTAAAATCTAAAAAAAACTATGTTGACTATTTTCATAGTCATAGTCAGTAGAATCGAAGCGGATTAACAAGTAGAATGGCCGATGAGTTTAACGACAACATCGTTTGCACTCAATGCAGGATATTATTATAATGAGGGGTTGTGGGACTTGGATAAACTTAGTTTTACTTTTATTTTATTTAATTATTAGATTTTGTTGCACAAGTTCTTATTTTAGTATACTGAATTTTTATAGTACCTTTAGGTAATGTTAATACATTTAGTACCTACATTGAATTAATGGTTTGTGTGATTTAATTTTAATAGTTTTCTTAACTATTAATATTAATCAATAGTAAATATTCTTCTTTTATTGAGTAAATTTATTGAATATTTTGAAACAATATTGAAAGTTTTGAATACTTGTAACTAAATTTGAATTTATTTTTTTAATTACTATTAAATTAATGTGTATCTGATTCACTAATTAACTAATAAAACGGTTTATTTTTTAGTAAACTCATTTGAGTATTTACTTTAATATGATTAGTATAAGGAATTAGAAATAAAAATAACCAAATAAATTTTTTCTAAAAAGTTATTTAACTTCTTATATTCACTGCTTGCATTCAAATAAAAAAAATATATATTTTTTTAATTCTTTACTTTTGTTTTAAATCAGTTGTTTATTTTAGTTGGACTCAGATTAGTGATTACTTGGCAATAACAACTCCCAAGACAGAATTTTTGGCAGTTTAGAAATATTTTATAGAATGACTTAAATCAGATTATGGCTCAGTTTGTATTTAATATTTTTTAGTTTCTTAGCATACCCAAAATATTCCATGAAAATGTCAGAAATTTCGTACACCCCGTATGAGAGCTATATTCAGATAATATTTGACTTTTTACTGCATTAAAAACTAGTAAATTCATGTTTTATTTTTCATATTAAGTACTCAAAATTCATATTCAAACCTAGTACTCATTTTTTCTACTCATGTTAGTAGGTAATCATTTCATTTACCTTTTTATTACTCAATTTAGAATATTCATTATTTAGTACTCATGTTTTGTACAATTTATAATTACTAATTTGTTTTTACTAATTTTTAGTTAACATTTTTTATATGGGAACGTGGGGTTAAGTGGGACATGTGTTAATGTGGGAAATTGCATTGTGTGCAATTGTAAAGTGCTTTTTAATAGGACATCAATTTATTCATCAATAATTACAATCAAATTTTATAACATTTTATTGCATTTCAAGTAGTAGTGAAAATAAATTTAAAAAATTATTCAAATATTCTTGTTTTCGGGGAAAAACAAAACGTGTCCCACTTTACCCCAGTCTCACCTCCTAATTATTAGTACCCAAATTTATTTCTTTTTGTTATACTGATATTCAATACTCATCACTTATTTTTATTACTAGTTTTTTTATAGTGATTTTAAGTTTTTAATTTTTGCGTTTTTGAGTACTCATTTTTAGTACTCATTTTAAGTACTCATTTTAAGTACTCATTTTTAGTACTCATTTTTTGTACTCATTTTTAGTACTCTTTTAAAGTACTCATTTTTAGTACTAATTTTTAGTACTAATTTTTAGTACTCATTTTTAGTACTCATTTTTAGTACTCATTTTTAGTAAATATTTTTAGTACTTATATTGAGTACTAGAAGTACATCATCACTTATTTTTATTACTAGTTTTTTATATTGATTTAAAGTTTAAGAAATCATTTTTAGTACTCATTTTTAGTACTCATTTTTCGTATTTATTTTCATTTCATCTATTTATATTATATCTTATTTTCATTTTTAGTACTTATTTTAAGTACTCATTTTTAGTACTCATTTTTAGTACTCATTTTTAGTACTCATTTTTAGTACATATTTTTAGTACTTATATTGAGTACTAGAAGTATATATTTTAAGTACTTATTTTAAGTACTCGTTTTAAGTACTCGTTTGTAGTACTCATTATTTTTCTTATATTGATTTTTCGTTTTTTGTCTATAATTATTTTATAACTTTTGTTCAGTAATAATTTTTAATAATATATAATAGTTTGGCGCTAAAGTTCTGTATAGAACTTAGGCCGAGCTCTCTCACCATTTGAGCTGTGCGTGTTATATTCTTAGCTCATTATTCGTACTTAATTTTCGTACTCATTTTTTCACTTTTCTGGCGCTCATTTTTGTAT
Source organism: Dryomyza anilis (assembly GCA_951804985.1). Taxonomy (NCBI): domain Eukaryota; kingdom Metazoa; phylum Arthropoda; class Insecta; order Diptera; family Dryomyzidae; genus Dryomyza; species Dryomyza anilis. The sequence goes on from OX638132.1 coordinate 95,109,407, forward strand.
ATTTTTTTCAATACTTTTTAGCACTTAATTTAAGTACTCATTTTTAGTATTATTATAATTCTCATTTTTAGTACTCATTTTTAGAATAATTTAGTAACTATTTCCATTACTTATAATTAGTACTAATTTTTTATACTCATTCTTACAATGAATTGAATTTTTTGTACTCATTCTCTTTACTTATACTCACTTTTATGTATGTAATAATTACAATAATTGTTTATGGAACTCTGATTCAGTACTCATTTTTAATACTCATTATTTGTACTTAGTTGTTGAATGTATTATTAGTGATTATCTTTTGTATTCAACTTTTGTACTCTTTATTTGTACTCATTTTTTGTATTCATTTTTTTGCACACATTTTTTGCACACATTTTTTGCACTTATTTTATGCATACGTTTTATTAGTATTTATGTACTCATTATTTGTACTCATTTCTTGTATTCATTTTTTTGCACACGTTTTTTGCACTTATTTATACGTATTATTAGTATTTTTTAAATTTTCTTATAGTCTAATTTTTCAGTTTAAATATTAAATTTTGTACCATAAACTATTTTACTAATTTTAGTTTTCAACCAATTTAAGAAATATTTTTGAGTTTTATTGAAATAACTAAAACTATTTACTTATATTTTGTACTTATGCGAAATTATGTTTAATAAATATTTTGAGTACTTTTATTGCCTTGTTTTAAAGTATTTTCTATTCTCATTGAACATTTTTCTGCACGAACACACATTTAATTACTATTTCTTAAAGAACGCCAACCACCCTATTTAAAACTGGATACTTGAGATGAAAATCATTTAAGAAGGAGCCGCTTCATTCTTGACTCGTTTTTCAATTAAATTAAGTGCGAGCGTCTCGAAGGTTTTCTGTGGCGCTGGGACTGAGTGGCACTATCGCGCTCACATTCGCTCTGCATCTATCGCTCACACTCTAGCATGCTCTGTGTGTCTTTATTTATGTGTGTTCTTAAGTCCTTAAATGTCTGTCTGTCTTTCTGTTTTGTCTCTGTCTGTGTCAAAAAATATAAAAACAATTTATGACGACTGGCGTCTTTAATTGTGCTTGAAAATGTAGCTTTGTGTATGTGTTTAGATGTCTGTATGTCTGTCTGTCTATCTGTCCGTCCGTCTGCCCGTCTGTCTGCATAAATATGTATGTGCCTCTGTTTTTGTGCCATATTTATAGCATTTTGTTTGCGACAGCGTGAGAAAGACACAGTCAAACGAAAGAAAATCGAATTTCAAGACAGTTTCAGGTTGTTTGCTCAAGCGTATCGAAAATGTCAAAAACAACTAAGAAAATTTGCAAAAACAACAAAATATTTGTTGTGGTAATTTTTGCATATAATTTGTTTTTGTTGCTGACGTGACGTGAGACACAGCGACCAACAACAAACAAATCACAAAGAAGCAAACAAAGCAAACAACATCATTATTGACAGTGGTGGCAACACTGTCTGTCACTCGCAGCCATTCCTCTTTGGGCGGGGTGGCGGTTGCTATATTTAAATATGTGCTCGGCACTTAAGTGCGACGCGCAGCGACGTGTTAAGCGCTGCTTAGCTGAGTATCCGACGTTTCCGGCGCTGTTTTAATCCTTGATGCTGACACTAACGAGCAGCGCATTGCTTTAAGCACTGTGGTTAAAAATTTGGGTTTATAAAATAGAAAATGTATTTTTCAAAATAAATAATTAAATAATTTTTAGATAAAAATAGTAGGATTTTTAGAGTACTCATAGAAGGGTACTTTTTAGTTGAAGGGTACTTTGGTTCAAATTTTTATCAATATTTAATTTTGTTAATAATATTTTTTTGTAATTATTTGAAGTAATATATTTTGTACTCATTTATTGTACTCATTTTTACTTAATTTTATTAACCATTTTTTGTACTTAAATATATATCTGTTTTTAGTATTACTTTTAAATATGAATTTAATGTACTCATTTTTAGTGCAATTGTCTAGTCGCATTTTTACAGTAATTTTTAGTACTAATTTTAATACTTATTTTAATTACTCATTTTCAGTACTTATTTTGAGTAATCATTTTAGTACTTATTTTTGGAAATAATTTTTAGTACTAAGTTTTTGTAATTATTTTTAGTTTTTATTTTTAGTACTTATGTATGTCTGTTTGTACTTATTTTCAGTACTCATCATTTTCAGAGCTGTTTTATTGTTATAATTTTTAGTACTCATTTTTAGTACTCATTTTTGTACTCATTTTTGGTATTTAATTTTGAATTTTTTTTTCTATTTTAGTAATAATTTTTGTACTCATTTTTAGATCTCATTTTTAGTGATCATTTTTTATCACTCTTTTTTGGTTCTCAAATTCGACAAATTTTTGTTGGAGTAATTTTTAATACTATTTTCTAGTACTCATTTTTAGTTTTCATTTTTAGTACTATTTTTGTATTTACTCCTTTTTATTTTTCACTTTTTGAACTAATATTTAGTATATTTTTTATTACTATACTTAGTACTTATTTTTATTATTTATTTTTATTTCTCATTTTTAGTACTTATTTTGAGTAATCATTTTAGTACTTATTTTTCGAAATAATTTTTAGTATTAAGTTTTTATAATTATTTTTGTTGTGATTTTTAGTACTTATGTCTGTTTGTACTCATTTTCAGTACTCATAATTTTCAGAGCTGTTTTATAGTTATAATTTTTAGTAATCATTTTTAGTACTCATTTTTTGTACTCATTTTTATACTCATTTTTAGTACTCATATTTTGTACTCATTTTTTGTACTCATTTTTTGTACTCATTTTTGGTATTTAATTTTTTTTTATAAAATTTTGACTTTTTTTCTCTATTTTAGTAATAATTTTTGGACTCGTTTTTAGTACTCATTTTTAGTGATCATTTTTTTATTACTCTTTTTTGGTTCTAATATTCAGTAAATCTTTTTTTGGAGTAATTTTTAGTACTCATTTCCAGTACTCATTTTTAGTTTCCATTTTTAGTACTATTTTTTTATGTACGCCTTTTTAATATATCTTTTTGAACTAATATTTAGTTTTTATTTTTACACATATTTTTCATTTTTAATATTAAAAAATAATTTCATGACTAATTTTAATTTTAATTTAAAAACTTATTTTAGTATAAATTTTAGTAAAAATCTAAGTATTAATTTTGGTACTAATTTATTGTACTAATTTAAGTACTAATTTATTGTACTAATTTAAGTACTAATTTCACTACTAATTTTATTGCTAAATTAAGTATTTTTTTTTATTGTTAATTTAGATTATAAAAGCATTTAAAACGATTTTGTGCAAAGCATTTTGGATTTTGTGACCTTTTTGCGTAGCTGCCAGAGTACAAGAGAAACACTATCAACACACAGCAACACCATTTCACCAATCACAGCCACATTTGCCATGAGTCATAAACAAGTTTCGTATTTAGTTTCGACTCTTAAGGATTTTCACAATTAGCAGCGAAGACGTTTCTTTTGTATGCATTACACAAATGCGTTGTAACCAATGCTGCTCCTTTTGTTTGAGGATTTATGGTTATTTGCTGTGTTCGGTGTTCTTTGTTTCAGTATTTTGTGTTTGTATTTTGGTGGCGGTTTTTATGCTCTGCACTCCGCAGTGCAAAACATTCTGACAAATTTAGAACGTGTCGCGCCACAACTTGAAATTCATTGAGAAATGATTGAGTAAACTTTTCAGGGACGACAAGGTATTCGTACTTTTTTCGTTGTTTGTTTTAGGGGTTCTACTTTCTACTTTTTGGGGGGTTTTGTATTTACTGTGTGTATGTGAGTATTTGTAACTATGTATGTAACTTGATGTGGTGTGTGTTAGCGAGCCAATGAGTTGTGTGTGTCTGTAGGTCAGGATGTTAGTCACCGTGTGTGTGTGTGTGTGTTTGAGTTCAAGTTTTACTTCAGTTTTGTGCGTGTTTTCAGAACCCGCAACATGCTGTTGAATTTCAGCAACTTTTTCGTAGCATTGAATTACTATTTTTTGCCATTTTTTTATTTCTCCTTTTTTTCGTATAAATTGTTATATGGCCATGATCGGGATATGGCCATTGAATATTTTCATTGTCATAATATTTTACTATTCATGTCCCATTTTATCTTTTAATTCTTTTTTCCTTCTTTTCATTTTCTTTCCATTTTATTTTTTCTTCTCCTTTTATTTGTCTTTTCCATTTTCAATATCGTTTTCAATTTCTTTTTACTTTTTTTCGTTTTCTTAATACTTTTCTTCTAATTTGAATTTTCGTTTTCCTTTCTTTTGTTTATATTTTTATTCTCTTTTTCATTTTTCTTTTTCGTTTTATTTATTCTTTTCTATGTCTTTTCATTTTTCTTTTTCTTTCCGTTTTCTTTTGCTATATTTTTTACTTTTTACTTTTTTCTTTTTATTCTTATTTTTCTTTCCTTTTATCTTTTGTCTGCTCCATTTATTTTTGTTTTATTTTTTGTTCTTCTAGTTTTATTTTCTTTCATTTACCTTTTTCAGTTTCTGTATTTCCATTTGTTTTCTATTTTCTTTTTATTTTTTATTTTTCATTTTTCTTTTCTAAATTTTTTATTTTATTTATTTTTTCTTTTTTCTTTCTATTTTACTTCGATTAAATCTTAATTTTATTATATTTATCCTACTATTTTTTTTCTTTTCTTTTCTCTTATTCTTATTCTTTTTCCTTTCCTTTTCTTTACTTTTCTTTTTTTTTTTTTCTTTTTCTTACTTTTCTTTTATTTATTTTTCTTTTCCTCATTTTCCTTTCTTTTCCTTTCCTTTCTTTTCTTTTCTTTTCTTTTCTTATCTTTTCTTTTCTATTATTTTTTTTTATTTTATTTTCTTTTATTTTCTTTTATTTTATTTTCTTTTCTTTTCTTTAATTCTATTTTATTTTCTTTTCTTTTCTTTTCTTTTCTTTTCTTTTCTTTTCTTTTCTTTTCTTTTCTTTTCTTTTCTTTTCTTTTCTTTTCTTTTCTTTTCTTTTCTTTTCTTTTCTTTTCTTTTCTTTTCTTTTCTTTTTTTTTCTTTTCTTTTCTGTTCTTTTATTTTATATTCTGTTCTGTTCTGTTCTGTTCTGTTATTTTCTTTTCTTTTCTCTTCTTTTCTTTTATTTTCCTTTCTTTCTTTTCTTTCTTTCATTTTTCATTTTCCATTTTCCATTTTCTTTTTCATTTTTTTTTTTTTTTTGTTCAAATGTTTGGCTTCAATCCAGAAAATTTGTTTTTGCTGTTGCCGGTCAAGTGGTTGTTGTCCGTAGCAGCAACAGTAACTCAGTCAGTAACTGCTGCTGTTTCTACATGTGGCAACCAAATTGAATTTCAATTTTCTGTTGCTATTGTTGATGCTGTTGCTGCTACTTCAGCTCTTAATGCAATGGCAGAGCTTCAAAAGAGCTCAATGCTAATTGCGTCCGTCTGTCTGTCCATCTGTCGTATGTGAGTTTGTGCTAGTGTGTGTGGCAATTCGACCGAATGACGTTATCCTTGTCTGTGCAAAATTGCAAGATGTTCCTGCTGCTGCTGCTGTTGAGTGGCAAAAAGTAGCAGGGAACTCTGTGAAAAATAGTAAAATGGTCCGGTGCAACAGCGCGTATGAGTGCTACACACAATTGTTACTCATTGCATTTCAATTTTGTTCTGTTCTGCTCACTACGAATCTGTTGTTTGTTCAGATGCAACGATGCACAGCAGCTGCTTGTTTTTGAGATTTAACATTTTTGTGGATCATAATAACTGAAAGTTTTGTTATGTTGAAGTACAGAAGAGAACAGACAGAATAGAAAGGATAATAAATTGGTTTCGAAATCATTATTTCATAAATGTACAGAAAAGAGAGAGAGCACTAATACAAAAAGTTGAAGTTGAAGAAGTTGATGCAGCATTTCAATTAATCTAAACAACATTTGAAAATTGCTTCTGAAGTAGTTTATGTATAGTTTCATGTTTATTTGGGAGAGATTTTTTAAAATCTTTGTTAGCAAGGAATAAATTAAATAACATTGAAATAAGCTATCTTTAAAAGTTAAGTTTTTAAATTAAATTTAAATCTTTTTACACACTAGAAATTAAATATAATTGCAGTTAATATTTATTAATGTAATGAATATTAATCTTTGTAGATTAAAATCAAATTTTTACATATTCAAAATCTCTTAAAAAGATGAAGGAATAAAAATTATCAAAAATAATATTTAAAATTATATATTAAATTTTGCAAAGCTTATTTTCTTCCCCCTATGAAACAATACTAGGGGTGAGAGATATATAATATTATGAATTTTTTCACCAACTACCAGATTCATCATATTGATACCACCGTTCATTAAATGACATATTAATGAATGCATTCTTTATATATATGAACAAAATATTCAATACAATGAATTTGAATTGTCATATTGATGAATTTGTTCATAGTATTTTTTCAAAAAAATATTTTTTTTTTATAAAATAATTCGAAAAAAAATTATCAGGAAAAAATGTTGGAAAAAAAAATTGTCAAAAAAAAAATTTTCGAACAAAAAAATTTTTCGAAAAAAATGTGGTCGAAAAAAAAAATTATGGAAAAAATATTTTGTTCGAAAAAAAAAATCGAAAAATAATTTTTTTTTTTCAATAATTTTTTTTATAAAATTATTCGAAAAAAAATTATTACGAAAAAATGTTGGGCAAATAAAATTGTCAAAAAAAATCATTTCGAACAAAAAAAATTTTTCGAAAAAAATTTGGACGAAAAAAAAAATTATGGAAAAAATATTTTGTTCGAAAAAAAAAAATTCGAAAAATAACATTTTTTTTTCAAAAATATTTTTTTTATAAATAAAATGTTGTAATTATAATAAATATATTATAAAACATTTTACTAATTTATGCATGTCGAGCAAGCATTATATAAGAAATAACATACAATAACTACTTGAGAACTGAGAAGTACGGCAAAAAATGAACGAAAAAATATATTTATGATGAACATATATGTTGTATTTTATATTTTGCTTCATTAATATGATGAAACCTATTCTTCACATACAGTTCATCACATTGAAGAACACTTTTTCGACAGTTACCAAGCGTTCTTCATATTTATGATAGTATTCATAACATTGATGGCGTTAGTCATTAATATTATGATTAGTTCTTCAATACAATGAATCATGGTTCAAAGAGGGGAATTCATCAATATGATGAACATTTTTTTGTGGCTACTTCAATGATTTTTATCTCTTTTTGTGGTATTGATAAAAAATCAATAAATTTCAGTATTTGTGGAGAATTTGTCCATCCTTAAGGTGCAAATATAAATTTTAAAGTTATTCTTTACCTTCAATGTATTTTTCCATCAAAATAAAATACTAGCCACTTGTCTCAATTTTGATTAAACATATTGGATCGAAAACTCAGTCTACATTAAACTGTACTACATCTCTGTATTATATACTTACAAAATAAATTACAACACTAAACCGTATGAATTCTGTGTAATTAACAACTTTACTAATTATAAATTTTAACAACTGCCACATATATACACAATTTAACTTGACATTGTTTGCATACGAGATCTTCTCCACCACCATTTTCCAATCACTACTATAGGGCTGCGTTACGCTTCGACAGTTTTCGAGAAGTTTCTACATTTTTCGAGAATGCTGCGTGCTATTTGCATCTCATTCGCACTCATTTGTTTTAATGCGCTGCTGATTCTCCATCTACTTGTCGAACAATGCTTCAGTGCGTTAAATGATCTTCCGTCTATTTCTAACACATTGCTTCAGTACGCAATTATCTTGCATCTCATTCACTTTTATTTATGAACAATATTTTCGTTACGAAATGCTAAAATGTTCCTATGTGTTGTCTTATTTCGCAGTTTGTGTAGCATCGTATGTAGTATAATGGAAAAATGTTACAAATTAAATTGGACAATTTAAAAATGAAAACGGCAAAACATTATTTAAAATAACATGACGTATGAGTAACATTTTATTTATTTAATAATATTCCTTGTTTCCTTTAGTACTTAGTTTAAGATATTAATTATATAAAATTATTAAAAAATTCAATGTATAATCTGCAGGTTCTTTTCTGCTTTCAAAAAGGTAGAAAAGTTTATTAAAAGTTTGTGCCTCATTTGCATTGATTAACTTTGAACCAAAGATCAAAAATAAAGACCCGACTGCAGCACAACGTTATGGCGCTCAAAACCTTTTTTCAAATAAGCCGCATTATTAAAGAGAAAATATGTTGAATATTAGCGCAAAGCTAAAGCCTTTCTACAAGCAAGGTTGCGTACAGGACGAAGGACTTAATAGAACAATTTTTAGAAAATGAAACTTATTTAAAATATATTTTTTTTCGTTTTTATTTTTATGTTAACTTTACTGAGTAGAACAATAAAAAAAGTTATGCAGACAAAATGAAGAAAAATAATAAAAAAAATGCTTAATGCAAAAATGAACCCCAGGGAGTCTTAAACGATTTGCAGAATGGTGTAGACGACCAAATTTGCACGGGTTTCTTTTTTTTATTGGTTGGTCAAAAATATAACGAAGTAGAAAAGCAGAAAAAAAATAATAAGAAAAAATATTAAGAAATAATCGAACGCAGATTTAAGTTAAGCTCGACAACAAAGCGCATTAAGTGCGACGACGTCTCCAGAAAGGACCTGCCAAAGGACAAACAATGTGACGCGGCCAGCAGGATCAACAGCAGTCAAAGCAGCGAGCAGGCGCAGGATAAATGACGAACAAGAGCAAGTGTAAAAAGTGAACACTTGGAAAATATCCAAAATCAATAAAAACAAAAATGAAAATATTTCTTGGCTGTGAATATTTTTTTGTCCAGCATAGTGTGGGGTAGCTCATGCTGAAAGGACGCAAAAGGACATAAAATGTGTACGAGTGCTATTTGTGTGGGTATTTGTGAGGCCACGTGTAGGCTGAAAAGTGCCGAGTAGTAGACGCTGTGGCACGTAATAAAGTAGCGAGTGTTGTAGAACGACGCAAAGTTGCGAAAAGCAAAAGTGGAATAAATCAAAAGAATATGAAAATGAAAAATAAATGAAAGAAAATATATGAAAGGCATACATGAATGAATGAATGACTGAGTATTGGATGAAATGACGAACTGTTTGCCGAAGTAACTGTGGAAATGACAGAGGAAACAAAGAACTAACTTTTGAAGTGAGGATATTAGAAAAAACTAGTTGTTAAACTAACTGACTATTGCAATGACTTATGATAGAAAGAACTGTCGGTAGAAAATGTAGAAATGACTGACTATTCAAAGCACAGAACCGAACTTAAAACTTAAAGTCTAAAAAAAGACAGAAAAAAGGAAGAAATAACTTTTGATATAGTGGTTGAACTAACTGACTTTTGAAATAATCGACCAGCGGTTGGAACTCATCTTATTCGATTTCAATGAAATTTGCACAACTGATAAAGGGTATCGAGATATGCATTGATCAATTGTTTTATTTTTTCGCTCACTACTTCCAGAGATTGGTTCAAATTTACAAAAAATGGACCAAAAATCACTTTTATATGGTTGTTCATATTTCAATATCTCTTAAAGTTGAAATACCAGAAACTCCGTTGATGGCTCGTTTTTAAGCTAGTAGAACAAGCTTTTATACCACTTAAGTTGTAACTTCTAAACTTGAACATGTGACCTGTGGTAATAACCCATGCACTTCAAAATGGATGTCCTTAAAAAGGACCCTTTTTAAATGTCTGAAAAATATCACATATTTTGGTTGATTAAATATAAACGTTCGTGCCAAATTTCAAGATGGTATTTTGATGGTATCATATTTTAAAAATTATTTTTTTAAAATTTTTACATATATTTTGTATTGAAAAAAATTTTTTTTTTCAAAAGTAAAATTTGCAATAATTTTTGAATGATTTTGTAACTCTGAATTCGAAAATGGCGTCAGTTTCATCAAATTGTCTTTAGTTATTGAGTTAAATACCATTTTTCGAAAATCGTAAAAACTATATGCCAAAATCAATATCTCAAAAACAATATTAAATATTATAAAATTGACTTCATTTTAGAAATCAGCGTTACATATATATTCAGGAATTATTACAACTTTTACTGTAGAAAAAAAAAATTTTTTTTCTATACAAAAAATTAATAAAAATTTTGAAAATTATTTTTTAAAATATGATGACGTCAATATACCATCTTGAAATTTTGCATGAACATTTAGAATAAATTGACGAAAACTTATGATTTTTTTCAGAATTTTAAAAAGGGTCCTTTTTAAGGACATCAATTTAGAAGTGCAAGGATAATGACCACGGACCACATATTCTCGTTTAGAAGTTACAACTTAATTTTTTTGAAAGCCTGTTCTATTAGCTTTAAAACAAGCCATCATTGAAGTTTCTAGCATTTCTAGTTTAATAGATATTTAAATATAAACAACCATACAAAAGTGATTTTTGGCCCATATTTTGTAACTTTGAGCCACTGTATCTCTGGAAGTAGTGGAAAAGGTAAATTCTCAAATTTGACTTTTTTTGGTCTATTTGGTGTGGAATGCCCCATAGAAGGAACTGTCCGTAGAACAACTAACTGTTCGAAGAACATTTAAAACATAACCGCTGCAAAAAAATAAATGACTTTTGAAAAAACAGACTCTTCAAATGACTATTTTTCCGAACTTACAACATTTTCATCAAATGATTTACTAATTTTTTTTTATAGTCGGTCGGGCCCTACACCTTTGGTGGGGATATTAATGTGGGATATACCTTATACCATACCTTAATTTTAAAGATTATAATTATGCTGAACCTCCCCACCCTCAGAATATTATACACATATCAGAAATTTACGTCTTATATCCCCATAAATTAAAAAATGTATATAAAAGTATTAGAAAATTACATAAAAAAACATTAGAAAAATATAATTGGGTGGACCACGCCTATATTATAAATTTTGAAAGGCTAATATTTCATAAATTTGATTTTAATAATTTACGGATCAAATTTTCACTATGAAAACACGGGAAATAATGAAAAAAAAATGTGGGCGTGATCCGCCCACATTTTCTTAGGTGAATTCTAATAATACGTTTTAAATTTTATAACTATACCTTGAATACTTTTCGAGTTATTAGTTCCGAAAGAGTTATATAAAAGTGACTTGTATGGGAGGTGGGCGTGTCCGTTGACCGATTTGGCTCATTTTCAAACTCAGTTCCTACTTTTGGCTAAAATATATTGAGACGAAATTTCATCCCATTCTAATCAGTATTTCTCAAGTTATTCTGTATTCGGCAGCAAGACGGACAGACAGACAGACAGACAGACAGACAGACAGACAGACAGACAGACGGACATGGCTAAACGGACTCGGGTAGTGATGCTGATCAAGAATATATATACTTTTCCATACCTCCTAAGGGGCCTCCTAAGGGGCGTTACAATATATGCACAAAGTTAATATACCCTGTACCTCATAGGTGTAGGGTATAAAGACTAAGTGCCTGTTCAAAATTAAGTAATATTCGAAATACAGACCCTACAAATCATATTTTTTTCGAATTTACAACTGTTTGTTCAAATGTCTTACTACAAATGTCTAAAAACTGCGGAGTTAACCTTTTGGCTAGCGGACAGTGTCATTAGAAAGTAGAAATCAGTACCTTTCAATTAATTTTGAATTAAATTACTGTGACAGTTCTATCACAGTTAAAATCACCAATATCTAGTAAATTTCAATACAAATCAGAATTTTACTTTTTTTCTTCAGTTCGAAACATCTGAAAATTATAGACCAAAAGAAGTATTAACTATACACAGAAAAAAATGTAAATCATACTGATGAATTCCGTTCCTCAAATCATGATTCATTGGTATTGAAGAATCATTCATAATAACTGTCCAACTGTCGAAAAAGTGTTCTTCAATATGATTAGTTGTATGGGAGACCGGGGCTAAGTCGACATTGGGGCAAAGTCAATTTTTGCTTTAAATCGCGTATGGAACGTCAGATCAACTTCAAATTGATATTGTATACGTGAAATTAGGTGCCACTGTTACCAAAGAAGAGAAATCCATATTGTGCTTCAACTTCAGTTTGTATGTAATAAAATGTGTTTTTTGGCTCCAAAAGTTACATATTGACAACGAAGTAAACTTGTACTTGCCATTGATTTTTAATTTATTTTTTCATTTAATTCACATTTTTATGCCAATAACATTAGACTAAGTCTCGTGGGGTAAAGTCGACATATAAGCATTTGGTGGAAGTAGATGCCATGAAAATACAATTTATGAAACTTTTTCGATCTATGAGTTTTACAAAAAAAACCATTCTTACAATATAAGGAGACTTGTCAATCATTTGTCCTATATTTAAGAATTTATTGCAAAAAATAGATAAAATTTGAATAACATGAGTAATGGTCAAAAAGTTTCGCGGCAGCAAAATAAAACAGCACGAATAGTTTTTTCTTGCAATATATAATTCAATAAAATTGAAAGATATCAGCAAAAATGTGCATTCGCGGAAAAAGTGGGCAGTGTTTACTTTACCCCAGCCTTTTTTCAGAAGCAGGTTTGAGGTAGTGTCGCATTTGCATTTGTTTCATGGAAACTAAATATTGTAGATCTTTACAGCTTATGGAACAGTTTTAGCTAATGAATCAATCTATCCAACTGTATTAATATTTTTGTCCTATGTCATTGATAATTGAAATTAGCATTAGCAAAAAGTGTCGACTCCCCTACGTAAAGAATACGTTTCATCATATTAATGAACAACTAAATAAAATACAATGTATATGTACATCATATTGATGAATGCTGTTCATCAAACCAAATTTTAAACTAAATATTTATTTTTCGTTCATTGTTTGCCATACTTCTCAGTTCTCAAGTAGTACTTGTATGTTATTTCTTATATAATGCTTGCTCGGCATGGATAACTTAATAACATGTTTTGAAATACATATATTTATAATTACAACTTTTTATTAATAAAAAGTGGCATTTATAAAAAATATATTTAAATTTTTATAATTTTTTCGATAATAGAAATTGTTGTCCGATTTTTTTTAACAGTTTTTCCACAATTTTTTTTTTTAAATAAAAAAAATATATATATATGTATATATATATATATTTTTTTTTTAATAAACTGTGGTATCGTTATGGTGAATCTGGTATTTGGAGAAAAATTCATAATATTTATGAATAAATTCATCATATTGATGAACTTTTTTTCTGTGTAGATATGACTGAATATTAGAAAAAAACGTACTATTCGATGTTCGAAAAATGAAAAGTGCGAAATGACTGAAGAAATGATGAACTAGTGGCTGATCTAACTAAGTGTTGAAATTACTTATAATGGAAACAATTACCAGTATAAATGATAGTGTATTCGAAGAACGAACTCATCAAATAACTTTTTTTTTTTTTCGAAGTTAAAACTTTTTTTCAGAAGACTGAAGTAACGAAGAATTGAAGAGTGATGTAGAAAAAAGTTTTTCAACAAATTTTTTTTTAGTATAGAGGGTTATTTGAAAAAAGGAAGCATATGTAGATTTTAGTGTTATATGAGGTATATCTAGAAAAGTGAACATATCACAGACCACCGTAAACTTTTCAAGCCCATTTACAATAGCAAATAGTATAAGATTTTAGTTAACCTAAATACTGAGTTTTATAGATCTAGCTCTTCTGATTTTTCTGTCAACCTAATTTCAAAATAAAGACGGACGTAAAGATATACGGGCCAACAGGTAGACAAAAAGACTGATAGCCACTCTTCACAAAAAAACACTGAATTTAAAAGAAAGAAAAAATCAATAATTTGTATATAATTTACTTCCATAAAAGCGTGTTTATTTTTTCTATCAAGTAGTTGTTTTGCTATGAAAAATTATTATATTAAGGGTCCAAACTTCACTTTTTATTTGCTAGTAACATCTTTTATAAAATCTGTTTAGATTTAAATATAAAATGTAGAAAAGAAATTTAAATAAAAAGAGAAAAATAACTACAAATATTTTTACTACATTCTGTATTTATTTATATAAAAGTGAAAAATATATAAATGAAACATCTTAACTGCATTTTGTAATTATTTAAAAAACAATAATGTGGAATGAAAAGATAACATAATGTTCGTGAATGTGTTGCTGAATTTTTAAATTTTGAATTTGTGATTTGTAGCAAATATTCAAACATTCCATTAGCATAAATATATTTTTCTACAAGTGTATTTATATTTTGGGATGTTTGAATGTTAGCTACAGGTTATAAATTTAAATGAATATACTCAGAAAAAAAGATAACATAAAATTAATAGGTTTTACTATTGAATTAGTCAATAGGATAAACTATTAATTCAATTGGTAAATCCCATTAAATACTAGAAAATGCTATACAATTATTTTTGAGTTTATATGAAAATATTTTTTTTTGTACACTATTTTTTGTGTACTATTTTTTGTATACTAATATTTGTATACTATTTTTTGTATACTATTATTTGTATACTATTATTTGTATACTATACCTGTTCTATTGGCAAATTTTAATGGGATTTTATGAGATTTTTTCTGAGTGTAGTTGATGCAACACTTTTATAAGCATTCTGTTTTCTTAGTATACAACAGTTTCTACAATATCTAAAAAAAAATAATATTACTACATTGTGTAGTAAAATTTAGTCAAATAATTTCGAATGTAGTTCAAACATAAAAAATGTAGTAGAACTAAACAGCTTGAAATGTAAATGTACTATCTTAATTTGCAAAATCGACACAGGAGGTGTGGAATATAAAGATTTATTTTTCATATCGGCCACGGCTGCTTCATGTTGCAGGAAACGCATAAACATATTGGATATACCCTTTCACTTTTGTGTAGGGTACTAAAAATGAAAAATAATAGAAAATACAACGCAATAAAAAAATATAAATAAAATAGGCGTCAGCGTCCAACAGTCATTTAATAAAGTAGAAAAAGAAAGACCTACGAAGAAAAAGTAGAAAATACTTTCTATAAAATGTCAAGAACGAACCACTGGAGCCGTGGAGCAACTGATGACGAAAACAGAGTTTATGAAGTGACAAATAAATAAGGCAGCCAGAGCAAGGCGTCGAATAATGATTGGATATAAAAAAATAAATAAATAAAAAGTTTGATAAAAAGGGAAAAATGATAAAAAAAACGAAAAAAATCATCTTATAATAAAAGAACTAGGTTGTTACTGAAGAATAGACATAAAATAGAATTTAATAAATAACTTTTCTATTAAATATTAATGAAAGTGAACTTAGGAAGGGTGAGTCTTTTAAGACTCCTAAATGTGTCATATTTATGAGTGTTACCCTCATATATGAGCACTTAAAAGAGTCCAAAAACGCTCCTGACTCCTGGGTAGAGGGCCCCATTTTACCCTCATATTTCAGACTATTTTATTACACCTAAAACACTCATATCTGAGCACTCAAAAGTGCCCAAGCCCAAAAAGGCTCCCAACCCCTGGGTGGGCACCATTTTATGAGCCCAAAAATCCTCATATTTTAGACTATTTTATTACACATAAAACACTCATATCTGAGAGCACTTAAAAGTGCCCAAAAAGGTTCCCAACCCCTGGGTGGGCACCATTTTATGAGCCCAAAAATCCTCATATTTCAGACACTTTTATTACACTTAAAACACTCATATCTGAGCAGTCAAAAGTACCCAAAAAGGCTCCCAACCCCTAGGTGGGTACCATTTTATGAGCCCAAAAATCCTCATATTTCAGACACTTTTATTACACTTAAAACACTCATATCTGAGCACTCAAAAGTGCCCAAAAAGGCTCCCGACCTCTGGGTGGGCACCATTTTATGAGCCCAAAAAACCTCACATTTCAGACACTTTTATTACACTTAAAACACTCATATCTGAGCACTCAAAAGTACCCAAAAAGGCTCCCAATCCCTGGGTGGGTACCATTTTATGAGCCCAATAATCCTCATATTTCAGACACTTTTATTACACTTAAAACACTAATAGATGAGCACTCTAAAGTACCCAAATAGGCTCCCAACCCCTGGGAGGGCACCATTTTATGAGCCCAAAAATCCTCATATTTCAGACACTTTTATTACACTTAAAACACTCATATCTGAGCACTCAAAAGTACCCAAAAAGGCTCCCAACCCCAAGGTGGGCACCATTTTATGAGCCCAAAAATCCTCATATTTCTGACACTTTTATTACTCTTAAAACACTCATATCTGAGCACTCAAAAGTACCCAAAAAGGCTCCCAACCCCTGGATGGGCACCATTTTATGAGCCCAAAAATCCTCATATTTCTGACACTTTTATTACTCCTAATCCATATATGAGCTCTAAAAAGACACCAAAAAAGCTACAGAAACTGCGCTTTAAAGAGCGCAAAAATTCGCGTATTTTTGATCATTTTAAAATATTTTCAAAACATACACATTTTTAAGAATTTCCAGACACGACAATTTCTTCATTTTTGGAGTCTTTCTTGCTTCAGAAATATAAACTGTGTCTGAAATGAATCCAACATTGTACATGTTCATGTTTATCTTAGTGCAGACATCCGTGAGAAAATTCATTCATGCATTTCAAAAAATCCATTAAATATGTAGGTTTGTCTGTTGAATTTACACTAATATTTTATTATTTTTCATTTGATTTCAAATTCAAAACGAATAAAAGTTTATCAATTTTATTTAAACAGTAGGCTCCTAAAGTCAGCATAAATAAGATACTTTTATGACTCCTTTTTCTGAGTGCTCCTAAAATACTCTTAAATTTGATGATTTTATTAGTTTGATTTGAGATGGCTCCTGAAACGCTCATGAATGAGACTCTTTTATGAGTCAAATTTTGGAGCGTACCTAAAACATTCTAAAATATATAACTTTTATGAGTCTATTTTCTGAGCTCTCAGAAACAATTTTATTTTTGATGCTTTTAGGAGTCAATTTATGAGGGTTCCTAAATAACTCCTAAATATGAATCTTTTACGAGTAATATTTTTGAGAGCTCCGAAAACCGTCTTAAATGAGATACTTTTAAGAGTTATTTCTCTGAGGGCTCAAAAAAAATACTCAAAAATTAATCTCCTTTATGACTCCAATTTCAGTGCGCTCCTAAATTGCTTAATGGGATATATCGTATGACTTAATAGTTGTGCCGAGGAGTTTAGAAAAGGGGTTGACAAGTCCCGATAAGGGGTTAAATTAATTGAGACAATAAATATGTTTTATAAACAGAATAAAAAAACCTTTGTCTGTGTTCAGTGACCTATAATAAAATAAATCTATGTCTTTTTCAATATTCCTAGTAAAGAAATCATTAAAATGGATTAAGGATTACAATTTCTGTTGTAATATCAAAAATAAAATTTAAAGTCTCCGTTCTTTAAGTATTTCTGTGATTTTGAGAAATAGTTATTATTTCCACATTACTCCGAAATCATGTTTAATTCATTATACAAAATGTTTACTATATGTTAGAAATAAAGTAAAGAAAGGCATAAAAGCTAAAAAAAAAAAAAAAAATATATATATAATAAAAAGCCTTATGAAAAACTGCCATAATACTAAAAATAGAGGTAAAATGGAAAATAATAAATAATAAATGAAACAAGACAATGTCTGAAATAAACCAAACAAATGACACTAAAAATAAAGTTACACTAACTGAGGTAATAAAACTGACTAAAAAGAAAACGAAAAAAAAAACTGAGAACGGTATGGAAAACTTCTTCAGTTAGTGGCTGAATCATGTAACATGTGTTGGCAGTTAAGTTTCTTGTTTGTCAGAATATTTCGAAGATACACACACACGCACAAAAATAGAAATAAAAGTCAGCAAAGATGTATGAAACATCAATAGCAATAAAAACGAAAACGAAAACTTTGGCTCCAGGCAAATGAAACAAAATGCAAAGAAAATGAGTTACAATTCGAAGAAATCTGAATTTATTTGCCATAAAACACGCACATAAAACACATGCACAAGCCATAGACATAGACACACCGACTCAGATTTACATACACACACACACATTAACATAAAATATAACGGAGAGAGAGAGACTCGAATACAAAGAGACACCGTGTCGTAGCAAGGACACAATACGCACAGGCAACATTCAGAACATTCGATTGAGTTGATGACGATGTTAAGATTATTTTGAATTATTTTGGGAAAGGTACTATTTTATGGTTGTTGTAAATATTTGTGTTGTTGCTGCAAATATAATGCGCGAACAGACGACTACGGCGTCTTGCAAGGCAGCCGTCAAGAGATCCTGGTAGAATTGAAGTGGATTGAATTTCACGAATTGCGGTTGAGGTGCGATTCATAAAAGACACAGGAATGCGATTGACTGCTTGATTTGTTTGTCTTGCAATTGCGAGTTAAATTGAATTGGAGCAGGGCGTGAGAGATGAAGGAGGAGAGCTGAAGAAGTAACTGTGGCAGGAACACTCAAAAAAGAGGCCGTTGGGGAAAGTGCGCCCGAGAACGAGGTATGTATTTGGGAATGAAAGAGTAGAGGAAGGAGTTACAGAGATAGAAACATTTAAGACAGAAGCAGTTGAGGAAGGACTAAAGGAAATATTTGAGGAAAAAACAGTATGTAAGAGGGCAAGATAAAGGAGTGACAGAGAAAAGAGCAGCTCTGAAAGATAATATCAAGCAAGGACCACTTCAGTTGAGGACGAACAGGGGAACAGGGCATTTTAAGAAGGGCAATGAAAATGAGGGAGAACATTTGAGAAAGTTGATGAAGCAGTTGAGGTAGTACTTACAGAAGAAGAAATATTTGATGAAAACGCAGTTGAGGGAGGACAAAGAGATAAAGAAAGTTTAGATGAAGAAAGAATAGATGCGTTAAAAAAGGGGGAAATGAGAAAAAACGAAGGAGTAACTGAAGGAGCAAATAGTTGAGGAAAGGCTAACACAAGAACGAAGATTTATGAAAGATATAAGAAATATTAAACGAAAGACTAACAGTGCCTAAAACATTGGAGGAAAACGCAGATGATAAGTTGAAAGAAAAAGTAGAGAGCCAGAGGAAAGAGTAACTCAGAGATGAGCAGTTAAGCAAGGTACTGGAGAATACTTGAGAAAGGACTAATAGATTAAGATATATTTGAAAAAGCAACTGTAGACGAAGGACTTACATTTGAAGGAATTATTTGAGAAAGAATCAAAAATGAAGCCCGAAAAGAAAAATAAACATTTAAAAACTAACCGTTGAGAATGGACGAACAAAGAGAAAAGCATTCGCGGAAGAAGCTGTAAGGTTTAAGTGATAAAAAATCATTTAAGGCAGACATATTAGAGAATAGTGGAGTTGAGAAAAGAGCTGTTGAGAAGCAATACATTAGAAAGGACACATTAGAGTATACAGAAGACACATTAGAGTATACAGAAGTTGTGGAAGGACTGAGCGTTATAAAAAGATTAAAGGGTAGCAGAGAAAAGAGCATGGAAGAATTGAAAAGAAAGAAAGGATGAAAGAAAGAACGAAAAAAATAAAGAAAAAATAGAAGAACGGAAAACGGAAGAAAGAAAGAAAGAAAGAAAGAAAGAAAGAGAGAAAGACAGATAGGAAGGTTCGAAGAAAGGAAGAAAGAATGAAAGTAAAAAATGAAAATGTAAGGAAAAAGCTGTTGAGGAAAGACTGAAAAAGGGCAGTTGGCAAAGAAGAAACAGTTAGCAGCAAGAATAAAGAAGAAAGAGTAACTCAAAAAAGAACTATTTAGTATTATTTTACTGTTGAAGGAGGTGAGAGGAATGACTTACATATGATGAATCAACAGAGAAAGAAGCAGTAGAGAAGGACTAAGAAAAAATAATGCATTTGAGGACGATAGATACAGGGAAAGCGAAAGGATATATATTGTTACGAAATGAGGTAATTTGCTCCACTGTGCAAAAACAATCAACAATAATAAATGAGACGCAAGACAATTCAGCGCACTAAGCAATGTGTTAGGAAGAGATGGAAGAACAGCACATTAAAACACATGGGTGCGAAAGTGTAGAAGATTCTCGAAATGTGTCGAACTGATGCATGCAGTATATAAGGGCGCCTCATCTGAGGCACAGCACTTCAGTAGTTATTGTAAAATGGTCGAGTTGTTTATTAAAGTGAATTAATAAAGTTAATTGTTATAATTTAAACCAAACATAAGAATGTTTTTATTTTGTACACAATCAGAGATTCGTAGACTGAATTTTCGTGACAATATATATTCAATTATTTAAGGAAAAATAAATTGAGGAAGGTCGAATTGAAAAATAAACATTTACGGAAGAAATATTTGAGAACAAGAGGAAAGAGTAAATTCGAAAGAGCTGTTGTGAATTCAGCACTTGTGGAAGGGGTAACAGGAGAAGAATTATTTATAAATGTAAGAGTAGCGAAAGGACAGACTATCGAAAAAGCAGTTGAGGAAGTACTTACCAAAAAGAAGAAGTTGGGAAAGAGACAGTTATTTTAGGTGCGGAAGGTTAACATTTATTTGTAACCAACAATTAGAGCCAATTTAAAATGATAACGGGAAATGCGATGAAAAGGTTAATACAAATACTTTTAAACAACTTGTTTAGTCACAGAGAAACACACACAGACAATAGCAGCTACACGCACAACACTAACACACGCACAAGAACACACACACATTGACAATTGATTAAGCATAAAGGCAGGAAACCTTTAACCGAAATGTCCGACCTTTGCGTAGGCTCTACCGTTGGTATTTACGCAGGAAAGCTAATAACTGCCGACGGACAAACACGATAAGGCAAATAAATGAGTTGCCCAAGCCACAAAAAAAAAAATTGAAAAGCACGATACAGTCGAATAAAATCAAAATGAATAAGGAGCGGAATTAATTGCTTAAGCAAAAACGAAAAGGCATGCGAGGAAGACGATTTTGTGGAAGGGATTTCAGGAAATTGACTGGCAAGGGTACAAATGGGCTGACTAATGAAAATGCCAATGTGGTATATGGGGAGTGCACAAATTAGTTTTGAACTTTTGGAAGAGAATAAAGAAAACAAAAATCTCTATGTGGGAAAATAAATAAAGTTTATAAATAATGAATAAACCAAAATGGAATTGGGATAAAATAAAGACATAAAGATAGCTCAAAGTTCAAAATTTAAAAAAAGAATATTAAAAGTAATCAAATGGACTGGAGTGAAAATTACTATGAACAATAAAATAGTATTTAACTATTGAAATGGGATTGTGAGAAGAAAGAATAATAATAAAAAAATACATTTTAAAGGAAAATATAAAGAATGACATAATAATGGTGAATTGAGAAATAAAGAAACAATGAAGTTAAATAAAAGCTTTTAAAAAGAAAGATAAAAGGTATGCACAGAAAAAAAAATCATTAATATGATGAATTTATTCATAAATATTATGATTTTTTTCTCCAACTAAAAGATTTATCATAATCTTATCATCGTACATTAAATAACATATTTATGAAAGCATTTATTATATATATGAATTTAATCATATATCGAGCATCATAATGAAGAACGAAATATTCAATACAATGAATTTAGATCGTCATATTGATGAATATAATCATAATATCTATGAATAATTTAAATTTTTATTGGTAAATTGTTCTTAATATTAATGAGTGTAATAATCAATGTGATGAATAATGTTGAAGTAATATTTTTTTTTCAAAAAAAAATTAATTTTTACGGATTAAAAAAAAGTGTCCTTAAAACTTTTTTGTAAAAAAAAAATATTTAAAAAAAAAATAATACGATAATTTTTTTCCAATAAATTATCAAACAATCAAAGAATTGATGGACATTTATTTTCGGATTTTCCAAAAATAAATATTTTTAGAAAATAAATCAAAAAAATGTCCTTTAAAAAATGTTGTAAAAAATTTGTATTCTAAAAAAAAAAAAAAAAAAAATGTTTTCTTCGAATAAAAAAAAATATATATATATCAAAAAAAAATTCTTTTCGAAAAAGAATTTTGTCCAAAAAAATTTTATTTTCAAAAAAATAATACATATATATGAAATAATATACAAGAACTGAGGAGTATGACAAAAAATTAACGAAAAATAAGTATTTTGATTGAAATTTGGTTTGATGAACAGCATTCATCAATATGATGTACATATATGTTGTATTTTATGTTTTTGTTCATTAATATGATGAAACGTATTCTTCATATACAATTTATCATATTGAAGATTTCTTTTTGGACAGTTACCAAGCGTTAATCATATTTATGATCGCATTCATAACATTGATGTCGTTAGTCATTCACAGAAAAAAAAGTACATCATATTGATGAATTCCGTTCTTCAAACCATGATTCATGTATTGAAGAACCATTCACAGTATTAATGACTAAAGCCATCAATGTTATGAATGCTATCATAAATATGAAGAACGCTAGAAAAACTGTCAAAAGAGCGTTGTTCAATATGATGAACTGTATGTGAAGCATACGATTCATCATATTAATGAACTAAAATATAAAATACAACATATATGTTCATCATATTGAAGAACGCTGTTCATTAAACTAAATTTCTATGAACATATTTTTTTTCGTTCATTTTTTGACGTATTTCTCAGTTCTCAAGTAGTTCTTGTATGTTATTTCTTATAAAGGGTTTTTCAATAAGAGCGCTACAAAAGTTTTTTTCAAAGGTTTTTCAACAGGGACAGCAAACGACGCTATATTTCTTGCCGCTCTTTTGACATTTCTCTTCAGTAAGGTTTGCCATTTCATGATGGAAAGATATACGTATTAAAATTTATACCGAAATTCAAAAGAATTTAAAATGAATTATATATGATTTATAAACATTTCAAAATAATTTTTAACGAAAACTTGTCTTTAAGTCTTTGTATCTTTTTTAAGCTAATTGGTTATTTGAGTCTTTAAGAATCATTTGTGTTAAATAATGATTAAATGCAAATAAAGCAGTATTATTTAAAAACAGAACGAGTGCTGAATCATCAAATGATTTTACTTGAATGTTAAAGATATTAATTAAATCGATATAAAGTCTAAAATAACTAATTTATTTAAAATTTATATTAAACAATAATTCTTCATTGATATTTCTTTAAACACACAACCATTTGTAATTCAAAAATAAAGGACGTACAATTTAAAATTCAGAAACCTGCAAAAGAGCAAAAAATGCAAATACTTAAAAGAGGCTAAATAAATAAATAAAATTCGGAATAGGGTACTGTTTGAAGTGTATGATAATGCAAAAAAAGGAACAGACAACCACTACCTTTGTTGCTTATAAATTATGTAGTAGGTGATTATAATAAATATATTAAAATTGAATGTTACTATGAAAAACTTAAATTTAATAAAATGTTCAACTCGTAAAGTTTTGTGCGCTGTATTTAGCACAACGTACGAAAAAGTAGTAGTAGAGCCAACAGTAGCACTTCTATGTCCAGAGGCAATAAAGAACGGTTAAATGGCGAGTTTAACCCATTAAAGACTGCACTATCAACATTCAAATTATGGGAAAATAATATTAAAAAAATGCTTTATTAACTGCTAGATTAAAACAATGGGACTATTTTAAACAAATGACAGTAGAAGAAAATATCGCTCTAAACTCCGAAAGAAATACTATACAATTAATAGTTTTTTTTTTTAATTATTTCAATAGTTTTTGCGCTACTAAACAATGATTGGACCTAAACGAATAATGGTTTGTTTTCGATTTCGGTATACTACTTTGTTTCGGTTTTCGTATCATTTACGGTTGAATGTTGTCTAATGTGTTATGGTACTTTTGTGCACTGTCATTTTTTAAAATTAAAATATTTCAATTTTGTGCTTAAAATACGAATCTGGCATATTGAAAAGTAGCATGACTTAGCGCATATCCTTTAAGACGTTGCACAGGATATGTTTGCGTGTTAATGGTTTTGTCTGTTAGTATTTGAGACTGTTGTGTGTGTGTGTGTGTGTCACTGTTTAGGCGAAAATGTCACTGTTGCGGCGATACGGTTGGGGTTAAACGTCACAGCAGTTAGGGCTACCACTAAGCAACCCAAAATGACAAAGTTTGTGAATGACTCTGTTGAGAGCGGCATGAATGGCGGCGTGAATTGCGGCATAGTATTTAAAAATGGAAGAATTTATATGAGGGTGTTGTAATTTTGTATATTATTGTTATAATTAATAAGAAAATATATTGTTTTGTTGTTATAATTGTTGATTGACCTTTTTTCTTTGCTTTTAAGTAACAATTGAAATATTTGTTTTTCTTACCTACACACAAGGGGTACATAATAAAGGGGTATTCAATAAGAGCGCTACAAAAGTTTTTTTCAAGGGCCAACAACGAGTCGAAATTATTAAAATTTACTACCGAAATTCGAATTCGTATATCCTTCCATGATGAAATGGCAAACCTTACTGAAGAAAAATGTCAAAAGAGCGGCAAGAAATATGGCGTCGTTTGCTGTCCCTGTCGCTCTACTTTTGTAGCGTCCCTGTTGAAAAACCCTTTATATTAAATTTGTGCAGATATCGTTCTAAGGATTTCTTTTTTTAGTTTAAAATACACTATATACATCCTATCGTTTTTGCATTTATTTTTGCTATTGCGTTTTTCATCTTATTTTGATTTTGCTTTTAGTTTTTATATTTTCATACATTGTGCTACTGTCTTTTTTAGTATTTGTGCTCATACCCATGTAGACAAAACGATGGGCCCAAGGTTCGCCCAGTCTTGCGCCAAGAATGCATTGCTCTGGGCCAGGTCTGGTACCCAGAACTGGCTGCATACTGGTTAAGCCTTGGAATGATAAGAAGGGCGCAAGACTGGCTCAAGTATTCGGCCAAGATTGGTACAAAATACTTGGACAATATAATATAACAATAATGTGGCAGGATTGGACCATTTGAAAATGCAAAAAAAAAAATTTTTTTTTTACTCTCTTTTCTTTTTCTTCCATTCTATTTAATTTATTTCTCATTTATTTTAAACAATTTCCAATTTTTTCTAATTTTAAATTCAGATTTAAAAGTTCAAGATTTTGAAAAAATGCTCTGCAACAAGTGAGCTTGATAGCGTAACGCGTAGAGCTCCGAACTTGCTCGCAGGAAATTCGGGTTCGAGTCCCATACGTTTTTTTTTATATTTTGTTATTTTTTTTATTTGAAGTATGGTTTGGCCGCTTGGTTCTGGCTAAATCTTCATTTACGAAGACATATTCAATAAGTCTTGTATGACTTTTGGAAAAATATCAATTATCCAAGATTGGTAATCCAATCATGGCTGAGACTATTAAAGTCTAATTAGCCATGCCATGGACGGCCAAGGTTGGATATTTCTTACGCCCGATATCAAGTCTGGCGTTTCCTACATGGGTACCCAAGCATATGTCTGTTAGTTCTGGCTGAGTCTTGGGCGAGAACTACCCTACCAGACCTGTATTTGTCACTTCTGGCTGAGTCTTGGGCAAAGGTGTTTTAACCAAGCATTGGTTTGTCAATTCTGGCTGAGTCTAGGGCGAGAATTTCTTTACCAAGCTTTCATTTGGCAGTTCTGGCAGAATCTTGGGCGAGAACTACCTTACCAGGGCTTGGTCTCCCAGTTCTGGCTAAGTCTTGGGCGAAGATTTATTAACCAAGCATTGGTCTGCCAGAGCTGGTTGAGTATTCAGTCCGTCGTCAGGCCTGGCATTGGTAATGACATATTTTTGATTTTATTTTGTGTGTTTATTTTGTGTTTTTGTTTTTAAATATATTTTGATTTTGGTTAATGGGTTTATTTTTTGCGATTATCTGACTTGTTTTGTTTCTGTTTTTAATTCGATTTTTCGTTTGATTTTGTTTTTAATATTCCTTTGATCTTTTATTGTGTTTATTTTTAGGATTAACTTTTGCTTTGTTTTGTGTCTTAAGTTGTATTTTGGTTTTTGCATTTTTGATTTTAATTTTTTGCGTTTGATTTTGGTTTTGTGTTTTTGCTGATGTTTGGTATTTTTATACCCTACACTAAGAGTGAAAGGGTATATTCAGTTTGGTACGCCGTTTGTAACACCCAGAAGGAAGCATCTCCGGTATATATTCTTGACCAGCATGACCTCCTGAGTCGATTTAACGATGTCCGTCTGTCCGTCTGTCTGTCTATCCGTCTGTCTGTTGAAATCCCTACCCTAAAAAATTGGTCCATTGTGACCTATGATCCGACCACTTATGTTCAAATACCTCATATAAAATGTACAAAGATCAATTTTTATGTATACGTGCTTAGGTAACTTTTTTGGTCAAATATATATTGACATCATGCTTAAATACATGATAATAATGTTTTACGGCGAAAAGACTTGTGGTTCACAAAAAAAAAAAAATCGAAATTCGGTACACCTACCCATTTGTAAATATGGGTATCAAATGAATGGAAATTCTTCAGCGATTAAATATTTGTAGTTATTTTCAGGATGCGTATACCCTGGTGACCTATATACCAATTTGAATGGTAACCCCACATATGTGAAGGGTATTTATAGTCGGCTTAGACCGACTATAATTTTGATAATCCTAACTATCATAATTACACCTACTTTAAAATTTCCCATATGATCTAACCTTCCAACTGGTTATATTTTGCGTCTTTTTTGTGTTTTGCTTTAGCGTTATTTTTTTTGTGTGTCTTTGCTTTTCATTTTGTTTATTCTTATGTTATATTTTTGTTTTTTTATTATATTTTTGATTTTGTTTTTGTTTTGTGTTTTTCCTTATGTTATTTTTTTGTTTTTTTGTGTTTTTGTTTTGTGTTTTTGTTTTGTGTTTTTGTTTTGTGTTTTTTCTTATGTTATTTTGTTGTTTTTTGTAATTTTGATTTTGGTTTTGTTTTTGCTTTTGTTTAGTGGTTTTGCTTTTGATACTATTTTTGAATTTTGTATTGGCCCTGTTTTTCTTGTGTTTTTTCCTTCGTTTTTTTTTTTTTTGGTTTTGTTTTTGAGTTTTCTGTGATTTTCTTATTTTGCTTTCGGTTTTGTGTTTTTACACTTCAAGGGGTACCTTTTTAGGAACAGACTTTTATAAATTTTGTGATATGTTTTTAATTTTATGTCAATGTTCAAATTATCGTGTATATGGAAATACAAACGGAAATAACTAATTCGCCACGGATATTCAGAATATTTATATTTTACTTATAGGTCATGGCTTCTAAGAACCGATACGGTATAACATATTTTAATCTTCGTTTAATTCAAGTTATATTTACATTAAACGGTACTTTACTATGTTAGTGGATTGGCAGATAGAGTTCACAAAAACCATACATACATTACAGATCGTTTGTCGAATAATCTTCCTGCAACTATTTTATCCGACAGTTTTGATATTGGCGAATTCAAAATTAACATTCGCCGACATTACTCCATCTTTCTTTCTCTAACCTTAAATCCTTTTCTACGATCAACACTCTGTATTGAATGAATAAGGGACATCCTCTGAGAGTTGGATTTGTAAAATAAGTTAATTTGTAAAATGCTAAATATATTTAACTAAATTTAAGTTTTTAAATGTTTGAATCAAAACATGTACGACAATCTGAAATTGTCTCCATTAAAAGCATTTTAACAGCACTTACAAATAACTTAAATGTTTTATTTTTTTTTTTAATTTTAAATCGTTTTTTTTTCAATATTGAAATATTGTCTAAAAATCCTTGACATAAGCTACTTGCAAAACAGTAAATACAATGAAGCACCCATATAACATAAACATAAAAAGCGCTGATCGAGTGAGCGCCTAAAAGCAGGCAACACTTTAAAAGGTTACCCGAATAAACATTAAAAATACAAAAAAATTGCTTACACGCCTGTTTGATGTGCTGCGAAAGTTGTAGTTGTTTTTGTTTTTCTTGTTTTTGTTTTTTAGTATTTGTTGTTGCAGGACGTTGCCGCCTCCTTAAAGTCCTGCGCTGTCGTTGTCGGTGTCGCTATGGCTGACGCCGACGACACTTCCGCACACACACTTCCGCACACACGAACACGCACACAAACACCGCAGCCTATATCCTTTGAGAGCGCCTTGGCAAATGTTGTTGGTTTGTTGGTTTGTAACACACTTTGTTCGTGAAAAATCGAAAACAATTAAATTTGTTATTAACACTGAACTTGCTAAAATCGATTTTCTTCGTTAGTTTTATTTTTATTCTTTTTATTGTTGTTTTTGTTGCACGCTTTTTTTTGCTATTTTAGCCACTCGTTTGTGTTACACATACATATTACATACAAACAAACGCCACACACACAGGCAGACAGACACATCTATTTTAAACATTTACAGCAGCATGCCAAGAATATCCTTTAACATATTTAATGTATTTATATTGTTCACTTATTGCTTTCAAATTTCTTTACTTTAATTCACTGTTTTGAGCACAGCTTTTAGTTGTCTAGAAAAAGTATTTTTTTTTTATTTTTTCTATAATTATTACATGTTTTGCTCGCGTTCTTGTGCGTTGAACAGCGGCAACCAACCGTGCGCCTCGTTAGTCCACAGCGAACTGTTGTGCTGGCGAGCAAGCACACGGCAGCCAGCTACTCTGTGGCACGAGTACCGAGAACAGAATCTCTGCAATCTGTGCAGGACAGAACATGTGTAGGACAGAACTCTCGCGTACCTCATTCTGCTTTGAGTGCGCCACTGCTTGGTATGCGGCGAATTCAGTGACATGTCAAAAAAAGGCGCAAAATTTGATGGATATGGCGCAGGCGTAGGGAGTGTGACAAGCACGACAACAACAAAAAGTGTGAGAGTATTTAAAAATAAAACAACAATAAGTAGAGTTGCCAAAATGTAACAGTGTTATCGAAATCGATTATCGAAATATTTAAAATTAATCAAATTCGATATAATATGAATTTATGACAGAAATGTTTTATCGTTTCTACTCTACGGTATTATTTATATATAATTCTAGTGTTTATTGGAACAAAAATATTCCGTAATTGATTATGGATATTAATTTATTTGAAATAACTCACAATTGTTCGTGGATTGTCAAAAATTAAATGTTTAAAAAAAATATGTGAGACAAAAACAACGCAATGTTCGAAAACAAAATTATTGAACGACAAAAAATACAACGCAATGTTCGACAAGGACATTTTAAATAAATCTTTTCATATAACACTTAACGAAAGACATTTATATTTTGAAATAAAAAAATATCTCTCAACCAGAAATCAATTTGTTCTATATTTAAATGTAAAATTCTGTGAAAGAGATTAATATTTTTTGAAAAATAATATCTTTCAGTGAAAGATCAAATGGATTTAAGGGTTCATAGTTATTTCTGATGTCTGATTATAAGTAAAATAATATAATTGAAAAATATTATTTTATAAAAATAAATTCTGACAGGAAGGGAAACTCAAACTAACAATGTTTTTGATTTGAGTTTTTTCTTTCGTTTCAGATATCAGAACATTTTTTTTACTACATTTAAATTTACTCGGTACATAATAAAATCCGTTGTATTCCGCTCTTTTTAAACTAATACTGAATTGTGCATACGATGAATTGTGCATACGATGAATTGTGCAAACGATGAATTGTACATACGATGAATTGTGCATACAATGAATTGTGCATACGATGAATTGAGCATACAATGAATTTTTATACGATGAATTGTGATACGGTGAATTGTCCATACGATGAATTGTGTTCGATGAATTGTGATACGATGAATTGTTTAAGATGAATTGTGCATACGATGAATAGTGCATACGATGAATTGTGTATACGATGAACTGTACATACGATGTATTGTGTATACGATGAATTGTTATACGATGAATTGTACATACGATGAATTGTGCATACTATGAATTGTTATACGATGAATTGTGCATACGAAGAATTGTGCATACGATGAATTGTGCATACGATCTATTTTGTATACGATGAATTGTGCAAACGATGAATTGTGTATACGATGAATTGTACATGCGATGTATTGTGTATACGATGAATTGTTATACGATGAATTGTGATGCGGTGAATTGTTTAAGATGAATTGTGCATACGATGAACAGTGCATACGATGAATTGTGTATACGATGAACTGTACATACGATGTATTGTGTATACGATGAATTGTTATACGATGAATTGTGCATACGATGAATTGTGCATACGATGAATTGTTATACGATGAATTGTACATACGATGAATTGTGCATACGATGAATTGTGCATTCGATGAATTTTACATACGATGAATTGTGCATACAATGAATTGTGCATACGATGAATTGTTATACGATGAATTGTTATACGATGAATTGTGATACGGTGAATTGTGCATACGATGAATTTTACATACGATGAATTGTGCATACAATGAATTGTGCATACGATGAATTGTTATACGATGAATTGTTATACGATGAATTGTGATACGGTGAATTGTTCATACGATGAATTGTCCGCGAACCTATTCTGATAGATTTCAAGATTTATCGAAAAATCGTGTAATAAAACCGGACTTGTTAAAATTATTTTTATTCTTAAAACTGTCGTATCTGGCAAGTCTGCTATTGCTTCGAGAGAAGAGAATATCAATATTTTTTAAATTGTTCTCAATTTTATCAAATTGGTTTTTGTATATTTGTGTTTTAACAACAGCATGCGACCCCCAACAATGCGGTCCTTGCCCTTTGCAAAGCTGCCACACCCACCACATTTGTCGCCTACTACGGAGAGGTATAAAGTAAAAATCTCTACTCTCTCTCAGTTTACACAAATACTCTGCATCTCTTAGAGCAAACAGATTCTTATTCAGTCTCATTCTCTGTTTTAGCCTGACTGCCTTCCACTCTTTCTCTCTCTGTGTGTCATGCTCTCACCTGCTGTTACAACAAACAAATAATATTTGTATTTGTAATAAAAATATTTAGATTTGAAATCTTGCCGCAAATACAAAAGGATTTTGTTGTTTTAACTGGGGGGATTTTGTTGTTTAACATTGTTGTTGGTGTAATAATGGTTATTGTTTTTGTTGCCGTTGTCGTCGTCGCCGCCATTTCTTCGCAAGCTGTTCTTTGACAGCAGCGCCATCTTCATGTCATTTGCAGCACAGCGTCTGCGTTGGCAACGCATTGCATCACATGCCGTGGACTTTTATGTGTTTCGAATGTTCATGTTTTAATTTTTAATATCGCCGTGTCCTTGCGAATCCTTGCGTCGTCTGGCTGCCATGTGTTGGTGGAAGAGCGATTTTTGTTGTTGTTATTATATATGTTGTTGTTGTACTTATAACTGTCGTTGTATGAAATGACACCAGATCGACAGAAATACGTGACAAATCTGAAATCACTTAAAACAACACAAAATGCAATAATAAAACCAACCAATAAAATTTAAGCAATTTGGCAGACAGCATTTAAGACATGAATTTTAATGCATGGTTTGATTTTGTATTTTAATCAATTTACTTTATTTGATTTTAAGAGGAAGGCGAGTAATAAATAACGTTTGGGTTTTTAGTGAAATATTGAATTTTTAGTGAAAAATTGAATTCTTAGCGAAATGGAATTTTTATTAAAAAAATGGAATTTTTATTAAAAAAATTGAATTTTTGTGAAAAATTTAATTTTTAGTGAAAATTTTATTTTTTAGTGAAAAATTGAATTTTTAGTGAAAATTTGAATTTTTAGTGAAAAATTGAATTTTTAGTGAAAAATTGAATTTTTAGTGAAAAATTGAATTTTTAGTGAAAAATTGAATTTTTAGTGAAAAATTGAATTTTTAGTGAAAAATTGAATTTTTAGTGAAAAATTGAATTTTTAGTGAAAAATTGAATTTTTAATGAAAAATTGTATTTTGAGTGAAAAATTAAATTTTGAGTGAAAAATTGAATTTTGAGTGAAAAATTGAATTTTGAGTGAAAATTTGAATTTTTAGTGAAAAATTGAATTTTAGTAATACATTGAATTTTTAGTGAAAATTTAATTTTTAATGAAAATTTGAATTTTTCGTGAAAAATTGAATTTTGAGTGAAAAATTAAATTTTGAGTGAAAATTTGAATTTTTAGTCAAAAATTTAAGTGAAAAATTGAATTTGAGTGAAAAATTAAATTTTTAGTGAAAATTTGAATTTATAGTGAAAAATTGAATTTGAGTGAAATAGTGAATTTTTAGTGAAAAGTTGAATTTTTAGTGAAAAATTGAGTTTTTAGTGAAAAAATGAATTTTTAGTGAAAAATTGAATTTTTAATGAAAAATTGAATTTGAGTGAAAATTTGGATTTTTAGTTAAAATTTGGATTCTTAGTGAAAAAATGGATTTTTAGTGAAGAATTGAATTTTAGTGAAAAAGAAAATTTTGAGTGAAAAACTTAATTTTTAGTGAAAAATTTAGCTTTTAGTGAAAAAATGAACTTTTAGTGAAAAAAAAAATGTTTTGAAAATTTTTATTTTTAGTGAACAGTTCTGTGGTCTCAAGCAATAACAACATAAGTCATTTTTTACTACTTTTCAGGAGAGCATTCTAAAGGTTTAACGAATTATAGCATAAAATTGTATTAAGATTTTTAAGGTTTACCAGCGTAAATATCTCACATATTAGTAGAATATATTATAAAAAATACTAGTTTTATAAATTGTTTATTATTTTAATACTTATAGCGAAATTAGTAATAAATGTTGTTATTCCAAATTGAAATATGGATATTTCATTTGCATAAGTCGAGTTATGTTGTTATTACACAAAGCAAAAAAATAAAACGAGCAACATAGGTCGAATTATGTTGTTATGCCGAATCGAAAATTTCGAATATGCTAAATTTATGTTGTTTTACCATACTAAATATTAGTTAATTTGATGTAGTCATATTTCTTTAACAAGGATATTATTATAAAACTAATAATATTAAAATTACTGAATATTCTTTACAAAAAGAAAGCCTTATTATTTACTACATTTTATTAAAATTTTTGGATAACTGTTATATAATAAGCTTTGAATACTTTAAATGTGTGACTATGATAGTGGAATACTCGAGGAATTTCCAATTCGACTATGAAACTATTCAACTTTATAACTGCTATTCCCATATATTTTTACAAACATTATTTGGAATATTTGCGATTCATTATTTTGGTTTATCATAAAAAGATGGATTTATAACTTATTTTTATTCAGATATATTATTTTTAAGTCAATCTTATTTCCAGTTTCTATTCTATTACTTCCATGTCGTGTATTAGTACTATCAAGAGGTTTTAAAAATCAACAAAAATATGAAACACAAACTTTAGTTTTGAATTTATGGCTTGTAGCAAATGTACAAATATACAAGAAGTATTGTCCATCAACAAAACTCTTGTTATATTTTAAATAAGACAAAATGTTTGCCACACGGCTAAAGGAAATGGTTTTATTTACAATATAATAATTTTGCGCTACAGTCTTGAAGACTTTACGCCGTACTCATAGTGGTGGAACGTACTGTTTAACGCCATATCCGAACGGCGTGGTAAAAAGTTTATTCCTGGGAGGTTTTACTTTCAGAGGTTTGCCATTGTCTGGCGAGAGGTACCGTGGTATAGAAAAATGTTTTCTTTGAAAAAGATGTTGACAGTTGCTGACATCGAACCCGGGACTTTTCGCTCATAGTCCAACGTACTAACCAATCGAGCTACAATATACTCACTGCTAAGAAGTATATGAAAAGACTGGAGGTATATTTTTAGATAAACTACTAGATTAGGCGATTTAAAAACTTTTTTCATTATTCATACTTAATAGCTTTAATGTGTCTACACTATTATAGTTCAAGAGACAAAAACTTACGCCATTGTACAATTTTGGTGGGGAAGGCTATACAAAGATGAAGTACAACCAGAAAACTGCTTTAACTGTAGTTAAATAAAATTTACTTAGCGAATTATAATGTAGTACTTTTTTCAAGTATTCTTCAAGTGTTTAAAGATTTGCATAATATTTAATACAAGTAAACGTATTTATAATTAATTCGATTTTAGTCACATTTAATTTTGGCATTTGTTTCATATTTAAAACATGTTTGTCAGAAGTATAATTTTAATTATTTCCAAGTACGTTCAAGTTCAGGACTGTGATATTCGTGACTAATACTGCTTTAAACTGTAGGTCCTATCATGTGAGTACAAATTTTACATGTTCAGTTTAAATGGTTGGAAAGAGCTCGGCCTAGATTCATCAGAACTGCTGTGTCATTTTATTTTATCGTATATAACTGAAATTACCTTTGTCTTTTTGACTATTGGTTCGAGCGTCACGTCTAAATTGCCGAATCGATTTGACTTAAATTTATACGCAAGGATACTATGGTGTTCAGAGGTAACATAGGCTAAATATGGGCGAAATAAGGACAGCAGTCGTGTCTCCTCCCATGCAATATACATTTTCAAATCCAAATTAAGTCAAAAGAAAAATCACAAATCAAAAGCGAAAACATTGTCAAATTAAAAAGAAATGCAAAAATAATGCCAACAATTATTGCAAAAATACAAACCTAAAGCATTAACAACAGTAAAAAGAAGAATACAATATTAAAAATGCAAATACAAAAACCATAAAAAATAATTACAAAAATATTTTTTAATTATTTCTTAAGTAATTATATTAATATAAATTAAATATTTTAATAGTATTAACTGATTAAAGAACAATTTGCGAATTTTCACCATTGAATAACAACATAAGTCGTAAATTAGTATATATTTTGTTTTTGGAATAACGGCATATGTCGACTTATTTTTGAACTTTTAATAAAATTAATTTTGGAATAGCAACATAAGTGGAGATATGTTCAATGAATAACAACAAATTATTTTGGAATAACGACATAACTCGATTTATGTTATATGAAAAACGATTTTAAAATGTGGAATAATGACATAAGTCGAAATTTTTTATAAAAACAATATTTTAAAATTTGGAATAGCAACACAAGTC
Source organism: Dryomyza anilis (assembly GCA_951804985.1). Classification (NCBI taxonomy): domain Eukaryota; kingdom Metazoa; phylum Arthropoda; class Insecta; order Diptera; family Dryomyzidae; genus Dryomyza; species Dryomyza anilis. The sequence goes on from OX638132.1 coordinate 95,144,458, forward strand.
GAGATATGTTGTTATGATTTCTTTGGAATTTTAGTCAGACAGTTCAACTTTCGAATGTGTAATAACAACATAAGTCTAGTTGTGTCGTTATTTCATATGTAAAATGCGGCAAAACGAGTTATGCTGTTATGTTTTTCCCTCATAACTTTTGAACTAAAGAAGAGAATATCACCAAAATTTGACACAATATTAAATCGAATACCGGGAATACGATGGTGGTACACACGACATAACGACATAAGTCGAGTTATGCTGTTATGCATTGGGCCCACAGAGTTAATTGTGAGTGAAAATTTGAATTTTTAATGAAAAATAGAATTTGGATTGAATTAGAGTCCAAAATTGAATTTTGAGTCAAAAATTTTGAGTGAAAAACTTAATTTTTAGTGAAATATTTAGCTTTTAGTGAAAAAGTGAACTTTTAGTGAAAAAAAAAAATGTTTTGAAAATTTTTATTTTTAGTGAACAGTTAATTGTGAGTGAAAAATTGAATTTTAAATGAAAAATTTTTTCTATTCTTTTTTATTCCATATAAAAATTTCTTAAACCACTTACGAATTATATGTTACTTATTGGAAGGCATGTTTAATGTTCTATCAGTTGTGCAGGGTAAATAATATTAGCAAAGACACAAACCATAAAGACATAATTGACTATTTAACCTGTTAATTTAAACATGTTAATTTAACATAACAAAATTTGATTTTCCTTTTGCAATCACTTAACTCTTTTATTTTATTTTCCTTAAACTTTATGACTTTATTCGCGCCATAAAAGTGCGCTCCAACAAAAATCCTTTACGTGTCCTTGGCATGATGCTACGGCATTTCAACATTTTTCATGCCATTTCACGCGAAACACATAAAGAAAAATTCCTTTATATGGCTGAATCTTAACCGGCATTTGGGGTACTTCCTGCTGCCATTCAAAAAATTCAGCTGCATCACGCGTTGATTCGATTATAATTGTTCTGACATCCTTTGATGGCTGACAGCCGGTTATGCCGATTGCCACCCAAGCTGCCAATATTTTCACCAAAGTGTTTTCTGTATTTTTCGAAAAATATCGCATGTTGGACCTACACACTACACTCCTCTGCTCCCCCCGCGACCAAAATCTCACATAGTCGAAAATAATGAAAACTCCATTCATTCCATCATCCATCATTTATCAATAGACTTTGACTCTTTGGCGCGCGCGGATTTGCACTTCGATATTTTTGAGTTTTGTGCGGATTTTCACGATAATTTTTCCGCGAAAAGAAATCAATTTGTCTGAAAATCATAACTTTTGTTGACACTGATGGCAGGCATTTGTAATGTTGATGATTTGAAAGCCGGTAAAATCCTAAGCTGTCAAATTTATGAAAACGAAATTTAGCAAAACTTTCTAAAATTGCGCTGTTTTGCGACCTACTTAATGCTTTAAGTAACTTATGAAATTATTTGCAAAGTTTTTCAATTGAAGAATTTGAATAAGTTAATCGAAGTGCATTCTGAGAATTAAGCAACCTTTTGGGAAATAAATTAATGTTTTAATTTTTAAAAGTTTTTGAACAAAACTTGCTGCAATTCTGTGAAATTACGAATGTATAAAACACAAAAAAATTGGAAATATAGAAACTTTTGAGCAAAATAGACATTTTAAATAAAATAACGAACTTAAGTCAAAATATGAATTTTAAATAAAAATATGAATTTCTTATAATAATAATTTGAATAATAATGTTTTATATAAAAACGTATTTTTAGTATAAATACGAATTTTGAGTATAAATACAAATATTTAGTATATATACGAATTAAATTCGAATTCTACAAATTTATAGTAAAAAAAATACAAATTTTTAGTTTAAAAACGAATTTTTAGTATAAATATGATTTTTTTTTTTGTTAAAATACGATATTTTTTGTTAAAAATACGAATTTTTAGTAAAATATACGTATTTTTCGTAAAAAAAAATAAATTTTTAGTAAAATACAAATTTTCATTATTTCAGTTAAAATATTTTTTTTTTGTGAAAATACGATTTTTTGGTAAAAATGTTTGGTAATAATACGAATTTGAATTTTTTGAAAAATTTAAAAACTTTAAAAGTAAAGAATTTTGGTGAAAGTACGATTTTTTTTTAGTTAAAATACAAATTTTGTGATAAAAAGTGAAATATAAATTTTAGATAAAATTACGAATTATTACTAAAAAAACGTATTTTTAGTAACAAAACAAATTTTTAGTAAAAATACGAATTTGTAGTAAAAAATACTAATTTTTAGTAAAAATTCGAATTTGAAATAAAATACGATTTTTTATTTTAAGTAAAAATACGAATTTAAAGTAAATATACGAAATTTAGTGAAAAATACGAATTGATCGTCAAATCAAATTTTCGGTAAAAATCGAATAAACATTTTTAATGAAAATACAATTCATAGATAATATACGAATTTTAGATAAAATTACAAATTTTCAGTGAAAATACGAGATTTTTAGTAAAATACAAATTTTTTAATAAATTACGAAATTTTAGTCAAAATACGAATTTAAAGTAAATATACGAAATTTAGTGAAAAATACGAATTGTGCGTCAAATCAAATTTTCGGTAAAAATCGAATAAACATTTTTAATGAGAATACAATTCATAGATAATATACGAATTTTAGATAAATTTACAAATTTTCAGTAAAAATACGAAATTTTTAGTAAAATACAAATTTTTTAATAAATTACGAAATTTTAGTCAAAATACGAATTTTAAGTAAATATACGAAATTTAGTAAAAAATACGAACTTTGCATCGAATCAAATTTTCGGTGAAAATCGAATACAAATTTTCAATGAAAATACAATTCATAGATAATATACGAATTTTAGATAAAATTAAAAATGTTCAGTAAAAATACGAAATTTTAGTAAAATACGAATTTTAATTAAAAATACAAATTCTTAATGATTAATAAAATTTGTTGTAAAAATACGTTTTTTTTTTGAAAATACGAATTTATAGAGATACTGAATGTATAGTGAAAATACATCTCATAAGTGAAAATATGAATTTTTAGTAAATATACGAAGTTTTTAGTAAATTACGAAACCTTAACAAAAAATAATAATAAAAATATTATTTTTTTTTTTAATTTTTAACCTTGAATACTTAAAAATGGATTTAGATTAAAACAACGAGTTCTGTTACTTTGTTAATATGATGTGTTTTTATTACTTTGCTGAATTTATTTTTAAACATAAAATTTTTACACATATTTGATAAATTTATTTTATTTATATTTTTTTTTTAAGTTTTGCTAGTTTTGTAATTTATTTAATTTTTTATTACAGCAAATATTTGGTTTACTCAGCATGTAAAACATATATATATTTTTTAAATAGTTTTTAATTATAAAATATATTGAGCGAGTTTTTATTTTTCATCTTACTAAAGACTTAAAAATTAAGTTCAATAAATATTAGGCATATATAAAACACAAACAATTACTTAGAGACTACTTAATAATAGTGAAAAATATAAAATATTAATATGTTTGGCTTTTTTTTTTTATTTAACAAATAAACATTTACAATGCTTTTTATTTTATTATATAGTTTAACAAAGAGACTAGCATCGAATTTTTGTTTTTATTTTTAATATAAAATTATAAAAAATAGCATTTTTGTATTTAAAAAAAAAAAACTATTAAATATTTGTCGTTTTGTTAGAGAAAAGAGCAAACATTTATAAAGTAACTTATGTGAGAAATATATATTTAAAAATTTAAGGATTTCTTTTAAACTATTTACAGAGACTTTGAGCTATTTTAGTTGTTATTTTCAAGAATTAGTTTTTTTTTTATTATTTTTTAAATAATATTTTAATAAATTATGAATTTGTACAGTATGTTTTATAAGTTGTTATTTATAACATATTAGATTTTTATACAAGAGTTGCTTTTTTATAAATTATTCAATTTTCTAGATTAGTTTTTGTTATTAAATTAAAATAATATTATTATATAATACGAAATTATAGAGATATAAAAAATACAAAATTGAAATTCAAATATTTTTTTTTAATAAAAAGTTTTTGAATTAAAACGAACTTTTATTAAAAATACGAATTTTTAAGAATATTACAAATTTTCAGTATAAGTACGAATATATAGTGCAACTACATATAATAGAAAAAATACGAATTTTTAGTAAACAAAAGGACGAAATTTTTTTAAATGGCAAAATTTCATTTAAAATACGAATGTTGTCTAAACAAAATTATTTTATTAACTCTTTGAATTTTTAGAAAATTTACGAAATATTAGTAACTTTAAGAAATTTTTGTAAATTTACGAAATTTTTGTAAATTTACGAAATTTTTGTAAATTTACAAAATTTTTGTAAATTTACGAAATTTTTGTAAATTTACGAAATTTTTGTAAATTTACGAAATTTTATTAAATTATGAAATTTTAGTAATTTGACAATATTTTAGTAAATTCATGAAATGTTAGAAAATTCCAAAATTTTAGAAATATTACGAAATTTTATTAAATTTAGGAAATTTTAGTAATTTGACAATATTTTAGTAAATTCATGAAATGTTAGCAAAATTCCAAAATTTTAGAAATATTACAAAATATAAGTAAAATTACAAAATTTTGGTAAAATTACGAAATTTTGGTAAAATTACGAAATTTTAGTAAAATTACGAAATTTCAATAAAATTACGAAATTTTAGTATAATTACAAAATTTTAATAAAATTATAATATTTTAGTAAAAATATGATATTTTAGTAAAAATATGATATTTTAGTAAAAATATGATATTTTAGTAAAATTACGAAATTTGTGGTAGAATTACAATATATAATAAAATTGCCAAATTTATTTAAAACGTCAATATTTAGAAATAATTCGAATTTTGATTATAAATAAATAGCGAAACTATACATTTTAGTAAAAGTTTGCGTTTTTAGAAAAAATGAACAAAATTTTAGTAAATTTAAGATATTTTAGAATATTTATGAAATTTTAGTACATATACGAAATTTTAGTATATTTACGAATTTTTAGTAAATACACGAGATTTTAATAATATATAAAATTTCATTTGAGAAGAAGTTATAGTATAATTATGAAATTTTAGTAAAATTACAAAATTTTAGTAAACTTACGAAATTTTAGTAAAATTACGAAATTTTTTTTAGCAAATTATGAAATTTTGTAATATTATAAATTTTTTAAAAACACGTAAAATCGATTTTTTTTTTTTTGTAAAAATACAAAATATTAGTATAAATGTGAATGTTTAGTGCAAGTACAATATTTTAGAAAAAAGAATTTTTTGTAAAACTAATAAATTTTTGAAAAAAACAAAATTTTGGTAAAAAAATGAATTTTTAGTGAATTCAAGATTAATTTGTAATTTTATGTAATGTAGATTATTTTTAATAAATTGAATAGTATTTTTAAATTTAAATTGATATAATTTAATTTTTTAAAATACATTTTTTAAGTTTGTTTAAATTATATTTGCAGAGATTTTTTTATATATTTGAAATAAAAAAAAACTTTGTTTAATAAATATGTTTTTTTTTGTTTATTTTTTATGTAAATTGGAAACACTTTGAGTTGCGTTAGTTATTTGTGAGTTATTTCAGAGGACACATTAGTGAAAAGTTGGTTTAGAGTTGGTTCCATAATTTAACGTATGTGGTTTTTGTATTTCTGTATTTTTTTTAACTGTTGCTGCTGTTTGATAATCCCACGTTGCTGGTGCTGCGCTGCAGTTGCTGGAATCAAGTTGCTGACTTAATGTAAAAGCGCTGGTTTTGGCCACCCAGTCAACTTAATTCCAGGAACGGTAACGAGCCGAAAACTGTATTTGTGACATATTTGCAGATATCATTAAATATTATTTATTTCTTCAAATAATGTATTTTATAATTTATTATTTTATTTTAATTAATTTTATAAAGTTTTATATATGAAAAATAAAATAAAAAAAAGTTAATTTAAAACTTAAAATTGGAAAAAATTTCAAAAATATTTTGCAAATGTTGTAGCTATTTTTTTTCATATATTGAATATTTTATGAATTGTCGAACATTTTTAAAATATGTTAAATATTGTTTTAAGAAAGCAAACATTTTTAAAATTGAAAATTTAAAAATATTCTCATACTTGATGTTAATATAAAAAAAAAAATTAAAATAAAAATTGTTTTAGATGATTTTAAAATGAAGAGCTTTTAGACAATCGCTTTTTAAAAAAGCTTTTATTCAAAATATCTCTAAAAAATAGCTTTTATAAAAGAGCTTTTATAAAAGAGCTTTTATAAAAGACCTTTTATAAAAGAGCTTTTATAAAAGATCTTACATATAAAAAGCTTTTTTTAATAGTAGATCTTTTAAAGATTTTAAGAAGCAGCTTTCTAAAAGCTTTTAATTTTTAAATTATTTTGCAAAATAATATAGTTTTATTTGAATCTTTTTTTTATTTTTAAATTTTTTTAAAGTTCTAAAGATTTTTGTTTCTTTTGTAATTATTTAAAATTGGTATATTTTAAAAGCTATTTAATAATCTCGCTTCTTTTATATATTTTTAAAACATTTTTAATTATTTCATCGAAAATTTAAAAAAATGTTTAATATAAATTTTTACTTTATTTTAAAGTTTGGAATTTTTAAGATTTTTGATTAGACTTTTAACAACTTTTTATATGCATTGTTTTTTTTTGTTTTTTAATTTATTAAACAATGTACAAAAATCGATAAAAAAAATTAAAAATGCTTGAATATTTTAAACATTTTAAGATATTGATTTAACCGTGCTTAAGTCCTATTGGTATAAATGGGGTGTTTTGTTCCAACAAATAAAACAACAAACAACAACTTTGGCAAAATCTTGAGTTGATGCAGTTTTTGCATTTTTGCTTTTGGTTCTTTCTTCAATGCACATAATTCTTATTGTGTTTATTGGAGAAGGAAAACTTAAGCGACTTGAAATGTAGGATCTGCAGAGAAAGATCGCAGATGAAGGGGCTTGGCTGCCTTTGAAACAGCTGTACGATCTGCCACTCAATGCATTTTGTCAATTGTTTGTTGTTTTATTGGTTGGTACAAAACACCCAATTTATACCGACTGGACCTTAAGCACGGTAAGACAATATCTTAAAATAATCAAAAGCGTTCGAAAAAAAACAATTAATTTTAAACATTTTTAAAGTACTTCAATATTCAAAATTTTTTATAATAAAAAAAAAATAAAGTTATTTTATTTATATAATTTTATAATATTTTTTAAAATCTTATCAGTTGTTTTTTTATATTTTAATTTAAATTTATATTTGTATATTTATTTGCATTAATTAGAATTTTGCAATATTTTTTCTATTTTTTCCCATTTTTTGAAATTTTAAACAAATTTTTTTTTTGGTATTTAACGAATTAATAGTTTTATATATAATTTATGCTAAAATTATCAATTACGTATTTGCGTTGTTGACTGTATATTGTATTATTGATTTTGAGTTTTGACATTTGTATAAAATAAAATTAAAAAATGATTCATAGCAAAATAAAACTCTTTTTATATATCAACTTTAATTGGGCCATATTTGAAGTGTGCTTTTACTTCACATTAATTAAAAAACGACTGCATTATCCGCACTTTAGTGAAAAACAATGATTAATTAAACACGCGCACAATGCGTAGCGAATACGACGATGATGGCGACAATAAAAGCGCGAAAATCACTCACTTCCCGGGGACTGCAAACAATTTAAATGAGCTTTTGTTGTTTTCATATATTTTTTATTTTTGATTTTTTTTCTTTTTTATTTTTTTATTTTATTTTATTTTATTTTATTGTATTGTATTTAATTTCATTTCATTTATTTACTTATTTTATTGAAGACGCATAATGATTTTTGCAAAAAACAGAAAGGTGTGAAGTTATTGCTTTAGTTTTCATTTTAATATAATAATTATATAAAATTTTAATTTTAATATTTTGGCGCTTGATATTTATGTGTTGGCATTTATGGAATTCGCTGAAAGCACAAGTATCCAATGGAAGAGCTTAATTTTTATTGCATTTTTATTTCGATGCAGCAATAAAACTAAAAAAAAACACAAAGAAAATAATTAAATTTTTGGTTAAAAATGATATTAATATTTCGATTAAAGAAACTTATTAAAATTATTGATACAGAAATCAGAAGCTCTTTAAAAGTTAATTTTCTTTTGTGATTACTTTGTGAAAATCTGAAGCATTAACTTTCTTTAAAAATATAATGGTAGAGCTTTAATGGAAGAGCTTTTTAAAATAAGCATTTAAAAGATAAAAAACAGCTTTAATATAAAGCTTTAATTAAAGGAGCTTATATAAGAAATGTTTTTTTGATAAACTGCTATAAAATGGATTTTATAAAAAGTTTTCATAAAATGCTTTTATAATAGAGCTTTTATAAAAGAGCAGTTTATAGAAAAGCTTCAATAAAAATAGCTTATTTAAAATGCTCTTTCATAGCTTATCGAAAAAAACGTTTGTCAACAAATTTTAAAAAGAGCTTTTATAAAAAGCTTTTTAAAATGAGCTTTTATAAAAGAGCAGTTTATAGAAAAGCTTCAATGAAAATATCTTATTTAAAATGCTCTTTTATAGCTTCTCTAAAAAACGTTTATCAACAAATTTTAAAAAGAGCTTTTATAAAAAGCTTTTTAAAATGAGCTTTTATAAAAGAGCAGTTTATAGAAAAGCTTCAATAAAAATAGCTTATTTAAAATTCTCTTTTATAGCTTTTCTAAAAAAACGTTTATCAACAAATTTTATAAAGAGCTTTTATAAAAAGCTTTTTTAAATGAGCTTTTATAAAAGAGATTTTATAAAAGTGGTTTTATAAAAAGCTTTTTATAAAAGAGCTTTTATACAAAGTTTAAATTAAATAGCTTTAAGAAAAAACTTTTATGAAAAAGCTTCTTATAAAAAATCTTTAATGAAAAAAGGCTTATATCTATAAAATATCTCTTATAAAATAAAATAATTTTTAAAAGATTTAAAATAAGCCTGTATAAAAAAAAGCTCCAAGAAAATAGGTTTAATAAAAAAGCCTTTATAAAAGAGCTTTTATAAGAGATTTTTAAAAAAGTACATTACAAAAACTAAAAAATTTAAGAAAAATTGCTTATAACAAAAGAATATTAGACCACTTTGAATTGTAATTTTTTAAAAACTACGAACAATATTTATGAAAAGCTGCGTTAAAAGTTTATGAAAATGTCTTTTATTAAAAAAATAATATTTTTAACAATATAAAAAAAAATAGTAAGAATGCTTTAAGAAACTTTTGATGTACTTTGTGCTTTGAAGCATGCAAGTCGCCGCAATACGCATTCTCACTCTAAGCTTTTGTTTGCTTTAAGCACTAATAATGTTGCTCTGTTCTATGTAATTTAATATTCTATAATTCTGCCATTATTTTGCCATAGCTAAAGCATTACTGCTGCAAACTACATTCACATTTTTAACTATTGTTTGAATTTTTCTATTACATTGGTATTTCAATTGAATTTAGTTTTCATTGTTTTATTTTATTAGATTTGATTTAAATTATTAATTATTTTATTGCTAATTGTTTATTGTATTTTGCGCATAACATATTTGCTTTTTGCTAAATTTTTAAATATTTTCTGTTTTAATTACTAATATCATGTACATTTTGGAGAGCCTTGCGGCTTCGGATTGTCTAAGGACATCGTTCCTGCATTTCAACTAATTTCAATGGTAATTTTTTTTGATATATAAATGTTGTATTAATTATGACACATATACAATTCATGCGAACAACATTTATTGAACATTATTTGTGTTTAACAAGAATATGAAGTAATTTCATATTTTAGTAGTTTTACTTACTCTAGGCATTATTTGTTTTTAATAATTTATTAAAAACTATTATTTTTTTAATTATATTTTTAAAATTATTTATTTTAAATTATTTGCCTAAATTTAAATGCTTAAAATTAAATAGCCTAAAATTTAAGTTGCTTAAAATAGTTTTTATTTTTAATATTAATTGTTTTGCAAATAAATATTTAAATATTAAATAAAAATCGCATTGTTTTTGGCACCATATAAAAATACATCAAATAAATGTTTTTTTTTTCTATAAAAATATTTTAAATATAATATGCAATTATTTATATAAATTATAAATGATGTATGCAAACGAAAATAATTTAATTCTTTTGTATTCAAACTATATAAATAACTAAAATTTACAATTATTAGCATATGTTTTTGTCTTCATTATTTAAACATTTATAATATGTTGTTTTTAAATGCATTGAATTTTTTTATTATAATTTATATTTAAGCAATTAAAAATAATGACAAACATTATTATGTTTTCAAGCAAAATAAAAAAAATAACATTTTATTACATTGTATATTTTTGATGCCAATTAATTGTTTGAATTGTATTTACTACATTTTACAGTGGTGGCTAGTATTTTTAACTATTTAAACATGAATGAAATAATAAATTATAATATTATATTTACATTTTTATGTGATTTTTAATCGCTTTTCAATTTTTTTTTCATTATAAATTAAAAATTAAAAATAAAAAATTGAAAATCAAATTTTATAAAATTTTGTTATTTAATTTAATTCTTTAGTGAGTAATCTAATTAGTAGCCACCACTGTATATATTATATACATACTGTATTTTAAATATGTATACAAATTACATGATATATATGCATTTGCATACAGTTGATTGTTAATGCTGTTTGATTATTTATTTAAACTGTAAATTGATGTTTTTTTGATAGTAATTTAATTACTACACAGCAATTTTATGTTCATGTGGAGTATAATAATTATTTGCTATTTTTATTTCTTAGCATATTTACACATTTCACTCTAGTTTTGTTGTTTAAAAAGTGTCGGTTTTTACGATTAACTTAATTGAAAAGAATACAAATTTTAATGGTTAAAAATATATTTCAAATAATCAGATGTTTCGATGAAACATCATATGGTAAAAAATAAATTAATTTTGTTATAAATAAAATAAAACTAAAACATGTTTCCATAGTTTAAACAATGCTTAATGTAAATTAGCGTTGCAAAAAATATATGCTTGTTACAAATATATTTTTTTCGTAGATCTAATGTATATTATTTGTAATATAATATTTAACACATATAATGATTTAAATATAAGAAATATTAAAAAAACGCATATTTTTAACCAAAAATATGTTAGTAATAAAAATAAACATGTTTACAGTGAACATTTATAGTTTACTACAATCCATAAAATACGAATATTGTAAACAAATATATATATGTTTTAATAAATTAGACATTTTAAATAATTAATTCTTTTTGTTCCAAATTAGAAAAAAACTAAACTGGTTTGCAACAATCAAAAAATGTTTCAAATGAAATTGCTGTTGCCATAAAAACATATGTTTGCTGCAGTTAAAACTTGTTTACAGAATAAATAATGTTTGGCAAAAATAGTGTTCATTGTTATAAATATGTATTGCCTGCAACAAATATTAATATTTTATATATATTTAAAGTAAATATATGAAATGAAAATATTTCGTATAAATTGTAGTGACAAAACAAAAATGAAAAATGCTAGTTGCAAATATAACATTTTCACAAAAACATTGAAATAATATTTATTGTCATTTATTATTATTATTACTCGCAAACATATTTAATGATTCTATAAAGTATAGTACACAATAAACCCTAAAAAGCAAATATATGTTTAATGAATGTTTTGCAGAATAATCAATATTTATTGGAATTATTCTGTTGAATATTCATATAACTTAATAACATTAATGTTATTTATAGTAAATTCATTTAAAGCTCCGTAGAATATATTTTGCTTGCCAATACAAATGTTGCTTCAAAATACAAATGTTGCTTGTAGCAGCTGTTTTAGGAAGTGTTTTATAACCGACAATAATTTTTACTTAAGATGTTTGTTAAAAGCAAAAAATATTTATATTAAATTATAGTACACAGTAGTTTAAGATAATACATGTTTGCAATAGTTACTTTTTGTAACATGAATCTTATTTGCAGTAATACTATTCTAAACACATTAAATTAATGTATCACCTGTTAATTTTGTTTAGTTTGCAGCCAGCATTTTTTTTTTGCTTACATCAAACATGTATCGTTTACTGTAAAGTTATATCATTCACCACAAAAATAGTATTATGTATTTCTAATAAAAAAACAGTGGTAGATGTAAGCAACGTAATGCTTTTAACAATGCAAATTAGTCTGCATTAAATATATCTATTTTATTTACAAGAAACATAAGTAGTTTATAACAAAAATTTGTAGTTCACAGTAAACGTATATTGTTCAGAAAATATAATATGTTCAAGCTACTTTTATTAAAAAAACATTAAATTAATTTATTTAAAACTTGTTAAACTAGAACTAGAATTCTAGTTATAAAATATTAAATAAAAAATCTATTTATATATAAATTAAAAAAAAAATGTCTGCAAGATAGGGGCAACAACAAACTTAAGTCGTTTACCACAAACATGTGCCGTCAATTGTTTTAAAGAGATAGTTTCTAATACAAATATTGCTATTATTATGCAATCAAAGGTTTAAAAAATGGTATGCGTTAACATTATTTTATTAACAAAAATATACATAGTATAATTGGGAGCAAACATATATTGTTTTACACAAACATATGTCATTTATCACAAACATATATTGTTAAACTCAATGAGTTTCAAATCAAAATATTGTATTCGAGAGATAAAAGATTTTATTACGACAACTAAAAAAAATAGCCGCTGTTTACTTGAAATCCACAAACATTTGTCTTTTGCCACAAGCTGATAGTGTTTAACAAAAAGTGTTTTAAATTAAAGAGTTCATATTTTTTTTATAACAACAACAAACATAGCGCCAATTTTCTAGAAACTTCTAATTGTTGTCTACGAATAACATATATTGTTCATTAAAGAAAGTGTTTCAAAAAATATTAATTATTTTCAAAAAACTAAAGACTTTTTAAAATATTTCCAATTAAAATTTGCATGAAACATATTAAGCTTTGCTCAATCATATATTGTTTAACACATACTTATAACATTTACTTTAACCACATATTGCTTAACACCAATATATGTTGTTCACTGTAACGTATGTCATTCACAAAAAACATAAATTTTTTTTGCAACAAATGTTTTCCTAATTAATATTTTCAACAAAACTACATTATTTACAAAACAAAAATAGCTCAGTACAAAAAAAAATATATATATATAAAGGGTTTTTCAACAGGGACGCTACAAAAGTTGAGCAACAGGGACAGCAAACGACGCGAATTTCGACGAATTCGAATTTCGGTAGTAAATTTTAATAATTTCGACTCGTTGTTGGCTCGTATATCTTTCGATCATGAAATGGCTAACCTTTCTGAAGAGAAATGTCAAAAGAGCGGCAAGAAATATGGCGTCGTTTGCTGTCACTGTCGCGCTACTTTTGTAGCGTCCCTGTTGAAAAAACCTTGAAAAAAACTTTTGTTGCGCTCTTATTGAAAAACCCTATATATTATTATTACAAGTATTTCAAAAAAAAAAAAATAATTACAACTTAAATTATACTTTTTTAAAATATTAGTACATTTTGTTAGTGTTTTTTATGCAGTTTTAAATTTTTCGTTTTTATTTTACACATTGTGACTTAATTATTATTAATTTTGATTTTGTTTTTCAAATGTTTAAAAATTTTTAATTGCTTGCTTGCTTACGTTGGCAACCCTACAATGCAATTCAAACAAATGTGTGTGCGTGTGAGTCGCGTTGAGTGTGCGAGTGACGATGCCACTTTTGCACTTGTTGCAACTCGATTTGTATTTTGGGAATTTGCACTGAAGCTGCGCCTCCTCCACCACCGACTGCTGCTTCAACTCTTTCTATTCCATGTCGTACTCCTCCTCCGTCCGATCGATTCTATTATAAACTGTCGACCAACTGACTGGCGCGTCGTTGCGGTTGTCCCGCCGATAGTGTCGTCGTCGTTGTGTTCGCATTCAAGTAGCTCTCCGAGTAGACGCTCTTGGCGCGCGGATTGTCGTAGCGTCGAATGTCCATGTCGAGCGGCATGTGGCGGTTGCGCCACCAGGAGCAGAACAAACACTGCAACGTGTTGCGGAAGGCCTCCCGAAAGTCGCGATTGAAGTAGGCGTAGATGAGCGGATTGAGCGTCGAATTGAAGTAGCCGATCCAGAAGAGAATGGCGACCACAATGTCGGGCACTGTGCAAACGTCGCACAGCGTGGTGATTGTGTACCTTATGTTGAGGAAAACGAGAAAGAGAGAGACAAATAGTTAAGTAGTTCAAAAGCATCACAATTCAAAGGACTTTGTGCGGTGGGAAAGAAGAGAGGCTGTTGGTTTTTTTTTTTGTTTCTATTTTGTGAGTAGAATAGTGCATTAAATGAAAGCTTCAAGTGCGTGCTTCAGTGAAGCACTCTCGGTCAGCACAAGGCACGCGACTTCTAGTGGTCGTCAAATAAAAGTGCTTTTTATATCTTTTTCAATATATATCACATTTTTGGCTAATTTAAAATATTATTTTTAATTTAATGAAAATGCAAGAACCTCTTCTTATTCGCGGCACTCCATCATTTGACTCACCAGAGAAAGAATGGCAGCCAGCAAAGTATGAAGGTGCCCATGATGATGCCCAGTGTCCTGGCAGCCTTATGTTCTCGTTTCATTTTGATTAAATGTTTGTCCTTTGTGGGCGTATGATCCTGATCCACATCGTGCAGCGTCAGTGTCTTCGAGGAGCCCGAACCGCTGAGTGCCTCACCTGCAATAGAGACATAGTCATCATATTTGGTTATAATAACCACTGAAAGACTTGATATAATTTAAGAAAAAAATATACTTAGGAAGCTTAGATACTGCTAAGTTACTCGTAGGGATTAGAAGAGTATATTTAAAATACATCCCAGTAAATCTAGCCAAAACTAATCTGTCACTATTAAAACTATTCAAAAACTGTTCGGATTCTGGTAGGGATTTTAAGAGTAAATCCCTGCCAGTAAATCTGGTCTGTCTTCAGTAAAACAAGTCAAAAACTGGTCTGTTTCTGGTGGGGATTTGTAGAGTACATCCGGACCAGTAAAACAAATCAAAAACGGATAAAAAACTAGACTGTCACTAGTCAAACAGTTTCTAGTACGGATTTGAGGAGTAGATCCATGCCAGAAATACTGGTAAAAAACTGATCTGGCACCAATAATACTAGTCAAAAACTGGTCGTTTTCTGGTAGTAATTTGTAAGTACATCCATGACAGTAAACTAGTGAAAAACTGGTCAAAAACTGGACTGTCGTCGGAAGACACTAATTTGTGCAACAGCACAAGACTTTAATAAGATCAAGATGTGCCGGATGAACTGCCGTCAATACCAAGGAAACTGCAAACGACTCCCTTAAGACGTTTGTCATATATGTGGTTATGTATTGTATATTGTAATTTTGATTTTTTTTACACCGTTCTGCCAGTAGATGCCAACTTTGTGACTGGTTTGGCTAGTTTCTACCCAGTTTTTGTCTAGATTTTGTCTACATATCTAAAATGAACTGAATCAAGTCGGATAAATATGGCATCACTGGCAAATGTCAACAAATTATCTATTATTTCTCTCATTTGAAACAGGTGATAATTTTTTCCAAACATTTTGTAAATCAAGACATTGAAAATAGATTTTAGATTAATAAAACAGATGAGGATAGAAGTTTGATTTATGCAATGCTGAAATACAAGAAATACGTAGTTTAAACGGCCAACGTAAGACGTTTAAACTGATTTAAACGACGATTTGAAGTCACTGTAAAACTGAATTCTGAGATTAAACTACGTTTAACCCACAAATCTTGTCAAACTACCACTGTAAAACCGGCCCTTAGTGTATGGTATAAAAATATAGCACTATTACAAAATTGATTTTAAAATACTTTAAAAGCAATATTTCTTTTTATTGTGAAGACTAATTTTAATATACTACCAAATCTTTATATTCCAAAACTTTCTTAAGATATTTGGTTCTAAACTAGGAATATTTTGATTTTTTAGACAGCATTGTAATATGAAGAAAATGATTTATGGTTATCTAGAGCATATTCAAAATAAACTACAAAATTACTAACGTTTTGCTATATGCTTTAATTATTAAAATCAAGGATTGAAACCGTAACAGAAACCGATATCCGTTTAAAACCTTTTCATACTTAAAATCGGAACCGTAAATGAAACTGTTGTACGAAAATCAGAAATAAACCGATATCCAAAACCGAAATAAACGACGGTTTTTAAAAAAGTATAAAAGGAAACAGAAAAAATATTTTATTTTATATAAAAGATCTTAAATACAATGCATGTTCTAATGTCATTTATTAAAATTTGGAGTTACCGAAATAAAAATTTCTTGCTGTACAAAAATATTCAAATGTTCTTTTTTGTTGAGAGAAACAACGGTATTTGGTATAAAATTTGTATCATTTTTTTCATTAATTTGTGTAGCGGCAAATCGAATTAACAACAAAAATAAAAAATTATTCAAATTTGAATGACATTAGTTTTTATTTATTGTAATGTATTTATTATGTTTTTGAGGTTTTAATGAAATTCAAAAGAATTTATAATATTACTAAATATTGAACAAGAAGTAACAATGGAAAGCGTGCAAAATATTTATGAACGTGAACATTAATGAAGATGTGTGTTTTTATTTTTTTTTTTTTTTTGTTTTTCAAGGCTAATGAATATAAGCATCTTAAAAATAAGGTTTGTGAAGCACTTTTGAATCTTTAAATAGCTTCAAAAGTGCTTCAAAAATAGGCAAAACAATGTTTTTTTTTATCTTTTCTTCGCTACGCTAGTTTGTACATCGATTGTGCATATGCACTGTGCTATTCACATTATTATTTTTGTTTTACTTTTATACATAATTTTTTTATTAATTGTAACATCATTAAGTTTTTCTTAAGTTAAGTTCTATGTGCATTATTTCATTTAACTTATAAAATAAAACAAAAAAAATATATATGAACATTTTCACAGTGTACCTCATTTAGCTGATATTGCTTTTTGTATTTTTTTTTCACAAATCTGCTGATTCGTTTGAAAGTGCAACACCAACAAAAATGCGAATAAAGCAGCATCCAAGCTTTTGATAGAATTTTTGGCGGGACTTTTTTGTGCCACAAAGAATACTCGTTGTTGTTGCCAACTAGAGAGCTGTACTAGATACATACATGTAGTGTCGTGCCATGCGACTGTCTGTTGTCATGCGTTTGTCCGTTGTCATGCGTCTGTCTGTTGTCATGCGTCTGTTTGTTGTCATGCGATGATACATTTATTATGAATGTATATGTTCATTTTATTATGGCCTTAAGATTTTGAATTGTTTAAAATTTTAAACATCTTAGTAACTACTTAAGAAAATACGAAAAGTAAAGTACATTTACTCCTAGTCAGAATTTATTAAGTGCCAATAGACACAGGTGTAGTTGCTGGTCGTCAAGTTCGTACATTTTAAGTATACAGTTTGCAGAAATTGCAGTTCACTGAATTGTGGAAATTTACTTTCTTTGGATGGAAATTGTACAAAATTCTTCTTATTCTTATAAAGTTTAAGAATATTTACCGATGTATTCTTGTTGCTCTAGTTTAAGGTTCGCTTTTCGGCTCTCTTCTGCAATTCAGATCATATCTCAGGTGAAGTTAAAATTTTGCTTTTCATTGGTTTGTGGTCACGATTGAAGTTTTTTTATTGGCGAAATCAATTAAATAATTCATATAACACAATAGTTGCACTAACATTCCGTTTGTTGCTTAAATTACGTTTTCCATATTACACCAGAAAATGATTCTTACTTTACCCCAATATCACAATTTGAAAAAAACTTGGCATTGTATTTCAAAAGATATACAATATTCGATCATTTTAAACACCACCAGCACTCTTAAACATTTTATTTTTTCAATTGTTTCGATATGCAGAAAAAGATATTAATTTGATTATAACTATGGATGAAAAAGTTGATGCCATATTGACATTTGGTACATGACAATTGTTTTTATTTTTTAACTGCAAAAAATGGTCAAAAACCCCATGTTCCACTTTACGACAGGGTTTTTGTTGAAGACATTGAAAAATATGAAATATTTTATATAAAAACCGAAATCAAAAACGAAACCGTCACTTGGAACCGGTATACCGAAACCGTTTCTTTGTAAAAACTTAAAACCGAAACCGTAACCGAAACCGAATCGCGGAAAAAACCGAAACCGAAATCGAAACCGTTATTCGTTTAGGTTTCAATCCTTGGTTAAAATATGTCCTAATGTTGATACTTTTTTCATATAACCAATTATAAATCGAAAGACTTTTAAAAATAATCTGAAAATATCATTACTTCTTAAATATTACTTCCAGTTTTCTTTCTATTAGCTAAAATTTTTGAGAAAAACTCAAAAATTATTTTATTTATATGTAAAATGTGCATGTGCGTGTGTCAAACCAATTAATGCTTATTTTCTGAATAAAACGCTGGATATCGCAGATATCGAAAAATGTCTAACGAAATTAAAAAGATTATCATATAAATTCAATTCCTAACGTAATTTACCGAAAAATGGCGTATGGAGTAAACCAATTCTCAGCTTAAATTATGTGAGGCTTGTTGATAGGTTTATTATGTAAGATTTGTTGTAAAAATTACAAAAAGTTCCTTTTTGCTAGTTAAAATGTTGTAACAACTGTGTAAAACATAACAAAACTGTTAGTAGAGGTACTTTGTGTGTTTGGTAGTTTGTATGTGTCTGTCTGTTTATCTATCTGCCTGCCTGTGTAGATAGTTTAAAAATATATTTATGCTCACAATTGCGTTTATTACACTGCAACTTTTTTATGTTTATGGCCAGAAACCTACAAAACTTTTGCCATTATCCGAGAAACAAATGTTTTTCATCCAGCCAAACGTACTTTGTAGGCATTTGGAGGTATGTGTGTGTTAAGCACGATTAAGCGCTTAGCACCTGCGTCTGCAAACTAATGCAAAACGCTACACAAACACAGTTCAACACATCTATAACCACACATACAGACAGCTGGACAGACATCCAGCCTGCAATTGGCATGTGGCGCAAATTCATTTGTGTCCAACGTTAATCGTCTGTCTGCCTGCGCTCTGTCC
Source organism: Dryomyza anilis (assembly GCA_951804985.1). Taxonomy (NCBI): domain Eukaryota; kingdom Metazoa; phylum Arthropoda; class Insecta; order Diptera; family Dryomyzidae; genus Dryomyza; species Dryomyza anilis. Next base: position 95,163,729 of record OX638132.1, read on the forward strand.
ACACGATTTGCACGCGCTGGTCTTTCGTGAAACTCAAAAACCCATAATTACCACCCACAAAATGGCCGACACACTTACCGCCTCCCGCTGTCGCCGCCGCACCACCCGTCGAGTGACGATGCATCAGCATCGCGTTGCCCTGACGCATCATCATCTGTTTCTCCTGCCGATTGGCCTCGCGAAATATCGCCAAATAGGTGAAAATCATGATGGTGCATGGAATCCAAAACGATATGGAACTGGAGATGACACAGTAGGGTTTGTTCACGATGAACTCACATTTGTCCCGATGTTCGAGCACGAACTGTTTGTGCTCCTCGGTTGTGTACCAGCCGATGAAGATCGGCAGAAAAGAGAGCAGTGCTGGGGAAATCCAGGTGTTTAGAATCATGATGAAGACGACGCGTTTTGTCATACTAATGGGGTACTTGAGGGGCTTCACAATGGCATAGTATCTGAGGGGAGAGTAAAGTGTTTCAAAGTGATTCCAAAGGAAGAAAAAATTGATGGTACATGGAAGCATAAGCAAAGTTGTAGATGCTGATGGTAGGGTAATTGGCAAATGAGGAATAGATGAAGTGGATGAAGTAGATTGATTCAATAAAATAGATGAAAGTAATAAAGTACAAAGTACAATAAATTAAATAGATGAATTAAATTAAGTTGAGGATATAGATGAATATTTGAAAAAATTTAATTAAAAAAAAATTAAATAGTTAAAATAGTTGAAATCGATGACATATATGAAGTACATGTAATAGATGAAATAGATTATATAGATGAAATAGAAAAAATATATGAAATAGTTGAAAGTGATAATATAGATGAAATAAATGAAATAGATTAAATAGATGAAATAAATGAAATAGATGAAATAGATGAAATAGATGAAATAGATGTAATAGATGAAATAGATGAATAGATGAAATAGATTAAATAGATGAAATAGATGAAATAGATGAAATAGATGAAATAGATGAAATAGATGTAATAGATGAAATAGATGAATAGATGAAATAGATTAAATAGATGAAATAGGTGAAATAGATGAAATAGATGAAATAAATAAAATAGATGAAATAGATGAATAGATGAAATAGATGAAATAGATTAAATAGATGAAATAGATGAAATAGATGAAATAGATGAAATAGATGAAATAGATGAAATAGATGAAATAGATTAAATAGATTAAATAAATGAAATAGATGAAATATATGAAATAGATGAAATAGTTGAAATTGATAATATAGATGAAATAAATGGAATAGATGAAATAGATTAAATAGATGAAATAGATGAAATAGATGAAATAGATGAAATAGATTAAATAGATTAAATAAATGAAATAGATGAAATATATGAAATAGATGAAATAGTTGAAATTGATAATATAGATGAAATAAATGGAATAGATGAAATAGATTAAATAGATGAAATAGATGAAATAGATTAAATAGATTAAATAGATTAAATAGATGAAATAGATGAAATAGATGAACAGATGAAATAGATGAAATGAATGAAATGAAATATATAAAGTAAATGTATAAATGAAATAGATGAAATAGATTACATAGAAAAAATAGATGAAATAGTTAAAATAGTTGAAATAAATGATATGGATGAAATAAATGAAATATATGACATAGATAAAATATATGAACTAGATGTGATAGTTGAAATAGATGTGATAGAGAAAATAAATAAACTAAATGAAGTATATGATGTATGAAGTGAAGTTGATGAAGTAAATAAAGAAATTAAGTAGATAAAGAAAATAAAGAAGATTTAGAAGATGAAGAAAGTAAAGAAGATAAAGAATATGAAATAGATGAAGTAGATTAAGTTGTTGAAATATATAAGAAGTAGATGAAATGAAAGAATATAAAATAGATGGATTAATGAAATACATGATGTACAAGAAGTGGAGTAAATTTTGTATATAAAAAAAATAAAAAAATAGATGTAGTAGATGAATTAGATGAAGTAGATATAGTAGATGTAGTAAAACAAGCAAAATAAAAAGATAAAGTAGATGGAGAAGATAAAGTTGATAAAAAAGATAAAGAAGATGAAGTTGCAAATGACGTAGATCAAGTGGATGAAGTAGATGAACTAGATGAACTATATGAAGTAGATAAATAGATAAGGAAATGTATGTAGATGAAGAGGAAGATGCAGTCATTCTAAATTAGATTCTGAATTAGATGAAGCAGGTGAAGTACAAGAAGCACATAAGGAACATAAGATATATGGATTAGAAGAAGTTGATAAAATAGATATGGAAGACTTATTTTTCAAATTCGACTTCATATTCGATTTCAACTGAATTAGATCAATTTTATGAAGTGAACTAGATGGAATAGATAACATAAAGATATAAAATAATAAATAAATAAATAAATAAATAAATAAATAAATAAATAAATAAATAAATAAATAAATAAATAATATGAATAAGTTGATGATGAAGAAGAAGCTGCTGTACATTCAGCATATTTAAAAAGTAAAATAATGTGGACTTTACAATGGACTATGGATGGAATAGTCAAATAATGAGTGATATAATTATAAAAGTAAATGAATTACATGAAATTAGAATAGTAAGGTGATGTAAAAGTCCAATTACCTATCCACCGATATGCAGCACAGATGCAGGATGCTCGCTGTCGAGAAGTACACGTCCAGGCTGTTCCACAAATCACACAGAAACGGACTGAAAAGCCAGCTGTAGATGAGAAGAGGACAACGATATGTCAGTAATTGAAGAACAAAACAGAAATTCATAAAAAATTATGTTTTAGTACGATATGTTTGTTTTATGTTTTTAAATCACCACCATAATTTGGGAACCATAGCCCAGAGGTTACAACATTTTCATTTTACTCAGTTAAGTATGAGTGAACATTCGTGGCAATTGTATGTTATTTTATTTGTTGGTACAAAACACCCAATTTGTACTGACTGGACCTTGAGCACGTTAAGACAATATCTTAAAATTATCAAGAGGTCGTAAAACAAAAACAATTAAAAAAAATTTAATATTTTTTTTTTTAATTCTTTTTTTGAAAACAATTTTATTTTTTTAAAAACATTTTTTTTTATTTAAAAATATTTTTTTTTCGGACACATTTTTTTTTTGAAAATATTTTTTTTGATAATATTTTTTCCGATTATCGTATTTTTTTTTTAATTTTTTAAATTGTTCATAGATATTATGATTATATTCATCAATATGACGATTCAAATTCATTGTATTTAATATTTCGTTTATATATACATTTAATAATTGCATTCATCAATATGTCATTTAATACATGGTGGTATCAATATGATGAATATGGTAGTTGGCAAAAAAATGCATAATATTTATGAGTAAATTCAAATTATTGATGATTTTTTTCTGTGTATCTAAACCTTTCAGTTTCTAACGATGTCAAATAGTAGGAGAGCCAGTTTGTAGAGTTGGGAAACATGGGGTAAAGTAGGGTAAAGTGGGAAACATGGGGTAAAGTGGGAAGCATTCAAAAAAATACATTTACATATTTTTTAAAATGATTTTCTATTACATAGGGTGGTTCGTGATCTAACTATATTCATTTTTAGGTGATTTTTCAAAACAGCTCATTTTAGGATCTCTTGAAAAATCCCAGTGTAAAGTGGGAAATGTTAAAAACTCTACAAACTGGCAAATAATAGTTTATTTCTTTATTATTTAATTTTTACTTTATGAAAACGTTGTAGAAATAGTTCAAAAATATAATATTATTAACCATGTCCAAATATTTAAAAATGGAGTGTTAGGAATCGTTTGCTTCGATGAAAATAACATTGTGAAACTCTTTGTATAATTAAAACTTAAAACTAACAATTATCGACCAATTAGTCTTACGATTTTTTGGCATCATTTATTTCTTTTTAAATTTTCGATTGAATTCAAATCATGAACCGGAATCGGAATAGTTTTGATATTTGGAACAGGAATCGACACATGCCATTTTTAACATCTTGATACCAGAACCGGAACCAATATTCCAAAGGGTTTTAGACGCTGTCAGGGACCGCAAAGATTTTTGAAATCATAATTTGAACCGGAATCAGAACCCATATAACATTATTTAGTTCAGAACCGAAATCGGAGTCGCTACTTTAATAAACTTGGAATAAGTACTATGACCGAAATTCCAAAGAGTTTCTTATCAAATATATTTTTATGGATGTTTTTTTTTGTAGTTTTTCAAAACATTTTCAAAACATTTCTGTGCTATAAATTTGCACAAAAGCTGTTAATAAATTGCACAAATGTTCAATGCAAAATTTGCTGTTTTCGCAATTTTTGTTTTGGCTCGAGCGCATACAAATCAGCATATATAGCCATGTAGATATAAATTTACAAATACACACACATTCATACATAATACAGTTACAGTTACACAAACACATTAACATCATTATCGTAGTCTAGTTTCAGGCGCATAATTTGCATAACGCAAACGTACGACGACGACGGGCAACATTCCAATGAAAATTATTATCGAATCGAAAACGAGCTCGTAATGATTACGTTTCACCGTCCGTTAGGCGCTTTTATAGAGTAGCTATCTGACTGTCTGTCTGTTTTGCAAATACATATATCTCGCTCTGTTTGACTGCCTATCGGTCTGGCTTTGGCACTGCCTTGGCTTGAGCGCCTCAAAATAGGCACCACTTTTTTGCGTTTGCAAAAATGTTGCCTCATGAATGTAAAAACACTCATAAATGCAAAAGTTTTTGCAAAGTTTTGACGAGTATATACAGGGAGGGAGCACCACCTAGGAGCCACCCACGCGGCGACCCAATTTAAACTCATTTCAAAAGCGATAGCGAGGTCCTTCTGAGTCTACTAATTTATTATCAACGCATTTAATACGAGGTTTATTTAAGGTAGTGGGGGAAAATAAGAGTTTTTAAAGCGACAACCCCAAAATGATTTAAATGCAGGTGCAGGAGCAGTCAAGGATTTTTTGTACTTTTTTTGTAAATTTCACTGATTATTATGTAAAGTGTGCCAAAGGCGACTATTTTTGGCGAGTGGGTAGAGTAAATGGGTTGTCATTGAAAAGCAACGAAATTAATACATTTCCCAAATGTTGCCAACAAAACTTTTGAGTGCTGCAGAAAGTTTTGAAAATTTATTTAAGTAAAATTTAAAAATAATAAAATACAAATAAAACTTTATAAATGTTGATAAATTTGGGCTGGCAAACATTTGACGCAAGTTTGAGTTCCAAAGAGTTCATCATCAAATGTTTTACATGTTAATTACAGCAATTTTGAGTTTAATTTGCATAAAATTATTTTAAGTTTGTCGCTTATTTATTTGAGTTTCAAGTATTACAAGGATTACTTAATGCGGGATTAGCGTTTCATTCGTTAGGATCTGTTACAATTGCAGATAACTTTCTATGGGTGGTAATAAGTACTGCGGTAGTAGTAGAAAGAATAATATTTAGAGGATAACATTGGAATAAAATGTATTAAGATGTCTTATTTAGGACATAAAAAAGGCTTTTGTAGACAGTAGCACTAAAACCTCCAAATATATATTTGTCCAAAAAGTTATTTTAAGTTTATTGTCTAGTTAGATCCGTGCACGACTCGTGCAAAAATTTTGTGAATATATGGAGTGATTTTAATTAATATTAAGAATATTTTTGTTATTTATTTTCGCTAGTCTGATTGAGTTTGTAAACTTTTCTTGGGTTTTTACGATATATATTCCAAATTTTAAAGGTTTCAAATTTATTTTTGGTTTGGTCAATTTTGCTATTTTGAGTTTTAGTGTGGTGAGTTTGGTATAGTGAGTTTTGATTGGATAAGTAACATCAAAATTTAAAGTTTATTTAAAATCGAGAACATTTGTACTGAGGTACAGCATTTTGAATTTTTGGGATGTATGGAAGGTGCACTCCACTTTGTCTAATCTGGTTAATTTACAGTTTAAGGGGGCCCATATAGAATAATAATAATAATAATAGTTTGGCACTACAGTCCTATAAGAACTTAGGCCGAGCTCTCTCACCACTTAGAGCCGTGCGTGTTATATTTGTACTCAAAGTGGTGGGCCCTATAGTTTAATGCCGAATTCGAACGACGAGTGAGAGCTTTTTCAGAGGCAATGTTTACTCTCGTAGGTTTGCCATTTACTGCCGAGAGGTAGCGCGGTATAGAAAATTGTTTTTATGGAAAGATGTTGTTAGCCCCAGTTCAGGCTTGAACCAGGGACCTTTCGGCTCGTAGTCAAAAGCACTAATATATATATATATATATATATATATATATATATATATATATATATATATATATATATATATATATATATATATATAATATATATATATACGTACTCACTAATTGAATATTGGTGACATTGATTAGATACTCTCAGATATATAACACGTTTTCTAAACCAATATATGGAAAAATATGAATATATAATTTGTGAGTTTGTGTTTTGTATAATTCTTCCACAAAATTCATTTCCAGAAAATTCTTCCGTGGAAATATCATACCCAAGATAATTTTACTTCTGAACAATTCATTCCCAAACGTAATTCTACCTTGACACAATGATATCTCTTAGAATTCATGCTTAATTCATTTATTTCCAGATACAATTGATTTGCGGCTAATTCTTCACTGATTTTATTCCATTCTTCACGATTTTATTCCCTAAAAAATCATTTTCGGACAATACTTCCCTGAATAATTTTTTCCCAAGCTTCCTTTTCAACGGACAATTTTTCTCAAAAACATTTATCCTTCGAGACAACTTTTCTCTAAATATTTTACTTTTCGGTAGCTTTCTACAGAATGCCATTGAAATTCACATACTGCAATTTTTCGCGAACATTTTTTTTTGTCAAGACGCAGATTTCCTTTTATGACAATTTATAGCAACATTTTTCCCGAGACTTTTCCAGAAAATTGAGTTGAATATTTCCCCGATACAATTTTTATTTAAGACTAGCTGGACCCGTACACGACTCGTGCAAAGATTTTCTGAATGCAAGGATATGGAGCAATTTTATTAACATAAAAAACATCTTTATTATTTATATCAGGGACCAGTGCTTCGATGTGGACTTTTTTTATTGGATTTATAAATGTAGTAACCAAAACCAAACTAATTCTCCGCTAAAACAACTTTTCCCAGACTGTGCTTTCCCGTAGAATTCTTCCCCGTAGAGTTTTTCCCAGTAGAAGTTTTAGTGCGGTGAGATTCGGCGTGGTGAGTTTAGGTGTGGTGATTTTGTTGTGGTGAATTTTATTGTGGTGTGTTCTAGTGTGTTGAATTTGAGTGTGGTGAATTTTAGTGTGGTGAGTTTTAGTGTGGTGAATTTTAGTGTGGTGAGTTTCAATGCGGTGAATTTGTGGTGAATAATTATTTGCCAAGATAATTCTTCCTCAAATAATTATTTTCCTTATAATTCTTTTCCGAGAAATTCAGTTCCAGTCAATACTTCTCCGTATAATTGATCCCAAAGATAATTTTTACCCTCAGTTTTTCCCAATTGTTCTTCAAGAAACATTCTCTAAATATTATGAAATATTTTCGGCTTTTTAAAGAATTTAATAATTATTCACGTACTACAATTCTTTGCCGCCTTTTTTTACCCATATAATTCTCTTTCAAGACAATTTTGCCCAAAAAATTCATTCTTCTGACTATTTCATTTTTAATAATTCTTCCCCAAGATAATTCTTCATCAATTATCTATTTGCCGTATAATTCTTCTCCAAGAAAAATTTTAACCACACAATTATTTAAATTCTCGGTCGCTTTATTCATTCCCATATAATTCTTTCACAATATAATTATTCATCAAATAATTCTATTTCGTATAATTCTTTCCCAAGACAATTTTTACTCGAACAATTTTTTCATAAAAACTTATATTTTTTCCGCTACTAAGTATTCTTTATTGAGAAAATGTTCCACAAAATTTTTCCTCGTATAATTCTTCCCTGAGCTAATTCTTCTTTGAACATTTATTCCGCGACACCATTCAATTTCGGACAATTCTTTCATACATCATTCATTCCCAAGATATATGTTTTTCAATTCATTCTTTCCCAGGACTATTATTCTACAAAATTTTTGTGCTTTAAATAATTTAAATATTAATTCAAGTAAAATATTTTTTAATAGTAACAATTTTATATAAATTGGTGCAATAATTCTAAAACATAAGTGAAAAATTAATATTAAAATATCAACAGTTTATACTTTATAAGCCATTTTGTGAGTAAAATGTATGTATTAAACACCCTCTATCTTAAACTGGGTGCAATTTTCTTATTTATATTTTCTTATTTTTTTTTGAGTCATGGAATGACCTCCCGAATTATTGACATCTATGAACCAAATACCCTGTATAAGAATTGCAGCCGGGAAAAATTTGTTCAGGAAAAAAGGAAGAGGAATTGTCGTCCAAGTAGAATGGTACGGCTCTCCTAAGTGTTATCACAATTACGACAATTTAAGTATCAAAGTAATCAAATAAATGCGTTAGAATAAAATTAAATTAAAAAAACTGACATAAATAAATAAGTTAGCATATAATAAATTTCAAATCATCTGTACAAGCAAAATAATCAAACCACAACCTGAATTTGTTGGGCACAGTTTTATGCTGTATTTTCATGGGTTTTAAACTTGGTTTCTGTTTTTATTTGTTGAATTATTTATTATTTATTATTTGGTTTTGTTTCCAGTATTTTGTTTGGATTATTGGGGCATAATGTGTACTGCGTACAGACAAAATCCAAACATAATAAACTTTTGACTGACTTTAACACATAATCAAAAATCTACCAAAACTTTAACCCAACCAATCCAACCAGACTCTGTAACCGAATAACAAAATCACAAAAACCAAAACTGTAACTGGGTTAGGATAGTTTAAATATTACAGTAAATGCATGTTACGTACAGTCGGCGAATCAGCACAAATTTAATAACAAAAATAATAAAAAAAAAATTGGTTTGTATGAAAACTGAAAGTCGAAATTAATATAGTAAATGTCTGCATTTAATTGGATATAAAAGGATTTTACTTGGTGAAGATAAAAATGAAATTTATTAATAAAGAATCGATTCTTGATTTAGCTCTAGATTGTCATTCTTATCGCAGACAAATTTCAATTAATAGGAACCTAAAGCGAAATTGATATTCCTAAAAGATTGAAATTCATCGAAGGTCAAATATTTGTTCTTTCCATAGATTTGTATGATTTAGCCCATATCCATCGTATTTTAAATTAGTTATTTGATCTAAATTAGTAAATTCCCCTGTACAAAATCCACCCGCTGCACAGTGGGGCAGCGAGTACCTAAAGATGGCGAAAACCTCAAAAATCAAATTACCCCAGACACTAATTTTTTTTCATTGCATAGTAAATTGAATTGCCTACAATACTGCATCACTCAATTTATGTCATATGTACGCAGGGAGATTGTTCCACAAACGTATCGTGCCACTGAAGAACGAGTTCTCTCTATAATGCGTGGTTCTGGGCTTGGATTGATGCCCGAGTAGAACGAGAGAACACACGACCTGGTGGGATCAGATAATGTATTTTCATCGAACACTTACCTCTGTAATACCTATAAAACAGGCTTACACACCCAATATTGAGAGAAGGGAAGGGTAAATCTATTCTCTTCTGAGATAACAAACAACATTGGGTCTTATAATAATAATAGTTTGGCACTACAGTCCTATAAGAACTTAGCCCGAGCTCTCTCACCATTTTGAGCTGTGCGTGTTATATTTTTATTCAAAGTGGTGGGACCTACAGTTTATTGCCAAATCCGAACGGCGGGTGAGAGCTTTTCATAGGCAATGTTTTACTCTCGTAGGTTTGCCATTTACTGCCGAGAGGTAGAGCGGTATATAAAAATGTTTCTATGAAAAGATGTTGTTAGCCCCCAGTCCAGGCTTGAACCGGATACCTTTCAGCTCTTAGTCCAACGCACTAACCACTGACCTACCGTGGCTACGACACTGGGTCTAGCTTGCATTAAAATCAACTCTATTTGCAAGACCCCACTCGGAGATAGATTTAAGGTCATTATTGAGTGTGTCATCCATAGTACGTCTTTTACTCTCAATCTCCATAGAGTTTGGGCGCTTGTTGAACGAATATCAATGACAAATGTTACTCTCATCTGCAAAGGAATAAGGTCATTGATAAAAATCAGAAATAGGGACAGGGATAGGACGGAACATTGCGGAACTCCGAAATTGAAGGAATGTTGTTCATAGAGAACTCCATCCATCGCAACTCGTATTGAACGACCCTGGAGAAAACTCGATATCCATCGAGTGAAGAAATTACCGACACCATATGCAATTAGTTTTGATACGAGGGCCTCATGACACACTCGATCAAACACCTTGGAAATATTCAAGAGCAACTAAAGGGTTTTTCAACAGGGACGCTACAAAAGTAGAGCGACACAGACAGCAAACGATGCCATATTTCTTGCCGCTATTTTGACATTTCTCTTCAGTAAGGTTTGCCATTTCATGATGAAAAGATATACGAGCCAACAACGAGTCGAAACTATTAAAATTTATTACCGAAATTCGAAGTTAGTGGCCTCAACGTTAAGAGCGCTACATCCAATTTATGGTCGTCATAATCGTCCTAGCAGATCAACAATAGAGCGTCTAGTGAAAAAATTTGAATCCACAGGCACAGTACAAAATCTTCCCGTGCCAGTGAAACAAAGAAGTGCCCGTAGTGTCGAGAATATTGCTGCCGATGAGGCTTCTGTTGAAGAAAGCCCAAATGTGTCTTTCACACGTCGTTCTCAAGCGTTGGGCATCTCTGTGACGTCCTTGTGGCGAATTTTGCGAAAAGATCTTGGCCTACATCCTTACAAAATCAAATTGACGCAAGAACTGAAGCCGCTTGACTACCAGAAGCGTTGTATGTTCGTGAATTGTGCTGAGCAACAACTTGAAAATGATTCGAATTTTCATCGAAAATAATCTTCAGCGATGAGGCTCATTTCTGGCTGAATGGCTTAGTCAATAAACAAAATATGCGTTATTGGTCAGACAGCAATCCATCATTGCAGCCCGAAAAAATTACGGTTTGGTGCGGTTTATGGGTCGGCGGTGTCATTGGACCGTACTTCTTCAGTGATGATCAAGACCGGCACGTTACTGTGAATGGGAATCGCTACCGTTTAATGATAACCGAATATTTTTGGCCCCAGTTGGATGATATGGACTTGGAGGACATGTGGTTCCAACAGGACGGCGCCACAAGCCACTCAGCGAATGCCATAATCAATTTATTGGACACCAAGTTTGGAGAACGTGTTATCTCACGAAGTGGTCCAGTCGATTGGCCGCCGTTAGACTATTTCCTGTGTGGCTACGTCAAGTCTATGGTCTATGCCAACAAGCCAGCGACGATTGATGAACTTCGTACGAATATCGAACTTGAAATTGCAGCAGTATCGGCCGATTTATGCTTGAAAAACCGTCGAAAATTGAGTTCAGCGTCTGGACTTCTGCAAGCGTGCCTGTGGTGGCCATGCAAAAGAAATCGAGTTCCATACATAATGGCATTTTTTGTAGCGCTCTTATTGAAAAACCCTTTACCTTGCTCTCCTCTAAAAGGTGAATACAATTTTTTCACTTTTCGGAGAGGGCCGCCATTAAGTCACCCGTAGATCTGGTCCTACGAAAACCATATTGACGGCCACTAGATAGTTCACAAACATAAATATATTAATTTAATCAATTTAGTTGTATGGGAGGCACCTACCCAACGACTTTTGTAAGAACATCAACTATCAACATTTTTAATATTGTTTTTCATTCATCTTATAATTGAAAATTTTTCGGTATTAATATTTTGGGTAACACGACAATTTTAGAATTACAGGATTAAGGAACCTCATGTAGATTAAATTTAAGAACTTTTGTGGTAGGCTTTGTTGAGCTTGAAAGACTTTGGTGTTGTTTCGTGTTGCGTTGAATTAAAGTTGGTTGCATTTTCGTTTAGAATGAGACGATGGATAGGGCACAACAACAATCACTAGAACTCAATTACAACAACAAAAACAGCTCAAAAAACAACAATACCTGCTAACTACAACATCGTCAAGTTTATGAATTGCAGCAGAGTTTAAACTTGAAACCAAGGCAAAGCCTCAATTTACATAAATAATTCAAGGCGCGCACACAGACCAACAAATGCACACCACACACAAGTACATATCAGACTCATAAAACCCCAACGGGACGCGAACTAAGCGCTCACAAAATATAATAATAGTTTGGCTCTACAGTCCTATAAGAACTTAGGCCGAGCTCCCTCACCATTTTGAGCTGTGCGTGTTATATTTGTACTCAAAGTGGTGGGACCTACAGTTTATTGCCGAATCCGAACAGCGGGTAAGAGCTTTTCATAGGCAATGTATTACTCTCGTAGGTTTGCCATTTACTGCCGAGAGGTTGCGCGATATAGAAAATGGTTTTTATGAAAGCCCCAGTCCAGGCTTGAACCGGGGACCTTTCGGCTCGCAGTCCAACGCACTAACCACTGAGCTACCGCGGCTACAAATATAACATTTAAATAAATTAAACATATTTTACTATTCAAATTATGTAAATTAATTGATAATTGCAATGGCAACAGATTTTCGGCTCACTTTCTCAAATGCTAGAAATAATCATGAATATAATATGAAATATTAATCTCGACTTCCATGGGATATTTTAAAGTGTTAACCCAAAAGCAGAGTACTTGAAAGAGCCATTGCAATTATTTATAAATATTTTCTAATATGTGTTTGTGAATAATATACATTATATTCTGTTATATTGTTTGTTTAATATGTTTTTGTTAATAGTTTCTTGAATAATATTTTATTATTTAAATATTTATGCTACTTAAAATAAAATGTAATTTTTAAAGTACCTTTAACCAAAAAATTTTTAAAGTGTAGTTCATACAAATAGTGTGTTTATGTGTGAAATGCTTAATTCGATAAATTAGCAAATAAAGAAAAACACCAAGTAATAACTATTCTGGCAGTTTTTACTCTGCGAAAACTGTTCATTGCATTAACTGCTAGAAAAGGACAACAATTGAGGTGCCATGAAAATTGAAAGAGTCAGTTTAATCAGCGCTAATTGTGCTCACAGTTCGACACTTGAAAAGGTCATTTTAAATGTTTTTTTCCCGTTGGGTCAAAATTCAAACACACAAACGGACAAATACTATGCCGCAAAGTTAGGATTTGATGCAGTAGAACTTTTAAAGCTGGTTAAACTTGTATTTGCGCTAAATGTCGGAAACAACAACAACACATATTATGGCAACAACATAAAGACCGTTTTGCTACTGCGCCTAGCGAAAAGGGTTCAAGTGGTATTTCATAAAAAAATATTCAAATTTTAATATTGAAATATAAACATTATTTAAGTATAAAAATAAATGCTAAAAATATAAAAATTATTATTTTTTTAAAAATACTCAGCTATATACCTTGAAACATAAAAATTAGATTTTAAAATAAAATATAAATATTTTAAATATGATAATTTAGAAAAAAAAAAAAATTAAAAAAAAAATTTATATATATTATATTTGAAAAATTATAAAATCTTTTGTTTTTTATATTTGTAGTCGAAGATTTCAAACATAATAGTTTAAAGGTTACCAGGTTTTGTGATACGGACCATTTTGCCCTGAGACAAATCTTTATCGGAGTATTATTGTCTGAGATAATTCTACTCTGATGAATTTTTACCTAAAAATAATTGGGTAATTTTTTCAAGGAAATTCTTTTCTGATATAATTTTCCAAGAACAATTCTTCGCTGAGCAATTTTTTACAAATACAAATTTGTCTTTTGATAAATCTTCTCTAAACAATTCTTTTTCCAAACAATTCTATACTGGTACAATGAATTACTTCATCCGAGAGATAAATTTTTCTTGGAAAATTCATCTGACGACAATTCTTCTCCGAAAAAGATCTTCCCAAAGATAAATCTTCCTTGATAAATTCATCTTCCGACAATTCTTGCCCGAAAAGTCTTCTCAGAGATAATTTTTCTGAGGCCACTTCATCTTACGACAATTCATCGCCTTAAAAAAGTCTTTCCCGAAATAAATCATTACCGACAAATTTTTTCTAGAGGTAATCTCCCATATACATACAATTTTTGTATGTAGCGTCGGTAGCTCGTCTGGTTGGTGCGTTGGACTACGAGAGAAAAGTCGCTGATACGTTCGACTACGAGACGAAAGGTCCGCGGTTCGATCTCTAGCGACTGCCAACATATTTTTCATAGAAAACATTTTTCTATGCGACGCTACCTCTCGTCAGTAAATGGCAAACCTACGAGAGTAAAACATTGCCTTTGAAAAGCTCTCACCCGCCGTTCGGTTTCGGCAAACTATTATTATTATTACATAAAATTTTTCCTTGAGGCAAATCGTCCAGGATTCAATTCGTTACCGGACATTTATTCCAATGTTGATATAGAATATTTGGTTTAAAATATTTTTGAAATTTTGTATAAATGGTTTTATGATACTGCCTTCAATTTCGTTTACAATTTTGATTTGTGGATAGAATCAGATAACTATCAAATGTCTTTTAATATATTTTATGTGACTCCCTGTATTGCCAAAAGTAAAGAGTACATATCACGGTACAACAACAAAAGAAAGTCCAACAAATACAACGACTTAAACAAAAAACACATTGAAGGCAACGTCGTGACATTGTGTCCTTTGTAAAAAATAGCTACTACAACAAAGAAAAAAAAAAACAAAGACATACAAAAAAGTAACAAAGAAAAAAAAAAAACAAAGACATACAAAAAAGTAACAAAAAAAAAAAATAAATAAAGTAAAAAATAACAAAGACCTAAGGAAAACCAAAGCATATTTTACAAAGAGGAAATAAAAAAAAAACAGGAATTATAAAAATTAAAAGTTTTTCTATTTATTGTATTTTTTATGTATGTGTGTGGCCGTGTGTGGTTAATTACCCACACATGCACATACACTTGCACTTGAACACGCAGCCATTGCTGCCTTCAAACATATGCACACTCGCACACACAAGGACAGCGACATAAATACAATTTGCATTCTTTGCATTATTCTCAAAATTGATTTTTTCAAAAAAAAAAAAAAACAAATAATAATGAATTTTTGTGATAAATTAATTTTTTTTAAATGTTTAGTGTGTTTTAATTTTAGTAAAAAAATGGAATTTTTAGGTAAAAATTGCAACTTTAGTGAATATTTTAATTTTTAGTGTACATTTTAATTTTTGTGCAAAATTTAAGTCATTAGTGAATTTTTAATGGAAAATTGAATTTTTAGTGAAAAATTGAATTTTTAGTGAAAAATTGAATTTATAGTGAAAAATTGAATTTTTAGTGAAAAATTGAATTTTTAGTGAAAAATTGAATTTTTAGTGAAAAATTGAATTTTTAGTGAAAAATTGAATTTTTAGTGAAAAATTGAATTTTTAGTGAAAAATTGAATTTTTAGTGAAAAATTGAATTTTTAGTGAAAAATTGAATTTTTAGTGAAAAATTGAATTTTTAGTGAAAAATTGAATTTTTAGTGAAAAATTGAATTTTTAGTGAAAAATTGAATTTTTAGTGAAAAATTGAATTTTTAGTGAAAAATTGAATTTTTAGTGAAAAATTGAATTTTTAGTGAAAAATTGAATTTTTAGTGAAAAATTGAATTTTTAGTGAAAAATTGAATTTTTAGTGAAAAATTGAATTTTTAGTGAAAAATTGAATTTTTAGTGAAAAATTGAATTTTTAGTGAAAAATTGAATTTTTAGTGAAAAATTGAATTTTTAGTGAAAAATTGAATTTTTAGTGAAAAATTGAATTTTTAGTGAAAAATTGAATTTTTAGTGAAAAATTTAATTTTTAGTGAAAAATTGAATTTTTAGTGAAAAATTTAATTTTTAGTGAAAAATTGAATTTTTAGTGAAAAATTTAATTTTTAGTGAAAAATTGAATTTTTAGTGAAAAATTGAATTTTTAGTGAAAAATTGAATTTTTAGTGAAAAATTGAATTTTTAGTGAAAAATTGAATTTTTAATGAAAAATTGAATTTTTAATGAAAAATTGAATTTTTAGTGAAAAATTGAATTTTTAGTGAAAAATTGAATTTTTAATGAAAAATTAAAATTTTAGTTATAAATTTAATTTTTATTGAAAAATTGAAATTTTAGTGAAAATTTGTTTTCTTTTTTTAGTGAAAAATTGAATTTTTAGTGAAAAATTGAATTTTTAGTAAAAAATTGAATTTTTAGTAAAAAATTGAATTTTTTTAATGAAAAATTGAATTTTTTAGTGAAAAATTGAATTTTTAGTAAAAAATTGAATTTCTAGTGAAAAATTGAATTTTTAGTAAAAATTGAAATTTTAGTGAAAAATTGAAATTTTAGTGAAAAATTGAAATTTTAGTGAAAAATTGAAATTTTAGTGCAAAATTGAAATTTTAGTGAAAAATTGAATTTTTAGTGAAAATTTGATTTTTTTTTAGTGAAAAATTGATTTTTTAGTGAAAAATTGGAATTTTAGTGAAAAATTGCAATTTTAAGTTTTAGTGAAAAATTATTTAAACTGAATTGATTTTTTTATTAAACCTCAATTTAATGAAATTTAGTGAAATGACTGGGGTCACATTTAATATTTATGGAAAAACAATTTTTTTTTTAGGCCGGAAGTAGTGTGATATGTTATAGTAGGCATGACCTACCACTATATGGAAGGGCAGATAACAAATATTGGTGCATGGTATTGCATGGCATGTGTTACTCACCTGCCCGTCACCTGGACACTGAAGTTAAATGTCATGGCCATGATTGCGACCATTATGTCAGCCATGGCCAGCGAGACAACAAAATAATTCGTTATGACTCTGAAACGAGAAGAGCAAAAAAAAAAAGAGAGACGTGAGTGTTGGAGACGAAACATATTAACAGTGAGATGAAAATATACTGAGTATGGTGATGCTTGCATAATAAGGCTGAAATGAGACAGTAATATTTATGATAAATATTTCCAAAAACTATATAATTTTCTCAAATTTAAGTTTGTCATTTTTAGTCGTAATGTGGTTATGATAAAAGTTAATTTTTGGATTTCTTTTGTTTCTTTTGTTTCTATTATTTCTTTTATTTCTGTTATTTCTTTTTTTTCTTCTATTTTTTATTTCTTTTATTTCTTCTATTTCTTTCATATCTTTCTTCTATTTTTTCTATATCTTCTATTTCTTCTATTTCTTCTATTTCTTCTATTTCTTCTATTTCTTCTATTTCTTCTATTTCTTCTACTTCTTATATTTCTTATATTTCTTCTATTTATTCTATTTGTCATATTTATTCTATTTCTTATATATCTTCTATTTATTATATTTCTGAAATTTTTTCTATTTTTTCTATTCCTTAATTTCTTCTATTTCTTCTATTTCTTCTATTTATTTTATTTCCTCTATTTCTTCTATTTATTCTATATCTTCTCTTTTTTTCTATTTCTTCTATTTCTTTCATTTCTTATATATCTTCCATTTCTTCTATATCTTCTATATATTCTATTTCTTATATTTCTTTTATTTTTTCAAATTCTATTTCATTAATTTATTCTATTTCTCTTATATTTCTATTTCTATAATTTCTTCTATTCTATGTTTTTTATTTCTCTTTCTTTTCTTATTTATATTTCTTCAATTCATTTTTTTTATTTTTATGGTATCTATTTTTTCTATTTATTATATTCCATTCAATTATTTTTATATGTCTTCTATTTTTTCTATTTCTTCTAATTATTCTATTTATCCTATTTATTCTATTTCTTATATATCTTCTATTTATTCTATTTCTGTAATTTATTCTATTTTTTCTATTTCTTCAATTTCTTCTATTTATTTTATTTCCTCTATTTCTTCTATTTATACTATTTCTTCTATTTCTTCTATTTCTTTTATTTCTTTTGTTTCTTCTATTTCTTCTATTTCTTCTATTTCTTCTTTTTCTTATATTTCTTCTATTTCTTCTATTTCTTCTATTTCTTCTATTTCTTCTATTTCTTCTATTTCTTCTATTTCTTCTATTTCTTCTATTTCTTCTATTTCTTCTATTTCTTCTATTTCTTCCATTTTTTCTATTTCTTCAATTTCTTCAATTTCTTCTATTTCTTCTATTTCTTCTATTTATTTGATTTCCTCTATTTCTTCTATTTATTCTATTTCTTCTATTTCTTTTATTTATTATATATCTTCCATTTCTTCTATATCTTCTATATATTCTATATATTCTATGTCTTATATTTTTTATATTTCTTTTATTTTTTCAAATTCTATTTCATTAATTTATTCTATTTCTATTATATTTCTATTTCTATAATTTCTTCTATTTTATTTTTTTTATTTCTCTTCTATTTCTTCCATTCATTTTTTTCTTATTATTATGGTATCTATTTTTTCTATTTATTATATTCCATTCAATTATTTTTTATATCTTCTATTTTTTCTATTTCTTTTATTTCTTAAATTTTTAATCCTATTGTCTCTATTTCTTCAATGTCTTCAATTTATGCATTTTTTCTATACTATGTATGTCATGTGTATGATAAATATATTTTTTTTGTAATCTTAAATAGCCTGATGGTTTGGAATAATTCTAAATAAAAATATTCGATGATATATAATTCTAGCAGCTTAACAACCACCTCATATGGAACCGACAATATGACTGTGATCCTGAAGCATTTTTTTCTCATGCCATTTAAAAAACCATGAAATACTTTTATGATTATAAGGGGGAAAAAGTGCAAGAAGAACTTAATAAAAATATTAATTACTGAAATGGCTCATAAAATAAAATTGTCTTCTTTATAGAGTAGCAAAAGGTGTAATCAAAACCCATGTTATTGAAACATAAAAATAAACATACAAAAGTGTTATAAAAGTGTGCTTAAAAAGAGGTAATAAAAAAGCAACTAACGCATATATTTTATGCTTTAACTAGTTGCAATTCCTCCATATAAGAGTTGCCTTTGGCTTAAAAGGAAAATTCACTGAGATAAAAAATGCGTTGATGTATTGCGTGGCACTATTAATAGTTTAGAAATCTACAGACACCAAGTAGTGCTATAACGTTGCAAGCACTCAGAGGAGCTTGTTTCTCACTATTTTTTCTTTTTACCGCACCTACTTCTCTACACAAGACCCTTTCAAAGAGTAGCTTTAAAGGTTACGTGCAACATTAGCTACACTAAAAATACATGTTGTCTCGTTTTGAAGCCATCTTTGCGCCATCTCACTCACACTCAATGAGACCCTAAGGCAAGCTATAAGAATATCGAATGAATGCATAGATGTTGACATTTAAAGGGTACCTCGTAGGGTGCAAGTAGGTGGTAAATGTGTTAAAACTTTTCCAAAGACAACGTCGCTTATAAATCATCTTCTGAGACTGGCTACAAATGAAGTTTAACGACGATACCGTCGATTAAATTTTGTTGCAGCGCTTGCTATGTTTCAAGATCTTTGTGGGGTAGTAGAGTATGAAGGATACATTATAGAAGGTGCTGCAGAGGGTGCTGCTTAGCAAGCATTTATGTAACGCGTAATGCGTCAAGTCATTTGCCTGAAAAGACCCTCCTTTAGCCAATTAGCTATTGGGACAAGTAAGCGTTTGAATGATGACGATGTTGGAGGGTGGATCTGGTGTTCAGTGGGTTCTGAGCAAGTAAGGGTAATGCGAGGTTACCTCGGAAATGTGCTGCCTCGTTAATTACGGAAGCGCCAACATTTCTAGAAAATCCTGCGCTCAAGTGCGTTGACATTAATGAGAGCGTATCAGCAGTAAATGCTCTTTTTTTTTTAATGAGCCTTCAATTTGAAAGTCGCCCCCAGTAAAAAGTCAAAAGATGTCTATAATAATTTATGAGCCGCTTCTATTTAATGCTGTTAATAATTCAACTTAGACTTTTAAAACATTTTATTTTTATAGAAGGTTTCTCTGATTTTTTAATGTCAAAATATGTCGCTTAAAAATGAAAAATCATTTTTCTTTTTACTTATTATTTTTCCTCTTTTAGTTCAATTACATATCATCGGTCATAAATTGACAGATATATTAAGATTTTTGTAAATGAATAATGGGCATTTTGAAAATGTAGTTGGTGACTTTTAATTTTACAATGACGATATGATTTGCATTCTTATTATTTTGGTTTCATTTATTTCTATGGTTTTGTGTTTTTTTTTTCTTATGGTTCTTTTATTTTTTCTGTTGTTTATACAGGGTGGTCCGCTTTGGGGTGCAAATATTTTAGGGACTGAATCCTTGGTTCATTTCATGAAAACAATTGTTCTAGAGTTAGTTTAAATAAAATTTTTATTTTTTTACTTTGATGAGAAAAATCTCGTAGCTCACCAAATAAAATGCCAATATTAATATTTTACTAGAAACTATGATCGATTATCTTTAAAATGAATGTAATATTTTTGCTCTGGACTATAAATTGTAGAAGTCATAAATAAGTATACGGTTGTATAAATTTTTGTAAAGTAAATTTTGAAAACACCCTGTATATCATTGGGTGTTCCAAATAGACCCTAAGTCTAGAACAATTTTTTTCATGAAATGAACCAAGGAATCAGTCCCTAAATATTTGCACCCCAAAGCGGAACACCCTGTATTATATATTTTTCTTATTTATATCCATACTTTTAGTTTATCAATTTCTTTTATATCTATTTCAAATTGTTCCTATTTTTATGCGACTTTTTAATTTTATTTCTTCTATTTCCTGTCTTTCATCTATTTCTTCTATTTCTTCTATTTCTTCTATTTCTTATATTTTTTCTATTTCTTCTATTTCTTCTATTTCTTCTAGTTCTTCTATTTCTTCTATTTCTTCTATTTCTTCTATTTCTTCTATTTATTCTATTTCTTCTATTTCTTCTATTTCTTCTATTTCTTCTATTTCTTCTATTTCTTCTATTTCTTCTATTTCTTCTATTTCTTCTATTTCTTCTATTTCTTCTATTTCTTCTATTTCTTCTATTTCTTCTATTTCTTCTATTTCTTCTATTTCTTCTATTTCTTCTATTTCTTCTATTTCTTCTATTTCCTCTATATCTTCTATTTCTTATATTTCATATATTTCTTTTATTTCTTCTATTGCTTTTATTTCTTCTATTTCTTCTATTGAATTTTCTTCTATTACTTTTTTCTTCTATTTATTTGATTTCTTTTTCTTCTATTTCTTTTTTTTCTATTTCTTTTATTTCTTCCATTTTTCCTTTTTATCTCTTTCTTCTATTTCTTCTACTTTTTAATTCTTCTAATCTTAATTTTTTCATATATTTCATCTGTTTTTATTTCTTCTATTTTTAAAATTTTTCTATTTCTTCAATTTTTTCTATTTCTTCTATTTCTTCTATTTGTTCTATTTGTTCTATTTCTTCTATTTCTTTTATTTCTTCTATTTCTTCTATTTCTTCTATTTCTTCAATTTCTTCTATTTCTTCTATTTCTTCTATTTGTTCTATTTGTTATATTTGTTCTATTTTTTCTATTTCTTCTATATCTTCTATTTCTTATATTTCATATATTTCTTCTATTTCTTCTATTTCTTATATTTCATATATTTCTTCTATTTCTTCTATTGCTTTTATTTCTTCTATTGCATTTTCTTCTATTTTTTTTCTTCTATTTCTTTTTTCTTTTATTTCTTTTTCTTCTATTTCTTTTTTTCTATTTCTTTTATTTCTTCCATTATTCCTTTTTATCTCTTTCTTCTATTTCTTCTACTTTTTCTATTTCTTCTATATCTTAATTTTTTCATATATTTCATCTGTTTTTTATTTCTTCTATTTTTAAATTTTTTCTATTTCTTTAATTTCTTCTTTACTTCTTTTCTTATTTCTTTCAATTTCTATTATTTATTTTATTTTTATATTTTATTTTATTCTTCCATTTCTTCTATTTTTATTTGTTCTTTTTTTCCTTTTTCTTCTATTTATTTTATTTCTTCTACTTCTTCTATTTATTCTATATTTTAATTTTTTCTATTTTCTATTTTATCCATTCTTATTTCTTCTAAATTTTTAATATTTCTATTTCTATTTCTCTTCACTATTTTTCTATTTTCTTTTAATTTCTATTAATTATTATATTTTTGAATGTTCTCTATTACTTTATTTCTCCAATATTTGATTTTCTTCTATTTCCACTAATTATTATATATTTTCTTAACCAATTTGTTATGTATATTTTATTATTTTTGCATTTCGGTTCTAGTTCTTTTCTTTATTTTATTTATTTATAAAAGAAATATTATTTTTCTATTTCTTATATAATTCTTATATAATTCTTATATTCTTTGATTTCAAATAGTTTTTCTATTTCTTAAATTTGTTTGTGTAGCCGCGGTAGCTCAGTGGTTAGTGCGTTGGACTGCGAGCCGAAAGGTCCCCGGTTCAAGCCTGGACTGGGGCTAACAACATCTTTTCATAGAAACATTTTTCTATACCGCGCTACCTCTCGTCAGTAAATGGCAAACCTACGAGAGTAAAACCATTGCCTATGAAAAGCTCTCACCCGCCGTTCGGATTCGGCAATAAACTGTAGGTCCCACCACTTTGAGTACAAATATAACACGCACAGCTCAAAATGGTGAGAGAGCTCGGCCGAAGTTCTATACAGAACTGTAGCGCCAAACTATTATTATTATAATTTGTTTGTTTTCCTTTTTTTATATATCTTCCGATTTTACTATATCTTTTTTTTCGATTTCTTCTATAACTTTTTTATCTCCGAATTCTTTTTCGTTGATTTTTGTATTTTTTCTATTGCTGCTTAGTCTTCTATTTCTTGTATATGTTCTGTTGCTGTTTCTATTTTTTTTATTTTTTATTTCTTATATTTGATCTATATTTTTCTATGCTTTTTATTTTTTCGATTTCTTCTAATTTTTCTATTTATTATATTTCCCTACTTATTCTATTACTGTTATTTCTTATATTTCTTAAGTTTATTCATTTTCTTTTATTTATTTTTTTTATTGTATTGTGTCTTCTATTTCTGCTATTTCTCTCTATCCTCTATTTATTCTTCTTCTTCAAAATTTATCTGTCTCATTTTTTTACTACTCTCACTTATGGTTCTTATGTTCTTCTAAATCTTTTATTTTAATTATGTATATATTTTATCTTTTAATAATTCAAATATTTTGCTGCCTATTCATTTACTTTTTAATCTTCAGTTATTTTATATTTTCTTCCACATATTTTTTTGTGATTACTTTTAGCACATAAAAAATATTTTAATATTATTTGATGCTCATTTGTGATAATAAATTATGTTGGCATTCTTGGAAAATCCTTAAAAATATTGCATCATTAAAAAACAACAGCAAAAACAATAAATGTTTAATTAGCCTCAGGGCAAAGAGCTTTTATGAAGATAAAAAAGAGCTTTAAGTAGGGGTAGAGTTTGAAAAGAGGTGGTACAAAGTCATAAAGATACTTTTTTTTTGCATATAATTAAAAAATAACAAATTATATAAAAATGTTATATACAAAAGATACATTTTATGTCAACCATTTTTTACCACCCCCACTTTTATTCCCACACTACGAGCGCACTGTCTGCTACCAGAGTGGGTGGGTTCTCGGCTGTCACTTGTCAACTTCACACCATTGAGTGTGCGTGTCTTTCTCCCTGTCATCTAATGATCAAAATAATATTATTTAATAAATTCTCATAAAGCTTGCCGCACGCACCAAAAAAAAGCAATTAAAATATACAAAAAAAAAACAAAGAATTTGCGCGCCTGAATAAAAAAAAAATACATTATGAAACTTGTCACCATAGCGCGTTGCCACTTTTGTGAAATTTTTTGTACCGAAGGCTGCCAACTTGAGGCATGAACTTGCGAATGAGTGTCAACTCAAATGATATTTTTAGCTTCTTTTCTGTTGTATATATTTGTGCGTTTTTAATAATTGATGGAAATAAAAGTAAAAAAAACAAAAATTCAAATCAGCTGATGCAGCATATGAGCTGGCAACACTGGCGCGCGCTTTGATTAATCTTTTGTTAATTACATGGAAATGATTTAATGAAGGTCTTTACGTCTTTTCTGCGACTAATGAGTCAGTAATTGCCTTGCAGTGCTTATGGAAAGACTTAGCAAAGCTTTTAAAGATTTGATAGATTAATATGCCTTTTCAGTTTATATTTTAAAGCAGACTTAAAGCTTGATTTTAGAGTTTAAAAACTTTTTAATGAACTTATTAAAATTAAGAATTATTTTGATTTTATTTTTTTTGTACAAAATATTTCATATTATTTTTTTTTTTGTATTTTTAATATAATTTGAAACATAAGCTTATTTTTGTTATGCTGTCAAATATGCGTCGCGCTTTTATGACAGCTGTCATTCGCACTCGCGCCATTTTATTAGCTAAAGAGTTAATAAAAAAATGTTATGTTGAAAAGTTTAGCATGAAAGTGAAAACAACATCTAAAACATTCTGATGTTTTATGCCAAAAATTGTAAAAAAAGAGAAAAAGAAAATCTCACTTGACATTCAAATGTTTTTGCGTTCTCCTCAGATGTTTCGTGTTTGATAAAATATGTTATAGAAACCATTAAAATAAAATTTATGCTTATTTCAAAATAACTTTAAACATTTTAAAGCATTAAATTGAAAAAGTGAAAATGAATTAAGATATTGATAAAAAAATAATTTGAATACTACAAGTGATAAATATAAGTCGCAAAATAGGAAAATTTATTTGAACAATTTATTTTATTAAAATTTAAGGTTTAATAGGTAACTAAAATTATAAATAAAAATGAAATCAACATAAATAAAAATTAATGTTAAACTTACTTACAGAAAAAGCTAATGTTAGTGTGATTTCGGTCTAAAGTTGGAAACTGCCCGTAAATATAAAATTTCTAAATTATTTCTAAATTTCCGGAATTATTTAAATTTGTGCTTCTTATTTTAAAATGAATATTAATGACAACGTTCGGAAAATTGATAACGTAGCATCGAATAATCACATATTGAAAATGGACAACGTTGTAAAATTTAATATTGTTGAAAAATATATAACATTGTAAAACCATGTATAAAACATCGCTGCCAATTTTCATCATTTTTCTCATTTTAGATATCATAGTAAAATGCAAACTTGCTGAAAATTGGCAACATTGTGCATACAAATATATTGAAATCATTAGTCACAATATTGACAAATCTTCACTGTCATGCCAAAGGGGCAAATGTGCATTTTTAAAAATGTTGGGAAATCAAATTTTAAAGTTTGAAGTGCTTTAAAAATTTGCAAAATTTATATGTTTTTCAATTTTTTCTGTTATTTTGGTTGATTCGTCAATTATTATAACGTATATAAAATATATTTAGTCTTGAACAACCTACTGAATTATAAATACGGATTTTGTGAGGCTATATCCTGATCAAAACGAAAATATTTTTGTTTTTTATGATATAACTTTTTATTTGCGTAAGATAAAATAGTAATGTTGAGGCTTTAATTGTTTGTTTTTAAAGCACCTATCCATCTGCATTATTAATTAAAAATATTTTGTCAAACATTAATTTGCCATTTGTTATTTGCAGGAAAAAATGTTTGGCAAAATAATTTTTAAATAATGATGCAGATCAATGGGTGCTTTCAAAAAAAATAATAAATACTTTTACACCACTATTTTATCTTATACCAATAAAAAGTTATAGCGAAAAAACGAAAAGATTCGCCCTTTTGGCATGACAAGATTTTTAATTTTTCAAATTCGACCTTTTGTTTTTGTCTTTTGTGGCTAGAAATACCCAACAAAATGACACGTCATTTTGACACAGCATACTTGAGGATAAACTACATTCAAAAATGTAAAAAAACGCAAATGTGAAAAATTGCACATTCGCCTCTTTGGCATGATAGTGACGAAATGTATTACTGAACTGATATTGATAATGCTGTTAAAATATAACATTTTGTAAGAATTGGCAATGTTCTGAAAATTGGCAATGTTTTGAAAATTGGCAACATTGTAATGAAATGTTTAAAATAAACAGCGCTAAAAAGAATGTGAAAAATTGACAAAGTAGTGAATAATGATAACAGTGTTTATATTGCGGATATTATGAAAATCAATAAATTTGTATAAATTTAAATTGATAATGCTGTTGAAATGGAAAACATGAGAATGAATTTGCGAATGAGCAATTTTTGACATATGCGTTTTTTTACATTTGTGAATGTATTTTATCCTCAAGTATACTGTGCCAAAATCGCTTATGTTGGATATTTCTATTCACAAAAGGCAAAACCAAAAGGGCGAATACGAAAAGATTCGCCTTTTTGGCATGAAAAGATTTCCAATTTTTCGAATTTTTTCGTTTTTTTTTTCTAACTCTTGCTGTAACTCTTTATTTGTGCTAGAAAAAAAAGTGATTTAAAGGCATTAATTATTTAATTTAAAAGCACCTTTCGATTGGCATCATTATTTAAAATATTTTGTCAAACACTTTTCTTGCAAATAACAAATGGCAAATTAATTTCCCAAAGATATTTTATATACGCTATGAAAATTGACGAATAATCCAAAATAACAAACAAAAATTAAAAAAAAAATAAAAATAAATAAAAAATAAAAATCTTTGACTAATTTTTAATCCACGAATTGTATTACAGATATTTTTAATACGTTTTGATTTGAATGTATACATTTCAAAGTAGAATATAATACAAAAAACTGTTTTCTGAAAAAGTACAACAGTTTGACTTACATTGTAGAGTAAAGAATAAATATTTAAAAAAAGCTGTCATTTTTTCTGCTTTCTACCTCTCTTTTAAAAAATATTTCGAACTTTAAAAAAATGCAATGACTGAACATTCTGCCAATTATTTTCTCACCAATGAAAATATATAGAATTTAATACAACTTCAGATTACAAATTTATTCTAATACTTGACATACATTAAATTTTAATACATTTCTGATGTATTTAATCTGTAAGTCAGATTGCATAAGTTTTTAAACCACTTCAAACTTTAAAATTTTATTTATCAATATTTATAAAAATGCATATTCGCTCCTTTGGCATGACAGTGATGATACACTCAGAAGAAAATGTACCATTAAGTACTTTATGGTAAGACCATTGATCTTATGGTTCATGTATTAATAGTTTTTTCTTTTTAAATCAAAAGTTTTCTAATTAATTCAATAGTATTTGAAAAATTCAGTACCATAAATTTAAATATTTCAATATTATTATTTTAAATTAAATAAATACTGTTGTTTTAATGGTTTCCTCCTATAATAATAAACGTGGTGTAAAAAAAACACAAAAACGATCACCAACATGTTAGTTTTGTACGTCATTCTGCGTGTTTACTCAAAATGGTCGCATGTATTTTTTGTAATAATCCACATTATTAAACGCGACATTGGTAAGGACTCAATGTATTTAATGTAAATAATTATATTTATATATTTATTTATATTTATATTTTTATTTATTACAGAAAATATATAATACTTCGAACTTTTATTATGGCAACAAACTCAAAAATAACTGCAGACTCAAGAACTACAATCAATTCTTGGAAACCAAAGCAAACAATCAATGTGTTATAACCTTTTGCAACAAGAAGTGTCTTTTTATGTGTGTGTTGTAAAAGTGAATATCAATTTCGACATTTAATTATAATAATATATACAATAAATTAACTAAAATACATTTTTGTTTTAATAAATTATTAGGAAAATGTAGTTCGACTATACCATAAAATTAATAATACGTATCATTAAATTTGTATAGGTTTTTCTTATTGTAATTAAAATATCACATTATAAAATTTATGGTACAACCACACATTGTATTAACAGTTTCAATATTACTGAATTAATGGGACGCATCCTATTGACCAATTTTAATTATATAAATTATTGTTTTTCTTTTGAAATATCAATTTACCATGATTTTTTTCTGGGTGTATACAACACTGGATTTATATGATTTCAAATCGAGAAAAGGTCAACTCCTAAAAATGCTCTATTGAATGCGAAAATCAATATGAATTCAAATAACGTCACCCAAGTACCATAAACATTAAAAACTGGATATATCATTTGGATATATATTTTGAACAGCATTTTATAAAAAATGTTGGAAATGCATTATTTAAAAAATTGCATTACAATGAAGAGATCATTATGAACAAAAATATAGAGAAATTGAAGTACGAAATAAAGTAAGAGGTTGACACTGATCAGAAATATACATAATTTGTATATCTATGTTTTTAAATTAAAAAAAACAGTAAAGAATAAAATTATTCTGTATTTTTATTCGATTTGGCTTGCTTATAATTTGTTGAAACAAAAATTAAATTTCGTAACAGATGGCTATTTAAAGTTTATTACATATGGGATACGTCTATTTCAATGTAATTTGTAATTGTTATTGTCGATTTGGGTACCAAAAAGAGAAGTTTGAGGCGCCAGCGGATCCATTTCCCTTACTAGGATTTCACTGAAAATTCTCCACATCTTATCCAATAGAGCTTTTTTAGGGGTTTGCCTGCTGCATAGTTTTGTGGTTTCTTTTTATTTCCGTCTTCTTTCTCTTTCTTGTCTTTATAGTTTTTCTAGTCTTTCTAGTCTTTCTAGTCCTTCTAGTCTTTCCCGTCTTTCTAGTCTTTTTAGTATTTCTAGTCTTTCTAGTCTTTCTAGTCTTCCTAGTCTTTCTAGTCTTCCTAATCTTTCTAGTCTTTCTAGTCTTTCTAGTCTTTCTAGTCTTTCTAGTCTTTCTAGTCTTTCTAGTCTTTCTAGTCTTTCTAGTCTTTCTAGTCTTTCTAGTCTTTCTAGTCTTTCTAGTCTTTCTACTCTTTCTACTCTTTCTACTCTTTCTACTCTTTCTAGTCATTCTAGTCTTTCTAGTCTTTCTAGTCTTCCAGTCTTTCTAGTCCTTCTAGTCTTTCTAGTCTTTCTAGTCTTTCTACTATTTCTAGTCATTCTAGTCTTTCTAGTCTTCCAGTCTTTCTAGTCTTTCTAGTCTTTCTAGTCTTTCTAGTATTTCTAGTCTTTCTAGTCTTTCTAGTCTTTCTAGTCTTTGTAGTCTTTCTAGTCTTTCTAGTTTTTCTAGTCTTTCTAGTCTTTCTAGTTTTTCTAGTCTTTCTAGTCTTTCTAGTCTTTCTAGTCTTTCTAGTCTTTCTAGTCTTTCTAGTCTTTCTAGTCTTTCTAGTCTTTCTAGTCTTTCTAGTCTTTCTAGTCTTTCTAGTCTTTCTAGTCTTTCTAGTCTTTCTAGTCTTTCTAGTCTTTCTAGTCTTTCTAGTCTTCCAGTCTTTCTAGTCCTTCTAGTCCTTCTAGTCTTTCTAGTCTTTCTAGTCTTTCTACTATTTCTAGTCTTTCTAGTCTTTCTAGTCTTTCTAGTATTTCTAGTCTTTTTAGTCTTTCTAGTCTTTCTAGTCATTCTAGTTTTTCTAGTCTTTCTAGTCTTTCTAGTCTTTCTAGTCTTTCTAGTCTTTGTAGTCTTTCTTGTCATTCTTGTCTTTCTGCTCAACAATTATGTATTATTCAACCATATACTATCTGATGGAATATTTTTAAACCCAACGGAAATAAAAAGTATTTATATTGTGACACTACCATTTCTGTACAGAGTCCATTATGTCTTAATTAGCAATTTTTCTTCTGTTTCCAGTTACTAAACGTCTTTGTCTACTATTCATTTATATTGCAAATAATCATAGGCTGCCAATAATTTGCAATTTGCGCATAGAAGCCGCACGAAAGAATGACTTCGCAGGACATAGCACATTAATTATCCTTTAATCCTTGCGCATTCAGTACATTTCATTAACGTTAATTTCATAAGCATTGCTCACTGTGATGAGGCAAAAAAGGGACAACAAATATTATTCTTTCTGCAAATAAAAGACAATTCTTTTGAGAGAATTCACAGAAAAAAAGGCAGGATTTGGTATTGAAAAAGTAATGTGCAGAAAGATCTAAAGAACGATTTGATGTTGCTATTTATCGTCTGGAAGATACGCAGCATTTACCACCTTCTCAAAGATGAAAGCAGAAAAGGTTTGTAAAATATTCTTGTAGACCTAAAATGATTTTTTTTGTGTTTGCTAATAAAGTAAAAAAAAAAAAATACATTAATTCTTGTTAAATTTAAATGTTTTTCTTTTTGTGCTAAACTTTTACACGTATTTTCAAGTGTATTTTTATTTAATTTGTCTTGTTTCGTTTTTATGATGTTGTAATAAAAAATGTTGCCATGGGCTATTGGAGTAGAAACATGCGGTACCCGATTTAAATTTGAATGTAAAGCTAAAGCTCATGCAATAAAATATAAATATAGGATAAGTAGGCAGGAAATATAATCATAAGTACTTGGTAACTTGGGGCTTAAGTTGCCAAATATCTGTGGTAGCCGCATGTTTCGGTTTTTTTTTTTTTGTATAAATTCACCTTGAAGCTGTTTGGGAGCAGCATATTAACGAAAGCTTTTGTTGTCGAATTAAGCTTCCGAAATATAAAATAAGTATCTATAAAAAATAAGGTTACATTTTATATTGACAGTCGTTGCTTGCTGTCAATAAACTGTCAAATGTGGATATTTATATACTATTCCCAGGAAAATAAAATTTGATTAAAATGAAAGTGAAATAATTGATATTTAGTAATTGAATTGATAACTTTGATTTCAAATTTTTAGTAAAAAATTTAATTTATATTTAGTGAAAATTTGATTTTTTTTTTAAGTGAAAAATTATTTTTTGAAGTGAAAAATTATTTTTTTTAGTTTTTATTTTTTAATGAAAAATTTAATTTTTAATCAAAAATTGAATGTTTCTTGAAAAAATTTAGTTTTTAGTGAAAAATTTAAGTTTTAGTGATAAATTGAACTTATAGTAAAAGATTGAATTTTTAGTGAAAAATTGAATTTTTAGTGAAAAATTAAATTTTTAGTGAATAATTAAATTTTTAGTTTAAATTGAATTTTTAGTGAAAAATTGAATTTTTAGTGAAAAAATGACTTTTAGTGAAAAATTGAATTATTTGTGAAAAATTGAATTTTTAGTGAAAAATTGAATTTTTAGTGAAAAATTGAATTTATAGTGAAAAATTGAATTTTTAGTGAAAAATTGAATTTTTAGTGAAAATTTGAATTTTTAGTGAAAAATTGAATTTTTAGTGAAAAATTGAATTTTGAGAGAAAAATTGAATTTTTAGAGAAAAATTGATATTTAAGTTCAATAGTTAATTTCAAGAATTAAAAATTTCATTAATCATTCATAAAATTATTGAGCCAAGAAAATAATTTTCAATTCTGCAAATTGACAGCAACCTCAAAATTGATTTGCATTTAATTATCTTCTTTTTCTAAGAATGCCAATTTTTCTATGAGTATAATTAGATTGGAGACTTGCAAAAAGCATTTCGATTAGAAATTCCACTTCATCACAAAATTCCCGACAAAATGAATTATTCAATTTTTGTGGGCACTGAACAGAGACCGAGCAACGACGCGGGCAAAGACAGAGTGAGACAGGCATTGAGTCGAGGACAAACAACAAATTAGAATGACACGCAATTATGGAACCAGGAGACAAACACGCAACGTAGCACCGCGAAATCCAGACAAATTGGCGACGGCAAAGTTCATTTGCTGCGAAATGAAATTAAATTTGGTTTGGAACATTTGCACGACATTTGCGGTCACAGTAGGTGCGCTAAATGCGGGGTGAGGTGCTAAAAGGTTGCGGTGTTACAGTCGACTATTGTGCAAAAGATGTGAAGAAATTTGGCAACGTGGTAATATATTTTGAAAAGTTGTATAAATCATGGCATTGATATAAATGAAGCAGAGTATTTCGTATTGCGGTAAAAAGAAATAAATGTTATGATGAAAAATATGTGTTGATAAATATTGTAGATGGACAAAAATGCATTTTAACGAAATTTGGCAACGTGGTTTAATTTTGAAAAGTAATATAAATCATGGAATTGTAATAAATTAAGCTGAATAATTTGGTATAGTTGCAAAATAAAACATAAAGATACAAAAAGTTGTACTGAAAAATAATCTATTTGGTCAAAAATGCATTTTAATGAAATTTGGCAACATGTTATAATTTTGAAATGTAATATGAACAATGAAATAGTATTTAATTGAATTTAATTTTAATTTAATTAAAAACTTTTACATGGTCATAATTGCAATTTAGTGATTTATGACAACCTTCTTCAATCGGGCAATGTGTTGAAACATGACAACATGTGTTAAAAAGATCAATTGTGGAGAACTTTGAAAATGCTGAAAATTGAAAATATGAGAAAAGGAATAAAATATAATAAAACTATTACTTAGTGAAAATTGGTAACCCTAGTAGAAATTTTGGTAGGGCCATGGACATGAAGGGATCATTATTTCCCTTGTCATTATTTGAGATGATCGGGATATGACGAGGCCCATAATGTCCTTGTAACGCAGTGTCCTGATCATGTATTGACCTCAGGCCATGATCATGATCACTTATCGGGTAATTCCCCATTATATTATTTACCCGACAATTGCCTTGTCTGAGCCCGAGCATAATAGGGTTTATCTCATTAATCTCGATCATTGACTGATGCTAATTTCGTTATGAGGAACAAGTAATGTAGCTATGATCGGGAACATTGACTGTTTAGATAATGTAAACCCTGCTATGGTAAGCATGATAAGGGCATGCAAAGGCAATGATCATATTTTCTCTAATAGGGCTTACCCAACGAAAACCCGATCATTTCCCGATGGCGCATAGGGCAAGTTTCTACTAGGGAACGTGGGAAAATATGTACACAATTGTATAACTTTTGTGTCCATAAAAAATAAAGTAAAATGGTTTAAAGTATCTGAAATTTTAATTTCCTAAAGAAAAATGTTTGCTGTCTGTGAGTTAAAAATTTTAAAAATGATGTGGTGAAAATTGGCAACGTGGTTAAATGCTGAAATTTGGTATAAATTATGGAATAGTAATAAATGAAGCAGAATCATTTAATATTGTTGGAAAATCAAACATGATGATAAATAAAAATGAACCTAAAAATATTCTTGATTTTCAAACCAGTATTACAGTGAAATTTGGCAACGTGGTTTGATCTTTAATAGTTAAATAAACTAAAGAATGCTTATAAAAAAATGAATAATTTGGTATTGTTGCAAAATGAAAAATGAAGACAAAGTAAAAAATGCTGAACAATTGCTACATGGTTAAAAATGCAATTTAGTGAAATATGGAAACGTCTTGAAACATGACAACGTGCGATAAAATGACAATAGCACAGAACTGGCAACGTGGTGGCAATTTGTAACTTGCTGAATATTCGAAAATAAAGAAAAATAAAACTAAACTGATGCTCTGTGAAAATTGGCAACGTGGTAAATTTATTGAAATTATCTATTGCTTTGTTGCAAGTGGAAATAAAGTAGAAATTAAAAAAAATTTAATTTTATAATCGAAACGAGAAGGCATTCAAATTGAAAAAATTGGCAACTTGGTAAAACATATGAGGATAATAAGTAACAAGTGTCAGAATTTAAAAATTTGCTTCATTGCGGACAACAGGGAAAGATTACACTACTCAGACAAACGAGTAATATTTTTTCCATTAGGCATTCTATATGTCAATTTTATATTATTCGTGTGTGATATGTAAGTAGTTAGTCTCAAATCGGCATCAGCAATTGATGTATGTTATGTCCATGGGAAAAATTGTGTTGGTTAGTGTCATAAAAAATTGTATTTTTATATTTCCGTATGTGGCAATAATTAAATGCTTGAAAATGGGCAACGTTAATGTAAGACGTAGTAGAAAATATTTCCATTTCTTACTCATTCATAAATATTGCCATTTGATCACATAAAACTAAGCCCATATATTGTTGCGCTGTTGCCACTATTAATAAGTTTAAATTTTCAGAAGAAATTAATTTATTAAACACTGACATGTTCCCGATACTGAATTTTTAGCATATTTGATATTTAAACATCTGAAACATTAGAAAAGCTGTGAAAATTGGCAACGTGGAGAAAAGTATCTACTTTTTTAAAAATTTGCATGGCATTCTTTTTAATAAATTTTATAAAATAAAATGCTGGTGAAATGTTAAATTAGTCATATAATAAAATTATGCAATATAGTAATTATTTAAATATATTAAAGAAAATTGGCAACACAGCAAAATGCATTCTGAGAAATATACCATTTTTTAATTCCATCTATTTGTTATATTTAAAAAATATTTCTTGTAATTACCTCAATTTTCTCACGCGCATCACAGAAATGATCACCAACATGTTGCCGAAAATGGCCGCAACAATGATGAGCAACATCACCGATGCCTTCAGTGTCCACAACACATCGTCCACCCAGTTGTCGACATCGACGGCGGCTTCATTTGTGCTATTCGCGAATGCCGCCGCACCACCATTGACCGCTGCCGTCGCGACCTCGAGCAGCGTGGCATTGTAATCCGTCTCTGACAAGGTGCCGTCGAGCAGCGCAGCAGGCGGCGGCGCAGGTTCAACTGTGTAGAGCAATGTTGATGCTGTCGTCGCTGACGTTGACGCTGCCACCGCCGCGGCACTGCTGCTGTTGTATTGCAACAGCGCAGCGGTAGCGGCACCGCTTATTGTGTTGATTAAGTTGCTGGCGACGGAAGTGATTTTTGCAACACCGGCAGTTGCGCCGCTGCTGACACTTGTGACGGCGGCGTTGGATGCGTCGGCGGTGGCGGCAGCATAGGAAGTGGCTAGTAGTGTTGTTGTTGTTGCAGTGCTAAAGTTTGCCGCTTGGTTTAGTATTGCTGTTGTTGTAGACATTACAGACTTTTTAATTTTTGGTTTGATTGGTGTGATGTGGGTGGTTTGAACAAGGTTGATGTATTTGTGATGTTTGATTGTTGTATTGTGTTGGTTTTTTTTGCTTTACACTTTTTTTAAATTGTGTTTGTTTTTTTATATTTTCTTTATTTTTTAATTTAAATATTTTTTTTATTGAAAAATATTAAATTTTTTTAGAGATTTTTGTTTTTTTTTATAATTCTTGTTTTTTTCACTTTTTGAAATTGCTGCATTTTTAATTTAAATTTATTGATTCTTGCTGGTTTTTTTAATAAATTCCTTGTACTGCTGTTCTAATTTTGTCAAAACTATCCATAGCATTTTCTTTGTATTTTTTCATCGCGGTGTTTTTTATAATTTACACTTTGTATTTATATTTTATAATTGCTGCACTTTATGCTGGAATTTAAGAAAGAAATTAAAATTTTATTTTTTTAAACAGCATTAATCGGCAAACTATACAAGTCACGATATTTATATAATTTTGTTACCTGATTTTCTTCCCATTTTATTTTAAATTAATTAAGTTAATTAGGTTTAAATTCAATTATATTTAAATTAAAGAATAAAACTGATATTTTTACCGTTTATTTTGTTTGTAATAGTTTATAATAAGTGATAGGTAAATATTTTATTCACTAATATCGCAATTACCACTGTCAATAAAAACTTTGACTTTCGTTAGCAACTTTGAAAGAATTTAGAATTTATATTTACTACTAAATTAATAAAATAATAATACAAGTGGCTTCTTTGTACTAAGTTAAAGCCACACCAAGAATTTGCCTAAATATTTAGTTTGCCACGATCTTTTTTGAAACATCCGTAACTAAAAACCAGTAAGGAATGGAAAATTTTGAAGTGGTGAAATTTTGATAGTAAATACATAGTAATATAAATATTTTTATAGCAAAATAGTTTACTTCGATATAAATGTAAATTTACCCCTACCCTAGTAGACATTTTGGTAAGGCCATGGTCATGAAGTGATCATGTCATTATTTGAGGTGATCGGGATATGACGAGGCCCATAATGTCCTTGTAACGCAGTGTCCTGATCATGTATTGACATCAGGCCATGATCATGTACTGATCGGGCAATTCCCCATTTTAATATTTACCCGACAATTGCCTTGTCTGAGCCCGAGCGTAATAGGGTTTCTCTCATTAATCTTGATCATTGCCTGATACTAATTTCGTTATGAGGAAGTAATAATTTAGCTATGATCGGGAACATTGACTGTTTAGATAATGTAAACCCTGCTATGGTAAGCATGAAAAGGGCATGCAAAGGCAATGATCATATTTTCTCTAATAGGGCTTACCCAACGAAAACCCGATCATTTCCCGATGGCGCATCGGGCAAATTTCTACAAGGGTACATGTAAGTATTATATGAGGTTTTTGAGTATAAGTGGTCGGTTCACAGATCACAATCAACCGATCATGCCCATTTTTTACATCAGACAGCTTAGATAAATAAATAATCTAAATTAAAAGTTTCATTAATCTAGCTCTTCCAATTCCCCTGTAGTCGGGATTTCAACAAACAAACAGACAGTCGGATGGACGATTATCGCTAGTGATGATCTAGAATATCTAGATACATATACACTTCGAAAAAAGGTACCATAAAATTGATAATGTTTATTAAAGTTAATCAAAAGGATAAACTATTAATTTAATCGGTAAATCACTTTTAATAGTACAAAACACTGTCGCATTAATCTTGAGTTTGTATAAAAATAATTAGTTTTTAAATACTATTAAATCAATAACTGTAATAATAATATAAATAATAGTAATTATTATTATTAATAATAATATAAATAATAGTTTGGCGCTACAGTCCTGTATAGAACTTCGGCCGATTTCTCTCACCATTTTGAGATGTTCGTGTTATATTTGTACTCAATGTGCTGGGACCTACAGTTTATTGCCGAATCCGCAAGGCGGGTGAGAGCTTTTCATAGGCAATAGTTTTACTCTCGTAGGTTTGCCATTTACTGACGAGAGGTAGCGCGCTATAGAAAAATGTTTCTATGAAAAGATGTTGTTAGCCCCAGTCCAGGCTTGAACCGGGGACCTTTCGGCTCTCAGTCCAACGCACTAACCACTGAGCTACCGCGCCTACTGATAACTGTACTATTGACAAATTTTAAAGGGATTTTATGAAATTTGTTTCCATACCGAATATGCATCATTATAGGCATTACAAATGGCCTACCAAACTGTATATACCCTTTCAATTTTAGTGTAGTGTATAAAAAACCTAAAATTGCAAAATTAGGTTTATGTGCCGTTAATATGCACGATATAGTTTAATATAAATTGTATTACTTAAATAAAAAAAAAACTATCTCTTAGCTGGAATTCGAATGGATTTGTTACAGGTTGAGTTTAAGAATTCAGACATTTTTGGAACGATGTGGCAAGGTTTTGTGGCGTCTGGTACGACAAGACAAATTTAAAATTTTTGAAATTTAAAATATGGAAGACAGAAATGTCGAAAAAATTTACGAATAGAAAAAATGTTGACCAAAATGTTGAAACATATAGCTCCCGTAATTTTGCTACTGCTCAAAAATTTTAATTTCGACATTGTCGAATTTCGACATTTTTGAAATTAAATGTATGGAAGACAGAAATGTCGAAAAAATTTACGAATAGAAAAAATGTTGACCGAAATGTTGAAACATATAGCTCCCGTAATTTTGCTACTGCTCAAAAATTTTAATTTCGACATTATCTGTTTCTGTTCAAAAATATTTGTTTGTCTTAATTTATCTTTTGTTGTAAATTTGGTCTAAATTTCCAATTTTTTTTTCGAACAAAAACTTTTTCTGAATTATAGATATTTTTAGAATCGATATTTTTAAGTTTCGACTATTATACGGACCCCTTTATTTTTGTCTATTTTAATTTGAAAAGTCTTCCGAGATTCTGTATTATTAAATCTTTTCGAAATTAATCAATTCGGGTTATAAGATCTTTTTTTGTTGTCGAAATAAATTATTTTTCGAATCTTCAAAATTAATTCCATTTTTTCTTAGCCTTAAGTTGCAATTTTTTGTTCACATTTACTATTTTACATTTTTTGATTCGACGAACATTTGTTTGGTTTTCTAAGTAAGAACTTTTTAAGTATTTAATTTTGTTTTTGATATGTACCAAATATTTAATCTTATGTTAAAAATTTTTCAAATTTCTAGCAATCATAATTTTGCAACATTTCTTGTTTGGGCCAAAAATTGTTTCCGTGATCTAGCTTTTAAAATTTCGATATATTAAAGTTGCGACATATAGAACAAATTCAATTTTTAATGTCTATATTATGTTTAAATTATTTTGTTCAAAACTGTTTCGGCGTTCTAAGGCTTTTAAAATTTTGATATTTTAACGTTTCGACGTTTTTCATTGGACATAGCGTTCTAAGGTTTTTATAATATTGATATTTTAAAAATTTAAATTTTTTTAAAATATATTATGTGTTTGAAATATATTAGTCATCGACTCTTAAAAAAAATGGATTCAATTTTTTCTGAGCCGTTGCAATTTGTTTTTTTGACATTTTTTAGTTAAAAAATTTTCAACACACATTTATTATTTGTAATTTTATTGACAAAAAAAAAATACAATTTTGAATTGTTTTTGTTAATTTTTTTTTGATTAATTTTTTTATTAAATTTTTCACTGAATATTTAAAAAAAAATATAAATTCATAAAATATTAGCACTTTTTAAAATTGTTTGAATGCAATTATTTTTATTTGCAACGTTTTTAATTATTTCTGTGATTTATTACAACCTGTCGTAATTAACAGTCGCGCACTGTAATTGTTAAATGCAGCCGGCTGCACCGATTAAGCTGTGCATGAGTCGAGTCGCACGTTGCGACTCAATCGGTTTGAGTCGGTCGTGTGCGAGAGCGCGTCGTATGTGTTGCACGCGCGCGCGTTTCTTCCGCTGAACGAAACTGAACTGAACTACAGCGCTCGACGTTGCAAAGTGACAGAAATGCGAATTTATTCAAACAAAAAAAAAACAAAATTTAACCGCTGATTTTGTTGTTTTTATTAGCTCAATATATTTTTTTACTGCTACTTTTGATTTTCATTTATTTTTCATTTATTTTTTTTATATATTTTATTTTTAGATTTTTTCGCTATTTAATTTTTACTTTGTTTTTTTTGTTTGTTTTCATATTTTTTATATTTACTTTTTTTTATTGCTGCTGCTGTTAACTTAATTTGCGGCGCTGAGTTTTCTTTTGGTTGTTGTCATTATGTTTGCGGCGGTGCTTGTTGTTGCTGTAAGAAAAATAAATTAGATTTTTCACATCAACATCTTCATCTTCAAAAGTGAGCGAACATAATATAGAAAAGAAAAAACTATATAAAAAATAACAAATTTTAACACGTTCTACGTTGACCGGCACGCAGCGGATCTACGTTATGAAGTTCAGATACTTTTGTATCTCTCACACTCAAAGTATCTGCGCATCTGCGTGTGTTGAGTTGCTTGATTTATGCAAGACAGTTGTTGTGTTCTTCGTTTAGCGTTGTCGTCGTCGACGTCTCACATATGTTTCATCGGTTTTATTTTCGAATTATGATTTTAACATTTCTATTTATTTTAATACACTTTAAATTTATTTATATTTATTTTGTATCTTGTAGCTATGAGATATTAGCTTGTTTTTATTTTTCTCCTTTTTTATTTATTTTTTTTTTGTTCTGTATTTTGTACTTTTTTTGCAGTTTAGTGTTTTTTTTTTTGGAATATTTATTTTTTATTTTAACTTTGTTCGAAAATTTATGCCAGTGTCGATTGTTTTTGTTTTTATTGCTTTTGTTTTTCTGATTGTTGTTCTTTGCTGCTTAGTTTTAACAGCACTTCTTTCCACCTACATATGTTGTTATCATAGAGATGCTACATAATCGATAAATTTTGTCATCAGCACCACACAATAATTTAAATATTTAAAATTACAAAATTTTTTGATTAAAACTTTATATGTTAAATTTAAAATTATCCAATTAATGGATTTTTAAAATCAAATTTTATCGATAACTTTTTTTAACTAAACAATTCTTTTAGTTTTACTCGATAATTATCGGTATTTAATCGATAAAATAATCTGTTATAATTAAATATGTATATATATTGATTTATAATTGAACATATGACATTATATTGTTTTCATACTCAATGTTTTGGTCATATGATATCGATAACATTTTCTATAATAGATTTTTTTAAAATTATTATTTGAATTAATTACTTTTCTACTCAAAATGTCTTCATATGAAATCTTTTTTTTTTAAATAACTGCAAAAATATTCGATAAATTTAATTATATATTTTTTTTTAGTTTACTTTATATTTAAAGATATGCACTATAAATTTTTAATATAATATAAAATTCAAATTCGTTGAAATTTATAAAAAAACTTTCGATTTTTATCGTTATGTGAATATCAATATTTTTAATTTATCGATTAATGTGTTATTTTTGATTATTATTTGATAAAAACGAATTTAATAGTTTTTATTTTAATTATCGATTTTTTTAGTTTTATCGATAATGTTTATAATCAATTTATAATCGAAAAAGTTGGTTATTTTAATTTTGATTTCTTAATTATTAATTTCATAGCTATCATAATTTAAACTTTGACTAACGATAAATTGTTTATTTTTGATTTTTATCGATTTTTTTTTGTTATTATAGATTAATTGATTATTTTTGATTTTTTATCGATTTTTGTTTGTTATTATAGATAAATTGATTATTTTTAATTTTTTTTATCGATTTTTGTTTGTTATTATATTTAAATTGATTATTTTTGAATTTTTATCGATTTTTGTTTGTTATTATAGATAAATTGATTATTTTTTTTTTTCATCAATTTTTGTTTTTAATTATCGATAAATATATTATTTTTTATTAGTATCGATCAATACTTATAGAGCATGAGAAAATTAAAAAAATATTTTAGAAAAATTAAAAAAACATTTTATATATAAATTATCGATTATTTGCTTATTTCTGATTTTTGTTAATTATTTTATTATTAAGAATATTTTTATTAATGTAAAATTTATAATTTTAAAATATTATTAACTTTTTACTGTCAAATTTATGAAAAAAATGTTAAAATTGTTTCTATATTTTTATTATCGATATATTTTCTTGTCGATTATTATCGTATACCCTTCAAAAATAATTATTGATATAATATTTATCTATTATTCAGATATAATAACTAATATATTCATCATCGATAAATCTTTTATTATTCATAATGCTTCAAAAATTATTTGGTATTCTTTTTGTGTGGTTCATCATCGATAAATACATTTTATATTACTTTTTATTATCGACATTACAACAATAATTCAATTTTTTTGCATTTTTAATATCGATAAATTGATTATTTTTGATTTTTAACCATTTTAGTTATTATAATATTAACATAGAGTTGATAACAAATATTCAGTCAATAAATTTTGAAATGTTTAATGAATTTGAATGTTTGCTTTAAAAATTAATGGACATATTTTTGTTATTATCGAAAATAATCAAACAAATATTTTGAATAATCTTTAAATAATCGTTAACTTTGTAAATATTTAATATACTTAATAAATTATTAGCCTTATCATTATCAATTAAATATGTCAATAAATATTTTATTTATTTTGTGGTTAAATGAAACATTCGAATTATTTAAAATAATCGATATATGTATATAAATCAATAATCGTAGATAATATCTAAAAATTAATAATGATAAACATTTTTGGCCTAAAATTTTGTTGAGAAAATATCCAACTAATATTATCGAATTATTTAATTGTCAATTATTATCGATAAACTTTTTTTTTAATTTTGCATTGTTTGATATCTTTCTTTTTTGACGATCTTCGTTTTAATATTTTCATTATCGATAAATAATTTAGTTTTAAAAGGCAGTAAATTACAATATCGAAAAATAGATTATGTTTGATTGTTATCATTAATCGATAGTTTTCAAATCAATATTATGCTTAATCCATTAAAACCGATAACTTGCATAACTTTATTAATTTCTATCTTATACGATTTCCTTTTTATTAGTCGATTTTCGTCTAAAATAAAAAGTGTAAATGTTAATTTTTCATTTGAAAATTTGAAAAATTGAAACAAATTATTTAAGAAAATTAGCTGCGTTCACGCTATTTTTTTATTTATGTTGTTGGTTGTACTTTTTTTTTGTAATTTTTGATTTTGTATTATTGAAATTTATTTTTTGTTTGTTTTTAAAAAGCTTTCAGCACAATATGAAACTTTCAAAGACAAATCTAGCGATGCTGGTGACAACGATGTTGATGATGATTTCAACTGTGTATCGGATGTTTGTTGTTTTTATATTTTGTTGTAGTTGTTATTTCTTTAATTGTTGTTGTCGCTGTGGTTGTTGTTGTTGTGTTAGTTTCTATTGATCGCACTCAACGACCGTCCAACCCGTCTTTTGGCCGCCTGCCAAGGTTTGATTCACATGCGAAACTCTGCAAAAATGCAAAAGAAATATAAAATATTTATTAGAAAATTTTATTTATTAAACAAATAAATTTTGAGTTGAAACAATAGCGACAGAAATAAATTCAAAATACCGCAAAATTAATTGGGGTTTTTCAGAGATTTTGAAAAATATATATATATTTTTATTTCTTTTTTATTTGTTCTTTTTTATATATTAAATTTTTTATATTTTTATAAATTTTTTATATTTGGGACAATATTTTTAATTTAATTTTTGATTTTGAATTTTTGACAGCCGAATATTTTGATCAAAAATTAAAATATATATAAATATTTAAAATATTTGAACATTTTAAACAAAACTTTTAAAAAAGCTTTTTTTTCATAATGCATTTTCCAAAAACGGTTTATAATAAAGTTTTTTTAAAAAGCTATTACTAAAGCTATAAAGCTTTTCAAAAACTTTTAAACATCTTTTTAATAGAGCTTTTTAAAATATTTTTAATAAAGCGTTTCAAAAGCAATTTAATAAAGCTTTTTAATAAATATTTGTAGAAGGTTTTTAACAAAACTTTGTAGAAGCATTTTAATAAAGCTTTGTAGAAGCTTTTTAAGAAAGCTTTTGAAAAGCCTTTATGCGTCATTTCAAAGATTGTTTTTATAAAGCTCTTTTTAATAAAGAAGCTTTTTTTAGATTTCAAAGTTTCCAAGTTTTTTTAATAAGTCGAAAAATTTTCTTTGTAAAAGGTTTTTAACAAAACTTTGTAGAAGCTTTTTAATAAAACTTTGTAGAAGGTTTTAAAGAAAGCTTTTTAAAGAAGCTTCATAAAAGATTTTCAATAAAGCTTTCCAGAAGATTTTTAATAAAGTTTTCAAAAGCTTTTAAATTTTTACAAACGCTTTTTTATAAGGCTTTTAAAAACATGTTTAATAAAACTTTTTAAAAACAAGCTTTTTAAAAAGCAAGCGTTTCTAAACATTTTTAATAATGCTTTTTAAAAGCCTTTTAATGAAAAACTTTTCAAGAGATTTTTGTAAAGATTTTCAAAGCTTTTTTATGCGTCATTCAAAGGTTGTTTTTATAAAGCTCTTTTTAATAAAGAAGCTTTTTTTAAGATTTCAAAGTTTCCAAGTTTTTTTTTAACAAGTCGAAAAAAAAAATATTATTTTCGCATAAATTTTAAAAAGAGTTTTCTGAATGTTACTTCAATTTAAATTTTAATTTGATTTTTTTATATTTTACCATTTACTAATGCTTTATTAAAAAACACCCTCAGGTGCTTTTGTCGATTTTAAACTTTTTCATTAACAAGTTGCAGTGAAAATGTCAGCAAAGCGATCGTTTGAATAACTGCGATGTGCAATAAAAGAAATTTTAATATATTTTTTTTACTACGGTACGAATTCGCAAAAACACATGCAGCTTTTATATGTTGCTTGCGAATGACTTATTGAACAAGTACTTGTAAAAGCAATAAAAGTAAAAATATGAAAAAAAATAAAAAACAACTTCATTTGAAAAACTCCACAGCAACAGCTGCAACAAATTCGAAACATAGCCATGCACAAAAATAAAAACAAAATAAAACAAAAATTGAGCTTAGTTCTAAAACTACGAAAAATGTACGCGAATTCATATTTTTATGGGAATTTTATTTTTTATTCTGTGTGGTTTCTATGCAGCGCAGAACACCAATCATTTTTGTGCAGTGCGCTATATAAAGATTTTGTACGCTTTTGGTTTTAAGCTGAATGAAAGCTTTTTGACAAAAAAAAACACCAAGGTTTCAATTTTAAATTTACAAATTTTCAATTAAACATATAATAACAAAATAAATAATTTAAATTTTAAAATTCAAATTACAATTTGTAGTTTCCCATTTCAAA
Source organism: Dryomyza anilis (assembly GCA_951804985.1). Taxonomy (NCBI): domain Eukaryota; kingdom Metazoa; phylum Arthropoda; class Insecta; order Diptera; family Dryomyzidae; genus Dryomyza; species Dryomyza anilis. Next base: position 95,208,165 of record OX638132.1, read on the forward strand.
TTTTTAATTTTGTTTTCCTAATTACAAATATCTGACTTGAAATTCCCAATTCTAAATTTTTTACGTCAAATTTCCATTTTTAAATTTTACAACTATTTAAATATTTCAACTTAATATTTAAATTTAAAATTTCCATCTTCAAGTTTACAACTTCTGATTTTCCACTTCGAATATTTCATTTAATAATTCAAAAATTCTAATTTGCAATTTCAAATTAATAAATATAAAATCTCAATTACAAAATTTCAAATCATCAATGTAGCACTTTTTTCTGCTTAAATGTTTTGTTTTATTTTAATTATTAAACAATGAATCCATGCTGCGGCGGCATAAAACAGCTGTTTTTATTTAGTAACATAAAAAAATTTCCGAAATGAAAACACACAAACTAAACCGCAACAGCAGTTGTGGTTATTAATACTTTGTTGTGTGCTGTGTACTTAAAATTTTAATTTTTATAATGTTTTTGTTATTTTTTTGTTATATATGTATTTTCAAAAACTTGATTAACCATAGCTAATAAACATATTTTGATTGGTATTACCATTTTGCCAAATTTGTTAAATGCATTATTGTTTAAAATTTGTGTCGAATAAAAGCACTTTTTTCGATTTCTTCTAACGAATGCTTTTAAACAACTAAATCAATTTAAAAATGTTTTTAGAAATATTTTCCGTTTTTTAATTACCTTTTATTTGATATAATACTTGATTATATTCGTAATATAAAACGAGAGATATTTGCAAATAAATGTGAACAACTTTTTGAAAGCTTGGTTAAAGTTCATAGGCCGATATCTCGTAAACGTATTGAAAGATAAAATTTTAAACCACATTTAAGAAATCAGAGATTCATTTTACATAAAACAAAAATAGTTTTTATAGCTAAAAGTAATATTTTCCAACAAACGTAAGCGTAAAACCTCCTCGGTCACCTGTAGACAATTCCGTCATTTCTTATTTTATTTTTCGAAATTATTAATGATTTTAAAAAAGCACATGGCAAATAAAATTTTTGTGCGAGAGAATTATAAGAGAGAAGCTACTTATTTTTTATTATTTCTGGCAGCGCTAAATTTAAATTCAAAATTCATTCAAAGTTAGGAAATTGCATGATTTTGCTAAGGCTGTAGTAAATGCGACAGTTAATGAATGTTTGTAATGTTTTTACATATTAAATACTAAAATCTTGATATTCAATATATTCTTTAGTTTGTATATAATACACTTTTTCAATAATTAATATAAGTATCTAAAAATAATTTGAAACATAGAACTGATAAGGGAATTTCGTACTTTTTATGATTTTGGATGTTTTTTAATTTTATTCTGTTTAAAATATAGATATCTAGTGATAAATATCATTAAAATTTAATATAAAATGGTACAATAATTTCAAAAAAATAATTATAAATATTTATTTTTGAATTTTTTTGTGTGTTACAGTTGAACTTTTCTTTATGGTGACGGAATTAGCTACTTTTAAGTTATACATAACTTAATTATAAACTTGTGAAATACAACGATAATACGAACATTTTATTTATATTTAAATGAAATGATAAAACAGCAAAATTTTGACTAAATCTTTCCCATTCAATTGAAATTAAAAATATTACAATATAAATTGCAGAATACATCTGAAATATTTGATGTTGGTTTGAAAATTCGAATTCTGAAAGAGCTAGAACTTATTTTTTTGTAAGTCCAAATAATTTCCAATATTTTCTAGCATATTTCGTCGACTGTAGCGCCTGTTCACAATTTTCGCTTCAAGTTTTGAGTTAATAAAACATTCAAATTTATTGCTAGTAATGTTTAATATTTGTTTTTATTTTTTTGCTATTTATTTGTATTTGTTAAGTGTATTGTTGGCTGCTTCAATTTAAATTCTTGAAATTATTTATTTAATTGTATTTGTTTGGCGCTGCTTTGCGCTCAAGCAAATGAAAATAAACGTTGATAAAACACGTCATGTTAATATTTATTGACGCATGACTGACTATTTTAGTTATTTAGTACTATTTGTTTTTAAAGTAATTTTGTATTTTTAATTATTTAATTTGTTTAGATAATTTTAAAATTTAGCTATTTACATTAGGACACTATTCCAAGTGTTTTTGTTTTTCAAAATGTATTTTTATATTTATTTTTATTTCATATTTAAAATATTAGTTTTTAATTATAATTTTTTTTAATTTACATTTTATTTTTTATTTTGTGCATTTAACTATTAATTTAGTAAAAACTATTTGTAAATATTTTAAAGATATTGGCGCACAGATAATTTAAAGTCAACTTTGAAATTAGAATCAACTTTTTGATATTTGAATTATAAAAAATTAAACAAAAAAATCGATTCTAAATTTAAAATTAATTTTAAATTATTTTTGATTATGCGCCATTATCACATATATAAATTCCCAATAAATTTCTATAAAATATGTAAACATATTTAAATAAATTCATTGAAAAATGCACTTAAATTCATATGGCAAAAACGTATTATTTTAATTTCATTAAAAGAGCAAAAAATAAATAAAAACCTCAAAGCGAAGTGTTCAATTTGAAAGCATTTTTTTATTTATAATTTTTTTTTAATAAATTTGACTTGGTGTTTAAATCAGGCTTTGGCAACAGTGGTATTAAACACTCATACGTCATGTAAGCCACGACTTAAAATAGTGATTTTGTGGTTATTTGGATGCAGTTATTATTTTTTTTTTTCAAATTAAATATGTTGGTTTATACATAAAATTGTACTATATTTTACTTCGTCGTCGTTCAGTGCAAAGTCGTTAAGTAAATTTTTCGAAAAATCGAAATAATTATGCTACTATTATAAAAACAAACTCATCTTTTCTACATATCAAACAGAAAATATTTAAAATGAAAAAACTAACTACACAATTTTAAAATTCATTTCAATGAAAAGTACTCAAGTCCACAATTTGCCCTTAAAAAGTGTCGGATACATACATTTTGGACTTGTACTGAAGAGAACATCTAAATAATAGAATGTATGCAGTTTTATCATCACATGATTAGCCAAAACTAGATACCAAAATTAGATTGGTACCTTTCAAAAAATGTACAACTTAGTAAAAACTATTATGGCGGTTTTTAGAGGATTCAGTGCGAATTTATTTTTTATTCGTGTTATAAATAAAGTAACAATATGAATAAAAATTGTTCTTTAAAACATGTTTTCTCCAAGACAGTTCTTCCCCGGACTGTTCTTCTCCGTAGCGTTCATGCTAGAGATGGGTGCTTGTCTGTTTTTGATGGCACGGAAACGCAAGGGCACGCCGATACGTGACACGCACGAGCCCGACGACTTAATTTACAGACACGCACGAGAAGCACGATAAGGCACGGATTTTAAAAAGACACGAAGTAACACGGAAAAAATTTGAAAACACGAAGATAGCACGGAAAAACATGAACATCAAGTGAAACGTGAAAAATAATACCGGAACCGTTAGATTTTTGGAAACGGCATTGTTATTAAAAATGTGTGGAGCCGGAACTGGAATTGGAACCCATATATTTTTTCTGGTAGGAATCGGTACCGCTATTTTAAAAATCACGGAACGCAAACGTCAGGGAACGCAAAGAACCGGAATCGGAACCGTTATTAAAAAATGTATGGAACCGGATTCGAAACCCATTTAAATTTTGGAACCCGAACCGGAACCGATATTTGAAAAGGTTTTAGTCCCTGTAATAAATAATTAAAAAATTAGGTTTGATACTGTTTTGTTTTCTTAAATCCATAAGTAAAACTAAAACAGATTTTAAAGAAAAGGTTAAAATACCACGTAAGGGTAATAAAAAGGAGTTAAAACAATACACAGGCATCCTCACGGGCCATAATGAGCTAAGAGGTCATCTTTTCAAATTGGGAAGAGTCGACTCTTACTTCTGCAAGGCCTGTGAGGAAGAGACAGAGACGCTTGAACACTACTTGTGTCACTGCCCGGCATTTGCCAGACTTAGATTCATCCACTTTGGAGCTCCGCTTATTTCATCATTGAAACAACTGGGAAGCTTGGACTGGAAAGTACTAAGAAAATTTGTCAAATCCACTGAATTTCTAAACTTCACTGAGTAGCATAACAGCTACAACATATTACAGACGACTCAAGATCCGAGGGGTCACAACGGGCCTACTTTTTTGGTCTAGGTGTACTCTGTGCGATGCACAGAGGGGTTTTTCCCCCCTCCTTCAATCAATCAATCAATCAAGGGTTTTTTAAAATTGGGGTAGAGGGGCGTGCCTGAAGTTGGAGGCACGGACACGCACCAGTACGGAAGCAACTAGTACGCACGGAGATTTGCACGCACGAACTCAGATTTTCGGGCACGAAAAAAGCACGACACGCGCCCATCTCTAGTTCATACCCATAAAATACTTCCCCATAGAATTCTTCCTTAGTGAAGTGGTATTTTTTTTTTATAAGTGGTGAATTTAAGAGTAGTGAGTTTCGATGCGGTGAGTTTCAGTGTGGTATGTTACGATGTGGTGAATTAAGTGTGGTCAATTTAGGTGTAGTGAGTTGAAATAATTTGGGGTGGAATTCTTACCTGGTGTGGTGAGTTTTAGAGTAGTGTGTTTCGATGTGATGAGTTTTGGAGTACACCCAGAAAAAAATACTATATAAATAATAGTTTTTTACTATTAAAAATATTCAATAGGATAAATTATTATTTTAATCGGAAAATACCATTAAATATAAGAAAATACCATGACATTGCCATTGAGTTTATATGACAATTTTTATTTTTTGTGTACTATTAAATCAATAATTGTCCTATTGACCAATTTTAATGGGATTTGAGGGAATTTTTTTCTGGGTGTAGTGTATTTCGATGTGGTGAGTTTCATTGTTCCCCGTAGATTTCATCCGCATAGAATACATCCCCATAGAATGCTTCTCTGGTGGTAATTTTTAGTGTGGTGAGTTTCAGAGTAGTGAGTTTCGACGTGGTGAGTTTCTGTGTATTGTGTTATGGTATGGTGAATTTAGGTGTGATTAATTTAGGTGTGGTGAGTTTAAATAATTTGAGGTGGAATTCTTACCTGGTAAAGTGGTAAGAATTTTTTTTTTTGGATTTGGTGTGGTGGGTTATGGAGTAGTAAGTTCGGTGTTGTGAGTTTTAGTGTGGTGTGTTACGTTATGATGAACTTAGGTGTGGTGAGTTTTAATAATTTGGGTGAAATACATTTGTGTGAAATATCTTGATAAACTTCGAGGTGTCGAATTGCTACGAGACGTGGTAGACTGGGTAAATACCAGTTTTTTTTCCGCAATTCAAGTAGGTTTTTCCGATGGACGTTAAGATTGTAATCACTACCTCATACTCAGTTTTTTCAGATTGTCTCAAGTTTTTGAGTTATAATGTTAAACAAATATATGTCATTTCTAGTGTTTTCTACATATTTTGGTATTTAACATTTTACAAATTTGAGTTTTCGATAACATTTCCTTTGTATTCCATTGAGAATACTTCAGCTAATATTTTGAAATGAACCACATGAAATTTGAATTGATCTGACCGAAGTTATGACCAGTCAAATGTAAAAATTATTTATTTTAAGGTATACTATTATTTAATGCATACAATCTATGATTATCATAATTAAATAAAATAACATATCTAATATCAGACTTGATCTATAATTCTATGCTTCCTCATTTTTTTTTTCAAATCACTCTTGAGCATAAAGCGACAATCACAAATTTGATTTAAAAATGTACCTTATTTTGTTCGATATGAATATTAATAAGCAGGAAAATATTTTATTTAATTTTTAAAGTATGAAAATTTAGTAGGTGATCTTTATTTGACTTTATTGTAGGATACTGAGGCCAATGCGATCGAAAATTCAAATCTGTAACAATTTAAAGAGCAAAAGAGGTAGAAAAACACCAAAATTGACATATATTTGTATTAAGTAATAACTCAAAAACTTGAGGAAATCTGAAAAAACTGAGTATGAGGTTAGAATCTTGAAGTCCATTGGAAAATCCTAACACAAAAGGCCTCCGTTTGTTGTCTAGTGTTATATGACAAAAGATTTAGGGTAGTAGAAGTCGGATCAAAACGAAAGTGACTTGTTAATGGTGACCTCGGAGACCAATTAAATCTATGGGAGAAATATATTACTCGCCGAGACCTTTCCAACGATACTTGATGAACGGACATCGAACAAAAAAGCAATAACAAAAAAACTATTTGGCGGGATCCTAAAATTACTTTTTGTTTCTCACATTCTTACGAGGTAAACTTCAATAATTGTAAAAGCCGGTCTAAACCGACTTTAATTATTCTACACTTCTGTGATAATTTGTGAAGGAATGAAAACAAAACGCTAATATCGTGGATAAAACAAAAATTAAAAAAGGAGCTAATAATTAAAATTAAAAATTAAAATTTAAAAAAAAAAAATTAAATTCCCAAGCATATTTCCTGCAATAAATAATTGGAAAATCAAAACCAAATTTTAAAACGCATAAAATACAAAATGCATGTCAACTGCTAATTGCTCGCTGACATTTGAATTCAGTTTTTTTTTTTGGTTTTCTTTGTTGGTTTAATTGGATTAACAACAATTAAACAAACAGGAACCATTACAGACCAATAACAATTACAATTACAATAACAATATCAACAACAACAATAATTATAAGATGACTGCAATGTCACAGCAATTGTCATCAATTTTTGTTTGCCATGGCTTTCATGGCATTGACAATGGACGCAACTACACCGACGCACACAGCACACATGGCACAGCACAGCACAGCACCGCATAGCACAACACATCATATGTGTCACTGTGTGCTGAGTGTGTGTGTGTGCGCAACTGACAAAGCTCTTTGACAGCTTTATGACAGCCAGCACACATTCTGCATTGAGTGGCTGAAAAAACTGTAAATAAAATAAATATTTTTTAATGTTTGCTTTTGGTGGCTGTAGCAGTTGTTGTTGTTTTTGTTTTTGGCAACAGTTCTTTGGTCAATTTATGAATTTTGTTTTTATTTTTCAAGGACATATTTCAAACAAAAAATAAAATGTTGAAAAAATATATTTGCCATATATTTTTTTAGGTTTCGTTGTTTGATTTAAGCGGATGCAATTTTATACACAAATAAATATCAATATTTATTTTTATATTGAAAGTGCTTAAAAGCTTCAAGTTATTTAAATTTTAAAATGAATGAGATTTAATTAAAAGTTAATGCGTTTGCTTGTTTGTCATAAAACAAATAATTGAAAGCGAAAGTTATAAAAAATTAAATTAGAATGTTTTTAATATATTTTCCAAATGTAGATGCATTTAATTTAATACAACGAATTTATTATACTTTAAATTAATGGATGACAATTTTTAATTTGTTCATGCAAATTTCAATACTATGATGAATTTTTAGTGAAAAATTGAATTTTTAGTGAAAAATTGAATTTTTAGTGAAAAATTGAATTTTAGTGAAAACTTGAATTTTTAGTAAAAATTTAAATTTTTAATGAAAATTTAAATTTTTAGTGAAAATTTGAATTTTAGTGAAAACTTAAATTTTTAGTGAAAATTTAAATTTTTAGTGAAAAATTGAATTATTAGTGCAAAATTGATTTTTAGTGAAAAATTGAATTTTTAGTGAAAAATTGAATTTTTAGTGAAAAATTGAATTTTTAGTGAAAAGTTGAATTTCTAGTGAAAAATTGAATTTTTAGTGAAAAATTGAATTTTTAGTGAAAAATTGAATTTTTAGTGAAAAATTGAATGTTTTAGTGAAAAATTTTATTTTTTAGTGAAAAACTGAATGTTTTAGTGAAAAATTGAATTTTTAGTAAAAAATAGAATTTTTAGTGAAAAATTGAATTTTTAGTGAAAAATTGAATTTTTAGTGAAAAATTGAATTTTTAGTGAAAAATTGAATTTTTAGTGAAAATATGAATTTTTAGTGAAAAATTGAATTTTTAGTGAAAAATTGAATTTTTAGTGAAAAATTGAATTTTTAGTGAAAAATTGAATTTTTAGTGAAAAATTGAATTTTTAGTGAAAAATTGAATTTTTAGTGAAAAATTGAATTTTTAGTGAAAAATTACTGCAATTAGTAAAGCTTTCAAATTGCAAATAAAAATTTTCCACTAAAAATTCAATTTTGAGTGAAAAATTGAATTTTTAGTGAAAAATCGAATTTAAAATAAAAAATTAAATTATTTTTGTAAAAAATTAAATTTTTAGTGAATGTTTGAATTTTTAGTAAAAAAAATAATTTTTAATGAAAATTGAATTTTTAGTGAAAAATTGAATTTTTAGTGAAAAATTGAATTTTTAGTGAAAAATTGAATTTTTAGTGCAAAACTGAATTTTATTGAAAACTGGAATTTTTAGTGAAAATTTGAATTTTTAGTGAAAATTTAAATTATTAGTAAAAAATTGATTTTTAAGGAAAAATTTAATTTTTAGTGAAAAATTGAATTTTTAGTGAAAATTTGAATTTTTAGTGAAAAATTGAATTTTTAGTGAAAAATTGAATTTTTAGTGAAAAATTGAATTTTTAGTGAAAAATTGAATTTTTAGTGAAAAATTGAATTTTTAGTGAAAAATTGAATTTTTAGTGAAAAATTGAATTTTTAGTGAAAAATTGAATTATTAGTGAAAAATTGAATTTTTAGTGAAAAATTGAATTTTTAGTGAAAAATTGAATTTTTAGTGAAAAATTGAATTTTTAGTGAAAAATTGAATTTTTAGTGAAAAATTCAATTTTTAGTGAAAAATTGAATTTTTAGTGAAAATTTGAATTTTTAGTGAAAATTTGAATTTTTAGTGAAAATTTGAATTTTTATTGAAAAATTGAATTTTTAGTGAAAATTTGAATTTTAGTGAAAAATTGAATTTTTAGTGAAATTTTGAATTTTTAGTGAAAAATTGAATTTTTAGTGAAAAATTGAATTTTTAGTAAAAAATTGAATTTTTAGTGAAAAATTGAATTTTTTAGTGAAAAATTGAATTTTTAGTAAAAAATTGAATTTTAAGTGAAATATTGAATTTTTAGTGAAACATTGTATTTTTAGTAAAAAATTGAATTTTTAGTGAAAAATTGAATTTTTAGTGAAAAATTGAATTTTTAGTGAAAAATTGAATTTTTAGTGAAAAATTGAATTTTTCATAGAATTTTGAGTGAAAAATCGAACTTCTAGTGAAAATATGAATATTTAGTGATAAATTGAAAAATAAATATTAATGAGAGAGCTTTTAATATTAAATTGCTTGATTTTATATGAAAGTGAGAGCTTTAAAAATAAAAGAAAAAGCTTTTATTATAAAAATTAAAGCTTTTATTTGAAATTGAAAGCTTTTAATATAAAGGTGAATGCTTTTCGTATAAAGTGGAACGTGGAAGTATAAAATTGAAAACTTTCAAAATAAAAAGATAGCTTTTAATATAAAAGTGAATACAAAAGTCAACATTAAAAAATATATTTTTTTTGTTATACAAAAATGAAAGCTTTTAAAATAAAATTGAAAGCATTTTCAAATAATTTCTATTTTTAATAAAATATAACTTTTTAATAGATATTAAAGTGTTCAGAAAATTGAAAGCAAATAAAAGCTTTTAATTGAATTGGTTCAGTGCATAATAAATGTGTCCTTTAAAAGTTTGCAACAAAAATTGAGATTCATTTGAAAGGCTTTAACTTGTAACATGCTTGAAATTAAATAGCCTTGCAAGGATACAATCTCTCCGATCATTTGCTTGAACGGCTGTCGCTTAAATCGTTATTCTTCTCGTCACTTTCGTTTCTTTCTGCTCTTCTTGGTACTTGCTAACGTTGTCTTTGGCTGACACGAGTGCTGGCAGCATTTAATCAACTGCCAGCCAGCAGCCTGTCTGTCTTCCAGTCCAATGTCTTTTATCAAAGCGGCAGCAGATACATTAAATTGTATCTGGCAGATACATTGTCTCTATCGCTTGCTTCTTATGAGAATTAATGAAAATTGCTTAATAAGCATTATGCGCTCAGGCAGCCCGCCAAACCTCACAACTCAACTGAATAACACAACAAAAAAAAAAAACAGCATCCTGCGCCAATGTTGCCAACTGTGTGAAATTGAAAAAAAATATATATACTGCAAATTATTTTTTAATTTTCATGGGACTTGAGACATTTTGTGACAATTCTTACGAAATTTTCATCTCTCTAAATATTTTGTGGATTTTATAGAATTTTCTGAATTTTCAAATTATTTTGTTGCACATTTTTAATTGCATAATTACACTGGGAATTTGTGGTTTTTTGCATTATAACAAAAAAAATGTTGATTAGGGAAAATATATCGCTGTGGGAATTTTAGGTTGGCAACAATCTGTCGGATGACAAACCAACCGGAAGACAACATCAATCTAACGGCATTTCGTACAGTTGACTTGTGTTTCGATAGTTGTGCCTTGTTGTTTTTGTTTTTCTATTTGTTGTTTTTGTAATTTTTTTTGCTGTTCGTTAGTTCATTAAATTAAGATGCGCATCGCAAAGTCGATATGTGACAGGGCATTAAATAAAGGAAATAAAATAGGAAAAATAAAATAGAAAAAAAAATAGATAAAAGCAAAAAGAAAAACATTTTAAGTGATTTAATGAATGGCTCAACAGCAGCAAAGCAGACAGCAACAATCAGTTGCTGCTCAATTTATTGCTGAAATCCGATGTCCGGGAATCAAATAAAAAAAAATCCACATCCGTTTATTTTGACTGTCTAACAAACAGTCATAAAAACAACGCAAAGAGCGTAGTGTTCAAATTGCATTGAACACATTTAGAAATTGAAGGGTTTAAAAGACGTGAAAAGTACACATTTTACTATTTCTGATATTTGATGTTTGCTTTGTTGAATATGTTGATTTTTTTTCGAATTAAAAGGTCCAAGCATCCATTTCAATAATAATTATTTAAAATAATAATGAAAGTAGTTTTTTAAGAAGTTAACACAAATATATTCTTGATCTGGATGACGCCTGAGTCGATTTAGCAATGTCCGTCTGCCTGTTCGTTGAAATCACGATAATAGGAAAACTGGTAGAGCTAGGGCAATGAACTTATAATTTATTTTATGTATGGGCCATTCCACACCAAATCGACCAAAAAAAGTAAATTTTGAGATTTTACCTTTTCGATTTCAAAGAAATTTGGGCAGCTTGGGCAGATAAGGCTTATTGATATATGCATTGACCAATTTTTTTTTTATTTTTTTCGACCACTACTTCGAAAGATACAGTGCTTCAAAGTTAGAAAAAAATCAAAAATCACCATGCTATTACCTTTAAAACGAGCCATCAACGAACTTTCTAGCATTTCTACTACAAGAGATATTGAAATATAAACAACCATACAAAAGTGATTTTTGGCCCATTTTTTGTAATTTTGAAGCACTGTATCTCTGGAAGTAGAGGTCGAAAAAAATTAAAAAAAATGGTCAATGTATATCTCAATAAGCGTTATCAGCTGCCCACATTTCATTGAAATCGAAGATGGTGAGTTCGAACCGCTTTTTTGTTTAAAAAAAAAAAAATTCACAAAAAAGAAAAAAAATATAATTAAAAACTTTAAAAAATATCTGGAAATACGATTCGTACATTATTTTTTATTTTGTAATAATGATTATTAATATTGTCAGATATGTATAAAATTATTTTTAGCAAAAAATCGTAGTGCAAATTTTCATGCCGGAATAATCGGAATTATTCTGTGATTTATGACGGAATAACTATAAACTTTTGGAACAAAGAGTATTAAAAACAAAAATAAAGTATATTGCTTCAGCTATATTCTGAAATAACTCCTCAAAATATATTGTACGCGAAAAATACTTTTAGAAAAATAATAGTAGTAGTAATAATTTCCATACTGTACTTTTTGTCCCTTCCGAAATTTTTCTGTGATTTGTTTTGAAAAAACTATAAACTTTGGAAACAAAGTGTATATATATACAAAGAAAACACATGATTTCAGGTGTTTTCTAAAATAATTCAAAAAAAATAATTTGTACACAAAACTCGCTGACTTTTTGAAATTTCCATAAGAACTTCGACATGCACTTCCGTTTTTGTGTCGCCCGGAACGACAACTATTTAATTTATATCTTTTGTTCAACTATATAGAATTCTATATTTTTTTTTTGCAGATATTTAGTATTTAAACACTAAATTCATTAATTATACCCTACACCTATGAGGTACAGGGTATATTAACTTTGTGCATATATTGTAACGCCCCTTAGGAGGCGTGTCCGGTATAGAAAAGTATATATATTCTTGATCAGCATCACTACCCGAGTCCGTTTAGCCATGTCCGTCTGTCTGTCTGTCTGTCTGTCTGTCTGTCTGTCTGTCCGTCTTGCTGTCTTGCTGTCTTGCTGTCTTGCTGTCCGAATACAGAATAACTTGAGAAATACTGATCAGAATTCGATGAAATTTCGTCTCAATATATTTTATCTAAAAGTAGGAACTGAGTTTGAAAATGAGCCAAATCGGTCAACGGACACGCCCTCCTCCCATACAAGTCACTTTTATATAACTCTTTCGAAACTAATATTTCGAAAAGTATTCAAGGTATAGTTATAAAATTTAAAACGTATTGTTAGAATTCACCTTAAAATATGTGGTCCAAAACTGGGCGTGATCCGCCCACTTTTTTTTTTCATTATTTCCCGGGTTTTCATAGCGGAAATTTGATCCGTAAATTATTAAAATAAAATCTATGAAATATTAGCCTTTCAAAATTTTAAATATAGGCGTGGTCCGCCCAATTACATTTTTCAATTTTTTTTTTAGTTTTTTTTATACTTTATATAATTTTTTTAATTTATGGGGATATAAGACGTAAATTTCTGATATATGAATAATATTCTGAGGGTTAATATCCCTACCAAAGGTGTAGGGTATTCCATAGTCGGGCCCGACCGACTATAAAAATCCGCCCCATGTGACCGAACTTACCCATGTGACCTAACTTTCCCAACTCGTTTTCCTTTGAGTTGGTAAAGCTTTATGTGACTTACCAACCATTTGTAATAACTTGGGTTCGAAAGTAGATAGATATAAGTTTTTTCTACCGTTTACTCCAAAAATTTGATATCACATTAGTAAGTCGACTTAACACGTTCTGGAAGGGGATGATCAATTATATCAAAAAATTGATTTTCCGTAGTTAGATGATTGCCTAAAATGTGTATAAAAATGTATTGTCAACGGAATAGAAGATGCTCAAAATTTAAATGCAATATAAATCTCCATTATTAGCTTTTGAATAGAAAATAATATTTTCTGTTTTTTTGACGAAATCGTTATACAAAAAGATGAAATTTAAAATGTGGAAAACAAAAATTTAGAAAAACATAGAAAATTTTCATTAATGTTTTTGGTTTCGTAAATTTTTTGTTATATATTTTAAACGACTCGTGCCAGATTTTGAGAATTCAAAGATATGGAACGATTTTATTATTATAAAAAAAAAAATTATTATTTATATCAGGGGCCCGTGCTTCACTGTGGAAGTTTTTATGAGTTTTATAAATGTAGTAACCAAATAATAATTCTCCGCCAAAACAACTTTTCTCAAAAACAATTCTTTCTCAGACTGCCGTAGAATTCTTCCCAGTAGAAATCTTCGCCGTAAAATTCTTCTCCATAGAACGCTTTCCCGTTGAATTCTTCCCAGAAAAATTTTCCCGTAGAATTTTTCCCGGTAGAATTCATCCGGGTAGAATTGTTCCCGGAGAATTATTTCCCGTAGAATTCTTCCCCGTAGAGTTTTTCCCAGTGGAATTTTAGTGTGGTGTTTTTAGGTGTGGTGAGTTTTAGTGTGGTGAATTTTAGTGTGCTGAGTTTTAGTGTGGTGAGTTTTAGTGTGGTGAGTTTTAGTGTGGTGAATTTTAGTGTGGTGAATTTTTTTGTTGTGAATTTTATTGTGGTGAGTTTTAGTGTAGTGAATTTGAGTGTGGTGAATTTTATTGTGGAATGTTTTATTGTGGTGAATTTTTATGTAGTGAATTTTATTGTGGTGAGTTTTACTGTAGTTAATTTCAGTGTGGAGAATTTTAGTGTGGTGAATTTTAGTGTGGTGAATTTGTTGTGGTGAATTTTAGTGCGGTGAGTTTTAGTGTGGTGAATTTTAGTGTGGTGAGTTTTAGTGTAGTGAGTTTTAGTGTGGTGAGTTTAGTGTGGTGAATTTTAGTGCGGTGAATTTTATTGTGGTGAATTTTAGTGTGGTGAGTTTTAGTATCGTGAAATTGTTTTTCTTTATCTTTTTTTTTTTGTTTTTTTTTTAGTTTGGATTTTAGTTTTATGTTATGGCTTTTGTTTTTGTTTTTGTTTTTGTTTTGTGCTTTTTCTTTTGTGTTTTTGCTTTTAATTTTTTTTTTGTATTTGAGTTTTTATTTTCATGTTCGTAGCTGGTGAAAGTGCCGAGTTATATCGTATTGAAAGTTTAGGTTGTATGGGAGGTGCCGCGCCTATTTATTCAATTTTCGCCCATATATAGCCTATCATTCCTTCCAGACCCTATCATTCCTTCCAGACCCTATCATTCCAGAAAATCGGATCACCCGGACAAACCATTTATTATATGTATAGAATTTCGACTGTTCATACCAGACCCTTTTTTTATAACGGTTTCGTTTATGTTAACGATTTTTTTAAATGAAACTGTTAGAATTTCTAAAATTTCATTTGTTATTTTTAAGGAATATTTCCGACATATTTCAGGAAAACACACATTTAAATGGAAGATTGTGGGAAGCATATGGCGATTATCAAATTTTATGGAATATTAAAGGCAAATTTTAGGAATGGACAGAAAACCGAAAGCTTATAATTAAAACTCTACATTTGTCTGTTTGAAATATGTCAAAAACATGTTTCTAAAATGCCTCGACCATGCCAAAAATGATGTTTGAATATAAGCAAAAATGCCTAAAAACAACAAAAAATTAACTGACTATAGTAACTCTGTATAGCATTCTCACCTCTACCAAAAGTTTAAATACAATTTTCTACTACTATATTTTTTTCTAATTCTTTTTGTACTATTTCTGTTTTTACTTCTTGTTTTTCTGCTTTTCTACTCCACCCACACTGTCCTCTTGTTTTGTTATTTGTTGTCATTCCCATGTATTGTAATCCAATCTGGCAACTTTAAGACTTTTCGCCCACAAAACAAAAACAATAATTATCAACATTGAGCAAGGATGTTAAGCAGGACGAATTGTTTGCGAGGATAAAGAAAACTTTTGTTCATTGGTTTGTTTTTCGTTTTTTTTTTCTTTAACATTGTTGTTGATTTTTAGCAAATCATATTTACTTGGCTGCCCCGCAGTCTGCTGCTGCTGCTGGTTTTATTTATCTAGGACATTGTACAGATTCTGATTTTGATTCTGATTATCCTGAACTTATTGTTGGCTGATTAAGTTGTTAGTTTTGTGTTTGTGTTGTAGCGCAACGTTGACCGAAATTAAACAGGCCATGTGTTGGCAATAAAAACTCGTGCAGCGTAATTTTTTGGAAATTTCAATTATTCGACAAAGGTCAAAACTAATCAATGGATTTGCACAAAACCCTAGAACGGCAGGTTTAAATCGTTGAGTGAGAAAAGGCAGCTTCTAAGAAGTGGCAGATAAATTAGCAAAGTAACCAAAAAGTTTAAATTGTGTTTATTGCATCAAGAAACCAGAAAGGAAAAAAATTCAAATACGAGTAATTTTTAAAATTCACCGAAAACCTTTTTTTCGAAGTTGCTTAATTCTTATTTAAACTTTCTTAAAAGCTTAATCAAATTTTGTTTAAAATTAGAAAATACCAAAAATCAACAAAGTTTTTTAAGTTTTCGTCTTTCGTTGAGCGCCTCCGTAGTTGTTTCTCTTTTTAATTTTAAATCAGGCCAATTCTGTGCCGTGCCTTGCCATTTCACTTCATTGCGTCGCCTTGGCAGAATGTTGCTGTTTCTACTGCTCAACTTGACCTTGTCGCCTGACTGGCTGGCTGTCTGTCTGTTAGTGTGGCCGGACGCTGCCTCTGCTTGGCAGCATGCCCGACACTTTACTCTTTGATAATGTTGGCTTCCGTTTCTGTTTGGTTTAATGTCGTTCGGTCGGTCGGCCGGCCGGCATGCCTGACCGCCTGTCAGTCTCTTCTGTTGTCTCTTATCCTGCTAGTTATGCAGCCCACACTGTTCCGCCTTTTGCCTGTACATGTGGCCACATCTTGACAACGTTTTCCACAAAGCGGGTTAATAAATTTTCATCAATCTTTGCTGGCGCAGTCGCTTCAATGCACTGCCGCGTTGTCACTCCTGCTTAGAGAAATTTGCCAGCTCTTTTTTTGTGATATTCAGTGATATGGAAATTAAAAGTTGCCAACTATTATAAAAATATACCTTAAAAATGTTTTTTTTTTTGTAAACAAAAATATAAATTTATTAAAAATATTTTACATTTAGATAAGGTACTGAAGATTAGCATTAAAAGCTCCTGTTTAATATGTAAAAATTCACAAAACAAATTTAAAGCTTCAAATTTAAAAGCTTTCATTAGTTATATAAAAATATTACTTTTAAAAATCTTTTACATCCAAACAAAAAAAAAATATTTTTGATTAAAACTATATATTTAGAAAAAATTGCTAATTAAATAAAAATAATAAATGTTTTTTAAAAATAATAATTGTTAATAAAAAATATAATAATAATTGCTAATTAAAAGCTTTATCTGATAAATATGAATATCAAATTAAACATTTGAAAAGTCTTATCTATTAATTTACACTTTTTATTGAAAGCTTTCATTTTATATTAAAGCTGTCACTTTTTATATTAAACTTTTATATTGGGACCAATTCTAAAGAAATATTCCCACAAATTATGTTTGGGTGAAAAATACTATTTTATTGAATAAAGCTTTTTTCTCCCAAAATTAATTTAAGGATTTTTTAAAATTTTTAAATTAAACTTAAATTGGTAACGAAAGCTTTCTCATTTTTTAAATACTTTTATTTAAAAAAAAATTATAAAAGCTTTCATTTTTTAAAAAACCTTTAACTTTTTTAGTACTTTTTCACTATTTTTATCAATTTTTTACTTAATTAAAAGCTTATGTTCTTCAAAGCTTTCACTATAAATATTTAATATTTTTGAACTTTCCTTTAAAAAAATGTTTTCCTTTTCACTTTTATTAAAAAACATTTCACTTCAAAAAAGCTTTATATATTTAAACCTTTTACCTTTTAAAAAAAGCTTTCACTTTTTTAAAACCTTTCACCTTTTAAATAAAAGCATTCACTTTTAAAAAAAAAAATAACATTTTTTCAAAAGCATTCACTATGTTTAAATGCTTTCGCTTTGAAAAAACATCTTTCAAATTGAACTTTTTCACTATTTTTATCAATTTTTCACTTAATTAAAAGCTTATGTTTTTCCAAGTTTTCACTATAAATATTTAATATTTTTGAACTTTCCTTTAAAAAATGTTTTCCTTTTATTAAAAAACCTTTCACTTCAAAAAAGCATTATTTATTTAAACCTTTCACCTTTTAAAAAAAGCATTCACTTTTTTAAAACCTTTCACTTTTAAAAAAAAAGCTTTCACTTAAAAAAAAAAAATAACATTTTTCTAAAGCGTTCACTATTTTTAAATGCTTTCGCTTTGAAAAAACATCCTTCAAATTGAAAAATGCTATAAAATTGAAAAAACAGCTTTCATTAAAAAAAGTACACATAATAAAAAGCTTTCACTTAAAAAAAAGTTCACACAGTAAAAAGCTTTCATTTAAAAAAAACACACCATAAGAAAGCTTTTACTTTTTTTTAAAGTTGTTACTTTTCTTAAAAAGTTTTTTCTATGTTTTAAATTTTTCATTAAAGCTTTCCCTTTTTAAAAGATTTTATTTTTTTTTAAATTTCACATTTTCAAATGCTTTTAAAATTGCTCGTAAAATTTTCACTTTTTATTAAAAGCTTATATTTTTCAAAGCTTTCACTATAAATAATACTTCTTCATTTTTATTTTATAAAAACTGTCCCTTTTCATTTTTTAATTTAAAGCTCTCATATTTAAAAAAACAGCTTTCACTCTTTTTAAGATTTCACTTTATTATTGAAAGCTCTCATTTTTTTAAAGCTTTTACTATTTTTAAAAGATTTTACTCTCTTTAAAAAGTCTGTATTTAAAAACTTTCACAAGTTAACAAAGAGCTTTCAACTTTTATTTAAAAGCATTTACAAGTTAAATTTCTCAAATTTAAATAAATAGATACGAATTTTTCAGTATCAAAATTGTTTTTTTTTTACATATATATAAAAAAAAAATCATAAAAATCTGTCACTTTAATATACAGATACAAAAGACGAATAATCATAAAAAATTCGAAGTCAATATGCAAATCAGCTTTTTGACAAATTTTTCTATACAAAATTTGTCAAAAAAAGTCCATTCTTATTTTAAAGTTGGATTAAATATGATTATGCGCCAATTTGTTTTCAAATGCTTTCATTTATTTTTTTTTACTATAAAATTAAATAAAAAGTTTTCAAATTTCCATTGAAAACTCTCACTTTTTCAATATTTTAAAAATGTTCAGTAATATTGAAATTTCATAAAATTTTAAAATATATAAAAATATGTAGCCATTAAAATATAACTTTTTCAATTATTAAATTTGTATTGGAATTGTTTGTAGTTGGCAACCATGACTCACTTCCTGCTTGGCGCTTTTCCCATCCTTGTTCTATCACTCGCTGCTAGTTCCGCTCTAATATTTTTCGCATTCGTCGCTGTGCTTTTAAATCATAATCACAGCAAATCTCAGGAGTCGCTGCTGCGAATTTCCGTCCGTCCATAAGGACACAATGTCGAGTAGCACAAACAGCGCTTTTCGCAGCAGTTGAAGCGCTTTTTATTGTCGGTTGTAGTAGTCGTAGGTCGTAGAAGTTCTTGCTGCTGTCCACGGTACCTTGTTCATTTTGATGATGAATATTTATCTGCATCACAGGCCATAACCTTAAGTAGCTTCGATGGTTTCAGCCAAAGACAAAAGCACACACAGACGAACACACGAAAAGACTACAGCCTACAGCAGGAAGGACGATAGCATAGGAAGGTCCTTTCGTTGTTCTAATTGTAGCTGTTGTGTGTGCTCTTTTTACAGTAGATTAACAATGAGCTCAAATCATAAATTTTAAATAGTTTTTTAAGTGATGAAAGATGAATTTTATATTGTACAATCATTTTTCAATATTTTTCTTTATCAAATAATTTTCTGTGCTAATTTTACATACTACCTTTTTGAATTCTCAAAAACAGCTTTTAATTTTATCTTCAATACATTTAATATGTTTTCTCTTAAGTCAAAAATATTTGTTTCCAAAAGTTTTATATGAAGTCGCTGACTCTTTTCAACTCATTCAACTCAATTCTTTCAACTCTGTAAGAATTAGTCCAAAAAAATGTCTCATGGGAGTTAGTTTTATTGAAAATCTTTAGACATTATTTCTAACTAGTAGTGGGAGTTCAGAAATATTTCTTCAACAGATTCATGACAGACAAAGACGGAATTGTTTCCAAATACTGCCCAATCTCAAATGCCTTTACAATGTGACAAAAATGATATAACCTGCTTTAAACTTCCATTTATCTATGTATGTTTGCCCGTAATATTTCCCTGACATATAAATGTTTTAAAATTTTTAAATTCCCTAGGCAAAATATTTTGCATGCTGAAAAAGAAGGTGTTTGAATCAAAAGCTTCATATTTCTGTCCATCCCCAAATCATGTCGAAAATCAGCCCTTAAAATTTCACAAAATGAGAAAACCTGCTATACGGCATTCAACAAACTTTATCTGTGTGTTTGTCGAAAATATGTCCGAAATATTACCGAAAAATGATAGTAATTCTATCTCTGGAAATTAAGTTTTATTAAACTCTTTTCTACTAAAAAGCAATTGTCATCAAAACTATGTCGTTTATTGCTTATGATGTTTTCTTTCAAAATAGTTTTCATTTCCGTAATCCTTCTGCTTTTAAATTCTTCTGCTAACAACTCTTTGTATCTTTTAACTTTAATCTAAAGTGTTGGGTTTAATGCAACTTTTCTCTAATTGTTTCAACTTGAAATATAATTTTATCAGACTTGTTTCTGCCACCAGTGTCCTTGATCTTATCCTTAGCTTTATTGCTGTATGTGTTGGTATGCAGTAGCCGTTGTGCGAGTACCAACGATTTTTACTTTTATTTCCTTTGGCTGACTAGTTTTCACCACAGTGTTATTGTGTCCAGACGCATGGGAATGCTTTATTGTCCTTCTGCTCCTTTTGCTCTACCTTAACAGGACACTTTCATAAGCTATCTTGATGACGATTGCTTGTGTCATGATGACACTCAAATGGAAAGCATGACCGTAAAGGCCGGCATAACAGAACTAACAGAACATAACAGGGATAATTGAGTCTTAAGATAAGAGGTAAGTAGTAGCTAAAGAAGGTGTTATAGGTTATGTTAAATATCGAGACTACGGGAAATTATTTATTTGGAATAGTAAATCTGCGCAATTTGTAAAATTTCAATTCGAGAATTCAATTTAGAGAAATAATGTTCGGGAAATGTCAAATTCAAGTGATTTCCTAGAACGAAAAATATCTTTTTATCATTTATCATTCATCATTCATCATTTATCCTTATCATTTATCATTTATCATTTATCATTTATCATTTATCATTTATCATTTATCATTTATCATTTATCATTTATCATTTATCATTTATCATTTATCATTTATCATTTATCATTTATCATTTATCATTTATCATTTATCATTTATCATTTATCATTTATCATTTATCATTTATCATTTATCATTTATCATTTATCATTTATCATTTATCATTTATCATTTATCATTTATCATTTATCATTTATCATTTATCATTTATCATTTATCATTTATCATTTATCATTTATCATTTATCATTTATCATTTATCATTTATCATTTATCATTTATCATTTATCATTTATCATTTATCATTTATCATTTATCATTTATCATTTATCATTTATCATTTATCATTTATCATTTATCATTTATCATTTATCATTTATCATTTATCATTTATCATTTATCATTTATCATTTATCATTTATCATTTATCATTTATCATTTATCATTTATCATTTATCATTTATCATTTATCATTTATCATTTATCATTTATCATTTATCATTTATCATTTATCATTTATCATTTATCATTTATCATTTATCATTTATCATTTATCATTTATCATTTATCATTTATCATTTATCATTTATCATTTATCATTTATCATTTATCATTTATCATTTATCATTTATCATTTATCATTTATCATTTATCATTTATCATTTATCATTTATCATTTATCATTTATCATTTATCATTTATCATTTATCATTTATCATTTATCATTTATCATTTATCATTTATCATTTATCATTTATCATTTATCATTTATCATTTATCATTTATCATTTATCATTTATCATTTATCATTTATCATTTATCATTTATCATTTATCATTTATCATTTATCATTTATCATTTATCATTTATCATTTATCATTTATCATTAATCATTAATCATTAATCATTTATCATTTATCATTTATCATTTATCATTTATCATTTATCATTCATCATTCATCATTTATCATTTATCATTTATCATTTATCATTTATCATTTATCATTTATCATTTATCATTTATCATTTATCATTTATCATTTATCATTTATCATTTATCATTTATCATTTATCATTTATCATTTATCATTTATCATTTATCATTTATCATTTATCATTTATCATTTATCATTTATCATTTATCATTTATCATTTATCATTTATCATTTATCATTTATCATTTATCATTTATCATTTATCATTTATCATTTATCATTTATCATTTATCATTTATCATTTATCATTTATCATTTATCATTTATCATTTATCATTTATCATTTATCATTTATCATTTATCATTTATCATTTATCATTTATCATTTATCATTTATCATTTATCATTATCATTCATAATTCGTCATTCATCATTAATCGTTCATCTTTCATCATTCATCATTAATCTTTCATCATTCATCATTCGTAAAATAAGAAACTATGTCTCTTTGTGAATTTGTGAAAACCTTTTTAATTTCACATGTCTCATATTATTCTCGACAAATTGAGTTTAACTTTTGAACGTTTATCTTGGACAGTTATCATCAATAACAATAACTTTAAGAGACTTTTCAACAGCATCTTCACCAACCAACGCTATTAACATCCTTTTGAATTTAACTCAGCTGTCAGCGTAAAGCTTTCTTCATATCCACATCTTTTTCTTCCATTTCTATGTTGGCAGCACGCGCGCTGCTTCGTTTTGGCCATAACTGAGTTATAAACGCTTTTAGCTGCACGATTGCGCGTTCCGGCAACAACTTCACCTTCAACATTCATTCAACTTGCTGCCGTTGCAGATACCCTGCAATTTTAGTTATTTGTTTTTTCTTTCTTTAGTCAGCTCTTGGCATATGAAACACTTTTCTTCGACACCTACAGGTTCTGCAATAACAATAACAACAACAACTAATTCACTTCAGAGTCAGCAACGTGCTTTTTTATTTAAACTGCCGTTGTTACATGGAAGAGTTAAAGAATAAATAATATGCGGCTATTACTTCGGGCGTTGTCCAACACCTAACCTATACCCAAACCTCGAAAAGAATGTCCTCTTATCGCCCATGGCGCATACTCGTTACTATTTATTCGTTGCTCGTTACTCGTTTGTGTCCGTTCGTGCATTTATTGCTGGTCCAGCACAAAGCAAATTGCAACACAACGCATTGACGCGTTACAAAAACTGTCATCTGGCAAAAAACCTCTTCAACCCAAACTATTTTTTATAACCATTTTCTGTTTTTTTAACGTCAATTACTAGTGTTTACTGTAATGGCCAATAAGTTGTTGGAAAATTCAATAATTTTATAAGGCTATCGAAAATCATTCGAGTTTATTTTAGACATTTTTTGAACAAGATAATTCAAAGCTTTTTTAAATCATATCGATCTACCTGAAATCATGTATGATGTATGAAGTGATGTATAATGTATGTTGAATGATGTATGATATATGATGGATGCTGAATTATGAATATTCTATGATGAATAATGGATGATATATGATGTATTATGTTCGATGTGTGAAATAATGAAATAATGAAATAATGAAATAATGAAATAATGAAATAATGAAATAATGAAATAATGAAATAATGAAATAATGAAATAATGAAATAATGAAATAATGAAATAATGAAATAATGAAATAATGAAATAATGAAATAATGAAATAATGAAATAATGAAATAATGATATAATGAAATAATGAAATAATGAAATAATGAAATAATGAAATAATGAAATAATGAAATAATGAAATAATGAAATAATGAAATAATGAAATAATGAAATAATGAAATAATGAAATAATGAAATAATGAAATAATGAAATAATGAAATAATGAAATAATGAAATAATGAAATAATGAAATAATGAAATAATGAAATAATGAAATAATGAAATAATGAAATAATGAAATAATGAAATAATGAAATAATGAAATAATGAAATAATGAAATAATGAAATAATGAAATAATGAAATAATGAAATAATGAAATAATGAAATAATGAAATAATGAAATAATGAAATAATGAAATAATGAAATAATGAAATAATGAAATAATGAAATAATGAAATAATGAAATAATGAAATAATGAAATAATGAAATAATGAAATAATGAAATAATGAAATAATGAAATAATGAAATAATGAAATAATGAAATAATGAAATAATGAAATAATGAAATAATGAAATAATGAAATAATGAAATAATGAAATAATGAAATAATGAAATAATGAAATAATGAAATAATGAAATAATGAAATAATGAAATAATGAAATAATGAAATAATGAAATAATGAAATAATGAAATAATGAAATAATGAAATAATGAAATAATGAAATAATGAAATAATGAAATAATGAAATAATGAAATAATGAAATAATGAAATAATGAAATAATGAAATAATGAAATAATGAAATAATGAAATAATGAAATAATGAAATAATGAAATAATGAAATAATGAAATAATGAAATAATGAAATAATGAAATAATGAAATAATGAAATAATGAAATAATGAAATAATGAAATAATGAAATAATGAAATAATGAAATAATGAAATAATGAAATAATGAAATAATGAAATAATGAAATAATGAAATAATGAAATAATGAAATAATGAAATAATGAAATAATGAAATAATGAAATAATGAAATAATGAAATAATGAAATAATGAAATAATGAAATAATGAAATAATGAAATAATGAAATAATGAAATAATGAAATAATGAAATAATGAAATAATGAAATAATGAAATAATGAAATAATGAAATAATGAAATAATGAAATAATGAAATAATGAAATAATGAAATAATGAAATAATGAAATAATGAAATAATGAAATAATGAAATAATGAAATAATGAAATAATGAAATAATGAAATAATGAAATAATGAACTAATGAAATAATGAAATAATGAAATAATGAAATAATGAAATAATGAAATAATGAAATAATGAAATAATGAAATAATGAAATAATGAAATAATGAAATAATGAAATAATGAAATAATGAAATAATGAAATAATGAAATAATGAAATAATGAAATAATGAAATAATGAAATAATGAAATAATGAAATAATGAAATAATGAAATAATGAAATAATGAAATAATGAAATAATGAAATAATGAAATAATGAAATAATGAAATAATGAAATAATGAAATAATGAACTAATGAAATAATGAAATAATGAAATAATGAAATAATGAAATAATGAAATAATGAAATAATGAAATAATGAAATAATGAAATAATGAAATAATGAAATAATGAAATAATGAAATACTCCAACTGTGCAAAATGCTCTAAAGGTGGTTGCACCGAATAACCCCTTTTGGGTGGCGTGTGAGCAGGTGTTGCCAAAGTGAGCTCAATACGTGTGCGTTGTAGAGAGTGTTTTAAACTCAATGAAATTTATATGTTGCAACGCATCTGCGCTCATTTGTACGAACGTATGTTGTACACTTTCGATACTTTAAATTGTGGCCCTGCGACGCCAAAGTCGTTTGTTTTGAAGTCTTGCAACGTTGCTGCCGTATTCTACGTGGCACAAAAGCTGCATCTAAGCTCGTTGCTGCTTTTGCTTTTGCTCCTGTTGCTTCCATTGCAGCAGCAATAAATAGACTTGAACGAGACTTAAGCAGCAGTCGAAGCACCTCTAAAATGGGGTCGTGCCGCCACTAGACGTTGGAATTTATTCGAGTGCAGCAGCAGCGGAACATTTTAAGTGGCAACATTTTCGTTTTACGTTTAGATTTTACTGTGAAATTCACTTGAAAGCGGCGCCAAAATTTAATGCATTTTCGGTGCAGGACACTATAGGTCGTTGGGTTGTAGAATCATGAAATGCTGCTGGAGGGAGGGGTTCTACAATATCCAAATGGTAGAAAGTTTGAGCGCGAAGACGTAGAAAGGAGCCGGCAGCAGGAGGATTTGGGAATATAGAGCAGTACGAAAACTTGCCGTGAGTTGTGTGGTTTTTCTTTTTGGTATTTTTTTTTTTGTTTGTTTGGTCTGGGTATTAAAAGCAACGCTAATGGATTTAGCTGTGTAACAAAGCAGCACCAACGAGGAGCAACAAAAATAGAGCTTTAAGAGCAAGAACTACTAGAGCAAAAAAGTTGGCCAAATGCATTAAGAAATTGCACAAATAGCAAATGCATTAAACTTATTGAAAGCAGCTTTTATTTTCATGGACTACAACGCCTAAAATGTGTAATAAGATATTTTGCATACACAATTATTATATTGTATTTCAGGAAATTTATTAAAAACTTTCAAAATGATAATTATAATAATTAAAGTGCAAAATGAATACTCTGTGCTTCATATCGGTGAA
This sequence comes from Dryomyza anilis, assembly GCA_951804985.1. NCBI lineage: Eukaryota > Metazoa > Arthropoda > Insecta > Diptera > Dryomyzidae > Dryomyza > Dryomyza anilis. The sequence goes on from OX638132.1 coordinate 95,234,302, forward strand.
TTAAATTAAAAATATATTTAAAATATATATTTTTGTTTAAGAATCTTATATTTTTTTTGTTGCTTTGAAAACAGAAAATAATTAAAAGTTAAGACAAGTTTTAAATTACGTAAATTTTCAAATAAATTAATAAGAAATTATTAAAAAATTAATTCAGTAAACTTTTAATTTTTAGTAAAATTTTAAAATTACAATTTTCAGTAAAATTTACAAATTTCAGTAAAATTTACAATTTTCAGTAAAATTTACAATTTTCAGTAAAATTTTCAATTTTCAGTTAAATTTACAATTTTCAGTAAAATATACATTTTTCAGTAAATTTACAATTTTCAATAAAATTTACAATTTTTAGTCAAATTTACAATTTTCAGTCAAATTTACAATTTTATTAAAATTTAAAATTTTATTAAAATTTAAAATTTTATTAAAATTTAAAATTTTCAGTAAAATTTAAAATTTTCAGTAAAATTTAAAATTTTCAGTAAAATTTACAATTTTCAGTAAAATTTACAATTTTCAGTTAAATTTACAATTTTTAGTAGAATTTACAATTTTCAGTAAAATTTACAATATTCAATTGTAAACAATTTTCAGTAAAATTTACAATTTTCAGTAAAATTTACAATTTTCAGTAAAATTTACAATTTTCAGTAAAATTTACAATTTTCAGTAAAATTTACAATTTTCAGTAAAATTTACAATTTTCAGTAAAATTTACAATTTTCAGTAAAATTTACAATTTTCAGTAAAATTTACAATTTTTAGTAAAATTTACAATTTTCAGTAAAACTTATAATTTTCAGTAATTTTATAATTTTCAGTAATTTTATAATTTTCAGTATAATTTAAAATTTTTAGTAAAATATACAATTTTCAGTAAAATTTACAATTTTCAGTAAAATATACAATTTTCAGAAAAATTTACAATTTTCAGTAAAATTTACAATTTTCAGTAAAATTTACAATTTTCAGTAAAATTTACAATTTTCAGTAAAATTTACAATTTTCAGTAAAATTTACAATTTTCAGTAAAATTTACAATTTTAAGTAAAATTTACAATTTTAAGTAAAATTTACAATTTTAAGTAAAATTTACAATTTTCAGTAAAATTTACAATTTTAAGTAAAATTTTCAATTTTCAGTAAAATATACATTTTTCAGTAAATTTACAATTTTCAATAAAATTTACAATTTTTAGTCAAATTTACAATTTTCAGTCAAATTTACAATTTTATTAAAATTTAAAATTTTATTAAAATTTAAAATTTTATTAAAATTTAAAATTTTCAGTAAAATTTAAAATTTTCAGTAAAATTTAAAATTTTCAGTAAAATTTACAATTTTCAGTAAAATTTACAATTTTCAGTTAAATTTACAATTTTTAGTAGAATTTACAATTTTCAGTAAAATTTACAATATTCAATTGTAAACAATTTTCAGTAAAATTTACAATTTTCAGTAAAATTTACAATTTTCAGTAAAATTTACAATTTTCAGTAAAATTTACAATTTTCAGTAAAATTTACAATTTTCAGTAAAATTTACAATTTTCAGTAAAATTTACAATTTTCAGTAAAATTTACAATTTTTAGTAAAATTTACAATTTTCAGTAAAACTTATAATTTTCAGTAATTTTATAATTTTCAGTAATTTTATAATTTTCAGTATAATTTAAAATTTTTAGTAAAATATACAATTTTCAGTAAAATTTACAATTTTCAGTAAAATATACAATTTTCAGAAAAATTTACAATTTTCAGTAAAATTTACAATTTTCAGTAAAATTTACAATTTTCAGTAAAATTTACAATTTTCAGTAAAATTTACAATTTTCAGTAAAATTTACAATTTTCAGTAAAATTTACAATTTTAAGTAAAATTTACAATTTTAAGTAAAATTTACAATTTTAAGTAAAATTTACAATTTTCAGTAAAATTTACAATTTTCAGTAAAATTTACAATTTTCAGTAAAATTTACACTTTTCAGTAAAATTTCCAATTTTCAGTAAAATTTCCAATTTTCAGTAAAATTTCCAATTTTCAGTAAAATTTCCAATTTTCAGTAAAATTTACAATTTTCAGTAAAATTTACAATTTTCAGTAAAATTTACAATTTTCAGTAAAATTCACAATTTTCAGTAAAATTTACAATTTTCAGTAAAATTTACAATTTTCAGTAAAATTTACAATTTTCAGTAAAATTTACAATTTTCAGTAAAATTTACAATTTTCAGTAAAATTTACAATTTTAAGTAAAATTTACAATTTTCAGTAAAATTTACAATTTTCAGTAAAATTTACAATTTTCAGTAAAATTTACAATTTTCAGTAAAATTTACAATTTTCAGTAAAATTTACAATTTTCAGTAAAATTTACACTTTTCAGTAAAATTTCCAATTTTCAGTAAAATTTCCAATTTTCAGTAAAATTTACAATTTTCAGTAAAATTTACAATTTTCAGTAAAATTTACAATTTTCAGTAAAATTTACAATTTTCAGTAAAATTTACAATTTTCAGTAAAATTTATAATTTTCAGTAAAATTTACAATTTTCAGTAATATATACATATTTCAGTACAATTTACAATTTTCAGTAAAATTTACAATTTTCAGTAAAATTTACAATTTTCAGTAAAATTTACACTTTTCAGTAAAATTTACAATTTTCAGTAAAATTTACACTTTTCAGTAAAATTTACAATTTTCAGTAAAATTTACAATTTTCAGTAAAATTTACAATTTTAAGTAAAATTTACAATTTTAAGTAAAATTTACAATTTTAAGTAAAATTTACAATTTTCAGTAAAATTTACAATTTTCAGTAAAATTTACAATTTTCAGTAAAATTTACACTTTTCAGTAAAATTTCCAATTTTCAGTAAAATTTCCAATTTTCAGTAAAATTTCCAATTTTCAGTAAAATTTCCAATTTTCAGTAAAATTTCCAATTTTCAGTAAAATTTCCAATTTTCAGTAAAATTTACAATTTTCAGTAAAATTTACAATTTTCAGTAAAATTTACAATTTTCAGTAAAATTTACAATTTTAAGTAAAATTTACAATTTTCAGTAAAATTTACAATTTTCAGTAAAATTTACAATTTTCAGTAAAATTTACAATTTTCAGTAAAATTTACAATTTTCAGTAAAATTTACACTTTTCAGTAAAATTTCCAATTTTCAGTAAAATTTCCAATTTTCAGTAAAATTTACAATTTTCAGAAAAATTTACAATTTTCAGTAAAATTTACAATTTTCAGTAAAATTTACAATTTTCAGTAAAATTTACAATTTTCAGTAAAATTTATAATTTTCAGTAAAATTTACAATTTTCAGTAATATATACATATTTCAGTACAATTTACAATTTTCAGTAAAATTTACAATTTTCAGTAAAATTTACAATTTTCAGTAAAATTTACACTTTTCAGTAAAATTTACAATTTTCAGTAAAATTTACAATTTTCAGTAAAATTTACAATTTTCAGTAAAATTTACAATTTTCAGTAAAATTTACAATTTTCAGTAAAATTTACAATTTTCAGTAAAATTTACAATTTTCAGTAAAATTTCCAATTTTCAGTAAAATTTCCAATTTTCAGTAAAATTTCCAATTTTCAGTAAAATTTCCAATTTTCAGTAAAATTTACAATTTTCAGTAAAATTTACAATTTTCAGTAAAATTTACAATTTTCAGTAAAATTTACAATTTTCAGTAAAATTTACAATTTTCAGTAAAATTTACAATTTTCAGTAATATATACATATTTCAGTACAATTTACAATTTTCAGTAAAATTTACAATTTTCAGTAAAATTTACAATTTTCAGTAAAATTTACACTTTTCAGTAAAATTTAAAATTTTCTGTAAAAACTGCAGTTTTCAGGAGAATTTGCAATTTTTAGTAATGAACAAAAATTTAAGTAAAATTGAAATTTTTGTTCAGTGTAGTGCAATCTATAGTTTGTAAAGTTTAAAATATAACATGTATATTTGAAAATATAATATTGAAAATATAGAATAGTTTACTATAGAATAAATATTATAATTTAATACAAACATATACTGATTTAGTTCATTACTTCAGTATTACATTAATTCGTCTGTTTATTTTGGCAGCATTCACTAAATATTTGATATCAGTCACATTCACTCATTTTCAATACTTCTCAAATGATTCGCCATCCATTCTAGTTGATTCGTCTTTTTCACTAGCTGAAATTAAATCAACTGCGACCAAAACGATTATGCATGACTTATAGAACATGACTCATGGACCAGAGTCGTTCGTTCTGCTCATTCGTCTGCATTCTACATTCTTCCACGTTCTTCCTTCAATGCATTGGTTGCCACATAATACCATGGTATGCCATACGTTGCTACTGATAGCCATTAAGCCATCGACATTTTTGGCTAAAATTTAGAACAAAAGATGCTTCAATGTGTGCTGTAGCTCCTATTTCGGACTGCCTTTTGTTGGCCAACAATTTTCGCTTGAAAATCGAAAAGGTTGCTATGTTTTCAACAAAAAACCAGAAATGTGCATGGAATACGCATTCCGGCTTCCGGTTGACACAAACAAAGTTATAAACTTTTTCGGTTGTTGTGAAAAAACCAGGGTCTTTAGCCGCTTTTATCAAGCTTAATAGAAGCGGAATACGTAGTTTTAGAAACGCACAAATCACGTATAAACCCAGCAAGAAAAAATCTGTAAAAATATTAACAACAACTAAAAGTATCAAATCTACTACTTTTTTTTAAAGTGAAAATACAACCGTGTTTCGATATAAAGAGCCACGCATTTTTTGGCTGTCATCTGCAAATTGAATTAAAATCATGTGAATGAAACTATTTTCAATTCCTATTTTTTTTGTTCTTCTCCACACCAAATGTTCAGCCATATTTTGCCAGCTCAATTTTTTTTCTTTTTCTTCTTACTTTGTTCAACTAACTTCTCCATCAATACACTTCACCTACAATGTATGTTTTTTTGTTTTTTCATTTTATGCAAAAAATACTCAGGTGACTGACTGAACTGGTATATGTAGGTGGTATGAGCTTCAAGCTCAATCGAACTTTTTTTGTACTTGTTCATCTTCATTCGTTAAATTGATTTTGCATCGCATGCTCTTCAGCTCTGGTCTTTGGTGCCTTTTCAGACGGTTCGATGTGGTCCCTTCAGGTCTGCGCAGTGACCACTTATGCACCATATGGGAATCGTAGAATTAGTCTTCGTTGAAATCACGCAGTATAAAGAGCTAGATGGAGAGAGTGAGGGAAAGTGTGGGGGACCGAGATAGCAACGCAGCACTCAAGTGTTCACAAAAGAACCGTACCGAACCGACCGACCTCAACGTCAGATTTGCCCTTCTTGTACTTCATCCTGATTGCTCTCGATGCTTTTACTCTGTGGTTCTGAATCTATTAGAATGATTGAACAATATGGCTGTCAAAGATTATTGTTGTCGTTGTCCGACGACCAGTTGCTGCTCTGACAGTTTTGTAAATATTTATGTTTCAGCTGTTTGTTGTCCTGCTCTCAGTTTTGTCATGTTTACGTGGTACTTTTGCTTTTTATATAGCTGTCCTTTTAATATTGTATAAAATGTGTGCGGTTCGAAGATTTTTACGTTTCATTGTTTGCATTTTATTTATGTTTCGGTCTTGAATATAATAGACAAATATTTTTTATATTTGTATTAATTCCACATAGTTGAATAATTCTCGAATAATTTGAAAATTATTGAAATTTTAAATTGTTTATTTGAGAGAAGCATTAATTTGTTTTTAAAATATTAAAATTTTAAAGTTTTAAATATTTCTTTTTAAGAACTAAATACACCAACAATGAATTATATAATATTTTTGAATGATTGAGGACACCAGACCGACCGGCATATTTGTTTTGTATTGTTTTGTTTTCTTTTTATTATTAAACTGAGGAGTAGCAATTTTTAAATTTCACCGCAATCCATCATATATTTTAAAATGTTTTTCTTTACAGATTTTATTAATTTTAATTTTAATTTCAGTGCAACTTACCCAAAACTTTTAAAGTTTTTATAACCTATAATAAGCTCTTAATAAAAGTTAGTAATTTTTTTTGTAGAAGCTTTTAAGATTTTTCTAAAATATATCTTAACCGTTACCAAAACCACTTTAAGCTTTTATTGAAAGCATTTTAATATTTTAGTGAAATTTTTTTTTGAAGCTTTTAAAGATTTATTAAAAGCTTTTTTAGCTTTAACTGCATGCTTTTTAAACATTTAAGAAAGGCATATTCAGATATTATTGAAAGTTTTTCAGATTTTAATAAAAGCTTTATAAGATTTTAATGAAAGCTTTTAAAATTTAATGAAAGCTTTTTATGTTTTTTTTACAAAATCTTGTTTAGATTCTATCTAGCTTTTACGCTTTTAATAAAAGATTTTCTAATTTAATGAAAGCTTTTCAGCTTTTAATGAAAACTTTTAAGCTTTTAATAACAAATTTTTAAGTTTTTTATGAAAACCTTTAAGCTTTTTATGAAAACTTTAATCTTTTTATGAAAGCTTTTAATCATTTTAGGAAGGTTTTTAAGCTTATAATGAAAGATTGTAATGAAAACTTTTCAGCTTTTAATAAAAGCTTTATGAGATTTCAACGAAAGCTTTTTAACTTTTTAATGAAAGCTTTTAAACTTTTGATAAAAGCATTTAAGCTTTTAATAAATGCTTTTTAGGTTTTAATGAAAGCTTTTAAGCTTTTAATATAAGCTTTTTATGAAGTTTTTGATGAAGATTTTATTGTAAAAATTTTAATTTAAGCTCTTAACGTTGCATAAAATGCTTTTAATTTAAGGTTTAAATTAAGAGTTAAATAGCTTCAAATATTTTTAAGAAGCTTTGAAATGAAAAAAAAAAATTCTAAAATCCTTTTAAAGCTTTATGTTTAAAGTTAATGCATTAACGCATTTTATAATAACACATTTAAAAGCTTTCCCATAAGAAGCTTTAAAAGACTTTGCGTAAAAGCTTTTAAAGATTTTCCATAAATTTTTTTAATATGTTTATTGATAAATGATATGTATTTTTTCATAAAAACTTTTAAACAGTATTTCTTTTTCATAGTTTCTATTTTTTTTTATTTTGTTTTAAAAAAAAATGAATTTTACCTAAAAATTCGTATAATATGTATTTAAATATTGAATATGCAAAGTATTTGATAATTGTAGATTTTTAATAATGTCTGCAACTCATTTGCGGTTTTAGTGATAATAACAATTACTGCTTTTTTTTCTACTTGATCTAAGCAAGTGTAACCAAATAAAAAAAACTTTTATTTTAGAACTAGTATATCATTCTGATTTTTTGATTTATAATAATATTAAATTAAATATTCCATTTTAAAATTCATAGGATTTCTTTGTCGTCTATTAGCAAAATTTATAAAGCTTTTATTTGGTAGCTCTTCACTATCCGTCTCTCTGACTAACCTTTGCGCTCTATCTTATATGTGTGCTTTTAAAATATTATTTAGAAATCTTCATTAAATTGTCCACAAATATTTGAGAATAAAATCCAATTTGTGAACAAAATTCCACAATTTATATGGAAATATATTATATACGTGTCATTGTTTTTGAATTTGTTTTAACGCTGTGTCTTTTGAGCTTTTCCAAGCATGTTTCGTATGTGTTTTGACATGTGTGTGTGTATGTTCTGGGAGCACCTGAGGGTTTTGCATAGCTTTTCATTTCATTTGTGTGCGATATTTTGCTAAGAAGCTTAAATTTCGACAACTCAAATTTGTGTGTCGTAAATTTTTAATGCAAATTGCAAATAATGTTGTTATTTATTACGTATTTGCATTTGTATCAGATGTTTTAGCATTTGCATATGCTTCATAAAATGCTAAGTAATCAGCACGAAATGAAATCAAATGATGTGATGACAATGATCATCATGATAATGTTGATGAATTCTTTACAATTGAAACAGACAGAAGCTAGTTTAAATTTGTTGGGATTTTATGTTAATTGTTGGGGGGGGGGGGGGGTGGTTATACATAAAAAAAAGCTTCAACGAAAAATAAACTAGTTGCAGAAATAATCTAAGTAAAAAATGTGGGAAATTTTTGTAGACTGCAAGGTGACAAACAATTGAGCATAAAAATGCGAAATAAATTTTGTCTTTTTCATATTTGTAAATAAAACAGCTGCTCGTATAGTTGCCCCTCAAGTTCGACAACGCATTCTACGGAGCACGTAGTTTTAACTATACAGAAAAGCTTATAAATAAATGCAGATTTCGTAGAATTTTAATGCTTTGTAAAATGCTTTAAATTACATGCAAATTTTATGCAATATTTAATTGAGAAGATTTCGCAAAAGTAACAATAAAATGTGTTTCCAAGTTTAAGCGCTTAAAGTTTTAAGTGAGCTTTTGTGCTTGCTCTAAAGAGATAATCAAAAATGTTTAAAATACAATTTAGTTTTTAAAATTAAAAACCCACATAATATATAATGTAAATCGGGCATTAGAAAAACAATTTAGTTTAAAAAATTATTTATTTCAGTACAATATATTTTTTTCCATGCAAATTTTTATGAGGGGGGCAGAATAATTAAAAAAAAACAAAATTTATATTCTTAGTTTAAGTTTTTTTGATCCATATTTTAAGTTTTTTGACTCATCTTTTTCTATTTTTTTAGTCCATAATCCATACAAAAATCCAATAAAATAATAAAACTGGAAACTATGAATAAGAAAAAATACATATCAATTATAAATAAACATATTAAAACGTTTTATGGAAAATCTTTAAAAGCTTTTACGAAAAGTCTTTTAAAGCTTCTTATGGGAAAACTTTTAAATATTTTATAATAAAATGCGTTTTTGCATAAACTTTAAACATAAAGCTTTAAAAGGATTTTAGAAAAGAAATGTTATCTTTAAAAGTTTTTTTTTCATTTCAAGGCTTCTTAAAAATATTCGATGCTATTTATAACTTGTTTAAATCTTTAAAAATTTAAAAGCGTTTTATGCAACGTTAAACGCTTCAACTACAATTATACAATAAAATCTTCATCAAACACTTTATCAAAAGCTTAACATGATTTCATTAAAACTTTAAAAGCTTTCATCAAAAGCTTTCACCTAAAAAGCATTTATTGAAAGCTTAAAATCTTTTATCAAAAGTTTAAAAGCTTTCATAAAAAGGTTCAAAAGCTTTTGTTGAAATCGCATAAAGCTTTCAATAAAAGCTAAAAAAGCTTTCAATACAATCTTTCATTAAACGCTCAAAAACCTTCCTAAAAAGATTAAATGATTTCATAAAAAGTTTAAAGTTTTCATAAAAAGCTTAAAGGTTTTCATAAAAAGCTTAACAATTTGTCATTCAAAGCTTAAAAGGTTTCATAAAAAGGCTTTCATTAAAGGAGAAATTAAAAGCGTGAAAGCTTTCTTTAGAGTCTAAAAAGATATTGTTAAAAAAAACACTTAAAAAGCTTTCATTAAAATTTAAAGCTTTCATTAAAAGCTTAAACGCTTTCTTTAAAATCTTATAAAGCTTTCATTAAAAACTGAAAAACTTTCAATAAAATCTGCATATACCTTTATTAAATGTTTAAAAAACTTGCATTAAAAGCTTAAAAAGCTTTTAATAAATCTTTAAAATTTTCAAAAAAAATTTCACTAAAATATTAAAATACTTTCATTAAAAGTGCTTTCGGTAACGGTTTAGAAATATTTTATGAAAAACTTAAAAGCTTCTATAAAAAATATACTAACTTTTATCAATAAAAAATTAATTAAAAACATTAAAAGCTTTGGCTGAATTGCACTGAAACTAAAATGTAAAAAGCATAAAATCTGTAATAAAAAACATTTAAAAATATTTTATGAATTTCGGTGAAATTTAAAAATTGCTAATCCTCGGTTTATTAAGAAAAAGAAAACAAAACAATAAAAAAAAACAAATATGCCGATCGGTCCGGTGTCCCTAATCTTTCAAAATAGTTATGTATTTTGTTCTTAAAAAGAAATATTTAAAACTTTAAAAATTTAATAATTTAAAAACAAATAAATGCTTCTTCTTTTAACTAAACAATTGAAAATTTGAACAAATTTCAAATTATTTGAGAATTATTCAACTGTGTAAAAATAAATTTGCAAACAAGAAAATATAATATATACCAATTTCGTCTGAGAAAAGCTTTCATTAAAATCATTTTAATAATATTAAAAATATGCTAAACTATTTTTCTCTACTACATCTCCATATTACTGTCTCACACAGCAACCACACTATGCCAACTTTAACACACACACACATAGACACTTTCGCTGCAACGCCTACAACTATGCCGCAAATATTTGCAGCTGTTGTTACAGCTGCTGCACTTGGCGCTGCTGCTGCTGCTGTGTGGCTGTGAGATGAAAGAACACAAGGGAGAACACAAAAAAAATTCAACTCTTAAAGCAGGAGATGGTGCAGAAGTTCAGGCCAACCGACCCGGCTTATAGTGCTGCCAAACAAGATGGAGAGCAAAATAATTGCAAGGATCAGGCAAAGAAAAATACGTTCTCGAGTGCAGTTCATCGATTGCTGCAATTAAATGTTTGTGGCCTGTGGATTGATAGCACGAGAGCAGCAGTTATAGTGCACTCAGAAAAAATACTATAAAAAATAATAGAAAATACTATTGATGTTTACACAATTGAAATTGATGTCCTATAATTAGCCTCAATACTATTAAATTTATAGTAATCTTTTTTAATACTTAGTATTATTAAATGGTTCCATAATAATAAATTGTAGTACAATTAAATTGATTTTTGTACTATTGATTTTGGTACTATTAATTTTCTTATATTCTTAAAGAAAGTATTTGGTCTCACGACTTTTGTGTTGAAAGTGTTTCCGGCTAGGCGTGATTAGTGATTTATGTTGTTTGGATTTGTGTACTATTTTTTTTTTTAGTGTAGTACTGGCTGCTGGTGGCTGTCTTTCTGGCCATACGGAAGGCACAGGATAACAAACCGGAAACGGCACTTCAATGCAGGATATGATTTGCGAAATGAAAAGCGAGACACTAGGTACAGAAGGAGTAGAACTGGAAAAGGAAAAACTAAAATAGCAGCACTTTTTTTGTTGTTCTGTATGTAGTAAGTACTACAAAAAAAACACGAATAAAGCAAAGAAATTGAAGTAAATGCATTAGGAATTGTAAAAATGTGCAACGAGGCATCATTAAGCGGATTTTGCGGTGAACTCTCGGGAGGCACAAACAATCGCAAGATATGCGTTGTGCAAAAAACCAATTAAAGATTTTTCTGCCATATTTTTTTGCCTTCCCTTTTTGTGTAATTAAAAAAAAAAATATTTACTGACAAAAGCATCAAATTTTATGAATTTATATTAATAATACTTTAGTTAAATTTAATTTAGAAAATGCAAAGAAAATTAAATTTAATTTGATATTAAGTTTTTAGAAAAAATTTTATTTTGTAATTTTTCAATTAATTTTCAAAATTCTTACATTTTTTGAATATTATGTTTAATATGCAAAGACCAAGTTATTGTAAGAAGTTACTATAAAAAAGTTACTAAATTAATTAAATTTGTTATTTCAGGAAAATTACGATTTCTAGAACTTCGAGAAATTTCAATTTTACAAAAGACGTGCTTCGCAGTGGATTTTTTGTTTGTTTGTGTTATTAATGCAGTAAAGAAAATAAAAATAACTCTTCTCAAAAACAATTCTTCCTCGGCTTATTCTTCCTCGGCTTATTCTTCCTCGGACTATGTTTCCCTAGAATTATTCCCTGAGAAAGTTCTTCGCCGAATAATTATTCCACGAGACAATTTTTAACTTTTTTTATTTTTATTTTGCATCGCAGTGTTAAGATTTTTCTGTGGTGAATTTTATAGTGGTGAATTTTGGAGTGGTGAATTTTGGAGTGGTGAGTTTTGGATCAGCGAGTTTTGAAGTGGTGAGTATTTTTTTGTTGTTGTCATTTTTTTTGTTGTCTTATTAAAAAAAATAATTTTTATTTTTAGAATTTTCAAATTGGAAAATACTTTCATTTTGAGAACGTTTTAATTTTTTAGGTATATTAGCTGCATTTTTTTCCATAATTTAAATTTGAGCTGGAACAAATTTTATATGCAAACAAAAACAACATTTGAACCAGATACATTTCTGGTGTAGCTATCCGGCTCAACTCATTGATAATGGGCGCTTTCGTAAATCATTTCAGAGCAGAGTTCTGAACATGATCTGAATATTCCGAATATTGTCAGAGTTGAACACAATTTGAACTCAACCTGAAGACTCTGATTTAAATTAAAAACAACTTGAGCAGGAGTTGTCTAATTCGTATGAAATCTTGTGTTTGTCAAATAAAATTAATGTCAAAATCAGTACTGTTCAGCCAGCTCGATAAAATGAAATCGAGCACGTCGAGTCTGTTCTGAAGAACCGACTTCGATAATCTGAGCGAATAAACAAACGCAAACTACTGAATCTGAATGTTCAGAGTTTAAAAACAAACGCAGATCAGTTCGAGCTCAGTTCAGAACTAATAAACGAAAACACCCAATGTGTACCGACTAAAACGAATACGGCGAAAATTGCTGAATGTTGCTGACAAAAATTGACAGAAAATAAACTTCAAAATTTTTGATAAACAAAATATATTTTTTAAAAATTAGCTGGAATTTTATATTGGACATTAGGAGCATTCCTGTCGGAGTACCTTCGTTATCCTCAGCGTCCACAAGGAAAAAATGTGTGCCTGTGTTTTTTTTTTTGTGTGTTAGTGTCGCAGTTGTAGCTACCATTTCTGGTGCTGCAGAACCATTTTTACTAGAACAGTGCATCCAACCATCACTCCCACCTCTTTGTAAAATGACCGTGGTATTTTCATCCATGATAATCGACGCTGCTTCTTTTTTTTAATTTATTTAAAATATTAAAATTTTTAAGTGTCATTCCAAAGACACAAACCATATCATATATTAGGAAAAAGGTTTGTGTATTATTTCATTTGAGCCACATCGTTTTTTTCACAATTGCTTTGATTCGGAACAAAAAATTATGAAAAACGAGTTGGGAAAGTTAGGTCACATGGGTAAGTTCGGTCACATGGGGCGGATTTTTATAGTCGGTCGGGCCCGATTATGGAATACCCTACACCTTTGGTGGGGATATTAATGTGGGCTATTTAATTGCATACCTTAATTTAAAAGTTTTTAATTATGCTGAACCTCAGAATATTATTCATAAATCAGAAATGTACGTCTTATATCCCCATAAATTAAAAAATGTATATAAAAGTATAAGCAACTAAAAAAAAAATTGAAAAATATAATTGGGCGGACCACGCCTATATTTAAAATTTTGAAAGGCTAATATTTCATAGATTTGATTTTAATAATTTACGGATCAAATTTCCACTATGAAAACCCGGGAAATAATTAAAAAAAAAAGTGGGCGGATCACGCCCATTTTTGGACCACATATTTTTAGGTGAATTATAACAATACATTTTAAATTTTATAACTATACCTTGAATACTTTTCGAGTTATTAGTTCCGAAAGAGTTACATAAAAGTAACTTGTATGGGAGGTGGGCGTGTCCGTTGACCGCTTTGGCTCATTTTCAAACTCAGTTCCTACTTTTGGCTAAAATATATTGAGACGAAATTTCATCGCATTCTGATCAGTATTTCTCAAGTTATTCTGTATTCGGACTGCAAGACAGCAAGACGGACAGACAGACAAACGGACTCGGGTAGTGATGCTGATCAAGAATATATATACTTTTCCATACCGGACACGCCTCCTAAGGGGCGTTACAATATATGCACAAAGTTAATATACCCTTTACCTCATAGGTGTAGGGTATAAAAACGCAGCTATTGTGTAATTTAGATTTTTAAAATTTCGATTTTTAGTATTGATAATTGTTTTTCAAGAATAATATAATAATGTAATATAATAGTTTGGCGCTACAGTCCTGTATAGAACTTCGGCCGAGCTCTCTCACCATTTTGAGCTGTGCGTGTTATATTTGTACTCAAAGTGGTGGGACCTACAGTTTAATGCCGAATCCGAACGGCGAGCGAGAGCTTTTCATAGGCAATGTTTTACTGTCGGAGGTTTGCCATTTACTGACCAGAGGTAGCGCGGTATAGAAAAATGGTTCTATGAAAAGATGTTGTTAGCCCCAGTCCAAGCTTGAACCGGGGACCTTTCGGCTCTCAGTCCAACGCACTAACCACTGAGCTATCGCGGCTACAAGAATACCTAAATTAAAATTTTTGTTTTGAATTTTTTAAATAATTTAAACTATTCCAAATCCAATGTTTCTAATATTGTAAGATTTTTAATAACTTAATAATTTAATAAATTTAATAAAATTTAAATAAATAAAAAAAATAAAATTAAAATTAAAAATAAATTAAAAAAAAAGATAATTTAATAAAATTTAAGTGAATGTGATCATTTATAAGGACATTATAATACAAATGTCATAAGTTTCAATATAAAAAAAAGATTTTTTTTTTTTTTTTAGTAAATTATAATTTTGTGCTCAATTAAATCGGTTGGGTATTATCGAAATCAGGGAACGCCAAAATCGGACTAGTAACCGTTTCGATTTTTGGAACCGGCATCGGAACCCATATAATCTTTTTTGAAAGGAACTGGCATCGAAACAGGAACGGCTATTTTAAAAATCCTGGAATCAGAATGGGAATCTATATTTCAAAGAGTTTTTGTCTAAATCAAACACAGAAAAAAAATGTACATCATATTGATGAATTCCATTCTTCAAACCATGATTCATTGTATTGAAGAGCCATTCATAATATTAATGACTAACGCCATCAATGTTATGAATGCTATCATAAATATGAAGTACGCTTGGTAACTGTCGAAAAAGTGTTCTACAATATGATGAACTTTATGTGAAGAATACGTTTCATCATATTAATGAACCAAAATATAAAATACTACATATTAGTTCTTCATATTGAAGAACTCTGTTCATTAAAACAAATTTCTATCAAAATGTTTTTTTTTTTTCGTTCATTGTTTGCCGTACTTCTTAGTTCTCAAGTAGTTCTTGTGTGTTATTTCTTATATAATGCTTACTCGACATGCATAAATTAGTAAAATGTTTTATAATATATTTATTATAATTACAACTTTTTATTAATACAAAGTTATATTTATAAAAATATATTTTAGAAAAAAATGTTTTTTTAGAAAAAAATGTTTTTTTAGAAAAAATGTTTTTTTAGAAAAAATGTTTTTTTTAGAAAAAAATGTTTTGTTAGAAAAAATGTTGTTTTTAGAAAAAAATGTTTTTTTTTTAGAAAAAAATGTTTTTTTTAGAAAAATATGTTTTTTTTAGAAAAAAATGTTTTTTTAGAAAAAAATGTTTTTTTAGAAAAAAATGTTTTTTTTAGAAAAAAATGTTTTTCGAAAAAAATTTTCCATTCGGAGAAAATTATAGTTTTTGGAGTTGCAAGAATTAGAATCTTAAAAACGTATATCGGCGTTGGTATTTTCAACAAAATAAGTTTAAGTTTTATAAAAAAAAATTACATTAAAATGTAGCGAATTTAAAATATTATTATTTATTGTAAACTTAGATGATTTTTTAAATATTGTGATAACAAATTATTATTCCGGACTAATTCAAAAAAAAAAAAAATAAAGAAACTGAGCAACTAAGAATTAAAAATTTTAACAAAAACCGAAAACAAAAAAACTCATTAAATGCAGTGTTTAAAAATGACCATTTCCATAAACAGTATAATTTGCAAAACCACTTCAGTCTCTCGTTAGGCTCTACCGAGCGCGCATAAATAACCCAAAAACGAATCCCATAAACGAAGATAAATGCGGTCATTTTACCGAGTGCGAATAAGAAATAAAAATATACAAATTACAAACGATTTACGTACTCTTTTGCAGCAGATACTATGAAAAAACCAAAAAAAAAAGAACGGATTCCAACAAAAGTAGTACCCAACTGAAATGAAAAAAAAAGGTCCCTCATGGCAACAGCAGCTGCTAAAGCGCTTAATTTGTAAAATTCTCAAAAACAAAAGAGCCAAAAAAAGATACAAAAAAGTAGAAAAAATTTACGAAAAACTGCTCCTGCTGCTGCTGTGGTTATTCTTGCGAAGATTGTATTATTATCCGGCGCACAACGAACGCTGTTTTGAGTGAGCAACTATTTGCAATTTATTCGAAGGCGACGCATGAGTGAAGTGGTTTCGAACGAAAGAACGCCATTGAGTAAAGGAAACCGAAGAAACCCATGAAGCACAAAACCGCATTGAAGCAATTCAACTCCTACTGTTATGAACAGTCAGGTTCCTCCAACTGCTGCCCGTTCATCAGTCAGTATATTTTCTTGAATTTTTGCATAATCTTTAACTTCAGGACATTCTTCAATTGTAGACATTATTTTCAGGGCAACCTTCCTTTCAAGCAACCTCTTTCAAACTTCTTCATTCTGAAAACTTCTTCGCAGACAAACAATCTGCTCCTTCTACCTTTTCCACCTACTTGAACTTTTAAATTTACAAATTTATATTACTTATTTTTTCTTTGCTATATTCCAACTTTTTATCAGTATCTTTTTTTTAATTTATAAACTCCCTCTTCTACATTTAACATAATAATCCTTTTAATCTTCATAATGATCAGGTACCTCTAACTATATTTTCATTAAGACCTTTTTCTGTCTTCACCATTTTCTACACCAGCACCCTTCGTTCTTACCACAAGCGCCCCTCTTACTACTCTTCAGGTTCAGCTCCTTATATGTATGCTTTTCTATTATTAAAATAGTTTAGCGTAGAATTTTTCCAATTTTGACTGACGTTGCCGAAAAAACAACTTCTTCGGTTTTTTTTATTATCAACGCAGCTCGTACAGCAACCGCTCTCGATAACCGCAACGACAATGGCAGCGCCATCTATTGAGACATATCCGCAAATTAATTCTGATATTACGACACATATACACTCAGAAAAATACAATAAAATCAATAGTTTTTTGCTATTTAAATAAGTCAATAGTATAAACTAATATTTTAATAATTAAATACTATAATATACTAAATAATACTATTAAATCCTATAAAAATATTTTTGAATTTATATGAAAATATTTATTTTTTGTATACTATTGAATCAATAACTCTCCTATTGACCAATTTTTATGGACATTTTTTCTGAGTGTACTATATCATATAACAACTGTACAAAATCGAGTCGTAGATAATGCAATTTAAATAAAAAAAAAATAACGAACGAATTCAAAAAACATCTGCATGAGCGCGCGTAAAAACTGCAATAATAATAAAAGTAATAAAAATAAAAAATAAAAAAGAAAAAAGTTGAATGAAAAAAAAAAAAAAAATCATCCGGGATTACACAAAAAAATGAAAATTTTTTATTTCAGATACAAAAAAAATGGTGCAAGGAAACTTTTGTCGGTCAAGCGCAACCCATCCTACCTTTTACCACCTAACTTTGTTAATTTTAAGTATAATTTATAGTATTTTTATACCCTACACTACGAGTGAAAGGGTATATTCAGTTTGGTACGCCGTTTGTAACACCCAGAAGGAAGCATTTCCGGTATGGAAAAGTATATATATTCTTGATCAGCATGATCTCCTGAGTCGGTTTGGCGATATCCGTCTGTCCCTCTGTCTGTCTGTTGTAATCACGATTACACAAAATGAAGAAGAGCTAGAGCATTGAAACTTTAGATTTAGATTACTTATATATCTAAGCTGCCTGAACAAGAAAATTGTCTATTGTGACCTGAGAACCGATCACTTATGTTCAAATACCTCATATAAAATGTATATCTGGTAAAATATATATTGCCTTATGCTCAAATACATGAAAAAAATGGTTTCCGGCTAAACGACTTGTGGTTCAAGAAAAAAAATCGAAATTCGGTACACCTACCCATTTGTAAATATGGGTATCAAATGAATGGAAATACTTCAGCGATTAAAAATATGTAGTTATTTTCGGGATTCGTATATCCTGGTGACCAATATACCACTTTTAATGGTAACCACACATATGTGTAGGGTATTTATATTCAGCTTAGACCGACTATAATTTTGATAATCCTAACATTCATAATTACACCTACTTTAAAATTTCCCATGTGATCTAACCTTCGCAACTGGTTTTTAATTATTTTCCCATTTTTTTTTTAATTTTTTGTAGCATATGAGTTAAGTCTTAATGTAATAGTGTTGTATTAAAGGTTTTATTAAAGCTTTTAGTAATGGTTTTAGTGACATTTTTAGTAAAGGTTTTAGTAAACGTTTGAGTTAGAGTTTTTTTTAAACGTTTGAGTAAAGGTTTTAATAATGGTTTTAGTAATGGTTTTAGTACTCGCTTGAGTAAAGGTTTTAGTAAAGCTTGTAGTAAACGTTTAAGTAAAGGTTTTAGTAAGGGTTTAATTTTATGTTTTAGTAAGAATTCACTGAAAAAAGATTTTTGTGTAGGTTTTCGTAAATATGTTAGTAAAGTTTAAAGGTTTTCGTTAAGCTTTTATTGAAAGTATTCGTAAATTTTTAAGGAAGTAGTTAGTAATGTTAAAATTTTAGGTATTATTAAAGGTTTTCTTACAGGTGTTAGCAAATGTATAAGTAATGATTTTAAAATATAGTTTAGTACATTTTTTAAGTAAGATTTAAGTATATGTTTTAGTAATGGTTTTAGTAAAATTTTAAGCATATATTTAACAAAAATTTTAGTAGATATATTAGTATAGATATATTTGCTACTTGCTGATTTGAATTGGATAAGGTTTTCGAGAAGCTTTAATAATAGGTTGTTTAAAAGTGAATATATTTCAGTGCAGGTTTTAAAATTTTTTGTGTAAATTCTCATTGAGTGTTTTTGTAAATGGTTAGATTTTATTGAAGGATTTAGTAAATATTTTTGTGAGGATGTTGAGCAAAGAAGTTAATGCTGATTTTAGTAAAGGTATGAGTTAATGTTTTAGTAATGGTTTTAATAAGAGTTTTAATAAATATTTTATGTTGAAGGTGTTACTAAAGGTGATAGTCTGGTTTTAGTAAAGTTTTAAGTGATATTTTTACCGAAGGCTTAGGTGAGTGTTTTCTACAATTTGTAGTAAATGATTTAGTAAAGCTTTTAGTAAAGGTTTTAATAAACGTTTTAGTAAAAGTTTTTATAAATGTTAATGTATTAGTTAGCATTTTTCTGAAGTTGTTCGTAGACGTTTTAATAACGGTTTTAGTTCATTTTTTTCAGATATTACTTAAGACTTTCGTAAAGGTTTTGGTAATGCTTTTTATGAAATTTTTGGTAAGAATGTTTAGTTAGTTAAATATAAATGTTTACCAAATGTTAAGTAAGAGTAAAGTAAATATTTAGAAAATGTTTTGTAAATGTTAGTTACTTGTTTAGTAACTGGTTTGTAATTCTTTAGTAAATGATTAGTTAATGTTTAGTAAATGTATAGTAAATAATTTGTAAAAGTTTTTGCATTTGTAAATGTTTAGTAAATGTTAGCAAATTTTTAGACAGCGTATTGTAAATTTTAATTACTGTTTTGTAAATGAATAGTAAATGTTTGGGAATTGTTTACTAAGTATTTAATATAGTTTTTAAACGTTTTACAAAGAGGTTACTTAAACATAATAAAATTTTATAAAATATTGATTAACAGTTTAAAAAATGTTAACGTAACATTTTAAATATGCTTTTAAAAGAGTGGTTGTGGAGATTATTTTTTAATTTTTCTTCTTTGTTTAACACATATTTACTAAAAATATAATTAGAAATCTTTTGCAAATATTTCTAAAAGATTTATATTGAGATATTAAATAAAACTTTACCTTTCTTGAAGTTTTTACTCAAAGCTGTCTTTTTGATCGTTTTTATAAATATATGTTTTTGTATTTTTATATTAACCCCTAGGCGTTGCAAACTAAAAACAAATTTTATGTGGCACCTTCGGTTCCCTTAAGACGTAGCATACAAAAAAAAAAGAAAATATATAAAAAAAAGAGTTGCCAAAACTTTTCAGTTGACGTTATCTTTTTCTATTATGTATGTCATTGTGGCAGTGTGTATTTCACTTGTACAGTTATAAAAACTCATGCGTAAAAAGGTCACAAGTTCTATATATAAAAAAAAATAAATAAAAAATTTATTTATGAAATACAATTTTATTTAGCCACAAAAGTATAATTTCACATATACTACACGCACCACAACAAAGGCAATAAAAATAAAAAGAATCATTCAAAAACCCGAAAAGCACAAAACAAGATAGGTATGTTGATGAAATTCATATCATCTAAATATTCATGCATATTTGCATCTTTTTCACTCAATTGTTTTAGTGTTTTTTATTTTGTGGTTGAGTGGCAAATATAGCCTCTTAATAAAGTGTGCTACAGAGGCAGACCATTGTTTTATTTACTTTTTAAAGATTTTTTGTTTTTTTTTTTTAGAAAATCCACTTAAGAATTTTCCAGACAAATCAGTAAAGACTTCTGGAGTTTTATTTATTTATTTAATTTTATTTCTGAATTTATCGAGAACAATCAATTTTTTTAAATCCTTAAAAATACAAATAATCCGCTTAACTACATTTGATTGTTTTCAGATTTTATTTTCACTTTTATATATGAATTCAGTATATTTTATTGTTCAAAATTCTAAAGTACATACATAAGTGATAAAATTGAAGCTTGATTTATTTATCATCTTTTTTAGAATATTTTAGATATACCATATTCGTTTATTATCAGAAGATTGTTATAAATTACTTATATTCGAGATTTTCAATTAATTTGTATTATCTATTTTTAGAACACATTTTACCTAATTTAAACTCTATTAAACTAATTCCAATCAATGCATATTTCTTTATTTTTTTTTTTAAATTAACTTTAGTATTATAAAATGCAATCATATATTTGGCAAAAAGTATTTTTATTATGTATATTTTTACTATTCATTAAATGGTGTCAATTACTGTCAACACATTTTTGTTTGCAAAACATTCAATGTTTTGAAATACACTGTATACTCAGTAAGCAGTTCATTTCAGTATTTGAATTGTTATTGCACATCATTATAGACCTCTTCACTACAAATACGTTTTGTTGTAGTGTAGTGTTTTGCTTTGACACTACTTGCAATGTGTTGTTGTGAGCAACACATTTATTTGATTTTCAAGTCTAGCCATTTATTTGATTCCAATCCATGTATATTTCATTATTTTTTTTTTTAAATTAACTTTAGTATTATAAAATGCAATTATATATTTGCCAAAAAGTATTTTTATTTTGTATATTTTTTTACTATTCATTAAATACTTTTTATCATAAAATACTTTTCATCTTAAAAGTTGTATAACTATTTTTAATATTTACTTTTGGTGAACTAATTTCAGTATCTAAATATTTTAAATTCTTTTAATACCTACAACTCTTATTATATACCAACTACCATTGAGACTGTCATTTCAATTTTCGTATATTCCTATTTTTTATATATGAACATCTGCATAAACGTATTGGAAGTTAGCTCTACAAAATATGCTCTATTGCACTCTACAGTATTGATGCGATTAATGGCACTCTACAGTATTATAGAAGTCTCATTTCACTGCAGTATTTGTTTTATTGGTGTCAATTACTGTCAACACATTTTTTTTTTCAAAACATTCAATGTTTTGAAATACTCTGAATACTCAGTAAGCAGTTCTTTTCAGTATTTGAATTGTTATTGCACATCATTATAGACCTCTTCACTACAAATACGTTTTGTTGTAGTGTAGTGTTTTGCTTTGACACTACTTGTACTGTGTTGTTGTGAGCAACACATTTATTTGATTTTCAAGCCTAGCCATTTATTTGATTCCAATCCATGTATATTTTATTATTTTTTTTTTAAATTAACTTTAGTATTATAAAATGCAATTATATATTTGCCAAAAAGTATTTTTATTAAGTATATTTTTTTACTATTCTCTAAATATTTTTTAACTTAAAATACTTTCCATCTTAAAAGTTGTATAACTACTTTTAGTATTTAATTTTGGTGAACTACTTTCAGTATCTAAATATTTTAAATTCTTTTAATACCTACAACTCTTATTATATACCAACTACCATTGAGACTGTCATTTCAATTTTCGTATATTCCTATTTTTTATATATGAACATCTGCATAAATGTCTTTGAAGTTAGCTCTACAAAATATGCTATATTGCACTCTACAGTATTGATGCGATTAATGGCATTCTACAGTACTATAGAAGTCTCACTTCACTGCAGTATTTGTTTCATTGGTGTCAATTACTGTCAACACATTTTTGTTTGCAAAACATTCAATGTTTTGAAATACACTGAATACTCAGTAAGCAGTTAATTTCAGTTTTTTAAATTTTATTGCAAATCATTATAGACCTCTTTACTACAAATACGTTTTGTAGTAGTGTAGTGTTTTGCTTTGACACTACTTGTACTGTGTTGTTGTTAGCAACACATTAATTTGATTTTCAAGCCTAGTGTCGGTGACAGTAAATGTTTGCAATAAAATGAATGACTTGAATTGGATTTCATTTGTGCAGATGTCCAATATCAACTACTTCAAACTCTTTGAAATCCCTTGGAATTGCATTCAACTACTAACATTAAAATGTTTTTATATAATTTTAATAGCTACTATTTTTAACCTCATTCAACTACTTTCAATAAATTTGATTTAATTTCAAACATGTTCAATTATTTTCAATTCTTTTAAATAAAATAAATATCAACTGCGTTTTTATAATTGGAAACCTTTTCACTACTTTTGAACTCAATCCAACAACCTTCAATTTATTTCAATTCTGGCCCACAACTTTTAATTCCTATTGCAACTATTTTCTATTACTTTTTATCCATTTCAGTTAATTTCAGATGCATTTATATAATTGTAATGTCTTTCTAGCCGCGGTAGCTCAGTGGTTAGTGCGTTGGACTGCAAGCCGAAAGGTCCCCGGTTCAAGCCTGGACTGGGGCTAACAACATCTTTTCATAGAAACATTTTTCTATACCGCGCTACCTCGCGGCAGTAAATGGCAAACCTACGAGCGTAAAAATTGCCTATGAAAAGCTCTCACCCGCCGTTCGGATTCGGCAATAAACTGTAGGTCCCGCCACTTTGAGTACAAATATAACACGCACAGCTCAAAATGGTGAGAGAGCTCGGCCTAAGTTCTTATAGAACTGTAGTGCCAAACTATTATTATTTATGCCTTTCTACTACTTTTGATCTCTATCTAACTATTTTCAATCAATTTCAATTTATTTTAATTCCGTTCAACTGCTTTAAATCCAATTCATTTCAATTCAATTAATTTCAATCAGTGTCCAACATAGTTGCTAGTTTTGTGGTATAAATACCTTTTTGTGGTATT
Source organism: Dryomyza anilis (assembly GCA_951804985.1). Lineage (NCBI taxonomy): Eukaryota > Metazoa > Arthropoda > Insecta > Diptera > Dryomyzidae > Dryomyza > Dryomyza anilis. The sequence continues at coordinate 95,257,791 of OX638132.1, forward strand.
TTTTAATTGCCGTGGGATAATAGTTTAATTATTTTCAACCATTTTGACACCCTTCATTTTCAAACCTTCAATTAATTTCATTCCTCTTGAATCACTTTCTGTCACTATTTACTTCTTTCAGTAACTCTTTATTAATTTCAATATATTTTAACTACTTTCAATTAATATTAATCTTTATTAATCTCTTTCAATTACTTTCAACGACTTTCAATTACTTTCAATCTCTTACAACTACTTTCAATCTTTTTAAACTATATTCAATCTCTTTCAACTACTTTTTATCTTTTTCAACTTCATTCAATTTATTTTATCTACTTTAAATAACTCTCGACCATTTCAAATCCCTTTTACCGAATTCCAATTCAATCCCTTCCCTCTATTTCAATCAATCATTCAATTCAACTAAATGCCTTCCAACTGTTTTCAAATTCTTTCAACTAATTTAATTGATAATTATCTGGTTTTCATAATTTTAACTATTTTAAATTACTTTCAACTACTTTCAATCACTTTCAAATACTTTCAATCACTTTCAACTACTTTGAACTTTTTATTATTCTTATCAATTCTTAAAAAAAAATATATTAAAATTTTATTTTTCAACTATTCTGCAATATTTGCAACTACTTAAAGTAGCTGCATGCAATATCATGCATGCATCATCCGTCAAGTGCCGCCAGCCAGGCAGTTCTCTTTTCTTTGTTCTGCATCCATACATTTTTCAGCTGTCCCCTATTTTCCCCACTACATATATTTTTTGTGTTTTTATTGGAACGCATATGCCCCACATTTACAATATTGTTGTAAACTTTTTAGATGTGAGCGCTCTTTTTTTCATATAAAGGGCTGCTTGTTTTTCCAACCTTTTTTTTGTTTTTTGTAATAAAAACTGCAAAAACATTTCAAGTGTCTGCAAACTGGAATTTTTGTCTAAATTGCAACGAACCAACAATTTATGGCTGCTGCCAATGCAATGGATTCCATTTCACTCATATGTTTATGTTGGGTATATTTTGGGTTCTTTTTTAGTTTTTTATTTTTTTTTTTATTTACCCTTCAAAAGCGCTTCAAGTTTAAGCAGTTTTTCTACCACAAAATTATTTTTCATATTTTCGTGGCGCAGCGTCGATCTACATGAGAAGAGAAGAGAAGAAAAAAAAATAAAAATTTACATATCATACTACGACATACACGCATCATAAGTAGTGCCACTGAAATGAGTAGCTGCAGTCTGGGGCAAACTTTGGCCCACTCTGTTTGTTACTTCCGCTGGTTGGCAGCGATGCACTCAGTGGCAGGCAGGATGTTGTGTGACGGAAATTGTGGCAAAACTTAATTTAGAAGAATTGTTTGATTTGCCAACTTTTTGAATGAAGTAGTTTGGAGTGTTGACATGGCCAAGAAAACGAAAAAGTTTTGCGACAAAAAAAAAAATATTATTTTAAAAATAATTTATATTTTTAGAGTAGATATTTGCATAGAAAATTAAAAAAATGTAAAAACATTAAAATTTCAAAAAAAAAAAAATGTTTGTTAAAATAGTTATTTTTTAGAAATTTTTTAAATATATTAAATCATTTTAAATCATTTTCAGAAACCAGTAAAAAGTATTAAAAAAATCTAAAATTTCCTAAAATATGCTTTTTTTAGTATTAAATAAAAAAATAGTAGTAGGTTTAAAAATTTATACTAATTTAAAATTTCCTAATTTTGAAAGGAACTTCTCCACTTTTCCTCCAAAAGTTTTTCACGTTTTCTAGAAAATCAATAAGAAAGTATACATTTTATTTAAACCGTAAAACTGTTTTTTTTCTGCATAAATATACAAAATCATTTCAATAAAATAGCAATTTTCCACGTCTCCCCAGTGTCCCAGTTTACCCCAGTTTCCCAACTTTTTATATAATTGAAACTTTTTTTTTTGAGCAATTTCTAAATTAAAGAAAAAAATAAATGAAAACTAACAAAAATAAAAGAAAGCTCAGAAAAAGCTTTAAAAAAACGTTTAAAATACAAAAATACTTAAATAAAGCTTTCAGATTTTATTTTTAATTATTTCTGTTTTTAAGAGAGACATTTTATGAGAAGCTTTTTGTAAAACAAAGCTTTTGAGAGTACAGATTTAAAAATCTTTTGAAGGTACAAATCTTCAGAAGGTACAAAAGTTTTTAAAAATATGTTTAAAAAATTCTTTAAAGAAAACATTTCAAAATTTTTAATGGAAATGTTTTCAAAATTTAAAAATAATGCTTTTAAAAGTTTTTTTTTAATAATACTTCCAAAATTTATAAAAATATTGGTCTTAAAAGCTTTTTAAAATAATTCTTGTAAAATATTTTTAAAAACTGCTTTTAAAAACTTTTTGAAATTATGCTTTTAAAAGCTTTTTAAAATTATGCTTTCAAAAGCTTTTTAAAGTAATACTTTTCTAATCTTCCTAATAACGATTTTTAAAATAAAGATTTTAAAGCTTTTTAATAGAGCTCTAAAATGTTTTTTTTAAATAGAGCTTTTGAAATAAATATTTTTTAAAAAATTCTTTAAAAAACTTTAATGTTCTTAAAAGCATTGTAAAAAATGCTTTTAAAAGCTTTTTAAAAAATGCTTTTAAAACTTTTTATAATAATGCATTTAAAAGCTTTTCAAAATAATGCTTTTTAAAGCTTTTCAAAAAAATGCTTTTAAAAGCTTTTTAATATAATTTTTTTAATAATTTTTTTATAAAGATTTTAAAAGCCATTAAATAAAGCTTTTTAAAGTTTTTAATAGAGCTTTTGAAAGTAATTTTCAAAAATCTATAATTTTTAAATAAAATAATTATTTTAAGAGAGTAACTTTTAAATAAATACTGAGACATGGTCTTAGCTTCTGTTTTGTTATAGAAAAAAATACTTTTCGTATATGAATAAACTGAAAGCTATTTTTCAAATAAAATAATTAAAAAAAAATTTAAAATAAACATAACATAAAAAATTAAAATAGCATTTAAAATAACATTTTCAATTCTTTTAAATGGAGAGCTTTTCCAAAAGCGTTCCAAAAAAGGTTTTTTTTTTGTAAGAATAAAAAACGCTTTTTTAAAAAAATATTTGAAGTGGAAACTTTAAAATAAATAGAGAATTCCACTTAAATTGTGTTACTTAATAAAAAAATCTTTTCAATTATGAACACAATTTTGGAACGTTACCCTCTACAATTTTAAAATTATCAACCATTTATAACTTATGCTCCCAGCTGGTAATAAATTCAATTACTTCAAACCGCCAAAAGCCAAATTCACAAAGTGAACTCTATAATGTTGGCCACAATAAAGCGTTTAGCACAGCAGCAGCTGCAGCTGCAGGAGCGTTTGCAGTGTTGCCACACTTGCGCACTATTATAAAAGCATTATGCATATCATTTGGCATATACTATAGACAAACATCGAACCCAACCACCCACCCAGACAAAAGCACGCATTAAGATGATTATGCTTGGCAACAAAAACCGCACAATGTAATAAAATTAAATTTGAAATTTTGCTCACATGCCAAAAATAATGCAATTTCATGTGAATGTTTCCTGGGGGAACGATCAGTATTTTTGCTCACCCCTTACCACATACTAACTGCGTAGACACACATGATACATAACCCACACAGCCACCATTGTAATAACGTGTTCGACATCCCGAAAATATGCAGCACTATGGCCCACATCTTGTATGAAGCTGCAGAGCAAATAAAAGCTTTCGAAGAGTCACTCATATGGAGTCTCAGGCACTCAACTATCCAACTACGCCACATCATAACCTTGGCTGGCACATTTCAACAAATATTTCGAAGACACAAAGACATTTGAATTAATTTCGAGAAGAAAAAAACAAAAGAATCAGAGGAATCAGAAGAATCGGAGAGATGTTTGCCTTCCTACACAAAACCACACTTTCTATTTCAATGTTTTGTTAAAAAAAACACTGTACGACATATTTTTAGTGAAAAGTGAACATTTTTTTTAGGCGAAAAATTTTCGTTAAAAATTGAATTTTTAGTGAAAATTTAATTTTGTACTGAAAATTTGAATTTTGAGTGAAAGTTGAATTTTCAGTGAAAATTTGATTTCTTAGTGAAAAATTGAATTTTTAGTGAAAAATATTAGAGGTAATTTTTAGTGAAAAATTTAGTTTGTATTGATTTTTTTTAGTGAAAAATTGAATTTTTAGTGAAAAATTGAATTTTTAGAGAAAAATTAAATTTTTAGTAAAAAATTAAATTTTTAGTGAAAAATTGAATTTTTAGTGAAAAATTGAATTTTTAGTAAAACATAGAATTTTTAGTGAAAAATAGAATTTTTAGTGAAAAATTCAATTTCTAGTGAAAAATTAAATTTTAGTGAAATATTCAATTTTTAGTGAAAAATTCAATTTGTAGTGAAATATTCAGTTTTTAATGAAAAATCTAATTTTTAGTGAAAAATTCAATTTTTAATTAAAAATTAAATTTTTATTGAAAATTTAAATTTTTAGTGAAAATTGGTGAAGAATTGAATTTTTAGTGGAAATAGTGAAATTTTTAATTTGAAGGGAAAAATCTGAATTTTTAGTGAAAAACTGAGTTTTTTTACGAAAAAAATTATGTAATTTTTTTAAATTAAAAACGGTTTTTATATTTCAATTTTATATTTGTTTTGAAATATTTATATTTTTTTGACGTAATTGAGAAATCCATTTTCTTCTTTTTTGTTACCTAGTGTTCACCCCCCACATAACTGAAAATGTTGAAACAGCACCAACGAACTTTGTACCGTATGCTGAAAGCCACACAGAATAGAGTTATTTGCCCTAAAACTGCTAGATCAGGGTCATTGTCTGTCGTGACGCAGGACTCGGTTTCAATTGGCGTAACTGCTCTAGTGGTATTTCATGGTTTTTTTCTTTTACTCTCTTTGTTCTCCCCATTTGCTACCTTCGCTTAGTTAGTTCTTATGATGCCATTACTTTTTTTCGTCACTGCGTTTTTATTCAATTTAAACGAACATGGCCAACAAGATGGCTTCATTGTTGTGGCTGTATAAGTATGTTTTGATGTCTGTGTAGGATATGTGTCTGTATAGAGAGACAGTTATTTTATGTGTCTGTACGTTGTCTTTTGTACCACCAGGGGTACCACCACTTACCGCGGCATAAAACATAGAATAAAACCATCGAAAATTACGTAGCTCGTTGCTTTGAAATTTTTAATTAACTCTTTAATAATTGCCGTGTACACGTAATGCATGTAAATTAGATTATTAAATATTATAGCGACCGATATGCTGCGTTAGTTTGGCACATACTTAAATTATTATTTCATATTTTGTCACTTGTATAGGGTCCCAAAATATACAAAATCTACATTATAATCGGCGCAATGAAGCAAATTATATTTGACTATTAACATTTATTTTGTAGGAATTTGAAGTTCCCGTTTTCCCAGAATTCGTATCCGTGGTTTAGACTAGAATTAAAATATTATAGGATATAGGTTTAAAATATTAAATGATATAATATGGTTTAGAATATTTTTTACAAATTCATTTTTTATCATTTTCGACCCTTATGACAAAGTAAAATATTTATCTGTGTTCATATTTTACAAATCATGAAATATTTTTTGAATTTTTATATATTGCATTTTATTTTAAAAATGTATATTATAAAGTACCGCAATCCAGAGTCCAAATACAGCTCATGGTAATAAAAAGTCAGTTATTTCAGTGAATATTTTATTTCTTACAACGAATGTCGACTGCATGTGGCGGCGTGGTAACTACCGAATCATCCCAGCAGGAATATACCACACTCATGAAGCTGAAGGGCATCAGTTATGAATCAGGAATATTGTAGAATTTTATATATCAAATAGTATAAAAAGATATGTTAAAAAATTTTATTATTATTTATTTAAAATTTTAAAATCAGTTCCAAAAGTTACAAAAAGTAGGTACATCAAAGACATTATGAAAATTTGTCACTGATCAGTCAAATATCACATGATGATTGATGATTGATGATTGATGATTGATGATTGATGATTGATGATTGATGATTGATGATTGATGATTGATGATTGATGATTGATGATTGATGATTGATGATTGATGATTGATGATTGATGATTGATGATTGATGATTGATGATTGATGATTGATGATTGATGATTGATGATTGATGATTGATGATTGATGATTGATGATTGATGATTGATGATTGATGATTGATGATTGATGATTGATGATTGATGATTGATGATTGATGATTGATGATTGATGATTGATGATTGATGATTGATGATTGATGATTGATGATTGATGATTGATGATTGATGATTGATGATTGATGATTGATGATTGATGATTGATGATTGATGATTGATGATTGATGATTGATGATTGATGATTGATGATTGATGATTGATGATTGATGATTGATGATTGATGATTGATGATTGATGATTGATGATTGATGATTGATGATTGATGATTGATGATTGATGATTGATGATTGATGATTGATGATTGATGATTGATGATTGATGATTGATGATTGATGATTGATGATTGATGATTGATGATTGATGATTGATGATTGATGATTGATGATTGATGATTGATGATTGATGATTGATGATTGATGATTGATGATTGATGATTGATGATTGATGATTGATGATTGATGATTGATTATTGATTATTGATTATTGATTATTGATGATTGATGATTGATGATTAATTATGAATGACTAACGATTGATAATTGATGATTGCTGGTAATTGATGATTTATGATTGGTGATTGATATTTGACGATTACTTAGTTGATAATTTATATGTGCTGATTGATAATTAATAATTTGGAATTGACAATTGATGATTAATGTCTTTTCCCATTGGGATAGTTTACCCTGCACGGATGATGCTTCTAAATGTTACTGGTGATGATGATGAGACTCGAGAAAAGGATGATGAGGGCGTCGAAAGCATGATGCAGATCAGACTGCTGCCTAGGTTGGTGGCACATGTGGAATTATAATTTAGACGTAGTTTCACGCAGAGTACCAGGCATGTCGACGACGCACAGCTATGTCGCGTTATGAGATGTAATGGAGGCGATGGCTGACTGGCGGTGACACAGTTTTTGTGGCACTGACTAAAAACAACAAAAAAACAAAACACTTGTGCGACAGAATGCTGTGCTGTGCTGTCTGTCTGAGTGTAAGCAGCACTGTGTGTATGTCCGTCTGTCTGTCTTTTTATAGGGTTCAGAGAGGCGCGGCGCGGTGACTGTATTAAGTACGTAGATTCTCGTCGAGGACACATAAAATACTTTTTCATGCTAGACCTGGCAACGAATAAAATACTCATCAGATATAGAATATGCGGCAAATGCACGGAATGGGTACGTGGCAATTCGTGCCTAGGACACTTGTCTCTCATTCTATATGTCTCTCTCTATCTCTCTGTGTGGATATACATGTGTGTTGCTGTGTTTATATTAATATAAAAACATGGCTTTGTATGTGGGACTCTGTATGTAAAACATTCAGGCAGTTGTTAGCTGGCAGAACGAATTGAAATGAATGAACAGGCAGACGATTTGTAAGCATAACTTGCAGCGCGAATATAATAAAATAAAAATATTATGCAAAAAATAAAACTAAAAAATATGAATACAAAAAAGACGAATATGAAAACTTTAATAAATTAAAATGTCTGCATTGTGCATGCATGATAAAAATGGAAAATAAAATATATTTTTTTTATTACAAATAATTGTTCACTAAAAATTCAAATTTTCACATAGAATTCAAATTTTCACTAAAAATTTAAATTTATACTAAAAATTAAATTTTTTCACTAAAAATTTAATTTTTCACTAAAAATTCGATTTTTTATTAAAAATTTAATTTTTCACTAAAAATTAATTTTTTCACTAAAAATTCAATTTTTCACTAAAAATTAAATTTTTCACTATTAAATCAACTTTTCACAAAAAAAAATAAATTTCAATAAAAATTAAATTTTTCACAAAAAAAAATAAATTTCAATAAAAATTAAATTTTTTACAAAAAGTTAAATTTTTCACATAAAATTCAATATTTCACTCAAAATAAATTTTTCAATAAAAATTCAATTTTTTACAAGAAATTAAATTTTTCACTAATAATTCAATTTGTCAGAGAAAATTAAATTTTTCAGTACAAATAACATATTTTACTAATAATGTCCATAAAAAATTCAATTTTTCTGTATAAATTCTGTTTTTCACTAAAAATTTAAATGTTCACAAAAATTCAATTTTACACTAAAATTTATTTTTTTCGAAATTTTTTCACTAAAAATTATATTTTTCGAAACTTTTTTCACTAAAATTATATATTTCCAAAAATATAAAAATATTTATTTCTTTATAATTGAAATAGAATTTATAAATTCATCGCCCACTTAAGTAGGCTCTCCGTTTATCAAGTGTTTATTTTTTGCAATTCAATAACTCGTGTAGCGAATTTACGATGTGCCGCATCGTATGCAATAATTTCATCGGAAGCACTTCCGGCGTCATGTGTTATGCGCCTCATTGAAACAACATACAAAAATATTAATCGAAGAGTCTATAAAATCAAATGGTGCCACAAGTGCTGCAACATTCGAGGGAAGCAATCATCGGCATCTTCATTTGAACACGAACCTGTGTCCCAGGTCCCGAGTTCCATGTACACGGAGGGAAAAACTTATCAAATCAAACAGGTGGCGATGACAGACAAGGGTTCCCAATTCGAACCCAAAAGTCGATTTCTCGGCTATTCGACCTTTTCAAAATTTCTAAAACTCGACTATTCGACTAATCGATTATTTCACTAGTAAAAGTCGATTAGTCAACTTTTTGTATGAAAATAGCACTTTTTGATTCCAGGGAGAGGACTATAATATATCACTTCTAGCTAATTTTCGCTGTTATTAGGTATTTTTATTCAAAATGAAGGATTTTTCAACAGGGACGCTACAAAAGTAGAGCGACAGGGACAGCAAACGACGCCATATTTCTTGCCGCTCTTTTGACATTTCTCTTCAGTAAGGTTTGCCATTTCATGATGGAAAGATATACGAATTCGAATTTCGGTAGTAAATTTTAATAATTTCGACTTGTTGTTGGCTCGTATATCTTTCCATCATGAAATGGAAAACCTTACTGAAGAGAAATGTCATTACATGTACAATAAACAAAATATAAAATAAAATAAAAGAATAGTAAAATATTGCAGTCAGATGAGAAATTCTTAATTTAAAGACAGATTTTAGGAAATATTCCGATTTTATTTAGTAAAAAATATATATGATTTCAACAAATGCCATGTGTTTCTTTTGAAATCATCCGTAATAAAACAAAAACAAAAAAATAAAATCAGTAATTAGTGAAATTTTAATATTGTATGTGTATTTTAATAAAGCATTATAAAACATTTTCCATATTTACTCATAATTTAATCATTAGTCATTTGAGTTATTGCTGAAATCATAACAATTTATTTACAGAGTAAAATGGTAAAACCAACTGATAAAATATTCCTGCGTATTAGTTTAAAAATATTGCTTCATTAAAGTATTTAGAGAATAGAACGATATTTTATTAACCCTAGCAATTCAGAATCAAATTCTTTTGAAGTTTTTTTTTTAATTTCCTGCTATTATGAAGTCAAAGATTTCAACTGAAATTCAACGTTTGAAAATACTAAAAACTGTTGACGGATTCACAGACGATTTACTGCCTTTATATCTAACGATTTGTCGACTTTTACATATCTTTGATGCGTATTTAATGACACACGCTCGCTTGACTAGGAGCAGGATAAACGCAGGAATTCAAGGACATGGTGACGCGTTATTTTAGGTTATTCACCGTTAGCATTTAGGCGCGTACAAAAATGTGGAATTAAGCTTGCGTCAAATACAGAGTCTTTGTTGTTGCCGTTTTCGCCGTATTGTTAGCTTAACCTGTCAAAATAATATTAATTTGACATTTGTGCTGCAGCTGAGCATGTTTTATTTTTGCCTGTTTTTGAATTATGGGATATATTAAGATACTAGCTGGACCCGTGCACGACTCGTGCCAAGATTTTCTGAATTCAAAGATATGGAGCAATTTTATTAATATATTATTTATATGAGTGCTTAGCTGTTGAAATTTTTTTATTGGTTTTATAAATGTGGTAACCAAATAATTCTCCGCCAACAACAACTTTTCTCAAAGACAATTTTTTAGAAATCTTCCCGGAAAATCCACATAGAACGCTTTCCCGTAAAATTCTCAACGTAGAATTCATCCCGGTAGAATTGTTCCCGGTAGAATTCTTTCCCGTAGAATTCTTCCCCGTAGAGTTTTTCCCAGTAGAAGTTTTAGTGTGGTGGGTTTTAATGTAGTAAGTTTCGGTGTGGTGAGTTTAGATGTGGTGAATTTTGGAGTGGTGAGTTTAATTGTGGTTAGTTTTGGTGTGGTGAGTTTTAGTGTGGTGAGTTTAAGTGTGGTGTTTCTAAGTGTGGTGAGTTTTAGTGTGGTCAATTATAGTGTGGTGGGTTTTAGTGTGGTGAATTTTAATGTGGCGTGTTTTATTGTGGCGTGTTTTAGTGTAGCGAGTTTTAGTGTGGTGATTTTTATTGTGGTGAGTTTTAGTGTGATGAATTTTAATGTGATGAATTTTATTGTGGTGAGTTTTAGTGTAGTGAATTTTAGGGTGGTGAGTTTTAGTGTGGTTAATTACAGTGTGGTGGGTTTTAGTGTGGTGAATTTTAGTGCGGTGAGTTTTAGTGTGGTGAATTTTAGTGTATCGAAATTTGAGTGTAGTGAGTTTTAATGTGGTGAGTTTAAAAGTGGTGAATTTTAATGTGGTGAAATTTTAGTGTAGTGAGTTTTAGTATGGTGAGTTTTAGTGTGGTGAAATTTTAGTGTGGTGAGTTTAAGTGTGGTGAATTTTAGTGTGTTGAAATTTTGTGTGGTTAGTTTTAGTGTGGTGAGTTTTAGTGTGGTAAGTTTTAGTGTGGAGAGTTTTGGTACGGTGAGTTTAAGTGTGGTGAATTTTAGTGTGTTAAATTTTTGTGTGGTGAGTTTAAGTGTTGTGAGTTTTAGTGTGGTGAGTTTTAGTGTGGTGAGATTTTGTGTGGTGAGTTTTAGTGTGGTGAGTTTTAGTGTGGTGAGTTTTAGTGTGTTGAATTTTTGTGTGGTAAGTTTTAGTGTGGTGAAGTTTTAGTGTGGTGGGTTTTAGTGTGGTGAGTTTTAGTGTGGTGAGTTTTGGTGTGGTGAGTTTTGGTGTGGTGAGTTTTAGTGCGGTGAGTTTAAGTGTAGTGAGTTTTAGTGTGGTGAGTTTTAGTGTGGTGAGTTTTTGTGTGGTGAGTTTAAGTGTGGTGAGTTTTAGTGTGGTGAGTTTTTGTGTGGTGAGTTTTAGTGTGGTGAGTTTTAGTGTGGTGAGTTTTTGTGTGGTGAGTTTAAGTGTGGTGAGTTTTAGTGTGGTGAGTTTTTGTGTGGTGAGTTTTAGTGTGGTGAGTTTTAGTGTGGTGAGTTTTAGTGTGGTGAGTTTTAGTGTGGTGAATTTTAGTGTGGTGAGTTTTATTGTGGTGAATTATAGTGTGGTGGGTTTCAATGTGGTTAATTTAAGGGTGAATTTTAGTGTGGTGAGTTTTAGTTTGGTTAGTTTTAGTGTGGAGAGTTTTAGTTTGGTTAGTTTTAGTGTGGTGAGTTTGTTTTTCTTTCCTTTTTTTGTTTTTCATTTAGTGGATTGCGGTTTTATGTGATTGGTTTTGTTTTTGTATTTTTGCTTTTGTTTTGTGTTGTGCTTTTGCTTTATTGTTTTTAATTTTTTTTTTTGTATTTGAATTTTTTGTTTCATGTTCGTAGCTGGTGAAAGTGCCGAGTTATATCGTGTTTAGGTTGCATGGGAGGTGCCACGCCTCTTTGTCCAATCCCGCCCATATATAGCCTATCATTCCTTCCAGACCATACTGCATCTGTTTTCAAGACAATCGGATCAGCCGTTTAGACGGAGAAGCGGAACAAAAGTGATTGCTTTTGTTTTTGTGTTTTTGCTTTTGTTTTGTTTTGTGCTTTTGGTTTTTTGTTTTTAATTTTTTTTGTGTATTTGAGTTTTTTGTTTCATGTTCGTAGCTGGTGAAAGTGCCGAGTTATATCGTATTGAAAGTTTAGGTTGTATGGGAGGTGCCACGCCTCTTTGTCCAATCCCGCCCATATATAGCATATCATTCCTTCCAGACCATACCGCATCTGTGGTAAAAATTTCATGGAAATCGGATCAGCCGTTCAGACGAAGAAGCGGAACAAACGTACTAACGTACAAACGTACAAACGTACAAACGAACAAACAGATTTATTATATTAATAGGATAGGATAATGCCACACATATTTCAATATATCCCATAATTCAAATAATAAGAAATACTCATTTTTCTTATAATTAAAAAAAAAAATAGAATAGAGTATTTGTTTCAACCATGCTAATAATACTGGACGACATTCTATAACTAAAAAAATAAGAAAAAAAATTAAATAAAAAAATTTCTAATTTTGCACCCATTTAAAGTTACAGGATTTTTAAGAAATACATATTACTGACGTAATCCAGTCAAGAGAATTATTTATAAATGACTAAGAAAGATCTGATCTTTCTTAATAAAATTTAAAATTATAAGTGATCGGTAATTAAATTTTGAGAAAATTAATGACAAAGTCAAAATTTGTATTTTTATTTTTGTAAATTTCAAATTCAAGTACACTTTAAAATGTGTTTCGAACATGTGATAGGTTTGGAAAGGTAATTTAATTATGTAAAATATAAGTTTATTAGTTTATCTACATATTATAGTTTCTACCCTGTAATAAGTATTTCCTAAATACCCTCTTATCTTAAATTTATTTATTTCCAAAAAGAACACGCACAATTTTTGCTGTATTCTTCGAAAAATTTGAAGAAAACGTTTTCCGGTAACTGTTGTTGTTTTCATCGATCTTTGTCTGTAATATTCGCTCGAATGCTTTTTGCGATGTCCGTCTGTCATCGTGAACTGCTTGTTAGTATGCCTGTCTGTCGATATTTTGAATGTAACTAAGAAAATATGTTCTTACGTATCACAAAACTAACTAAGAGCAATTTTTCTTGATATGCAGAAGTTTTTTTCTTTTTGCTATCAAAATCATTGTATGCATATGAGTGTTTTCATGAATAGAATAACAAAGCACAGCCAGACAATAAAAGTACATGTTATAAATAGCAATATAGAAATCATGTTTTTTTTTTCGTCCGAATATTTGTATTGTTTCAGTTCGTAAATATTTTGTTTAAAATTTTGTTTGTTTCGAGACAAATATAAATCAGAATAATCCTTTATAGACGTTAAAAATATGTATATGTACTTGTATACACATATGTGAAACGTTTTAGGGGTCTAGGGTCTATATAATCACCGCATTCTAGACAACAATAAAATAATCAAATATGTTTTGTTTTTTAATTCAATTATTTATTATTAACTTTGCATAATAAGGAGGTACCAAATCTCAAAGCATATGAGATAACTGATCGTTTGGTATTTCCAAAATATCTTTATCAGTGGCTTGTAAAAAATGTATATATTGAGCTCATCCAACGTTGATAACACAGTTGTTACTCAAACAGTGAACATGGAAGTAGTTTTTATTATTCAGTTTGTTTAAAAAAAAAAACAAAAGTTGTTATTTATAATAAATTAAACTAAAAATAAATTATTTGTTGAATACAAATCCTAAAGAAATATGCGGTTTTCAAAAAGTGATGAATGATTTTGATGGAACTATTAACGGCCGGTTGCATAAAACTTTTCACTATCAGTTAAAGACAATCTGACAGTTATATTTTTTGTTTTGTTTTTATTTCAGTATTGAAACTGTCACTTTAACTAGCCGATTTCCATCGATTAACTTTAACTCTTAGTTAAAAGTTTTATGCAACCGGGCCTAAACTTAATATTATTTATGTTTATTCATTTTTGATTTAAATTTTTGACGAAAAAAATTCATTTTTTAAAGTACTTCTAACGAACTCTCTTAAACTAGTAAATCAATTTTAAAATGTCGTTGGCAATGTTGACTGGATTACTGACGCGTTCTGTTGGAGTTTTTTCGGTACGAGACATTTTTGAAAAGGTGCGCAAAGTTACAATTTACAAAATTAAAACTGTTTACTTTGTCATTGATTTTCTCAAACTTTCGTTACCGATCACCCCATTTTACATTTTCTTATTTTTTTGAGTCAAAGAATGAATGACCCCATGAATTATTGTCATCGATGAACCAAACACTATATAAATGCTCTTATCAAGATATGTAATTGGATTTATATATGGCTGTGTGGATTTATGTATGGAACCCACAGGCGATGGAGTAAAACGGATTTGAAATTCAAAATCAATGACCCGTGTTACACTAAAATCGTTATCAATTCGGAAGATGGGAGATACACCTACAGCAGATTTAAGCAACAAACCAATTAAAATAAACATTTCATCACTTATTGAAATAAGCCTAAAAATAGAAAAACAAAATCATTCAGATTTAATAAATTTAAAGCTTCAATTGAAATGAAACAAGTCATACAAATATATATATTTATGTATAGTACTTTGTTATCGCATGGTATTTCCATGAAGCGAATTCCCAGTCGACTTATCAGCATCTTGAAGACATTATAAATACTTTAAAGTCTGAATTTAAACATTTCAGTTGCATTTCAGTCGGCAAAACGTGCACAATTAATTTTGAAAAAGTAATTCATCGAATTGCATATTATGAAATTATTTTGGTTGTGCTTAATTTTTTTGTTGTTCGGCAGAACACAGGCCGGTAATTAAGTCAAAAATTAGTTATAAATATTCAAATAATGTTTTTACATGGTGCTCAACCGGTAGTCATTAAGAATTTTGTGTTTTGTCTCGACTAATATAACGCGTCCGTAGGTCAGTGATAAGTGTGTTGGACAGCGAGCCGAAAAGTAGTGGGTTCGAATTAGAGATGGACGCGTGCCTGTTTTTGATGACACGGGGACGCACGTGCACGTCGATAGCTGACACGTACGAGCACGTGCCCGACGAGTAAATTTACAGGCACGCACGAGAAGCACGGGATTTTAAAAGACACGAAGAAACCCGGAAAAACACGACAAAACACGAAAAAAGCACTGAAAAACATGAAAAAGCAAGCATAACGTGAAAAATAATACCGGAACCGTTTAGATTTCTTGAACCAGAATCGTTATTAAAAATGTGTTGAACCGGAACTGGGATCGGAACATATATATTTTTTTTTGATTGGCATCGATACCGCTATTTTAAAAATATCGGCACCAGAACCGGAACAGATATTATAGTTCCTGTCACGGAACGCAAAGAACCGGAATCGGAACCGTTATTAAAAATGTATGGAACCGGAATCGAAACTAATTTAATTTGTTGGTTGAAACGGGAACCACAATTTTAAAAAACTTGGAACCCGAACCGGAACCGATATTCCAATAGGTTTTAGTCCCTGTAATAAATAATTCAAAAATTAAGTTTGATACTGTTTTATTCTCTTAAATCCATAAGTAAAACTAAAAAAACAGATTTTTAAGAAAAGGTTAAAATACCACAAAATTTTTATTTTCTGTAGCTTGAAGGTTTTTTTTTTAATTAGTGGTAGAAACTTTAACTATAAAAAAAATCTTTAATGGGCGCGTGCCTGATTTTAGAGGCAAGGGCACGACAGCAACTAGCACGCACGAAGATTTGCACGCACGAACTCAGATTTTCGGGCGTGACACGAAAAAAGCACGGCACGCGCCCATCTCTAGTTCGAATATTCGTGACCGCAACAATGCCAAACCTCATCATGCATTGCTCTGTTATATCTGTAAACTGTGGGTTCCACCATTTGAGTACAAATAGAATAGGCATAGCTCAAAAGAGAGGCTTGGCCTTTTATTATTATTACTATTATTATTATTTATATTACTTTTATTAAAAATAATAATATAAATTGAAAATATAATACATCTATTTTTAGATGATATGACAAACAGCTACTGTACCACATCAGCGGGTGTGCCGGGACAATGTGTGCCTCAAAGTTATTGCACGGGTATACCAGACAGGAGTCAAGACAGCGTTTGCAACAGTAACGCTCAAACGGTACTTTATTGAATTAAGACCCCATATGGCACATTTTGATTCAATGATAAATCTCCCGCTATAGCAAAATGTCTGCTGTCCCCTCAATGCCGACGGTGTGGCAGCACTAACCAAGCACGGCTGTGGAACTTATACCGAGAGCCACATCAGCAATGGTCAGGTGGCACAATTAAAGACTTATCGTTGGATGGCATTATTGAAGTACAACGATTTTAGTTCACCCTATAAATGTGGTGGTTCCTTGATAAACGATCGTTATGTGCTGACTGCAGCACATTGCATCCAGCAACAACTTCAGCCGTAAGTATTTGAAAACCAGTCGATATGATATTTAAAATTTAACTAGGATTTTATAATCAGGAAGTGATTATTGTATTTTTGGCACGTAATATGTCGATGTTTGCTACTCTGAACTGATTTGTAAAAAATTAACTTTAAAAAAAAATAGAAAAACCCCTGTTACAAAAAAGCCTTGGTTCCAAATACTAGTGAACAAAATATAGTACTGATGTACAATATTTTGCAATTTTTTCTTCTAATTACACTGCACAACAAAATGAGAAAAAAAAAGTTTGTGCACTATTTTTGCACTAATATTATGAAATTCAAAATTAGTTATAAACAATCATCTTTCAATACGTGCTTAAAAATGGCCAAGATCCGTACACATTTTTTCTTATTTTTGTTTTTACGCCTATTTATATAGCGCTCTATTATAATGCTTTCACATATTTTATTCTCAAATATTACGCATATATTTTTGGCATTAATAGCTCAATTTCTTCGAAAGAGTGTGTACTAATTTTGGATTATTTTAAACTGTGTAGTATCTTACTTTATCGATTTTAATACATTGTGTATTTAAATCAAATTAAACAAATATAAATGTATTTAGAAACTAAATAATGTTCAGATTACTTTGTAAAGTGAAAATAATACATTTAATTACATAAATACTACTTTACAAATGAACTAATTCAAAGTTTACCGACAGCACATTGAAGAAGACATTGTATGTCTTTCGAAATAGGCCAGAGTAATTCGCATTAGGGATATATAATAAACTTTAGTAATAAAAATGTCATTATATTAATTATCAGTTTGTACAATATTTGGAATACCATTTTAGAACGGTGGTACGTTTAGGCGAACACACAACTTCAACGAATCCGGATTGTAATAGGAAAATCTGTGCAGCTCCAGTGCAAGATATTGGCATTGAGGAGTTTATTGTGCATCCGGACTATAATGGCGGCATCCATAATGATATCGCACTCATACGCCTGAATCGGACTGTACAGATTACTCGAAATGGCGACATATTTCCAATTTGTCTGCCCACCGATCAGCGGATGATGGCAGAGACACATCAAAATTTTATCATTGCCGGCTGGGGAAACACTGAAAATGGTATGTGTTGTGTATTAATATTGACAAAAATTACTCTATTCTCATAAAGAATTTATTGTTTTATCTATGCAGGTAAACCATCGAAAAAATTAAAATACATTCGAGTAGATAGTCGTGATCTTAATGTTTGTAAGCAACATTATCGCCATTATCGCTTGAATAGTAATCAAATCTGTATGGGGGGCGATAACACGAAAAAGTCCTCGTGCAAGGGAGATTCTGGTGGACCGGTTGTTAAATGGGCTAGACAAGTAAACAATGATTACAAAATGGTACAGTACGGTGTTATCAGTAACGGGTTGGCGACCTGCGGCGAAAGGGATGTACCGGCGATGCATACGAACGTGGCACGTTACATGGTCTGGATCACGCAAAACATTAAAGAATAAAATAATATAATTCCTGGAACCGAACTCCAAAGTGTATTTTGCACAATTTGAAATAGTACAACTAACGCTAGTTTTTCAGTGGTAGTTTAAACTTAGTTTAAACTATGTTTACTTAAAAGTCTCACGTAGTTTAACTATTCGAGCAGTTTTTCAGTGATAGTTTAAGTTTTATTCAGATCAGTGCTTAAAATATGGCAGCACCGGAGAATTATCGATTGTGAATAGCATTTAAGAAGAAGAAGAGGATTATTTTTCTCATTTGGAACAGCTGATATTTAAGTTGCGAGAATGTCGAAATTTACATGAAATTATAAAGATAATTTAGAATAGTATATTGCACGAAATAATAAATATCAGTGAGCATTTGTGCGTGTAATCGTTCAGTGTTACTTTATGCAATGATAATAGCAGAAAACTATAAAATAAAAACCGATGACAGACAAATGAGAGCATGAGTGCGAACTGCAGAGCGCATCTCACATTTTCTGTCAAAAACATTGGGAGTTTAAACGTAGTTTAACTCACCGACATCAGTTTAAACTACGTTTACAGTGCACTAAAAAGGACGATTCTAAGTTTAAGCTAAGTTTAAACTACAAATGGAATTCAACTACAACTGACAAACTGGCCCTAAATAGAATATATATGTTTAACTACTTTAATAAAAAAAATTAAAATTACGTTTAATTCATTTAAGATGTATTAAAATATAAAAATATTCAAATAGTTAGACATTTAATTTCAGATGAATTAAAAAATAGTCTGCAGAAAGTAGTAATGTATAGTATGTATACCATTAAGATTGACTATGTGACATGGAAGTAATATAGTTGGAACATTTTGATATTTTTTGGATAGAAGTTAGTAAATCTTATGAATATTATTGTCGGTTTAAATCCGGATCTACATAGTGGTTGATGGAGCTACTACTATATTTACATAAAATTCTATCATATGCACAAACCTAATTGCTCAGAACTACAATATTAACCCCGAGATAAGTAATTCACAAAACAATGAATTAATCGTTTATTTTATAGTTATATTTAAATAATTTTCATTTCCATTTTACAGTGAAGAAATGTACGGGGAAATATGTCTCTACACAAAGAGAAATGTACTCTTAAATCATGTTTTATACGCAAACATTTTGCAAAAATTAATAATTATATCCAGCCAAGAATAATTAATCATTATTATTTGGTTTTCTTTCATTATATATGATCATAGTAAATATCAATTCTTATGGATTAATGGAATGAAATTATGCATATGTCATACATAATTCATGAATATAACTCATAAATATGAAAATTAGAGAAATATATGTTTAATGAACGTCTTATTCATAAATCATCAGTAAGAAATTTTCACCGTGTATGTTAAGAATTATATAGGAATGAATTATTTGAGGGAAAAATGTTCAGTAAAGCATTGTTCGATTCTCAATCAATCAAAGATTATTGTAGCAAATCATCTGGTATACTTTAATCTCATTAACAATCATGTTTTATAAGCCACAATGAAATCCTTTAGGCATTAGTTCGAAGAGGGTATAAGTTAATTGGACATATTTAACAATCGATTTTTAAAATTACAATGTTGCAATTTACACAAATTATGTACAACATATTGAAGTTTAACATAAAATATTAAAAAAAATCCAATAAACAAAAGTGTTGTCTTCCTGCAACTGGTTGCTGGAATTGCTGGAAGTTGAGACCACCCATTTTACAGGTATTTTTAAACAAAGGCAACACAAACGCTTCCCTGTAAATGGTAAGTTTACTTTTTTATGGTTTAAGTTGCTGCTTTATTGTTGATTTTATGGCTGGTCTAAATTGTTAGCCATTTTGTTTTGATGTTGTTTTTATTATTATAATTGCAGACTTTAAGGCTTCTGGAATTTCAGCGCTAATTTTATGTGTATTCTCAACGCAGAACTGAAAAAAGTTTTATTATTATTCCATATTTTATATGTTTGCATTATAAGGCTTTACGCAATTAATAAAGTTTTTTATTTTACTTTTTTACTAGTTTAGTATTTTATGTAAAAATTTAAATTTTGAATAAAATACGATATTTTAAAAAATTTAGTTCAACATCTATTTTGAATAAAATTTTCAATTTTGAGTAAACAATTGAAGTTTTTAAATGAATAATAATTTTTTTAAATAAATTAAATTTTTATTCAAACAAATTATCGAGTTAAAATTTAAATTTTAAGTAAACACAATAATAATTATAAGTGACAATTTTCGTTTTAAATGAAAAATTTTGATTTTTTTTTTATATGAGTTTTATAAAAAAATTTAATTTAAGCGAAAAATTTAAATTTGAGTGAAATATTGAATTTTGAGTGAAAAATTGATTTTTTACTAAAAAATTGTGTTGTATATTGATTGAATTTTTAGCGAAAATATTGATTTTTTGTGAAAAAAAATTAATTTGAAGTACAAATTTGAATTTTGAGTAAAACATTGAAATTTGAGTGAAAAATTGAATTTTTAGTTAAAATTTGAATTTAAAGTAAAAAATTGAAATTTGAGTGAAAAATTGAATTTTGAGTGAAAAATTTAATATTGAGTGAAAAATTGAATTTTGAGTGAAAAATTTAATTTTGATTGAAAAATTCAATTTTGAATGAAAAATTTAAATTTGAGTGAAAAATTCAATTTTGAGTGAAAAATTTAAATATGAGTGAAAAATTGAATTTTGAATGAAAAATTTAATATTGAGTGAAAAATTGAATTTTGAGTAAAAAATTGAAATTTGAGTGAAAATTTGAATTTTGAGTGAAAAATTGAATTTTGAATGAAAAATTTGATATTGAGTGAAAAATTGAATTTTGAGTGAAAAATTTAATTGTGTGAAAAATTTAATTTTGAGTGAAAATTTTAATTTTGAGTGAAAAAATTAATTGTGTGAAAAATTTAAATTTTAGTGAAAATTTTAATTTTGAGTGAAAATTTTAATTTTAGTTAAAAATTAAATGTTTAGAAAAATTGAGTTTTGAGTGAAAAATTGAATTTCAGTGAAAAATTCAAATTTTAAGTGATTTTTTCATTGAATTATATTATTTAGTGATAAAAACTTATTTTGAGTAAGAAATTCAAATTTGAATTTTTAGTGAAAAATTTAGTTTATATGAATAATTGAATATTCAGTGAAAAAACTTAATTTTAATTTGAAATTTGTTTTAATATAATAAACAATTTGAATATTGAGTGAAAAATTGAATTTTGAGTGGAAAATTTAATTTTTAGTGAAAAATTGATTTTTTTTAGTGAAAATTTGATATTTTGGGCGAAATATTTAATTTTGCGTAAAAATTTTAATTTTGAGTGAATAATTTAATATTTAATGAAAAATACTTAATTTTGATCGAAAAATTCAATTTTGATTGAAAAATTCAATTTTGATTGAAAAATTCAATTTTGATTGAAAAATTCAATTTTGAATGAAAGATATAAAAAATTTAAATAATTCTAATACATATATTTATTATAGTTAATTGTAAAAAATACTGAAAAAATTAATGATTAAATAAAACCTATTATTTTTTAGTTATTTTAATTTCTGTAGTTCATTTGATTCGAATGAGTGCCATTTCTTTAAATAGACAAATCAGTTTATTTTTATTATTCACAAAATAAATTTGAAACAAAATAATTTTGATTTTTCAATATGCTACAAAATGTATTTTCGACACTGAAGGTCGAAACAAACACAAAATATTTGTTTTTAATTAAAACTTATTGCAACATGTTGCTAAAACCAGCGAACCACCCACAATGCAACGTGGGTGGTATGTCTAAGTGACAGCGCGACATTTTCGTAAATTTCAACTGTCATCAATAATTCAAAAATATATTGGTTGTAAACGCGCAAAACATGACACAATTCGAGAATACATAATGGGGAAGAGAAACATGGACGACAGAGACAGAAACACGTAGCAAGAAACATTTTACAAGCATCACGTAGTATGAAGACCGACGGAGACACAGAGGAGGACATTGCAAAAAGACGAAGATGTTGCAGCCATGTAGGCGGAAATTGCATTTGAGAGCTACAAACGTCAGCCATTTTGCGGTGAGAATAACATGTGCAAATAAATCAAACAAATTGACAGAAATTGTGGCAACATTTTGAATATTGCAGCTGCACCCAATTTTACTTCTCTTTCACTACATCTTTCTTTTCAAACAGGTCTTCGTTTCCGTTGTCACTTTTGTATCGTTTGAAATTTTAAATTAAAATTCGACTGAAAACTGTTCGAATTATGGGTGTTGAATCGTATGACGGAATGTTTCCCAAATTAAGTCTCAGTGTTGCCTCGTAATTAACACAAGTGGCAACATGTGTAGATTATGTTTGTTGGATAGAGGGACGGACGGACGGACGGACGGACGGATGGTTGGATGGATGGATAGGCGATCGTTCTCGGTTGGTTGCTCGTTCATTTGGTAGCACTTTCCGGTGTTCACTCGTTGGGTGGGTGGATGTTCGATGAACATTGCTTTGACAGCTTGTCGAAGGTGTTTGTAATATGCGTCAACAACCGCGGCTACATCATATTATGATGATGATGTTCGCGGTTCAACAGCAGCAGCAGCAACCTTAGCACATGATTAAAATTTTAATTTGGCTGCATTTAAAATTTTTAGCTTTGCAAAACTGTGCAATCTGTGCTGGCTAAAATATTTGAAACAATAAAAAAAAATCAAATTTTCACAACCAAAAAAAAATAAAAATGTTCACTAAAAAATTCAATTTTTCACTAAAAATTCAAATTTTCAATAAAAATTCAATTTTTCACTAAAATTTCAATTTTTCACTAAAATTTCAATTTTTCATTAAAAATTCAATTTTCACTCAAAATTTAATTTTTCACTATAAATTCAATTTTTCACTAGAAATTTAATTTGTCATTATAAATTCAATTTTGCATTAAAAATTCAATTTTTCATTAAAAATTCAATTATTCATTAAAAATTCAAATTTTCACTAAAAATTAAATTTTTCACTAAAAATTAAATTTTTCACTAAAAATTATATTTTTCACTAAAAATTCAATTTTTCATTAAAAGTTCAATTTTTCACTAAATATTCAATTTTTCACTAAAAATTCCATTTTCACTAAAAAATAAAATTTTCACTAAAAAAAAAATTCAATTTTTCACTAGAAATTCAATTTTGCACTAAAAATTAAATTTTTCACTAAAAATTAAACTTTCACTAAAAATTAAATTTTTCACTAAAAATTCAATTTTTCATTAAAAGTTCAATTTTTCACTAAATATTCAATTTTTCACTAAAAATTCAATTTTCACTAAAATATAAAATTTTCACTAAAAAAAATTCAATTTTTCACTAAAAATTCAATTTTGCACTAAAAATTAAATTTTTCACTAAAAATTAAATTTTTCACTAAAAAATTAAATTTTTCACTAAAAATTCAATTTTTCACCTAAAATTCAATTTTTCACTAAAAATTAAATTTTTCACTAAAAATTAAATTTTTCACTGAAAATTAAATTTTTTACTAAAAATTCCATTTTTCACTAAAAATTCTATTTTTCACTAAAAATTTAATTTTTCAGTACAAATTCAATATTCACTAAAAAATCAATTTTTCACTAAAAAAAAATCAATTTTTAACTAGAAATTCAATTTTGCACTAAAAATTAAATTTTTTCACTAAAAATTCAATTTTTAACTAAAAAAAAAATGTTTCACTAAAAATTAAATTTTTCACTAAAAATTCAAATTTTCACTGAAAATTCAATTTTTCACTAAAAATTAAAATTTTCACTAAAAATTCCATTTGTCACTAAAAATTCAATTTCTCACTAAAAATTCAATTTTTCACTAAAATTCAATTTTTCACTTAAATTTCAAGATTTCATTAAAAATTCAAATTTTCACTAAAAGTTAAATTTTCCCCGAAAAAAATATAATTGTTATTTCAAATTAAATTTTTCACTTAAATTTCAATTTCTTAATACTTTGCGAAATAATAAACAAAATATTTATTTTGTTTTTAATTGAAATATAGTTTACAAATACAGCGCCCACTTAAGTAGGCTCTCCGTTTATCAAGTGTTAATTTTTTGCAATTTAATAAATCGAGTAGCGAATTTACGATGTGGCGCTGCGTATGCAATAATTTCACCGGAAGCACTTCCGGCGCCGTGCGTTATGCGGCTCGTTGAAACAACATAAAAAAATATAATGCGAAGAGTCTATAAAATGAAATGGTGCCAGAAGTGCTGCAACATTCGCGGGAAAGCAATCACCGACATCTTCATTTGAACACGAATCCGAGTCCCAAGTTCCATGTACCGAGTTCCAGTTAAATTGTTATTAACACACTGAATAACAAACTTAGATTAGGGGGTGTGGGGACTCACAGCATATGGGAGTGGGGCAAATGTTGGAATTGGTGGTAATGATGAGATGGAGTATGATATTACTGACAACACCAAAGAGGCGAATTGCAGAAATAATAGGAATGAGACACACAAGTATGGGTAACAGTAGAAATATTATAGTAGGGAAGGATCGTCTGAACGCGTTAATAGAACATGGCATAGTAACGTGTACAATAAACCAAATGTAAATTAAAAAAAAGAGTTGTTAAATATTTGGGTCAAAAGAGAAAACCAGCATTTAAAACAGAATTTTAAATTCGAATATAGTTTAATATATAAAATAAAATTTTTAAATATATAACATATTACAATATTTAAATACAAATGGAAAATCTAACAAAAGTAAACAAAATTGCATCAATTATGCCGACGGCATTTGGTGTTTATGTCTGGCTGCCGTTCAGTTGCATGTCACTGCATTCCGAGTATCAATGGACGCACATTTTATATAGTAAATATTGAACAGAACGTCCGTCTTATTGTCCGTCCATGCATCCATTGACGTGCTGCGCCACAAGTCGTCAAAAATTTGCAAAATTAATTAGTTTCTAAATTGAATACAAAATATATATCAATTGTAAAGACTATAAATATGAAATTCATAATTTTTTGCATGGCTGGATGTGCGAATGACAAAACGTTGGGTTCGGTTGGAGGAAGGCGACATGAAGGTCTTCTGTACAATTTGAAAACTATTTATAAAGTTCGAAGCAATATGTAGCATAATGAAGGTCAAACAATAGAGGTAAATAATATTTTATGTTTATTTCAATGTTTGCAATACGGTAAATCAAAAATAAATGGTTAGGAAAATTTACTACCCAAGTTTTGGAGTTCGTTTTAATCGTTTTAAATAGTATAAATATTTTATTACACCGAAAAATGTTTTTAATTTGATCAATACAGTGCAGAAATTGTATGGTATTCGATAATATTTGATTGGCGATTTCTCTTGGAAGATTTCTCTTTGGCGAGTAGTTTTGTACGAAAAAAAGTTATATTGGCGAAGAATAGACTCAGCGAAGAATTGCCTCGGAGAAAAATGGTACGGAGAAGAGTTATCGTGTTGGCGCTTGAAATATTAGCCTATACACACTCCCAATTGTACTAAAACTGTTCAAAATTAGTTTTTGTCTAAACTAGATTAATTTAGTTTGGACAATAAAAATCGACTAATTAATTGAGAGAACCGAATATGTTGGTTGGGCAACAAATCTCTATTCTGTGCACCATTTCTCGCTGGGTTAGCTTTAATGAATTCTGAATAATAGAGTTATGAGTGCCATATCCCTATATTTACCATATTATATTGCAATATTGACTCATTTTATGTAAAACGCATTAAATTAAATCGGTTGTGTCATCAAATACCATCAAGTGCAATCAGTTAGAATTTATGTGAATTAAATAGTTTTGCTGGATCACTGACAAAGGTCGCACGCGTTGACTGCAATATTCAGCTACTACTTTTCATAGATGATAGTGCATCTATGTATCTGTCTGGATATGGGGCGAGGGAAAGTCAATTAAAGCTAATGGAGCATCACACATGTGGGGTTGCTTTGAAAGTGTGGAAGGCCTTATGTCTGGCAGAGATATGTCTTCCTGGAAGAGGGCGGTGAGATACTGAAAATGGTCGTGAGACGCGTGTTCGTCGAACTGTACCACATACCATATACAAAATTACGTTTGCTCTAAAATGTTATTTAATTGGCTACAGACCAACGCGATACAAGTCTCACAACGAATCTCTTAACTCGGATCATAGTGCAGTTCAATATAAAAAAAAAAAAAAATCTATGATGATGAAGAATTTGAAAAAAAGAAGGTGAGAGAGTGGAAATATATAAAAAAGTATTCAATAATTAAACTAAAAGGCATATAGAATACAACTCAACATGAAATGATAGAGAAAGTATGAAAAAAATTGGAATCTAAAATAGCACTAACTATAAGAACGAATAAAAAGCAATAAAGAAACACGAAGATGTAGAGGAAGGTTAAACATAAATAAAAGAGAAAGATGAAATTGATGAAGAAGATGAAGATGACGGTTAAATATAAGTTTAAGAATAAAATTAAAAAGACTTTGAGGAAGATTAGGAAGATGATTAAGAAGAATATTAAGAAGACGATTAAGTAGAAGATTATGAAAAGAGTAAAAGGAAGGTTAAAAATAGGATTAAACAGAAGTTAAGGATGAAGATAAAGCTAAATGTTAACGAAGAAGTTTAAGAAAAATACTAAAAAGAATATTAAAAAAAATTAAGAAGAAGATAAGATATAAGATAAA
This sequence comes from Dryomyza anilis, assembly GCA_951804985.1. Taxonomy (NCBI): domain Eukaryota; kingdom Metazoa; phylum Arthropoda; class Insecta; order Diptera; family Dryomyzidae; genus Dryomyza; species Dryomyza anilis. Next base: position 95,284,538 of record OX638132.1, read on the forward strand.
GAAAAGATAAAGAATAGGATTAAGAAAAAAGTTAAGAATTAGAACAAGAAAAATATTAAGAAACAAGATTTGGACAACGTACTAAGAAGAAGATTAAGGACGAAGAAGAGGAAGACGACAACGAAAAAGATTATAAAGAATAAGAATAACCAGTTGGGAAGGTTAGATCACATGGGAAATTTTAAAGTACGGACATTTTATAGTAGGCGTTATTATAATAGTTAGGATTATCCAAATTATAGTCGGTCTAAGCCGACTATAAATACCCTACACATATGTGTGGGTACCATTCAAAGTTGTATATAGGTCACCAGGGTATATGAATCCTGAAAATAACTACAAACTTTCAATCGGTGAAGAATTTCCATTCATTTGATACCCATATTTAAAAAATGGGTAGGTGCACCGAATTTCGATTTTTTTTTTTTTTTTGGGAACCACAATTCGTTTTGCGGGAGAACATTATTTTCATGTATTTGAACATGAAGTCAATATATATTTGATCAAAAAAAGTTTACCTGAACACGTATACAGTAAAATTCACCAGTAGATGTGTTTTATATGATAAATTTGAACATAAGTGGTCGGTTCACAGGACATAATGGACTGATCGTGCCCATTTTCACTGACAGATAGCGTAAATATATAAGTAATCTAAATTAGTAGTTTCATTTATTTAGCTCTTCTAGTTTTTCTGTAATCGTGATTTCAACAGACAGACAGACAGACAGACAGACGGACAGACAGACGGACATCGCTAAATCTAAAGGTCATGCTGATCAAGAATATATATACTTTTCCATTCCGGAGATGCTTCCTTCTGGGTGTTACAAACGGCGTACCAAACTGAATATAAACCTTTCACTTTTAGTGTAGGGTACAAAAGGGAATTAAGAAGAAGATTAAGAAGTAGATATGAAGATGAAAAAGTAGAAAATAAAGAAGAAGATGAGGAAGAGGAATAAGGATAAGGAAAAAGATTAAGAATAATAATAATAAAAAGCTAATTGAAGAAGATTTAGAAGTAGTCATAAAGATGATTAAGAAAAGATTAAGTAAAAGATTTAGAATAAGATAAAGCAGAAGATTAAAGAGAAACTGAAGTATAAGATTAAAGATAATAAGAAGTAGAATGTAGATATGACGATTAAGAAGAAGAAGATTTTGAAAAAATGTATGAAGATTAAGTGAAACATTAAAAGGAACACAGAAAAAAATGTACGTAATATTGATGAATTCCGTTCATAATATTAATGACTAACTATATCAATGTTATGTATGCGATCATAAATATGATGAACGCTTGATAACTGTCGAAAAAGTGTTCTACAATATGATGAACTTTATGTGAAGAATACGTTTCATCATATTAATGAACCAAAATATAAAATACAACATATATGTTCTTCATATTGAAGAACGCTGTTCATTAAACCAAATTTCTATTAAAACATTTTTTTTTCGTTCATTTTTACTGTACTTCTCAGTTCTCAAGTAGTTCATGTATGTTATATCTTTTATAATGCTTGCTCGACATGCATAAATTAGTAAAATGTTTTATAATATATTTATTTATTTATAAATACAACTCTTTGTTAATTAAAAGTTATATTTATAAAAAATTAATTAAAAAAAAAATGTTTTTGAAAATTTATTTTTTCGAAAAATATTTTTTTGAGAACAATTTTTTTTCGGAACATTTTTTTTATCGAAAAATTTTTTTTAGGAACAATTTTTTTTTTGTCCGATTTTTTTTTTTTTTTAAAAATTTTTACAAAATCTTTTTTTTTCGAATTATTTTATAACTTTTTTTTTTTTTGAAAAAGTATTATGAACAAATTCATCAATACGACAATTCAAATTCATTGTATTGAATATTTTGTATTGAATACTTTAATATGTCATTTAATGAACGGTGGTATCAATATGATGAATCTGGTAGTTGGTAAAAAAATTCATACTATTTATGAATAAATTCATCATATTGAAGAATTTTCTTTTCTGTGAGGAATAAGAAAATATGAATAACGAGTTGGGAAAGTTAGGTCACATGGGTAAGTTCGGTCACATGGGGCGGATTTTTATAGTCGGTCGGGCCCGACTATGGAATACCCTACACCTTTGGTGGGGATATTAATGTGGGATATTTAATTGCAGACCTTTTAATTATGCTGAACCTCCCCACCCTCAGAATATTATTCATATATCAGAAATTAACGTCTTATATCCCCATAAATTAAAAAAATTATATAAAGTATAAAAAACTAAAAAAAAAATTGAAAAATATTTGGGCGGACCACGCCTATATTTAAAATTTTGAAAGGCTAATATTTCATAGATTTGATTTTAATAATTTACGGATCAAATTTCCACTATGAAAACCCGGGAAATAATAAAAAAAAAGTGGGCGGATCACGCCCATTTTTGGACCACATATTTATAGGTGAATTTTAAAAATACTTTTTAAATTTTTTAACTATACCTTGAATACTTTTGGAGTTATTAGTTCCGAAAGAGTTATAAAAAAGTGACTTGTATGGGAGGTGGGCGTGTCCGTTGACCGATTTGGCTCATTTTCAAACTCAGTTCCTACTTTTGGCTAAAATATATTGAGAAGAAATTTTATCGCATTCTGATTAGTATTTCTCAAGTTATTCTGTATTCGGACAGCAAGACAGCAGGACAGCAAGACAGCAAGACGGACAGACAGACAGACAGACAGACAGACAGACAGACGGACATGGCTAAACGGACTCGGGTAGTGATGCTGATCAAGAATATATATACTTTTCCATACCGGACACGCCTCCTAAGGGGCGTTACAATATATGCACAAAGTTAATATACCCTGTACCTCATAGGTGTAGGGTATAAAAAGAAATGTCCCCTTGCAGCTAACGAACTAAGTAGTTTGCACTAAACGAAAAATGCATCAAATATCGTTAGATGGAAACTAATTTTGTTACCAGCCAAAGAACAGTTATTTTGTCCAATTTTCAAAAAAAAAATATTTTCTTTTCGTGTAATGTTCGAAAATGAGTAGTTAATAAATTCGTTTTTTATAGGAGGTACAAACTATTTAAACCCATCACTTTTCAATATGTTTCTCTCAAAATTTGCTAGTTCTAATTTCCGCGCTGCAAGTGCTCCAATCTACCCCCAACATAATTCGCGACGCCCTAAATCAACAGCATCGCACCTTTGCTCCATCGCACGCTATTGTTTTACTGAACTTTATTACATGCTTGCGGTAGTAAACACGTCTGGCGCCGACGCCGACGCTTAACGTCACAACAACGTGTTGCGATTATGCGTCTTACGTCGCTGATTACGTAGTCATCTACGTCATCATCATCATCGTTGCGCTGTTAAATGCAGCAGTCTTTGGCGCATCACAGCGCCCTTGGGTATCACGAAAAAAAAACGCAAGTTTATGAGTTATGCGTCAATTAAGCAGTAAAAACAGCTGCGAGCAGGGATTAGACTGAGACTGAGCGATGATAGCCGCTTCAACCTGTCGTTCCGACTGTTGCTGCTGATTCTTTGTGCTACGTGCAACTTTAGCCTCTTGGAGGGGTTCAAGTTGAACACGTGATTAAAACAAAATTCGCAGTCGTGATGGGAGCATAATTCAAGGGAAGCTCATAATTGTCACTAGTGAGTAAAGTTCTTCGGTGGATAGTGTATTTTAATTAAGGTGTTCATAAAAGCTTTAGAAACCCCATTAATCCATATTTAATATGTACTAAAAGGTCAGGTAATAAAATAATTAAAATTAGTGTCAAGTTATAATGAAACTTAAATTTTAAGAAGTCTCATCATAGAAGTTTGAGTTGAAATTATTTTTAAATATATTGAAACTCATTTGTAATATAGGAGATGTGTGTCGAAAATGAAATACCATAATTATTTTGTAAACAAAATAAAAAAAATATATAGAAACAGTTGCATGCTTAAGACATTCGAAATATCCCTTATATGAGGTATTCCTCATTAAATCGAATATGGGTTGACACTTACCCTCTTCGATTTCAATTAAATTTCGACAACTGATTGAGGTTATTGTAACTTTGGTAATTTTTGTTTGTTTTTTTTCCAGTTTCATTAATTTAAGTGATAAAATTGTACTTTTTTTGTGTAATCCCATATATATTAAAATATAAATAAGAATAGCTATGGGTTTCATTTGCCCACACACTCGTCAAAAATGGAATACCAAATGTCATTATAAAAATGAGTTGGGAAAGTTAGGTCACATGGGTAAGTTCGGTCCCATGGGGCGGACTTTTATAGTCGGTCGGGCCCGACTATGGAATACCCTACACCATTGGTTATCAGAAATTTACATCTTATATCCCCATAATTAAAAAAATTGATATAAAAGTATAAAAAACTAATACAAAAAATTAGAAAAATGTAAATGGGCGGACCACGCCTATATTCAAAAATTTTGTAAAGATAATATTTCATAGATTTGATTTTAATAATTTACGGTTCAAATTTCCAATATGAAAACCCGGGAAATAATAAAAAAAAGTGGGCGGATCACGCCCATTTTTGGACCACATATTTTTGTATGAATTATAACAATACGTTTTAAATTTTATAACAATATCTTGAATACTTTTCGAGTTATTAGTTCCTAAAGAGTTATATAAAAGTGACTTGTATGGGAGGTGGGCGTGTCCGTTGACCGATTTGGCTCATTTTCAAACTCAGTTCCTATTTTTGGCTAAAATATATTGAGACGAAATTTCATCGCATTCTGATCAGTATTTCTCAAGTTTTTCTGTATTCGGACAGCAAGACATCCAGACGGACAGACAGACAGACAGACGACAGACGGACGGACATGGCTAAACGGACTCGGGTTGTGATGCTGATCAAGAATATATATACTTTTCCATACCGGAAACGCCTCCTAAGGGGCGTTACAATATATGCACAAAGTTAATATACCCTGTACCTCATAGGTGTAGGGTATAATTATGAAAAACAAGGAATTTCGATACATTTTTATTGAATTAAAAAGAAATATTTCATTATACCCGCTCAAGGCCCTTTTTTAATCGCAGAAATCTAATCAAATGATACAAATTGTTTAATCTCATATGTAGTGTATCTCAAAAGCAAGAACAATACATGGTAGTTCTTGTTCTTGTTCGTTCTTGCTCTTTTTTGCAAAAGTCAAGAAACGTTCGGGCGATAAGCCTATTCTAGCAATGCGTTGGTAGAATAGGGAATAACTATTAATATTACAAGTTTGCTGTTATGTTTAGGATTGGTCAGCGCGGCAGAGATATGAGTCTGGTACGATAAGTCGAAATTTAAAATATCGAAACAATAGAAAATAATAGAAATAGAAAAAATTCGATTAATGCGTACAAAAATACATTTCCCAAATAAAATTCGAACCCAAATACAATATTTTAGTACGCAGAAAAAATTCTTCAATATGTAAATAATATATTTTCGACCTTAAATTTCTATACCCTACACCTATGAGGTACAGGGTATATTAATTTTGTGCATATATTGTAACGCCCCTTAGGAGGCGTGTCCGGTATGGAAAAGTATATATATTCTTGATCAGCATCACTACCCGAGTCCGTTTACACATGTCCGTCTGTCTGTCCGTCTTACTGTCCGAATACAGAATAACTTGAGAAAAACTGATCAGAATGCGATGAAATTTCGTCCCAATATATTTTAGCCAAAAGTAGGAACTGAGTTTGAAAATGAGCCAAATCGGTCAACGGACACGCCCACCTCCCATACAAGTCACTTTTATATAACTCTTTAGGAACTAATAACTCTAAAAGTATTCAAGATATAGTTATAAAATTTAAAGCATATTGTTATAATTCATACAAAAATATGTAGTCCAAAAATGGGCGTGATCCGCCCACCTTTTTTTTCATTATTTCCCGGGTTTTCATAGTGAAAATTTGAACCGTAAATTATTAAAATCAAATCTATGAAATATTATCCTTACAAAATATTTGAATACAGGCGTGGTCCGCCCATTTACATTTTTCTAATTTTTTGTATTAGTTTTTTATACTTTTCTATCAATTTTTTAAATTATGGGTATATAAGATGTAAATTTCTGATATGTGAATAATATTCTGAGGGTGGGGAGGTTCAGTATAATTAAAAACTTTAAAATTAAGATATACAATTAAATATCCCACCAATGGTGTAGGGTATTCCATAGTCGGGCCCGACCGACTATATAAGTCCGCCCCATGTGACCTAACTTACCCATGTGACCTAACTTTCCCAACTCGTTATAAATATTTCTGATTCAGGCTCGAGGTCAAATATCGTTTCAGTAATTAAATGACACTGACATTAAAAGTGGACCAGTTACTCCATTGATGTTCCTGAAGACGAAAACCGACGATTTTTGAAATATTGAACGAATAAATATACAAATGTTTTAATAAAACAATTAAAAAGTTTTATTTAAAAACGATATCTGACCTCGAGCCTGAATAAGAAATATTTTATTCTTCAATATGATGATTTTATTCATAAATCTTATGAATTTTTTCACCAACTACCAGATTCAACATATTGTTACGAAAATTCAGTCTACGGAAAACTGTTCTACAAGTTCGTATCTCTGGATTGTGTACAAAATAAAAACACTCTTATGTTTGGTTTAAATTATAACAATTAACTTTATTAATTCACTTTAATAAACAACTTTACTAATAGCAAATTCTAACAACTGTTGCATGTCCACAATTTAACTTGACATTTATCACACGAGATGCACTCGACCACTTTATAATCACTACTGAAGTGCTGTACCTCAGATGCGGCTCCCTTATATACTGCATGCATCAGTTCGAGACGTTTCGATAAGCTTCTACTTGTTTCGAGAACCTTCTACTCGTTTCGTGAATGACGCATGCTATTGGCATTTCATTCGCACTCACGTGTATTAATGTGCTGATCTTCCATCTCTTTCTCGCACATTGCTCAGTACGCTGAATGATCTTCCGTCTCTTTCTAACACATTGCTTAGTGCGCTGAATTGTCTTGCGTCTCATTTATTATTGTTGAATGCTTGCACAGTAGGGCAAATTACCTCTTTTCGAAACAATATGAACGATTTCATTCATATCATTCATAACTTAATAAATGAATTTTTTAAGACTTTTTCAAAAAAACACAAAAAATTGTTTTACGAAAATAAAATACAAAAAAAATTCCTTAAAAAATATAATCCAACAAAAAAAAAAACAAATTTGTGCGATTTTTTTTTCAAACGAAAAAATAAATAAAATTTCAAAAAAAAAACAAAAAAAAAAATTTTTGAACGATTTTTTTTAATATCTTCGAAAAAAACATTTTTTAGTAAAAAAAATGTGTCTGTATAAATATGTTCGAAATTTTTTTGTTTTTGAACAAATATTTTTTTTTAATTTTTTGATAAAATTATATTTTTTTTGTAATCCAAAAAAAAAAAAATAATTAAAAAAGAAAAACTATTTATCCCAAATTTTTTTTTTGTTTTTTTATTTTCCGAATTGAGGCGAAAAAATTGTTATAGATTATTTTTGGCTTTTGGAAAATGTTTGCATAATAAGACATTTTTACAAAAAAAATTCCCAAAATGATTTAATTGAGTTGGTTATAAATCGGAATAATTCAAAAATTAAAAAAGTTTACCAAAAAACATCTGAATTCAAATTTTAAAAAAATAGAAAATTAGTTAAACATACCAATATGTTTAACTAAAATTCCATTAGCTCTCTTCTACTTTTAAAAACCTTTTAAACCATTTGAAAGTCGTTTTAAATCTCATATCTTTTGCATATCTTATGTGTCTTATGGTTTCAAATGACATAGCAATTTCTGTTAAGGTTTAAATAATTAATTAAACGAATGTTCCGTATTACCCATGTATTCTATTTAGCGTACAAATTCCCAACTAATACTTTTAAATAATAATTAACACAATTTGAGTAGATCTTTATACCAGCAAGACGAAAATTCAACCTAAAATTAGTTTACCTCTTTTTATTCTATTTTCGTATTTTATATATTTATATATATTAAGATATATTAAAAAAATATAAAATCTTTTTAGTAAATTCCTAAAAAGTTACCTAACTTCACCATTTATTTATAATTTATTCCATATATAAAATATATATCTTGTGACACATCGCATTTCCAGCGTCCTCGAAAAATAATGAATCATGATTTATGATTAAAACTTTTCAACTTATCGCTAAATCGAAAAACTAGCGAGTGTAACATAAATTTTAGTAAAACTTAAATCAATAACGAAAAACGACAAAAACAAAATATCTTAATTTATGACCTTTTTATAATTTATCGTTGAAGCGCGTTGCCTGCACCAAAAATGGGCGGTTCACTTGATGCTTGATGGGCACATTCATCTTGTCACCCAATTTGTGACTCAATTTGCACATAATTAATTTGGCAGCACTTTCTTCTTGCATTTTGTATAAAGTCATCATCATCAGAGGATGATGCCAAAATGGCGCACAAATTGTAGAAACTGTAGCAGCTTCAAAGACAAGAGTAGATGATAAAGAGTTGGAATGAATGTACAATAAGTAATGCTAAAACTGCAGACAAATTGTTCACAAAAAGTGAAACTGCGTCATAAGCAAAAGTGTGCAGAATGCGTCATTATTATCATCATCACCATTAAACATTCCTAAAACCATGTCAACTCTTACATCAACTTTAACCTCAACAGAATAATATATATTCACTACATTGTTATCATCTTTATCACTCACTTGGGCGACATTAATAATAACCTCAGCATATTTATTATTACTTTTTGGTGTTGTTTTCTTTTTCCACATAGTTTGTATTTCTTGATATTCTTTTTCTTTTTTATAATTGAATGTAGTTACATAAAAGTAATTTAATATTATTTATAAACTAGATTTTATTCATTAACGTTATATCATTTAATTCATTAAAAGTTTTTTATCATTAATAAGACTTCCCGACCTAAATTTAAGAGAATTGCATTCAATGATGATGAAATACAATTATTTTTTCATCATCTATATCTTACAGGAACATATACATCATTTACAGCAACATTCATCATTTACAGCAACATATACATCATGTTCTTTACATCATCTACATCATAATATGCATCATCTATATAATCATTTACATAATCATTTACATCATATACATAATCGTCTAAATAATCATCTACATCATCATCTACATCACCATCTGTAAAATCATCTTTTGCATCATCTTATACAATACTAAATTATCTTATACATCATAAAATTGATCATAACATACATCATCTACATTATCATCAACATAGTTATTTACATCATCATTTACATCATCGTTTACATCATCAGCTGTACAGACATTTATACCATAATCTCTGCCATCTTCTGCATCATCATATACAATCCTAAAATATGATTTATCATCATTTACATCATCATCGTCTAAATCATAAATCTATATCATCATCTGCATCATCATCTACATCATCATCTGTAGAATCATTACATCCAAAAATTGATCATAATATACATCATCTACATTATCATTTACATCATCATCTAAATCATCATATACATCATCATATGCATCAACATCTACATCATCATCTACATCATCAGCTGTACAATCATTCAGTCATCTTATACATCATAATATTTATCATAATTTGCATCATCTTAAACATTATATTATACATCATCTTATATATTACCTTATACATCATCTTATACACCATCTTAGACATCATCTCATACATCATCTTATTCATCATCTACATCATAATATACATCATCTAAAGAATCGATTACATTACATATACATCATCATCTAAATCATCATGTACATCATCATCTGTATTTTCATATACATCATCATCTGTACCATCATTTACATCATCATATACATCAACATCTACATCATCATCTACATCATCAGCTGTACAATCATTCAGTCATCTTATACATCATAATATTTATCATAATTTGCATCATCTTAAACATTATATTATTCATCATCTTGTAATTCATTTTATACATCATCTTATACATCATCTTATACATCATCTTATACATCATCTTATTCATCATATACATAATAATATACATCATCTAAAGAAACGATTACATTACATATACATCATCATCTAAATCATCATGTGCATCATCATCTGTATCATCATCTACATCATCATCTGTACCATCATTTACATCAAAATATTTTTCATCTTCTACATCATCATATACAATACTAAATAATCTTCATTTCCCTCAACCTTAACATCACATCTAAATATTAATCATCTGTTCATTAATCATCATCTTCATTATCACCACAGTTATTATCATCGCCGTCATCATCAAGATCATCATCTGGCAACACGTTTCATCTGATAGCAATTCAAAAATGTGTCCAGCAACAACCAAAATGAAAGTCAAATGCTCTGCCATGATGGCATCGCCCGCGGCATTCGCGCCACTTACGCTGACACGGGATGCGTCACATCGCATCGCGTCACGACGCAACGTTGGTTGGAGTTGCAGCGCAGCGCCGCGCTTTTTCCATTTTTTGCTGATGCCGAAAGTTAGAAATTTCTTTGCTGTTGAAGCAAAAAAAAAAAAAAAAATATGCCCAAAAGTAGTAAAGACTAAAAATTCGATACGCGCATCAAAAGTGGAAACGGAAGCTAAATATCCGCCATAATGCCAAAGGATTAAAGGTGCCTGTTTTTGTATACGTGAGAGTGTGAGTGAGATTGGGGTAGTGTGCGTGATAATATGTAAAAAAAAATATGCAAGGATTTTCAAGGATTGCCATGGTATAAAAAGGGTTCAAAATAAGTCTCGCAAAAAATCAACCTATTTGAAAGTCAAAGTTAAATGAATTCCGGCGCAGCAGGAAGCAAAGAAGAATGTGCAAAATAATGCAAAAAAGGGGGGTATATTATTTAAATCAGGAAAAAAACAACGCTGACTAAAGAGTTATGATATAAAAAAATTGCAGCAGAGTGGAAAAAATTTAAAATTCTAATTACATAGATTCAACTGATGCTCGGGGATTTTAAAAGGATCTGCACGCAATCCAGCAGTATGTAGAGAGCTTATGCGGCCACCAGTGCCCTCAATGACTTATTTAAAAAGGCTCAAAAGCATACGCAAGGTCGCAGTGAGTGTTGCCATATCGAGAAAACAATACGAAACATTATTTGGACAGGAAAAAGTATACAACACTCATAATATGAAAAAAAAAATCAAATTTAAGAAAAAAAAATTAATATAAAAAATATTTCAAATTGTTATATATATTTTTCACTCCAGTATTGGCTCAAAATTGTATTTTTCAAAATTATACTTTTACCATTAAAACACCAAAATTTAAATTAAAATTTAAGTTTTTAATCAAAAAATATATTATGTTTGGAATTTCGTATGTTCAGTTTAATTTTTCAATTCTCGACCAAAATTAATTTTCGAAATTCTAAATCCAATTTTTACTACATATTCGAACTTCAAATTAGATATGGGTGCGTGTCTGTTTTTGATGGCACGGACACGCCGATAGGTGACACGCACGAGCACGAGCCCGACGACTAAATTTAAAGGCACGCACGAGAAACACGTTTAAAACACGGGATATAGCAAGACACGAAGAAGCACGGAAAAACACGAAAAAGCACGGAATCACACGAAAAACTGGGCAAAACGTGAAAAATAATATTATAAACAGGGACTAAAACCCTTTAGAATATCGGTTCCGGTTCCAAGATTTTTATAATAGCGGTTCCGATTCCGGTTTCAACCAAAAAATTAAATATGGGTTCCAATTCCGGTTCTACACATTTTTAATGACGGTTTCGATCCTGGTGACAAAAATCGAAATGGTTCCAAATACAATTTCGGTTCTTAACGGTCACAAGATTTAAAATATAGCGGTTCTGGTTCCGATTCCGGTTTCAAGCCAAAATAAAAAATATATGGGTTTCGATTCTGGTTCCACACATTTTTTTTTTAAATCGGTTCTGGTTTTTACGGCCCCTTATCATAAATATTTCAAAAATTAACTTTGGTACTGTTTTATTCTCTGAATCGGAACCTCTTCGGAATCTGAACCTGTCGGGGACCGGAAGGAACCGGATTCGGAACCGTTATTAAAAAATGTGTGGAACCGACACCGATATTCCAAAGTGTGTTTGCACTTTGTTAAAAAAATACCTTATTTGATTTCTGTTGCTGAAAGTAAAGGGTTTTTTTTTTTAAATTGGAGTAGAACCTACAAAAAAATCTTTAATGGACGCGTGCCTAATTTTAGAGGCACGGACACGCACGGGCACGACGACAACTAGCAAGCACAGAGATTTGCACACAAAAACTCAAATTTTCGGGCGTGACAAATTTAAGTTTTTCACTAAAAAATAAAATTTTCACTCAAAATACAAATTATAATTAAATTTTCACTCGAAATTTAAATTTTCACAAAAAAAATATATATATTTTTCACTCGAAATTTAAATTTTCACTCAAAATTGATATTTTCATTCAATATTAAAATGTTCTCTCAAAATTTGAATTTTCACTCAAAATTTTAATTTTAACACAATATTTAAATTTTCACAAAAAAATTAATTTTCACTCAAAATATAAATTTTCACTCAAAATTTAATTTTTCACTCAAACTTTAAATTATAACTAAAAATAAAAATTTTCACTCAAAATTAAAATACTCACTCAAAATTAAAATACTCACTCAAAATTAAAATTTGTACTCAAAATTCACTGAAAATTGAAATTTTCATTCAAAATTAAAATTTTTACTCAGACTATAAAGTTTTAAAAATAAAAAGCTAATCTAATATTTGCACTTATTTCACTCAAAATTATAGTTTTCACTCAAAATCAAAAGTTTTCACTTAAAATCACTGTAAAATTATCAATCAAAAATAATATTTTAACTGAAAATTAAAATTTTGAAACAAAACTCAAAATCACTAAAATTTTAAAATTTACTCTAAATATAAATTTTCACTCAAAAATGTGTATGTCTCTTCAGATTTTAATTTTTACTCAAAATATAAATTTTCACTCAAAACTTAAATTTGAACTCAAAATTTAAATTTTTACTTAACATTTTAATATTCACTCGAAATTTTTTACTCAAAGTAAGTTTTTTCCTCATAATTTTAATTTTCACTCAAAAATTAATTTTTTTCATATTTAAAATTTTCACTCAAAAATTAAATTATAATTTAAATTATAATTTTCACTTAAAATTCAAATTTCAATTAAAATCTTAATTTTCACTCAAAACTACAATTTTCCCTCAAAGTTAAAAATTGACTCAAAATTGAAATTACCAGTAAAAATTAATATGTTTACTCAATTATATATTATATTTATGTTCAAATTATCAATCTAAATCAAAATTTTCATTCAAAACTAAAATTTTGACCCAAAACTAAAATCTTGTCCCATAATTTAAAATTTCACTCAAAATTAAAAATTTCACTCTAAATTCAAATTGTCACTCAAAATTCAAATTTTACGAATTTCTACTTAACATTTAATGGTTTACTCGAAATTGAAAGTTTCACACATAAATCGAATTTTCACTCAAATTTTAAAATTCCATTAAAATCATATTTTCAATTAAAATTAATAATGTCACTCAAAATTAAAATGTTCACTCAATATTAAAATATTCACTCAAAATTAAAATTATTTTTTTCAATTTAATTTGAATTTTTACTCATTATCGAATTTCACACAAATATTTACTAAAAATTAGAATTTTTACTTGAAATTTAAAATTTTATTTGAAATACAAATTTTCACTCAGATTACAATTAAAATAATTACAATTTTTATTTTTTCACATAATATTTTTTTGTTTTATTTTTTATATTTGTTATGTTGAATCATCTGGCAACATCGCTTTACAACTCTTTTTTTTTGCATACATTTTGTTGTTATTTTGTTGTTGGTTTTTTTTCGAATGTTTCACATTAATTTTTTTCGGTCTCACTGGTGCTCGTCAACAGCCGGCCGCCACCCTTCGTCACAGCTGATGCTTTATTCAAAATTATGCTTTTCCAGTTGCCCGCTTTCATCGGCGACGCACTTGAGTTGGCTTTTAAAGGCGTCCGTCCTTTGCGCCACTGTCTGACAATCGGTGTCCTTTATATTTTTCACATTTAATATTTTTTTTTATTTTCTGCGAAATGAGTTCATAAAGCATGAGTGTTGCTTACGCTTTGTGCTTGCCATCAAGTTGTGTTTTGTGTTGTTCTCCTTGTCAAAGTCTCACTCACATTTTGAGTAGATTTTGTGTTTTTTATTATCCCATGGTTGGTTTGTGCTTTATTTCATGTTGTTTATGAGACGGTTTTATGTGTTTGTTTTCGTTGAAGTTAGATGTTTTTTGGTAATATTTTTGCATTTTTCTGTCGTCTTTTAAATGCGTATCAAGTGTATTTAATGTATAAAAAAATGTTTTTAATTCTGAGATAATATTTGTCACAATTAGCTTTTAGTAATAAAAATGAAATAATTCCAAGATGGGCTTCGCAGATGACATTTTTAATGTATTTTTGAAAACTCTGCCTTATAGAGGATCATTTTTATTTAGATAATTTCAGGAGTATTTATCGGTCAATGAAGTTATGTAAAACTGAACTTTTCAATTTGTCAGGATTGGGAAATTACTTCAAATTATATTTTAAATTTTTATTTTTGAAATTTATTGTGTAAAAACTGTGAATTTTAAATTCATTTTGTGTCGTATCAACGTTCACAAATTGTAAAAATATTTTCTCAAAACTTTATTTAAGTATTTATTTTTCACTCTAATTTCGAATTTTTACACCATGAAAGAATTATCACACAAAATTCAACCTTTCATTAAAAAAAAAGAAAAAAATGTCTACATGTAGTTCGTATTATCTATCAAAATTCAAATTTTAATCAAAATTGAAATTATCACTCAAAATGCGAGTTTTCACTGAAAACTCGAACTTACACTTAGTTCGAATTATCACTCCAAATTAAAATTTTTAATCAAAATTCTCATTTTCACTCAAAATTTGAATTTTCACTCGAAATTAGAATTTTCATTCAAGTATACATTTTTCACTCAAAATTAAAATTTTCACCGCCAAATTAAATTTTTTACTTAAGCTTCGAATTGTTACTCAAATTTCAGATTTTCACTCAAAATCGATTTTTCACTCAAAATTCGACTTTTCACTCAAAATTAGAATTTTCACTCAAAATTAGAATTTTCACTCAAGTTTAGAGTTTTCACTCAAAATTAAAATTTTCACTCAAAATTAATTTTTTTACTCAAAATTAAAATTTCGAATTTTTACCCAATTTTCACTCAGAGTTAAATTTTTTACTCAAAATTGGAATTTTCACTCAAAATTCAAGTTTTTACCCAAAATTAAAATTTCCACTCAAAAGTAAAATGTTCACTCTAAATTCAAATTTTCACTCAATTCGACTTTTCACTCAAAATTCGAATTTTCGCTCAAAATTAGAATTTTCAATCAAAATTCGACTTTTCACTCAAAATTAAATGTTTTACTCAAAATTGAAATTTCACTCAAAATTCTAATTTTCACTCAAAACTCGACCTTTCACTCAAAAATTTAATTTTTTACACTTAGTTCGAATTATGACTCCAAATTAAAATTTTTAATCAAAATTCTCATGTTCACTCAAAATTTGAATTTTCACTCGATATTAGAATTTTCACTCAAAATTAAAATTTTCACCCCCAAATTAAAATTTTTACTTAAACTTTGAATTGTTACTAAAAATTCAGATTTTCACTCAAAATTCGATTTTTCACTCAAAATTCGACTTTTCACTCAAATTTAGAATTTTCACTCAAGTTTCGAGTTTTCACAAAACTAAAATTTTCACTCAAAATTAAATTTTTTACTCAAAATTTAAATTTTCAATTAAAATTTCGAATGTTTACCCATTTTTTTTTAATTTTCAATCAAAATTAAATTTTTTACTCAACATTCAAATTTTCACTCAAAATTAAAATTGTACTCAAAATTCGAACTTTCACTTAAGTTTACAGTTTTCACTCAAAATTAGAATTTTCACTCAAAATTAGAATTTTCACTCGAAATTAGAATTTTCACTCAAAATTCGACTTTTCACTTAAAATTAGAATTTTCACTCAAGTTTCGAGTTTTCACTCAAATCTAAAATTTTCACTCAAAATTAACTTTTTTATCTCAAAGTTGTAATTTTCACTCAAAATTCAAATTTTCACTCAAAATTAAATTTTCGAATTTTTACCAATTTTTTTTTAATTTTCACTCAAAATTAAATTTTTTACTCAAAATCATATTTTCACTCAATTTTACAGTTTCACTCAAAATTAGAATTTTCACTCAAAATTAGAATTTTCCATCAAAATTCGACTTTTCACTCAAAATTAAATTTTTTACTCATAATTGTAATTTTCACTTAAAATTAAAATTTTCACTCAAATTCGTCTTTTCTCTCAAAATTTGAATTTTATTTGTAATTATTTCTCATTATTTGAATTTTCATTTAACATTCGTTTTTTACTCCATATTCGAATGTTCTCTAAAAGTTTTAATTATTACCCAAATTCGAACTTTTTAAGACACAAACTCAAAATGTATTCTAACTTAAAACTCGACTTTTATGACTAAATTAGAATTTATTTAAATAGAAAAAATTCAATTATTTATTGATTATCATGCATGAGTTATTCTGATATATTTGCCTGTGTTTTTATTTTGTTTAAATTTATATATTTTACATTAGTTTCCCTAATTTCTCTTCTGATTGTTTTCAAAAATCAATAAGTAAGATTTCATATTTTCTACGCATCATAAAATATAATATTTATTTGTAAACAAAATGCTTTGCCAGCAATCAATTAATATTTAGTTTACCTACAGCCCATAGAACTAACAGCAAGTGTTGCCTGTCACCAGGGAAATTACTAGATATAAACCTTGCAGCATTGCCAGATGCAATCAAAACAAAAAATAAAAAAAAAATAAAAATACACATAAAATTGCAAAACTGTTGCATTTTATTCTAATTTATGCAGATAAAATATAAAGTATTTAAATGGCATTGGGGAATTTGCAATGATTCTACAAATAAATTTTGTGTGAAATCATTTATTTGAAATATATAAAATTTTACTATAGGATTTGTAAGTTTAAAAATATATATTTAAAAATTTGCATACATATTACATATTAAAATAAACAAATACTTTATTTTTAATTTATATTTGAATACATTTTTTTGTATTTTTTTAGGTTACATCTAATTTCAAAGTAACCAAATAGCTCTATTGCTAAGTTGCTATGTCTACAAACTCTTTGTAGATATATTTAATTTATTATTCAAACCTTTAGCTTAAATATATGGTTCAAATGTTTTTTACCAAATGTGTTTCACAGACATCGTTGAATTATTTAGCGCACAACCTACGTATTTACACATACTATTGACCCTTATTAATTTTAACCGAAATACCTTCGTCACCTATTTCAATACTGTCAAACTCAATCTCGCAATGACCTACTATAACCTACCAGTGACCGCATGGAAATCCGTGTCATTTGTGCCAAATGTGCAAAAATAAAAATCCGTTCAACCAAAAAAACAGACCTTTATTTATTGCCACATTTTGCCACATAAATCTATGGTGTTCCCATTACAACAACAACCATAAATTAACTACAATTTTAAATACGATTACAACAACAACAATGAACAATTACATTATCGTCAACAGCCGGCACAGCAATGGCGTCATCCGTTCACTTGTTCATCCGGTACGGTTCGGTTCGTTTCAACGGTTCAACGCGGTAAGGTCCCCGTTCCGGCATTCGTTTGGCACCCACCGCAGGCAGGTCACCGAAATTTATGCTTAAAAATTGTCATTACAACGAGAATGGATTACACAGCAATAATAACAACAAGAATCACAATCACAGACATTTTTTGTACGGAAATCACTACAACGATAAGTACAAAGTTACACTCAAATTAAAATGATAGTCTACATTGTAACCATATGATGAAATATCATTTGCAGCTAAAATCATTATTGCCATCAAAACAGAATACAATTTAAAATTGGTCAATAACACAAATATTGATTTAATAGTATACAAATATATAAAAAATACCAATTTTTATATAAATAAAAATAAAAACGTATTTTGTAGTTTTTAATGGTATTTACCTATTCAAATAATAATCTATTCTATTGTTAAAATTTAATAGTAAAAACTATTGGTTTAATAGTATTTTTTCTGAGTGTATAGAAACATTTCTTATAAATAGGATATCCCAAAAAATTAAAAATATCTCTACGAACTATTTGACAAATACTTTGAATTCGATGAAATAATGATAAATTTTCGATATGAAACACAAAATATTTTAAAATAACATTTGGTGCGTTCCATTGTGACGGGCGTTACATTCGTACTATGAAAAACCTTCTCATTTGATAAATAAAACAGAATAGATATATTTTTAAGATGCAGTGGATAGATCTTATGGTCCTCAATGCATGTACAAAAAAAAAAGTTTGCAATAGGTCCTATATATTTCCATAAATTTGAATTTAAATGCTTTGACGGGCATTACACGTACTTTTTCAAAAAACTGATTTTATTTCACAAAGTATTAAATTTTAGCTAAAACAATCGGACTATTAAGATTAATTATATCTCAAATACATCATTAATATTGGGATTTCTCTCCTCTATAACAAAATTCTTCAAAGGTTATTTTGATCACTTATTTATAAAGTATCAAAACTTGTGACGGGTGTAACACATTCTGTGACGGACGTTACCTGTACGAATTCAATACAAATATACATGAAAATTTCAATATGGTCATATTATGTTTTTTGATGAAATAGAGTAAATTTTTGTGGTAGGAATGGTAAACCGTTATTTAAAGGCACACTCTTGACATTTAATTTAAGTGGAAAACTAAACATTTCGTTTTGAAATATATATGTATTATATTAACATTCTTTTAAATAACAACTCTGTCTCCATCATTTGGAATCCGTTTCCGTATTTTGGAATATTTACTACTTTTTCTATGGTTAAATAATAATATAATTGTTTATTGATGCATATATTAACAAATATATAACTTTCCAGTTTCTTGTTGGCGAAGATTGTTACTTGTGACGGGCGTTACAATATATTGGATGGATATAGCAACCATCTGGAATATCTATGAGACCAAAGAGTATAATAAATGAATATATAAGACAAAAATCTTTACTTTTACAAAGTTTCCCAGTTGAAGGTTTGCAAAATAGTTCGCAAAATACCTTATACTATTTTTTTTTGTGACGGGCGTTACAATTCAAAAGACGGTTTTAGTTTGGTTAATTGTCAGTATTTTGAACCACTAAACATCAATGCAATGTGTGGCACACTTTCATCAAAAATTTAACTTACAAACTTTACTATTCAATTTTCTTTTGGATTCAAAACAACGAAACTAATAATAATAATAATAATAATAATAATAATAATAATAATAATAATAATAGTTTGGCGCTACAGTCCTGTATAGAACTTCGGCCGAGCTCTCTCACCATTTTGAGCTGTGCGTGTTATATTTGTACTCAAAGTGGTGGGACCCACAGTTTATTGCCGAATCCGAACGGCGGGTGAGAGCTTTTCATAGGCAATGTTTTTATTCTCGGAGGTTTGCCATTTACTGCCGAGAGGTAGCGCGGTATAGAAAAATGTTTCTATGAAAAGATGTTGTTAGCCCCAAGTCCAGGCTTGAACCGGGGACCTTTGTGCTCGCAGTCCAACGCACTAACCACTGAGCTACCGCGTCTCAGTGGTTACAACGAAACTACAGTGTTTCATATATTGCCTCAATTTTATATTATAATAAATTTCAAAAAAAAAAAACTTGACTTGAATTGAGAAAAAAACACAATTGCCATGCATTTTGGTAAAATCTGATCACAGCATATGAAATTAGAAGTATTTCTTATCCTAAAATTCATCAAACGGAATCAATAGGTTTAACTTTAATATATAACAACTTGGTAACGTTTTCTGTGGAATGCTCCATTTCTTAAAAAATAGAATTTATAAACTTAAAAATCTCCTTAAATCAAATCAGAATTTTTCTATATAACAGTTATTGATTTAATAGTATAGGTACAAAATATAAATATATTCATACAAATTCAAAAAAAATGTATAGTACTTTTCTATGAAAAGATGTTGTTAGCACCAGTCCAGGCTTGAACCGAGGACCTTCGGCTCGCAGTCCCACGCACTAACCTGGAGCAACCGACGAGATTTAATGAGATTTACCGATTGAATAAATAGTTTATCCTATTGAATAATTTCAAACGTAAAAACTATTAATTTTATGGTATCATTTTCTGAGTGTATTTGAGTGTATTTTGAGTGAATTTGTATTTTAAAAATAAAAAAAATATTTATTTCAGTAGCACAGTGTAAAAATTTCAGTTACTTTGCGGCAATCATCGGAGACCATGAGGCCAGTTCATTTATTTATAAGTGTAGGTCCAGCAAAAAAAAAAAATTCAACAACAACTGGCTCCACCAGAAAAAAAGCCTTTGGTTGTGAAGGTCGAAAAGCAAATGATGCCATATTGAAAATATTGCTGATATTTTTGTTTTTTTTTCTATTTACCATTTATATTTCGTCGACACTATAGGCTGACATAGAAATTTGCTACAATTTGTATAAATATATAGACGAATAGACATAGAGACAGATGAACAGACTGTAAACAGACAGACAAACAGACAAACATACGGACAGAGATAACAAGAGACAGTTGTTGGCCAAGTTTAAAGTGACCCGGGCCTGCCAACGAACGCCTACTGACCGAATGACAAAGCCGTTGCTTCCGTCGGCTATGGCGATGGAATCATGAAAAGGTTTCGATATCAAAACGGTGCCGGAATATGTACTACTGAAGCACGCAAAAAAAATGCCAGTCACACATATGAAATTTTATAAAATATCATTTATCATTTAAAACTAAAATTTCTAAATTATAAATAAACTAAAAAAATATACCTAAAACATAAAAGTATAGATTATTTTTAACTCAGTTAAATCTGGTGAAATTTAACGAACTTTGCAATATTTTCTTGAGGGTAATTTTTGACAGATATGACTTTTATTTTCTTGATAAAATTGTCTTATTTTACTTAATTCAAAACTTTCACAAAAAGGTCAAGTAAGACCATTTTGCAGAATCAGAAAGTAAAATATACGAATATTGTTGAAAAAAGAACGTAATTATCTTATCTTCTTACCCAAAAGTCGATAGTGTTTTTTTTTTAAATATATTTTCATATAAAAAGATCATCGTTTACACTATTCGGCATTAAAATTATAACTCCATTTTTTTGATTGTTAATAGTAATTGTTAATAGAAAACCATTCAAAATGGTGGTAAATAGTTAAGATATAAACTTAAAGTGTGCAGTGAAAATCATCCTTAGGAAGTTCACTATAATCACTCCTAAGACATCAAAAACGTACTATGAACCATTTCACTACAAAATGACGAACTTTAGTGGTTATCCTTTTGAACCCTTTAGAACCCCATAGCGCCTAACCGAGACGTGTAGGGGTCTAAGTTGATACTACACTTTTTATCGGTAGTCCACATAGAAGCACAATAAAAAATTGGAGTTCAATTAAAAAAGATGTAATTTTTCCGCACTTTGTTAAAGAATAGAAAATTGATTACACTACACTCAACAAAACGAGATACTTATAATGTTTGCCATGGACATCCCATACATCAATAATGATAAATTATTTGCGGTTGCTGATTTTGACTGCATACTCAGTTTTTTCTGTTACTTAACGTTTTTAAGAAAATAGCTCTCGAATTTTCTGGACCTTTTCAGTCACTTTTTAGAACTAAAACCAGTTGGGAGGGTTAGATCACATGGGAAATTTTAAAGTAGGGACATTTTATAGTAGGTGTTATTATAAGAGATAGGATTATATTATATATAATATAATTATAGTCGGTCTAAGCCGACTATAAATACCCTACACATGTGTGGTTACCATTCAAAGTGGTATATATGTGACCAGGGTATACGAATCCTGAAAATAACTACAAACTTTCAATCGCTGAAGAATTTCCATTCATTTGATACCCATAATTACATATGGGTAGGTGCACCAAATTTCGATTTTTTTTTTGGGAACCACAAGTCGTTTCGCGGGAGAAAATTATTTTCATGTATTTGAGCATGAAGTCAATATATATTTGACCAAAAAAAGTTTACCTGAACAAGTATACAATAAAATTCACCAGAACATAAGTGGTCGGTTCACAGGTCATAATGGACTGATCATGCCCATTTTCACTGACTGAGTTTCATTTATTTAGTTCTTTTTGTTTTTCTGTAATCGCGATTTCAACAGACAGACAGACAGACGGACATCGCTAAATCGACCCAGGAGGTCATGCAGATCAAGAATATATATACTTTTCCATACCGGAGATGCTTCTTCTGGGTGTTACAAACGGCGTACCAAACTGAATATACCCTTACACTCTTAGTGTAGGGTATAAAAATACAGTCCCTTACACTACCAGTTTTTCAAAAAACTGTAAAAGCAATTTTTCTTTCAGTTGTCATGACCAATTACAATATATCAATAAATAATATTATTCCGATAGATTTTGAAGATATTTGAATGTAAATTCGAAATATATAAATTTTTTTAGACTATTTTTGGACTTTTTTTGCATTTGAGATCTAATTATAACAAAGAAAATAAATTATGGTTATGAGAAACATATTTCAAGCTAACGATGTAAATTACTAAAAAAATTTTATCGGTTTTTTCAAATATGCCTTATAAATACAGTTTCCGTTAAAAACTGTTTAACTTTAAAAGGCTTGTTTATTTTACAAAAAAAAATGACTAAAAAAAATAGACTTTTTTACCCGAATTTTTCTCAAAAAAGCTACGTAATAGGAAAAACCTGAGTAAGCAATAAGAATAAGCATACCTTAAATATTAGGTAGTGATATATTTATATTACGGGCATTAGTATTTTTCGTACTCAGGGTACATTTCAAAAAAAAAATAAGAAAAATGCTCTACAAAACCGATAAACGCATAGATACACAGCCCTAGACAACATTATTGGAAAGTCAGGACCACTTAGACAATTCGAAATATTTTAGGCTGACATATGTGGAATTTGGATTTATAGTAGCCTATTATGTGAACGTACCTAAAAACTGCTTTTAAAATTACACAAAATTCGATAATCTCCCGATTCAAAATATAATTTAACATGAATATAGCGGGCATTTTTCCGGAACTTAGAAATGTAGATTTTGGCATTGAAAGCAGAATATGACATATTTGAGGTACAAAAATGTCAAAAATACCCTGTATTTTGCAGGAAATATACACGGAATATTCTCGAAAATTATAAAAGATTATAAAAAAATTGAAAAATTCTGTACTATTTTAAGAATGAGCAGAAAATATGCAAATTATTGGAAAATAGATCAGTAAAAGTAATGAGTAATATTTTCTATAATTTTAATTAGTGTACCAAATATTATTAGAAAATTTTGAAAAAAAAAATGTTTTTTTCTTTTTTCATATTTTTTAAATGTATTGCTAAATTCGGAATTTCTCTTTTATTTGGTATTGACTGAAAGAACATTGACTCACTGACCAACCAATATAACTGCCGATCGACTGTCCACATTACGGACACGTCGGTCAGTGCCATAAAACGTATCATGGGCGGCAACACCATTTCGAGAACGACTACATAGAGTCGAACGTGTCTGCGCTCGGGTTGCCAACGAATACTAGTTGTCGAGACAACGAGTACAAAATGTAACGGAAGTTTCCTTGAACCACTTGGCAACAAGAACAACAATAACACAAAAAAGGACATTACAACAAAAACTACAAAGACAAAACTAGCAGCAGAGGACAGAGACAAAAACATGCTTTAAGAATAAGAAGCACGAAAAAAAAACAACCAAAAATAAGTTTAAAGTGCAAAAAGTTCCACGGCAAAGCGGCAGAAGCTGAGGACTAAAAAGGACACTGAACAGTAGAAGTTGTAGGCAATAGTTGAAGCCACAGCAACAGAAGAAAAAAAAATTCAGAGAATGAAAAAAAAAACACATAAAACAGACAAGAAAAGATTTCTTTTATTACGGAAATTAAAAACCATGTAAACTTTTATTTGTTTTATTTTTCATCATTTATTTTATTTTGATTTTTCATTTCTTTTTTAATTTCATTTAATTTCAATTCCATTGGCTACAGTCGACGCTTTTGTCTCTTTTATAGCGTATTTTATACCATTTTAACTTTTCGCTATTTTTTTTTCTACTTTTTTTTCTACTTTTTTTCTACTTTTTTTCAACTTTTTTCTACTTTTTTTTCTACTTTTTTTCTACTTTCGACTGTCTTGTGCTGCATTTATTTCTGCTGCTTCCGTTGGCCTCTGTGGCCTGTGCTACACTTTTCCAACAACTTCTTTGAGTTTCGGTTTAACTTTTACTACTGGTCCATTAAATGTTATTTTTGTTTTTTTGCTCTTGTCCTCCCTGTGACTCAAAGTTTGATTTAATGCTTTATCTACTTTTAGTTTATTTTATTTTTCTTTACTTTCTACTTTCTCTCATTCACTTTGTACTCGGTGGTCCATCTGGTATTTTGTACGCAGCGGAAACGGAAGCTCGTGTCACTTTTAACTGTTGTTCTGCGTTGACCAACGAGTCCTTCTCAGGTAATCACCGCAGCAAAATATTTGACTTTGTCACTACTTGTTGTTAAAGCATTCGATTTGCAAACCAAAAACAAGTTAATCTTAAATTAAAAGTTTGGAGAATTTTTAAATCCTTTGAAAGGAAACAAAAAACTCAATACCTTGCAGCAACTTTCAATCAATCACAGCTACTTTGGCGCAGCTGTCAGTGCCGCGATTTTCGCAGAAAAGAATTTGCGCATCTGTATTTTTGGCATTTTGGAATTTTTTACACACATTTTTTGTTTGGTCTTTGTATTTTACATTTTCTATGTTGTAGAAAATAATAGTATTTATATTTAGCAAGAAAAAACGCACGCAATTTTTCCCTTTAAAAAGTACCGACCTCTTTATTGGTGGCATTATCACATAAATTACCCTATTATTCATATTTGTTTTTTATTTTACAGGTGTACTTATTTTTTGTCATCATTGATTGTGTGATTTTTTGTACTTTTGTCATATCATAGACAAGTGAATCATTTGAGAAATTTAGTATTCTGTCTGAACACAGAAGAGTGATTTGTTGCGACAACCAACTAAATTGCCTAACAGAATTATTTGGTTGCGAAAACAACGTATTTGCAACAAACTCTTAATTCAGTTGCGATAGCCCCCTAGACAGCAAGTATGACGTTGTGGCAACCTTATTTTTTACATTTAATATTTTATTTCTTCATAGCTAGAGGCCAATTTGTATGAAATTAATTTATTATTTTTATATATTTATTTCGCATAATTACTTAATTAATGAATTTATTATTGTTTTAGACTTGTCAACATTTTTTCATTATTTCTGTATGTATCCATAATAGTTAGCAAGCATCTGTCAACCGAACTGCTGCTAGGTATGAGGTTGTCGTTTATTTTGTTGATATAACAACGTATTCAGTTGCTGTAACAAATAAAATATGGTCAATTTTGGCAGAATGAAAAATGCAATCATGAGGTTACGGCAACCGAATATGCAGTTGCGAAGACTAAAGTTTGGATTTATAGTAGTCTATTATCTATTCATACCTAAAATATAAAACTGCATATAAAATTACACAAATTTGCTCCTGAGACAAAATGTTATTTAACAGGAATATATCGGGAATTTTTCCGAAACTCATAAATGAAGATTTTGAGGTTGAAAGCCAGATTCATAACGTATTTGAGGTATATACCTGCCAAAAAGTACATTGCATATACAGGAAATATACATGAAAATTGACAGGAGTTTTATCTGGGAGGTTATAACAAAAGGAGAATTCTGAATTTGATACAAACTCCGCCTTTGTCTGAATAAAATATTATAAAAGGTATCTGAAATGTTTTAAGCTTGCCAAAAATGAAGCAAATGAGAAAATAAAGTTTTTAAAAATTATGGACTTCATTTATAAAAATTAAAAAAAATCATCAATTTATATTTTTTATTTTTATTATTTTTTATATTTTCTACCTTTGGCATGTCATTGACGACATTTTTTTTTTAATTTATTCCTAAATTCGGAATTTCTCCTTTATATAGTGGGCGAGACGAGAAAATTCGAGTTCTCGGTGGATCTCATCTCAAAAATATAAACGATATCGGGAAGATTAACTTTGTAAGTCGACGAGATCTAGAAACTGTTATTGATACCTTATAATTAATAATAATAGTTTGACGCTACAGTCTTCTAAGAACTTGGGACGAGCTCTCTAACCATTTTGAGGTGTACGTGTTATATTTATACTCAAAGTGGTGGGACCTACAGTTTAATGCTGAATTCAAACGGCGGGTGAGAGCTTTTCATAGGCAATGTTTTACTCTCGTAGGTTTGCCATTTACTGCCGCGAGGTAGCGCGGTAAAGAAAAATGTGTCTATGAAAAGATGTTGTAAGCCCCAGTTCAGGCTTGAACCGGGGACCTTTTGGCTCGTAGTCCAACGCACTAACATCAAGCTACCGACGCTAGTCTCGATAATTATGAGAAAAATTGTATTTGCAGTTTTTGGAAACCTATTTGTGTAGGGGACTGTATCTGTTGTTATGAAGTGGTTGAAATGGTAATAAAATTTCAATAGCAATTTTCTTAAAAACATTATGTAATTGAAAAAAAAGAGTACGCAGTTAATATCAGCACCCACGAATTCTCTTGAATTGATATATGGGATGTCCATTGGACATTTTTTTTTTGTATTTTTAAGTTAACCAAAGGACAAATGAGAAATTGTTTTGTATATATTATCAACTGAGATTCATCACATTTTAAGTAGAGACAAATATGAATTAAATAATTATTTAATTAATTTTCAAAATTCTTATATGTATTTGCTAAACTTACCAAATATTTTTAATAATAGCTACAATATCTGCAATTATAAAAAAAATGCACGTTAATAATTTTATATAATTTTTACAAATTAATTAATTTTTAAAGGTATATATTTTTAAAAGTATATAAATGTTTGTTATTAAATAGTTTTGTGTTTGTAAAATACTCGTGTTTTGTACCCGAACTGTGCAGCGAGGTTTTTCAGAGTACGGTGTGATAACATTCTTGATATTAAGAAGAGCACGTGTTCATTAAAATGTTGTTTTCTTTGATCTTGCTTTGTCTGTAATATTTGCTATTGTGGTTTGTTTTACGACGTCCGATAGTCATTTCCAACTGTTTTTTTCGTGTGTCTGAAATCGTAAAAATATCTAAGTGCAATTATTCTTAATAAGTAAGAAATTTGCTTTCACCATACTTAAAAAATAAATTATTGAATTTTAGTATCATTTTAAACTGGGTGTTTGGTTCATCGATGTCAATAATGCATGGAGTCATTCTATGACTAAAAAAAATATAAGAATATGTTCGATCACCCCAATTTTTTCTAATTTATATTGATAACCTTGTTCATTTCCAGTACTTTCTAACTAATTACATAATTTTAAACTGTTAAGTTATCCTGCAGAAATAATTAAACAGTGGCGGGTTCTGTGATTTGATGGTAGAAATAAAAGAACCACATTAATATGTTTGGAAATATGATCAGAAAATATCGTCATTGTATAACGAAAAGTCACCAAATACATTTTTATGAAAAACTTAAATTTCGAGTTTGTTGATTAATAGCATTTTTAAAGTCAAAATATTAATAGATAGATTTACATTTTCTTATCATGTCGTAAAAAAATTGAGAACATCGATTAAAAATTGACAAATATATAAAGATTTTTGTAAATGAATGGAATTTTGAAAATGTATTTGGTGACTTTTCGTTCTACAACAACGATATGTTATGTGAAATAATATGATAATTATTAAAATTTCAATAAATGTTTCAAATTATGTATCGATTATTTTGATTTTTTTATATTTCAATCACCAAATCACAACACCCGATACTGTTTAATTATTTTTGCACGATAACGTACAAGTTTAGAATAACTGTAGCCGGTTAGAAAGTACTAGGAATAAACTGGTCTATCATAAAGAAGAAAAAAAATAAGCTGATCGATAACAAAATTTTGAGAAATTTAATGATAAATTAAATATTAGTACTTTTATTTTTGTAAATTCCAACTTTACGTATGTTTTAAAAAATGAATATATCAGGGGTTTTAAACAAGGGATATACCATTGAAAAAGAAAGTTCTTTTTTTTAAATACGACTTTAGAATTGTTATTTATTTATCCACAGATTGTATTTTATCTCTAATTTTCTTGACTAGGTTAAGTCAGTAATATGCATTTCTTAAACACCCTGTGTTTTAAACTGGGTGCAAAATTTGAAATTTTTTTTATAAATTTTCTTATTTTTTTTTTTTGAGTCATAGTCTGACCCCCTGAATTATTGACATCGATTAACCAAACACGCTGTATATAGGTATTTTCTGGGGTTTCGGACGGGACATTCGTACGCTCAAAAATTTAATATCTCGAAGGAAAATTAAGTAATTTACTTGATTTTTTTTGTGCATATAGTATTTAAAAATTAATTCTATACGGTAGATCAAAAGATTATTGAATTCTGTGATATAAATAAAAAGGTGGGCGTTCCGGACGGGACAAAAATGGAAGTAAATATCGAGGTTCATATGGACATTCCAAAAAGTCAGCGAATTTTGCCTTAAAAATGATTTTTTTTTAAATATTTAAAAAAAAATAGCTGAAATCATGTGCTTTATTTGTATATTTACACTTTCTTCCTAAAATTTATAGTTTTTTCATAATAAATCACAGAAACATTTCGGACGGAACAAAAAAATCCGTATTGAAATTATAATTACAATTTTTATTCTACACTAAGAAAAAAGTTACGTAATAAAATTAAATAAAATCTATTTAAATTTGATTTAAATACTTTTGTTATAAAAAAAAGTAATACTCTATACAAAAATATATTACGTACGTATTTAATTTCAAATTGAATAAAAAGTATTTAATTATATTACGTACGCAATTAAATTCATTGTTTCAAAAAATTATATTATAGAAATATTTTTAACATTTTTATTATCATAATAAAAAGTAATAAATAGTATTTACATCAAATTTTATTACCTACGTAATAAATTTAGATAAAAAGTATTTACTTCAAATTTTATTACGTACGTAATAAATTTAAATAAAAAGTATTTAATTTAAATAAAAAAGACAACGGTTGAAAAATGTGTCGAAAAGTATTTAATTTTATTACTTTTTTATTTAATTTTATTACTTTTTGCCTTCAGTGTAAAAATACTTTTTTCGTACAATATATTTTTATATCCTACACTAAGAGTGAAAGGGTATATTCAGTTTGGTACGCCGCACAGTGTGCCCAAACGCTCTTAAATTGGGTGAAATTCAGTATTGTCGGAACCACTGAACCAATTTTAAAAATTTTAAAAGTTTTGTACAGAGAGAACTTGAGAGAACTGGAGAGAACTTAAGTTTTGAAATAATAGTTTGTATCTTTAATAGTTATGGAGATAAAAATCAGTAAAGTTGAAAATTTGTTCATGAAAAATCTTTCAAAAATTGTTAAAAATCCAAAAGTTATCGGATTTTTAAAATTCTTTTGTTTATGGAAAGCTTACATTGAGAAATTAATATATCTGCTCACATGAGAAAATATCTTGTTTAGTTTTAAAGAGATAGTTTTGTACATGTTATTTTTTAAAATTTTTGAAGACTTTACTTTATATATTTTTATATAGGGGCCATTCCACACCAAATCGACCAGCGGTTGGAACTCACCTTCTTCGATTTCAATGAAATTTCATCAAATTATTACTAGTTTTTGAAATATATACCATTTTTCGAAAATCGTAAAAACAATATTGCAAAATCAATATCTCAAAAACTAGATTGAATATTATAAAATTGACTTCATTTTAGAAATCAGAGTTACATATATATTCAGGAATTATTACAACTTTTAGTGTAGAAAAAAAAAAATTTTTTTCTATACAAAAAAAAAAAAAAAATTAGAAAATAATTTTTTTAAATATGATGCAATCAAAATACCATCTTGAAATTTTGCATGAACATTAACAATAAATTGGCGAAAATTTCGAATTTTTTTCAGAATTTTAAAAAGGGTCCTTTTTAAGGACCACAATTTTGAAGTGCAAGGATAATGACCACGGGCCACATGTTACCGTTTGGAAATTACAACTTAATTTTTCTATTAGCTTGTTCTATTAGCTTTAAAACGAGCCATTAACGGAGTTTCTAGCATTTCTAGTTCAAGAGATATTTAATTATGAACAACAGTACAAAAGTGATTTTTGGCACTTTTTTCCAACTTTGAGCCACTGTATCACTGGAAGTAGTGGTCGGAAAAAAAAAAAAAAATGTTTAGTGCATGTCTCGATACCCTTTATCAGTTGCCAAAAGTTCATTAAGATCGAAAAGGTAAAATCTCAAATTTGACTTTTTTTGGTCGATTTGGTGTGTAATGGCCCATTGATTGTACATTTTATCATGAAATCAAAATATTTGTA
Organism: Dryomyza anilis; assembly: GCA_951804985.1. NCBI lineage: Eukaryota > Metazoa > Arthropoda > Insecta > Diptera > Dryomyzidae > Dryomyza > Dryomyza anilis. The sequence goes on from OX638132.1 coordinate 95,315,384, forward strand.
TGGGACTTTTATAAACAATTAATACATAAATCATAGACTAAAAACCGTTTTAAAATATCTCAAGTGGTTTAGTATATATAAAATTGTAAAGTCGATTTTTTTTTTAATTTCCATTTTTTCTTTTTTTTTTAATTTGACTTTTACGGAAATCTCCGTAAGTATTTTTTTTCTTCAGTAGCATGTACTTTTGTTATATTTTTTTGATAGACAACATTACTGAGAATCTTTTAAATTATAAAACTTATCCAAAATATATTTAACCAATCTGACAATACTGGGCAAATTTCAAGTTTTTTAAACCATTTTTTTTACTTTGACCCCTTGCAGAAAAGTTTTCAAAGTCTAAAGTCAAATTCTAAGGACGAGTTATTTAAGGATGAGTTATTTCTAAGTATTTTTGACTTTTACTTATCTTTTTCCCGGTGAAGTAATGTGCAGGGAAGCATTTTTTCCAAAAATACTCATTTTTTGAAGAGACTTAGATTAAAATCGGTATATCTCACTTTATAATAAATATATTTCTAAAAATGTTTTAACAAAGCATAAGTACATAAAACTCTTATATTTTAGGTAAAAGTTTCATGATGATAAGTTTAATACTTTTTAGATATATTCAATCAAATTTTAACTTTTTTTTTCTAAATTTTTTTTTTTTATTTTTCTTCTTTTTGAAAAAAAAAGTGTTCAGAAACTATATACAGATTATCTTTATATTCGCCTCATAGATTCCTTGAAATCTTTTCTTTTCAATGATACCAAACACTTATATATTTACCTTACATATGTGTGCAAAATGTCATTAATTAACATCATGTTTCATCACAATTTCGTATTTTTTCTTTTTAATTTGATTTTGCACACCTGCAGAAAAGTTTTCAAAGCTCAACGTAAAAATTTAGGTATGCAATTATAAAGATAAATTAGTTCTAAACATTTTTGAACCTTACTTATTTTTTGAGCGTCGAAGTATATGTGCAGGGAAACATTATTTCTGGAAATATAAATTTTTTAAAAGGACTTGTCATAAAATCGTTATATCTACCTGTAAAATGTATATATTACTATAAACTTTTTATAAGTTCGAAGTATATAAGGCTAGTATTTAATCGGCAAAAGTTTCATGATGATAGGCTTAACTATTATTTAGATATGTTCAATCAAAATCAATATTAGTTTTGCATTATTTCCCATACGAAATACAAAATTGAATTCTGGTGTATTTTTGTAATATATGCACACTAAAGTTTACAGTTGTTTCGTAATAAACTGCAGAATAATTCCGGACGTTCCGTATGAAAATTTTCACTACGATTTTTTTGCTAAAAATAATTTTTGTATATGACAATATTAATAATCCTTATTACAAAATGAAAAGTGTACTATTCACTTTTCTTAAGTTTTTCAGATTCAAATTTTTTAAGTTTTTTAATTTTTTTTTTTACTTTAAAGATATGATCATTTTTAAATTTTCGGTTGTGATTGAAGTTTTTCTGAAAATGCCCATATGACCTATTATCCAAATAATCCTACACAATTAATTTATTTACTGAATATTCAATGATTTCATTAAACAAAAATTATTTGTAATAAATGTAAATTTTAAAATAATGATAATGACATTATTATTATTGAAAAATGCAAAAATAAGTTCAAAAAACGCAGCAACTACCATTGATGGTGATGACAAAAACAAATAATAGCAGCAACAACAGTAAAAACAGTAATAATAAATAATAATCATATTAGTGTCAACCACAACAGCAACGTCAAACCGCGTTTAAATCTCACTTAAGTCTGTGCACATCCAACAGATACAAGATGCTTACAGCAAAAAATTAAAGTATCTGATGCTGTCGCGCTGCAACTGTGTGTATGGCATAGATACATTTAGCAGCACTATGTGTTTTTGTTGTTTTTGTCAGTTGCTTGCCACAAGTCAAAACCGCCAATATTGTTGCTGCAAATAGTTTATGAAATTTTCATGCAATTTGCTTTCGGCGAGTTAAAATTTAATAAAAATAAATCTATGCAAAATTATTTTTATATTATTTATGTTGCTGTTGCTGTTATAAATATTATTATTATTAATATTGTGGCAGCAGCTGCTGCTGCACATTTTAATGCTGTTTAAATTGCAATTTTCACAGCGCTTTTGACTACAAATTAAATGCAGCAAAATTAATTTCAAAATAAGCTGCTCAAAATTATGACTGTCAACAAACAGACGCAGATACGAAAACAGCAATGTTTTCTAAAGCAAAAAAAATATATATATGATAAAAATTAAAAATAAAAATTTGAATAAAATATAAAATAAAAATTAACAAAAAAAAAAATAAAAATAATATAGACAAATATTAGAAAATTACAAAACTATATATCAAACTGCAACAAAGTATCTCGTGCCAGAACAGCTGCGTTCTATGCCGTTACATGCGCGCAGATACATTCCACAGATACTTTATTTCGCAATTAAGTGCATTAGTGATTGAGATTACTTTTCCGTACCTCTAGACCCAACTAATTGCTGTATATTTTTAGCGTTTTTATTGGTCAAACTTTTGTGCTGCTAATTTCAAACAAAAATCTGAAAAATTCATTTGCGTATCCGTCAGATACAACATGTAGATAGGGTAGGTATACAAGGTGTGCCGGAAAGTGTATTTTTTTTTTGTTGTAAATTTTTATTACGAAATGTTTATCAATTGTCGTGTTTGTTGTGACTGTGTATATTTTTAGATTCTGTCCTTAGTGCAAACAGCACAGTTGTATAGCGCGCGCACATCCATGAGATACATTTTACAACAGTCAGCCAGACAGTCAGATACTTTGCAATGACATAGTGCGGCAGCTTTAAAGCAAGTTGAACTGGCAGCCGTTGTCGTTGCGACTCTTCAACTGTGCGGCTCTACGACTGTCGGACATTTAGCCATTCGGACAGGCAACAGCTGACGGCGTTCAAGTATCTGTGAGATACTTTTGCGGATGTTGCGCGACGCCGACATTGAATTGCATTTAAAATCAAATTCAAATGAGTTTAAATAAAATCCGATTTACCGTTTCTCGTAGCCATGATGTTTTTTTTTCTTTTGATTTTTTTTTTTTTGTTATTTTTATCATTTTAACTTTGAGTGTATTTTATTTACGACAAATTTAAATGCTAAGCTGCGGGCGATTTCAACGCTATTACAGCTGTGTGCCAAACCAAACGCCTGGTCAGTCACAAGTGCGATGTATAGCATAGATACAAATGCTGCGGTCGTCATCACTGTTAGTTGAGCGTAAAAAATATATTTCTTTTTTTTTTGTTTTTTTTTTTTGTTTTTCCTCTTTAATTTCTAATGTTTTAATTTTATTATTATTTTTTTTATATTTGTTTTTGGTTGTAAATTCGCTTCAAGTTCATGGGCTTTACACGCAAACGGCCAAATTAGAATTCTAATTAGTCGAGCATAAAAATAATTCATTCACACGTGAACAACTTGTTCGTGTATTTGATGACAATCGGAAAAATATTAAAATGCGGTAAATATGCGCGCGAGAGTTTTATGCAAATTTCAGCAAAATATTAAGCAAAAATTGTGGATGCAATCGAAAAAAAAAAAAAATTAATGAATTTGAAATTTAAAAAATGCACAATATTTATTTTAGAATTTCTTTTTTATAGAAAATAGAAACGCATGAAAAAATGTGTCTGCTTATAAACTGTATTTTTATTTATAAATGAGAAAAGAAGTTTCAAATGAAATTTTAAATGAAAATATTATTTGAAATTGACAGTCTGCTTTTGAAATTGGCAACAAATATAATTAGAAATGGCATTCAAATGATTTTTTCCTTTCATTCAACAGTTCTACTCAATGTCATTTGTAATTTTTTCAATTTTAAATGAAAAAATCTCAAATTCATTTTGAATTTTGCCAATTTCAAATGGATAATCTCAATTTTATTTGAAATGTTCCCAATTTCAAATGAAAAATCTCAATGCCGTTGGGAATTTCTCATTTTATCAATTAAAATCGAAAAATCTCAAATTCATTCAGTTTCGTATATAAGAGTCCTCAATAACATCTAATGTATATTTCGAATACATTTCTATTAAAATAGAAATTCGATCTGCGAATTATTTTTACTACATTTTTTTTTTTTTTTAATTGGCAATTGATAATCAGAATTTTGAGTATATTAAGTATAGAGCAATGCGAATTGAATATGGCCACAAGTAACATTTTATTATCAGTTTCTTTTTTTATAAAAAGTCTGTCGGTCTGCAGTAATCACAATTACAAGAAAAACAGACGAGCTAAAGTAATGAAACTCATAAATTAAATTACTTGTATACATAGGCTATCAAGTGCTGAAAATAGGCTTGATCCGTTAAATTTGAACTGCGATCCGCACAGTTTTATAAATATACCTCATATAGCAATAACATCTACGAAAGCATTTAATTTTACCAGTTGAAGTGATTTTTTTTTTAAAGATCCTTTACTGTATGGTCTAGTATGTACAAAAACTAATACTAGAGACAGAACTTTTGGCATTTTTCTTGAATATTTCCGGAATATTTTCGACAAACGCACAAACAAATTGAGGCTTATAGGAATCTAGTAGCAGATTATCGTACATTGTGAAATATTAAAAGCAGATTATCGGTATATTTTTGGAATGGACAGAAAACAGACAGCTTTTAATACAAGCTCCTTCTGCTGCATTTGTCAGCCTGACAAGCCAAAGGGTCGAAGGTGCATTTTTAAAAATATTGGGAAATCGAATTATAAAGTTTGAATTGCTTTAAAAATTAGTAAAAATATTTTTTTTACAATTTTTTTTTTTGTAATTTGGTAAATTTTTTAATTAACATAAGGTATGTATATAATATATCTTTTTATATTGACAACTATGCGAAGGGAAATAAAAATCTAAAACCCGAGAAGAATTCGGTTAGAAAGAAACATAGTAGAATTTGACTAATTTCAATGAAATACTACTAAAATTCAAGAATTTGTCATCTGGATATGAAGAAAGCAAATTACTTAGTTGTCAAAAAGTAAACAAACTTTATTCAACTGGATTTTCAGAAGTTAATTTATTGATTATTAAAAACCAAAAAGAACATGAAAAATTGTTACTGTATTCTTCGCAAGAAGAACACGTGTTCATGTATTGTTGTTGTTTAAATCGATATTGCTCTGTCTTTAATATTCGCTCGTATGCTTTGTTTTGCGAGGTCGCCATCTGTGTGTTAGTCTGCCTGTCTGTTTGTTGAAAGTAACTAATTCAAATTTTCTAGATATTCAGACATTATGTTCTTGGGTATCAAAAAGGTAACTAAGTACAATTTGTCTGGATTTCAGATGTTTTTTTCTCTTAGGTATCAAAAAAGGCATGTGTGTGTTTTCACGAATAGAACAACAAAGCACAGCCAGACAAGCAAGCGTCTGTGTATGTATGAATGTTAGATATATAAAAATAGAAAAAACGAATTTTCCTACGAATGTTGGTATGGTTTCAGTTCGTAAAAATAAATTGAGTTTCAATTTCGCATAAATACCAAGTTGATTTCACTCCATTGTTATCTAAATACACTATACAATTCTTATGGATAACGTGCGAAAGGTTTATACATAACCAACAGTACAGGCAGCAGAAGAGGATAAAGTTTATAAGGTAAGTAAAAGGTTTCAAAATAATATACATCGATTAAATTAAATAATAATAATAATATCAATAATAATAATAATACATATACAAATAAAATAAACAATTCAATTACATTAAGTATTCAAAGAAGTCATTAATATACAAAAATATAGATAAGGTAATAAAATTTTAAATAAACAATAAATTAACTAAAATATATATTTTTTATGTTAGCTTCGAAATAATTGCTTGTAGTTACTTTCAACATATCAACAGACAGACACACTAACAAACAGATGGTGCTGACAGACGGACAAAGCAAGATCGAAAAAACAACAACTATACGAATACGTGTTCATTAAATTTTGTGACGAAAACAACAACAACATTTTTGATACCTCAGAAATTAATAACTGAATTCAAGACATATTCTACTTAGTTACTTTTTGATACCTAAGAAATTAATAACTGTATCCAAGAATAATTCTACTTAGTTACTTTTTTTTGACAACAAAGAAAATAAATTTCTTGAAAATAAGAATTTTTCGGTTTAGCTTTATATCACTCCGTATACTTCTGGATTCCTTCCGGATTTTAGAACTTTTTTCCCTCCGTGTACTGACTTGGCTATAGTGTGACCAAAACGCAAATATTTTTGTTTTTTGCCATAAGTTTTCATCGGTACCAGCAAAAATAGTGATACGGTAAAATTGGTACCAGTAAAATAGTGATGTAAAGCACCTATCGATTGGCATTAAAAATAATTTGCAAAAAAAAATGTCTTGCAAATAACAAAAATTGCGTTTAAAACAAACAATTCCATTACACACAGCAAAAATAATCGACGTAATTAACTGGTCTAGCAACGTCTAAGGACTTCGCATGAATAGCAAACTATTTATTTGGTATGATCGACGTCTTTTAAGTATTTTTATTATCTTCACAGTCTTTATAATTCACATTCAGTTCATTGAAAAATAATGTTATAAATTCTTGTGAAAGTACATAACATATACTTTTCTGATGATGAAGTTGGAAGCATAATTAAATATGCAATCATTGCCATCATCACCATTTTTCACAACACACAAAGAGGATAATCAAACTCTATAAGTGTATATATTAACCAATATAGCAACCAAACGCGAAAACAAAAATTCCATCGTTTGTTTGTTTGTCGGCGTTCATTCGTTGCAAGTTCGCATCGTGACGCCGCGTCGTGTGCTCAGCAACGGCGATTGTTAATGCAATTAATTCAATAGTCGTTTTAGCAAATTATTTAATTCTTTTGATATAACTTTTTGTATTTTTCTATCAATTTATTAATTAAGATGATAAAATATTTAATCAATCCAATTATTCCATAGTAATTTCAGAAAATTATTTAATTGTATTGATGTAACTTTTTGTTTATTTTCTGATAATTCATTAATTAATATGATTAAATATTTAATCAATTTAAATAAAGGTCGTATCAGAGATAAATCAATTAAAAATTAATTGTATTAATTAAATTTGTTGCTATCCCTAGTAGAAATTTGCCCGATGCGCCATCGGGAAATGATCGGGTTTTCGTTGGGTAAGCCTTATTAGAGAAAATATGATCATTGCCTTTGCATGCCCTTATCATGCTTACCGTATCAGGGTTTACATTATCTAAACAGTCAATGTTCCCGATCATAGTTACATTATTTGTTCCTCATAACGAAATTAGCATCAGACAATGATCGAGATTAATTAGAGAAACCCTATTATGCTCAGGCTCAGACATGGCAATTGTCGGGTAAATATTAAAATGGGGAATTGCCCGATCAGTACATGATCATGGCCTGAGGTCAATACATGATCAGGACACTGCGTTACAAGGACATTATGGGCCTCGTCATATCCCGATCATCTCAAATAATGACATGATCACTTCATGACCATGGCCCTACCAAAATTTCTACTAGGGATGTTTACACATATATTTTTTTCTGTGCATAAATATTTGATCTTGTATTAATTTTTCAAATTCGCTCATTTGGTTTTGTCTTTTGTGGGTCGAACAACCCCATATGATTTTGGCACTTGAGGAAAAACAACATTCAAAAATTAAAAAAACGCATATGTAAAAAAATAAACATTCGCCCCTTTGGCATGATATTGACGATATTATCTTTAAAGTCGGCTTTATGTCGTTTAGTGGTCAGGCTGTATGTTTGTTTACATATAAAAACAATATATTAAAAAACACTTTAAATATCTTAAAATAAATGCATTTGTATTTGATTTACTTTTAAGTACAAATGTGTTAGTTTTTACTACATCATTATTTCTGTATGGAAAAAACTACATACATTTACTGCATTCTGTATATTTTTATAAAAATACTATATTTTGTGTTTATGAAAACGTCCAGAAATAAGTGCATTTATTTAACTACATTATATATTTATTAAAATTGTATAAATATGAAAATATGTATTATATCTGCATTTATTTTACCTGTGTTCTGTAATTATTTAAAAGCCATATAAATATTGAGTTCTCTAAGGATTGCTGTGGACAATTTTGAAAAATTTGTGTTTTAATATTTTAAATATTTAATCACTTTTAAACAACAAATCACATTAATGGTATTCATTTATTTAGTTTCGATAAAAGGAAAATCTATTAAAACTTGTTCAACATAAAACTTTCAACACATAATAATAAAAAAAAAACAACAACCACCGCAACAAATCTTAATTAAGCCATATACAAAAACACCTAACCACAAAACCCTTGAAATATAAATGATGATACCCCTCCCTGCTGTAATGTCCTCATTGTCCACGCCGAAAGGGTCTTTTTGTGGCGTCTCTTTAAGTTTGTTGTGTCCATTGCTAAATGGGGTAGCTGGAGCTGTAAAAGTTTTGCAAGTTAGATAAAAATACCCATGTGGCCTGAGGCATCATCTTTGGGAGAAAATGTTGCCGAAATGAAAATTAATTGATTTTGTTTAATTACAAAAATGCTCATTATTTATGATTTATTTTGATGATTTAATAAGCCGACTGTTAAGCAGTTTGGCGACATGCAAAAATAATTTATTTCAGTGCTATATAAATTGTGAATTTAACAACTCATATTTTACAACTAAATTGAGAGAAGCAATTAAAATAAAACTTAAAATAAAAAATTAACATACTTTAGTTTCCCATAAAATATCTCTCAAATTAAAATACAAAAAATCTTTTACAAAATAACCTGTCGAACACATAAAAATTATGTGATGAAATCGTAGACACTCAATAGCAAAACATATATGGGGGTTTTCCCCGTCAAACATTTCCTAAACTCACCAAAAAAAATTAGACAGCATAGTACATAAAGCAACCTCACTGATAACCTCAATGATAACCTCAATGAAACCCCAATTGAAATCTACAATGAAACCTCAACGTTAACCGAATGTAATGGCAATTGAAATATACAATTTAATTCTCAGTATAATCAATAACAAAATCTTCAAAGAAAAAAACCTTAATTCGTACAACAGCACCTGCATTCAAAGATATAATAAAGCATCCAAAACACCTCTCACAACACCTACTACAAAATCAGCAATGAATGCGCCACAGTAACCTCCAATAAAATATCCATCAAAACCAGCTAAATCCCAGCAATAAAACCTTCAACAAACCTTTAAAGCTCTCAAAACAGTTTTCCACAAAACCACAAAATTCACAGCTATACAAAAGTCTGAACAAACCCCTAAAAACCTCGCAACAAAACCTCCTAAGTTACCTCCAATCCATTGTTGCAAGACAATAGAGTCTGTTTGTATAAAAAATCCTTTTTAAAACCCTTCTAAAGCTGTACCACATATAACAAAAGCACTTTACAAAGATATGCCTTAAATACAACAGTGACTGTCTGACTTGTCTGACTTTTTGTGACTTTCACTCAAGGGCAACGTTTCATTTTTTAGTATTTTTCACGCATTCACAATGCGAAAATCTCATTAAGCTGCCTTTATTCTTACATCCTGCAGGCGTTCGCATAACCTTGTTTATCATTAATTCGAAACTTAAAGGAAATTTGAGGCCACAGCAAATAATTAATTGAATTTCTACAAAATTTCTGCATCAAATTAACTCAATTAAATTAGTCAAAGTTTTGGCGACCAGCTGCTGACCCCCAGCACCGCAATATACATATATTCCACCATATTTAGCATCCTTAACACCGCCAACTAAATCATTTTGCGCCACATGCAATGCTTTTAAATTCAATTTGAAATGCAGGATATGCGAACGCATAATACGTGCGGTCAGGAATTTAGTACAGGAACGGAGTGCAGTGTACAAAGTTTACAGGATGCATACATTTTACAGAACTTATCGTTTTTCAATCGACCCATTAAATTGTAATTCGATTATTTCTTTTAAACTATTTCTCTTCACTTTCAAGAGTGCTTAAAAGGATTCGGATTCATAAATTGAAGTCTACTTATTACCTTTTTAATATACATCAATCTTACAATGCCACAAAATTCCTATTATGGTATGAAGCCGTCCTATAAAATGGCTACATTTCAGTCAGAACAAACCTTTGGCTAAAAGGTCCCATCCTTAGTAGTAAATTACCCATTTAGGTTAGGCTTTATTATTCTAAAACATAATTTCTGGCATTTTCAAGAATATTTCTGGCATATTTCCGACAAACACGCTGATATAGATAAGATTATGGGTACCCTAGACAACATTTTGGCAGACTCCAAGCTGTTCTACATTTGAAATTCCATGAAACCGAAAACAAAAATTTCTCGCATTTTTCAGGAATATATCGGGAATATTTTCGACCGATAGTTATCGATAGCTATCGAATTTCTCCAATTTTAAAGGCAGATTTAAAAGATATTTTGGGTATGGTCAGATAATATGCAGCTTTTGATACAAACTCCGCTTTTGTATACTACCTTGTCTAGGAATGTTGATATCCTGCCATATCGAGTTGGAAATTTTGGCTTTTAACTAGAATATTTTGGGCATATTTACTGCCTCGTGTCTACCAAATATTGGTCAATGGCTTCGAAACAAAATGTCCTTAATTTTTTAGAAAAATGGTATATTTTTCAATAAACACCGGAAGATGTCTGTTACTTTTTTGTCAGTATCAAGGGAGTTTAGAAATATTTTTTCGGAAGTTATTAAGCAGACAACCGCCAAGTTTATATCTGCTTTTTCTCTGCTCGTTCCATAAATTTTGCTAAAAACCTGGCTTTAAATGTTCATAAAATGGTTTAAATTGGCGTAAGTCCGAAATCTTCCATTTGTCTGTCTACTCGAATGAAATATTCCTGAAAAATGTTAAACATATTGTCTAGGTTATAAAATTTGCTGTAATTTAAAGGCAGATTCCTGGCATGTTTTGCACAATAGCAGAAAAAAGGCAGTACATATGTCTGCAGAAATATTAAACATAATGAAGAAAGATTTATTAACTGCCTCGAACCTGCTAAATATTGATTCCGAGACAATTTTTGTTCAATTCTTTTCAATATTTGAGGTGTATTTCCGAAAACACAAAAGCAAATGTAAGATTTTTGAACACAAATGTTGCTTGAGTCTGCCAAAAATGTTGTCTATTAGTCTTGAAGCTGGTCCATGTATGACAAGGAAAATGTCAATAAAATGTGTCCGGTCCAGACCCTATCCTAGATTCAATTATACTATAAATTAGATGTGGTAATGGACTTCTTTATGTCTGTCAGATACATAGTCATTTTATTAAATTTCACTAATTCTGCAATATTTATGGCTATGGTTATTAATTCTGTGAGAAATTAAAATTTTAATTAATCAACCCCCGAGGGATTAGTCCGCTCCTGCTTTTGTATATGCAACAGAACGAGACAGCCATATGTTGCGTGTGAAAGAGCATTTAAGTGCTTTGATTAATTAATAAACAGAACTATATAACATTTTTGGCTTTGCATTTGTGGCCACTTAAAGTTTCCAGGCACCCACATTCAAAATGATGTAGTTTATTTAGAATACCATAAAAAAACAAAATAATATCTGTCAGTTACAGATACTTTGTGATTAATGTTGCAATTTTTAATTAGCCACATATTTTAGGCACTCGAATGCATTGTGGTGTTGGCCACAATGTTGACCTCAAATTTATTTGTTTCTGCGTTTGGCAACGGGTCACAGGCAGCATCATTTGTCAGCAGCATATCCAATAGATACTAATACGACAGACATGAGTGTTCTCGTGTTTGTTCCAAATGTCAAACATGTCATCAATCAACTCCACGTTGACACACACACATACATAGTAACACTTAAAAGGCCGGCCCATAACATTTGCACACTTGATTAGTTATTTGGCTGCCGCTGGTGGCTGCAGATACAATGCTTACACATGCAGATACATTTGCGATTGCTGTTTGTTTGCTGCTGTCTGGTAGAATAATTGCTTGGTAAGCTCGCTGCTGGATAACATGCATTGTTATTACTGCTGCTGATGCTGTAGCTGACAATTTAGCGATTTTACAAATTTAAATAGTTAATACTAACGCTTTGTAGTATCTGTTAGATACTTCCCATTTAGTGGCTTTGTATCTAAGCAACAAAGTAACTGCGAGAACATTTAAATAAATTCGTTAAAATGTTTTAGTGTTGGTATTTGTACATTTAAGTGTGTTTTTGTAAGTGTAACTGTTGGAGTGTCAAATATATCTGCATCTAGTAAATGTATCTACAGCCGCCTGGTTTGTGTCAAACCGTATCTATGCGCTTTTGTTATATTTTAAATGTAATTGCATTCAAATTGCGCATTGGTGCGACTGCGTTTTGTGTTTATTGGCGCTTGATGCCGCACGTATCTTAATGTGCGTGCGTGCATTATGTTGGTCATACGCATAGCGCGTTTATCTGTGGTGCGTGTGCACATCGGTTTTAAATGTAAAGCAATTGTGTCATACACGTCTCCACCGCCACGCACTGCAATACACAGCATATGTCAACAATTGTTGGCATTTAGGTAATATTTGTATTTATTTATATTTTTATTGAAACAGAAAATTTGCTGCATTTCGATATGCGTTGAAGCTTTATCAGGGTTTAAAACAAAGCCGTTTTTATTTTTTTTTTTCAAATTAAAAAAAAAAACAAAAATATATATAATACTATAAAATGACACAAATCAAGTAAAAATATACAAAGAGATACAAAAAGATACAAAAAGCTAAATAAAAACAAAAAGATACTAAAAGATACAAAAAAGATGCAATGATACAAAGAGATAAAAAATTATGCAAAAAGATACAAAGACATACAAAAGATTTAAAAATGATACAAAATGATACAAAAAGATACAAAAAGAAAACAAAAAGATGCAAAAAGATACAAAGATACAAACACATACAAAAACATACAAAAACATACAAAAACATACAAAACATACAAAAACATACAAAAACATACAAGAGGATACAAAAAGATACAAAAAGTTACAAAAAGCTACAAAAAGGATGCATAAAGATACAAAAAGATAAAAAATGATACAAGAAGATACAAAAAGTTTTAAAAAGATACAAAAACATACAAAATGATAAAAAAGCTAAAAAAAGATAAAAAATACAAAAAAGCATAAAGATACAAAAAGATTAAAAACAATACAAGAAGATATAAAAAGATACAAAAACATACAAAAAGTTTAAAAAAAAGACAAAAAGATACAAAAAAAAAGATGCATAAAGACACAAAAAGTTAAAAATGATTCAAAAACATACAAAGACATCTAAAAAGATACAAAAGATTTAAAAATGTTTAAATATCCAAAAACATACAAAATGATACAAAAAGATACACAAACATACAAAAAGATAAAAACAGATATAAAAAATAAAAAAAAGATGCAAAAAGATACTAAATAATACAAAAAGATACAAAAAAGATACAAAAAGACACAAAAAGATTCAAAAAGATACAAAAAGATACAAAAAGATACAAAAAGATACAAAAAGATACAAAAAGATACAAAAAGATACAAAAAGATACACAAACATACACAAACATACAAAAAGATAATAACAGATATAAAAAATAAAAAAAAAGCAAAATGATACAAAAAGATACAAAAAGATACAAAAAGATACAAAAAGATACAAAAAGCTACAAACAGATACAAAAAAGGTACAAAAAGATACAAAAAGACACAAAAAGATACTAAAAGATACAAAAAGATACAAAAAGATACAAAAAGATACAAAAAGATACAAAAAGATACAAAAAGATACAAAAAGATACAAAAAGATACAAAAAGATACAAAAAGATACAAAAAGATACAAAAAGATACAAAAAGATACAAAAAGATACAAAAAGATACAAAAAGGTACAAAAAGAAACAAAAAGATACAAAAAGATACACAAACATACACAAACATACAAAAATATAATAACAGATATCAGAACAGATAAAAAAGCAAAAAGATACTAATGATACAAAAAGATACAAAAAATATAAAAAGTATACAAGAATATACAAAAAGATACAAACAGATACAAAAAGATACAAAAAAATACAAAAGATACAAAAAGATACAAAAAGATACAAAAAGATACAAAAAGATACAAAAATATACAAAAAGATACAAAAAGATACAAAAAGATACAAAAATATACAAAAAGCTACAAAAAGATACAAAAAGATACAAAAAGATACAAAAAGATACAAAAAGATACAAAAAAATACAAAAAGATACAAAAAGATACAAAAAGATACAAAAAGATACAAAAATATACAAAGTGATACAAAATCCGTGATTAAAACTAAAAGATGTATTTTTTAAAATTTAATTTACTATGTTATAACTAAAAATTACAAACCAGAGATCGGAAATGCCCGTGTGCGTGCGCCCGCACATGCTCCTTTCTTCATACACTGACGAGCAAATTTGTTTTACGCAGACACTGCACTCGGGCATCACATTTTTTTTACAACACATCCCGTCGCCACGAGTGATGCTTTGCATTATTCTCGGGTACCTGCCCTCGTGCGTGCTACGAAACTAAAAACTGCAGCCCGCGCAGACGTGGAATGAGAAAATAGAGAAGCATATCGCGCAAGTGCTATGGTATTTATTTTGCGGGGCAACTCCGTGCAACAGCGAAAACAGACTGCCCTTGGCAGCACGCGCATTTTTCACAGCCAGTAAATTTTATTGGCACTGTTTTACTAGACTGCGCAATGTTTTTAATAATTTTTATATAAAACTATTGATAATACAGACAAGTTTGGCAATACTCAAATACACTTTTAATCGCAGTTTTATTTTGGTTTATAAAAATTATATCATTTAATTGTTCGTTGAACAGAAAAATAAATTTAACATGAAATCTTAATCAACATTTTTATTCAAATACAAAAATTATTATGTGCAAAAATCTATTTTAATAAAAAAGCTACATGATAGGCTTCGAAAAATAATGTATATCCTCATTTGTAAAAATGTACACTAAGTTTAAACTTGCACTGAAAAACTTGTACTAAATTATACAATTTTTATAAACCAAATTAAAACTTCGATTAAAAGTGTATTTGAGCATTGCCAAACTTTTCTGTAATAACGATAGTTTTATTTAAAAATTATTAAAACATTGCGCAGTATATTATAACAGTGCCGTACTCATGCGCCACATAAGAATGTCATACAAGAAAAAATTAACTGGCTGTGAAAAACTGCCCCGCGTGCTGCCCGGGGCAGTCGGTTTTCGCTGTTGCACGGAGTTGCCCCGCGAAATAAATACCATAGCACTTGCGCGATATGTTTCTCTATTTACTCATTCCACGTCTGCGCGGGCTGCAGTTTTTAGTTTCGTAGCCCGCACGAGGGCAGGTACCGAGAATAGTGCAAAGCATCACTCGTTGCGACGGGATGTGTTGTAAAAAAAATGTAGTGCCAGAGTGCAGAGTATGCGTAAACAAATTTGATTCTCATTTACTTAAGGGCACGGGCGCGGGCGTGCGTGCAAATCCGAACTCTGTTACAAACTAATTATAAAATATAATAATTGAAACTATAAATGTATCAAGATTTATGTATTATCTCTATATAAATATTGCATAAATACACTAAATCCACACAGACACCCTGTAAATTTCAGCAATCGCTGTCATTACATCAAATTTAAATACCGCACACGTACTTTAAATGCTTTAGATTAGCACTTTTTTGTATTTTTTGCGGTTCGCAATAATGCGCTTTGTTGTGACAAACGAACAATAAAACTAACCACATACAAAAAAAAAAAAACTATAATAAAAATAAAAATACCAAAAACATGACAACTAACTACTGACACAACCATCTCAATCACAGCCATACTCTTCCGGTCCCGACAATTTCGCGTCTGGCTGCACATCTCAAAATAGCAAAAAAAAACTGCTGCCTTCCATTAGATACAAATTGTATCTGGCAGTGTTGCACATGTATCTACGCATACTTCAAAGTGTAATTTTTGTTTATTGTTGTGCTTTTTAAATGTCTTTTCAGTCTTTTCAGCTTTAGTTGCAGTTTTAAAAATGTTACTATTGTTTGTGGATTTTATACTGTGCTCGTTGTTCTTATCACTTGCTTTAATTAATTTGGCATTGCGTAGAATTATTTTATATTAAATTATTTTATTTATTTTTTGTGTTCACAATGAGCTGAGCTGCCGTTGATACTTTTGGTTTTTTTAACCATTTGTTTATTTATTTATTTAGTTAGTTAGTTAGTTAGTTAGTTAGTTATTTATTTATTTATATAATTATTTATTTATTCATTTATTTATTCATTTATTCATTTATTTATTCATTTATTTATTTATTCATTCATTTATTCATTTATTCATTTATTCATTTATTCATTTATTCATTTATTCATTTATTCATTTATTCATTCATTCATTCATTCATTCATTCATTCAATTATTCATTCATTTATTCATTCATCCATACATTATCATTCATTCTCTCTATCATTTTATTGTTTTCCGTAGAAATCGCTGTTCTTACTGTTCACATTAAATGAATCGACATGTTTATCTTATGGATATGAAGTATCTAATATCTGTAAATAGTGCTATATGCTGTCTTTATTCTGCTGTTATATATATCACTGCATTGTTTATATAGAGTAACTTCAAACAACATCTAACAAGTACATTTTGTTTATGGATATTGCTTGAATCTAGTGCTTATTGTAAGCATTTTGGTCGCTGTTCATTCTAATTTGTATATTTAATAAAATCACAAAGTATCTGTGACTGCACTGCATATACTTTAAAAATGTTTGAGCAATATCTAAAACCAGCAGTTAATATACATTGTATCTATAGCCATTGATTTTAATTATAAGCAATGCATACCATTTCAAAATGAATCTTTTTCGTTATAAAAAGAGTATCTCACGGATATATTTTGTATCTTTTGTTTATTTTTATTATCTCTAATTATTGTAATGTAACTTTAACGACTATTTTGTTACCTGTCGTTATCTTAAAGCCGCATTTTATTATTTTAATACTTTTTCCTATACGTATCTTATATGCTACTCAGCTTTAATTGTCACTGGCTTAAATTTCAGTTAGACAGCGATTATAGGCGGCGGCTGCCGTTAGACCACAGATGATTTCAACAATTTTTTTGCCTTATTACATGCAGCTCACGTTCGCAAAAACAAACAATAACAACAACAATAAAAAAATCTGCTGATATTATAATTTATTGCCCACAAGCCGTCGTTGCTCTTCAGCTACATTTGTATCTATTAAATACATTATCTAGTGTTACTGTTGCTGTTTTACGATGCATTCATTTAGATTTTATGGTTTTTCTGATTCGCAATAACTAAGAGCCCTTTCGACACAACACTTTTGCACATAAAATACAAAATTTGTATTTAATAGATACATTTATATCTACTACATAAAATATTATCTGTTATGTATTAATTCTAAACTGATTAGCTGTAATTATTAAGTTTTTATATTTAATTAGTTTTATTAAGTGTTTGTTTGCTTGTATTTATCTGACAAAAAAAAGTATCTTCTCAGCCGTCGTCGGCGCGCGTATCTTGTCGATACTTTGTGATGCGTCATTCTAATATTTTCTGTTTTTTCTATGCTGTAATTTTGCTGTCACTTTTGTTGTGGTGATTCTCTTTTTTCCCTACATCATGCTAATCACATAAATCACGGGCTATACAATGTATCTGCTGCAATGTCTGGTCGGTCGTACGTTTGGCGTGAGTTTGAGATACATTTTATTATGTGCTTATTTTGTTGTACTTTTTGTCGTTGTTATTTTTTTTATTATGTTGTTATGGCTATCCGACGCTATCTTAATTAGATGCGCTGTCAGCAAATAACTTTGATTCATTGTCCGTTACTAGGCGTATCTTTAAGATACAATTGTGCTTCAACTTGTATCTATGAGTAGTATTATTAAAGCTGTCGGCATAGACTGCAGTTTGGGCGGTAGTCAGTCAGCCAGCCAGCTAGTAAAGCGATATGCTTTAAATAGCAACATTGAAAAAAATCTATGAAATCTAATAAAAATAAACCAACCAATTCGGCATCCTTTCGATAAATAGAGTATTTTTTTCTTCTTTTTTTTGCAGTATATATCAAACTGATGAAATTGGAGCTGCAAATCGTCTGTTTGTTTGTTTGTTTGTTTGTTTGTTTGTCTGGCTGTCTGACTTTTGTGTTGCCTTCTGGCATGAGGCGCGGCGTTCACTGTCTCTCGCAATTTGTCAGTTCATATTGTACTAATGATGGCTGTCATTGCTCGAGTTCGAGTATTATGATTGTCGTTTCAATCTGAAACATAATCGCAAACAACTTTGGTGTGTGTTTGCAGGCAAACGTAAATTGCGTTCGTTCGTTCGTTCTTTCGAGGTACTGAATGCGAACTCTGCTAAGATAATGATGCTCATGGGGGTATCATACGGCACAATTGCAGAAAAGGCAGCGCAAATAGTGAGTGTTTCAGGGCATTTACTGTTTGTTTAGATTACTTTTGATACTGCAATCAATTGCAATTTGCTGAAAGCATATCGCATAGCAATTACTTTGCAAAATTGCATAATAAGAGTCAATTAGATTGTGATACGATTTCCTTTTGATGAAAGGCATCGATTAGTTGAGGTGTTATTAGAGTATTTAACCAAAGCAAAAATATCTATATATTGAAAAAATATTTAAATAGTTACAATAATTTAAAAAAAATGCATAATATATTTTTATTTAATTTTTTAATAGTATTAACGATCGAACTTAATAATAATAATAAATAATAGTTTGGAAGTACAGTCCTATAAGAACTTAGGCCGAGCTCTCTCACCATTTTGAGCTGTGCGTGTTATATTTGTACTCAAAGTGGTGGGACCTACAGTTTAATGCTGAATCCAAACGGCGGGTGAGAGCTTTTTATAGGCAATGTTTTGCTCTCGTAGGTTTGCCATTTACTGCCGAGAGGTAGCATGGTATAGAAAAATGTGTCTATGAAAAGATGTTGTTAGCCCCAGTCCAGGCTTGACCTTTCGGCTTGCAGTCCAACGCACTAACCACTGAGCTACCGCGGCTAGCGATCGAACTTAGCACTAATAAAACTACATACCTACTATACAAATCATAAAAAAATATTTGCTATAACCATTTCATAAAATATTTCATTATTTTATGCATGTGTTGATTTTGACTGCATAATCAGTTTTTTTTTTCATATTAACGTAAGTGTACAGCCTCCGTCAACTGAAGCTAATTCAGTGATTTTTTATCAATGATTAGTTAACATAAAAAATAACGTAACAAATTGAATTTTTACGGGAATTATTTTTATGTCTTTTAATTATTTAGAACAAAGAAGCCGCTTGTATTATGTTTTATTTTTTCAGTCAGTAGCAAACAGTTAGTGAAATTTTTTTTATAATAAACTAGTACAATACAAATATACTACCAATATAATGTTACGAAAATTCAGTCTACGGAAACCTTTTCTACGAGTTCGTATCGCTGGATTGTGTACAAAATAAAAACACGCTAATATTTGGTTTTAACAAGTATTATTTCAACTAGTATTAATTAACTTTATTTACTTAAATAACAACTTAAAAACAATCACTTATAATCACTGTGGTATTACTACAATTTATCTTTACAATGTCCGCTCACGAGATGCACTAGTTCACTATCAAATCACAACTGAAGTGCTATACCTCAGATGCGGCTCCCTTATATACTGCATGCATCAGTTCGACACGTTTCGACAAGCTTCGACTTGTTTCGAGAACGTTCTACTCGTTTCGTGAATGACGCATGCTATTGGCATCTAATTCGCATTCATGTGTTTTAATGCGCTGATCTTCCATCTTTTTCTCGCACACTGCCTCAGTGCGCTGAATGATCCTC
This sequence comes from Dryomyza anilis, assembly GCA_951804985.1. Classification (NCBI taxonomy): domain Eukaryota; kingdom Metazoa; phylum Arthropoda; class Insecta; order Diptera; family Dryomyzidae; genus Dryomyza; species Dryomyza anilis. Next base: position 95,335,460 of record OX638132.1, read on the forward strand.
CGTCTCTTTCTAACACATTGCTTAGTGCGCTGAATTGTCTTGCGTCTCATTTATTATTGTTGAATGCTTGCACAGTGGGGCAAACTACATCTTTTCGTAACAATATGTTTGTTTTATACTTTAATTTAAATGTTAGAATTTTAAAAACAAAAGAAGACTAAAATAGTGGGAAATTGAAAAATTCAATATATATATCGATACCTTAACCAACAAAAAGCAAACTTAATAGGAGACGAAAAAAACGTTCCAAATTCGAGTAGTTCAATATTTTCTTTATTCTTTAAATGAGCTAACAATAAATAGTAGTATCTTAGATTACCAAAGCGTATCTTAGATTACCAAATATTATTGATTTTTAAATGCAGATTTTTGGACTAGTTTGAGAACCCGCCGAAATCAGACAGCTTTTGATACAAACTTCTCTAATATATGCAACTTTATTGGTCTGAGCACTTTTTAGAATAAAAAGAATTCAGCAATTTAAATGTAAAATTAAGAGAAAATTTTAATATACAAATAAATATCAATATTCTAATAAGTTTTCTTGATATTTCGATTAAAAATAGAAAAACCTTTTAATTTTAATGTTTTCTTGAGTTTCGGATCAAATGATGGTTATTATAAACCAAGTCCTAACTAATGACTCATTACTTACTTTTTTTCGCTTTTTATACTTTATATAATTTGTGTTTTTTAACTTAATTTGTATACTCTTGCTTAATGATCAAAACTGATTTCAAATTTTTAAAATCATTATTTCGTAAATTAAAAATAACAAATCTTATTTCTTATTTAGTTTGTTTGTTTTTTAAGTATCTTTATTTTTTTGAGAATAAATCTACTCTAGAATACCATTTACAGATTTTTTTTTCATAATATACAAATATTTTTAATTGCGACCAAAAATATATTAAAACCAGTTGGGAAGGTTAGATCACATGGGAAATTTTAAAGTAGGTGTAATTATGATAGTTAGGATTATCAAAATTATAGTCGGTCTAAGCCGACTATAAATACTCTACACATATGTGTGGTTACCATTCAAAGTGATATATAGGTCACCAGGGTATACGAATCCTGAAAATAACTACAAACATTCAATCGCTGAAGAATTTCCATTCATTTGATACCCATATTTGCAAATGGGTAGGTGTACCGAATTTCGATTTTTTTTTTTGTGAACCACAAGTCTTTTCGCCGGCAAACATTATTATCATGTATTTGAGCATGATGTCAATATATATTTGACCAACAAAGTTTACCTAAGCACGTATACATAAAAATTGATCTTTATATGTACATTTTATATGTGGTATTTGAACATAAGTGGTCGGATCATAGGTCACCATGGACCGATCTCGCCAATTTTTTCGCACATACAGCGTAGGTATATTAGTAATCTAAGTTATAAGTTTCATTTATCTAGCTCTGCAATTTTAAAAGTCTTAGGGATTTCAACAGACAGACAGACAGACGGACAGACAGACGGACAGACAGACAGACGGACAGACGGACATCGCTAAATCGACTCAGAAGGTCATGCTGATCAAGAATATATATACTTTTCCATACCGGAGATGCTTTCTTCTGGGTGTTACAAACGGCGTACTAAACTGAATATACCCTTTCACTCTTAGTGTAGGGTATAAAAATATAGAAAAGTTAAAAAATGTTTATACCCTACACTAAGAGTGAAAGGGTATATTCAGTTTGGTACGCCGTTTGTAACACCCAGAAGGAAGCATCTCCGGTATGGAAAAGTATATATATTCTTGATCAGCATGACCTCAGCATGAAATCCCTACTACTTTAAAAATTAAAGAGTTAGATGAATGAAACTCATAATTTAGATTACCTACGATGTATTTAGTTTAGATTACCGATGCTAGATCGGTCCATTATGAACTGTGATCTGACCATTTATATTCAAATACCTCATATTAAATTTACATCTACAGATCAATTTTACTGTATACGTGCTTAGGTAAACTTTTTGGTCAAATATATATTGACTTCATGCTCAAATACATGAAAATAATGTTTTCCGTCAAAACGACTTGTGGGTCAAAAGAAAAAAAAATTAATTCGGTACACCTACCCATTTATACAGGGTTTTTCAACAGGGACGCCACAAAAGTAGAGCAACAGGGACAGCAAAAGACGTCATATTTCTTGCCGCTCTTGTGGGTCAAAAGAAAAAAATTTAAATTCGGTACACTTACCCATTTATACAGGGTTTTTCAACAGGGACGCTACAAAAGTATAGCGACAGGGACAGCAAACGACGCCATATTTCTTGCCGCTCTTTTGACATTTCTCTTCAGTAAGGTTTGCCATTTCATGATGGAAAGACAAGGCAGCGACGATTGATGAACTTCGTACGAATATCGAACGTGAAATTGCAGCAGTATCGGACGATTTATGATTGAAATCCGTCGAAAATTGGGTTCAGCGTCTGGACTTCTGCAAGCGTGCCCGTGGTGGCCATGCAAAAGAAATCGAGTTCCATACATAATGGCATCGAACGTACTTTTACAGGAATAAAGAATTTCATTGATATCCAAAACCGTTTTTTGTAGCGTCTCTTATTGAAAAACCCTTTAAATATGGCTATCAGATGAATGGGAATTCTTCAGAGATTAAAAGATTGTAATTATTATCAGGATTCGTATACCCTGGTGACCTATATACCACTTTGAATGGTAACCACACATATGTGTAGCGTATTTATAGTAGGCTTAGACCGACTATAATTTTGATAATCCTAACTATCATAATAACACATACTATAAAATCTCCCTACTATAAAATTTCCCACGTGATATCTATTTTAGGTAACCATGAAACAGTCTTTTTTATCATTAAAATAAAAACTTTTGAAAAAATATATAAAATTTTAAAAGATATATATATATTAAAAGAAAATACAATAAATTAATTTATTTTCATTTTTATTAATTTGGATTATGCATTTTTAAATCTTAAATTTATTTTGGAATATTCCCGGCCGAAAATAATGCCTCAATATTTTCACAAAAAACTAAAATCAAAAGAAAATGTTTTTCTTCAAATATATGAAGACTTACCAAAAATGGGTAAATCTACTTAGAAAATAATAAAATTCGAAAACTTCCAGTGGATATGGATTGAAGGTTCTCAATATTGTTCATTTAGGCTAAGAACTTTTTTTAGTTATACTTTTGGGATAGAATCGACCGATTCGCACCAAATTTTATCAGAATATAAAGAATCGAAAAATGGAATAACATTAAAAATAGTCTTAATCGAAGAAGCATGTTATGGAATAGGGTGGGATATTTTCATGTACATACAATTTATAAAATATTATTTTATATATATTTTTTTAAACTTTTATAGAAGGAAAAGAAAATTATTGAGCATATTGCTCACTTTAAAGCTCAACTATGATCTACGTCATTGTATATTTTTTTTGTCAAATTGGCTCCTTTTGAAACTTCAAACTAAGTCCAACTAAGTAGTTTGGTTCTGGGAACATTTAAATCACATTCTATGAAATAGAGGTTCAAACATAAAGGTCGGATCATAAAATTTTGAAAAATAGAGTTAATTGAAATCGTGAAAAAAAACAAAATCCCTATTTAGGATTTTGTAAAAGTTTGATAGAAGCAGGGATTACAAAGAAAAGAAATCGGATTTTCGGAACCGGAACCGTTGTTAAAAAAATATGTGCAACCGGAATCGGAACCCATTTAATTTGTGTGGTTGAAACCGGAACCGCTTTTTTACCAGATCCGGAACCAATAATTCAAAGGGTTTTAGTCCCTGGATAGAAGAATATTTTTTGATATAGTACCAATTTTATTTTTCTTGTATATCTTACAAATCCCTAAAATATAAATTTAAAAAAAAATATCAAATGATAGTTAGACAATTCCGAAAGTAAGAAATCAGATATATTTCAAAGTAATATTTTATTAACGAATTTAAAACGAATTTTATTAACAAGAATTTTAAAACCATTTTTTATAAATACACTAAGAAAACAAAGATGATTACCAGAAATATCACAGCCCTAAATATTTATAAAAAAAGTTAGATCTTATTTGAGATAACCATCTCTCAAACATCGGTCAAATACGATAAATGTTGCTAGCAACCATCTTTCAAATTTACGATTACGTATGGCAACCATCAATTGAACATCTTACAAATAGGAAGATAGTTGATGAATATTTGGAAAAGGTACTGCATTAGAATTCGCAGAGTAATTTTTATTGAATTGAAAGAAAATGAATCAAATGTATTTTTAATTATTATAGAATTAAAACAGTATCCTGGCTATACATCGACATCGTCATTACAAATCCATCGAATGTAAAGTTGTACAACGACTTGAGATTTCTTTGCAGTAGAACCAAGTCCGACCGGTGATTCTGTCATCAAAGTAAACTCCTAAAATAAATATTTTCCATTACGTTTTGTTAATTTAAATCACAGAAGATTTTATTTTCACTTTTACCATTAAAATGTAATATTTGAGTTGGCACTTTTTTACACCATTTGATTTACTTCATTGTTGTGGACAAATCGAGCGTAATGAAAAAGTACGCCATTTTTCTTTTTTATGGTAGTCAAAATACATCAAAAGTTTACTTGTCTCAATATCTCAATTTTCTTTGCTGTTGTGTTAAACATCTCGTAACTATCTGAATATACTTTATATTTAAAAAATATTAATAGTTTTGCTGCAACTTTATTGAAACTTATGGGATGTTTGAATATTTGCTACAAGGCGTAAATTTAAAAGGATATTTGCAGCAAGACTTTCATAAACATCTTGTTTTCTTAGTGTAAGTATAATAATAATAGTTTGGCACTACAGTCCTATAAGAATTAAGGCCGAGTTATATTTGTACTCAAAGTGGTGGGACCTACAATTTATTGCCGAATCCGAACGTCGGGGGAGAGCTTTTCATAGGCAATGTTTTACTCTCGTAGGTTTGCCATTTACTGCCGAGAGGTAGCGCGGTATAGAAAAATGTTTCTATGAAAAGATGTTGTTAGCCCCAGTCCAGGGACCTTTTGTCTCGCAGTCCAACGCACTAACCACTGAGCTACCGCGGATAGTGTAAGTATAGAGAATAATAAAAATTACAAAATTTCACTAATGAAAAACATTTAAAAAAAACCATGTAATATTCATTCAAGAAAGCAATATTCTTTTTAAATATTCACGATCTAAGTTTGAACGTTGAAATAAGTTTAAAAAAATGTATTACTTCAGTGCTTAAATTTTCCTCACTAAATAGGGTTTCGTTTGAATAATTGGCATACTGTTTTGACATACCCTTACAAAACCCACTTTATGGAGAAACATGTTTTATATATTTTAATTTGTCTGAATTATTAGTGTTTGTATTACGTATTGTAAATTTATAAAAAAATTTAACTATATTACAAAAAATAATGTGGAAAATGTTTGCATTTCGGGGAGGTCAAAATATGTTAATTTTCATTACTTAGGTTAGGTTAGGTTTTTAAGGGGGTGTGGCTGAAAACTAATCAGCAAATACTCACGGGGGCCTAGTGGTCCATTGTGTTCCCTTTTAATCCGTGTAGTAACTATATTTTGAGGTATCATTACTTAAAATTCACTAAATTCCTATTTTTGCCACTGACAGTTACAGCTTAGAATGTCATTTTACGCGAATTACATCTGCTTCAAATGTCACTGTGGCAATTGTTCGTGGGTGACACAAGTTTTCTCATTTCATTTTTAAAAATGTCTTTTCACTCTCTTTAGTTGATTTTATTAAATTCGTAGCACAGGTCTGTAGTGTATAAGCGCACGCATGAAAAGAATATGAAAAAGTGAGAAAAAAAATAATAAAAAATTTTATATAAATTTTTTATCAACATAACGCATAGTGATGACTACAAATCTTGCAGAAAATAAATAATAGAAGAAAAAATTACACCGCACATTGACTCGAATGGCTTTTGTAGACAGAGCCAGTAGAAAATCTAACACGAAAATATATTGAGCATTCAATACATTCTAAATGTAAAATATGAGTTTTGCAGAAGAAGACTTCAGAAATCTATGTAATTTTCTCGACCATTTATACAAAATTTTTGATAGTTAATTTTATTAAAACTAAAAAATCGATAAATCAACAGTAAATCGTGGAACGCATGAATCGGAACCCGCATTTGGAGAGATTATTGGAGCCAGAACCGGAACAGATATTCCAAAGGGTTGTAGTATATGCTTTGAATATTAAAAAATTCAAAAATTTCCAAGTAAAAAAAATTAGGTATACTTAAGCGCAGTTTTTAAGTAACTTTTGCAAATTAAAAGTAGTTTAAACTAGATGAAGTTTCGATTATTTTCATCATATCACAAATATTAAAACTGATTACTCTTTCTGTCTGTAAAATTTAACGATATTTTTCCAGTTTTATTAGGAACGCGTTTTAAAACTGTGGAAAAGATTAAACCAAGTTTAAACTTGCTCTGAAAAACCAGGACCTAAGTCCAATATTCTTAGTATATTTTTTTGTTAAAACTTTGGATATGATAAACCGATCTGCACCAAAATATGACAGGAAATAAACTCTAATATAGAGAATCTAAAAATAGAATAAACATTCTTAGTCGATTGTGATGGTCGATATGTTCAATACTATCAAAATAATAATAAAATATTTTTACATATTTCAAAAATGTCCCTAAAATTTAATTTCTAACTACAAATATAAAAATATCTGATAAGCCATACCCCAAAATTTAAATAATTGACTAAGCAAATCAAAATTAATTTATTCCACAAAACTTGGACTTAAAAAAATAGGAATTCAGAAATAGAGAGTCGATAGTCGAAAAGTTAATAGAATAGTAACAAATTCAAATACCCATATTTTGTACCTTCTCCATAACATGTCGGAAGTACATCTTGAAAATTCCATTTAAAAGCATTTCACAATTTTCTATTTATCTGCTCAAAATATTCCTTGAAAACACCGGAATTTCGTGGCGTTGAAAACCATCAAATTTGATAATTTAATAATAAATATTTCTACTGGAATCCCCCCAACTGCCACAGGCGTCTGTCATTACATTAAAAGGTGTCTCTCGAAATATGTTTTTGGTTTATTTTTTTTTTTTATATACTACTTATAAAAATTATTTACTGTGCGTGACAAAATCCGGACAAAATACAAGAATTAAAAAAAAACAGAAAACATTTCGAAAATTGCTGTCAGTCATTACATGAGTTACGGCTGAACGAAACTGTCGATAATGATGATGAAAATTGCAAAAATGTTAATAATGATGTTGTTACTAATATTGTTGCTGCTGCTGATAAAGTTATTGCTGTTGCAGATGAAAGGCAGCTGATGTGCAGCAACTTGATTGAAAGTTTTGTCGTCGCACAACAGGACAAAATAAGTTTTTGTATGTTGAAAACCTTTTACATTTACGAGAGAAATAATTATTTTTAACTAATGGCGCAAATTCACGACTAGCACAAAACTTTTCATGTCCTCGTCATCTAAAACTTCTCGAAAGCAATATTCTTGCCTGACATCTTTAGAAGAGATTCCTTCGACAGGAACAACTAACTGCCGGACTGACTTATAGGCCAACCTTTGGCATAGAGGTTTGAGGCCAAGTGGCATCAATTTGGCTGAAGTATTTGCAAAGTCATTGACAAAATTTACACTAACATAATAAAAATATAAAAGAAAATATAATAGAATACAATGAAATATAAAAATAAATAATCTATATAAAAAAAAATATATAAAACGAAATTTGTGTCACAAAGTGTCACTTTTGACACATTTAATTGCGCTCATTCTCTGGCTACAATAAAAGCAGATAATATTTCTTTGCAATGTCACAAAATGTATCGTTAACGATATCACGAAACAAAGTCATCAATCATAATAAGTTGTCTTTTAAACTTTAACACTATTAAAAACAGAACCAGACACACGCTGCAAAAAAAGGGCTCTCCCAAACATAGTTTTGCACGCATTAACATGTATGTTTGGAATTTTATGTAAACATAATATATAATTGCCTGATAAATCATTTGTAAACAGGGTTGTATTGAGGCTTGAACAGTGTTGTAATGAGCTCTGACTTACATTATAATATCACGGAAACATTTTAATGTTGCCCCTCAAAATGGTGTATGTTCTAATGGAACCATAATTATTACTATATCCAACCAAAATAAATATTTGAACCGAAACATAAATATGTTTAAATTAAAACATTATTTTGAACGACCTGAATATAAACATGTTTCCAGTGAAACATATCAGTTGTTTCAGTACAAAAAGTAGTATGTTTGCATAGAAACATATTTAAATATTTTTGGAAAGAAATCCTGAAAATAAAATAAAAATAAAATGTTTTTTTTTATTTATTTTTATTAAAAATCTTTAAACATGCACAGTGGGAATTTATAATAATTGAATTCATATACAAATTTATAATGCATAAATAAATAATTGGTTTAAAACTGCAAGTACAAGTGACAGCATCAATGAATGCCCAATTGCACCAGCAGACGCTAAACCAGACGTTCCAGGCTCGCTTTATATTTGGTACAGTTGGTCTCAGTACAGCACATAGCGTAGGCAAGGAATTCACGATGGCTTTTGTAAAAAAACATGCCAAATTCTGTTAGAAAATCGGAACACTGATTTTTATTTGTGGTTTTTTCACATTAGTTTCAGAAATTATATACTGCACTATATTATACTCTGTTACTAGTACTTTTTATAACACAATTTATATATTTATTTAATTTACAAATAACAAAATTATTACCGACGCGAACACGTTTTCTCAACGTACAACAAAAGACATGTACGCAGAAAATGCCGATCAACGAGTGTCAACTTTATATACAAGAATTCATTTTTTTTTGTTTTCAAACATCAGTATATTTAAAATGATCCTATACATTCTTCATACGACGACAAAAGAGACGTAGGTAGAAAATTCTGCACAACGAGTGCCAACTTCGTATACAAGAAGAATGTTGCAAGAATACATTTATTTAAATCCCATTTCTTTTTTGTTTGTTTTTAAACATCAATATGTTCAAACGATGGCAAAAGATGGCGTAGGTAGAAAATGCTGCACAACGTTGCAACTTCGTCAGTCGATAAATTATCGAATTAAGACGAACGTTGCGAACATTCGTTGTATTTAGATTTGATTAGCATTTTCTGTGTTTCGAAACATAGTTTTAACCAAGTAAATTGTCAAGAAACCGTTTATTCAAATACAATTAAAATTTTATGTTGTTATTGTAACATATTTATGGTAAATTTGACAAATTCTGCTGGCCAATATAATAATGTTTACACGTGAACAAAAATAAATTCAATTTCGATTATAATTTAATTATAACTTAATTACTAACATATGTATGGTAATTTCGTATTACTTTTTAATTACATTCAAACATATTCAAACAAATCTTTTCTATCCGTGCAGTATTTTTCAATAAAAAAAATGCTCACTCAAAATGAAAATTATCACTCAATATAACATTTTTATTGGAAATATAGACTTTTCAATTCTAAATTTAAATTTGTTCTTAAAATAAAATTTTTACTCAAAATTAAACTTTTCACTCAAAAAGATTTTTTTTTCTCATAAGGATAATTTTAACTTAAAATGAAAATTTAAACCGTAAATTAAAAGTTTAAATAAAAATTAAAATATGCACTCGAAATAAAAATTTTCACTTAAACAAAAAATTTTATCTCGATTAAATATGAAAAAAATTAAAATATAAAAAAAAATAAAACATCAAAATTAAAATATATTCTATATCAATTCAATTTTCATTTTAAATAAAATGTAGATTCGAAATTTATTCCAAATTTAATTAAAATTTTGAATATTTTTCGAAATAATCCAAATTTCACTGAAATGACTCTATTATATAAATATTTTTGTCTTTATCGCATTTTTTTTAATAAATAATATCTACCCCAATACGTACCATTCGCACTTCGAAATTCCCATCCCCTATCCATCATTATTCGATTCTTAACGAGCAACTACGGCGTGTTTATCTGTGTGCTTAAATCATTTATGGCTCATTTCATTGCTCATCGCTGATTTTTTATTTTATTTTTTGTTATTTTTCTTTCTTCTATTTATGCTAAATATTTGATAATCAAGCGAGACACTTAAGTAACCTCGAGCAAAGCATTTTTTTTTTTGTTCAGTGAGGTGATTAAAGTGCTCGCCCGCAGGCCCTACTTATCGGCTCAATACCTCATCAGCTGTCGCCACCACCCTCGACCGGGACGATTTTCATTAAATTCATTCTGAGGTTTGTTTCAGCCCAAGACAGCAGCTGTTTATTTGTTTAGGCCCGCTCGCTTAATAACTGCTAAAGTAGCCATGAAGATGCGCACCGGCATCCTGAGCAAACAAAAACCCCAATCATTTCGCCGCAAGCAGCAGGATAATCGCTGAATGTGCCTCAATTAAATCAGCAGCTCAATAGAAAATTTAGGTAAATCGGTCCGGGCCGGGCCAGCAGAACTCGTGGTATTCAGCACAAAGAATCCACACAACGAGTGATTTGCATCGTTCGTTGAGTGAGCTTCGCGAATGTGATTAAATGGAAATGCGGTCTTGGTTGCTGGTGGTGATGGTGGCTGTTGTTGGTTCAGCTCCTAATGAGTTGGCGTTGTTCCTCATGTGCGCAGAGCATAATCTTGAGAAAAGCATGAACGGCGTTCGAGGGTTTTGGTGGTTTTGCTCTGATGGTTGTACTGCGAATGCGGCTGCATTCACATGAATTATTACTGTTCAGAAATAGAGAGTATCATTGAAACTGTTCATTGAAGCCATTTACATCGTACGAATGCATGTCATAATTCATTTCTACAAATTTAGTAGTCGAGAGAAATTTCTAATTTTATACAAGTTTATATTTTCGATTAATAGCAATTAAAATTTTTACTAAAACTTCAAATTTGATTAATCACTAAAAATACAATTTTTCACTAAAAATTAAATTTTTACTAAAAATTAAATTTTTCACTAAAAATTCAAATTTTCACTAAAAATTCAATTATTCACTAAAAATTCAATTTTTCACTAAAAATTCAATTTTTCACTAAAAAAATCAATTTTTCACTAAAAAATCAATTTTTCACTACAATTTCAATTTTCAACTTAAAATTCAATTTTTCACTAAAAATTAAAATTTTCACTAAAAATTAAATTTTTCACTAAAAATTCAAATTTTCACTAAAAATTCAATTTTTCCCCAAAATACTCAATTTTTTACTAAAAATTCAATTTTTCACTAAAAATTCAATTTTTCACTAAAAATTAAATTTTTCACTAAAAATTTAATTTTCCACTAAAAATTCAATTTTACACTAAAAATTAAATTTTTCACTAAAAATTCAATTTTCCACTATAAATTCACTAAAAATTCAATTTTTCCCCAAAATATTCAATTTTTTACTAAAAATTCAATTTTTCACTAACGAATTAAATTCTTCACTAAAAATTTAATTTTTCACTAAAAATTTAATTTTTCACTAAAAATTTAATTTTTCACTAAAAATTAAACTTTTCACTTAAAATTCAATTTTTCATTAAAATTCAATTTTTCATTAAAAATTCAATTTTTCATTAAAAATTCAATTTTTCATTAAAAATTCAATTTTTCATTAAAATTTAAATTTTTCATTAAAAATTCAAATTTTCAGAAAAATTCAATTTTACCCTAAAAATTAAAATTTTCACTAAAAATTCAGTTTCTAACTGACAAATCCAAAAATTTCAATAAAAATTAAATTTTTTATTAAAAAAAATGTTCACTAAAAATTTTATGAAAAAATGTTCTCAAAAAATTGTATTTTTGAAATTTTCAGTAAAACTTAAATTTTTGACTTGTTTATTATTGAAGTTGTTGCTGCCTTTTATTGTCGTATTATTGTAGTTCACAGTTGTTGACTACAACAACATTTGACCCTGCTTGAGTGGTTTCAAAGCCATAACGTGACAACGCACGCTCACGTTCCGCTCACGCAATTGTGCACCTCGATGTGATTCGTGCTCCACAAATGAAAGTGTATAATGTATAAATGTTTGAGTGTGTGTGTGTGTAATATGGCTATGTATTAAGTATGTATGTGTGATTGTATGTTGAGCAACATGTTGGAGCACAATTAAACACAAACAAAGGCCGTTCTTTGGCGCTGACCTCACACGAGCATCGAGCATCTGCAACCTACGCACTTCAGTGCGGGCGTCAAAGTGTTGTCGAGGGCAACAACTGAACTGAATCCCTTTTGGTCCATAGTACTATGTGTTTGACTTTTGTTTAGAGTCGTTTAATGCCCATAAAGGCAGTCCCAAAAAGGTTCCTGGTCGTCATTAAAAATACGATTTGTCAACGAGCGAAGCATTTAGCTGAAAGGGGGCCTACTCGAAAAAAGGACTCAAACATGAATAGCAGCAAAAGTTGCTACAAACAGCTACTACAAAAATGAAAAAACAACAGCAATAGTTATAACGGTATCACAAAATAGCACCCAATAAAATGACCTAAAAAATTCGAAAAAGTCATCATGGAGATAGGTTTTGCCTCTTCAAAGAGCATGACATTTTTCTAAATCCAGCGGTCCATTTGAATCTGCGTATTAGCAAATTTCATAGAATTCGTTATTTCGAAACACCTCCAAAATTTTTCAAGAACAAAAATCCAAACTTTTTAGAAGAAATTAAATTTTAAAAAACTACTGGTGCGTGACTGACTTATGTGAATTCGCGTTTTTGGAAACTGTATTGAATGCTTTTTTTTATTTTTTGAATTTGCCAAAAAAAAATTCAAGGACATTCGAATTTTTAAAATCACCAGTCCATGATCGACTTATCTTAATCCGCATTTTAGGAAATTTCCTTGAATTTATCTCAACAATTCTCAGGGACATTTAGTGAGGGCAAGGTACTCTAATGTAGCGTCGGTAGCTCGTCTGCCAGCGAAAAGTAGCTGGTGCGTTCGTCTACGAGCCGAAAGGTTCGGGGTCCAGCTCCAACGACTGCCAACATCTTTGTCATATAAAACGTTTTTCTATACGACGCTACCTCTCGACAGTAAATGGCAAAACTACACAGAAAAAAATATAACAATTGATATTAATAGCAAACAAAATCGTATTCCAATTAAAAATTACTAATTAATTAATTGTATTTACACATTTTTAAATTAAAATATTAATAGGAATAAATTTAATATAATTTCAATACAACTAAATCTTTAATAGTATTAACTACTTTTATTTGTTACTTTTGATTTATTCATTTTCCCAAATTGCAACACTGTTTTTTTCTTCTGGATTTCATTTTGTTTTTTGTTTGTGTTGGCGGCGTCGTTCTTTTTCTTTTTTTTTTCTTATTTTATTCTACGTTGTTATTTTTTAAAAATGTGAAGTGCTTTAAAAGTTAGCCAAAACTTATATTTTTTTCAATTTTTTATGTTATTTTGGTTTATTCGTCAATTATTATAACGTATATAAAATATCTTTAGATTTGGACAACCTACTGAATTATAAATAGGGAATTTGTGAGGCTATATCCTGATCAAAACACAAATATTTTTATTATTTATGCTATAACTTTTTATTAGCGCAAGATCAAATAGTAATGTCGAGACATTAATTGCTTGCTTTCAAAGCACCTATCGATCTACATCATTAATTAAAAATATTTTGCCAAACATTAAGTTGCCATTTGTTATTTGCAGGAAAAAATGTTTGGCAAAATTTTTTAAATAATGATGCCAATCGATAGGTGCTTTAAAAACAAACAATTAATATCCTTACACCACTATTTTATCATAAAAAAATTATAGGAAAAAAACAAAAAAATTGGAAAATTTGAAAATTTTGTCATGTCAAAAGGGCGAATCTCTTCGTTTTTTTGCTATAACTCTTTAATGGTACAAGATAAAATAGTGATGTAAAGGCAATTATTATTTTTTTTCAAAGCACCTATCGATCTGCATCATTAATTATAAATATTTGACATTTTTTTCCTGCAAATAACAAATGGCAAATTAATGTTTGGCAAAATATTTTTAATTAATGATGCAGATCGATAGGTGCTTTGAAAACAAATAATAAATGCCATTACTCTACTATTTTATCTTATGCCAATAAAAAGTTATGGCGAAAAACCAAAAGATTCGCCCTTTTGGTATGACAAGATTTTCAATTTTTCAAATTCGCCCTTTTGGTTTTGTCTTTTGTGGCTATTAATATCCAACAAAATGACACGCGATTTTGGCACATCATACTTGAGGATAAACTACATTCAAAAATGTAAAAAAACGCAAATGTCAAAAATTGCACATTCGCCCCTTTGGCATGATAGTGACGATATCAATTATACCTATTTGAGAAAAAGTTTCCCACATATATTTTTTTTGTAATATTTCATTTGTGGTTTATTTCATTCTGTCGTAAAAAAGCTAAAGAAACAACAAGTAGCAGGACAAATAGCAATAGTCCTTAAAAAAGATTTCTATAAAATTTGTGTATTTCTATTTTCAGTCGCTGTGGGAGCTGCTCTTTTGTTTGAAAGTCAACAGGGAAGCAAACAGCACCAGTAGCAACAACAACATGAACAACAACAATGGCAACAACAAATACTTTACGCTTGATGTTGTTAACAAATTAATATGTTGCTGCTGACACCTTTTGCACGCGCGCGCATATGTTGTTGTATTGCTCATTGTTGTTGCTGTTATTCTTCTAAATATTGTTGTTAAATTTATTGTTGTTGTAATTTTATTGTTGTTTTTATTATTGCCAACACGCACACAAACAATTAGGAGGTAACAACGGTAGCAGCAGCAACATAGAAGTAAAGCAGCCTTAATTTTTATTGCACAGATTTTTGCGATTGTTTTCTTTTATTTTTGTTGTTGCTGCTGCTTCTTCAACTGTGCTGCGCTAATGAGTACGCAAGGACCTTCAGCAGCAGCAGTGGCAACAGCAGCAGACTGCTGCAAAACAACAAAACAATAAAAACGAAAATCCGCGCCAGTGTTGCCAACGAGTTAATTGTTTTGTGTTTGTATTTGGAGTGTGAAATTGTTTGTTCTTTGTCTGTGTTGTTGCTGTGAACATGTGTTTGTGAAAAGTCTTAAAATTTATTATATTATTTTATGCTTTTATTGCTGGCGTATGCAGTGCGCAAAATAAGTTAATTTCACATTAAACATAGTAAATTTTATTACTTTTGTAATATAATTCAATAGAAACGGTTTTATTATCAAATAATTATTTTTATATTAAATATTAAAAGTATTTAGAATAATGTTATTTAATACAACTAACATTAAATAAAACTTAAGAGGTATTAAACCAAGAAACCATAACTGATTACAACACTTTTTAAAATTGTTAGTAAAATTTAGTAGTAGCGTTTTCAATTTTATATTAAAACGATTTTTATTAACTTAAAATTATTAAAGTGATTTCAAAAATAAAATATTTTTAAACCTTCGGGGCATATTCTATCGATTTTTATATCTAGTAGATATCTATATGATAACCTATATGTATCGCAAACATCATAAACTGTAAATGTTGTTGGTAACCGAGAAATGGATACAATACAAATAATCTATCACTTCAAATATTTGCCAATTTTAAATATTTTTGTTTCAAAACAAACTTTTGATATTCTAATGAACAGACAATTTACTAATAAAAAATTTCTATATAAATGAGATTTTAAAAAACGATAAAAATATGTCCTATAGATATTTTTCTTTCTATATAACTAGAATGAGATCGACATTCTGTTGCAAGAACAAGATATTCCCTGCAAAAACAAGAAAAAGAAGAGACTATGATTGCGAGAAATGTTCAAGAACAAGGATGACTTTACAAGAACAAGAAAAAAAGAATAAGAAAAGAAACAAGAATGATATCGACCTTCCAAAGAATGAGAGAAGAAAGAATAATGAGTTCTTCCATCCGGTGCATGAACAATACTTACCCTGTAAGAACAATAATAAGAGGATAGTAACCCTGCAAAATATGCGGAAGAACAAGAGTAACTCTGCAAGAACGAGAACTATATTGATTTGTATATGCAAGAACAGGAACTATGCAAGAGCAAGAACAAAACCTACCCTTCCATAACAAGAACTATGTTGGAAGCAAGAACAAGAACGACGTAAGAGCAAGAACAAAAGCGATGCATGAGGAAGAACAAAAACAATGCAAGAGCAATAACAAGAATAGAAAGAGAATATGCATGCAAGAAATGTGTAAGAACAAGCCTGATCTTGCAAGAACAAGAAAAAAAGAACACAAGAAGAAACATGAATGAGATCGACCATCCGGTGCAAGAACAAGACAAGACCTACCCCCTGGAACAGGAATAAGAAGAGACTATGTTTGAGAGAAAAGCGCAAGAACAAGAAAAAAAAAGAATGAGAGAAGAAAGAATAATGAGTTCTTCCATCCGGTGCAAGAACAATACTTACCCTGTAAGAACAATAATAAGAGGATAGTAACCCTGCAAGATATGCGGAAGAACAAGAGTAACACTGCAAAAACGAGAACTATGTTGATATATATATGCAAGAACAAGAACTATGCAAGAGCAATAACAAAACCTACCCTTCCATAACAAGAACTATGTTGGAATCAAGAACAAGAACGACGTAAGAGCATGAAACAAAAACGATGCATGAGCAAGAACAAAAACAATGCAAGAGCAATAACAAGAACAAGAATAGAAAGAGAATATGCATGCGAGAAATGTGTAAGAACAACGCTGATCTTGCAAGAACAAGAACAAAAAAGAATGAGAGAAGAAACAAGAATGAGATCGACCATCCGGTGCAAGAACAAGACACCCACAAGAACAAGGCTACTCCTGCAAGAACAAGAACTAAATTTATTTGTGAATGCAAGAACAAGAACGACCAAGAAAAAGTGAAAAAAAAGAACTACCATGTTTTATTCTAGTCCAATACTCAAAATTTCCATGACTTTAAATACAAAATTTTTTAAATATTTTTTAAAGCTCACATATCTACAAAATTTTAAATTTTAGTGAATTTTCCTCAGTGTTTTGTCCACTGTTTTTATTTGCTTTTCATTTCTGAACACATGCTGCTGCAAATTCCTAAACAAATAAGCATTTGTTGGTGCCATAATTTGAATAAGTTTTTTTTAAGCCTTTGAAGTCTGCACTTAATGCAGGTGATTTTGAGCGTTAACATTAAATTGCTTAAGCACTCACTTTAAAACAATTAGGAGACACAAAAGAGTTTGGATGTATTTTAATTGCTGCACTATTTAAATAAGTTTTTATAGCAATTATTCGTAATTTCGTTAGGTTGTCACAAAAATTCAAATGTTCACAAAATTTCAATTGTTCACTAAAACGTTGTTTATCAAATTTTGTATATCTCTGAAAATTCAAAATAACTTTCTTTAAATTAAATTTTTTAGTAATAATTATAATTTTTAAATAAATTTAAGATAAATATAAAAATTTAACACATTAAACAATTCAGTCATTAAATACCAAGTGTTCACAAAAAACTCAAATATTCTCTTAAAAATTAAATTATCACTAAAAATTACTTTTAAATAAACCTGCTTTTTTTTAGGAAAAATTAAAATTTCATTCAAAGTAGCTCAAATAAAATGTGGAATATAATGTTCAATAATAAAATGTAACAAGGTTCATTACAAATTAAATTGTTCATTAAAAATTCAAATGTTCACTAACATTTCAGTGATTAACAGAAAAGTCGAATGTTCATTAAAAAATATTTGATAAAAATGTAACTGTTCACTAAAATTTTAAAGTTTCATTAAAAATTCAAAGGTTCAGAGTAAATTGAATTGTTCACTAAATTTTCAGAATTCAGTAAAAAATTTAAAGTTTGCTTTAAATTTAAAGGTTGACTAAAATTTCATTGGTGCACTAAAAAATTCTATGGGTTCAAAACATCTATAAAAATACAAGTGTTCACTAAATATTCTAAAGTTCACTGTAAATAAAATATTTATTAGGATTTCAAGATTAAGTAGCCACCAAAGTTCACTAACAAGGATCGCTAAAAAATTTAAAGTTATACTAAAAATTCCAATGTACACTAAAAATTATGGTGTCAGAAATTCAAAGTTTCTTTAAAAAAAATTCCAATGTTCACTAAAAGTTAAAATGTACACTAAAAACTTAAATAAGCTTGTAAAAATCACGTGTTTAAATGTGTACACTAAAAATTCAAAGTTTCACAAAAAATTTGATTTTTCAGTAAAAGTTAAATTGTTCACTAAATGTGTACACTAAAAATTCAAAGTTTCACAAAAAATTTGATTTTTCAGTAAAAGTTAAATTGTTCACTAAAAATTGCAAATGTTCACTAAAAATACCTGTGTTCACTAAAAATACAAATGTTCACTAAAAACACAAATGTACACCAAAATTCAAAGTTTAACTAAAACTTCAAAAGTTCACCATAAATTCAAACGTACCTGCAATAAAAATGTAAGTGTTCACTAAAAATTTTACAATTGATTAAAAATTCAGAGGTTAATAGAAAATTGCAAATATACCAAAGTTCACTAAAAGTTAAAACTAAAAATGTAATTATTCACAAAAAACTATGTATATTCATTAAAATCATTTGTATAATAAATATTTTAGTGTACATTAAATATTCAAACTATCTCAAAACTTTCCATTGTTCACTAAAATTTAAAATGTTCACTAATTATTCAAATGTTCATTAAAAATTCCATTGTTAACTTAAAATTGGAATGTTTACTAATTATTTAAACGTACACTAAAAATGCCACTGTTCACTAAAAATTCAAATGTTCACTAAAAATTCAAATGTTCACTAAAACTTAAAGTGTTTACTAAAAATTCCAATATCAAATGTACACTAAATGTTTGATGATTAAAAATTCAAATTTCAAATTGTTCACAAAAAAAAATATATGTTTATTAAACTCGTATGTACACTTAAGTGTGCACTAAAAATTCAAAGTTTAAAAAAATGTATCGTGAACTTTAAATTCCATTGTTCGTTCACTGAATTTCGATTGTTCACTTAAAATACCATTGCTCATTTAAAATTTTAATGTGCACTAAATAATTGAAATGTACACTAAAAGTTAAAGTGTTCACTAAAAATTTCAAACGTCCCTAAAATCAAATGTACTCTAAATATTTGAGCACTAAAAATTCATAATTTCAATAAAAAAAATTGTGTCCACTAAAAATATTATTTACAAAAAATAACTAAAATTAACTTAAAACATTCCACGATCGATTTGTTCGTTATTTTGTTTGTATTTTTGGTATAATTCCTTTATTAATTAAAATTTAAACATGTGCAACAATAAAATGTATGCAATTATTTTTAACACTTAAAGAGCACACTTAATTTAATTTAATTACTTTATTTTAAAACTTTTAGTTGTAATTAAAATTGAACAGCTGACTGAGTATATGATTGAATGAGTTTCGAATGAAGTCATCGATAAATACTTTAACCACATATTTCCTGCCAAATGTGGCGTCAATTAAAAACAAATCAAAATTGCTGCATTTAAATATATTATTTAATTATTCAATGCATTCTTCAGTCAGACTCAGACACTTCATTAACACCAAAAGCGCGTTCAATGCTTCAAACGCAGTCATTGCTAATTAATAAATTATTTTGTAATTTGTGCAAACATTGTCAGACAACTTGCAATTCGTATTAAAATATTTCAAATTAATTTTAATTTTAGTTCAATTAAAAGCACATTTTGCAAACATTTGCTGCAATTGTGGTGGCTTTTGACCTGCGGCCACTTGAACTCAGGCAGCGACAGCAGCAACTGTTGCCATTAAAGCAACAACACATCTATAGAGACAGCAACAATTATAGAATAAATAGTGGTTGAGGCAATAATAATAAAATTATCAATTAATTGGTTTTCATTGCTAATTATTATTGAAATTGTTGCTGTCTGCATTCGATTCACTCTCGATTTTCAGCGCAACTTAGAGTGTTTCGGAGTGACATCAGCGCAAGGTTATCAATTAAATGTTCGGATTAGAATCGTGTTCATTAAGTGTTGAATGAAACCTCCCGAATGGAAAACTTTGTAAGCCAAATATTGATCTAATCAAATCGAAGCACGTAGCGCAATTGCAAAGGCTTGAATGCGTTTTTAAAGTAGCTTTAAAAACAGATTAGGCTGAAGGTAATTAAAATAAGATATTCAATATGGCTATAGAATTAGGTGTAATTATGAATTAAAAATTTAAGTTTATCGGAATTCTATATAAAATTTGAGAAACTTATACTGCAAATAATGCTATTATTTGATTTATGTTCAATTTCAGTTTTAGTTTTTTCATGCAATGTTTTTATGCAAAATTCAATTATTCACTAAAAATTTAATTTTTCACTAAAAATTCAATTTTTCACTAAAAATTCAATTTTTCACTAAAAATTCAATTTTTCACTAAAAATTCAATTTTTCACTAAAAATTCAATTTTTCACTAAAAATTCAATTTTTCACTAAAAATTCAATTTTTCACTAAAAATTCAATTTTTCACTAAAAATTCAATTTTTCACTAAAAATTCAATTTTTCACTAAAAATTCAATTTTTCACTAAAAATTCAATTTTTCACTAAAAATTCAATTTTTCACTAAAAATTCAATTTTTCACTACAAATTCAATTTTTCACTAAAAATTCAATTTTTCACTAAAAATTCAATTTTTCACTAAAAATTCAATTTTTCACTAAAAATTCAATTTTTCACTAAAAATTCAATTTTTCACTAAAAATTCAATTTTTCACTAAAAATTCAATTTTTCACTAAAAATTCAATTTTTCACTAAAATTTAAATTTTTCACTTAAAATTCAATTTTTCACTAAAAATTAAATTTTTCACTTAAAATTCTATTTTTCACTAAAAATTCTATTTTTCACTAAAAAATCAATTTTTCACTAAAGATTCAATTTTTCTCTAAAAATTCAATGTTTCACTTAAAATTCAATTTTTCACTAAAAATTTAATTATTTACTTCAAATTCAATTTTTCACTAAAATTTAAATTTTCCAGTTAAAATTCAATTTTTTTACTAAAATTAAATTTTCGACAAAATTTAATTTTTCACCAACATTTTTAATTTTCACTAATAATTCAAAATTTTCACTAATAAATCAAATTTTCACAAAAAAAAAAAACAATTTTTCTCTAAAACAAAATTAAGTTATTCACTAAAAAGTTAAATCTTCATTAAAATCAAAATTTTCACAAAAAATATTTTTTTTTCACTACAACTAAAAATTTAATTTTTCACTAAAAATTCAATTTTTCTTTTAAAAATTAAATGTTTTACTCAAAATTAAATTTAAAAAAAAAAAATTTCATTAAAAATAAACATTTCACTAAAATTTAATTATTCACTAAAAATAAAATTTCTCACTATAAAATAAAAAAAAAATGTATCTTTAAATTTATGTTTTCACTACTAATTTTGAATAGTATTATCCTTGAATTAAATTTTTACTTTATTAAATGTTATTTATTTTAACATTAAATTATATGTCGCATGTGCCATATCTTTTAAATAAATCAAAATTTATTCACTTTAAAATATCTTATTCATGATTTATGTACTATGAGGCAACAACTGTTGTTTGCATGACTAACGAGCTCTGTAGATACTAATGTAGTATCTGCAAGTTGTATCGTTAGCTTCCAGAAACAATCATGGATTCAGATGCACATGTTCATGATGTTAATGGCACATGAATTATGCTTTCAATGGTACATGTTCGTGAGTCATATAACTTTATATCTTTGTATCTACAGCAAAGTATCTGATACGATACGGTGTATTGAACTGTGTATTCATAAAAGGTATCTAAAGCTCTGTTCTTTTGAAGGTGGTCTTCAGTATCTATATTTTTGTATATTTGAGATTGTATATATTTGTTGTTGTACATTAATCTCTACATTTTCTAATTTTAAATTTGTATTTGCCTTTAAATATTATAAATCAATATTTATATCTGTATCTGTGAAGTAAGCATTACATAAAGAATATTATTTTTTTATGTTATAGGCCCAATAAAAATAATATCCAAAAAAACAACGTTAAAACCGATGAAAAAAATTAAAATTTGAATCCAAAATTATATCATAAAATTATTTTTCAATTGAATATATGAAATATTGTTAATTGTCTCTGTAAATTATGTCATTTAAATATATTTTCAAAAAGTATCTCTAAATTGTATTCGTAAGTTGGATCTGTGTTATGTATCTAAAAATTGTATTTTTAAATAATATTGGTATATTGTATCTGTAAATAGTATCTGTAGACAACATCTGTATTTTAGACCTGTAATGTGCATGTCTAAATTATATTCGTAATTTGTATTTGAAAATAGTAAATAACTATATCGTTAAAATGTATCTGTAAATTTCATCTGTATCTTGTATCTGTAAAAATGTACTTGTAAATTTTATCTTCAGATGTAAATAATATATATAAAGCTCATATGTACTCATTGTATCTGTTAATAGAATCTCTAGATTGTATCTATAATTTGTATTTGTAATCTTTATCTATAATCTGTAACCGTAATTTACATATGAACATGTTTTCTATAAACTGTAGGTTGATTTGTAGGTTGTATCTGCTAATTATATAACAAGAAAAAACTTTAGCAGGTCCGAAGATGCATTTAATCGGAAGACTTCAAGCAGCTAAAGCTCATACCCAAAATATGTCGAAATCTGCCATTAAAATTCCACAATATTTGATAACATAGCAGCTGCAATACGCTTCCCCCAGAATTCCATTTATCAAAATTATTAACGGGTTCAAGTCATTAAAAAAATTTAATAACGATTTTAGTCAATAAAGGCGACGTTTCCCAAAATATACGTCTTTAAAATATGCTAGGAATCTGCATTAAACAGTCTACGAAATTTGGTATGCTGAAACACATACTTCCATTTATCTGTGAGTTTGCCGGAAAAGTGTCTGAAACATTCCTGACATATCCAAGAGCAGACGTCCTTCATATTTACGCCTTTATCTGTCAACAATTTTCACTGCCATACGCTTTCTAATAACTTCAAATGCTTCTTTTCGCCATGTTCTTTCGTTCGCAACAAAAACTTTTAGCTGTACAAAAACAAACGTGTTTTGTTATTGCTTTCTTCAATCACTTATGTAGCAATAAAGCGAACACAATAACAACGCGGAGTTCCTGTTGCAAATGAAACAGCAAACATTTGTGAATGCAGCAACACAGAATCGCAGAGATTGAGTTTTTCGTCAAAATACAACAAACAAAATTCGTCGGTATTGTTGTACAACAATAAGTTTTTTGTACTCCCATAAATTATTTGTGGGAGAAAAAAGCTTTTCATTTTCATTTATTATAATAATTTATTATAATATCGAGCCTTCAACGCCATATACAATATTAAAGCAATATTCATGTGCGTAAGAAATATCTTAACTAAATCTTAAATCTAATCCTATATCTTCCCTAACCCTAGTAGAAATTTGCCCGATGCGCCATCGGGAAATGATCAGGTTTTCGTTGGGTAAGCCCTATTAGAGAAAATATGATCATTGCCTTTGCATGCCCTTATCATGCTTACCATAGCAAGGTTTACATTATCTAAACAGTCAATGTTCCCGATCATAGCTACATTATTTGTTCCTGATAACGAAATTAGCATCAGACAATGATCGAAATTTAATTAGAGAAACCCTATTATGCTCGGGCTCTGGCAAGGCAATTGTCGGGTAAATAATAAAATGGGGAATTGCCCGATCAGTACATGATCATGGCCTGAGGTCATTACATGATTAGGACACTGCGTTTCAAGGACATTATGGGCCTCGTCAAATCCCGGTCATTTCAAATAATTACATGATCACTTCATGACCATGGCCCTAACAAAATTTCTACTAGGGAAGAAATAAAGAATATATATATTTAAAACTCCTTAAAATATACTTCTAAAATATTCTTTTTGTAATTATAAGGCAAATGAGGGAACATTTTGCTTTCCTGCGGATGACGGTTCCATACACGGGAAGCTTTCACCAGGTTGTAAATTCAATACAAACCTTTTTTTCTCCCAACAATTTCTCCCAAACATTTGTTTATATTTTCTACTTTTTCCTACCATTTTGCTAACAGCATATTACCTACCTTACCCTGCCTATGCCTAAAATTTTGGTTACACCTATTTAGCTACCATACCCTACTTATGCCTGCCATTTCACTACTATTTTTGTTTTCATGGGTATAGCAGGAAACACGCAGGTTTTGTCCACATTTCCAACTAAAATCTAACTATAAAATATTATTACAATGCGTATTATCTTTGTTTTTTTTCCATTTTCTTGCTTAAAATTTTGTATGGTGTTTGAGTTTTCAAATGAGTTCTGAAATTCTTTCAAGTTTGCAAATTTTTTCAGAAATCGAAAACCCTGGGGACATCTGGACGACTTTAACAGATGAAGTTTATATCGAATGTTCCCTATTTCATGACCGTTGTCAATATATAAAATCTACCATTAATTACCCAATAAAATGATAATCTCCAGAGACAACATTTCTGGCATTTTTCTGGATTGTACTGGTTGATTTTGGGAAGCATAATTTTAAAGGAGAATTCTCGGCATATTTTGGATATGTTATAAAAATAGCCTTCATTTTATAGAAACTCCGACTTTGTTTGCTACACTCAAAAGTAAATGTGATCATTGTTTTTATGGTTCTTGTATTAATCGTTGTTTCAAATAAATTCAGAAGTTTTCTACCATTAACCGTTTCTGTACCATTAATTTAATAATTTAAAATTTATTTAATATAAAGGTATAAATACTATTGTTTGTGTGGCATTAAAAACCTTAAAAACGAATAAAAATTGTTCGTTTTAAGAGTCATTCTGCGTGTTAAGGACTTAAATAATTTAACATAAAAATCAATTTATTTAATATTTATTAAAGAAAACAAAGTATACATCAACTTTCGCTTATGGCAAAGGATTGAACAATAAATAAAGATATGCTTAATTATTGTAAATTGATGCAAACATGGAAGGTGGTATAGTCTTTTGTAACGAGGTGTGCTAAATCTGTGATTTTCTAATTTCTATACGTTCATTCTAAATGCTATACGAATTTTGTTCAGGCAAAACATGCAAAACATGCAAAATTTCACCAACTTAATGCTTGTAAGTTGTTGTTACCGCATTGCAGCAAGCATCATATAGGTTGTAGTGTCACTACATGTATATTATGCAATAAAGTAACTAATATTCTTTTCTGTTTTAATTTAAGATCAGACTAATATTAAAAATTAAATGTAATTCGACAATACCATACAAATAGAAATACGCATCAATTAAAGTCTGGCTATTTATAAAACTAATGGTACAAACTATTTTATTTATGGTTTGAATATTATTATGCTAATGGTATGCATCTTATTGAACAATTTTTATAGTAGCAATAATTCTTTTGCTAGTAAAGTGCCATTAATTTATCAGATTTTTTCGGGGTGATTTTTTCTATTTATCTATGTTTTTCCGAAATTATGCCCTAAATATTTTCACAAAATGTATTATATTTGATTTCTAGTATTTGAAATAAAACTATCTCGATAGTCAGACTTGCGTTACTCTAAAGAACTCTTACTTAATTTTAATTTTTTTTTTATTATTTTTTTTATTATATTTTTTTTTATAAACCATTTGTTCTCATTGCTGTTCAACATACACACATTATTGTTTTTGCCAGCGAAATGCAATTAAGACGTGATGGAATTTTGCGCTTTTATTACATATTTTATTTTCACTTTACACGGACACATTTTCAGTACGTTCAAAATATATTTACAGCGCCCGTTTCATTAGTATTTTTATTGAATTATTTTTCATTTTTTTGTGGGTCAAATATATTGCGGCACGAGCTTTGGCAAATTATGTAATAATTTTCAGTTTTTATATTTTATTGTGTGGTGGTTGTAGAGATGGGGACGATGGGGACGATGGTGTCGACGTTGCCGGGCGGGCCACACAATTCGGTGGCAAATTTAATTTGTGTGGTTTGCTTGGCGCAAAGTGGCAACGCTTTAATGTGGCAACGAGTGCCATTTGGGTGCAAAAATACAACACAACATATATCCCATCCATATGAAGTGTGTTGTGTGTTAATAGCTTAATGAGCTTGCGGTAAGGCGTGGTGTTTGAAAGGGAGCCGGGTCGGGTCGGGTTGGGGTTCGAAAAGTGAGCCGCACGTAAAATACTCTGCTACAATGAGCCGCAGCAAATGTGTGCGGCAGCCACTTAAAAACTTTAACACACATCGAGACACATACCACGTACTACTCTCATACATCCTAGTCAAAGTACTTGGCAACATTCACGTCGGTCATAAATATTTAAATAGTCAACGAATTTTGTTGCAATCCTCCAGAATGCAGCAAGGCATAAATTTTGTTGAAAAAGAGCCGCCACAACATAACAAATTCTGCTGTCATTCGTTCGTTTATATGGCACACGGCTGCACAAGGAGCTGCTGCTGCTGCTCTAGTTTTTGGCACCCTTTTTCCATGGCACAAAAGCCTTTTCAAACTATTCGCCTACTTCACACATGTATCCTATATACTTTACTTGCACAAAAAATAACTTTCTCACTCACTCCTGCCTGGTTGCATTAAGTAGTACAGAGTTCGGCAAAACATTCTTAACACTTTCCGCAGGATATATGCCCCATTATTCGCCTGCGAAGGACACAAAACGAGCGCACGTGCTAATCGCATAAAAACTGCGCTGCAGACAGATACAGTCTGAGTTGAAGAATTACAAGTGCATGTCGATGGCACACTGAAGCCCAGAATGCTTCTCCATAGAGCTCAATTCAAGCACTTGTAATGCAGAAAGTTTTTAATTAAAAAGTTTTTGTTTTAAATTTTAAAATACCTTAAATAAAGTAGAAAATTGAATTTTTAGTGAAAATTTGAATTTTTTAGTGAAAATTTGAATTTTTAATGAAAAATTGAATTTTTAGTGAAAAATTGAATTTTTAGTGAAAAATTAAATTTTTAGTGAAAAATTAAATTTTTAGTGAAAAATTGAATTTTTAGTGAAAAATTGAATTTTTAGTGAAAAATTTAATTTTTAGTGAAAAATTTAATTTTTAGTGAACAATTGAATTTTTAGTGAAAATTTGAATTTTTAGTGAAAAATTGAATTTTTAGTGAAAAATTGAATTGTTAGTGAAAAATTGAATTTAAGTGAAAAATAGAGTAGAATTTTGTTGGATTTTTGAATTGCCGTGGCATAATAAAATACCATGATATGTTTAAATTCAACATTATATTTATACCCTACACCTATGAGGTACAGGGTATATTAACTTTGTGCATATATTGTAACGCCCCTTAGGAGGTGTGTCCGGTATGGAAAAGTATATATATTCTTGATCAGCATCACTACACGAGTCCGTTTAGCCATGTCCGTCCGTCCGTATGTCTGTCCGTCTGTCTGTCTGTCTGTCTGTCTGTCTGTCTGTCTGTCTGTCTGTCTGTCTGTCTGTCTGCCTGTCCGTCTTGCTGTCCGAATACAGAATAACTTGAGAAATACTGATCAAAATGCGATGAAATTTCGTCTCAATATATTTTAGCCAAAAGTAGGAACTGAGTTTGAAAATGAGCCAAATCGGTCAACGAACACGCCCACCTCCCATACAAGTCACTTTTATATAATTCTTTCGGAACTAATAACTCGAAAAGTATTCAAGGTATAGTTATAAAATTTAAAACGTATTATTAGAATTCACTTAAGAATATGTGGTCTAAAAATGGGCGTGATACGCCCACTTTTTTTTTTCATTATTTCCCGGGTTTTCATAGTGGAAATTTGATCCGTAAATTATTAAAATCAAATCTATGAAATATTAGCCTTTCAAAATTTTAAATATAGGCGTGGTCAGCCCAATTACATTTTTCAAATTTATTTTTTTTAGTTTTTTATACTTTATATAATTTTTTTAATTTATGGGGATATAAGACGTAAATTTCTGATATATGAATAATATTCTGAGGGTTAATATCCCCACCAAAGGTGTAGGGTATTCCATAGTCGGGCCCGACCGACTATAAAAATCCGCTCCATGTGACCGAACTTACCTATGTGACCTAACTTTCCCAACTCGTTTTTAATTGCAAAGGTATTTTTTAGTGTATTTTCTGTGGTCTTTTTTTAATATCAGGTAAAGGTTTTTTCTGTGAGTCAAAGACCTGACATGACAAATATGAATCCAAGGCTAGCACATCAATTGAAATAATTCTTATCAGCAATATTTCGCATGGAGTTAGCAGTTTTAATTTATATTCAAATTGTTCTAGCATATAATCGATTATAAACGATGAAATTATAATAAAATCTAGATGTTTTCACGTGACTTGAAACATGCCATAGTTTCTTTAGATATCTTTCGCAAAATTATTATTATTTTTGTTATTTTTGACGTCATTAAATATTTAAACCTCAGAATGGATTTCTGTGAACTTGAAAAATGTTATAATATTTTTTTTTGTTTTTAGTTGAAATATATTTTTTATTTTGGTTTGCTTATCACCAAATGTTCGTGTTATATTTCCGTTTCCAATCATTTCAAAAGACTTCATATGATTCCAAAACAAATTTAAATTACTGAAATAGAGAGGCAGAGATGTATTTCTGAAATCAAGAACCAGATTTTGTAAATCTCGTTAAAACTCGACTGTTGGCACTATTGTAATGAGGTTTCGAGATTATTTCGAGGGAGACTGGTTGATTGAAATTTTTGAGATACAAACTAAATTTCATAAATCTTGTCAAAATTCGATTCTCCGCAACACAATTTGTGATCTATATTTAGAGCAGGGACAAAAGCCCATTTTGAATATCGGTTTCGGTTTGGGTTCCAAGACTTTTAAAATAGTGGTTTTGATTCCGGTTTCGGTTCCACATATTTTTTAATAACGGTTCTGATTCCGGTTTCAAAAATCAAAACGGTTCCGGGTCCCATTCCGGTTCTTTGAGGTCTCTAACAGGGCATATTACGGTTCTGGTTTCAAGGTTTTTAATATAGCGGTTTCGATTCCGGTTCCACACAAAAGAAATATATGATTTCCGATTTCGGTTCTACACACTTTGATAAAAACGGTTTCGATTCCGGTACCAGTTCCAATTCTGATTTCAATTCCGGTTCTTTGCGCACCCTAATTTAGAGATCTCGACAATCAAATGTCGAGATTATATATCAGAACGAGATCGATTTATTGAAACTTTCGTGATCCAAACTAGATATCATAAATTTTTAAAAATCGGATTCTCCCTCTAATGGGGGATCTTTACTAAGGAATCTATTTGATTTTAGGATTTTCCAAACAAGATTAATTTTTGCAAACTTTTGTGATTTAAACCAATATTCAAAAATTCCCATTATTGCTAATCCAAAGGCAGAACTGTCCTACTATATTCAAAACGAGATTCACAAACAAATTAGATTTTTTTGCAAATATTCGAGATCAAGAACATGACTTAAGAAATCTCCTCAAATTTCGCATCACTCAGCATCACTAGTTGTAAAATGACTCATAACACATTAATCCAAAGTATATATTTGCGAATATGTATTAAAGCAAGAAATATTTTCTTGATAACGAACTGTTGGAGAGTAAATATTTCCGCATTTTGTAAGTTCCCGAGCCACAACAAAGTTTATTCATGTGCACTGAGTAAAACCAGTTTCTCCACGAACTACCAGCCCACCATCCGATGGATGCCAGTGACTCTGCTCTGTGTACAGAATAATAATTCAATTGATGGTGCATAATATAAAATTTCCCAACAACCAATCAATTCGGGGAATTACAAATCACTTGGCACTGCACAATATATAAACTCAATATAAACTAAGTACGGATTTGAGCATGTTTGAATAGGTTTCTTATCAGCGTCGCGTCAAAAGATTTCTATAAAATAATTCGCAATTATTTTAGTTGCTCCGCGTTCAGCAAACGGATCGCTTCGCTCGAAGAAACGTTGAAGTATTCAAATTTAATTGTGATTAGTGAATAAAGCCTAACGACGAGAGATCGACGTTCTCAAGTATGAAGTGTACCGGTTTGTGTTTAATTGTGTTGCTGTTCTCTTGGCAAACTCTTGCCAAAGCCGGTATGATCTATCACAAAAGGTTAATCATGGAATATTAATATAATCTACCGTATTAAAACCCGCAGAGAATGATATCACCAATAACTACTGTACGACGCCCGATGGTCTGGCGGGACAATGTGTACCGGTTACCGAATGTGCGAGTATTTTGACAATCATTCAGACGTTTAGAGAGTCGCTACCCGCAGAAAAGTTGGAATATCTGCGTAACAGCTCGTGTGGAATAAGTGATGAAAAGGTAAGTGATCGCCAACAGTAACGATTTCCTGGTAGAACTTAAACCGTTTCATAATCTAATCATTTTAAACCGATTATTGTAATTAATTGGACTGGTTTTGACTAGAAAAAAGTCAGTTTCCCAAGTACAAATTATATTTACAAGGCAATAGATCGGTATATTATCCACATGGGGAAATTATAAAGGGTTTTTAAATAAGAGCGCTACAAAAGTTTATTTCAAGGGTTTTTCAACAGGGACGCTATAAAAGTAGAGCGATAAGGACAGCAAACGACGCCATATTTCTTGCCGGTCTTTTGACATTTCTTTTCAGTAAGGTTTGCCATTTCATGATGGAAGGACATACGAGCCAATAACGAGTCGAAATTATTCAAATTTACTACCGAAATTCGAATTCGCATATCTTTCCACCATGAAATGGCAAACCTTACTGAAGAGAAATATCAAAAGAGCTGCAAGAAATATAGCGTCGTTTGCTATCCCTGTCGCTCTACTTTTGTAGCGTCCCTGTTGAAAAACCCTTTACTAAAATTGAATGGGTATTTTTAATTTGGTCTTTCCTTTGATATAAATGATATAAACACTTTATTCCACCCAGAATAAAGTGTTTATATCATCACCACGAAGTTATGATGTCGTATAGCCTTAAGATGTTATATAAGAAATTATAATTCAGGGGCAAAGACATATATAATGACCACTCGAGTCAATTTACCGATGTGCATCTATATGTCCGTCTGTCAGCAAATATTTTTGTCGGTTCAATTAAAAATCGGCAAAAGTAAAAAGCTAAATAAATGGAACTCTGTATTAAGAGTGCTTGTATATCTACGCTCCCGGGTATTGAAATTTGGCATAATCGAATAACCAGTAATTTGTGATCCGTTCACTTCTATATCTACCCTATATTATAAAAATAGTTTGACGCTACAGTCCTATGAAGAATTTAGGCCAAGATCTCTCACCGTTTAAGCTCTGTATATATTTGTACTCAAAGTAGTGGGACATACAGTTTAATGCCGAATCCAGCGGCGGGTTGAGAACTTTTCATAGGAAATGTTTTCTCTCGTAGGTTTGCCATTGACTGCCAAGAGGTAGCCTCGTAAAGAAAAATGTTGTACATAAAAATGATGTTTGAAGGGTACTGACATCGAACCCGGGACTTTTCGGCTTATAGTCTAACGTACCTGAAACTTGTCGCTAGTAGTCCAACGCACTAACCAATCGAGCTACCGACACTACTTGTGGAACACTAAAAAAAAACGAAAACTTCTTCAGAATTTTCCTTGCGACTAAACTTTCCATACCGCTTTTAATTGAACCTGTCCAAATCCATGATCATGTCTTCCCAATTAGGTATAATTTCGATTTAAGATATATCCAGATAGAATTCTCAATAACAATAGCTTATTTTCGCTTTTTTATAATCTAACCATTTATATGTGGCATAAATCGAAAACTACTTCAGAATTCTTCTCGGGACTGCTTTTATTTTAACATGTCTAAATTTAAGATCATGTCTTCCCTAATAGGTAGAATTTTGATTTTTGGTATTTCTAGTTACATTTTTCAATAACAAAATCTCTTCCACTTTAGCAACATATCTGCTGTGCCTTGAATAGTAATGGTCTTGCCGCACTCGCCAAAAATCGTTGTGGCACCTTCGACGGCAATAGGGTAGCCTTTGGCGTAAAAGCACCCATCAAGACCTTCCGTTGGATGGCTCTATTGCGATACAGCGATATGGGTAGTCCTTTCAAGTGTGGCGGCTCCCTGATCAGTGAACGTTATGTGCTGACAGCGGCACATTGTGTCAATCCGCAAGTACCGTAAGTTGGAGGAATACAAATTATCTCATAATTACCAAAAACTTTACATTTCTCTTTCAGTTACGAGGTACGTCTAGGTGAGCGTACCATATCCACAGATCCAGATTGTGATATAAAACGCTGTGCAGATCCTGTGCAGGATATAGCCATCGAAGAGATTATCGCACATCCATTGTATAATAGAAATAAAATCTATAACGACATTGCATTGATACGTCTCAGTCGTGTGGTAGTGATGCCCAGAAATGGACACATTACGACTATTTGTCTGCCGAATAATGAGGACCTAATGACGGTGGTGCCCGATGATTTGATTGTTGCCGGCTGGGGACGCACGGAAAATAGTAAGTTTTATATAACCAATTAATTAATATACGATCAGGCAGATTTTAAATTAATGAGTTCTTAAATGTAATGAGTTCTCATGAGAAGTATTCCAAATATGAACTACGGAAAATCATTATTATTTCGTTTAGTTCAGATCTACAGTTATCGAAAGGATTATTCTAACGCGATCACAATCGTTAAGAATCTTGGAGTTTAAGTTTTTGTTATTATATTTTTCGGCACAAACCCGAGGCGAAATTTCTGTAATTTTCAGGAATAGTTTGGGCAAAATTCCGGCAAACACACAGATAAATGGAATATTTTGCGAAGTGTACAGTAGGTTGTAAAAATGTGTGGAATTTCAATAGCAGATTTACGGCATATTTTGGGAACGAGCTAAAAACATACAGTTTGTGATACAAAATTTGTTTAAAATACGTCGAAAAAATGTTTCTCTACCCTGTGCCTCTACCATGCCAAAAATGTTGTCTGGAGAATATTGTAATAAAAATAATCATTCCAGAGACATAATTTTTGACTTCATTCAGGACTAAATCAAGCATATTTATACCGCCAATATAAATTTAAAAAAATAATATTTTCGGACCTCTTAAATTCTAGTTTATATAACAAGACCACTTTTATTTTTTCTCTTTCTCTCATAGGCACCGCCTCCGATGATCTCATGTTTGCTCGTATTCCGAATCGCAGTCTCGACGTCTGTGAGACTGCTTTTCGTCGTTATCGCATTACGAAGGATCAACTATGCGTTGGCGGCAAGGCAGACAAGACGGACTCTTGCAAGGGCGACTCAGGAGCACCGCTTGGTTACACCGCAAAATATAGTAGTCGTTATGATTATCGAATGGTACAATTTGGTGTTGTCAGTTTCGGTGTGGCTTCCTGCGGAATGCAGACACTGCCAGCGGTCTATACGAATGTGGCGCGTTATATGCTTTGGATTACAGATAATATTAAAGAATAAAAAATTATGGCAAAATGTTGATTTTTTCATTAATTAGGGAGGAATGATGATCGAAAGTATATTGGGGATATTTTAGATTTGGGGGTTATCGTAATACCAAATCCGAACAATGGGTGCGGATCTTTTGTGGGCGCTGTTTTTCTCTCAGAGGTTTCGCAAAGAAAAACATTCTCTCCTTTTTATGTTGCAGTCGCGGTGGTTCCAACCCGCGTGCTAAATTTTCTTAGGCCATCTCACTAACCAACTGAGCCAATGATGCTATAATTATATTTAATAATAATACAGAATATAGCGTTCAATAATGGCAGGTAAATGTATAAAATATAAGCAGCTTAAATTACTCTCACAAAAACCTTTAAAAATTAATACTCTACTTCATATCTCTTTCTAAACGACCAGTATCATAAATTAAATACTTTGGTAAAATTTTAAATTGTGCTGAAATTGCATGTGGCCAACTCTATGATGATGCATTGGGCTGATATTCAGATGCAGTATCTCCCACTTCCATCGTTGTAGCCGACAAAACTTAGAAGTAGCAAAAATGAATGCCAAACTTTTGCTAAAGTCAGAGATAGAGCAAAACTGTTGCTGCCACACAACAAACAACAACCCACAACCCCAAGAAGACAAAATAAACAAAATAAAGAACTATGAATTATAATTTAAATGAAACAGCAAGTTTTAATTAGTTTTTAGAAATTATGAACAGTATACCAAACCATCAAAAAACCATAGTTTTTATAAGTTTATTTTTTTTTAATTTAACAAATTGTTTGATACAAAAACTTATTTTGTTATGTCAAACAGCAGCATGGGTATCAAGTGGTTTACAAGCAACTTGATAACAGCTAATTTTAAGATTTGTGTTTTATAACAAAATAAGAACTTCTTCAAACTATCGCTGGTATTATTCGAAAACAAAATGTGGAACCTTCCAGAAACAAAATTTCTGACATTTTTCAGGCATATTTTCAACAAAAACAGAGATAAATTGATAAATTGAAATGATAGGTAGTGAAATTTTAAATGGAGATCTATGGTATATATTGTGTACGGTTAGAAAATAGGAAACTTGTAATACAAACTCTTATTTGTCTAAAAATCTTTCGAACAAAATTTCGTTAAACCGGCTCTTTATCACACATTTTGTCTAGAATTAGTTTTATTCATGTGCCATATATGAAAATAATAATAATAAAATTTGGTGCTACAGTCCAGAAAATCCTAGACCAAGCTCTCTCACCATTTGAGCTTTTCGTGTTATATATTCACTCAAAGTAGTGGGACCTACAGCGAAGTGAAATTTTCAAATACGACAGACAAAAGTTTGACCCAGTCTTGCGCCAATAATAATTTACTCTGACCCGCTTCTATAACTTAGGACTAATAGTTGAAAACCTTAATGTTAATTATATCGCAAGACTGTGTCAAGTATTGGCCCAAGGTTGCAGCCCAAACCTTACCCATATCTAAAATGTATTCATTTGATACCTATATTTACAAATGGGTAGGTGTACCGAATTTCGATTTTTTTTTTTTTTTTTGAGTACCACAAGTTTTTTCGCCGCAAAACATTATTTTCAAGTATTTGAGCATGATGTCAATATATATATGACCAAAAATGTTTACCTAAGCACGTATACAGTAAAATTGATCTATAGATGTAAATTTTATATGAGGTCACAATAGACCGATCATGCCAATTTTCTTGTTCAGGCAGCTTAGATATATAAGTAATCTAAATCAAAAGTTTCAATGTTCTATCTCTTCTACTTTTTCTGTCGTGATTTTAACAGACAGACAGAAGGACAGACGGACAGACAGACAAAAAGACAGACAGACGGAAAGATGAACAGACAGACTTAATCGACTCAGGAGGTCATGCTGATAAAGAATATATATATACTTTTCCATACCGGAGATGCTTTCTTCAGGGTGTTACAAACGGCGTACCAAACTGAATATACCCTTTCAATCTTAGTGTAGGGTATAAAAATCAATATGATGAATTTGTTCATAAATATTATGAATTTTTTCGCCAACTACCAAGTTCATCATATTGACATATTGATGGATGCATTCATTACAATGAATTTGAATCGTCATATTGATGAATTTAATCATAATATCTATGAATAATTATTTTTTTTTTTTTGAAATTGTTCATATATATATGAACCTGTGTGTGCCAGAGCATCACGGGAGAACGAACCGACGGATTTGCGTGATTCTTTTTGTATTTTGTTCGTGTCAATGCAAGAGTGGTTTAGAAAAAAAGAAAAGGCGGAAAACCCCAAAGGAAAAGCCGGAATCTATGAACTTGAAATTTGGACTGGGTGTTGATTTCCGGACGTTAGATCGCACTACGAAGGGATTTTTTAAAAATTCGCCTCCTAAGGTGCAAAAATGGGCGTGGCAAAACTGAACGTTTAATTCAAAATATCTGTATAGGGTAGCCACAGTTATGAAATTGGGCTCAGTAATGTATTTTTTTATTGTTTATCTTTTCGCTTAATGTGGGCGGAATTTGATAAAGGGGCATGGAACTTTCCATATAACCATAACTTTAAAAATGCTATAACTCCTGACCAGAGTTATGAAAATAGAAACAAAGGTTAATATTAAAAAGTAGAATCGTCACGTACAATTTGGGCGGGATTGTATAAAGGGGCGTGGAACAAAAACATTTTAAATGATATTACTCCTGACATACTAAGAGTAGAGTTATAAAAATCATATCAAATGTTCATCATTACGTAGAATATGGACGGGATTGGACAATGGTGCGTGGCACCTCCCATACAAAAAAAACTTAAAATTACTGTTACTCTTTACCTACTAAGAGCAGAGTTAAAAAAATCGAAACAACAGAAGAAAACATTGTAATGGACACGTAGAATCAGGGCTGGAAAAAAAATCCGGATACTTCGTGGAAAAATTAACCGTCTTGGATCTGGAAGCCGTTTTCTTCTATATACTGAATTAATCATATGGACGAGAAAATGAAACGGCCTAAGTGCCTGATCAAATCTATTTTAAATGTCCTCTTTATAACACGACAACTCTTCAGAACCTATTAGATGCAATCAATATCTACCGCTTGAATTAAATCCATGGTTTCCGCGACTACATCATTAAATTATTTATAAAGGCCTAATGCCCGTAACTTCAACGAGTAGATATCTATTGGTGTTCGTACCGAACAGATATCTCTTACCTATCCGGTGTTTTTACTCCTTAACTATGCGTTGAAGTTACGAAATTTTGCTTACACGATAGATAACTAAGCACCAGTAGATATCTATTCGTTGAAGTTACGGGCATAAGTTGGGTAATATGTATGTTGACTAATATTATATGTGAATCATTTCATTACCATCTTCACCAAAGATTTCATCCAGCTGTGGTTCAAATAATTATTTTCGATTTGGTGGTTTATAACAAATTCTTAAATTTTCAAAATATAAATTGTACCCTGAAAACCACTAATATATTACCTATGCTATAATTCGAAAAATGTTCAAAAATCAATAATAAAAAAAAAATCCAAAAAATCCAAAAATCTTGGATTTTTTAAGTGGATAAAATCCAAAAAAAAATGATGTATTTTTGGGAGTGGAGGGCTAAATATAATATTCAATATGATATTTATTGTTGAACTTATTATTTTTTTTTTCAAGGACATTTTTTCAAAAAAAGTGAAATTTTTTTTTAACTCACACATGTCTGTTTTTTATACTGAAAAAAAAAAACAAAATTTGATAATCGGAAAACATGAAACCCCTTACGGTTTTGAGATCGTACATATATTCATTTTTTTATGGGGGAATCCCATATAAAAGCGATCGAAATTCGATCAAATTCTTTAAGATACGTGCTAAATTATTTTTCTGGTATTACATATTTATATAATTAATATTGTATATTAAAACATTCTGTTGAGTGCAAATAGTAATCCAGTGAGTAATCAGTAAATAAATACCATTTTTTTGATTGCGTCCGCAAAATCATTAATTGTTTTATATATATTATATTATGTGGGATAATACGTTTCTGAAAATACAGAGTTTCTTTTCTTTCTTATCAGTAACATGAGCATGTTTGAGGAATTTGTTTTGTATACATTTTAGTTGCTCTGCAGCCGGCATATGAAACGGTTTTGGGTTGAAAAATCGTTGCGGTTTTGATTAAGAAATATAATTTTATTAAATAATACCACAAATATGATCTACAGATGGCAATACGTCACTTTGATATTGTTCTGCTGGCAGACGCTGATTAACGCAGGTAATTTAGTTCGTATTATTTGACAAAATTCAATTTAAAAATTTATTTAAAATTTAGAAGACTTTACGAACTCCTATTGTACCACGCCCGATGGTAAGGCCGGTCAATGTGTTCGAGCACAAAACTGTTCCAGCATCATAGAGATGCTGCGTACCCACGGACATAATATGACCAGGGATGAAACGAACTATATCATAGCCAGTAAATGTGGTGACATAAACGATACGGTAATTGACTTTAAAACACAGCAATTAAAAAAAAATCATTGTATTCCTAATATTGAAAATGCAGAAATTTCTTGAAATTTTCTGCATTTTGATACGAAATCCCTTTGAGGCTTATTACGGAATTACTGAATAATTCAGTACAGTCCGGTTCTAAAAAGTACCCAGTTATCACAAAGAGATAATAAAGTGATTGAACTATAATGGATTCTAAAACGTTTTACTAATGATTAACAAGAGAAAACCAAAATTAATCCTAATCGATATCGATATTCACACGATATCGGATATTTTCTTGTCAAATTGGACCTCATGTAGGTAGATATCGATGCGTTCTGTTTGAATTCTCTTGGTGTGACAAACTTTTTGAAATCGGAACGATATCCGAAAGTAAAAAAATCAAATTTTGATATTCCCAGTATGCCATTCATATCAATATAGTTACAAGATCAATGCGAGTAGATGGAGAAATCGCACGATATCGAACCCGTTCTCGTAACGATATCGAGCGTCAAATTGGACCTAGATGGTAGGTAGATATCGAAACATTCTGTCGGAGTTTTCTCGATACGATAAATTTTTCGAAATCGGAGCGATATCGAATGATCAAAGTTCCGGATTGCTGCGAAAAATATTGCGATATCGATTTGATAAATATTTAAATATCGTATCTTTTCAAAGAATTTGATTGTACGACTATTTTTTAAAATTAGAATCGAGAAAACAACGAGATCGAATTTTTTTATCAAACTTTTTCAAGAAAGCTTCAATGCAGGTCTCCGAGACAGGTCTCCGAGACATGGCGGACTGGGTTATTTCGATTAATGTTTAAATAACGTATCATGTTATAGAATTGAATTTACGAGATATTTTAAAAAATATATAATAGAATTTTTTAACGAGGTTATTCGAGAATTGGAGGTCTTCTGGCAGCCAGGGATACTGACTATAACTCAAGTGCACTATAATGGAGTAAAATTTCTACATATTTATTTAATTTTTAAAAATTTAAACCCTATTTAAACTTTGATTTTGACCGCTTAGATCTACGTCTGCTGCGCTCTCAATACCAGTGGTCTGGCCGCATTGGACAAGCACTCGTGCGGCAAATTCGATACTCCAAACGTGTCGCATGGACGAAATGTACCGATGAAGACTTACCGCTGGATGGCGCTACTAAGGTACTCCGACCCTCAGTACCCTTTCAAATGTGGCGGTTCCCTAATCAGCGAACGTTACGTGCTCACGGCAGCGCATTGTGTCACCACGCAAATTCCGTAAGTGATAAATAAAATCCTGTACAGAATATAGCTCAATATTTCAAACATTTTTCAGTTATGAGGTACGTTTAGGTGAACATAAAATCTCCACAAATCCAGACTGTTTTCGCAGAGGCTGCATAGAACCCGTACAGGACATTGGTATCGAACAGCTTATAGTACATCCGGACTATAATTATGAAACACTATCTAATGACATTGCCCTAATACGTCTCGATCGTATAGTACAAATGACCAGAACCGGACACATTACAACTATTTGTTTGCCCTATATGGAGTTGCTAATGACACACGTGCCGAAACATTTAATTATAGCCGGTTGGGGAAATACAGAGAATTGTTTGTATTATAATTTTAAGCGAAAGATTCATATCTTTTAATATTGGTATTTATTGTAGCTAGCGGTTCCGATATTCTGCAATATGGACGTCTTGAGAATCGCAATCGCAGCATCTGTGCAGAGGTCTTTGAACCGGTACCCATTACCGAAACTCAACTTTGTGTTGGCGGCACCTCGGCCAAGACAGACTCTTGTCGTGGTGATTCGGGTTCTCCATTGATGTATACCTCGATTTATAGTAGTAAACGATATGATTATCGCATGGTACAATACGGCATCGTCAGTTTCGGTGTACAAGGCTGTGGCGAAGTCGATAAACCGGCGATTTATACATATGTGGCGCGTTATATGCTTTGGATCACGCAGAATATTAGAGATTAGTAATACATTTGAATATGGATCTTATATTAGATATAAATAATGAGCTAAGCCTTTCAAGATATATAGAAATAATTCAAATTTGTAAATCAGTAAGAAATGATAAAAGTTTTCGTTGGAATGGTTTAAATCTGACAATAAATGTTGAAACTCAACATTGCAGGTGTAAATTAAAAACTGAAATTGTTATCCTGAAAGAACGAATATTTTCATAGATTGGTTTTAGGAGATTTCAGACATTTATGAAGTTTAGAACTGAAATTTCGATGATTTTTTTTTCTAATATTAAGAAATTTATTGCATAAATTGGCGGACATTTTTTTCAAGTACCTTTTTGAAAATTAAAAATAAACAAAACAGCTACAGAGCAACAAAGAAGTGCGTGATGGCAGGATAAAGGGAGAGACGACCCATGCAATTCGAAGCATCGACACGAATTGCAGCCACTGTGGCTCTGACTGTGACTGTGCCTTCGCTTTTGCAATGGACATGAAACAATAACAATTTAATGCAAATGAAATACAAACAAAATTGCAAAATAATCAAAATCATATATTTCAATTTATAGAATTTGTGTGTTCCACAGATATAGTTCTAAATTATTTAGGTAGATGTACACAGAGAAAAAAAATGTACATCATATTGATGAATTTCGTTCTTCAAACCATGTTTCATTTTATTGAAGAACAATTCATAATAAAGGTTTTTTTTAACAGGTACGCTACAAAAGTAGAGCGACAGGGACAGCAAACAACGCAATATTTCTTGCCGCTCTTTTGACATTTCTCTTCAGTAAGGTTTGCCATTTCATGATGGAACGATATACGAATTTGAATTTCGGTAGTAAATTTTAATAATTTTGACTCGTTGTTGGCTCGTATATCTTTCCATCATGAAATGCCAAACCTTACTGAAGAGAAATGTCAAAATAGCGGCAAGAAATATGGCGTCGTTTGCTGTCCCTGTCGCTCTACTTTTGTAGCGTCCCTGTTGAAAAACCCTCGAAAAAACTTTTGTAGCGCTCTTATTGAAAAACCCTGTATTGATGATTAACGACATAAATGTGTTGAATGAGATCATTAAAATGATGACCGTTTGAAAACTGTCGAAAAGGTGTTCTTCAATATGATGAACTGTATGTGAAGATTACGTTTCAACATATTAATGAATATAAAATACAACTTATATGCACATCATATTGAAGAATGCTGTT
Organism: Dryomyza anilis; assembly: GCA_951804985.1. NCBI lineage: Eukaryota > Metazoa > Arthropoda > Insecta > Diptera > Dryomyzidae > Dryomyza > Dryomyza anilis. The sequence continues at coordinate 95,376,873 of OX638132.1, forward strand.
CATCATATTGATGAATGCTATTCATAAAACCAAATTTCAATAAAAATATTTTTTTTTCGTTCATTTTTTGCGATACTTCTCAGTTTTCAAGTAGTTCTTGTATATTATTTCTTATATAACACAAAAAAATATACCAACAACCTATATTCATCATATTGATGATTTCATTCATTGAACTAAAATCGTATTTTTTAATATTTTTCATTTTCAATATTTTTTATAACATCAAATTTCAAACTAAAATTTGTCTTCATTAACACATTTATGTATTTATATTCTGTTACAGTTATGATATTTTAATAAATATATATTGATGAACAAAATTCATGAATATGATGTACACTTTTTCATTAATATGATGAAATGGAGTCTTGGCATAATTAGAAATAAAATAACATAAAACTTATAAGAACACAGAAAAAAAAAATGTACATCATATTGATAAATTCCGTTCTTCAGCCCACGATTCATTGTATTGAAGCACCATTCAAAATATTAATGACTAACGCCATCAATGTAAGGAATGCTATCATAAATATGAAGAACGCTTGGTAACTGTCGAAAAAGTGTTCTTCAATATGATGAACTGTATGTGACGAATATGTTCATCATATTAATGAACCAAAATATAAAATACAATATATATGTTCATCATATTGAAGAACGCTCTTCATTAAACAAAAATTCTATGAAGATATTTTATTTTCTTTCATTTTTTTCCGTACTTCTCAGTTCTCAAGTAGTTCTTGTATGTTATTTCTTATATAATGCTTGCTCGACATGCATAAATTAGTAAATGTTTTATAATATATTTATTATAATTACTACTTTTTATTAATAAAAAGTTATATTTATAAAAAATATATTTTTGAAAAAAAAAAAAAAAAAAAAATATTTTTTTTTTTTGAAATTTTTTTTTTTTGTTTTGTTATAAATACTACTTTTTATTAATAAAAAGTTATATTTATAAAAATATATTTAAAAAAAAAAAAAATCGAATTTTTTTTTTTTATTTTTTTTTAATTTTTTTTACTGTTATTTTTTAAATAAAATTTTTACAAAACTTTTTTTTCGAATTATTTTATAAAAAAAATTTTTTTTTTTTTGATAAAATATTATGAACAAATTCATCAATATGACAATTCAAATTCATTGTATTGCATAATTTGTTCATATATATAATGAAAGCATTCATTAATATGACATTTAATGAACGGTGGTATCAATATGATGAATCTGGTAGTTGGTAAAAAAATTCATAATATTTATGAATAAATTCATCATATTGAAGAATTTTTTTCTGTGAATTATAATTACATAAATGTGTAAATAGAGACAAGTTAATTTGGAATTTTATTAAAAAAAAAAATGTTGCAAATGAAAAATATTAAAAAATTCGATTTTAATTCAATGAATGAATTCATCAATATGATGAATACTGGTTGTTGGTAGAATTGTTTTTTGTGTAAATGCTTGCTAGACATATATAAATTATGAAAATGTTTTGTAATATATTTATTTATAATTACAACTTTTTAATAATAAAATATATTTCAAAATGTTTTTTTTTAATATCAATATTTTATTTATATTTTTTTTTCGTAATTTTTTTTTTTTTTTGAAAAACTTCTTTTATTCGAAAAAAATGTATCGGATTTTTTTTTAATAAATTTTGGTACAACATTTTTTTTTAATTTTTTTTTCTAAATGTTATTTTTTTCGAATTAAATAGTTTTTAAAATTCAAGTTTGATTTCTTTTTAATGGACATAATTTTCAATTAGAATTTGGGAGTTATGTCGAGTTACGAGATATAATCCACAATTTTCAATATTCCAATTAAGGGCTTAAGACTCACTGGCTTTATGAGAAAAGACCCAGCAAATAAAGCCTCAAAATTAAAAAAAATAAAATAACTCTCCAAAATTGGTGTTGTATTTCGAAATAAAATATTAAAATACGAAATAACACCCCAATTCATAGTTTTTCTTAATGTAGAAAAATTTTGAAACATTGATCAAAAAAAAAACATTGAAATATTCTTCTAAATATAGCCAGAGGTAAGTTAAATCTCTACTATAAAAGACTTTTTTGTTTCAAGAAAAAAATATAATTTTTATTTTTTTATATTATTTTAGAATTTATTTACAAAAATATTTAGAATTGGGTTTGAAAAATTTCAAAAACTATATCTTTTTATGCAAACATACTAATTTTTTAAGTGAAACAACTGGTATGTTTCTCCTGAAACATATTTATATTCAGGTCGTTCCAAAACAAGTTTTATTTTTAATGTATTAATATTTCGGTTTAAATATTTTTTTCTTTGGATGCAGTAAGCATTATGTTTCTAATGAAGGAGTTAGCAGGCAATTTAAATTTATATTAACATAAATTACAAACATATGTTTTATGCGTGCAAATATGTTAATGCTTGAAAAATGATGTTTGGGAGAGCGCAATTTTTCAACGTGTAGGAAATAACTGAATATGCAATGAAAATAATTATCTAAATATTCTTCAAATATCAACCAATTTACCGGTGGATATTTTAAAATTGTTTTCACTTCCTTTTCTAAATTTATCAATAAATTTGCCGCATTTACAAACAATAACTTTGTGAAACATTGTAAGCCGGCAAAAACCGCTTAAGTGCCCTGAACAATACCGCCGCACCAATTGCAATAAAATTTTTAAATGAAAATAGATCATTAAATGAATTCGCATAAAGTGCGGCGGCGATAAACAAATACTTAAAACTGCACATGGTGGGTTTATTTTTTTTTGTCTTTCTCCTTTTGTATTTTAAATTTTCGTTACTATTTCAAATTTAGTACCCCATCGCTCAAATTAGACAGAAAAACAACAGCGCGAACAAAAATAAATATAATAAAAAAAAAATTAAAAATAAACTAGAAACTGAATGTAGTCGAAATTTTTCGAAAAGCTCAAAGTGACAGCAATAATACGCAATAGGATGCACAGTAGAACAAATTTATAAATTCAAATTTTAGCAAAAATGTTTATTCAACACTTCTGCACAAATTGCAAACATTGTCCATCTTTATTCATTGCCATAAATATATAATTGGATATGAAAACATCGCTTTTTTTTTATTAAATTAAATTTTTTTAACAAAAATTAATAAAAACAAGAACAACATTTTATTTTTTTCTACACTCAATACGAATTTGTTTGAAATACATCGCGATTTTCCATAAGATTGTGTCATTTTGACCCAATTTGTGCAGAAGGGTTAAGGAAATTTGATTTTATACCGAAAAATATATAGTTAAAAATTGATTTTTTAATGAAAAATTAAACATTTTTCTAAAATAAATTATTAGTGAAAAAATATATTTTTAGTCGACAATTAAATTTTTAATGAAAAATTGAATTTTAAATGAAAAATTGAATTTTTCTTAAAAATTTATATTTGCTCAAAATTTAACAGCCTTCAAACCACTGTGCGAGTGGGATCTTCTTTGGCATTTGACTAAGATTCGATTTTAGTGGCGCATCCATCCGTCCGTCTACCCAACGTGCATCCGTCTATTCGTCCGTCTATCCGTCCGTCCAACTGCTAATGTGCCATAATATTTAATTGTTTACAATTAATTGCTGCAATTGTTGCTGCTCAAACGCTGGCATTGCAATGGCGAACAGGGTGGGCAACAGCTGCAGCTTGTAGGAAGCAGCATCAACAACTGCAACGGTCACCGCAAAATGTGGCAGCCACAGATTTCAATTGAATTAACTGCCACTGAGTGAGTCAATAAATATGGCACATTCTACATTGGCTCAGTTTGATTGAAATCAATGCAGTCATCAATCAATCAGCCATCAATCAACCAATCAACGCATCGTCCAATCAATCAGTTAATCATTGAATAAAACACTCAATCGACAAAACAATCGACACAGCAATTAATTGCATAAAATTGTTTTTGTGTTTATTTAATTTATAATCGATTGATGTTTGGCGAGTACAATGCAAATTGCAATCGATGCCTATTATTATAATAAATTTAATTGTAGATGTTGCAGCTACAGCTTCGATTTACCTCATTGCAACGCATTGTTTTTGCATAGTTTTCAGAAAATTTTAATTTCTGCCCCACATATATTTATTATTTTTGAGCAAACAAGAATTTTTTTTTTCTCAAAAGCACATTTAATTGGTATTTGTTGAATAGCAATTAAATGTGAATTTATTTATAGCAATGAAAATAGAATTTTTAAAATTCGACCTAATAAATATTTTAATATATAATATGAATTATAATAAATAATTAAATATATATTTTAATTAATAAAAATAAACATTATATTATATAATATGAATTATAATAAATAATTAAAAATATTTTAATTAATAAAAATAAACATTTTGCAAATTACCCAATTTAAAATATGCCGCTTTTTTCTGAAAGCTTCTGCAGTGTCGAGTTCAAGAAGTTTCCACAATCTTCAACACTTAATGCGATTCTTAGTTGCTTCCTCTCTATTATACTCTTGTACAGCGCATAGCCATTTCCACCAAAAAGGAAGCACTTCGCAAAGTTCCGTATTGTTGTAAGATATTTGCATCTCTTTTGCACTTATGTGCAACACCAAAGCCGGATTCTAGAATCACTGAACGGCATTGAATTTGAAAACGTCATTGGAATGCGTAATTAATACTCAATACATATTAAATCATCCAAGCAGCTTCCCCTAAAATTTGATAACATTTTGTTGGACTAGAGAGTACACAGAAAAAATGTTGTTCATAATCGTTCATAATATATATGAAAAAAATCATTGTATTTATGAACTATTCTTCGTATATACGAATCGCATAATTTGAGCGAAATTTATATAATAAACGCGTTCATAATTGTTATGAATTGCGTTCATTAAGGTATTCGTATTTTGACACAAAGTAGTACAGCCTCCACGTGACGTGTGCAATTCAGCCGAGCATAAAGGCGATACTGAAAAATAAAAAAACCAGTCCAACAAAAGGAGAATAGGAAATACAACACAAAGTAGGTAGGTATTTGAGTATCTGTGACATGTAATTTTTCACAATTCTATAAATAGATATTTTATGCCGCAGTATTTATGCCGCATGATGCGCAGTGATTATTTTGTCAACTAGTCGCGACGCGTCGATAGTCGATGAAAGCAGATACAGTTCTTAGTTTATTCCTATGTCATTTCGTACAAATAAACCGAATCGTTTCCTTTGTTGTTTACAACTCCATAGAAACGTGCATCGCTGGTAGTTAACATCATGCAACAACAAACAGCAGCAATAGGCAGCAACAGGCAGTAGATATAAAATAAAATGTAAGTAGTTAAAATATTAATAAATTAAAATAATAAAATAAAATAAAAAAGTAATATAATAAAATTTAAAAAAAAATCCCAGAATATAAAAAAAATAGTTTTTTTTTTTATTTTTAATTAGTTTAAAGTTCATAAATACCATGAATTTTTTCATAAATATTATGAAAGCGTTCATCAATATTATGAACTTTTTCATTACGGTTTTACGAATGATTCATAAATTGGACGAACTTGGTCATTGGTTGAGTAATAATGAAAAATTCATAAATAGTATAAACTTTTTTTTTCTGTGTAATACTAAATTATTAAAATCCTGAGTTTTAGAATCCTTGAGATTCTACCCATTATACCAAACTGTTTCGATATCGCAAGGAAAATGTTGCGAAATGTCAAAGAATTTTTCCGATATCGATGTCATTTCTCGCAATGATAAAATAGAAAAATTCCTACCAAAAAGGTCGGCCATATCGAACCGAGATAATGAAGGTTTCTCGTTGCGAGAATTATTTCAGAATCGAACCGTTCTAGAAGCTCTTGAAGACAGAATGGGGCTTTCTGATTGGTTTAAATAAATGCGTCATCTATATATGTCATCCGCAATGACAATAAAAAAACAGAAAAAATCAAAAAGAAATTTCTTTACCTATCTCTATCTCCCTATTTTTTTATTATGTCCTTCGCATCATGGTCCGCACCATCGCATTAATATATTTTTTTTATTCTAATGAATTTAATTTCGTAACACAATTACTAACCCATCATCATTTTACATTGCATTTTATTTTCTATCAGTTGCTCCTACTGGGTACTCTATATTAATTTGTCGTATATTATTTTCATATTCAATTTCAATTTAAACAAAATAGTTTTCGAAAATGAGTCTACGAACTTAGCATGTGTTTACATTTTTTTTTTTTTATTTCCAAATGAAAATATTTCTGACATCAATAACAAAAATAAATAAAAAATGAAAATTCAAATACATTTATTTTTAATGAATAAAGTGAAATTAACATAAAAATATAAAAAAATAATGTCCACTATCAAAAGTAAATACAGTCATAAAGAAAAGGTCACTGGACACCTGGTGACTTTATTTTTAAAATCGGAAACTAGTCGCAATCATGACATTTATTAACAAAAAAAACGAAAATCATTGCTTTTATAATAATGAAACTGATCTACTTCTTGCGGACAATGATATTACTTGAACGCAAAAGGATGTTCCAATTGTTCGGATCCAGCAGACGAAAGCAGGCATGTACCTGAAAGGAGGTACAACTGACTGCGAAAATCTTTAAAAATGAGTTTCGATATAAAACGAGATCAATGTTTTTTTCTCGTAGACATTTCAGAAACATTCTAAACTATTGAATACAAAAATCATTAAAAATTAGTTTCGATATAACGAGATCGATCGAATTGTTCGATATACTGGAGGCTCCGAGTCATGGTATACTGGGTAATTAAATGCATTAGATAGACTTCATTGGATATAACTTAATTTATTAATCTTTGTTTTTGTACAAAAAAATATAAATTTGAATTTTAGTGAAAATTTGAATTTTAGTGAAAATTTGGATAAAATTAATTTTTTCAATAAAATCCAAATTTTTTACTGTTAACTAAATTTTTATTCAAAATTAAATTATTCACCAAATTTAAATTTATTAAAAACTAAAAAATTTAAATTTTCACTAAAATTCAATTTTTCACTAAAATTCAAATTTTCACTAAAAATTCAAATTTTCACTAAAAATTCAAATTTTCACTAAAAATTCAAATTTTCACTAAAAATTCAAATTTTCACTAAAATTCAAATTTTCACTAAAATTCAAATTTTCACTCAAAATTAAATTTTTCACTTAAAATTCATTTTTTTACTAAAAATTCATTTTTACTAAAAATTCAAATTTTCACTAAAAATTCAAAGTTTCACTAAAAAAATCAATTTTTTCTCTAATGTTCAAATTTTCACTCAAAATTAAATTTTCAATAAAATTAAAATGTTCACTAAAAATTCAAATTTTCACTAAAAATTCAAATTTTCACTAAAATTCAAATTTTCACTAAAATTCAAATTTTCAATAAAAATTCAAATTTTAACTAAAATTCAAATTTTCATTAAAAATCCAAATTTTCAATAAAAATTTAAATCATTAAATTCAATTTTTAAATAACTTTTACAGTTTCATTTAATTAAATGACGCGCTTTATAATATAAATAAAACTATTTAAGAACATAAATGAACTAAACAAAAGACTCAAAATGCACAACGAAATCGCAATTTAATTTCTTCAAATTGCGAGCAACCGCGGAAAGCAACGAAAACTATTTCATTGACTTCAATTAAGTTTGAGTGCAGTCCCTTGCACAAATTTACACACACGCACTCACGCAAGCCATGACATTGGCAACAATTGGCAACGCATGCATGTGACGTTGAATGGCAACACATGCGATTGCCGCCAAAGGCAGAGGCAACACTAAAAACAACAATAACAACAACGAGCACTTAAGCAAGCAACCTTAAAGAAATATGTAGTGTAACGACGAGGAAAAATACACCAACGAGTGAGCACAAAGCAACGAATGCAAAAATGCGCAACGAGTGATAGCAAAAGTAGCGAGAAAGTAAATTTAATTTTTATTGTAAAATGCCATATTAAATATTTAATGATACATATATATATATATATATATATATATATATATATATATATATATATATATATATATATATATATATATATATATATATATATATATATATATATATATATATATGGGACATATTTAGTTTATATTGAAAAAATAAATTTTGAATGGCAAATTTAATTTTTAGTGACAAATTGAATTTTTTTATAATAACCAAGTTTTAAGTCCAAATTGAGTAATATTTTCAGGAACTTTGATTTTTGGACTTTTTCGTTTGTTTCATTTCACTTTCATTGCTTTAATTAATAGAAATTTGGATTTATGTACAAAATTTGCAGAACGAAAAATTTAATATTCTGTGAAAATTTTCATTGTCTGTGAAAACGAGATAAAAAGTATTTTAAGTGAGAAAATAAATTTTAAATGATGTTAAAAATTAAAGTAAAAAAAAAATCTTTATTTTTAACTGATAAAAAATATTTTTATTGCAAAATTTAAGTAAAATTTGAATTTTTAATAAAATTTGAAATTGTAGTATGAAATTAAATCTTTTCAAATACAAAATAAGTTCTGAGCAGTCAATAAAGTAAAAAGACTTAAATAAATAACGAGAAATCAGTGCAACAACGAGAAGGAAATGAAGCAACGAGCGCTAAATAAACAACATGAAGTGAGTGCAGCAACACGGCGAGTAGGAAATACCTCTGAATAATATATGAACCAACGAGTTATAAATAATGCAACGAGCGCAAATAAAATAAAAAAATTCGATGCTCTTTGCAAAAAAGCGAAAAGCAATTAGCAACGAGTGGCAACTATCAACGAGTGCAGACAGGTGACGATTGGCAACGAGTGCAACGCAAAGTTGCCAGATACTTTAATTGACTTGCGTTGCGTCGAGTGCGCAATAATTACTACAACAATAATAACTACAAAAACAACAATAATAACTGCAACAACAACAACAAATAAAATCACAACAACTGCCATAAAACTCAACAGCAGTTGCAGTAGCAATAACAGCGAATTTTGCAAAGTTTCCTCCAACGCAATGCAACCAGTCGAAAGCCAATCAACGATGATGGCAATGGCGTTGAGGATGCCTGCAACATCGCGAAATTGTTGCACACAATGTCAGCAATATTTTTCACAAGCAACAAAAGCAGCAGCAGCTGCACGTTGTGCAACGCAATTATGGATCCTACGTTATTCCTTTTTCTGAGTTTTTGTAGTTTTCGTTCTTTTCAAGTCAATTTTTTTGTAATTTTCTACTTCTGTGCACTTTGGACCGAATTTATATTCGAATTTAATTTTTCGACAAAGTCCTTTTAATGCATAGAATTTGTGCGTTCAAATGATACAGCCTATTGTTGCAGCAGCTGGTGCTGGAAAATTGCAAAATTTTTTATTAAATTATAAAAATTAAAAATTTTGTGAAATTTTTAATAAAAAAATATATATATTTTTAGTGTAATAACTTCGAATTTTGAGTGTAAAATTTAATTGTTAGTTAAAAATGTCATTTTGAATGAAAATATTGATAAATGAGTGAAAAATTGAATTTTATAGTTAAAAATTTAATATTCTGTGAAACATATGCAATTTTGAGTGAGAAATTAAATTTTGAGTGAAAATTAAATTATGAGTGAAAAATTTAATTTTTAGTGAAAATTGAATTATGAGTGAAAAATTGAGTGATAAATTAAATTTTGGGTGAAAATTGAATTTTGAGTGAAAAATTACATTTTGAGTTAAAATTGAATTTTGAGGGAAAATTTAATTTTAATTTATTTAGCGAAAAATTGAATTTTGAGTTTCTAAAATTAAATTTTGAGTGAAAAATTGAATTTTGAGTGACAAATTTAATTTTTAGTGAAAAATTTTATATTGAGTGAAAAATTTTATTTTGAGTGAGAAATTGAATTTTGATTGACAAATTGAATTTTGAGTGACATATTGGATTTTGAGTAAAAAATTTAATTTTGAATGCAAAGCTGAATTTCGAGTGACAAATTTAATTTTAAGTAAAAATTTAATTATGAGTGAAAAATTTAATTTTTAGTGAAACATAGAATTTTGAGTGAAAAAAATAATTTTGAGTGAAAATTGAATTTTGAGTAAAAAAAAAATAATTTTGAGTGAAAATGGAATTTTAAGTGAAAAATTTTAATTTTGAGTAATAAATGGAATTTTAAGTAATAAATGGAATTTTGAGTGAAAAATTAAATTTTGAATGCAAAACTGAATTTTGAGTGAAAAATTGAACTTGAAGTGAGAAATTGAATTTTGAATGAGAAATTTGATTTTGAGTGAATAATTTAATTCTGAGTGAAAAATTTAATTTTGAGTGACAAATTGAACTTTGAGTGCTAATTTGTGTGAAAAATTTAATTTTGAATAAAAATTTAATTTTGAGTGATAATTGAATTTAAAAATTGAATTTTAAGTGAAAAATATAATTTTATAGACATAAATTTAATTTTATGTGAAACATTGAGTGATAAATTAAATTTTGAGTGAAATTTGAATTTCGAGTGATAAAAGGATTTTATAGTTATAAATTAAATTTTATGTGAAAAATTGAATTTTATGTGAAAAATTGAATTTTGAGTGATAAATTGAATTTTAAGTAAAAAATTCAAATTTTTAGAGAAAAATTTAATGTAATAAGAAAACATAATTTTTTTAGTGAAATAATTTGAATTTAAATTCTCAGACAATGATTTAAGTCTGTTTTTCAGTAATTTGCATTTAACCGATGAATCAATAATTTAACTGCTACATTTTTCACCATTAAGTACAAACAACGGATTCCATTAAAATAGTTTCAATAGTTTTGCTGTAATTGATGTTGTAAATCTGTTTGTAATTATTCGACAGTGCTGCCAATCGATGCGAGCCTCACAGCACAGGATTCTGCATTAAATACATTCTTGAGTGGTGGGTAGTGGGAAGTTGGAGAAGCAGCTGAGCTGTCCCAGCGGTAGCCATTGCACAGGCTCAACTTCTCTTCCGGTTGCTTCGAGCCTCACGGCTCGGCACTGAAATGAGTTGACGATTGTAATGGGAATGTAATATTGTCGATGATGACTGTGCTGTAGCTGCAGCTGATGCTGTTACTGCTACTGAGTCGTTGGCCACTACGTTGTTGGCCACACAAAAGCAACAGCACCAGTAACGTCAAGAGCACGTTGCCAATTGCTGCTTAATTTGCAACACAATGAGCAACAAAACAAAGCAGGGAATTAAATGGCAGAATCGAAAGAATAAAAATATTTTCATCAAGGCATAAATAATCATAACTAAAAATACAATTTTTCACTCAAAATTTAAATTTTCACTCAAAATTCAAATTTTCACTCAAAATTCAAATTTTTACTCAAAATTCAAATTTTTACTCAAAATTCAAATTTTCACTCAAAATTCAAATTTTCACTCAAAATTCAAATTTTTACTCAAAATTCAAATTTCCACTAATATTCAATTTTTCAGTAAAAATTCCACTAAAAAAATGTATGCACTCAAATATAAATTTTTCACTCAAACTTAAAATTTTGATTCAAAAATCAAATTTTGACTAAAACTTCAATTTTCACTAAAAAAAAAAGAAATAATTTTAACTAAAAATTCAATTTTCCACTCAAAATAAAATTTCACTCAAAATTCACAAACAATTATATTTATGACACAAAATAAATTTTTCACTCACAATTAAAATTTTAACCTCATATTTAAAAAATAACTAAAAAAATCAATTCAACCTTATTGCAATTTTTACTCCATAGTTAATTTTTCATTACAAATTAAATTTTATCATACAAAATTCAAATGTTCGCTAAAAATTCAATTTTTCACTCGAAGTTTAAATTTTCACTCAAAATTCGAATTTTTAATTTCAAATTCAAATTTTGAATCTTTTTCACTCGATACTAAATAATTAACTAAAAATTAAAATGTTCACTAAAAATTCAATATTCCATTCAAAAAAATATTCACTCAAAATTAAATTTTTCTTTCAAATTTTGACTAAACATTTTTACTCAAAATTCAAATTTTGACTAAAAATTCAATTTTAATAAAAAATAAAAATTTAAGCTAAAAATTCAATTTTCCACTCAAAATGTATTTTTCATTCACAATTCAAATTTGAACGCAAAATTCAAAAATTCACTATAAATAAAATAAAACACTTTTATTGTAATTTTTGCTTAATATTTTTTCATAAAAATTAAATTTTCACTCAAAAATGAAATTTTCATCAAAATTCAAATTATCACTCAATATTCAAATTTGTACTCAATACTAAATATTTCACTAAAAATTAAAATGTTCACTAAAATTTCAATTATTAAAATAAAATTAAATTTTTGACACAAACAATTCCAATTTTAACTCATTTTAGTACAGTAATACAAGACAATGAATTAATATCAAATAAATTGAAAGCAATTAAATATACTTTTTATATTTGTCACAAAACAACAACTTAAAAAATTCGTATATGCCATATTTTTCTTTATTTAGCATAATTTGAAAAGAATGCTGTTTTAATTTATAAAATTTTTAATTGTATTTTAAAATCGCGTTACCTTGTTTTAATTAATATTTACAAATCAAAAAAGAATGAAAACCACAAATAAACTTCACTCACAGACACGCACTCCGAAACACACACACATATGAGCACATGTTTAAAACGAGTAAATAACAAGAACAACAACAATGAAATAAAGTAATTCGCCTGTTCGTGAAAATGTTTTTAAATGTGCGGTGGTAAATGGAACAAGCAGAGTAGGACGGACAAACGGAAAGAAGTTGAAGCTGCGGCAACACGTAGCATAAAAAAGAACTTTAAAGAAATTAATGTCTTTCACTCACTCACTCTCGCTCCCTCTCTCTCTCACACTCTTTAACACACACACAAAACAAATAAAATGAATGCTCTGCACACAACGTTGTCACAAACAGACGTAGAGTGAGACGGTGCGATGAACGCATTAAATGCATTAAATGTGAAAGAATCTGACAGCAAGATGTTGTTGTGTGTGCGACTGAAAGGCAAACTGCTTACCTCAAACACGTACTCGACGATAAATTCAATTTGCACACAAATTTGTACAAAATAAGAAGAACGCTATACAAACGCATTTATATTACTATAAAGAAATACCAAAAATTCTGAGTTAAGATATACCTGTTCGATAGGGAAGAAATGGGGTTTTTTTAATTTTCCAAACTATAATTCTATATTCTGGAGACCATTTTAGAGAAAATTTGAATTTCGAATTAAATTTTAAACATAATTTTAATTTCTGGTGAACAAAATGAATGATTTAGTGATAATATTAATTTTTAGTGAAGAATATAATTTTAGCTAAAAACTTAAATTTTCGTAAAGAAAATATTTTTTAGTGAACATTTATTGTTTAGTGATATATTGAACTTTTAGAGAAAAATTGTATTTTTAGTGAAAATTTTAATTTTTTAGAAAAAAATTTAGTTTTTAGTGAAAAATTGAATTTTTAGTGAAAATTCAATTTTTAGTGAAAAATTGAATTATTAGTGAAAATTCAATTTTTAGTGAAAAATTGAATTATTAGTGAAAAATTGAATATATAGTGAAAAATTGAATTTTTTAGTGAAAAATTGAATTTTTAGTGAAATATTGAATTTTTAGTGAAAAATTGAATTATTAATGAAAAATTGCATATATAGTGAAAAATTGAATATATAGTGAAAATTTGAATTTTTAGTGAAATATTCAATTTATAGTGAAATATTGAATTTTTAGTGAAAAATTGAATTTTTAGTGAAAAATTGAATTATTAGTGAAAAATTGAATTTTTAGTGAAAAATTGAATTTTTAGTGAAAAATTGAATTTTTAGTGCAAAATTGAATTTTTAGTGAAAAATTGAATTTTAGTAAAAAATTTAATTTTAGTGAAAAATTTAATTTTTAGTGAAAAATTTAATTTTTAGTGAAAAATTTAATTTTTAGTGAAAAATTTAATTTTTAGTGAAAAATTTAATTTTTAGTGAAAAATTTAATTTTTAGTGAAAAATTTAATTTTTAGTGAAAATTTAATTTATAGTGAAAAATTTAATTTTTAGTGAAAAATTTAATTTTTAGTGAAAAATTTAATTTTTAGTGAAAAATTTAATTTTTAGTGAAAAATTTAATTTTTAGTGAAAAATTTAATTTTTAGTGAAAAATTTAAATTTTAGTGAAAAATTTAATTTTTAGTGAAAAATTTAATTTTTAGTGAAAAATTTAATTTTTAGTGAAAAATTTAATTTTTAGTGAAAAATTTAATTTTTAGTGAAAAAATTAATTTTTAGTGAAAAATTTTATTTTTAGTGAAAAATTTAATTTTTAGCGTAAAATTGAATTTTTTAGTGAAAAATTGAATTTTTTAGTGAAAAATTGAATTTTTAGTGAAAAATTGAATTTTTAGTGAAAAATTGAATTTTTAGTGAAAAATTGAATTTTTAGTGAAAAATTGAATTTTTAGTGAAAAATTGAATTTTTAGTGACAAATTTAATTTTTAGTGAAAAATTGAATTTTTAGTGAAAAATTGAATTTTTAATGAAAAATTGAATTTTTAGTGAAAAATTTAATTTTTAGTGAAAATTTTAATTTATAGTGAAAATTTTAATTTTTAGTGAAAATTTTAATTTTAGGTGAAAAATTGAATTTTTAGTGAATAATTTAATTTTTAGTGACAAATTGAATTTTTAGTGAAAAATTTAATTTTTAGTGAAAATTTTAATTTTTAGTGAAAAATTGAATTTTTAGTGAAAGTTTGAATTTTTATTGAAAAATTGAGTTTTTTTGTGAAAAATTGAGTTTTTTTGTGAAAAATTGAATTTTTATTGAAAATTTGAATTTTTAGTGATAAATTGAATTTTTAGTGAAAAATTGAGTTTTTTTTAGTGAAAAATTGAATTTTTAGCGAAAATTTGAATTTTTAGTGATAAATTGAATTTTTAGTGAAAAATTGAGTTTTTTTGTGAAAAATTGAATTTTTTATTGAAAATTTGAATTTTTAGTGAAAAATGGAACTTTTAATGAAAAATTGAATTTTTAATAGAAGTTGAACTTTTGGTGAAATTTTGAATTGAAATTTTATTGATAAACTTTATTTTTACCCCACTCTGCCCTATATGCATTACCACTCACTACACACTACACTTCACATGTGCTGATGCTAAATCAGGTGAAGAACAATTTTCGACAGTTCTTCCCAGAAAAAGAAGATGGAAGCCATTCGTTCTTTTGTCGGCATTGAGTTCATTCAGTCAGCAGTGGCAACAGCAGATGGCGCCGCCGCTACGACGTGCATGACTGGCATGGAGTTGAAATGTCAATGTTAAATAATACAAAAAAAAAAGTGCAAATACGACACGAAGAGTGTGTTTAATGTCTTCGCTGTGCGTTCGTTCGTTCGTTCGTTTGCATTCATTCGTCAAATTGGCTTCGTCTCTGTCAGCAGAGTCAGAGAATAATAAACGTAAATTGAATTTGCGAGGCAAAGAAAAAAACTGTTTTCCATTCTTTTTTTTATTTTTGGAAGGTTTTTGGTGTTTATTTTTTATTGAGTTATGCTAAAATTATACTGAAATAAGATCAAAATAATTTCATTGAATCGACATCGGTACTATTTATATGAAAATTTAAAACCCATAAGGTATTTTTATAAAATCAAGATTGAGATTTAAACCGAAACGAAAATTCGTTAAATGTTAAAGGCTTCTTTAATTAATCGGTTGAAAGTATTTTTCTTTCAATATACTCAGATAAAAAACATAATAAAATTGGTAAATACAAGTGTTAATAGTGTACAAAAAAATTTATATTTTTATACAAAATCAGAAATAACGTAACAGAATTTTATAAATGATATGGTGTTTACCGAAAAAAATAAAAATTTATTTTGCTGTCTAATTTAATATTTAACGAGTTGGGAAAGTTAGGTCACATGGGTAAGTTCGGTCACATGGGGCGGATTTTTATAGTCGGTCGGGCCCGAATATGGAATACCCTACACCTTTGGTGGGGATATTAACCCTCAGAATATTATTCATATATCAGAAATTTACGTCTTATATCCACATAAATTTAAAAAATTATATAATGTATAAAAAACTAAAAAAAATAAATTTGAAAAATGTAATTGGGCGGACCACGCCTATATTTAAAATTTTGAAAGGCTAATATTTCATAGATTTGATTTTAATAATTTACAGATCAAATTTCCACTATAAAAACCAGGGAAATAATGAAAAAAAAAGTGGGCGTATCACGCCCATTTTTGGACCACATATTCTTAGGTGAATTTTAATAATACGTTTTAAATTTTAAAACTATACCTTGAATACTTTTCGAGTTATTAGTTCCGAAAGAGTTATATAAAAGTGACTTGTATGGGAGGTGGGCGTGTCCGTTGACCGATTTAGCTCATTTTCAAACTCAGTTCCTACTTTTGCATAAAATATATTGAGACGAAATTTCATCACATTCTGATCAGTATTTCTCAAGTTATTCTGTATTCGGACAGCAAGACAGCAAGACGGACAGACAGACAGAAATGGCTAAACGGACTCGGGTAGTGATGCTGATCAAGAATATATATACTTTTCCATACCGGACACGCCTCCTAAGGGGCATTACAATATATGCACAAAGTTAATATACCCTGTACCTCATAGGTGTAGGGTATAAAAAGTAATAATTGTATGGCAAACTAATAAATGAGCTGGTTTTAAATAAATCTTTTATATATTTGGAAATGGCGCACGGTGTTTCAGAAACGTATTTTTTGATATTTGAACACGTTTTTTTATATTTTTTGTTGAAATTTGATGAAATATGTTTTTTAGATACTAAAACTAAAAATCCGCTGCACACCGGTCCATAAGTGACATTACGTCCGACTGAGTCAATGAAGTTATGCTTTTATTTAATACTTTACAAATTTAAAAAATTATTCAATTTTTTTGCAAATATTAATTTTTATATAATTGAAATATTTTTAAGGTTCGTTCGCTGCTCTTTTTTTTGTAATTATATATATTTAAAGGATCAGTATATTATAATTTATTATTATTATTTTTGTTTTTTGATATTTTTGTATTTCTTTAATTTTTCTGTTTTAATACTTCGTACTAGAGATGGGCGCATGCTGCCTGTTTTTGATGGCACGGGCACGCCGATAGATGACACGCACGAGCCCGATGTCTAAATTTACAGGAACGCACGAAAACTACTGTAAAGCAAGGGATATAAAAAAACACGGAAAAGCACGACCAAACACGAAAAAAGCACGGAAAAACATGAAAATGCAGGCGAAACGTGAAAAATAATAACGGAACCGTTTAGATTGTTGGAAACGGAATAGTTATTAAAAATATGTGGAACCGGAACTGGAATCGTAACCCATATATCTTTTTCTGGTTGGAATCGGAACCGCTATTTTAAAAATCTCGGAACCAGAACCGGAACAGATATTATAGTCCCTGTCAGGGAACGCAAAGAACCGGAATTCGGAAATGTTATTAAAAAATGTATGGACTCAGAATTGAAACTTATTTAATTTTTTGGTTGGAACCGGAATAGGAACCACAATTTTAAAAATCTTGTAACACGAACCGGAACCGATATTCTAAAGGATTTTAGTCACTGTAATAAATAATATAAAAATTAAGTTTGATACTGTTTTATTATCTTTTATTATCTTAAATCCATGAATTTAAGAGTTTTTTTTTTCAAATAGGATTAGAAACTATAAAAAAATCTTTAATGGGCGCGTGCCTCCTTTTGGATGCACGAACACGCACGGGCACGACAACAACGCACGAACTCTGATTACGAAAATCACGTTACGAAAAATCACGGCACGCGCCCATCTCTACTTCGTACACTTCACTCTGCACTTAGTTCCTGTTGTTGCTTTTGCTGTTGCTGTCACTAATATCCTTTTTTCTTTCTTTTTATCTAGATATTGTTGTTGTGGTTGCTGCCGCTATTGCATCAAAGACTGCAATAACAGCAAAGCGGCTTTTAAAAGAATCCTCTCAAGAGGTTGTTTTTACTTGGCGACATCTTTGAAATTAAAATTCCACGCCAAAAAGTTGCAAATTCAGTACACAAAAACGTGCTTAAAATATTTGACTTAGAACAGCTGTTTTCATTGCAGCAACATCTTAGAAATTGCTATGCAATTGACATGGTGCCAAAAGGATTTAAGCGCCAAAAGAGCACAAAAATCTCTTGACAATCAACAGCACATTAAGCATTTCGACGACAACTACAATAGTAGCAACATCAAAATCAACAACAACAACGAAGTTAGTAACAACAGCAGCTGCAGCAAAAAACGACATTACTAAGTGAGCTTTCGCATACAAAAGTTGCCAATACAAAAGCTCACTGATTGAAAAGCGGATACAAACGACAAGCAAAATTGTCAGCAACAGCAACTGTAATAACAGCAGTAGCAACTACTGCTACTAAATACAATGGTTGCAGCATCACCAACATCAACATCAACACAACACCCAAATTAAGTAGCAACACCAACACCAGAAGTTTTGCACGATTTGCACGTATGTGGCACAGCATGTGGCAGCAACTACAATAACACAGACAACAACAACATCATCACTTAGCAACACAATGCAGTCGACGTAATCTTCACATTGCATACAGCTGGAAATCTAAGTTTTTATGACCTACTTATTTAATATATAAAGTAAAGGCATAATAAAAAAAAATGCTAAAGTTTTTGGTAAAAAATATACGATAAAAATTGATCGATAACATTTTATGAAAAATTTAGATAGAATAAATAAAAATTTGATTAAAAATAATCGATAACAATTTATAAAAAATATCGATATAAATTTGTGGAATATTATCGATAAAAATATCGACCAAAAGAAAAATTTAACGAAACATCGATAACTATAATATCAATACTAATCTAGATATACAAATTTTCGATATTAATTTTATTTATAATTACACTGACAAAAATAATTTACAAAATTGTATCTAAAAACATCGAAAAAAAAATAAATCAATAATATATTATGAACAAAATGTTTAGGAATAAAAGGTATAAATAAATTTATTAAAATTTATATTTAAAAATTTTATAAAAAAAAATTAATCGATAAAAATATAGTAATTCCCATATATTGCTAAAATATGTCTATTATCGATAAAAATATAGTATCGTTTTGTACAATTTACACTATTTATATACAATGTATATATAATATCAATAAAATTATATATCAAGCATTCCAAAATAATAAATGAGAAGCAAGACAATTCAGCGCACTAAGCAATGTGTTAGAAAGAGACGGAAGATCATTCAGCGTACTGAGCAATGTGCGAGAAAGAGTTGGAAGATCAGCACATTAAAACACATGAGTGCGAATGAGATGCCAATAGCATGCGTCATTCACAAAACGAGTAGAAAGCGAGTAGAAAGCAAAACAAGTCAAAGCTTGTCGAAACGTGTCAAACTGATGCCTGCACTATATAAGGCCGACGCATCTGAGGCGCAGCACTTCAGTAGTGATTGTAAAGTGATCGAGTGCATCTCGTGTGATAAATGTTAAATTGTGGACATGCAGCAGTTGTTAGTATTTGTTATTAGTAAAGTTGTTTCCCTACGTGGATACGAACCGGTGCTAGACTAGGCACGTGAGAGGTTCCTCGGAGATAGTTAACCGGTCCTAGTTCTGACTCTTTTATATGTAACCAACCGACAACTTTAACATGGATTTGTCGTCCTAGGGAGGGGTCAACTAACATCTCCTGCAAACCTTTAGACCAATCACAGGACTGGTCTTCAAAATCGTGTTCTGTGACCGGTATCACTGGTAAAAATATTTTTTTTATTTATTTTCATTGTTACATTTTTCATATTTTTCAAATTTTACTTATTTTATTTTACATTTACATTATATTTTACCTTTTTCTTCAAGCATTCACTTTTCATTAATTATTCCACCTTGCATGAGTTCATTACAAATACTTGGAAGACATGCTGAATTTAAATCAATACAGTATCGAAAAACAGTATACGAATTATAGACGCATTAGCTGCAGCTTGTAAATGAATCTCGTGACTTTGACGCCACCTAGTGCCTTTTCGCTCCACTAGCGACATATTTAGCATTGACACGATCCATCTCGCCATGCAGACCTTCAGACTTATCTCAGAACTAGTCTTCAAGAACCTGTCCTTAGTCGCTACCAATGGTACCGGTCACGTGATAGGTAGTTTTAGACCAATTGACACCTTTTTCCCGCAGAGTTATTAATAAAGTTATTTGTTATAATTTAAACCAAACATAAGAGTGTTTTTATTTTGTACACAATCCAGAGATACGAACTTGTAGAACAGTTTTCCGTAGACTGAATTTTCGTAACAATATCAATAAAATTAGATCGATAAATAAAATTTGATTTATATTAGATTTATTAAAATTAAAAATTAATAAAATTAGAACAAAATTATTAGAAATTAAATCTGGAACTGGAATCGGAAACAATATCTTTTTTTTTGGTTGGAACCGGAACCGAAACCGCTATTTTAATAAGCATGGAACCAATACCGAAACCAATATTCCAAATGGTTTTAAGCCCTAGCAGAAACCGGAATCGGAGCGGTGTCAATTTTTGGGAAAGAATCGGAATCGGAAACGTTATTAGAAAAATGTTGAAATTGGAAGCCATATATATTTTTTTTTTTGGTTGGAACCGAGGTCGGAATCGGAATCGCTATTTTTAAAATCTTGGAACTAGATTCGGATTCGATATTGCAAAGGGTTTTAGACCCTGGTTTACAATTTCCAAAAAACGGAAATAATACTTAGTGAATTAAAGTGTAAGAATTTCTCGCTGGGTACAACGTGTCTGGAGAATAGCTTTGATGATGATTCTGATGCTGCTGCTTAAAATGCAAATCCTCAGAGTCACACAGTAAGTCAGTGAGTCAGTCAGGCAGCCACGAATCAGTCCGTCGCACAATTTAAACACTTGGACCAACAAACAGTTGCGAGATTTAATGAGCTCATTCAAGCGCCGATAACAATAACAGTAACTGCGTGGCTATAAGTAGCAATGTGTGTGTGAGAGAGATAGAGTGTTGCGGTGTATGCGTGCGTATGCGTTTGCATTTACGCGTCCGTGCACGCAAAGAAAAACGAAAATATGTGTTCACCAAGTACATTTTTCGTTTTTTTTGATTTAATTAAAAATGTAAATATAATTGGGAAATAATTGATTGTTCATTTTATATTTTATTTTATTTTATATATATATTTTTTTAATAATTATTTTTTTTCCATTTCAAATTTATTATCGTCGTCCGCTTTATGGAGTATACACATAACAGCAAACTGAGTTCTATGAAATCGGTAAAATTAGTTATTTCAAAAGTTTTTCGTTTATCCCAAACATAATTTAAAGTTTAATACAAACGTTTTATGCATATGTCGTTGAGCATAAATAAAAACATACTGTTATGACAAACGCTATTTGTTGCAGCAAACAAGTAAACTTTTGCGAACAATTTTAAAGCATGTTGCAAAAGAAATTCTCTTGCCGCAAACGAACTACAAACTATTTTTTCTTTGCGTGTGCGTATACTTTTGAGCTTGTGTGCGTCTCATTAACAAACAACATATTTGCATTGATTGTTTTCACATGCTGCTACTGCTGCTGTGGATGTTGCTGCTGCAATGGTTGAAGTTGTTGTTGCTGAAATTCAGCTGAATGCAAATAGCACAAAGCACACCCACATAAAATGTTGCCTTTGAAACGCACACAAAGTCTGTTTGCATTCGTATTTGTGTTTTCCATCTAATATTTACCGCAACGCACTTTCAATGGTTTTGGCTTAAGCGGTGCTCCACAAACAAAATTCGTAATTCTCGCACAAAGTTGACTTGAAATTTTACACATAGCAAATTTCGAATACAATATAATTTTTGTATTTATATAGAAACTTTTAAATGCATACAGTATATGAGTCATTCCATATCAAATTAACAAAAAAAAAAAAACAAATTTTCGCAGCACAATCGCAGATTTTAATAAAAGTTAGAAATAACACCAAAAAAAGATATTGGCAAAATTTCAATTTTCCATATGCTGTGGTTTGAGAGATTTGGTGTTTTAAAATTTCAAAAACTGAATAAAATTCACAAAAGTGGTGCTTATCAATTGAAAGTAACTCAAACAATAGTGAAACAAATTAAAATAATAATAATTCATTTTAAAGAAAATAAAATTGTCCAAAATATGGCATACATTTACATTTAATAGTGCTCACTTCGGAACAAATTATATATCAAATGGCAATATCTCAACTTTAAATAATTTATATATCAAATCTTAACTTTAAAATAATAAATGTTGAATGTTGATATGTTATCTATTATTTAATACTTTAATTAGAATGGCAGCTCAACATGTTCAGAAGTTATGAATAAAAGTGTTGTACTAAGTTAAACATTTTGTTATCCTGCTTAAGGCATATTGAGTAGTTGCCACAATCATAAAAACTGACTAATCATATATATAGAATAATAAATGTGATACTGAAGAATATTAATTCGTCCATTATGTTCCTCTTTCGATATTAATGGTTAAAACATATTAAACGGTTGCTAGAATTATGAAAATTTTACTCTGATTTCATTTACTCATGATTTGTATTTTAGAGTAACCATTTTTGTAAAAATATGGTCTTCAAAATATAACCAAACAATTAAATTTCAAATCAGAATTCGTTATATGTCAGAGTGACAGAGATGCTACTATTAAATAATTTTATTCAGTCCATCATATTCCTTACTAGATATTAATATTTTAAGCATATTAAACGATTGCCACAAACATAAATAATGATACACTTAAACATAACTGGTATTTTAATAAAATTAATTTTTAAAATGCGTTAATAAAGAAGTAATAAAGAAACAAAAACCGATATTAGTAAAAACTAATTAATTAAAAAATGAAACCGTTAAACATGTCACTTATCAAAAATTTAAAAATAATAGACTATTATATATTCATCCCAAGTAATAATTCCTACCAGTATCCTACCAGTATACAGCCAGTTTTACGAGTCTTCTTGCACTAGTCTACTCAAGTAACTCGCAAGCGATATCACACACTTTCCGACCAGAAACAAGACAGTAAAACTCTTCGGTTTTTGACTCATCGAACTCCTACCCGGCCAGTAAACGACCAGTTTTTGACTACTACTACCGAGTACTACTCTACTCTAAAGGGTTTTTCAACAGGGACGCTACAAAAGTAGAGTAACAGGGACAGCAAACGACGCCATATTTCTTGCTGCTTTTTTGACATTTCTCTTCAGTAAGGTTTGCCATTTCTTGATGGAAAGATATACGTGCCAAAAATCAGTCGAAATTATTAAAATTTACTACCGAAATTCGGAGTCAGTGGCCTCAACGTTAAAAGCGCTACGTCCAATTTATGGTCGTCATAATCGTCCTAGCAGATCAACTTGAAATTGAGCGTCTAGTGGAAAAATTTGAATCCACAGGCACAGTGCAAAATGTTCCCGTGCCAGTGAGACAAAGAAGTGCCCGTAGTGTCGAGAAAATTGCTCACAAGTCGTTCTCAAGCGTTGGGCATCTCTGTGACGCCCCTGTGGCGAATTTTGCGAAAATATCTTGGCATACATCCTTACAAAATCAAATTGACGCAAGAACTGAAGCCGCTTGACCACCAGAAGCGTCGTATGTTCGTGAATTGGGCTGAGCAACAACTTGAAAATGATTCGGATTTTCATCGAAAAATCATCTTCAGCGATGAGGCTCATTTCTGGCTGAATGGCTTCGTCAATAAACAAAATATGCGTTATTGGTCAGACAGCAATCCACACGTACTCCATGAGTCATCATTGCATCCCGACAAAAATACGGTTTGGTGCAGTTTATGGGTCGGCGGTGACATTGGGCCGTACTTCTTCCGTGATGATCAAGACCGGCACTTTACTGTGAATGGGAATCGCTACCGTTCAATGATAACTGAATATTTTTGGCCCCAATTGGATGATATGGACTTGGAGGACATGTGGTTCCAACAGGACGGCGCCACAAGCCACACAGCGAATGCCACAATCAATTTATTGGAAACCAAGTTTGGAGAACGTGTTATCTCATAAAATGGTTCAGTCGATTGGCCGCCTCGGTCGTGCGATTTGACGCCGTTAGACTATTTCCTGTGGGGCTACGTCAAGTCTGCGGTCTATGCCAAGTCTATGGTCTATGTCAACTGGCGGAGATATACTGCTCAAATCGCTACCAGTAGCAGACAAGGTTTCAATTATTTAATTTAAGCATATTAAACTGTTGCCACAATTATACAAGATGATTCTCTTAAACATGATTTGTATTTCAAAAATGTTTTCATAAAAATGCATAAACTGGCCAAAAACTGAGATCAACTAAAAACAATTAATTTCAAATTTGAAACCAAATAGTCCAATTCCATATTATATTTATGTATTTTTATTATATAGCAAACAATTTCTATACCATTTTTTTTCTCCGTGTTGCTACTTGAATTTCAACATGCTTCTATTTATAATTGATTTTATATTTATTCACTCTGTGCAATACGCTTGCGAAATTTCAAAAACGAATCCGCTTAAATAACATATTTGCCACCTGACAATATATACACACCCAAAATCCACCCAGTTTGCAGTAACGTTCAACGTAATCTTCACGAGAGCGCTCAATTTCCAGTTAATTGAAAAGGATCTAGATGTGGGGCGGGAGCTTCCAGCAGAAGGTAGTCGATATGATAGCGCCGGCAGTACTGCGATACGATATGAGTAACGTTTAATTAACCGCCGCCTAAGTCCTGCTCGTTTGTTACTCATACGAACGGCATGGCAACAATTTTGGCGGTATGGTTTTTGCTGCCAAAAATCTAAGCTGATTGGCAACAAAATTCGTGGAAAATATTTTCCGCCAAAACACGCACAGACAGACAGAGCAGCAGAGCATCTGCGGACTGTGAAGCGGGCTGTTTTGTCAAGGACATCATCCTTTTCTGCTCCACTGAATGTGTGTGTGTGTTGAATTTTTGGCTGGACAACATTATTAAGGACAGTTTTTTTGCATTTTTTTGCATTTTTAGTTTATTTTATCTTTTGCATTTTTATAGAGGTTTGCATTCTGGTCAACAAATATAAATTCTATAACATAAAGTTGCAACAAAATAAATTCTTAAAGTGAAAAACTCGAAATAAAGATTTCTAATTGTAATTTTAAAATAGTGTATAATTTTAAACTATATATTCTACAGCTTTCTAAATACAAAATAAGAAAAAGAGGAGTAAAACTACATTTTTCATACAAATTTAAAAAGGTTTTTGTGTAGAAATCAAATAGTCTTATAACAGTTTTGATTTTGACTTATCTATATTTTTAAAATTTATAACCCACCCAACAGAAAATTCTCAGTTATGAATTCAATCCTAAGAGCTCTTCTTTATTTTCGAAATAGACAAAATGTTGAATTAAAAAAAAAAACGAAAAAAAAAAGTTTTTAGAAAATATAAAAAGTCAAATGTTGTTTTCAAAAAAAAAATGGTGAATAAAATATATGTTTTCGAAAAAAAATTCGGAAAATATTGTATAAAATATATACTTTTATTAATAACTTTTTATTTGATTGAAATTTGGTTTGATGAACCAAATTCATCAATATGATGTACGGATATTTTGTGCCTTTTTTATTTGTGCATTAATATGATGAAACATCGCAAACACTTTGTCAAATTGAAGAACATATTTTCAGTCATTCATCAAATTGTTGTAACATTGTTGTCTTGTAGTGATCAATACTATGAATTGTTCTTCAATACAATCAATCATGGTTTCAATAACGGTCTTCAGTCTGATATTTTGTATAATTTGGTCACAACATTTAAAAAAAACACTCTCAATTTAATTTACTCCAATGCTTTTCATCATAATATGAATGGTCTCGAACGGAAACTGCTCATTTTACTTTGCCTTGTCATAATAGAGAAGAAAAACCTTCTTTATATTAATGAATTTCATCTTTTAAACCATTACTTATTGTATTGAAGAACAATTCATAATATTGGATTTTATTAAAAATCAATGTTATAAATTTTTCATGAATTTGATGATTGACTTAAAAAGTGTTTTTCAATTTGACGAAGTGTATATGATGACAACGGTTCATCACACATTAATGAACAAACCATAAGAAACAAAATATATGTACATCATATTGAATAATTTTGTACATCAAACCAAAATTCAATCAAAATATATTTTGGTTTTTCAATGTTATGAGTTTTTCATCAATTTGATGAATGACTGAAAAAAGTTTTTTGTTTTCAATTTAATGAAACGTATGCGAAGACCACGTTTCATTACACATTAATGTACAAATACAAAAGACAAAATATATATGAACATCATATTGACGAATGCTGTTCGTCAAACCAAACTATAATCAAGATTTGTATTTTTTGTTCATCTTTTGTAATATTTAGAGATCTAGAGAGTTTTGTTTATTATTTCAAATATATGATGCATATACTAGAATTTGTTTTTGTATTTAATAACATTTTTTTTTTAAGATATATTATAAAAAAATATATATTTTTTATATTTTTTAATTTACGATAAAAAAAAAAATAATTGGTAAAAAATTCATAATACTGATGAATAAAATCATTACAATAAAGATTTGTTTTTTCTGTGAACCCGACCTGGCCATGACGATATCGTCGTTGTCATGCAAAAGGGGCGAATGTGCATTTTTAAAAATGATATCAAATTTTTAAGTTTGAATTGCTTTTAAAATTACCAAAAATAATATTTATTTAATTTCTGATATTTTAGTTGATTCGTCAATTATTATAACGTACAAAAAAAAAACTTTAGATTTGAACAACCCACTGAGTTATAAATACGGATTTTGTGAGGCTATGTCCTGATCAAAACACAAATATTTTTATTTTTAATGCTTTCTATAAGAGAAAGATAAAATAGTAATGTAAAGGCATTAATTGTTTGCTTTTAAAGCACCTATCTATTGGCATCATTAATTAAAAATATTTCGTCAAACATTAATTTGCCATTTGTTATTTGCAGGAACAAATTTTTGGCAAAATATTTTTAAATAAAGATGCCAATCGATAGGTGCTTTAAAAACAAACAATTAATACCTTTACACCACTATTTTATCTTACACCATTAAAAAATTATAGCAAAAAAACGAAGAAATTGGAAAAATTGAAAATCTTGTAATGCCAAAAGGGCGAATCTTTTCGTTTTTATGCTATAATCATTTAATGGTACAAGATTAAATAGTGATGTAAAGGTATTAATTGTTTGTTTTTAAAGCACCTATCCATCTGCATCATTAAATAAAAATATTTTGCCAAACATTAATTTGCAATTTGTTATTTGCTGGAAAAAATGTTTGGAAAAATATTTTTAAATAATGATGCCAATCGATAGGTACTTTCAAAACAAACAATTAATACCTTTACACCATTTTATCTTGCACCAATATAAAATTATAGCAAAAAAACGAAGAAGTTTGAAAAATTGAAAAATCTTTTCATGCCAAAAGGGCGAATCATTTCGTTTTTCTGCTATAACTCTTTAATGGTACAAGATAAAATAGTTATATAAAGGCAATTATTTTCAAAGCACCTATCGATCTGCATCATTAATTATAAATATTTGGCCAAAAAAAATTTCCTGCAAATTAATGTTTGGCAAAATATTATCTTTATATCATTAATTAATGATGCAGATCGATAGGTGATTTGAAAAAAAACAATAAATGCCGTTACAACACTATTTTATCTTATACCAATAAAAAGTTATGGTGAAAAAATGAAAAGATTCGCCCTTTTGGCATTACAAGATTTTCAATTTTTCAAATACTTTTGTGGCTAGAAATATCCAACAATATGACACGCGATTTTGGCACAGCATACTTGAGGAAAACTAAATTCAAAAATGTAAAAAAACGCAAATGTCAAAAATTGCACATTCACCCTTTTGGCATGATAGTGATGATATCTTCCCTAATAGTTTAAATTTCTATATAAATATTATTATTCTACATAAATATTAAACATAACCAGAAATAATAATAGTTATTTTATTATTCCTTATTTTATTTTTATGCAGATTTTGTATTTATAGTTTTCATTTTGCCATCAATTTTTAATGGTTTGAAAACATTTTTGCATTTTTCATATATTTTTCATATTTTGTATCATATTTTTATAATTGGAATTATGTTCTTTTCGATTTCGATCCAAAATTCAAATATTTGACAACAAAAAAATCCAATTAAATTCGTTTCACAGAATTTGAACAGCATTGAATTCGATTGAAATACATTTATTTGCATTTATTTGAAAAATCAAATTTTAAAGCAGCAATAGAAATCAGTTTGGATTTCATAGGAAATTTGGATTTCATCGAATCGTAAAGCAGCAATAGCAATCAATTTCAATTCCAGAGAATATGCTGTATTATTTGTACAAAATGTCATTATTTAATATACGTATGATATTTATTTGTATCTATGATATTCATTTATTTCTGAGGTTTTTTTCTAGAAACTTTAATGCATATTTTGCATTATTAAATTATTTTTAAAATTTTTAATTTCATCAAATAATTAATTTATTTTATTTAAATTAAATTAAAATAATAAAGCAATTGTAATAATATTAAGATAATAGTTATGAATAACAAAAGTACCTATTGAACACAAAAGCTGTTTAAACTATCTGTAACAATGGTAAAATTAAAATAATGTTGAAATTAAAATAAAAATAATGTTGAATTGATATAAGTAATATTAAAATTCAATAACTGTAAAATAATTATACAGTTTACTCATAAAACATTTACTCATCACATTTGAAAATAAAACTTTGGTTTTGTCATTTATAGCTTATTAATTAGTTTGAAATTATAATTCCAAGTATCGCCTATGAAATGCGATACTTTAATTAATAGCATTAATAACACACAAATCATTTGAATTTGTGACTAGAATATATAAATAGAATGTAATTATTATTTGTACACAATTTTTTTTATTTTAATTTTTATTGTTTTTTGTTTGTTTATTATTGTTGCTTACAATAATTTTGAGAATTCATTCAATATATTTTGAAGCGTGCAATTAATAAAAGTTACTGAATAAAAAACTAATTATAAAAGTAATATATTAGATATAAATCTATTATTGAATTTTGATTAAAATATATCATCGTTGTAAAAGTAAAACACACCTGAGAACACACTGAGAAAACACTTTGCTAGAAGTAAGTATACTTGATTTAAAGAAGGTTATTACTTAAAAAAAGACAAATTACCTAATAATCAGGAAACTTTTTCTTTACAATAAAAACATTTAGTTACTTTAAAGAAACCGGTCCCATAGCATTTGATTTCCACGTAAACTATTTTTTATTATTAAGCAAATTTTTTCTATGTTTATATTTTAGATATTCTTTACGTTTGTATTGATTTATGATCGATCAGACACATAATATTTGAAACAAAAAATAAATATAAAATATCAAGGCAAGTCATATATGAAGTGAAGGACATTTGTCTGAAAATGTCATCAATACTTTGCAGTGCGAAAATGTTATCGGTCATCGATGCATTCACCTGACATAGGTGAATCATAGAGGAACCATTAATGGCATTCCCGGTGGTTAACAGCAAATGAGACGCAAGATAATTCACCGTAATGAAACATTTTATTAGAAAGGGATGGAAGATCATTCAGTGCTCTGAACGCAGCAATACAATACATGCGTGTAAAAGAGCCTGTAAGCAACGCGGATTCTTGAGCATTGTAGAAGTTTTTGGAAACTTCTAGAATCGGACTATGCGCGGCACAAGAGTATAAAAGAAATACGTTCATTTATCTATCGTTCATACGTCTGTCTTATGAGCAAAGCGGATTTTAGTAAGGTGTAGAAGTTTGTATAAAATGTTTGTACCCGACTATATGCGGCACATGTGTGTTAAGAAAATGGAGATATATTATTATGCGCAATGAGTGTAAAACAGACGGAGATATTTCTCGAGCCAGTCTGGATTCTGGTGAGATAGAGAAGTTTGTGGAAACTTCTAAAATACGACTATGCGCGAATATGACATAAGTTTAAAGGAAGTGAAATGTAAAAGAGATGTAGGTATCTTACAACGTCGGTAGCTCGCCTGGTTAGAGCGTTGGACTACGAGTCAAAAAAGTCACTAGTGCATTGGACTACGAGCCGAAAGGTATCGGGTTCAATCTTGTTCATAGAAAACATTTTTCTATGCGACGCTACCTCTGGCAAACCTACGAGAGTAAACATTAGCTATGAAAAGCTCTCACCTCGTCCTTTGATTACAAATATAACACGCACAACTCAAAATGGTGAGAGAGCTCGGCCTAAGTTCTATACAGGACTGTAGCGCCAAACTATAATTATTATATTATATATATACTCGTGAACTGTAGACGTTTGTGAAACTTTTAGAATCCAACTGTTAGCGGCACATGACTGTAAGGGAAATGGAGATAAATTACGTGCAATGTAAATTCCAGTATAGTGTAGAAGTTTGTGAAAATGTCTAGAGTCCGGTACCACATATGCGGCCCAGTACAATTCAGTTGTGATTTGAGAATAGACTAGTACAACTCGTGAGCGTATAATGTCAAGTTCAATTTTAGACATTCAGTAGTTATCAGAATATATCTGTGACAATATGAATTAACAGCATAACTCAAGATATGTTCAAATTGAGTTATTAATACCATCGTAATACTGATAAACGAATTCATTTTGTGTCAAATTTTGATACTGATCCTTCTTATAGTTGCTGAGATACAAGCTAAAAACCTAAAATCATATCTACTTGTTATTAAGTTTTTTTTTTATTAAAAAAATATTTTCGAAAACAATTCTAACAAATACATTTAAGGGAAATTTATTTAATTTAAGTTTTTCATAAATTTGCATATATAATTTTTAAAATATTTTTAAAAATAATTTTCGGAAACTGTTGTAAAGCTTAAAATGCTCTCCTGAAAAGTTCAAAAAATAGACTTATGCTTTTATTTCATATTGCCACAGATATATATATATTGTAAATTTGTAAATTAAACAAAGTTTATGACAAGAATTCGAACCAAACATTAGTGTACTTTTTAACTACACACAGAAAAATCATCTTTTGGTGTTAGGTTGCAAGAATAAAAAAGTTAGTTGTACCAACTAACTTCATTCGGTTAAAGCGAATGGTTTACATATTTACTGGTGGAACTGCCTGTTAGTCTATATACTTGAAATATTAGTCTATACACACTCCTAATGGTTCTAAATCTGTCTAAATATGTTCTAAAACAGTTCGAAATTGATTGCAGTACAATGTACAACTCTTTTCATTTTGACAATAACAACCGACTAAGCGGTTGACAGAACCGAATAAGTTTGTTGTTAGTGCAACAATTCCTTATTCTGTGTGAATCTACATAATTCAGAGATTTGAACTTTCCAAAAAATATTATTTTCGTTATAAAATACTTTATTGAACACATTACTACTATTTTTAATATTTTTATTTTTCAATTTATAACTGTTCTTTAAAACACTACCCTACATTCTGTTAGTCACTGCCATTTTCTATTACAGCAGCCCCTTCTGAGGCAATAACCTACAATAACCTGCCCTGACCTAGGCGAGCTTTCGAAGCACCCAAACGCCGTCACACCAACACGAAGTAGTTCCACGAAGCAAAGCAAACCAACCGACATACATCACGATTTATTTATCTATCTTTGAGAGTAACACAGACACATACCACATATATATTTTTTTGTTACTTTGGATTATGTTAATCGGGATTTGCAAAGTTGTCGAACGGATTTGCATCGAATCGAAACGAATGGATGAATGGATGGATGGTTGCTGGTTGAATGAATGAATGAATGAATCGATGGAATAGAAACAAGTTCGAGAGTCACTTCAGCTGAAGCCAAAAGGAAAAATCGACGAGAGCGGCAGCTAAGATAACAGTAGAAGAAAATTGGAAACCATGAAATGCTAATGCAACCGACAACAACCAACGAAGAATAACCAACGTTGCCAAAGGCAAATCTTCTGCTGTCACATTGAAGTGCAGCTTAAATTTGAAGCCATGTAACTTTTACAATATGGCGATGAATGACAATGACAACGAACGGTATTTAAGGGGTAACGAATGCAAAGCACATAACGGAGAGCAGAAAGGGGCAGACGTTGCAATGGAAGAACCCAGCAGGAAATTAATGTTAAAAAATTAAGTATAGGACATTTTTGGAAAAATTAAAATTTTAGCGAAAAAATAAAATTTTTGTAAAGAATTGAATTTTAGTGAAAAATTGAATTTTTAGTGCTAAATTTAATTTTTAGTGTTAAATTGAAATTTTAGTGTTAAATTGAATTTTTAGTGCTAAAATGAATTTTTAGTGAAGAATTGAATTTTTAGTGAAAATTGAATCTCTAGTCAAAAATTAAATTTTTAATGAACAATTCAATTTTTAGTGAAAATTTAAATTTTTAGTGAAAATTTGAATTTTTTAGTGAAAAATTGAATTTTAAATGAAAAATTGTATTTTAGTGAACATTTTTAGTGGTAAATTGAATTTTTTGTGAAAAATTTAATTTCTAGTGAAAATTTAATTTCTAGTAAAATTTGAATTATTAGTGAAAAATTGAATTTTTAGTGAAAATTCAATTTGTAGTGAAACATTTAATTTCTAGTAAAAATTTAATTTCTAGTAAAATTTGGATTATTAGTGAAAAATTGAATTTTTAGAGAAAAATTGAGTTTTTAGTGAAAATTTAAATTTTTAGTGAAAAATTTAATTTTTAGTGAAAACTTTAGTGAAAATTCAAATTTTTAGTGAAAATTTAAATTTTTAATGAAAATTTAAATTTTTAGTGAAAAATTGAATTTCTAAGAAAATTTTAATTTTTAGTTAAAAATTGAATTTTTTGTGAAAAATTTAATTTTAGAGAAAAATTGAGTTTTTAGTGAAAATTTAAATTTTTAGTGAAAAAGTAAATTTTTACTGAAAATTTGAATTTTTAATGAAAATTTAAATTTTTAGTGAAAATTTGAATTTTAATGAAATCTTTAATTTTTAGTGATAAATTGAATTTTTTGTGAAAATAGAATTTTAAAATTTATTTATATTTTATTTAATTATTTCACTTCACTAAGAAGTTTTAAAGAAATGGAATTCCTGCTGGGTGCTACCTTCCCAGAGCCGATACTACTCCGTATAATATTTCAAAGCAAAATATTACTCTGTGAATAGCTTTCGCATCACATCGCATTATTGTAGAGCAAGAAACCTTTGGCATTATCGTAAGTCAGCTAATAGAAAATTCTTGCTCAAGTTCGGAATATGTTATGCGCCCGCAAAAATTTCAGATATTTTTGCATTTTTGTGTAAAATTAAATAGTAGAGTTACAATGTAGTGGCAGCTGTTAGTTTTAATTATTTTAGTTTTAATTATTTTAAAATGATGTATGAAACATGTAAGACGTAGTCAGAACGATGGACAGTTGTATCTAATGTTGAAAAGATATTTATCTATTTTTAATAATAAAAAATATATAACGAGCAAAACTATGAGAAAATGAAAATAAGGCTACATTTCAGAAACTAGAACCAATTTGGAAAAGCTGACGCAATATGCAAAACTGACGCCATATTCGGATTCAGACATTTACTCTGCTGAATACATTTTTTAATTTTTTCCACATGACAATTCCATCCAGAAAAAAAATAGTATTAAAAAAAATAATATATGGAGTCTGGGGAATTGACCAGATAAGAATTATCTCGGTGAGAATTTGTCTGTGAAGTATTTGTCTGGAAGAATAATTATCACCGGGTTGAATTGTCCAGGGTAAGAATTGTCTGAAGGAAGAAATATCACGGAAGAATTGTCTCCGGTATGAATATTCGGGGATTTAATTAAATCGCAAAAGTTTTTCGTATCAAGGAAAATTCTTTCAAAATACAATTCTTATCTACGAATATTTCCCTCAAAGAAATTCGAACTTTGACCTTGAAAAAAGGCTCCGTTTAGGAGAAACAGAATGTTCAAAGATGCAGAAATTTCACCTATGAATCCTTGAGATTCAGTTAATCGAATTGCAACATTAGATTTTCTATGAAAAATCCCAATATTTTTTTATTGCATAAACCAAACCAATTATAGCCCATTTGTGAAAATTCTGAACGTTGACTTTGAAAAAGGCTCCGTTTAGGAGGTACAGAATTTTCAAAGATACTGAAATTTCACCTATGAATCCTTGAGATTCAGTTAATCGAATCGCATCATTAGATTTTCTGTAAAAAAGGGCAAGAATTATTCTTCTTAAATTAATTTAAAACAGAGACTGCAAGAACCGAAACCGTATCAGACCTTATTTAAAATTGGAAGCCATACTTTTTTTTGTTGGTTGAAACCGAAATGGCTATTTTAAGTATATTGCAAACAAAACCGGATCCGATATTCCAATTTGGTTTTAGCCCCTGTTAGAAACTGTAAGGAAATGGAAAATATTTTGTTTAGTGGAAATTTATCTCGGAAAGAATTGTAGCCGCGGTAGCTCAGTCGTTGGTGCGTTGAACTGCGAGCCGAAAGGTCCCCGATTCAAGCCTGGACTTGGGACTAACAACATCTTTTCACAGAAACATTTTTCTATACCGCGCTACCTCTCGGCAGTAAATGGCAAACCTACGAGAGTAAAACATTGCCTATGAAAAGCTCTCACCCGCCGTTCGGATTCGGCAATAAACTGTAGGTCCCACCACTTTGAGTACAAATATAACACGCACAGCTCAAAATGGTGAGAGAGCTCGGCCGAAGTTCTTATAGGACTGTAGTGCCAAACTATTATATTATTATAAGAATTGTCTGGCAAAAATAATTGTCTCCGGGTAGAATGGTCTTTGGAAAAAATTATTTCCGAAAAGAATTTTTGGTGATATAATTAAACCGGATATGTTTTCTCCATCAATGAAAACTCTTTCCCAAAACAAATGTTCTCTGAGAACATTTTAACCAAAAGTCCAATGTCACATTACAAAAAATATTTTTATTTATTGCATAAAAACGCATACGAAGTGAGTTTGGTTGCCTTTTTAAGGGATATCGTTAAAAGATATCCTTAAAAATCACTGATCAGAAATGCATAAAGTTTCCTAATGTAGAAAAAACGGAACCTGACACTGATACTAAATAGGATTTGCAGGGATATTTCATATTACAACACGATCATTTTCTTAGTTTCAAATTACCACATCAATAAAATGAAAATACGTATTGTAACGAACTACCTGGTGGTCAAAGGCTGAGGTACTCCTCAGCGGCGGTCCAGGGGTAGGTCGACAAATAATTTATTTATGTCAGGGGTACCTTTTTAGTTCAACTCAACTGTAGCCCCTGGTAAATGATAACGCCCTTGTTTTAATTCATAAATAACTTCTTTAATAATAGTAATAATAAGTGTGATAGGATAGTAAATTATAATTAAAGGCAGCGCTCCGCTGCCGCTACTGGATTGCTTAGAAATGGCGGGTTCCCGTCGGAGGCGTCTCCAACGCTGAGCCCTCGGATATGTAAATCTGGTTCCTCGGTCTGCGCCCCTTTCTGACGCGACCGGTTGCTATGTCGTATTACGCCGCTCGTCGCGTCGCGGCTCCCTATGCTATTGTGCGTACCACCCGGGACCCCTCCTCTGACCCCGGCTCCGATGCCGGCTCACTTTGCTTTGTCCGGGTGGTCGTTGTGAAATCCCTCGTAGTTGCCCCTGATTCAGCCCTTCGGCTCACTGCTACCCCTCGATCGGCTGCCTTAGCGCTCGGGTCGGCTCGGTTATTCTCAAATGTGCTGCTGTTGCTCCTCGGTTATCGCGTGCTCACGCGTTCAGCTGTCAGGTGCTCGTGTCTACTCGTTTCACTGCTACTGCTCGGTTTCTCGTACTCTGCTACTGCTCGGTTCTCGTACGCTGTTACTGCTCGGCTCTCGTGCGCTCGTGTCTACTCGCTTCACTGTTACTGCTCGGTTCTCGTACTCTGCTAATGCTCGGTTCTCGTACGCTGTTACTGCTCGGCTCACTGCTACGGCTCGGTTCTCGTGCTCTGCTACTGCTCGGTTCTCGTGCGCTGTTACTACTCGGCTCACTGCTACTGCTCGGTTCTCGTGCTCTGCTACTGCTCGGTTCTCGTGCGCTGTTACTGCTCGGCACTCATACTCTGCTACTGTTCGGTTCTCGTACGCTGCTACTGCTCGGTGCTCATGCTCTGCTACTGCTCGGCTCACTGCTACTGCTCGGTTCTCGAACGCGATTACTACTCGGCTCACTGCTACTGCTCGGTTCTCGTACGCTGCTACTGCTCGGTTCTCGTGCTCTGCTACTGCTCGGTTCTCGTGCGCTGTTACTGCTCGGCACTCATACTCTGCTACTGTTCGGTTCTCGTACGCTGCTACTGCTCGGCTCACGGCTACTGCTCGGTTCTCGTGCTCTGCTACTGTTCGGTTCTCGTACGCTGCTACGGCTCTGTGCTCATACTCTGCTACGGTTCGGTTCTCGTACGCTGTTACTACTCGGCTCACTGCTACTGCTCGGTTCTCGTGCTCTGCTACTGCCCGGTTCTCGTACGCTGCTACTGCTCGGCTCACTGCTACTGCTCGGTTCTCGTGCTCTGCTACTGTTCTGTTCTCGTATTCTGCTACTGCTCTGTGCTCATACTCTGCTACAGTTCGGTTCTCGTACGCTGTTACTACTCGGCTCACTGCTACTGCTCGGTTCTCGTGCTCTGCTACTGCTCGGTTCTCGTGCGCTGTTACTGCTCGGCACTCATACTCTGCTACTGTTCGGTTCTCGTACGCTGCTACTGCTCGGCTCACTGCTACTGCTCTGTTCTCGTGCTCGGCTACTGTTCGTGCCTACTCGGCTCGCTTGGTTCGGCTTGGTTCGGCTTGGTGGTGACGCGCACGAAATGGACGTTCGCACCGCGTGGTCGGATAAAATTACACAACTTACCGCCAAGCCTCTTGTGGCCACTTTCGAGGTTATGGTCGTTCGGTCCCCTGCGCCTGTATCGCTGCTTTGCCACCACGATCCTCGTGGCGCACTTTTGTAGGTTAGGTTGACTCGTCTTCCCTGGGCACTTTGGCTCTGCTGCATTTAAATAAACTGAAGTTGTTGTTCGCCTTTGTTCGGTGTTTGGGTTCTGCTGCATTAAATAAAACGATTTTACATTCACTTTGTGTCGCTTGGCTCAACCACTATGACAGGTTCAACCACCACCGATTCAGCCTGTGTGTCGGGCAGAGAAACTTGACCTTTCTACTGCCGTTCCCAGCAGCGCTCGTCAACGCCGTACCAACCAAAGGATAATTCTCCGCCTGCTTGAAACTTATACCTTTCTTTTCAGCTTCGATTATCTTTGCGTTGGTATGGGTTTGGTTCCTTGTTGTAGCCCGCTTTTCCTCCCAGGAGAAACTTACTACAACAACTCAGAACAATCTAATGTGTGTCTGCACTGTATCACGGTCGCCGACGAACTGAACGATGCTTCGGTTCTCGGCTTCTTCATCACCGTCGGCTACTATGTTTCGTCGTAAATGCGGTGCACTGTATTCGTCTCTTTCACGCACCTGCATGGTGCTTAGACCGGTTTTACACCATTCTCACCACGACGCCATTTGTTCCATGATCGTAGCTTTTACTCGTTACTTTGGCTACAGGCACCAGTGTTGCCCTCTTCTCATCACTTGTTCCCTCGGTGGCCCCCCTTTAACTGCTGGAGGCGAGCAATGTGTGGGACAAATTTACCCCATAAATTTGTCCGTCACACCTCCCCCTTACTTCGGCGGGGCCCGCGGCGGCAAAACGGTGAAGGTGATGATTCCGCTCCGCGCTATCCGGACTCGGTAATCCTTCCCGTCGATCCTCTCCACGAAACTCTGCTGCGCGTTAGGGCGCTTGTTGTTCGCACGCTCCACTGCCCGCGCCACCAACGCGGCGGGCCTCTGCGCAGCGTCCCCACCGATCGTGGTTATGGCCGAACCCCCGATCGCTCTGCTGTCCGCTGAGTCCTTCAGACCCCCATCTGCGTTGCCACTGTCGCTCGTGGAGAAAAAAAAAAAAAAGAAAAATACGATAAATAATTTTTTGTTTCACGGAAGAAAATTCGTTGTTACTTCAACGCGTGTCACTAAACGAATGATTTATCGCTGCGTTCGGCTTGACCCCCGTGGGTGTTTGTTCGCCGTCGTCGGCGGACGGCGCGACAGTTCGTGGAAGTCAGCCGAGCTTTTGCCGATCAATTTACCCGACCGTTTAATTTTCATGTCAATTTCGCGCACACTTCCCCTTCGTGCAAACTTCCCCTCCACTATGGTGACGTTACTGCATCGTTGTGGGAGGGAGACAGCCATCACCGTCGGCGGCCTCTCTCCACTGTAAAAAAAATGTTAAACTCGTGCGGTCGCGATTGCGCGCGGCCGTAGTGCGTATCTTGATGCAAGGCCCCGCCTCAACGCACCGCTGGCTCGCGTCGTCCTTGGGCTATGGTTCGTGACCCTGTGATCCTCCTGGGGTGGGCTCCGCCGGGTCGACGTCCTTGTTGCTCGTGCGTTGGGTGAAATGGCCCTAGCCCTGCCTCTCGTCCTGGTCGTGGGTGATTTGATGGCGACTGATTTGCGAGGCGTGGTACGGAAAGGGTTGTTTGCTTCCGCTATTAAATTTCGAGGTGGGGCCAACGGCAGCTTCCTCGCCATATCTACTGGGTCCTTGGACGCCGACCGAAACGGATTGCTGGCCTCTGCTATCAGGTTCCGAGTCGGTGGGTCAGCGCATTTATCAGCCGCGGCGGTCTGGGAGGTGGTAGGGCTCATGGTTGTCGGTGACTCCTGGTCTACTGCTTCGTTTTGGTTGAATGGCTTGATCTCCCCTAGGTGCGCGGTGCGGGTCTTGTTTTGTCCCACTAATTGGATGGTAACTATCACCGGAGATGTAAAGTTTACAATTCTATACGGGCCATCAAACCGGGGTGCCAATTTCGCCGCAAAATTGTCTATCGCTTTCGACAGGTGATGCTGCTTTACCAGCACCAAGTCACCGACCGACGGTTTCCATGCGCGTCGCCTCAGGTTGTAGTGTCGAGCTTGATCCTGCGCGGCTCTCGCCAAGTTGCGTCGTACGATGTCAAACACTTCCCGCAGCCTTGTCGCTCGTTCGTCTGGTGATGAAAGGCCGGCTCCTGTGCCTAGCGCGTCTTCGTCATACAGGGCCTTCGGCAGCCGCGGTTCACGGCACTGGGTGAGGTACGCTGGGCTGTAGCCGGTGGTGTCGGACGGAGTTGAATTTATGGCCAATGAAATTTCCGGTAGGTGTTCGTCCCAGCGTTGATGTTGTGGACCGGTGATTTGCGCGATAATCGTCTTCAGGGTGCGGTTGGCTCGCTCCGTCGGATTCTCCTGCGGCGTGTATGGTGCGGTGAACTGCTGGCGGATCCCCATTTCGAGTAAGAACTTTCTGAACGCGCGGCTAGTGAATTGCGCGCCGTTGTCCGTTATCAGCACCCGCGGGACGCCATATCGTGCCATGATGCGCTCCCGCAGTGCTCGCTGTACGCCTTCACTCGTTGCACGGCGCATTGGCACCATCTCTGTCCACTTCGAAAATTTGTCGAAAAACACGAGTAGCATGGTGTTGCCGTGTTTCGACCGGGGCAGGGGTCCCACGAAGTCGGCGCAGAGCCACGACCAAGGCTCCTCTGCGATCTGGGTGAGCATCTGTCCAGCCGGCCTCTCCTGGCTGGGTTTAAACTTCTGGCATGACTCGCAGTTCCGCACGTGCGTCCGTATGGTGCGGGCCATACCTGGCCAGAAGTATCGGTTAGAGATCCTCGCGATAGTTTTACGTGCTCCCATGTGACCGGCCGTGGCGTCGTCGTGGTTTTCGCGAAGTACCCTTTGCCTCAGACCAACTGGTACGCATAGTTTCCACGCCGCACACCCTTCCTCATCCGACTGCCTTGGGATATGTCGGTACAACCTACCTCCCTCAATGATGTAGTCAGGAAACTTCTCGGGCTGTGCGCGTATCTCAGCCATCTTCTGCTTAATCCAGGGACAATCGAGTTCGATTGGGGCGTCTACCTCCAATGTTCCTAGCGCCTCCACTGGTTGTCTGGATAATGCATCAGCGACCACATTCAACTTGCCTCGGCGGTACTGTACGTCGAATGTATATTGCTGCAATTCCAGGGCCCACCTCGCGATGCGTCCCGATGGACTCTCAATGGAGTTGAGCCATTTCAATGAGAGGTGGTCGGTGATGACGTTGAACCGGTATCCTTCAAGATACGGCCGCATCTTCCTGATGCCCCAGACTATGGCCAGACATTCCTTCTCAGTCGGTGAGTAATTTCCTCCGCCTTGTTTAAACGCCGACTGGCGTAGGCCACGACTCCCTCCTGTCCGCCAACGTCCTGTGTCAAGACGGCGCCTAACCCGTAACTGCTCGCGTCGGTCTGGAGTGTAAACGGCTGCTCGAAATCAGGGCAAATCAATACCGGCGCTTGGGTTAGTTTCGCCTTTAGCTGCTCGAAGGCGTCCTGTTGTTCCTTGGCCCAAATGAAATGTTTGCCCTTGCGCAGTAACTTGGTTAGTGGGTGGACGATATCTGAAAACTCCGGCACGAATCGCCGGTACCAGGAGGCGATTCCCAGGCATTGGCGGACTTCACGCACATTGGTAGGTGGCTTTAACTCGTGGATGGCGGCCACCTTGTCGGGGTCCGTGTGAATGCCGCGCTCGCTGACGACGTGACCGAGGTACTTGATCTCCTTCTTGAAAAATTCGCACTTGTCTTCATTTAACCGGAGCTTGGCCTGGCGCAACCGTCTGAAAACTTCTTGTAGTGTATCCATGTGCTCCTCCAGCGTCGACCCGGTAACGATGATGTCATCCAAATATGCAAATGCTTTCGGTTCCATGTCCGCGCCGATGACGCTGTCCAGTGCGCGCTGAAATGTTGCCGGCGCCGAATGCAGTCCGAATGGCATCACGCGCCATTGATATAAACCCCGTCCCGGAACGGTGAAAGCGGTATACGGCTTGCTCTCCTCTTCCATCGGCACCTGCCAATACCCGTTCTACAAGTCGAGACTGCTTATGTAGTTGGCGTTGCGCAGTCGATCCAGTATATGCTGAATCCGGGGCAAGGGGTATGCGTCTGGGACCGAATGCGCGTTCAACTGTCGGTAGTCGATGCATAGCCGCCATTTCCCAGTCTTTTTCTTAACGATGACGATGGGCGCGCTGTGTGGGCTCCGGGAGGGCTCAATGCACCCCTTGGCGATCAGCTCGTCCACCTCTTGCTTGATGACTGCCTGCATGGCGGGATTTTTAGGGAAATATCGCTGCTTCAGTGGGCGGTCGTCCCGCATGGTGATACGGTGTTTGGCGATGTCTGTGGGGCCTTGAATCCCATCGAACTTCTTCAATTCCGACTGTATAAACGCGTCGATGGCCTCCTGTTCGTTGTGTTGCCGCGGTAGTCTCTGTGTCATCATGCCTTGGTCTGCGCCGGTCCGTCGCCGCTGTCGCTGTGGCTTCGCGTCCCCGCGCGCATTTTCCTTCCAACTCGTATCCGATTTCTCGCCCGCTGTCCCCCTGCCTGTCGGCCCTCGGTCCACAATGACCTCGCCCCATTGTCCGTTCGCCTCTTCGTCGCGCTGCTCTCGTGCCACCGTGCAGATCGGCGCGCTGCTCCCGATGTTGTGATTGGCCTGCTCACGCAGCACGATGGTCTGCCCTCCGCAGCTCATCGTTGTGCCGGCCCGTATAAGGAAGTCCATCCCTAATATAAGATGGTCGACTGCGTTAGGGAGGACCAATAGGAGCAATTTACAGCTCTGGGTCCCTAACCTGACACACATTCGTAATGCACTAGTTATGTGCTGGGCCCCGCCATCGGCCATGCGCACCCGGAGGTCGACCCGCTCTTGGTTCTCCTCGGTGCCCAGTATGTTGGCGTAGTGGGGGCTCACAAAACTCCTGGTGGCCCCCGTGTCGATGGTGGCCATTGCCAGGTCTATTCCTATGGCCACTATCGCGTAAATGTGTTGCGCGTCGTATTTGAGCGCAATGTTTGGGTAAGGAGCATATTCTTCGGGGTGACCGGCGCCTCCTACTGTGGCCGGTCCCCCGAGTCGTTTCCCGGCCGAGGTCGACAGCAATCGATCGTCCGGACGCCGCTTTTCCCGCATTGCCAGCAGAAC
The DNA here is from genome assembly GCA_951804985.1 of Dryomyza anilis. Classification (NCBI taxonomy): domain Eukaryota; kingdom Metazoa; phylum Arthropoda; class Insecta; order Diptera; family Dryomyzidae; genus Dryomyza; species Dryomyza anilis. The sequence continues at coordinate 95,419,311 of OX638132.1, forward strand.
AGCTTCGCCGATGCCCGGCATTCCCGCTGAAAGTGCCCCTCGCCTCCGCACCGCCAACAGATCATCCTGCGGTCGAAGGCCTCACCGTGTCCCGGGTGCACGATCCGATGCTGCTCCTCCTGAACTCGTGTCGGTCCCCCCAGCGTCGCCTGGATGACGTCGAAGTCGTTTGCCATCTGTATTAGTTCCCCCAGCGTCGTGAACTCCCCGCGCTTTACGTATAACTGGTACTCTCGTCGACAGTTCTTGTAGATCCGTTCCAGTTGTTGTGCACGCGAGTAGTGGGCGTGTCGCATCAACGTTTGGACTGCGAGGGTGAAATTCTTAAAAGACTCACCGGGTCGCTGCATCCTCTGGCGTATCTCGTCATCCAGGTTTTCCAGATACCTGGGTGGCAGAAAAAATCGTAGAAAATCCGCCTTAAACGCGTCCCATCCGCTCCATCGGATGTGATTGTTTCGGAACCAAATGAGGGCTCGGTCCACCAGTAGTTGAGGCATGGCATGCGGCAACCAATCTCTGCTTACGTTGTAAACGTCCGTCAGTTCCTCAATCCGTTCTATGAACGCCAGTGGGTCACTCTCGCCGTCGAATCGTACTGCCCATTTTCTCACGCGGTCCATGGCGACAGCGTAGGTGGCATATCCTCCCCTGGGGTCCTCTCTTCTCGGTGCTACGTTGCTCGCTACGGTGGATGCTAAACTCGGGCCGGCTGTTTCTCCAACTTCCTGCTTGTTGATGGGGAGGGGGGTCTGGGAAAATGTACATCCTGGTAGGTGAACATCACATGCTGCGTCCGCAACTGGTGACGGATGCGTCTTCTCACTCCCGTCGGTGGTTGTGTCCGTCCGCATTTCCGCGCGCTCTGTGGCTTCACTTTTTCTCGGGGGTTCGCTGCTCGCTCCTACTCCAGTGGTTAGGGTTTTACTCGAGCTGGCGGCTCCCTCCATTTCGGGATTTTTGAAGGTGGTGAAGATCTGGTGCGGTGTTTGTGTCGGCGGCGCCTGGGTCGCGTCGATTGTTGAAGGGGGCTCTGTCTTTTCACCCATAGCGGTAGCAGTGGGGACTATGAGTGCTAAAGGCCCAGGCGACGGGCATTTGGTATGTTTGAGCTCCAGTTTAAGGAGGCGCTCCAGGACCTCGCTCGCGTGGCCTCCGTCCGACACGAAGTTACACAGGCTCTTCCGTAACTCCTCCGCCGTACCTGTTTCTGGTAATCCGAATTCTACGGCGTACGCCACCAAGTCCTCCTTGCGCAAGCCGTAAATCCAGGTTAGCTTCACCATGTTGAAAACTTGGGCGAGACCCTTTACCCGACGCTACGTTGAGTTGTTTGTGACTATTATTTTTGTTTTATTTTTCACCTCAAGGTCCCTGCTCGGGCGCCACTTGTAACGAACTACCTGGTGGTCAAAGGCTGAGGTACTCCTCAGCGGCGGTCCAGGGGTAGGTCGACAAATAATTTATTTATGTCAGGGGTACCTTTTTAGTTCAACTCAACTGTAGCCCCTGGTAAATGATAACGCCCTTGTTTTAATTCATAAATAACTTCTTTAATAATAGTAATAATAAGTGTGATAGGATAGTAAATTATAATTAAAGGCAGCGCTCCGCTGCCGCTACTGGATTGCTTAGAAATGGCGGGTTCCCGTCGGAGGCGTCTCCAACGCTGAGCCCTCGGATATGTAAATCTGGTTCCTCGGTCTGCGCCCCTTTCTGACGCGACCGGTTGCTATGTCGTATTACGCCGCTCGTCGCGTCGCGGCTCCCTATGCTATTGTGCGTACCACCCGGGACCCCTCCTCTGACCCCGGCTCCGATGCCGGCTCACTTTGCTTTGTCCGGGTGGTCGTTGTGAAATCCCTCGTAGTTGCCCCTGATTCAGCCCTTCGGCTCACTGCTACCCCTCGATCGGCTGCCTTAGCGCTCGGGTCGGCTCGGTTATTCTCAAATGTGCTGCTGTTGCTCCTCGGTTATCGCGTGCTCACGCGTTCAGCTGTCAGGTGCTCGTGTCTACTCGTTTCACTGCTACTGCTCGGTTTCTCGTACTCTGCTACTGCTCGGTTCTCGTACGCTGTTACTGCTCGGCTCTCGTGCGCTCGTGTCTACTCGCTTCACTGTTACTGCTCGGTTCTCGTACTCTGCTAATGCTCGGTTCTCGTACGCTGTTACTGCTCGGCTCACTGCTACGGCTCGGTTCTCGTGCTCTGCTACTGCTCGGTTCTCGTGCGCTGTTACTACTCGGCTCACTGCTACTGCTCGGTTCTCGTGCTCTGCTACTGCTCGGTTCTCGTGCGCTGTTACTGCTCGGCACTCATACTCTGCTACTGTTCGGTTCTCGTACGCTGCTACTGCTCGGTGCTCATGCTCTGCTACTGCTCGGCTCACTGCTACTGCTCGGTTCTCGAACGCGATTACTACTCGGCTCACTGCTACTGCTCGGTTCTCGTACGCTGCTACTGCTCGGTTCTCGTGCTCTGCTACTGCTCGGTTCTCGTGCGCTGTTACTGCTCGGCACTCATACTCTGCTACTGTTCGGTTCTCGTACGCTGCTACTGCTCGGCTCACGGCTACTGCTCGGTTCTCGTGCTCTGCTACTGTTCGGTTCTCGTACGCTGCTACGGCTCTGTGCTCATACTCTGCTACGGTTCGGTTCTCGTACGCTGTTACTACTCGGCTCACTGCTACTGCTCGGTTCTCGTGCTCTGCTACTGCCCGGTTCTCGTACGCTGCTACTGCTCGGCTCACTGCTACTGCTCGGTTCTCGTGCTCTGCTACTGTTCTGTTCTCGTATTCTGCTACTGCTCTGTGCTCATACTCTGCTACAGTTCGGTTCTCGTACGCTGTTACTACTCGGCTCACTGCTACTGCTCGGTTCTCGTGCTCTGCTACTGCTCGGTTCTCGTGCGCTGTTACTGCTCGGCACTCATACTCTGCTACTGTTCGGTTCTCGTACGCTGCTACTGCTCGGCTCACTGCTACTGCTCTGTTCTCGTGCTCGGCTACTGTTCGTGCCTACTCGGCTCGCTTGGTTCGGCTTGGTTCGGCTTGGTGGTGACGCGCACGAAATGGACGTTCGCACCGCGTGGTCGGATAAAATTACACAACTTACCGCCAAGCCTCTTGTGGCCACTTTCGAGGTTATGGTCGTTCGGTCCCCTGCGCCTGTATCGCTGCTTTGCCACCACGATCCTCGTGGCGCACTTTTGTAGGTTAGGTTGACTCGTCTTCCCTGGGCACTTTGGCTCTGCTGCATTTAAATAAACTGAAGTTGTTGTTCGCCTTTGTTCGGTGTTTGGGTTCTGCTGCATTAAATAAAACGATTTTACATTCACTTTGTGTCGCTTGGCTCAACCACTATGACAGGTTCAACCACCACCGATTCAGCCTGTGTGTCGGGCAGAGAAACTTGACCTTTCTACTGCCGTTCCCAGCAGCGCTCGTCAACGCCGTACCAACCAAAGGATAATTCTCCGCCTGCTTGAAACTTATACCTTTCTTTTCAGCTTCGATTATCTTTGCGTTGGTATGGGTTTGGTTCCTTGTTGTAGCCCGCTTTTCCTCCCAGGAGAAACTTACTACAACAACTCAGAACAATCTAATGTGTGTCTGCACTGTATCACGGTCGCCGACGAACTGAACGATGCTTCGGTTCTCGGCTTCTTCATCACCGTCGGCTACTATGTTTCGTCGTAAATGCGGTGCACTGTATTCGTCTCTTTCACGCACCTGCATGGTGCTTAGACCGGTTTTACACCATTCTCACCACGACGCCATTTGTTCCATGATCGTAGCTTTTACTCGTTACTTTGGCTACAGGCACCAGTGTTGCCCTCTTCTCATCACTTGTTCCCTCGGTGGCCCCCCTTTAACTGCTGGAGGCGAGCAATGTGTGGGACAAATTTACCCCATAAATTTGTCCGTCACAGTATTTCCTCAGCAATTTTATTTTTTCACATTAATACCACTTTTAGAACACATGTTTAAAAACCACAATATTTCACATAAAACATATAAATGAAATTGGCATATTTTTGCAAAAACAAAAGCCATGGAAATGTTTTTAAAATCTTTAGTTTTCATATATTAATTTATTGCACTTAATTATTTATAAATTTTCCATATTGTAACACAATAGAAAAGAAATGCAAAAACAAATACAAATAACAAGCACAAATTACATATTTTGCATTTTATCTGAAAAAAGAAAACAAGTACACTTTCCATTAAAAAGTAAGAAAATAAATACAAATGTAATTGATATGTATTAAAAATACATTTTTTTGAAACAAGTGCATAAATTGTATTAATTTTATTTAATACATTATTTTTTTGAGTAATCATAAACTGTATACAAGTATAATAAGACATTTAAAAAATGTTAATAAAATAAATTAAAAATGTTTCATTTTAAAATATTTATAATTTATGAGTAGCTTAATTTATTAAACATGAGTTTCCGAAATTGTTCTATAGTTGACTTTAAATTATGCAATATTTTCATGTTAGTCTGATTTAATAAATGGTCAAACTTTGTTTTTAGTTCCGATGAGCGTTTGCAAAATTTATCTAAAATATCTCAAAATGCGATACACTTTTTGAATGTCTAATAGGCAGTGGACAGACACGAAGACATGCGATACGAACAAGAGAACTACGACAGGACTAAGTGCGAAGAGACGAAGAACAGACAGAGTAGAGGCAGTAAAAGCGAAAAATTGAAGTTTGCAGCAAGTGTTAAAAGTTCGTGTTGCTGCTGTTGCCAGTTGGCGCTGGCGATTGGTGCTGCAGGAAGCGGATGCGGAAGCAGAGGCGGAAACGCGTCCACGTCTATCGCATGCGAGCAAAGGCGGCAACGACGACGGTGTTGCTTTAATTAAAAGCGCGCACAGGTGGCATAGGCGTTATGGATGTTAATGAAAAACAGAAAATTATAAACTTTGCAACAGACAATTTTTAAAATGACATAGAAATGAACGGCAACTTTAATATATACCAATTTTAAAACATTTTTTTTTATTTATTTTTTTTTTTTTTGCAAAACAAAAAGGGGCTGGCGAAATGTCCATGGATTATACTGTGTCGAGAGGCAGCATTTATTATACTAAATAAAATAAAAAAGAAATACAATTTTAAAAAATATATTTAAAAGATAAAAGAAGGTAACAAAAAAAATTATACTGAAAAATATATATTTTATAGAGGCAAAAAAAAAATATTATAAACAATAAATAAAGGGTTTTTCAATAAGAGCGCTACAAAAGCCAACAACGAGTCGAAATTATTAAAATTTACTACCGAAATTCGAATTCGTATATCTTTCCATCATGAAATGGAAAACCGTACTGAAGAGAAATGTCAAAAGAGCGGCAAGAAATATGGCGTCGTTTGTTGTCCCTGTCGCTCTACTTTTGTAGCGTCCCTGTTGAAAAACCCTTTAAAAAAAATATTTAAATAAAAATGTATAAAAAAAAACATTTAAAAAACAAAAATAAATGTAAAATAATTAAAATAACTTAAAAAATAAACCAATATTAATTTAAATAAAATAAATGAATTAAATATAAAATAATTTAAATGAATTAACATAAATAGTCAACTTAAATAAAATACATTAAAATAAATTAAAATTAATTAAAGTACAATAAAATAAAATTAAAATAAATTAAAATAAATTAAAATAAATTAAAAAAAATTACAATAAATTAAAATAAATTAAAATAAATTAAAATAAATTACAATAAATTAAAATAAATTAAAATAAATTATAATAAATTAAAATAAATTAAAACAAAATAAAATAAATTATTTTAAAATAAAATAAATTTAAATAAAATTTAAAAATTCAAAAAAATATAAGAATTAAATAATCAATAAAAATAGGAATAAAATTGAAAAACAATAAATTAATCAAAAAAAAATTAACCAAAAAAAATAATAAATATTAATAGATAAAAAAAAACCAATAAAAATAAAAAATAAAAAGGAATAAAAAAGATTTAAAAAGTAGGAAAATAAATAAATAAAATAAAAAGAAAAGAAAAATAAGAAATGAAGAAAGAAGAAGAAAAGAAGAAGAAAAGAAGAAGAAAAGAAAGAAAAGAAAAGAAAAGAAAAGAAAAGAAAAGAAAAGAAAAGAAAAGAAAAGAAAAGAAAAGAAAAGAAAAGAAAAGAAAAGAAAAGAAAATAAAAGAAAAGAAAAGAAAAGAAAAAATAACATAACATAAAAGAAAAGAAAAGAAAAGAAAAGAAAAGAAAAGAAAAGAAAAGAAAAAAAAAGAAAAGAAAAGAAAAGAAAAGAAAAGAAAAGAAAAGAAAAGAAAAGAAAAGAAAAGAAAAGAAAAGAAAAGAAAAGAATAGAAAAGAATAGAAAAGAAAAGAAAAGAAAAGAAAAGAAAAAATAACATAAAAGAAAAGAAAAGAAAAAAAGAGAAAAGAAAAGAAAAGGAAACGAAAAAAAAAGAAAAGATAAAGAAAAGAAAAAGCAAAGAAAAGAAAATAAAATAAAAAAAAGAAAAGAAAAGAAAAGGAAAAAAGAAATGAAAAAAAAAGAAAAGAATAGAAAAAAAAGAAAAGAAAAAAGAAAATAAAAAAAAAGAAAAGAAAAGAAAAAAAAGAAAAAAAAAAACAAAATAAAATAAAAGAAAAAAACAAAACAAAAGAAAAGAAATAAAAGTCAAAATTAAATAAAAATAGTAAAATAAAAATCTAAAAATATAAAAGACAATAAAACATAAATAAAATAATAAAAACAATACCAAAAATATATTTGAATTAAAAAAAGTAATAAAAAGGAACATTACGTAGACTTTAAAAATGAATAAATCTAAAAATAAAAAAATATATTAAAAATGAAAAAAATCTTGATTTAAAATATAACTAAATAAAACGGGCTGTAAAACAAAAGGGAAATTTAAAAATAATAAAAAAAAAACTTTAAAATAACTAAACTAAATACATAAACATAATAACTAAATAAAAAAAATAGAAAAAAAAACTTAAAATAAAACATGTCTCCTGGCTTAAAGTCTACAAAAACATTCCAACGCAAGTTGATAACAACGCAGCATGTGCAGCAAAGTGTTACAAAGATCTGTAGCAAGAGCACTAACATTATTACAAAACTCATTTATTTCAGAATTTGCTTTAAGAAAATAACGAAGCGCAGCTCAGCTCAGCGCAGAACTTTATCTGATAAAGCGGCCAACGGCAGCTGCACAGCAAATAGTAGGGATTTTTTTCATGTTCTTCTATTATAGAAAACATTTTCAAGTTTTGCATTGTTTTTGTGCACATTTTTGCACAGAGGCAACAATGTGTAAAACTAGGATATAAAATTGAATAAACAGGAACAACAAAAACTAATAAATTGTGTAATAAAAATGTACGAAAAAAAATGTAAATTGTATAAAGTGCGCAGTTTAAAAAACTTCTACAAATAATTAAAACAATATAAATTAGACAGACTTAATTTTAGCGTAAATACTGCAATTAATATAACAAAACCTTTTTAATTTGAATTTTTGCATTTTCGCGTATTAAAGTCAATGCGATAATACAATTTATTTATTTTTAATGTTTTGTTAATAATATTTATTCATATTACAAGTACTGTCACAAAGGGCTTAAATTTTTAGTTATTCAATTGAAAATAATATAGCGGTAAACAGAAAATTCTACCTCGAGCAAATTCATTGTATTTCAATCCAGTCAAAATCAAATCTTCCCCTAATTTATATACTAGACAAAATGTTTGGCATGTTTAAAACTGTTTAGACATATTTTTTCGAAATATTTTAAGCAGTAAAAGACAGGTTTGTTAAATGTTTCTATTCTGCGGTATATAAAATAGGCATCTGCACAAATGTATTTAAAACCCACTTAAACACATTCATTTTATTTCAAGACATGTACTGTCGCCGACTCTATGCGTGAAAATCAAATGAATGTATTGCTCACAACAACAAAGCACAAGTAGTGTCAAAACAAAACACAAACAAGACGTAGTTATAGTGAAGAGGTCTTTAATGATGTGGAATAAAAATTAAAATACTAAAATGAACTGCTTATGACATTGAGTGCTCGGTGCATTTTACATTTCATTCTTACTCTAAATAAAATGTAAAATCTTTATTAATATTGAAATATAGAAAAAAATTCAAAGGTTATAAGAACATCATATAATATTTCATATTAAGTTTTTTATTTATCGAACATTATTAAATTTAAAAAAAAAAAATGTTTTTTTAGAATATATTGCTTTTCGACCAATGCACTGTTTTTGTCGTACAACAATTTTTTTTTTTTTTTGTTTGTTTTTGTATTTTTTATAAACACATAAATACCAACAACAACATTATTACCGTCGAACGCCGATCTGCAGATTTTTGTTGTTATCAATGTTCGTCGCCTCACTCGTTGCGCTCACAGTACTGTCATTTGGTTTTGTTTATCAAAACATTGAATGTTTCAAATAAAAATGGGTTGACAGTACTTGAATGAAACAAATAATGAAGTGAAGTCTCTCGACTTCACTATAATACAGTAGACTTCCATTTCAAAATACGTTCAATACTGTAGAGTGCAGTAGTGCATATTATGTATATGGAACTTTAAATACATTTATGCAGATGACTAGTATACAAAATAGACTGCCCTACACTCATTTTGGTACACTAAAAGATGCAGTAAATTGTGGTAACATTTGTGGCGCTGACTCAGATTTGTCAAATTGACCATAGTTGTTGAGATATAGATCATTTTTTCATTTATTTTTAAAATTCCAATAAAATAAAAGAATAAAATTAACTTTTCTATAGTAGGTGCAGAAAATATTGCGCTTCAATTCAAAATTCACTTTTCTCAGAGACAATTCTTTCTCAGACTATGCTTCCCCGTAGAAATCTCACAGTAAAATTCTTCCTCATAGAACGCTTTCAGGTAGAACTCTTCCCGGTAGAAATCTTTCCAGTAGAATTCTTTCCGGTAAAATTCTTCCACGTAGAGTTTTCACAGTAGAAGTTGTAGTGTGGTGAATTTTAGAATGGTGAGTTATCTTATGGCGATTTTTAACGTGGTGAATTATATTGTGGTGAGTTTTAGTATGGTGAGTTTTAATGTGGTGAGTTTTAGTGTGGTGAATTTTAGTGTGATGAATTTTATTGTGGAGAGTTTTAGTGTGGTTAGTTTTAGTGTGGTGAATTTTAGTGTGTTGAATTTAAGTTTGGTGAATTTTATTGTGGTGAATTTTGGTGGGTGATTTTAAAGAATTTGAGGTGGTTCTTACCAGAGCTGTAAAGGTTCGATTAAAATTACTTTTGATTACGATTACTAAAGAATCGTATTCAAAAATGTTGATTATGTGGTGAATTTTAGTGTGCTGAGTTTTAGTGTGGTGAATTTAAGTGTGGTGAATTTTATTGTGGTGAGTTAGAGTGCGGTGAATTTCAGTGTGGTAAATTTTATTGTGGTGAATTTTGGAATGGTGAATTTTAGTGTAGTTGATTTTGTTTTTGTGTTTTGCTTTTTTGTTTTTTTAGGTGTTTATACTTTTGGTTTTGTGTGTTTTTGCATTTATGTTTTGCTTTTGTGTATTTGCTTTTGTGTATTTGCTTTTGTTTTTGTGTTTTTGCTTTTATTTTTGGGTTCTTGTTATTGTGTTTTTGTTATTCGTTTTTTGATGCTTTTGTTTTTGCTTTTTTTTGTGTTTCTGCTTTTGTTCTTTTTATTTGCTTTTAAATTTGTTTTTCCATCCTTTTTTATTTTTCTTTTGTTTTTGAGTTATTGCTTAAGTTTTGTGCTTTTACCTTTGTTTTTGTGTTTGATTTTGTTTTTGTGTTTTTGCTTTTGTATATTTTTGTTTCATCTTTTTAGCTTATGTATGTGCTGAGTTATGTCGTTTTCATTTAGGTTGTATGTCGTTAAGGTTGTATGGGAGGTGCCACGCCCCTTAGTCCAATCCCGCCCTTATATAGCCTATGACACCCTCTGGACTCCAGACAGACAGACGGACCAAGAGTTTTATATATATAGATTAACATTTTTATATAGATTACATTTTAGTTTATACCCTAAAAAATATATTCAAAACTTTAAAAATTTATTAACTCTTGCATTTGGATCTAAAAATATATATATATATATATATATTTTAAATATGTAAAAAATTTATGAACTGATTTTGCGCCAAATTTTTAAATCATGTTTCGTTTTTTTTAAGTTTTACTTCAATTAGTCAAATTTGGCAAACTTGTTGCCACTGATTTTCCATTTTTATTTTTTGTTGAATTCGCAAATTTTTGGTGCTTTCGCTCTGTTCATTTGGTTAATTAATGCGCTAACATTCGCATTCAATTTAATTTGGAATTCTTTTTTGTTTATTCAAATATACAAAAAAAAAAAAAGTTCGTTTCATGCACAACTTGCTGCGGGCGCCAATCACCAATCAGGTGGGCAAACGAAGAAGCGGCGACGACAACAGGAAGCGGAAGTCAATGCTAGAGTCTCTAATGTGCATGGAGTCGAATATTGGTATGTGTTAGTGTCGTGGCGTCTGTGTGAGTTCAACCAATACACGCGCACCACTGCCAACAGCGTGATACTGCAATTGGATTCGATTCAAACTCAATTCGATTCGAGCAATTTATGCAAATTGATAAGGGGTGTGAAGTGAGGTGATTTGAGGTGAGGTTTCTGTATGCAAAAGTGTGCAGTATATGTGTCGCATAGTTCATCTAGTCAGAAGCTGCTGCTGCATGTATTTAACCCGGCAAACGATGAAAACGATGAATGCTGCATAATATAAGTAGTTCAATCTTCAAAATGCAACGTTTATCAGAGATAAAGTGTTAAAATCGGATGATAAATGCTTTATAAGTAAATCGAAAACGTATCTTTGGTGACTGATAAATGACTCGTCGCATTAATCAAAACTTGTTATTGTTTAATCAAAAATTCATTATATTTATATCATTATTTGTAACATATCAAAAAATTATCTGAAACTAATCAGACACTAGTCAGTAACATGCAGGAACCTCTTAGGCGCCAAAGAAACGTATCAGAAACTTAAAAGTGACAAACATTACACTGTGTTACAAATTCCAAATAAAAAATCGTATTAAAAAATCCTCATCTATATTTTTGTAAATGTATCGAAAAACAATGAATATCCTGATTTAGAGAATTTCTATATCACATTGAGTTTATTTTGAATGTTCACTTTTTGTGTAAATTCCCATTTTCCCAACAGGAGTTACTTATGTAATTAAAACATAGAATCTATGTAAGATATTTCCAGATGTTATAACTTTTTGAAGAACCAATACATTAAGCTTAACAAACCTTTTTAAATTATTACAATCGGTTAATAAAAACCAGAGTTATAAATCATTATGCGAAAAAAAAAATCAAATTTGTATACATTTTTTTAATTATTTCGGACAACTATAAATACACAGAAAAAAAAATGTACATCATATTGATAAATTCTGTTCTTCAAACCATGATTCACTGTATTGAAGAACCGTTCATAATATTAATGACTAACGCCATCAATGTTATGAATGTTATCACACATATGAAGAACGCTTGGTAACTGTCGAAAAAATGTTCTTCAATATGATGTACTGTATGTGAAGAATACGTTTCATCATATTAATGAAAAAATACATAAAATACAACATATATGTACATCGTATTAAAGAACGCTGTTCATTAAACCAAATTTCTACCAACATTTTTTTTCGTTCATTTTTGCCGTCTTCTCAGTTCTCAAGTAGTTCTTGTGTGTTATTTCTTATATAATGCATGCATAAATTAGTATAATGTTTTATAATATATTTATTAAAATTATATTTATCATATAAGCATTTACGATAATCTGAAATTAACATTTCCACACACAGAAAATATTCTTTTGGCACGAGTTTAATTGTTGCAACCGAAATACATTTGTTGTAACCTCATGTCATTAAAATGATCGTACCTTATATAAATCTAACCGAAATGTTAATTCGCGCAACTACACATTCGGTTGCCGTAAACTCGTGGTTACATTTTCTGCCAAAATTAACCTTTATGCATTTGTTACGACAACTGAGTTCGTTGTTGTATCATCAAAATAAATGATGAAATTTTTCCAACTATTATGGATACATACAGAAATAAAGAAACTTAAAAAAATGTCACAAGTCGAAAACAATGGGAAATGCATTAACTAAGTAATAATGCGAATATAATATATAATAATAAAATAATAAATTTATTGAATATAAATTGTTCTCTAGTTAGTAAAATATAAAATAAATAAAAAGTTTTGTTTTTTTCATTATGATGAAATAAAATAATAATTGTATCCTTTCATACTATTTTTATCACACTTACTGACTAGGAGGTTGCCACAACCTAATGTTTGCTGACGAAGAGGTTGCCACAACCGAAGTAATAAGTTAATGCACATACTTTATCAGTTGTTGCTGCAACCGAATAATTCGGTCGCAACAAATCAGTTATCTGTGTGCAATAATCTATAATGAGACACAAATGAATGATGATGACTAAGAAGTTGCCACAACCGAAGTATTAAGTTAATACACACTCTTTATCAGTTGTTACTACAACCGAATAATTCGGCCGCAAACAAATCAGTTATCTGTGTGCAATAATATATAAGGAGACAGAAATGAATGATGATTTGTATCAATCCAAACTAATACATTATAGCAATTTTCATCATCATCATGATCAACATTTTCAAAAAAAAAAAAATTAATCCCTCTTAACGTAAAATGAAACAAAATCGTCGTCGTTTTTGTTTTATTTAATAATAAAAATTATATCACTGAAATTATTGCCGTTTATTGACGAATTCATTTTCGTTTTATGTTCTAAGAGGATTAATTTGTTAAAAATAAATATGTTACTGAAAAAATGTCTGTAAAACAAATCGCACTTTATTGAATTCAAAAATGTTATACAAAGGCGTACTTTACACTGCGTCTCCACTAGCCTTATCCTATATTCATGTTTCTGACAGACAAATTGTAAGTTTATGTCGACCAAAAACGATATAGTCCAATTATGTCACAACATTTTTTTTTTTTTTTGAAAAAAATATATTTGGACTCGCGCCATGCTGTATCACTGATATTGCACTGCGAATTTATTAAATAATTTAGTTCAACGTTATTCAAAATTAAAAATTGATTTGAATTTATTTCGAAACGTCAAAGTCATGGCAGACTTTATGGAGACATTTCTGTGTGACATTTATGGCAGTGATGGTAGTGACTACGCAATACATTTTGATAGTACAAAATAAACATTTTCATAAATTATGGATAGTGGAGACACCATGTTATTAAACTGTTTGAACCCAATGTATTTCTACAATTAAAATTTTGATAATTTTATAATCACATTTAAGAAATGCTATAAAATGGAAAATTTCTGAATTTCCAAATAATAATTTCCAAATATCCCATATCTTTAACTCACAACACAAACTTTTCAAATGAGTAAACAACCATCTGGAATACAAGTTTCTAATTAATTAATACATATCAATGGATTATAACAAATAACCTAACGCTCAGATTTCAACGTATTACGGTTTGCTGTACTCGGAACGAAGTGTTTGTGTGTGAGTGTAAAAGTGCCGCGAGTCTATTGACGATCGAATTTGAACCACAAACACTACAACGAGCAACGACTGCCGGCTGTGTGTCAAGTATTTGTGTGTGTGCGTGTAGTTGAGTCCTCTATATATTTGAATGTGTCTGTGCGTTTAGAAATTTAAATAAATATTTGAGTCTCATAATTGATCGCAAATTTTGTTATTTTAGGTGGCAGTTTTATGTGGGATACAATATCTGCATAATATGCGCAGATAAATGCCGCAGGGGCGGCTTCTGTTTTATATGATGTGTGGATTTTTGTTATGAGCGAATTTTAGTGGGCGTTTAAACAAGGATTCTTGTGCTGTTTAAGTTGTAAAGTATGTCGCTGAAAACGTGTTACGTGTCATTGAGAGCCTGCGGCGAGACGCGAGAATTACATGTTGAATACCGTGTCTTAGGTTTAGAAAAGGTATTTGTAAACTTGGCAGGTTGTCGAAGGTTAAATGTGGTACAAATTGATGAAAGAAAATATTTGTTAATACGAGTGAATAAATAGAGGTGACGAAGGTTAAATTCTTTTGATATGAAATAATATTAAAGGTTTGAATAAATTTAAGATTTTTAAAGTAATTTGAATTATGAAGAAAAAGAGATAAAGATTTTTAATTTGAATGAGAATGAAGTAAATTGAGTGACATAACTAAATTGAGTAACATTTTTCAATAAGAGCACTACAAAAGTCAAGGGTTTTTTTCAGGGACGCTTCAAAAGTGGAGCGACAGGGGCAGCAAACGACGCCATCTTTCTTGCCGCTCTTTTGACATTTCTCTTCAGTAAGGACATTTCATGATGGAAAGATATACGAGCCAACAACGAGACGAAATTATTAAAATTTACTACCGAAAATCGAATTCGTATATCTTTCCACCATGAAATGACAAACCTTACTGAAGAGAAATGTCAAAAGAGCGGCAAGAAATATGGCGTCGTTTGCTGTCCCTGTCGCTCTACTTTTGTAGCGTCCCAGTTGAAAAACCCTTTGTAACTCATTTTCCGTTTGTTTGTTTGTGCGCTATGCGGTGTACGTCACCTGTGCACGGATTTCCTTAAAATTTCAAATATATATTCTACAGACCAGGAGAAGGTCACAATATAGTTTTCGTTGACCACGTCTACATTAACGGCCATTTTTATTATTGGTGTATAATTCAGATTCATAACAAAACTGCTGAACGAAATTTTCTGAAAATTTGCATTACTATTCTATATTCTTAACCATTGAGTATTCTTAACCATAAATAAATTAGATTGGGCAAATGGGGAGTGGCACCTCCCATAGAACCAAAAAATTCAGTACGCTATATCTCAACCCTAATGTTATCGATTTCCACTAAACTTTAAATTTGGATGTTACTCATCTTACTTAATCTCACTATACCAAATTCACTATACCAAAACTCACCAAATTAAAATTCACCACACCATCTATATATATAAAACTCTTGGTCCGTCTGTCAGTCTGTCGGTCTGTCTGTTTGTTCCAGCATCACGTCTAAACCGCTGAACCGATTTAAATTGAAATTTTGCACCAGGATACTATGGAGTCCGGAGGGTGTCATAGGCTATATATGGTCGGGATTGGACAAAGGGGCGTGGTACCTCCCATACAACCTAAACTTTCAAAACGACGTAACTCGGCACATACACAAGCAAAGAAGATGAAACAAAAAACTCAAATACAAAAGCAAAAACAAAAGCAAAAATCAAATACAAAATCAAAAGTAAAAGCACAAAACTTAAGCTATAACTCAAAAACAACAGAAAAATGAAAAAGGATAGAAAACAAAATCAACCACACTAAAATTCACTACACCAAAATTCACCACACCAAAATTCACCACACTAAAACTCACCATACTAAAATTCACCACACTAAAACTCACCACTCTAAAATTTACCAGATTAATTTTCACCACACTAAAATTCACCACACAAAAACTCACCACACTAAATTTCACCACACTAAAACCCACCACACTAAAATTCACCACACTAAAACTCACCACAATAAAATTCACCACACTAAAATTCAACACACTAAAACTCACTACACTAAATTTCAACACACTAAAATTCACCACACTAAAACTTCTACTGGGAAAAACTCTACGGGGAAGAATTCTACGGGAAAGAATTCTACTGGGAAGAATTCTACGGGGAAGCACAGTCTGAGAAAGAATTGTCTATGAGAAAAGTTGTTTTATCGGATAATTAGTATGGTTTTGGTTACTACATTTATAAAACCAATAAAAAAACGTCTACAGCGAAGCACGGGTCCCTGATATAAATAATAAAAATGTTATTTATATTAATAAAATTGCTCAATAACCTTGCATTCACATAATATTTGCACGAGTCGTGTACGGGTCCAGCTAGTCTTCTATATATTTGTGAATGTTTTGTATGTATGTTCTGAATAGACATCAAAACGACAGAACCGAATAGAATAACATTTTGACTCAATATGTATGTTGGGTCTGGGCAGAGTATAGACTAAGATTGGTGAACTGGACGTGGCACCACCCATATACCACCACAACGAAACTCACCACACATAAACTCACCACACCGAAACTCACCATACTAAATTCATCACGTGAAAACTAACCATACTAAAACTCACCACACGAAAACTTTTATTGGAAAAACTCTACGGGGAAGAATTCTACCGTGAAGATTTCTACGTGAAAGCGTTCTACGGGGAAGAATTTTACGGGGAATGTTTTTTTTTTTTTGGTTACTACATTTATAACACCAATAAAAAATATCCACAGTGAAGCACGTGTCCCTGATATAAATTATATAAATGTTCTTTATATTTATAAAATCACTTCATATACTTGCATTCACAAAATATTTACACGAGTCGTGTACGGGTTCAGCTAGTCCTAAATATATTAAGATGAATTGAGGAGTTCCTTTCCAAAACGTGCTATGTGAAACGAAGATAGGTTTACTAAAACCTGAATTACTGGTACTTAATGGTAGAATCAAATTGGATCAAAGGTATTTTCCCTTCCTTGTATTTTCCTTATCTCGATAGTATATTCACTTTTTTAAAATAATATTTTTTGGAACGTATTTTTTTAAATAAAGTCATTTTATTTTTAAGTGGATAGCATGTTTTGGTAATGAGCTCCTCAATTAGTGTAAGAACGTAACGAATTAGTGAAAGATGAAATATGTAGACAAGCTTAAGTTCATATTTTGTAGGTGAAATATTTTCGGTTGCGAAAAAATACATTGAAAAACTGATCATTTTTGAAATTTGAAATATACCACAATATAAAAAAATATCCATTCATCATTTTCCTAACTGACTGCGTTTCTTTTTAATTATTTATTTATTATGTTTTTAATTATTTATTTATTTGATTTATTTTGATACCATTATTTAATACCATATTGGAAAATCATAAAAATTTATTATTAAAAAATGTTAATTACGAACTTTTTTTAATTTTTTCGAAATTTTCCGAACATTGTTGTTTTTGTCAAATCTTTTTTTTTTGAATTGGGTTGTTATTAGCTGCGTTTTTTTCATAATTTAATTTTGAGCCGGAACAAGTTTTATACGCAAAACAAAAACAAATTTGAGCTAGATAGATTTATCGAGCACAAATTGTTTTCCGGATCAAATTTAAATTATGAAAAAAACACAGATATTATGTACAATTTTTTTATTTTTTGAAATTTTCGAACATTGTTGTTTTTTTCGAAATTTTTTTTTTTTTTTTTGGAAAATGCTGATTTTGATTATTGCGATGTTTTTGAGTCGTCCACATTTTTTTTATCAAACATTTATTTTCGAAAGATTTCGAACATTGTTGTTTTTGTCAAATCGTTTTGCGTTGTTTTTGTCATACAAAATGTTTTTGTAACAATTTTTTTTTTGTTCCAACCTTTTCAAACATTGTTGTTTTTGTCGATTTTCGTTGTTTTGTCGTGTTATTTTGTTTGCAATATTTTTTCAAAAATTTTCGAACTTGTTGGTTTTGTCGAATATTTTTTTTCATTTTTTAACATTTTTTATTCGATGATAAAACCTTTTTTTTCATTTTCTTTATTTTTTTTTTTTTCATTAATTTATTTAAAAAATGTTATTAAGTGTGAGTTATTCAGGAACCTCTGAAAAGGTCAATCTTTATCTTTGACATCTGATTTAAGAACAAATATTACTTGCCACACTTGAATATGTTCAACAATTGTATGTTTTAATATTAATATGTTCAAATTTCATTGGCTCTAAATAACTTACTAAAAATATACAAGACATTTCCAAATAACAAGTTCGAAAATATATGACATTGAGAATCAGTTTTGAAAATCATTTACACATTATCAACTTAAAGCACTTCGAACTTCACAAAAACTCTTTGTTTCTAGCATCTAAAATTATTTGCCACTTATTTAAAAGAATCCAACACGTAACCAACAACTCTTCAAATTTGTATTAAACACCTTTTATAGCACACTTAAAATACCTAACATGCGCTCGAACTATAGTCTTCTCGATTTATTGCACATCATTTCACTTGCCATAAGTTGCCGCCGCTGCTTTGGCACAATTTTCTGTACTTTTCTTAGTACTTTCGAAACCTCCACTTGAGGCCCCCCATGGTTCGGAACCTAACCAACGACGGACGACCTTAGCACTTAAACCTAATTTGCATGTTGTAGCGAACAGAGCACTACTTATTTCAGTCAGTCAGTCATTCATTCAGTCACATTCCAACGTTGCGTCGTCGTTCAGCGCAAACAATCGTAATTTAGCCCACTGCAACATGGAGCATAATTTATTTACGCCAGTTAAACACAATTAAATGCCTTTTTATTAGTGCGGCCGGCGGAGACGGTAGCTAGCTTCAAATTAGCGCTTACTTTTTAGCATTTTGCTAAATTAGCAAAATAGACGAACATACAACAAACACAAAAAAAAAAGAAACAAAAGTGAACAAACGACGCCCCCGCAGACGCCTACTGTGCCGCATCATGCCCCGGGGAATAAATTCGCCAGACCAATAATAAGCACCAGTTCCCACTCCACCGCAGGAAGGCCTGGGGCAGCCACTTGATTGCGCCGCTAAATTCAAAGCTTAAAATCCATAAAACAAAATATATAACAACAGTAATTACAACAAACATTAGCAAAATAAATGAAAAGCCACCATGTTGGAAATGATTTTATTGATGACAGATTTATCGCAGATGTCAGTTGTCAAATAAATCATGATATTTCAAAATTTGGCATTTTTGACAAATACAAACAGAACACTGTAGGACAAAAGCAGCTTTTCGATTCATTAATTTCTGAAATTTGTTATAGTATTTGGTATTCGATTA
Organism: Dryomyza anilis; assembly: GCA_951804985.1. NCBI lineage: Eukaryota > Metazoa > Arthropoda > Insecta > Diptera > Dryomyzidae > Dryomyza > Dryomyza anilis. Next base: position 95,438,333 of record OX638132.1, read on the forward strand.
GAAAATCAATGTGGTGAGTTTTCAGCGAAATCCGAATTCAAAAATAGTAGTCAGATAATAACTCTTCTTTTCATCGAAATTCGAATTCAAAAATAGTATAGTTTTCTGTAACACCATGCGACATTATTTCGCAATATGAAAAAATCGACTTGTACGTGGAACTACACCCAGAAAAAAATACTATATAAATAATAGTTTTTTACTATTAAAATAGTCAATAGGATAAATTATTATTTTAATCGGAAAATACCATTAAATACTAGAAAATACCATTGACATTGCCATCGAGTTTATATGAAAAGATTTATTTTTTGTATACTATTAAATCAATAATTGTCTTATTGACCAATTTTAATGGGATTTGAGGGAATTTTTTTCTGGGTGTAGGGATTAATATGTTTAAATCCTGTTTTTTTATGTCAATTTGTTTACGGTTTTTAATTTCATTTGAAATGCAAGTGCATATCAAATTTTCATAATAACAAATATATATCTAATTTTTTGCGACACATATTTTGTAGCTGAGAGCTCTTTGCGTAGAGATATGAAAACAGTTTTGAAATCTCAATTCATTTAAAGGTTTTATTCCCATACGAAATGCTACTATGTGATATTTAAAAAATCAATTCAAATTTATTACTGTTTTGTATTAAATTCATTTTCTTCAATTAATAATAAGAAAATTGAATATCTACAATATACAAAAAAAAAATTAAATAAAAAATATTTTTATTATAAAACGTTTTAATGTGAACTTTAAGGATACAATAGATTATATCGTCAATATCATGCCAATGGGGTGAATGTACAATTTTTGACATATGCGTTTTTTTACTTTTTTGAATGTAGTTTATCCTCATGTATGCTGTGCCAAAATCGCGTATCATTTTGTTGGATATTTCTAGCCACAAAACACAAAACCAAAAGGACGAATTTGAAAAATTGAAAATTTTGTCATGCCAAAAGTGCGAATCTTTTCGTTTTTTCGCCATAACTTTTTATTGGTATAAGATAAAATTATGGTGTGAAGGCATTTATTGTTTTCTTTCAAAGCACCTATCGATCTGCATCATTAATTAAAATATATAGCAAAACATTAATTTGTCATTTGTTATTTGCAGGAAAAAAAAATGGCAAAATATGTATAATTAATGATGCAGATCGATAGGTGCTTTAAAAACAAACAATAAATGCCTTAACATCACTATTTTACATTGTATCGTTAAAGAGTTATAGCAAGAAAACCAAAAGATTCGCCCTTTTGGCATGACAAGATTTTCAATTTCTCCGTTTTTTTGTTATAATTTTTTATTCGTGCAAGATAAAATAGTGATGTAAAGGTATTAATTCTTTGTTTTTAACGCACCTATCGATTGGCATGAATATTTAAAAATATTTTGCCAAACATTTTTCCTGCAAATAACAAATGGCAAATTAATGTTTGACAAAATGATTTTAATTAATTATGCCAATAGATAGGTGATTTAAAAGCAAACAATTAATGCCCTTACATTACTATTTTATCTTGCGCTAATAAAAAGTTATAGCATTAAATACAAAATTATTTTCGTTTTGATCAGGATATAGCCTCACAAAATCCGTATTTATAATTCAGTAGGTTGTCCAAATCTTAAGATATTAATATACGTTATAATAATTGACGAATGAACCAAAATAACAGAAAAAATTGAAAAAAACATAAATTTTGCTAATTTTTAAAGCACTTCACACTTTAAAATTTGATTTGCCAACATTTTTAAAAATGCACATTCGCCGCTTTGGTATGACAGTTATTTGCAGGAAACGTTTTTTTTTTAAATCATACTAAAAATTCACATTAAAAACGTTTTATATTTAAAAATATTTTTTATTTCATATTTTTTAGTATTCTAATTTTTTTTTCTTAGTTAGATTTCATACTGTCTTTAATATGAAACCAGGGCGATGGAATCATGATCAACCAGATGGCAAGAAAACTATAATGTGGTATTGGCATCCAGTTCGAGGCAATACATATTTTATATACTCAATACCAACATTTTTTTGAAATACCTAAAATCGCGATTATAGAGAAAAATTTGGTTAATTTGTGCAGAAGGGTTAATTGAAAGTCCATCTGACATTAAAAATGAAATGGAATGGACATGTAAAAAAAAAATCAGAAAAAATATATATATCTATCCAGCTAGACAAGTACTCAATTTTTATAAAATCTTATAAAATACCGATTGTAAGAAATTCCGACTGGGTAGTAGTAGAACGACCCAGTCAGAGACTAAGCGGTAGACTGAGTAAATTATTGAAGAAGCGATTAAGGAAGTAAGCACGGAAGTGAGTGTGGAAGTGAGTGAGGAAATGCGCAAGGATGTGAGTCAGGATGTAAGTGAAGATGAGACCAAGCAAGTGATGAAGAGTAGAAGTGTGTGTGCATATGTGTGTATTAATCATCACACATAATTTAATTTACGCTATTTTCGCTGTAACACTAGACTTGACTTCATTTGACTTGCATTTGATTAATAATCGTTGCACTTAATTCAAGAGCACTCGTACTTGAACCGAGTGCTTTTGTGCGAACAAGAGAAGGAAAATATAATCGAATTGAAATTGAAAATAAAATAAAATATATGAGAAGCTTATATAAAGAGCTGTGGGTGATTTTGCGATGGAGCAACTAAATAATGAGCTTTATTAAGTCTATTCTAAAAATTAGTTACCACAATTACCTTGATGTATTCGAGCTATACCGCGTTTTTTAATTAACTACCTAATACAAACGTTTATATATTTTTTCAAGACGGCCTACAATATCATTTAGCTTACTTAAAGAACCTTTACCAACATTTTTCGTTTGTTTCACCAATTTTTATCAGGCTTTATCAGTCTTCGCCACCCTTTTTTATGTTATTTTCGTATTTTCATCACAGAGTCTTCAAGAAGTTCTACCCTTTACTATCTAATCACGTCCTCTTTATTATCTTCGTCATTGAAGTCATCATGTTTCAGGCACGTTTTAAGACGTCTGGTTAAATGTTTTTATGAAGACAACACCAACAAAAAAAAATAGAACCCGTTGATTTTATGTTGATTTTTATTTTTATTCATTTTTTTTGCATTTCTTGCTCGTTGAATTAAATTAACGTGCAATTTAAACGCCCTCTAGTGGCAACTACAACAATGTCAATAACATCGACAGCACAACAACAACAACAACGATGACTTCGGCAATGATAGCAGACTCCTTTCATTGCGGCACAATAAAAAAATAAAGAAAAGCATTGCAAAGTTTAACGGTTAAGTGAGAGGGAGAAGAATAGTGTGATGAGATGTCGATAGAGTGAGAGGCAGACTCAAATGAAAATTGAGATGCCACAAACTTTGTACGCTTCATCAGCAGTAATCAAACATTTGTGGGTATTTTGTGGGGGGAAAGCCGGTTTCAGAGTGTGAGAATGAATTCTTAAATTAAAATAATAAAATATAAGCCACCAGAAAAATGTGTTCCAAGTGGTACTCAATATCATATCTACTGGTAGACTTTATTCCTTTTGTGTTGCAGAACACATTCTACAGAATCAATTCGAATTCGAATTCGAATCTCGATTCAACAAAAGAATAAGAATTCTTTAAAAACTAATAACAACCTGATAGGAATTCAAACCATAACTATAGGATAGTAATTTAATTCATAACTTTACACTCAGAAAACAAAAAACCAATAGTACGACTATTGATTCTAAAGGACACGAAACAATAGTTTTTCTATTAATTCAATAGTTTTTTATAGTTTTTGTACTATTGTTTATCTAATAAGGTGGTCAACATTAATTCAATAGGACACGTTATTGATAAAATAGTAATTTTACTATTGTTTCAATAGTTTATTTCATAGTGCAATAATGTTGTTCATTAATAGTTTGAGTCACATTAAATAACCTATTATATTAATGTGATAAAACAATGAAATATACAAAAAAAATACTTTTTCAATGTTGCTTAAAGAAAAACTAAAATAATAATTAAAGTATTAAAATATTTAATTTTAAGGTTATTTATCAAATTATTCCATTTGAATGAATATTAGAAACTATAACAGTGTGTTCCCATAAAAATGTTATAGTTTATCATTTTAAGATAATATGTTGCAATAAATTTAAAGCAATAGTCTGAAACTAATAATCTGAAAACTATTGAAATCAATAGTGAGACGCCACTAAAACATTAATAGTTCCCACACTATAATATTAATAGGAAAAATCGCATTGACTAATTTTCCATAGGAATTCCTATGAATGTTATATTTATTTTTATTAGATTTTATATTTTAAATTAACAAAAAATATTTAACTAAAGCCTAATATTAAATTATGCTTTTATTTTTATTTGATTCCTTTTAATTATTTCGGCAAATTGAAGAATTACATTTTATTTACAAATTTTCCACGATTCTAAGAAGATTTCCCAAACTTCCACCTCTGTTTTTAATTTTTGGTACGCCAACTTTATAATGTACCTATTGACTACTTTATGTAATTGCCCCTTTTTGCCCATTTTCAGTAATTTAAAAAAAAATATGGCCAATTTCATTTATGTAACTTTTTCTCAAATAGCAATAATTCACATATTTCGTCCAAAAGTTGATTTCGGATGGATGTATTGGAACTCATCGATATGTGAGTACCCTTCGTTTAATATTTCCCGAGTTATTAGACCAAAACCCTTTAACAAAGTCTAAACGCGGATTCAAATTAGTCGGTACTTAACGCAATTTAAATGAATTGTGATAATTAATATATAACGAATCGGACCTAAAGAAAAATTATTACTTACTTACTTACTTACTTGAGTCACAGACGCTCTACAGCACATAAATACACTTCAAGGAATACTCTCGGGCATCGAACCAAGCCCACCCCTTCGTAGTTCACTCGGCTCTCAATAGAATCACGCATTACCGAGAGAATTCGTTTGTGGAACAATCTCCCTGCGTCTGTATTTCCCGACATTTTTGATATTGGCAAGTTCAAAACAAACATTCACCGACACTACTCCATCTTTCCCCCCTCCATTTAACCTATCATCCCTTCTTACGATCAACACTGTGCATTGCATGAATAGGGGGCATCCCGTGAGCGTTGGTTAATTTGTAAAAAAAAAAATATATATATTGGGGTAAAGTAGGAAATATTTTCTGGGGTAAAGTGGGAAACGAAATATAAGCAATGTTTGTTATAATTTTAGTGAAAATATTGTGATATATGAATTGTTTAATTGGTTATTGCCAAGAAAAAAAACTTCAATGGTAGTCACAAATCAATGAATGGCAATATTTAGAGATAAGATCCGAATTAGAGAAGAAAGTTAACTAAAGCAAAAAAAAACATCGTTAAAAATTCCTTAACTTCATTACAAGAAGAAGAATTTAGTAAAAAAAAAAAACATTTATAAATGCCAAAGAAATCAAATTTCATCAATTCAGTGTTTTTGTATTTTTCTTTCATATTACCTTATTATATCCTCGGTGATACTGCAAAACCGCCTAACTGCATGTGAAAATTACGCCTAATTTTGTGTTATAATCGGGTTTTTAATGATATGTTGAACGGATAAATTAGAAAATTTTTACTATAAGTTATGACATACTTAATTTTGTATGAAGTAAGTGCAGAATAGAGACTGAAAATAGTTTTGTTTCTTCTGTAAAATTCATTTTGTAAGAGGTATTCGAAAAATTGCAGTATCACCGACGATATATTTTTTTATTCTTCATATATTTGAATTTGTTATGAAACTAACAAAACACGAAAAAGAAAGACTGAAATAGCATTTTGTAAAACTTTTGAAGTTTCCCAGTTTAAACCAACATTCCGAAAGTCCGAAATTTAGCTGTTTTCAAAAATCGTTCAAAAATCAATTAAAAAGCATATAAATGGTTAATGCAAAAGTTAGATCATGAACCAGTCTATGGAATATAAACTTCAAAAGAATTGAAAAAAATTTCTAATATACTTTATTGGAGGAAAACCAAAATGTGACCCACTTTACCCCCTATATTTTTATGAAAATTAAAAAAATATATATATACTAAATCATTTATAATTCCAATGAAAACTAAGTAAGGAAGCTCACATGAGAAATTTTGAAGTAAAAAATATTTTAGCAGACTTTTCAAATTTATAGACTGTTTAAGCCGACTATAAAGCCCTTCCCTAAGTGATAATGTGTGAGATTATCGTTTAAACGGACGCTTTAAAAATGTTCATTTCGACCGGTATAAAGTATTATTCACCTTATATTATTTAAATCTTTAATTAGACTGGCACCTCAAAGGTTTCGGAGATAAAAAGTGTTGTACTAAGTAAAAAATTTGATATGAATTGATTCAAAATTTTAAAAGTAAATATGACGCGAGGTAAATTTTCTGGGATTTTTAAGGAATATTTCGGCAAAGACACAGATAAATGGAACATTTTCGGAAGTGTATAGCAAGTTAGCAAATTTTGTGGAATTCGAAACAACTTTGCAACTAAAATATAAATTTGTTAATTGTTATAAAAATTATCAGAGAATAAGTATATAACAAAATTTCTAAGATATTCAAAATATGATTGTGGAAAATCATGTTCATTTAGAGGTTTTCGTAGAGTTCAGAATATGTCCTAATTTTTATTATTATTTTTTATACTTGAATACAACCAGAATCACTTTAGTCTGGTTGAACAGAGCACGTAAATTTGCAAAAATACATAGTCGAGGCAAAGCCAAAATTAAATTTAAACGCATGATTACGGGGTACAATCGACGGGCGGCAGATAACACGCAAAAGAATGCGAAGACTGCGTGGTATGCCTGCAAATTAAAGGATCTAAGGAAAACGAAGACGGGGGACAAAGAAAAAATAAAGAAGAAAAGAAGGGTAACAAGAAAGTAAAACATGTATAATCAGCAAGGGCAGCAAAAGAAGGCATTTATTCGATGAAATAGTGGTGTGGTGTAGTACAGAATGGCACTGGAATTGTAGGGCGTATATAGAACACACAGTAAAGTCAAGCAGCAAAAGTATCATCAAAATAAGTATGCGTACAACTGGAATCCGGAGATGAAAATAAAAACCAAAATCAAATATAAAATAAAAATCAAATAAATACAAGACAAGACAAGCAAATAGGCGGACGAACGGACAGACAGACTCACAGATGGACCACACGAACAGGAAGGAATTTTGTGGCGACAAACGGGGCCATCCATTATATCGTTTATACTAAACAAGCAGAGACACTACGCATAACTTTAAGGATTCACAGACATACAAAAGCATTTAGGTATTTAAATAAAACAAGACATTTTGAATGTATTCAATGCTTTTTTTAAAGAGAAAATTAAAATTATTAAATTTTTTACCTAAATTTCAAATTTTTACCAAAAATATAAATTATGATTAAGAATTCAAATTTTGAATTAAAAATCAAATTTTTACAACTTATTTACTTTGAATTCAAATTTTTACAACAAATTCAATTTTTTAAAAATTTAAAATTTAAAAAAAAAACAACTTTTTATTTAAAAAAAAAAACATTTATTTTTCTTTCAAAATATTAAGATTTTATAAAAATTCAAATGTTGATAAAAAAAATCAAATTTTTACAAAAAATTAAAATTTTGACTAAGAATTCCACTTCTGAGTTGATACCAAATTTTTAGTATAAATTCAAGTTTTACTAAAAATTCTAATTTTGTCTGAAAATTCAAATTTTACTAAAAATTGAAATTTTGACTAAAAATTCAAATTTTTACTAAAAATTCAAACTTTTACTAAAAATATAAATTTTGATTAAGAATTCAAATTTTGACTTTAAAATCAAATGTTTACAACTTATTGAAATGTTTACTTAAATCCAATTTTTACTTTGAATTCAAATTTTTACTTTGAATTCAAATTTTTACAAAAAATTCTAATTTTTACAAAAATTTTAAATTTTTAAAAAATTCAACTTTTTATTTAAAAAAAAAAAATTTTTTTTTTTCTTTCAAAAAATTAAGATTTTGTAAAAATTCAAATGTTGATAAAAAATCAAATTTTTACAAAAAATTTAAATTTTGACTAAGAACTCCAATTCTGAATTGAAACCAAATTTTTAATATAAATTCAAATTTTACTAAAAATTCTAATTTTTTCTGAACATTCAAATTTTTACTAAAAATTAAAATTTTGACTAAAAATTCAAATTTTTACGAAAATTAAAATTTTTACTAAAAATTTAAATTTTTAGTTAAAATTTTTAGTTAAAATAAAAATTTTTACTAGAAATTCAAATTTTTACTAAAAATTCAAATTTTTACTAAAAATTCAAATTTTTACTAAAAATTAAAATTTTTACTAAAAATTCAAATTTTTACTAAAAATTCAAATTTTTACTAATAATATAAAAATTTTAATTTTTTCTAAAAATTAAAATTTTGACTAAGAACTCCAATTTTGAGTTCAAACCAAATTTTTAATATAAATTCAAAATTTACTAAAAATTCAAATTTTTACTAAAATTTCAAATTTTTACTAAAAATTGAAATTTTTAGTAAAAATTTCTTATATACACTCTAGAAACTACTTCAGCCTTTATCTACTACAATACCTTTGCCCACAATACCTTCTAAGTCCTTTGTAACCTTACGTAGTCTCTTTGCAGTCTTCAAGCTTCTTCTAGAATCGTCTGCACCATTCTGAATACTATAGCAAGCTCTTGCATCCTTTTTGCACCTTTTAAAATACTCTTACGATTTTTCTTCCAATTTCCTATACATTTATAGATGTTCCAGTATCCGTTAAGACATTTCTAAAGCCCTTTACACCATTCAGCAGTCTCTTCACATTTTCCAGAAATCTTCTATAAACTTTTTCACCTTTCTGTCTACATAGGAACACTTTAAACTCTTTTAAAACTATGCTCAATGTTTGTTTTACACTCTGCATTACTTTTTGTAACCTCTTTTACTTTAGAGCTGACTGACTATATTATACAGAAATCGTTTCGAACCGTGTACACTCTTCGGTCCGGCATTTTCTACCTGTTGCATCCCTTTATATACTCTTAAAACTCCGTTCAATTTATTTTACACTTTTTAGAACCTTTCTACAGCCGCCTAGAGTCTTCTAGCTCTACCCAGTACCCGTCCGAACCCTTTACTGTTTGATTTTATTATTCAGAAATGTACTGTTCTGTCTCGCTTTTAAAACCTCTTACACCCGATTTTTATAATTTTTACACTATATACGCTTTTTACAATCTCCTTCAAGTTGCTAGCTGTTTTAGTACTCATGTGGACCTTTCTAAAAACTTTTATATCTTTCTGCAGCCTTTCTACATTCTTCAGAATTCTTTTGGAACTCTGTGCACCCTCTTTACAGCCTCCTGGAACCTTTTTCATCCTTCAGTCACACATTTTCATCTACTTTCTGCCTTTTGTGCCCTCTTAAAACTACGTTCTATACTTTCGCATACTTCACCTACCTTTGCTGCTTGGGGCCATATGGCATGCTTGGCCAGCACGGTGTGGCTTAAAGGATGTCGTTGTCAGCATAATCAGCAGGCGGCGCAGTCGGCGTCATCAGTCGGTAGCAATCAGCCGCACAGCCGGAAGCCAACACTTCCGAGCCGAGCAGTTCTCCGTCGGTAGTTGACTCGAAGCTGTTGGGCAACTTCTTGGCTTTAACAACCGCCACAACAACAACAACAATAAGAACAGCAACAACAAGAGATGACGCTGCAAACATCTTCATTGATGTCGTTATCAATGAATACATCGGCAACAGCAACAACATGAACTTTATCGACAACAAAACAAAAAATCGAAAAAACAATACGAATAATAATAAGAATCGTCTCCCAAGCGGAATTTCTTATTTATTCATTCTATTGTTTTGTTTCTTTTATCTTTTATTTCTATTTTTATTTTATTTTACTTTTATTTCACTTAGAGCTTTAATGCGTGCTGCTTTTTTTATTATTTTATACACTTCACTTCACTTTATCGCGTTTTTGTTTGAGTTCGTTTTACACTTTTTGTTTCTTTTCGAGCGGTTGATGATGTTTGTAACACTTTAAGCTTAATCACTGAATAGTTAAATAGTTTTCGAGTTGTCGACAGAGTTCTTTGGCATATTTTTACTGTTCGTTTAAATTTCTGTTTTTGAAATATATAAAAACTATTTGAACTATTCAAATTTTAAACAAAAAGTAGTTATAAATAAAAATTCTCTATAGGTAAAATACCAAATACCAAATGATAAAAAATTTTATATATATTTTTTTAAATACAATTTCAATTATTTTCTAATGTAATTTATATACTACATCAGACAACATTTTTGTCAGAGTCGAGGGAGTTTTGAAATTTTTTTTC